>OZ022256.1:40101325-41585689 GCA_963978905.1 Trichostrongylus colubriformis
GGAGCTATACATTGCCGAAATAAGAGATTGGGCTGACAATTACGAGTAATTTGATCAGCTGAGGACAGGAAACGGATAGAGATTTTGAGCGTGGGCATTCATTCGAGTCGAAAAGCGAACCTACCTATGAGCGAAATGCAAAATGATAATGGCACTCTTGACGCGCTTGGTCGGACTTACAAATCTTGTCGAAGATGACAGGCTATACAAATGTATAATCCAAGTGCCAGTATTGTAAAAGCAGCCGTGGAAACCGGGCACATCGTCGCCTACCAGATAAGCCAGCTGCAGGGATATTTCTGCAGCACAAGTGCACTTATTCTCTTGTTACATATCACATCATTAGCTCGCCAAGCTCTGAAAGATGGTCCGGTGGACGACTTGCGTGGTTTCTACGGCTGCTTCTACAGTACTGGCACCTGGATTATACCTTTGTATAGCCTGTTTTCTTCAACAAGATTCGGAAGTTTGACCAGGCGCGTCAAGAGAAGCGCCATTATCATTTTGCACGTCGTTCATAGGTACCACTTTTCGACTCAAATGAATGCCCACGCTTGAAATCTCCATCCGAAAACGTTGACGTAAATGACGCCCAAGCATCATGCTAGCCTTGGACCAAAAAAAGCTGCAATCATTCATATGCACTGTGCCGTAGCTGGAAAATTCGGCATATGATTAGATTGGGATTGACTTATGGATGCAAAATAAAGGCTTTGTCGCCGTGTCACAGTGTTCCAATATTTTTCCAGCCGTCACATTATGATGTGTGCATGGGGTCAGAAGGCAATAAAATGGAGACGGAAGCTGCGCAGCGTGTTCTCAAATCATTACATCCTGAGTACAGCCCACGCCTTCAGTGAACGCTTTGAGCATGTTTTATAAATTCCAGAAGTACCCCTCCTTCCTGATAGCACGGCCATTTCAGAAGAGCCCCTTCCCTTGAAGGGCAAAGCCATGATAAAGTTGCACCGGATGATAGCAAAATGATGGCAGGACTAGCGAATATATTCTGAGTGTTATTGCATAAGTGTTCTCACACTATCGTTGCTGCAGCTTGTAACTGGGTCTTACTTGAGTCTGCAAAGGTAACATTCATCCCATTACAGGATGAGAGCAATATTGCTCCTCTTACTCTTGGTCGTGGCAACCAATGGATTCCTTGGATTTGGAGGCGTCATGGAGAAGGCTAAGGGACTTTTGTCCGGAGCAAAAAACGTCGGTCAAAAAATTAAGAATGCAACGATCGTGAGCTTCAAAAAGGTTGTGCACGTTCACAATCGACTATCGACTTTGTAACTTTCCCCCTTTTGAATTTCGCGTTTCGATTCACTGGGCTTGAAATAGTCATACTTTTTGTCTTTTTTGAAGCTGTCTTTGTATTTTTCCACACAATTTCAGTTCTTCAATAATACGGCTTTCCTTAAAGTCCGTAACAAGCTCGGGAGCATGAAGGATAAAATAGTGAAGTCGTTGAAGGTCACACCACAGCGTTTGAAGGCAATCATGGAAAAACTCAAGGTGATAGTGATCAGCCACCAAAAAAGTTTCTTTGCGCAATGCACATTAGTCACATATAAGGAAACGGTCTCGGAACGTGAACGATTCGCACGGAGATGTGCTGTGTGCATGTTTAGCAGAAGATAGACAGTAATTGTATTTTACAGAACGTGCGGTTCTTCAAGAGGGATCATGTTAAACAAACGGGAGACACCATTAACGAAGTCAATAATAACAGTGGTATTGTTGAAGATCTCTATCAAGGCGACATGGTTCTATCCGAGTACGTGTAGGATAGGAAACTGCAAAAATTTTGCATTACACGGAGTATCGTTAAAGGGAGCAAGCAGATGAGATCGTGGAGGATATAGAGGAAGTGGCTGCTGAAGTTGAAGGAACACCAAATCGCACAAAACGTCAAGCATTCAAGGACCACAGGTATCCAAACACGATATGGGCAAATGGAGTGAACTACTACTTCCATGCTTTAGCCAGTAAGCACAGGAGTTTGATTTTGATCTACAGGATTCATTGCACCGTGATAATTGCTATCAATCTGCAGGTAGAAAGATGCGAAGTGTGTTTGTGAAAGCAGCAAAACTGTGGGAGAAGGATACCTGCATCAATTTCGCAGAAAACCGAATGGGTGAGAATTATTATACGACAGCGTTCTAGCACGACTGTTCTCCTTCTCTAATTCTTTTCATGATCGGACAAAGGAATTGATAAGCGTATCTGACCCACTTCATTTAGCAAAAACATCACATTTGAACAATAAGCAATATCTACAACTTATACCGAAATTGACACAAAATGTTGTAGAACTGACTTGAATTACCTTTCCTTTTCAGCAACGGACCGAATAATGGTGTTCCCGGAGCAAGGATGTTGGTCATATGTGGGAAGGCTGGGTAAAGAACAGAAGCTATCGCTGGGTAGAGGTTGTGATTCAATTGGCACTGCGGCGCACGAGCTTGGTCACGCTCTTGGATTCCACCACGAACAATCCCGATATGATCGTGACGAACACATCATGTTGCTCAAGCATAATATCAAGGTAAGCGTATGTAGCTTTGAAATACTCCGAAGAAACAGCAATCAGTCTTCGACGCTCAGATTCAATAACATTGTATGTGGTGGTTATGTAAGTTGCACCACTCTTCGCAAGCTCGGTAGAATAGTCGTCAGTGAAAATAGAAGTACTGCATGTGGTGCGGCGATGTAGAAAACAGTGCTGGAAACTCGAAAAACAGAAGACATTGTTTCATCCCATTGCATAGTTGTTTTTCTGCACATTGCACCAATTACGTACCGATTGTAGCAATGGGAATCGGTGAGGAGTGGTAATCGTAAGCAGTGCATGAAGATCTCGTATGTTGAAGGATTCAATTCACAAGAATTTGCCGACCAATAGATGTTTTTGTGAGAAGCTTATAACATATCGCGAGCTAGCTACACAACACTCTCTTTTCCTTCTACCAATCACCTTTTTTACAGAGGGTAAATTTCGCTTCACTAAGCACCCAAACCCGATCTGAAATCGCTCGACCGTATTCGTCCGCTCGCTAAAAGTAGCCATATTTCCGGCTGTATACTTCGTAAAAATTGTGGTTTACAATGGGTGGAAGAGTTGTCAAGGAAATCGTCAGTCTCAAACTGAATATAGCAGTGAACTTCTATGTATATGTAGTCATAAAATGAAACTCGTACAACAGTGAGCGATGACTTATCAGTTATTTTTTATGCGAACTGGCTGGATCAGTTCAATAAAGAGACACCCCAGAGAAACGACAACTATGGTATGAAGTACGACTTCGGTAGCATTTTGCACTATGGCGCAAACAGGTCTGTTTTCACACAAGATGTATGGTTTCACATCCCAGATTTTCATTTATCACGAGTATAATATTATGTTCCTTACCTTTGTTCCAAAAGTATTCAAAGTTTACTATCAGTGCATCTTACAATGGGAAGCCGACAATGGTACCCAACGACGTTTCCTATCAACAAACTCTCGGATCTCCATTCATTTCATTCATCGACCTTTCCATGCTCAACGAACACTACAAATGCAAAGGTTTGATGAGCTACTCTCAACAGGCACCACGAAATTTATCCGTCCGCAAAGAGCTCGTTCTTACTTCCATCTGCAAACTAGTGCAGGAGTGCACTTCCGTTGTTTGACCGAAACAATCATGTATGCTATCTGCATCAAAATGTACACTAGTGCTAAGCATGGGGTATTAATCTAGCCCTAATGGCACCGCCATAATATGGTAGGTCAAAATTATGTGAGACAAAAATCAGTGTCATTCACTGTTTTTCCATCGTTAATCAGATGTTTCAGAAAGATGCAACCCCACTACGTCGGCCAAGTGCCAGATGGGCGGATTTCCCCATCCACGAAACTGCCAAAAGTGCATATGCCCTGGCGGCTACGGCGGAGATCTCTGCAACGAAAGAGTGCGCTATGATTCAAGTGTATGTAAGTGTGTAGACAGTGTGTAAAAAACGTTCACTTCAGCCATCGGGATGTGGCGAAACAATTCAAGCATCGAAAGCCTGGCAGAGGTTCGAGGATGTAATTGGTCGTGGAGGCGATGAGGACGAAGACTTCTTGACATGCAACTACTGGATTGAAGTACGTTGTGTTTACGTTATACATTGTTTTTATGAAGCATTACAGCTTTATTGTGCATTCCTTTGTCGAGAAGTGAAAGTGGTTGACAAATGTCAAAACGCCATTCTCAGTAATGTAACAGTCCGATGGCCATCAATATCTATGATACGTGTCATTAAATGTGTTAATCCCGAGTTTTACAGTCTCCTGAAGGAACCGACATTGAAGTAAGAATAGTAGATTTCACGAAAGGAGTTTCCGTTGACGGTTGCAAATATGCTGGTGTGGAGATCAAGACCAATGAGGACCAAACTCTAACTGGCTACAGGTACGAAGTCGGTGTAAAGATGACTTTCGAGACGAAATTTTTCAAGAGAATCTGTCTAACTGAAATGATCAGCTGTTTCTCTGTTGGACACTATCTTGATCACAGTAATTAGCAAAACGGTGGTGATTATTGAATCGCATCAAGATGCGTGCCATTTTAACTACTAAGTTATGCAATATTGAAGATTCTGTTCACATGAAGCTGTTGGAACAGCCCTTCGTTCTTACACAAACCGTGTTCCGATAATGACCTATAACAGATTTGATAAGACGAAGACTGTCCTTGAATACCGTCACGGTAACTTTTTTGTATATTTCTTCCATACGTGCCATTTTACTTGACTAAACCTAAGTATTTAGTTCCTGCAACAAGTGACAGGTCAAAGACAAGTCCTGACGTGGCCGAACCGACTACTCCTCGAGCTGTTCCTCAGCAGACCACCACTACAACTAGGAAACCAGTTACGAAACCTTCTTCTCCCGTGATCACAGAAAGTGGCTTCTCTTTCCCAAAGATCACAGGAAGTGGCTTCTCTTTCCCCACGATCACAGGAAATGGCTTCTCTTTCCCCACGATCACAGGAAGTGGCTTCTCTTTTCCGACGATCACAGGAAGTGGCTTCTCTTCCTCCTTGTTCACAGGAAGTGGATCCAATTGCCAGGATAGCTTCTCGTAAGGAATCTTACACTCTACCGTTCCCTCGCCACAAAATACCTGAAGTGAATTTCAGCTGCCTTTCTTTGAAAGCGAGCGGTTTCTGCGACAGAATGAAATTCTCCACGGCTACAGTTAAGCAGCTTTGTCCGAAAACGTGCGGTTTTTGCTAATCCCATGACAAGTATTTGATAAAGATTCTCACAAATGTTGCTGTCTAGGGGTATAAGCAATTGGTGTTTGCATTCTTCGATAGTCCTCATGTATGAGGTTTGAAACTCCTTCATACCTAAGTGCACTACGAAAAATATTGCAAGCGTACGTACTTAGCATCACGGTGGGGAAGACTCGCGGATTTCGTTCTAATGCTATAAATCAAGTGTAGGCACAATTGAAAAACCCAGCTTAATGGCGTTCCTATATCCTGCTTGAAGGTGATTCATTGGTTGAAACAGTTACCGCTTCAATCACCGCACAGTACACATTGCGTGCATTACAGTGTGAAGCAATGTGATTATGAAAGTCGATAACAACCAGTTGATATCAATGGAAGTTCCACAGCGTGATCACTACACTTGTGCGGTTAGGTAGCGTTCATAGTGCGCAACGCAGAATTGCGAAATCTGCGAAAAAGGATCAGATAGGTGTCGACTGATTGAGTTACGGAGTTTGCGAAGTTGTGAAAAGAAGGATAAAGAAAATGCGGAATTGTGGAATTTGTGGAGATGAAGACCTTTCACGCTTTTTAGTTTCTCTAATCCTCTCGTCTCTTTAGTTTCTCTAATCCTGGAACCATTCCCGACCTCTGCAATTGACCTTCTAGCCCCGCCCCCCCCCCCTCCCATCTCCCAACCCTCAAAAAAGACCCCTCTGATGAGGACTCCTCGGATCTCGGTGTACCCTGAGTGCGCGGGTTCGGAGCAATGCCTTTTACAGGCACCGCGTGGCAATGGGACGACCAGTGGCCGGCACCATCACCAGCCAACTCCAAAGGCAATCCCTCAAGCACAGTCAAGTGAGAAAGCCTTTACAGGGAGAGAATGTCGTCAGGTGGAGGGAAACTGAATTGGATGGGACCTGGGTGTGGGAGATAGGAAGGAGAGGTTTGCAACGAGCTGTTGAAGATCGGATGAACAAAACCGTGAAAAAAAAACATGCTGAAATACTAATTTCCGTCATTTCAAGGGCTCAGCCACTCCCGATGGTGGAGGAAAACGACCTGGGACCGAGGGTCAATTACGCTCACCCCTCCCTGTGCCGAGTAGCACTAGCCATTTGGCACTTTCGTCTGTTGTTCTTCAGTTTAAACGAGATGAGAAGAGATTTGAGATTATGTTGGTATTTGTGAAACTGCGGTACCACTTTTTAAATTTTCTTGCAGATGATGAAGGTCCGTATGCTTTCATCAAGAAAGAGAATTTTGGAGAAGCGTTGGAGTTGTAGGGGATACACAGGAGATACCAAGTATCCTTAAAAGAGTGACCTAATCTTGGAGCGTGGCTGCTACATCCTTTTTGAAAAAGCATTTGTCCCCGCGCGAGAGATCCGAGCGATTCATCGCAGGACTTCGGAAATGACGCAAATGTGGTTGCAGACGCGGGTATGAAGACAAAATGGGGCAGCTGTGGCCCCTATCCATTGATCAGTCGAAATTTATAATAGGTTCCAACTTCTCTCTTCGTATAACCTCGGCATCGATAATGTATTAGAAGTTCTTCTGTTGTGCCAACGAGGTTGTTAGGTGGAATATTTATTTACGGCCTAACATTTGCCAACGAGGTTGTTAGGCCGTAAATAAATATTCCACCTAACAACCTCGTTGGCACAACAGAAGAACTTCTAAGAAATTTATAATATTTTATCAATACCGTATTAGTCCTCAGCTATGTCATATGTTTTCTTCTGTTTTGAGAACATACGGAGTTGATTTCACCTATAAAACTATCGGGTGCGGATTATACAATTGTATAGCCTTTTTCTTTAACAAGGTTTAGAAGGACCAAGTGGGTCAAGTGTGCCATTAACATTTTGCAGTTCACTCATAGGTACCACTTTTCGACTCGAATGAATGCCCACGCTTAAGATCTCTATCCGTTTCCTGTACTCAGCTTATCAAACTGCCCGTGTTTGTCTACCCAATCCTTTTTCCGGCAATGCAGCTCCCTTTCCGAGATTCCAAGTAAACACAGTCGAGTTTGTCGACTAAGTTCCGTACTGTAAAATAATTCATATCCTGCAGTTAAAGAACCTGTCGCTGGAGATCGTGTGCATAGAAATGCTACAACACTTGTGCGAATTGCAAACAAAAAGTTGCCTTGTCTCCGTAAGCCAAGGTAGGCAGTGCGTGACAATTCGTGGTAATGAGGCTACTCGGTTGACTCTCAAGCGAGTTTTTGACTCAAATTCGAATATTTGAGCTGGGCATTGGTATAATACAGTCGACTGCACGTTCGACGATGGTGTCGGCGATATCACTTGTCAGATTATTCTAACTTTCTCTCTTGTTCAATGCTTGGTAGTTACAGATATAGTGTCAGGCATTCGTGCTGTGCATTTCCATTGATTTTCATCAGTTTCGTTAGTTATTCACTTCTACGAATAGAAAGGGCACCGTGCACTCATGATCAGACAAACTTTATCGAAGTTAAGGTCGAAACTTGGATTTGACTAGAAATGTGTCCTCAAGAATGGTTGGACCCACATAACACGAATAAGGCATTCATTTTGTGCGAAACCGCGAATTATGAGCGCTGGGCCCCTTACGTGCCCAAAAGAGTCAGATCACCAAATTCAGTAAAAATTCGTAAATAGTGTCAACCTGCAGGCTGTCAACGAAAAACATAGTCACTTGGTGTAAATCACTTATAAGTTTATGTTTATTTTTTTATATATTATAGTTTCATATAAGTTTGGCAATGCCGGGATCGGAACCAACGACCATGCATCTCATCCGTTTGAGGGTTCATCATCGTATCCAGTAGGCCATCCGATCGCCCCAGTGTCCAAATGTCGGAACTGTTATGAAAGTGCTACGCATTTAGAATGTGTTAGTGTGCGTTTTTACATTTACTGTATGCAAACGCCAGACCGCAAACTTATTATCTTTTAAAGAGAAAGGGTTACCCGGTGTAGGAGGTTTGTTTTGTTTTGTTCATCTTCTCACTGTTTTGAATATGGTGTGTGTGATCAATATGTGTATATGAAGGGGCGCATAAGTGCGATAAATGTGCATGGATAGATTTGATTCTAGTTTTGCATTTCTGTGTATTTTTTAGAAATTGCGGTTTTTATGTTTTCTGTTCACAAAGCTTCCGTATCGGGTAGTGCTTCTTCATTGGTCTTTTGAGATTCAATGAATGTTGTTATTGTTGTTAGAACACAGTCTGCTTTTACTTGAAGTTGAACATGTTATTGGGACAATTTCCATTTCCCCTAATAAACCAGAGTTAAATCAACAGCACATCAACATTTTGATATTTTTAATTTTTGATAACTGCTGTTTATCGCCGCAGCTCGCGATGCGAAAGTTACTACAAGGATGCTGAGTTATGGGCAAAAGCTTCGGTGCTGTAGGATGGACTGCGGGTTCGAATCCCGTCCGGCACCGAAGCTTTTGCCCATAACTCAGCATCCTTGTAGTAACTCTAGCACATCAACATTATTAAGTAGTAGTAAACATTAGGTTGTAAGAGAAGTGCTGGCTGTTTACAATATATATTGGAATCCTTGACAAGTCAATCGAAATGTTATCAATGGGTTGCTCTAGTGAAGAAATAGTGAGTGTTCCTGAGCATATGCTTTTCCTGAAATTCACAATGTTTTGATGATTTGTCGAGGCGCTTTTCTAGCAAAGTGGATTGTCCACATTTTGGAACGACCATAACTTTCCATACTACCTGAGAGCTGCGCAGATTGAAGGAAATGGTTACTCTGTGGGAACCCGAGGACTGGATGGTGCCGAGATCGTGGCAGTGGTGGAAATTATCAGCAATTGCTGAAGCGGCCGCGTGTTCAGCGATGGGAAAGTCAGGACCAAACGGCAGCGCATAAAAAGGAAAAACATACATAATAAACTAGGCAGCCGCAGTTGCTGCCATTACCATGTGCGCTACGTTGTGTTTGCTTTAGAGCTGAAGTTGATTATTTTTTTCGAAATGTTCCTTCCTTCGACCAAGTGGGCCCAGACCCTTTAATGAACACATATACCAATGGCATCAGGCGTCAGACGTCGTGCGAAACGTAATAGAGGGAGATTGCCAAATACCTTAACAGCGCAATTAATCTGTGAAACACTGTGTTTTATCAATATGAGAACTGAAATGGCTAAGTGGTTGATGATGGAGTTTGCGACACAACAGAATATTCGACTTATTACTGGAAGGGTCGTAGAACTTCACACAGGAACAAAACTTGTGCTCCATACAGATGTATTTTACAGTTTGCTTTTGAAGGTGGATATTTTCACAGGTTTCTCTGCTCGAGTATTCTATGGGGATCTGGTTGTTTCACTCTTCACTGATTAGACTCTGGGATAGTCCGTCTCATTGCTCACAACAGAGAGGAGCTAGGCAGTAGGTGCTTAGCTAAAGGATATGGAACCGGAAATGGAACCATCCGTCAGTTGTATGACAGATGGCATCTTACGAAGTTGTTTGGCAACAGACATCAAACAAAACAAAAAACAAGAAGAAAGGAAGGGCAAAGTGATTTCGAAGCAATGAGGATTTGTGATGTAACGTCTTCATGCGGTTTCCTACGAGATGGGCCATGTCCGTGTCTAATTATTGCGTCTCCTTCGTTGACCGCATTCGCGTGACAAAGCAACGTTCCACTGCATCATTTCATCACATGTAGTCGGTATCATTTAGGTGTATGATAAATTGTTTTCAAAAACCCAAAATCGTGCTTTCGGCATACTATTCAATGCAGAATCCGACTTCTCACGAATGTTTTCTTCCCGTACAGCAGCACCACATATAGGTGCCTGCCACTGTGGTCGTTCCGGCCAGAAGGTATTGAGTCTGTTGGGAGCATTATTTATAGCATAATAATACTGAATAGATACTTATCATCATTCACATATTCAAATCACTTCTTGCGTTTCTCATGTTCGAGACGGCTTCGGGGCCAAAGCGCCCCATACATGCGATATGACGTGGAGTCACTCATGATTTTTTCATCAGTAGCAGCGTCAGTTGCCTGGAGGGCATCTATTTTTGCGGCGACGAAGGAGCGTATATGCTACAATTGCGATTTTGACGGATGCTTTCCTTCAAGCCCCAGCCAAACGCCGAGCGACGCGTTCTCCATACCAAGAAATGATATCGACGTAAGTTTGGACCACCCTACGGGGAGAAGACCTCAAAATAAAATACATTGCGATTTTCGCAATCTTCACGCCGATATCTGGAATGATATTCTTGCTCGATAGGCCGCCTCCAACCATTGTCGAAGCGACCACCTCTTTTGCGCATATCTTATTGATGAATTGTATCATCAACTCATCAAACGATGCGGAGGGCCTCTGTGCAGGTGCTGCTGGTGCAGCGGCTGCAGGTGCTTATGCTTCGTCAGATATCTTTTCGCCTTTATTAGTGCATGTTAGTAGCTGAAAGCTACTGCGTAGATAATATCATTTCATATGCTCTGCCATGTTCAAAGTGGCTTCCGTGCTCTGCTTAGACTTGTCCCGATAGGGCAAAGGCCTTAATCGAAATTGCGTTCCTCTGGCCGTTTCTGGGAACACACCCGTCCGTCTCGTTCTCCACCTGTCCTCCATAAATGACGCAAGTCCTCACTTTCACTTCATGGCGCTGCAAAATTGCACGTCATCTAAAATACTAATTATGGGCGTGTGGACAGGGAGGTTCTCTCCGTAAATTAGGAAAGAAGGCATAGAGTGCAACAAAACAGAAGCACCCGCAACAAAATTGTGACGGACGAGTGGCACTGGTATTTCGAGCACTATAGATTCTTTTGATCTCCCCATCACGGCCATGTTACTTCGTATACGACCTGTGCAATTCTGCTTCCTAGATGGTCTGAAAAATCAAAGATCTTCATACGTACTACAGCATTCAATGACAGAACGAACAGCAAATTATATCGCTACTTTCGTGTCGACTGGGTCATCTGGCACGAAGGGGAAGCTATGGGCATGATCAGATGAAATCGAAAATAAAGGAACATAGACATACACAAATATGGAACGACCAAAATGTACATGTTACTACATATATTCAAAATAAGCACGCCAAACCTGATTTCCACTTGCATCATGATAATTCTGAGTGACAACCTTCCTTTCTCCATAACATCGGGACTCAGCTCATTATCCTGCAGCCGCATAACAAAATAATTCAAAAAAAAATGAGGAATTAACATACACACTGAACAGACTGCACAATTTGAACGAACTAAAGGTACCTGATTGACAGGCGCAGTATTCGTAGTAATGCGACAAGATAGCAAAGCATATGTATTTCTAAGATACCTGTAAAAACAAAATCGTCACAGGTAAAAGGGATGCTTGTTCGCGTGAACATGAACACGTAAACCCTTTCCCGGCTTGCACGCCACTGAAAAGTATTTCCGAAGTTGTATCAGAAGCCGTTGTATGATCCAGGGTGTCACCTGAATTGTAACTGGAGCTATTCGAGCAAGACTAGAGTCATTCCATGACGATGGAATAATTTATGAGATATAAGGATATAGGTCACCTGAAATCTCGTCTCTAAGTGGAGCTCTCAAAAGCTGCTTTCTCTAGCCACTCTACTAATGAACAGCTCAGAAGACACCGTCAGTAACCTGTAGAACACGTACGGTCACGATACATGTCATTGAAAAAATTTCGCAGTGAGGGGAAGATGGGAACCTTACAAAAGGTTGCAGTGAAGGTGTCTGATGGGTCAATCTTTACACTCAAGCGTATATCATTATCTAAGCCTTAGTGGCGGAAGGAAGGGGTTCTACACTTAGGCAAAAATAGTGTCTAAAGCGGCATACCCTCTCCTTTCATTGCGATAGCTCCTAAATTACATTACCTACCTCATTCACGAACAACAAGACAACAACACGATAAACAAAAAACAGGATGAAAGAGACCCAGAAAACAAGATGAAAGAGATGCACGTCACAAAAGAACAGGTTAAAGGAGATGCACAGAACATAAGGACGAAAGCGATTCACAAGGTTTCTAGACAGAAACAAAAGAAAAAAGCGAACAACTGGCTATTAAAAGGTCAGACAGGAAAAGAACCTGCATTAGCACACAAAAAAAAGATATTACACTGCGTCACAACGCACCACGACATGGCGTCGGCACGGTTCTGCGCCCACTGCCTGGAAGGTCGCCCGATTGCATGAAGCAGCGCTGTGCTGCGGGTTCGTGACAAGACCCCATGCCGCGCTTTCTCAATGCGAGTTTCGCCACGTCACCTCTCCCGAGGTAGAAGGTTTGTACTCGAAGAACACAGTTCTCAGTCTACCCTTATTCGCCTTGTGCCTTTGAGGCCAGAATAAGAAGAAACTAAGTAGTGAAGAATGTTTGTGGAGATACCAGTTAAGCTAGCACCGAGTATTGCGCCTATCTCACTGTGAAATCATGCGATATTGACTCTTTGTCAGCGGGTGTTCAGTATCTACCAATTCCTCATTTCAAAATTCATCCGTCTTTTTGACGCACTACTGTGCGATAGCTCAACTGGCTTCATAATAACTCGACTCGGGTCTGAATTTCGATAGAAAAGTATGTATATGCCATTTGACTCAACTCACTGAGCTCTACAAGACATCATTTTGAGACCCATGAAAATTCCAGGTTCAAAGTTTATGCTCCTTGAAGTGCCGGTGCACATTCATCGGAGCGATACCCTGGCATCAAAGGCACAGTTCATGATAGCTCTCGTGCCTTCTCACGCTCCATAAAGACTCTGGGTGTGCAGAAGAGCAGAAATATGAAAAAAAAACCCCAAGAAAACGAGAATAATCCACATGTACTCCATACGTACAGCGCTCACCCTCGCGCCGCGGTTATGGCGCACGCTCTGCCGTTGTGGGAGCGCCTATTTACTCGCTGGAGCGACACCTGGAGCTGTTAGGGAGTCTCCTCTCGGATGAAAGAAGCGGGTTTCCGATTGAAAGCTAGGAAGTGTCACTTTTTGAAAAGGAAAGTGTCGTTTGTGGGCCATGTCATGGATGGTGATATTGTCTACATGGATCCGGAAAGCGTCGGCAATTTGTGATTATCCGGTACCTAAAATCGTGAAGTAACTGCAATCATTCCTGACGTCTTTTTACAGAAAATTTCGCCCAGGACTTTCCAAGCAGGCAGGATGCTTTACTAGTTTTACTTCACTCAAAGCTCAGTGGTCATGGGGAAAGGAGCACGAGCAGCTATTTTAAAAAATAAAGGAGATGATATGATATCACAAGAAGGGGACGGCAAGCAGATGCATTCCATTTTCTTTGCGTCCGAAAGCTACAGTGGAGCCGAACGAAGGTACCATATTGATGATCTGCCAACTATCGTGATAACGGACCACCAACCGTCACAGCGCTCTACAAGCGCGGCAACGTCTCAGCGGGGATACTACGATGGTTCAACGAGTTGCAAAGTGTAATTTGGAAATTCAGTATGTCAAGGGTAGAGATGTGATGGTGGAAGCTCTTAGTAGAGGAGTGCCCGCAGAGATCACCTCAGATTCACTTTAAGACAGTGTCAGGGATAATGTGGGTGATAAGAAATCCCAAAAGGAGTCATTTGGTGAAAAACTACGGGTCTGAAAGGCTTTTGCATGGCGAAATCCCCCGCAGAAGGCGGCCCCTCGTGCTGCGGCGGAGGCGGCCTCGTCAGGGCAAGCCGCCTTGGTTTAGGGCAGCCCGCCTCCAGGCGACGTGATTAGTGGTTGGTCACGGTGAGGTTGGTCAAGGAGATTGGCAGGATTGAAAGTATCGCACCGCACTTTCGCACTTTCAGGTAGAAGCTCACCACATGGAAATAGTTGCTGTCGCACTTTCGAACATCCCTTCATGTTTACGTCTTGGTAATGCCAATGGGAAACCGATGCGGACTACCCGCCTCTTGACGGAAAGGTCGTCCGCGCCTAGAATCAACGGTGGGAAGGGGTCCTATTTCTCGAGTATCCGGCCATTTCCATCCGTTTTTTCTCCATTGTCCTGTTACTAGGCATCTCGGCTTTCATATTCACTACTTCTTTTACTTTTCGTCCGAATTTCCCCTAAAGCTGCCTTTAAAGGTCTAAATGAGGCGGTAGTAAACGCTTCGACCATTAAGGACTTGGAGTGGTTAACAAAATTATGAAAAGACGCCCATTTTGATGAGATAGTAGGCTTGATAAAAGAAGGTAAGTTGGAGGAAGCAGTCGCATTGCTGAAGAGAAGGAGCTTCTACGAATTACAGATTCTGCGTCAGACGAAGGAGAGCTAAAATTGTACCGACAGGATGGTAGAGCAGTCCATGTCGTTCCGAAGGCACATACCAAATTTTTAATGAGGCGAACAAGGGATCATTTGCAGGCCATTTCAGTGCACAAAAGTCTTGGGCAGATTGATCAAAGAAGTATATTGGCCAGGAATGGTGCGGGCTGTGCATAGGTGGAAAAAGGGGTGCCAGATGTGCTTTGCGCACAACCCTCATCAAGCGATGGTGCCATCTCTAAAGCCCATAGTGACATGCAAGCCATATGAAATAGTGTAAATTGATGTTCTGGAGTTGGGACCAACCGCTAAAAACAATAGATGCGCGGTCACGGTGATAGACCACTGTGAGACCGAGTGTATGTAAACGCATGAAAAATTAATGAACGAGTGGGCAGGACCATTTCGGGTACTAAGCGTAGCGAAAACTCGTCTTTACTAAGCAGGATTGGCGAAAACACAGAGTCACTTCGGACCCAGTTTCATATATTGAGGATAGTGCCTCGAGAGATATCACATGATCGCATAGACACAGCGCACATCAGGGCCGTAGGGGCAGACGAACGAAAGTTCGAGTGTGTAAGACTATACGGATGCTTTCGGTATCGCGGTTATTACGTCCGCAGTAGAAATAGGACTACTGCTTCGCAAATACGACGCTTGGCGACATAGAAGGCGTGTATTTACCAATTTGGGACACAATAACATTATTGTTGGAATACGGGAACTTTTATATATTTGTTTCGCAAAGAGAGCAAAAATAATCACAGATATTATTATACAACAAAGAAGATCTGTTATATTCAGTTGACTATTTATTGACCAACAGTTACTGCATATTTGGGAAAAAATCTGTAAACAAACCAAAGGTGCACCACAAGGTGAGAATCTTAGCCCCATTCTAGTCGACCTTAATTTGTCAGTAATGGAATAAATATGCCAAAGGTACTGAAGCTCTTAAAAACAATCTATTCAGAAAATATAGGTACATGGATGATTTGCTTGTCATACATAATGCTAATGAATCAGTTAATGAAAAAAGACCTACAGAATTTTATAAAAACACATTCGAACTCGAGAGTATGTAAATTACAAATAGATACACTCACTGCTTAGACTCTACTATCAAAATAGAAAAGGACAAAATTTTCACAGAATCATACAATAAAACAGATGACTATCAGTTCAAAGTTATAAAATTCCCCGCATAGCAACACAAGTATAGCCATTAAAAAAAAGGAGCTGTGTCCATACAGAAACTCTCTGAATAGCCAGTACGTGCTCTTTGTTTGAGGTCGTCAGAACTAAGTTAGAAGATGATTAATGTCTGTTAAAAAGAGGATATAAAAGGGAATTCATTATGACACAAGTAGTTAAGTGTATCAAAAGGAATAAATTTATTGGTTATAAATAAATGAAGATAGTTACCATAGAATTCCCGGCTTCGTTCAAGGTTTGGTAATATAATGTATAGTAAGATGTTACAGCCCTACACATTCTTCTTAATTTGATGAAAAAAATTGTAGTTAATGGGCCCAATCACACTGCATGTATGCCACTAGCTAAGATAAAATGTAATATAAAATTAAAAGCGATAATGTGTATCACCTCATTGAGGACTTTACAGCGTGGACCTTTTTATTCTCTGCCTCTTCAAATTAGTTTTCTGTACTGATTAATTTCGTTATCTCTACTTAGGAGTACTAGTTAGTATTATTTAATCATCAATGTCAATGAGTTACCCCCTTTTTCTCCCTTTTTGTATCACCACTCTTACCCACACATTTTTTGTTGTCAACCCTACTTATTGATAAGCCTCAAGGGCTGACAACGACAATGGTTCGTCTGAGGTAGAGGCGGAACGAGCATTTCCTTCCTTCATTATATCTTTCTTCATTATTCCCTTATCATACCTTGTCGATTTTATTGAGCAGAACCGATAAGTGTCGAAGGTTGAGGGTAACCCGACCTCGGTATTATACCGGCTCCGTTTCCCAGGTTTGTTACAGTGAAGTTATGTACAGTTATCTGAGGCGATTGCCTCCTCGTCACCGGTGCTGATAAATAGAGGACCGGTGGTCTCTTCTGGACGTCGATGACGTCATCTGGTTTACTTCTTGCTGTTCGCATCTCTCTGTTATTCAAGTTTATCAAACCAACTTATACTTATTGATACTTCAAACGAACATGTTTAACAACTTTAAAATAACATGTCATGGTAAAAACTTCGTATCCAATCGTCTTTTCCTGAGACATCTCGGCGAATTTTGGTAACGAAGTTCCGGTTGCATTGGCTACCCTTTTACGAGTAGGACATGGTGCTTGAATAAAGTTCAATTTTTTATACTAGCTCATTCAACATAACACAACACCTATAGTAAAAAAATTAATAAGGAAGTATGTATATAAATAAACATAATTCTCCAATGAAATACGTTCATTTGAGATTTTCCTAGTGATTTTTGTTGAAATGATTTCTTCAGGTTTCGAGATGTCCTCCAATTTTAGAGACCCCATGTTAAATTACTTGCCTAAAAAGAGTCGTTTAGTTACTTCAACCAGTAAGTAAACTTATATCAACAAAAATTACCGATAGACTCTTCAGCTCATTATAAGTAAGAAGATTTTCATGGGCATTCCGTTCCCATCATCATAATGTAATCCCAACAGCACGGCTAGCTCACTGGATTTGCACTTACAAAAAAATAAACAAATACAAACAAATGCAGTAAAAACTTGATAATACAACATAATGACTTCCCAAAGTGTCCTTACTATCCACTTTCAACGAAGTATAATTTGTTTACCACTATTTCAGATGATTTTAAGTTGTAATCAATACAATAAGCACGTATCCTTCTACGCAAATTGAGACCAAAGGAACTAATAAGTCTAAATAAAAAAACAATGGATGAAATGCAAAAAAGAGCTCATATTCCTAACCTTATACTTAGGAAATCTCCCCAAAATTTTGAGACCAATGAAATCTCCCCAAAATTTTGAGATCATCTCAGCCTAAATAGAAGATTTGAACCACCACAATAACTAATTACTTCATATGAAAAATTGTACTTCAATGCTAAAATGCTCGACCGTTTTCCCTGAGAGTTGAATCCAATTCAAAGGGCTGGGGTCGCCTTTAAAATTACACTCTGTAAAAATCAAATAGGTCTATTCAGCATTATACACTGGGAAGACAAGCAACTTACTTTACAACTTCCTTCAAAACCTTCCCAGCCACTAACTTCATATCACCTCTCTCTTCATTTGGTACCATACAAATCCTAATAGTTTTCCATAAAACTGTTCCTACATCTTGTTGACTCAAAGCTCGCTTAGATTGATCGGAGTTAGCGATGTGAAAACCATTCACCTAAATCTAAGACTACTTTGGGAACTTATACATATAGGCAGCACTACCAATTACCTAATAGTTAAGGGCGCTTAACACCTACTACAAACCTCTCAACATTGTTAACTCAAAGATGTATTTAACTAATCAAAAGAAGAACAACATATCAACGATAATAACCGTTGGAACAATAGCAAAAACGAGACAGGTCTAAACACAAATAAAAAATATTCCAAAAAGAATTAGTCACACTGTTAATACAAAAACAAAATATAAAAATACCGTGAAAAAAGTTACGGAGAAAAGTGAGGATAACGTGATAGGACATGGCGTTGTATTGAAGGTGTGAAGGTGTTTAACTAATCAAAAGAAGAACAACATATCAACGATAATAACCGTTGGAACAATAGCAAAAACGAGACAGGTCTAAACACAAATAAAAAATATTCCAAAAAGAATTAGTCACACTGTTAATACAAAAACAAAATATAAAAATACCGTGAAAAAGTTACGGAGAAAAGTGAGGATAACGTGATAGGACATGGCGTTGTATTGAAGGTGTGAACTTTCCCAAGACTTTTTGTACAAGGTAACTCCCATCGAGGTGGATTTTTAATTGATGTAGTTGCGTCACAATGGGAATGATATACTCTAAGAGACGCCTCTGTCCCTTAATGGTTGTGCGTTCTGCTCTAGCGTTCTCTAGGCGCATTTGGAGAGACGAAATTAGTTTGGAATTGTCTCCATATTTCTTTTTTAGCATTTCTACCGCAGCCTGGTAGTTTTCTTCTGTGATGGGAAAGCGTCTAATCATTTCCCGTGCTTCCCCCCTCAAGGCGTCCAGTAAGTAATTGAACTTCTGTAGGTTTGTCAGCGGCTGGTTATGCACATTGGCAGAGAATATCGTCCAAAAGTTGCTATACTCCCATACTTTGCCTGAGAAGGTTGGGATGGGAATAGCTGGTAGCCGTAGATGCGATGCCTGCACCGGACCCCCAAAAGTCTCCATGTAGCTGCCCGTTGAGCTGTTGGGTTCCTCTGTTCCCCTGCGTGTAATGGCTTTTATCTTGATTGTGAGACTGTTGGCCGTTTCCAGTGCTTCATGCGCATTGTCCATATATGTGTATATTTGCTCCTTTTGCTCCTTGCTGAGTGAATCAATTAATGAGTCGGCTACCGATGTGAATGTGGACAGCGTATTGAGAAGTAGCTGACAAGCGGACTCGATCTCGAATGCGAGGGTGTTCCTTTGTCCGTGGTTTAATGCGTAAGCTTGAGAGGGTTCAGGACGGGTGATCGCTTCTCGTCCCTCTTCTATGAGCCTGTTGAGAGCGTTGCAGTAACGGGTCATGAGCGCTTTCTGCGAGCGTAGCGTCATTGGGTCTGCCATGATTGAAACCCAGTGTAAAAAACCCTATCTTATTATATTGTTTTTGTTATTTGCCTCTTGTTTTTGTGTGTGTGTTGAATTTGTTATCTCTTTGTTTTCTTCCCTCAAGGTTTTCCCTATGTTGTTGGAACAGAAAAACCAAGTAGAAAACCAAAGACAAAGAGGAGAAGAAAGCGTCGCTGTTTTCTTTTTCCTAGATACTGGCGACAAGGTAATAGATAAAGCGTCGCGTAATAATCGTCCAAAATTCTAGCGACAAGTTCTAAATCCAAATTAGTAATAGTACCTCGGTCCGCGTCCAATGACGATGCACCATAAAGTCGCTGGTTCAATGAATAGAAGCTGCCACGCGGTATACACTCGTTAGCCCAAGCGTCACACACACACGATAATAACACAACGTTTACTGCGTCCAAACAACGGGCACCTCAAACTTGGGTAATTAAACGAAAAGAATTTCTTAGTAAAGAAAACGATATTAATTGACGTTACGAAAAATAGTTTTAAGTGGAGAAGTAAGTGAACTACAGGAAAACAAAACATTCTAGGATCAATAAGGCGAACTTCTCAGATAAGGCGGTATCAAGCGTCAAAAATGGCTAACATCGAAAAGGCAAGGATATAGCTCATAAATCAACTTCTCAGAGTAGGCAGTATGAAAATGCGTCCAAAATATAACATAAAGAAGAGTGAATAACACTGAAGAGTAGCGTCAATGATAGTATCAAAATAACGAGCAACATCCAGAGATAGAGTCGAGAGTATCATCAAAAGAGAGGAGCGATATCAACGGATAGAGCACCGAGGAGGAGTAATATAAAGTGAAAAGAAGAGCGAGGAGTCCGGGGGTATGGAAGGTTCTGGAGAGTGAAGGTCCCCCCTGGCCGTGGTGCCCTTTTATACCCGTCTGCTGAGCCAATAATCGATAGTGCGTACATAGATCATACATAGGAGATCATGCACTTTGAGGGGACAACCAATCGCGAACCGCGATATGAGTTTTCTAACAATAGCGATCAAGCAGTAAATATCAACAACATCGACATTATCAATATCCACTACACTATTCACTATCTGAAAATACCATGTTAAAGATAAAAAATAAATAAAAGACTCAAATACGTCTATAAGGACTAAAGAAGGAGAATGAAAGTGAGACAGAATATAATAGACCGTTAAAGATGATAGCAATATAACGGATAAACACATACAAACTGTACAACTATACTAAACATTACAAATCTAATAATAACAGAAACACTAATATAAGAAGCACAATTAAAGACTACGATTAGCGAAGATAGTGTAGTACACAAACTACACATCGAAAATGATAAATTATGATTTTTCAAGGTGTCATCGAAAGAGAACAAAGGAGAATCGATTCTTCTAGGCAATTATTACTTGAAAATAAGTCAGTATAACAAAGCATTCAAACTTTTCATAATGAAGAGACTAATCTAGCCCCACAAACAACAGTGATAAGCCTAATAATACTCAGTCTCACCAAAATAAGGAATTCTTACTCATACGACTAAATGCTGTTTAGCCCGTACTACACTATTTTGCTTAAATAGTACCCAAAAAAGCGATGACTACCAACTTACATTGGGATTAGGGTTGCTTGTAACTGCTACAATGTGTCAATACTATTACGCACCTATCTCTAAAGACATTATGTTACTGTGAACGCTTTCAATGGTAATGCAAAAACACTCGTTGTTCGGATCTGCTCATTTCATTTGGTTGTCAATTTCCAGGTACTAGGTTAATGGAAGCTATTTTCTATATCCTGTAGTTATTAAGGAATATTTTCAATGTACAGTTGAGGTGGTGGATTCATGGAAGAAGCGCGACTTTATAGGAACAATATCGGTAAAGTGAGTTGATTATGTTTTTTCAGTGACCAACTAAGTTGTTAGCTAATAACTCGCGAACATGGTTACTGGCCTATGGGTTTTCCGAGTGTTAATAACCTTTATCTGAAGGTTAGCCCCTACAAATTTAAAATGATATTTTCTCCAAAACCCAAGGACAGAGAGGCTGCTTAGTAACCTAAGTGTAGAATTTAACAAGACGTGAGAAAAGGGCCTCAACCATATACTAATACGCTAAAAGATTAACATCCATCCTTTTTGGGCCACAAAGTAATCATAAATTTTTCTTAAGGTGGGACCGTTTTTGACCTGATAGGCCAACAGTGTCACGAGAATCTTGATCCATAGTTTAAATTTCGAAAATAATTCGTTTCAATACTAAACCAATGATTGATTTCACTAGTTTATAGCTTCTAATCATCTCCAACCTTTGCTTCCAACCCTCACTCAAAGTGTCTCTCACTTTCATCTTTATTTCACTTTCTAACAGTTTTATTTTTTATTTTAATTTTATTTTAATTTTAAATTTTACTTATCGTGGTTATTCTTGGTGTAGTTCTTGCAATCCCTCCACCCACTTCAATTATCCATTGTTATGAGAGGGCCATACCTCTTATCAAAAATAGGGATTAACGCTGATGAGGCTATGCAAGTCAAACATGGCTGAGGGGTCAATTTTTGGTGCCTCCAGCACTAGTCATTCCTACGGGAACATACATATAGGGAGAGCCCCTGGCAGCAGCCCTGCCAAGCCCTCGGAAAAATCCCCTCACTGCGTGTTAGGAACGACCACTCATTCGCTTTGATCTCAGGTAAAAAAAAATTCGAAAAACAACAATTTATTGCTTAAAAACTCAATTCAACAAGGTAAGGAGAGAGGCCAATCAATATACACTCAATGATTTTGGTAATAGAACCAATGATTGTAAATATAATAACGGATGTAGAGTGCACAATAACGAATAACGGAAACTATATAATATCACATGCTACAAAGTTATATGTAAATATTAGCTTGTAAGGAAAGTTCTGGCCGCTTTTTCGCGTTCACAAGATAAATTTAAATGTCAGAGCGCGTCAACATGAATCAGCCCACATATTGTGCTCGTTAGATAGACAAAAAGTTGCTCTTTCAGAATATATGTTTTATATGGAATGCCACAAGTTTTTCGAATTATTAGGGAAATTTCAAAGTGCTGCGAAAATGACACTCTCAAGATGACTTCACTTCAAGAGTTCTTGTTTAGCCGAGTCTCAGCGAAGGTGACCACAAATGTAAGTGCTGCAAGGGGAGGACATGTAGCATTGGATGAAACAGATTGTTTCTGGTTTCAGAAGTGCAGAAGTGAGAACGAGCTGCTTGGATTTTCAATTGATCAAATCGCTTTAACTAAAACGGCAGGAGGCGATGAGCATCCATGTTTGCAGGGGATATCCACAAGTATTGGCCCCCAACAAGCAACCTTAGTTGACCACCTCAAGTGGCCTTGATTTGGAAAAATCCAAAAAAATGGGTGCCGCGGGACTCCTCACGGCAGTCATGCGCAAGCGCATGTTTCACAAACCCTCTTTCCAGTAATCGAAGCAGTTGCAGGGTAAGGCCCTTACTCGTCTGTCATGTTCATCAGATCTAGCGCTAACTAAGCCCCACTTCCCAAAACATCTGGCCAGCTCCTTCAAAAGCAGTGTGTATAGAAAGAGTGGCGATTTGGAGTCGACTTTTTTCATTTCGCGCAATAGAAGTTATCAGCTCTTTATCAAATTGAATATGTAGATATGCATAATTTGCCAAGAGTGTAGCGAATCTAATGGTGCTTGTTCTGTGAGAAAAGATGCAGTCCGAGTCGAGTTATGATCTCTCGAAGTTGAAATTTCAAAAACCGGCCAAAACTTTCCTTATAACCTAATACTTACAAAGAAACGAATATTCACTGTAGCACACTAAAAGTTATTTACTGCCACACATATAATAGTTGTGGCATGCAATATGTAGGTATGACACATAGAAGAAAGACAGGGTAAGAGGACACCTCACTAACATATCCACACACAAAATACATAATCCGCTGTACAGTCACTTCTACACATGCAACAAAGGAATCACAGTCACTGTCTTGACTCACTTACAACGAAAGATAAGTTCGTTTTCCTTGAAAAAGGATTTTTTGGATAAAACTGCTAATGACCCCATTCGCATAGGTCTTAACTATAACATAGGAGGGTACGGAAAAATCACAAATCTAGAAAAAAAACCATGATGCGTAAAAAGATCTGCCCTTTTTGTACTCAAAATTACAAAAGAATGGAATAAACAGAGGCAGAAAAAAATTAATAAAAGAAAAACAAACTGTACAAAGCTATTGGAAGATCTCAGGTCTAAATAAGAAGCATTACAACCAATAGAATACTATAGAATGTTTAAAAGCTTAAGGAAGAAAGATCTAATGAAAATTCTCAGATTATCAACAAACGGCACTTTTCTATCAGACGCTAAGAACAGAACTAGATTTTTAGTATTCAGTCCATTAGCTCACTTTTATTACAACACGAGCAAAACAAAAAAAATCAACTACAAAAGGTCGTAGCATTACAGTCAATTTTCATAGCCACATTTTCAGTGACATACCTTTTCACTAAATATTCAACTCTTATTCCTTGAAAAACACTTTGTTCCAAAATGAAAGTAGTAGTAAGGAATATACTCCTGTAGACGTCGTTTCTGAATATTAGGTTGTCGGGAAAGTTCTTTCGTTTTTTAAAAACTTGCTTTTTTCCCTCAAAACTGCTTTCCGGAAATTTCTTCTGTACATATATATGTAGTACAAGTTCTCACGCATCTATAGGTATTGTTGTCTTCCATCTCCCGGATAACCCTCTTCGGCAAAATAAAAATATCAAAAGTCACCTCATTTTCAATTCCAATTTTTTTCTTTGAATGGCGTTAGACAGGGAGAGGAAAAGGTGATAATCCGATGGAGCAAGATCAGGGCTATAAGGCAGCAATTTTATCCAAGCTCAAAAAATTTTTTTAAAAAGAATTTCAAAATTTTTTTTACCACTATTGAGAAAATGACTCGCCAAAAAATTCTCGAGCTTGGATAAAAATTGTTACCCCATCCACCTTATAGCCCTGATCTTGCTCCATCGGATCATCACCTTTTCCTTTCCCTGTCCAACGCCATTCAGAGAAAAATTATTTTATAATTTTTGTATTAGAATTGAGGTTGACCTATGATATGTTTATTTTGCCGAAAAGGTTATCCGGGAGATGGAAGACAATAATACCTATAGATGCGTGAGAACTTGTACTACATATATATGTACAGAAGAAATTTCTGGAAAGCAGTTTTGAGGGAAAAAAGCAAGTTTTAAAAAACGAAAGAACTTTCCCGACAACCTAATATGATAATACCATCCAAAAATATTTACAACTATAATCATTTTTTGGAATATCTATATATTAACAACATGGAGAAGGTTCAGAAAGATAAATGTATATGTGAAGCAGGTAGAGTTAAAGACATCATAGATATGCATTATGGACGTGTAGTTACAGGTAATCCTCTAATAACAGTGAATAAATAAGTTAGAAACATGCTAAATGAAAGCACAAAATATAGATTAAATAGAACTATTCCGAGAAGTAAAGTAGAAGAAAAACGCAAAATGATAGCGAATTAAATTATACATTATTTTGAAAGAAAATATAAGTTAAAGGTTAAAATATAAGTTGAAGAAAGGAAAAATCAGTTTGGTTTATAAGTATTTGGTGGATAGCTACCACAGTAGTTGAACCTCTATTAAATTACGAAAATATCAGAAATACAGAAGAATTGGCCCCACATAGATCTTTGAAACAATCAAATGTCAAGAAAAACTGTATATTTTGTCTTTTAGATAAAGCAAGTGATAACTATGGCATTATCTGTAAGAAACTTTATTTAAAAATATTTTGGAAGAAATTCGTTTCAGGTATGATGAACATTGAGAATAGACATTCCTTTATTAGAACCAATAATACGTATGAATTACATAGCGGCAGTGACAAATAAAGAACCATGAATAAACACAAACTATTCTGTCAAGCAAATGGACTGGCATTTAATATAGAGTCTGATTTACCAAGAATTTATGTGCTGCCCAAACAACACAAAAATCCAATACAATTCAGATTTATAACAGGCGCACATTATGGTAGTATGAAATATTTAATTAAAGAATTACATGTAATTTTCACTTACATAAGAAACCACTTTAAAAATTATATGAAACACACAAGACGCTAATAGGACAATCAAAACATACTGGTCTATCGAAAATACTAATATTAGTCATGAGCTAACAATATCAACTAACAGTATTAACTACTAAGAAATTAAGGTATATACAACACATTTTACAGACATGTTTACCAATTTGGGACACAGTTACATTATTTCTAGTATACGGGAACTGTTATATATAGGGTCCCCAATAAGCGCGCTCTATCTTTGACAGCTCATGGCGGCCAAGTAGTTTGTGGTAGAGTTGTTAACCTAGTTGCTATTATTCAGTGTATTTTCACAAATCACCATGCAATAAAAATTATTACGAAAGTCATTCATCGGTTCGAGTAACGTTCTACGCGCCCGCCAGTTTCTATACAGATCTATGATAACGAACTTTTTCTGGCATGAAATCGACAATATGGATGTCGAGGATATATGGTTTCAGCAGGACGGCGCTACGCCACACAGCGCGCGCCACAATGGATCTTCTGCTTCGGAGGAAAGGTTATCTCGCGCGGAGGGACATCAACTGGCCACCGAGATCGTGCGATCTAATCCCACTGACTATTTTTTGTGGGGTTTTCTTAAAATCGCAGGTCTACGCAAACCAACCACAAAACACTGATGACCTCAAAGTCAACATCTGCTACGCCATCTATGAAATACAACGCAATTTGCGCGCCAGAGTCACTGAAAATTAGTGTAGTGTCCTATTGCCTTGTCCGGTGTCGTGACAGTAGAAGTATTGATCTGTTTATTAATGAATATACAGAAAGGACTAACAGTACAAGGCGACGAGCACTGGCGGGATCGGAGGTGCAGGTTGAAGTCGTTCGGCAGGTAGACAACCGGAGACCGAATCACTGGATGCCGAATAAACTGAACATCCCTCCGCCCCAGGGTTTGTATAGGCTGTTCATTTTCGCACGATACAAGGTCGATAAGATCACTATCATTTGTGATTACCAATACACACAACACCTCCCCCAGTAGAAAGAAATGGGTACAACACAGTTAACTTTCTACTTTTACAATTCAAAAAGAGTACAATCAAGACTCAACAATTAAACTAGCGAGAAGTATCTGGGTATCTCTGTACTGGTCTTCTTATCCTCGTCGAGCGTTGCAGTGGCACATAGGCTTTGTGAGCCTGTTGTCCTTGAGCAGCAGCATCTGTAGCTTGGGCGGTTTCCTTTCGTCGCTTCCACACGTCGTCCAATTCGAGCGTCTCGAGCAGGGTCAGCAACGACTTGTCTCCATAATTTGCAGGTGCTCTCGCATCATGACGGCGCAACTGATTGGCGTGCTTCCTCGTTGTCCTTCCACTTGGACAGACTTCGTAGTTGACCTTGCCGATTATTCTCGTGATGATACCTTCTTTCCATAGTAATAACCGAGGTGGATCTTCATGTGTCGACAGCGATGAGAATACAGATTTATTGGAATTAATGTATGAGCAGCGAAGACCCGTCAGAACACGGGTAGCCGATAGTCGTGTTCCTCGCCGCCGTCCTCCCGGTCCGTCCTCGTCCCTTCTCCTCGCGTCTTCGGCGCGCCGCCTCTCATCGGCTGAAACAATAACATTCACATTGATCGATCAGATTACCGTATGCAAGCTCAAACCCTTTTGAGCTTACACCTCCCCTTTTTATCTTAAAAAGAAGTGAGGTCGGCTTGATGTTGAATTCCCTGATTCTTTTGGAATTTCCTGACCTTATATGTCCTCCCCTTTTTATCTTAAAAGTGTGCGAAATGGGGGGTAAGAAGGTTCCCAAAATGTAATACTAAGAAAAATTGTAATACTAAGAAATAATAAAAATGATCACTCAAAGAAAAGGAAAAGAGAGGAGAGAAAAGACCTACGTCACTGCGGGGGGAGGAACTCCCTGAGAGACCTGGCGGGTATGACGGCGTTGTGTGCCCGTGCCCATGTTATCACGGAGTTCCAATACGGAATCGAGAGCAGGGATTGCTGGTGCCCCAGAACGAACTGCCCGTGTCGGCAACGCGTGAGCGCCACGTTCATGCGTCGCGGGTCGTCTAGGAATTCCGACGCATTGGGGTCGAAGTTCGTCTTAGTAGTGAGGAGTAAGACGACATCCTTCTCTCGTCCCTGTATGGCGTCCACCGTGGAGAGGTCGACTCCAGCGGCTTGTGAAAACTCGACGAGCCGGCGGTGCTGCTCCTTATAGAAGGTTATTATGCAAATACTGGTGGCTGGGATTCCACGTCCCATTAGGCGTGACACCATGGTCATGCACACTTCGGCTTCGGCGTCGTTATAGTGAGAGTGACTCTGCGCCTTCTGCGAGGTCCCAGCGACGTCCAGAAGAGTCTCCTTGTCATCATCCATTGACAGGTAGGCGGCCAGCGCGGAAGAAGCGGTGAGTCTCCTTGTCATCATCCATTGACAGGTAGGCGGCCAGCGCGGAAGAAGCAACATTGAAAATCTGCCCCATCCTCGCTGTGGCGCTCTGGCGGTCTGCAGGAAAACTATCGAAGTTGAGAAGTCGATCCGCGAACCACTGCTTTTCCTCAGCGCTGAGCTTGTAGACGTCCATCGGAGTGATGGCTTCTCCCGGATTCGCCGGCAAAAAGTTTCGCACCATATGACAGAGAGTGTCCCGAGCCTGCACGGACGCCGGGGGTTCCGAGAACCGGACAGCGCAGGAATTGTTCTTGCGGCACAGTGCCCGAAGGATCTCATATTCGCTGACGTCTGGCCAGTCGAATCTGCAGAGCGTACGGGTGACGGTTACGGCTTCTGGTGTTCCTTCGATGGCCATGCGAAAGTTGTTGACGAAGTGGTCGCCGCGGCGGGTGACCGACAGCACCATACCGTAGCGAGGTTCGGTCCACTTGAAGGGTGTGACGAAAGCGAACCGGGCTACGCGAAAGAAGAAAGTGGAATTAGCTTCTAGCGCGGCCGTCCGGGGAATGCGTGCCCTTTCGAGATCCGTGGCTGGAGATGTTAAAGACGCGGCGACGGGCATGAGGTCGTATACCCATACGAAATCTTTTATCGATACTAACGGCCTGTCGTACCCATATGTGTCGTTCGCGACATTAAGAGCGAACTTGTCGAGTAGTACACAGTGGAGTTCGAGTCGGTCGGGCATGAAGACGAAAAAGTCCTTCGCTTCTAAGACGAGCGCATTCGACCGAATAGCGACCACCTGGTACAGGACTGGCCGTGTTCCTCTGAGGTAGCTAGGCGCCAGCCTGGATGACCACTCCCCTTTGGGTGCCTGTGAGCCCGCCGGAGGCTGGGGGGCGGGCTGCAGCGTTCCGTCCAGCGCTTGCTGTATGATGTTTGCTGTATTACTGCGGAATACAACGGCGTCCTCGAGGGAGGGCAGTTCTAGGAATGGGATGGTTGCCGTCACGAGTCCGTCCGGTGGAGTAACCTAAACAAGGATAATCTTGTTCGGATGGCGAGACCGATGTCTGATTGATAAGACAAAAGTAAGGTATGCTGTCCGAAAAACAAGGAGAAACGAAAATGTACCTGCGGGAAAAGTGAACGGGCGAACTTCAGTGAGAGATACCCAGGTTTAGGTACATGACGATATACTTGGTCCGAAAAGTCATTAGTGACTTGTTGTGCGGCTAGCTCGTGCAGTCGGAGTTGCCGAGGTTTCACATATTGAGCCCACGGGTGGCGATCTATGAGGTAGTGCCAGAAGTCTGGTGGAGTTCGCTCCGGGAGATCTTTCTTAATATCTTGCTGTTTCTGTTGCTCCGTTGCTACGACGGCTGATTGCTGAGATCGACTCCCGCGAGGAGGACGCGAGCGGGCGCCGCGTGTGTTGGAAGAGCCGCGGCGAGGTGGAAACGGGTTACGTCCTCGCGTGCCACTGGCTCCTCGGAGAGCGGGCGGACGAGAAGCCGCTCCGCGCGGGGGTTCCACAAAGCCTGATGTGAAGGGATGAGAAGGAGCAGAAGCAGTTCCCAGCGGCGGGTCCGCCGTGCTGGATGGCTCTCCAAATCCTCCAGCGCGGAAGCGCGGAGGAGGTGATCCTTCCGTCTCCATGGGCGAGGGGACGGAACGGGATGGTGCCTGTGGCGCGGACGTGGTTGACTGGTCGCTGACACTTGACGCGGCCTCAGATGAAGGAAGTACCGACGAGCCTCTGTCGTAATCAGTATCGGCGAGTGAACGCATTTCGGCGTCCGTGGCTAAAAGTTCATCCGAGCTGAGCTCACCGCGGGTGCTCTTGTCTGACGCGGTGGTCATCTCGACGTCTGAAAAAAGAAGTAGTTATTTGAGACCTGGGATCGGGACTAAGTTTGTGTGCCTACCTGATGCATGTGTACTGGTGTGATCTGTTGCTGCCACTTCGTGGCCAGATGACTCGGAAACGGAATGCTCACTCGTTCGTTGCGTAGTAGAAGAATCTGCTGTTGCCACTGCGTGGCCGGGTATGGTAAGCTCGTCCCCGGGCGTTTGCGCACTCATGAGCGTTGAAAACGCGGGTGTTTCCCCAAGATAATCTGCAATACGTAGTATAAGTATAGAACCGCGGCCACGAAATGGATCGAGACGCGCAACGAGTGCCCGATCCGCGACATTGTCAGAACATCAAGGGCGGAATAAGAATCCGGCGGACGACTAAGCCGTAGGAGAAGGGAGCGAAGCGATAATCGTAGATTATAAAGAACATGAGCGATACGAGAAAACGTTGTAGCTTCTATAAAGTAACGGAAACGTAGGCGTAGACGGAAACAAGTTGAAGTAAAGAGACGCGTAGTGTGGAAGGCGAAGTGGTGTCACATCGTTCCGCAACGAGCCCTGAAACGAGTGTTGTATGAGTGGGTAGGAGGCTTTGGTGGCGGCTCGACAGCAGGGCCCGCTTTGTGGCCGTGCTCATAGCCGACCAGTGTCTTTGGTGAAGCTTGGGTGACTACTAGAGCCTCTTGTTCAGGCTGCGGCAGCCACGGGGAAGTAAAAACAGGCCCCGAGAGTTCTTTGCACTTTTTGACCTGGTTCATGTGTACCCTCCTGGGTGTCGATTGGGGTGAGGTAATGCTGACAATTGTCAAGTGAGGATGGTCGACTTCGACTACGCGGAACTGGCCCAGCCACGGGTTACAGAGCTTTTGCGAGAGACCGACTTTTGGAGTCATATCGCGGAGATAGACGCGCTCTCCCGGGCGGATACTAAGAGGGGCGAGGTGGGTGGTGTCATATTGTCGCTTGAACGCCTCGCGTTTCTTTTGATTATACTGGAAGGCGGCCTGCCATGCTGAATGGAGGGATCGAAGGAGACCTTCGGTGTAGATACCGATGTCCGTATCTGCCGGGACATGACGTTCTACCCCGTGCCTAATGATGAGGTCGATGTTAAAGATGGGGTCGCGCCCGAACATCATAAAGAAGGGGGTCTCGTTTGTGCTGGAATGAACGCTTGTGTTGTACATGAAAGCGCAGGCGGCTACAAACGTGTCCCAGTTACGCTGGTTCTCGTCAATATATGTGCGGAGAATGGCGTGGAAGGTGGCGAACACCCTTTCGCAGGCTCCATTGCCCTCATGGTGATATGGTGTGCAATAATAACGATCTACTCGAAGCATTTTGCCGAGCTCTGTCAGGAGCTCACCTTTGAGATAGGAAGCATTGTCAGATACTAGTTGGGTCATGACCCCATACTTGAGAATGCATTCACTCATGATCGCGTGTGCTACTGATATTGCTGTGCAGTCGCGCAACGGAGTAGCGACGACGTATTTCGAGAAATGGTCAATCATGACGAGTATGTACTTATTGCCGTGGTCTGTCCTCTGTAAGGGTCCCGTAAGGTCGAGATATACTTTGTCGAAGATTGCATTGCTGATGACTGGGATGAGGGGCTCGCGGTTGGCAGCTGCGGCTCGCTTACGCTGGCAGGCGTCGCATGTAGTGACTAGCTGGAAGATATGCTCTGCCATATGAGGCCAATAGTACTTCCTACCGATTTTGGCTAGGGTCTTGCGCCAGTGAAAATGTCCCCCTGCTGACGGGCTGGAGTGGAAAGCCAGGAACACCGGTTCGCGCAACTTCTCCGGTAACACTAGGCGGTCGGTCTGTTTGCAGGTCGTTCGATCGCGTTGTTGGTGGTATAGGCAACCATTCCGCTTAATGACGCAGTGTTGGGCGAGCGCGAGCCATTTGGGCTTGTCTGCCTCCTCGACTGACGATGGGAACTCTTGGGTCTGCAGAAACGTTACAAGGGCTGAACAGAGGGGGTCAGATTGCTGCTCGACCAATACATCATACGGTGTTATAGCTTGGGGACGAGACCCGGTGGGGTCGAGTGGTGGCGGAGGAGAAGCGTAAGGTGCCGAGGCAGAAAGGCAGAATGGGAAGTCAATGATATCCTCCGTTTCTCGCGTCCCGTCCTGAAAGCGGACGTTCGTGTTGCCCGCCCGGGAAAGGCAATCGGCTACCACATTAGTAGAGCCTTTGAGGTATTGAATAGTTATGTTGTAGCTTTGTAGTTCAACCACCCAACGCGCAATGTTGTCGTGGGTTTTATTATGCTTCAGAAGGTGCGTTAGGGGTTGATGGTCCGAGAATATACGCGTTAGGTTCCCATATATAATTGGTTTGAAAAACCGTAACGCACTCACCATTGCAAACAGCTCGATGGGGACGGTGCTCCACTTCCGTTGCGAGTCTGATAGGGTTTTACTGAAGTAGCCGACAGCAGCCAGTGACTTGTCGCCAGAGGATGTTTCCTGAAAGAGAGCAGCACCTACTCCTATTTGGCTACCGTCGGTGTGAAGAATAAAGTCTTTGTCCTGAGGAAACGCCAAGCATGGGGCGGAGGTCAGGAGTCGTTTGAGCTCAGCAAAAGCTTCCTGCTGCGCTGGACCCCAGATGAATTTGGACTTCTCTTTGGTAAGTTCATATAATGGGGCTGCGATCATTGCGAAATTGGGGATGAAACGGCGGAAGAAGTTGGCCATGCCTATAAAGCCCTTGACCTCCTTTACCGAGGTTGGCGTGGGGAAATCCCTGATCGCGTTGACGTTACGTTCCGCGGGGGAATAGGATTTTTCAGATATAACGTGGCCCAAAAACGTCACCTGCGAGCGGGCTATTTCGGTGAATTTCTTATGTGATATCTTCAGGTTAAACTTCCGGAAGCGTTCGAATACTTTGCGCAGCGATAAAACATGTTCTTGGAAAGATTTGTTGAATATGACTACGTCATCGATATATGCTAAGCAGTTCTCTTCTAATCCGCCCAGCACACGTGCCATGACACGACAGAAGTATGCCCCTGCGTTTTTCAGGCCGAACGGAAGATACGTAAACTGATATATACCGCGGTGAGTGGCCCAACCGCATTTATACTGGCTATCCGGGGATAGCAGAAGCTGCATGTACCCGGATGCGAGATCTAATGTGGTGTAAAAGCGGTTCCCTGCGATCTTTGCGAGAATATCCTCAATTCGAGGAAGTGGAAAGTGGTCGGGTATGGTGATATCGTTGAGAGGACGGAAGTCCAAGCAGACCCGTAAGGACCCGTCTTTTTTCTTCACTAGTACGGTGTTGTGGACCCAAGGGGTGTCGCTTTCTGTGATGCGCCCCGCCTTCAGCAACCGATTAATATGGTCGTCCAGTTCCTTCTGGAACTTGACTGGAATACGGGGTGGACGAAATTTCATTGGCGGTATCTCAGTCGTGGTTTTAATATTTATTTGGGTATGTTGGTAAGAACCAAGGTCGTAGGCGGAGAAGGAAAAGCGGTCCCGATATTCCTCAAACAGGTCGACGAGGATCTGCTTCTCGGTATCGTCGACCGAGGCCCGTGACAGGTCAAAGGAAGGGGTCTGGGCGGTGGGCAGTGCCGAATCAGGCCTGACAGCGGCGGCGTCCACCGTTGGTAGGTAGGCAAAATCATGTTCGCGACAGGCCAACGTCCCATCGTCGGCGTCAGATAATGGCACAGCGGACGCAATGGCCTGGTCCTTGTAAAGAACCTGCTTTCTAGATGTAGGGTTGGCCACCAAAACGTAGCACCTTCCCGCATTCATGACGGACGGCGAGACCAACAACGATCGCTCCGCCAAGTCTGTCCTCTGTGACATAAGCATAAGCGGTGTGGAGGTGGAGCTGGCGGTCATGCAGGGAACGAGGGTTTCCGAACCTGGTTCAAGGACGGTCGTTTGAGAGACGCGCACGGGAAGATCCTCCGAAACATCCCCCTGCGGTTCCGGCGTGAGGGCCATGATGGCGATGCGGCTGCCGCCTATTGCAAGCGTCCTATTGGCGTAGTCGATGCTCCAGCCCGGCAAGCGCTGCAAGATGTCATTCCCAAGAATAATATTATACGTTTGGACGGAACTGGGTATGGAAGACGTGTCCGTGAAGTGGATCGGGTGAGCGATGGTATAGCCACCTATCTGTACGGTTCCGTGCGCGTAGCCCAACAACGTGACTGGCGCGCCCGAAATACCGATCGCACAGGGTATGGGGCTAGGTTGAAGCGTGAAAATGCCCAACAACGGAGCCATCCCCTTACTTGTCAGCGTGATAGCGGCTCCGGTGTCGATGAGGGCCAGCATGCGAATGGTATTCACGGTGATCGGAACCTGGGCAATGAAACAGTGTTGGGTAAGATCCAATGAGTTGATAACCACCGGACTTGCTGAGACTTTCGGTGGCCAAGACGTAGAGGCGTCTAGTTCGACGCGAGTAACCTGAATGCCGCGCGGCGAACAAGGAGGGGGTGAAACCAAGGGAAGTTGTGGTGCAACCGAGGGCGTAGCCGGAGGCGGAAGCGCCGGTCGGCGAAAAGCCCACGAACGAAGGCGCTCCATCACCTGAGGATCATCCAGTAACTGAGGGTAGTTGAGTTGTATGTAAAGCTTAACAAGTGTCCTGACGATGAGAAAGGTAGCGTAACAACAGCAAACAGTGACCCAGAGATCAAAAGGGGAAAACGGAAAGAATTCCCAAAGTGAAGCGCGGTACGGTGCCGCAGAAGCTGTCGCATGAGAGATCTGTTCATGACTCTGCGAGCCAAGATGCGTGAGTAACTGTTCATATTGGCGTGTTTGCCACATCTCGGTGAGTTGCTGGTCCGAGATGAGCTCGCTGAGATTGGTCAGGACCAGGTTGTGGAAGATGGTGAGTGCTGGGGATGGGATGTGAGAGGCGACTCCATGGGAAAGCTCCGAGGAGGAGAGCTCAGTTATCGGTGGGATACTTGTAGATCCCGAAATAGGGTTGAACTTGACCGTGCCGTTTGCAAAAGGAACGAAGAAAGCTAACTCGGGTGAGCAGGCGACCCGCTCAGCCGAGGTGGATAGCACAAAAGAGTTTACGTCGAGGAAGAAGAGAGAGCGGACACTGCTGGGGAGCGAAACAACGACCTGGGGCTTGGCAAAGCAAGATGCGTTAAACGGGCGTAGGTCGTAGTGAGACCGCGGCACTGGCATGCAGCGATGAACTTGAACTACGCCGTGGCCACGGTAAGTGACGGCCACGTCGTTACGACGGAGAAGTCGGCGCATCACATGGGTAGGGTCAGCGAGTAGTGCGGGATGCAGCGAAGCGGCCAGAAGATTGCTCCTATCACACAAGGATGTCAGGGCCTGCTGAAATAGGGCCGTGGCCGCACCCTGCACCGCATCTTCTACCGCCAGTAGCTGCGCTGCGAGCTGGTTGGAGGTGACAATGCCCACAGGCGGCGCTGCTCTAGGGGAGCGGAGTATTGACGCTATCGCATATCCCTGGTCGGTGATCGTCAGCGTGTGATCGCAGTCCCTGACCGGTGTCCCATTAGGATCCCAAGAGAGGGCGAACTCCTTCGACTCGCTAAGCCACACGTGACCGATGAGATGGCCCTTGAGTTTAGAGACGGCCAAGAACTGGCACGACTGCTCGTGCTCGGGCACCCACAACAGGACGGACCCGTCCCGCAATACGCACGAACCGTCTTCGTATCGGCAATGGCGCGTGTCCCCAACGCTCGAATCAGGGAAAGCGGCTCCGTGCCGGATGTGAAGCTTCGTGGCAAGGAGAAAACAGTTACGGACGGTGACTGAGTGGGTAACACAGCAGCCAAAGGGAGCTGTGGGCCATTGTATTGAAATACTGTTGGAGGTTCTCGAGATGCTCCCCTCCCTAGCAAGTGTGCCGTGCTCGCAACGACCATGTTGCACCATAAGCTTACAGTGCTCAACGGACACGGTCTTGAAGTTCTCGGTGTAGTTTTGGAATCGGGCCCCAAAGAAGTTAACCCAGTAATGAGTAATTTGTTCGACGACACGACAAAGGGATGCGGGCGTGTCGTACCTCTTGCTATTAGGCCTAAAGAGATGGATGGACATATTACGAGGGGGAGTCGAAACGTCAGGAATAAGACGGGAGCAGTTATACGAGAAGGGAATGCGAATGAGATGATCGTCCGCATCATGCGGGCAGAGCCACGCCGGTTGGGACAATGCCACTGGAGAGGCGATGAGTATGACCATACAGAGCGTAAGCAAATTGAGGCCTACGGGGCTTCGGTTAGAAGCCGAGCGAGCTGCTGGCGCACCGGCAAAAGTTGAGCGAGAGAGTTCGTTATTACGTTCCACAAGGGCTGCCACTCTGGCACTTGAGTTGTCTAGCGCTTCTTGTTTCTCGCGCAAAGAGATGGAAAGAGCGGCAATTTGGCTGCGGGCGTCATCAAGATCGTGACGTAACCGTGATGAGGTAGAAGGAAGGGCTCTCGTACGAAGCTGAGAAGTGTTAGTAGAAGCGTTAGTGCGACCATGGAAACGCGTACCTGCCGGTCTTGGGCTGACTGACGGTGGTTGAGAGGGGCACTGTCGAGCCAAGTGACCAGTACCGCCGCAGTTGAAGCATGTCGTCGACCGTGGCCGAAAATTGGATGGCGACCGAGTGGATGCTCTGCGAGATCCCTGACGGACAGGTTCTCTGCGCCTGAAAGAATCAGAAGAGTTTCTGTGAGGTGGCGGAGAGGATGTGAATCTCACCTGACGCGGAACGCCTAGAGCTGACACTCCCGACGAAGCTCCTGCCGGATTGATGAGGCGGTCCGCGGTAGCCTCGGCTAGCAAATGTTCCACTGCCTGTGCCCTATTGACGGCCTGCTCGAAAGTGGTGGGGTTGTCCAACTTAACGAAATATCTTATGTTAGGTCTTAGGCGGGCCAAAAACTCTTCCAAGGCCCTATCCTTCTGGACGGAGGGGTCCTGCCCGGCGGTAGCCGCTTTGACCAAGTTCAAAAGCCTGTTCGCGAATAGTGGTGACGGTTCTAGGTGCTCTTGACGGCAGGTCGCCAGAGCTTCCCTTGCAAGTTGGCGCTGGTGGGGGCCTTCGAAACAGCTCCGTAAATGCGCAATGATGGATTCGTACGATCTCCGATCTTCGTCGGCAAGTTCGTCGACTTTTTCCCGTGCGATCCCGTCTAGGTGGGCCACTAAAAAGTTAGCCTTCTGCTCCGAACTCATCTCCATAGGATGCAGACGCATGATATCCTGCAGCCTGCGTACCCACACGGAGAACTGAGTGGCGTCCCCGGACCCCGAGAAGGGAGCGATCTTTGTGTGAGAGCTGTCCAGGGATAGGGATGCCACTGTGGGAATCGCCTTGATATGGTCGTCAACCACTCCGAACGACTGGTTGAGGCCCGAGAGCAGGTTAGCATTGCTCTCGCTAATGGTTTGGGCAAGTTGCGAGGAGGTCTGGTGGGAATCCCTCCAAACATTGGACACCGCTTCCACAGTTGCGTCTCGGAGTTGGCGAGCGTCCTTCCCAAGAACCGCTGACAGGTCCTCCAGGTCGGACAGGGCAGAAGTCAGTGGGACGGTGATAGCAGCTGGCGGGTCAGGCATTACAGCCTGCTCCTCTGCCTTAACCTCATCTTTCATTTGATCTATCTGGTGCTGGGTACCTTCGACCCACGGTTCCGTAGCCTTGGCGCGAGACCTAGTAACCGGCGGTGCCATAGCGACGGAATCGAAGCAGTGAATAGAACGTCAGTAGCACAGTAGCGATACAGTGATCCGTAAGACGGATGAATGAGGGACGCGAGGCCGGTGTGGGTTATATATGTTTCGCGGATCCCAGCTGCGTGGGCGAACATAGATGCTGTCGCGCACCAAGGAATGCAAAGCGAAACAAAGATGAGGCAGCAAAATAAAAATACATCAAAGAGCGATGCTAATGCATCCCCTATTTTCCCAAGCTTATGTTTGTGCGCTTGAGGGTAAGCAAAATATGATTAACGCTAGATAAAATTCAAAATAAAGTCCCCGGTTTCCGCAATGCATTCCTCAGCCGCTATTCCCTCGCTAGAGTTGCGAACAAAAACATCGCTTGTCGGAGGCTTGATCGGCAGCCGCGAGCCGCTGACTCGCGTGCCTTTGTTGCGAGGTCGCATACCGTATTACCCACCGACATAAACAACGAGCCATCGTGCTCAATGCAGTGATTGCGCAACTCGCAGCCCTTGGACTTGGAAATGAATTGAAGTAATGGAAAAGAAATCCTCGAAGAGTCGTGATTGTAGTCATCTGTTGAGACAGATAAGCCAAAAGTTGGTGAAAAAAGGAACGAACTCGCGAATGGAGGTGGAAAAAAGAGGAAATACAAGGCAAGCGGAAAATCGACAAATCGGTTACTAGCTTCGCAAGCTAATCGCTGTAACGGTTAATTCAAAGGAATAAACGTGAGGCATGATGAATTTTGAGTATTTATGCAAGAAAACCCTTCTGAGTCTGAGAGGGATTCAGGTAAACGAAGAAAAAAAAATGGTTTTAACCGTTGAAAGCAACCATAAGGAAAAACACATACGGAATAAATCCGAAACGGAAAGAATGGCGCTTGCGCTCACCAGCCGTTTAGCTCCAGGCGAAATGCCCCTGGAGAAAGCCGAGGAGGAAAGACCCCAAAAAGGAAAGAAACAGAGAAGCAATGCGACTTTGAATCTGCCGGTCAATGGTTACCGAAATCTTGCGCACGCGAGCGAAAAACCGAAAAGAAAGAAAAAAATAAAGGAATACCGACTCTATTCACACGTTTGAGTACTCAATTATTATCTCTATCTCGACTGTGAAACGTCCTCACCACTGAAAATCGCCAATTTAACGGCCCAGGCCTGGGACCCTCAGAACGACGTATCTCAAAATCACACATTTGATATCTGTCTTTGACTTTACAAGTCACCCGGGTGATACTACCTCCAAGTCATTGAACGAAATTGCATGCACACGTACAGACTGTAGCAAAACTATGCAAATAGGGTTACCCTGAGAACTAAAGTCTAGAAAGCTCGAAAGAGGGGGAAGGAACGGCCGGAGAAACAGAAGGACAAAAAAAGATTGATCAGATCTGTTCATGCCCAACTGCGGGGCAGCGAAAAATGACTTACCTGTGTTCCGCCGGCTGCTGCTCCACTCGCTGCTACCAGTAATAACCGAGGTGGATCTTCATGTGTCGACAGCGATGAGAATACAGATTTATTGGAATTAATGTATGAGCAGCGAAGACCCGTCAGAACACGGGTAGCCGATAGTCGTGTTCCTCGCCGCCGTCCTCCCGGTCCGTCCTCGTCCCTTCTCCTCGCGTCTTCGGCGCGCCGCCTCTCATCGGCTGAAACAATAACATTCACATTGATCGATCAGATTACCGTATGCAAGCTCAAACCCTTTTGAGCTTACACCATATAACTGCGGTGCTTTCCATACTTGAGCATAAATCGCTTCGCCAACTACAAATTCCTTCGGAACAGCATTGTTTCTTGTTGAATTGTTCAATCATTTTCTTCCGATTTTCTTCTAATGGTGGCGTGGTTGACTCTTCCATAGGGCGTAACAGACTTAAGCGTGTGCGGAGTTTTCTTCCTAAAAACGCTTCTGCTGGTGTTCTGTTTTGTAAGCAATCGTTTGGGGTGGTCCTGTATGCTTGAAGGATCACGTTCAGCGTCTCTTTCGAGGGCTTCTTCTCCACTTTCAGTTTCTTGATACCTCGTTTCAGTGTATCAACGAAACGTTCAACCTGTCCATTTGACTGCGGGTAGTAGGGAGCAGTTCTAACGTGCGTAATTCCTCCTTCTTCACACATCGTCTTGAACTGTTCCGACGTGAATTGGGTTCCATTGTCGCTAACGATAGTTTCCGGGATTCCATATCTTGCAAAAATCTTCTTGAGATACTTGTCATCTCGATAATTTCCGGCCACTTGCTGAAAGAATCCACAACAACCACATAGAATAACTCGCAAACGGGTCCTGCGAAGTCTATGTGAATTCTTTGCCACACATAAACTGGTGTTGGCCAAGCTTCCAAAGGAACCTTGATGGGACTCTTCGCATATTCTTGACATCTTGAACAATTTCGTACTATTTCTTCACAATCCTTGTTGAGATTTGGCCAATAAACATAACTTCTGGCAAGCTTCTTCATCCGTACAATTCCTGGATGACCAACGTGCAGTTCCTTTAGAACTTTGGCTTGTAATTCTTCTGGGATGACAATTCTTTCCGCCATCATGAGGCATCCGTCCACGATCGATAGCGTTTCTTTTCTATTGAAAAATGGTGACAGTTTCAAGTTGGCCTTTGGCCATCTTCCGGAGTTCACACATGACTAATATTCTTGAGTAAGGAGTCCCTCGCAGTGCTATCTCTGACATGTTCATGGGTTAGTGGTAGTCTTCTGATGCTATCCTTCAGCGATCTGGAAACATCACTCTCCACTGCTGCTACTACGACATCTTCGCCTGAATTTTGGTGCTTCTGCATCAGTCTTGAGAGACCATCCACTTGTCCGAACTGCGTGGTTTTGACATACTCAATGTCAAAATCGTAACCGACTCAAATCGTTGCCCATCTCATAAGCCGATTTGCGGAGTAAACCGGAACTCCTTCCTTGTCTCCAAAAATTGCTAACAATGGCTTATGATCTGTCAATAGTAGAAACTTTTTTCCGTATAAGTACTTGTGAAACTTCTTGACCGCAAAAACAAGTCCAAGCGCTTCTTTCTCAGTTTGTGAGTACTTCTTCTCAGCTTCTGAAAGTGACCTCGAACCATGCGCAATAGGTTTCTCCGAACCGTCTGCGTATCTGTGAGAGATAACGCATCTAATACCATAACCACAGGCATCAGCTGCCACAACAATCTTTTGTTGAGGGTCGTAGTGCGCAAGGTTGGCGTCGCTTGACAACGCTTCCTTCAAATCTTCAAATGCTCCATGTTCCTTCGAAGTCCATCTCCATTTCACATCCTTTTTGAGTAACACATCTAACGGTCCACGGAGATTCTTCTTAGATGGCACAGATGCAGAGTAGTACGTAATCATTCCCAGAAAAGATCTCAATTGTGCAATATTCTTTGGTTCATCCATGTTTTTGATGGCTTCAGTTTTCTCTGGATTGGGTCTTCTTCCATTCTTGTCCAGAATAAAATCAAGATAACGTATTTCTGGCTTGGAGAACGTACATTTGTCTGGACGGACCTTGAATCCACAGTCAGCTAGTCTTGTGAATGCTGCAAACAGATTTTCTTTATGCTCTTGTTCGTTTCTGCCGCTCACTAAGATATCGTCGAGATTAGCTGGCTACACCTTGTAATCCCGTCACCATCTTGTTCAAGACTTTCTGGAAGGGCAATCGATTGTATCTGAATAATCCTTTATGCGTATTTATGACGACTTTATTCTTCGATTCTTCTGAAAGTTCCAACTGTGAGTATGCATCTGTTAAATCGATTTGCGAGAAGATCGTCCCTCCGTTCAGGGATGCGAAAATATCTTCTGGCATAGGTAAGGGATAATCGAAAGACTGTAAGGCTCTGTTTAGCCCAGTTGAGAAATTAGCACATATTCTCAACTTTCCATTCTGCTTCCTGACACAAACAATGGGAGCAGCCCATTCACTGTGGCTTACTGGTGCAATGACGTCCCTTTGCACAAGCCTGTCTAATTCCGCGTTCACTGCTTCTAGGGCTGCATGGGGTACCGGACGACTATTGCAGAACACTGGGCGCACATTCTGATTGAGCTGCAATTCAACCTCTTCTTTGTTGCAGCGTCCCAATCCTTCTTCAAAAACTTCCGGATAAGTCTTCTTCAATTCTTCTTCGATTAAGGCGATGGATGCCATTTTTACTTCCGCTGTCATCAACTCCAAGTGATGCTTCATGTCCTCATTCGCTCATATCCACTCTAGGCCAATGAGCGAGTTATACGGCGTCACATAGGCATGACCATCGGTTTCGACGCCCTTGATTTTGATCTTGCATTTCAACATCCCATGAATCTTCATGTGTTCTCCGCTGGCATTCTTCACAACGATACTTGTTCTCTCCAATGCTGGGGATCCCATCTTCTTCCATGTCTTCTCGTTAAGCAATATGATGTCGGATCCTGTATCCAGCAGAAATTTGACCTGATAGTTATTCACTAGTACGTCAACATACACGCGAGGACAGTTTGCTTCAACTGCCGCATTCGAAATCTGGGCTGTTCGGACTTGTCTTCTTGGAGCCTTCCTTCGCTCCTTGCCTTCGCGGTTGCTGTTTCGCATCTTCTTCGTCGCATATCCTTGAGCGCCTGGCTTCTTCTGTTGTAGAATGTCACAAAACTTTTCCTTGTGACCAGTTTTCCCGCACTTCTTGCAGTACCAGGGCTTGGATTTGCACTGACGAGCATAGTGGTTGCCTCCACAGTTCCAGCATTTCACATCATGCCGCTTTTCTACGGTAGTTGCTTCAACGGTCTTCGTATTTCCTGCAACAATTTCACTGTCTCTTCTAAGACTCAAGAAATTTTCGCATTCTTGATGCAACTCGTGCAGGGATACGCTTCTTCCAGCCTTGTGCTCTCGATCAAGTATTGCAATCAGTCTTTGCCTGATTTCTGCTTCTTGCTGCTACTTTAGGCCAAAAATCCACAGGAGACATTTGATTCCATCTAAGTCAAATTCGTGAATCTACGCCTTTTCACGAAATTCATTCACGCGACCAGTATACGTTAGGTAATCCTCTGCGTCGCTCTTCTCTAGCTTGAGGCACTGATATCTTGTGGTGAACAGTGACGTCCTGTGATCGAAAAGCTGTTTCAATGCTTCTACCGTCTCATCGAATCTGATTTGGGAAACATTCTCATAGTAGCCTCACCTTGCTACTCTCTGTGAGCTGTTTTGCGTCTTCGGAAAACACCTCCTTGTATCTCGAAAACCATTTCGAGAAGCTCATGTCAGCATCAGGGTTAAAAATGAATTCTCGATTCGCTTGCTCAAAGCTGCCATCACATTCGGGAATGTCACTTGCTCTTCTGGCTTAACGGCTCCTTGGTCACGTTGTGGCGCACGATCCATAATCTTCATCATTGTCGAGGCAAGGTTCCTTAGCTCTTCGATCAATTCCTTGAACATCGATAAAACTGTGGCTGGGTCCATTGTTCCACCAACAGGCCAATAACAAACAGAGGAAGAGCAGCAATTTCTTCTTCCGTGCAAGTGGGGCTTGTCCCACTCGAGCGCCGCTGAGAGGGAGTTATCCAACGTAGAGTTCTTCAGAGATCCTGATCGCCACTGTAGTGTCCTACTGCCTTGTCCGGTGTCGTGACAGTAGAAGTATTGATCTGTTTATTAATGAATAGACAGAAAGGACTAACAGTACAAGGCAACGAACACTGGCGGGATCGGAGGTGCAGGTTGAAGTCGTTGGGCAGGTAGACAACCGGAGACCGAATCACTGGATGCCGAATAAACTGAACATCCCTCCGTCCCAGGGTCTATATAGGCTGTTTATTTTCGCACGATACAAGGTCGATAAGATCACTATCATTTGTGATTACCATACACACAACAATTAGACTTCTCGTATGCGCGCCACCAAGCGAAGCCGAGGTGGCCATTTGAACGATGTTGTTTTCTATACATAATGCCTTCGAGTACTCTTTCAAACAAAAAATAAACTTCATTTATACCTCTCACACAACTTGTTTTATTTCATTTTGAAGATCGAGCACGCTTATTGGCGGACCCTATATTTGTTTCAATAATACTGGTAAGAAGCTTATAGCGACCAACGGGTATAAAGTATTTTACAACGGAGGCAAAGAAAGCAAAATTAACTACAGATATTACGACAAAGAAGATCTGTTATATTTAGCTGACTATTTATTGACCAACAGTTACAGCATATTTGGAAACAAAATCTTTAAAGGCAGCATTAGGGGAAAGTCGGACGAAAAGTAAAAGAAATAGTGCTGAAAGTCGAGATGCCTAGTAACAGGATAGTGGAGAAAAAACGGAAGGAAATGGCCCAAAACTCGAGAAATAGTACTCCCTTTCCACTGTTGATTCTCGACGCGGACGACTTGTCCGTCAAGAGGGGAGTAGTCTGGTCTAGTTTTCCATTGGCATCTTGCCAAGCGGAACCGCTGCATGACTGCGGCGTTTTGCACGGTTCTACAGCTTGGATGGGCGCTTTTTCACCGGGATTTCGTCAAAGATAGCCTTCTTAGGGCCAGGACTACCATGTAAGTGACTTCTTGTAGGGGATTCCTCCATTACTGCATTACCCCTAATGATGTCTTTAAATAAACCAAAGATGTACCATAAGGTGGAAATCTTAGCCCCCTTCTAGCCGACTCACTTTGTCAGTAATGGAATATAATATGCCAAGTTACTAAAGCAGGTAGAAACAACTATTTATACATTGTAGGTATGTGGAAGATTTGCTAGTTATGCATAATGCCAATGAATCCTTTATCGAAAAAGACTTGAAGAAGTTTATAAAAACACATTTGAACTCGAGGGTATGTAAATTACTAGATACACTCACTACTTAGACTTAACTTCAAGATAGAAAAGGACAAAATTTTCACAGAATTATACAATAAAACAGATGACTATCAGTTCAAAGCTATTAAATTCCCACATAGCAACATAGGTATAGCCACTAAAACGAGGAGCTGTTATCTACACAGAAACTCTCCGAACAGCAGTACTACGTGCTCTTTGTTTAAGGTCTTCAGAGCTAAGAAGATATGATTAATGTCTGTCAGAAAAAGGATATAAAAGGGTATGACACAAGTAGTTAAGTGTATCAAAAGAAATAAATTTGCTGATCATAAGTATGAAACTTAAGCTGGAGTCTGCAAGTTGAAGAAGTCAGTGATAAAGCACTCAGGTTGGTTCATCTCCTATTTAGAAACGTTCATTGTGCCGATGTCACCGTATGGATCAGACTCTTCAAATCGTATATTCTACCCGTCGTAGAATACTGTAGCCCCATTTGGAGCCCGTATCTAGAAAGACATACGAAAGTTGGAAAAAAGTACAAAAAACGTTCACTAGAATTTTGTACTACACACTATTCCCTAGCCCAAGTTACCCCGATGCCTTGCCACCATACCAAGCTCGTCTTCGAAAGTTTAATTTGAAGAGTCTTTTCCACAGAAGAATCCTATCAGATTTAATCTTTGCATTTAAGATACTTAATGGAGAGACTCGTCTCCGCCCTTCAAATTTTTGGATTTTTCGTCCCACAAATGGTCGTCGAGGCAGCTTTCAGACGTTTGGTCACAGCTGGGCAGATTTCACCAAAAACTACGCTATAACAGTTTTATATTACGCACTACTCGTTGGATTTCAAAATTACCATCTTCTGTCTTGACGTCCAAAGATTCCCTAACCTTTAGAGCTGCATTGAATAGGTTGAACTTATTGGAGATTCTTGGTTTAGAAGATGTTTCCTAGCCCTTTCAGTTGTCTTTTTTGTTCATTCTTCTGCGTGACTTTCTCACAAGTGGCGGAGTGACTCAGCATTTCCTGTCGTCATTTGCCACAAATAAAAGCTAGCAAGAAAAGGAGTTATCTACAAAACAAGTACCTAGCATCCTACAAACTCCTTACTTGTAAAACTCGCTCTGGTCTGCGATATTGGTCTGGTGTGACGTGGCTTATGTCAAGCTTGCCTGTTCCACATGGGTGGCCGGTATACCTGTGTCTCGCAGTTCAGGTAAACTCCCATGACCCCGCTTGTGGCGTAAGGGCACCATGGCCGGCTGGTGCTGGCATTAGCTACCGTGCCCATCCCAAATATCTCAAGACCAGGGCCTGATTTGACACTACAAATCTTACGGGTTTGTGAGATTGTGCACTGGTCCAGTGTTGTGGGTAGCTCCACTTCACCCTCAGTCTTTTACTTAACGTCGGGGAATGCTACTTACTCGTTCACCAGATTTTGAGAGTAGGACTGTTTTTAGATCTTAAGTGCAGTTTCTGTGTAAATTGTTCGCCTCCAGTATATATTTTATTTATGATTCAACAGATTTAGTTAGTTTTATGTAATTAGGTATGTTTAATGTTCAGTACAGCAATAGTTTCCATCTCTTAGCCTATTGCCTTCTTTAGTTCTACCTGTATCAATGTAACATCCGATGGCGTGTCACGGCACGCATAAATAAATAAATGAATAAATAAATAAATAAATAAATAAATAAATAAGTATATGATGGAAGATAGTTACCATAGAATTCCCGACTTTGTTCAAGATTTGGTAATATAGTGTGTAGTAAGTTGATGTTACAGCCCTACACATTCTTCTTGATGCAAAGGAAAAATTTGTAGTTAATGTGACCCAATCACACTGCGTAGATGCCCATTAGCTAATATAAAATGTAATGCAAAATTGTAAGCGGTAATGCTAATGCGTATCACCTCATTAAGGGACTCCGCGGCGTGGACCTTTTTAGTCTCTGCCTCTTTGAATTAGTTTTCCCTACTAGTTTATTTTGTTATCTCTACTTAGGAGTACTTGTTAGTATCATTTACAATCATCAGTATTAATAAGTCATCCCTTTTTTCTCTCTTTCTGTATCACCACTCTTCCCACACATTTTTGGCTGTCAGCCCTTCTCATTGATAAGCCTCAAGAGCTGACAACAACAGTGGTTCTTCTGAAGTGGAGGCGAAACGAGCCATTCCTTTCTTTATTATATCTTTCTCCACTATCCCCTCATCATGCCTTGTCGGTTTAAATGAACCTCCCAGGAGCATACAGTAAAATGCCCTTGGGGGAGGTATGGACCACTTGGAAGGCCGCGTCTATTTTCATCAGGAATGAGTTAACGGCGGCAGACGAAACGTTTGTTCAAGAACAAAGCAGTGCCACTGGATGTCAAGCACCGAAAAGACTTCTCAAGATTGCATATTTGGTTTGTACGGAGTGGATAATATTTCTGTGCACGACGTCGACGATCTCCAAGCACGAAGCGATTGAGGGAAATGGCATTATGGAATTTTATAAGACTACATTTGTGCAGTTCAAGAAGGATCTTGCAGACGACTCGAGAGCGGCGAAAAAGGTGAAGCAGGACCTTACAGAACACATCACTTTCTATCCTCAAGGATACGCTTGTGCAACCACATTTGAAACCTGGGTTATGGTCTTCCCTATCGGAAACAAGCGAAAAGTAGAGATGCTACAGGAAATCGTGAAGTTGATCAGGGATCACGTAGAAGACGGTGGACGCGTTGTGACTGCATGGACACCGATGACAACGACCAATATGGTGAAATGGACCTTGATGGTAAAGCTCTGGAAGACTTTAGGTTCGGCATCCGTGAAGATTGGTGGTCAGACGATTGCCACACCGAGTTGTAGCGTGCTGATAACAAGATCTTTTTTGTAACAGCCTCTCCGGAAGGAATCAGTCAGTTTTGTAATGCGTACCCAGGAGTCGCAGCCGCTAAGCAGTTATATGTATGGAGCGAGTTGTGAAAAAGCCGGCAATTTTTAGTTTTCCACGATGGAGCAGTTGTCGAGGTCGACGACTAAGCGCCGAAGGACATGTTAGAAAGGAATATTGAGCTGCTGTGTCCTTGCAGGGATAGGCCGATGAAGCGACGGGCGCTGTAGGTGAAATCAGGTGGTCAAGAAGAAGTAAAAGAGAGTTTGATCGAGCGGGCTGCCAGGGCGAGATGTTTGCGCGGGTGGAGACGCTTATAAGGCAGACTAGAATATCTGCCGAGGGTGTGTATCACGCTCCACCGATTCTTCGTCCTGTGTGGCAACTGTCTGTGTAGAATCGACAGTTTAGCCTGTGTGGCTGACCCGAAGCGCCTGTGTGGCGATCCGGACCCCTTTGTCCTAGTCGACTGTCTCGCGGACCCCTTTGTCCTAGTCGACTGTCTCGTCGACTTTATTGGACCCACCACATCACAGCGGCCTCCGGATCTTTTTTTTATCACTTTCATTGTGGCGGTATCGATTTCATTGCGTTCGTAACGTTCTCTTGAGTTGCTTTTTTTAATAAATAGATTGGTAAGCTCGCTTACCCCATCGAACGTCATTCGGAGCGTACCAGTGACTTCTTTTCATATACCTACACGCTTTTCAGCATACAAAAGTCTACTATGACGAAACTTCAGGAAGGTGCACGAATGTCACGCGTGGGAGGTATGGTCGCGAGGAGTTCGCATGAAGGGAGGCGCATCATCTATCGAGGGACACGCTCTCCCTCGCCGCCTTGGTCAATGTGCACGGAAGGGAGGCAATATAAACAAATTCTAGGATCACAGTATAAAAGTCTATTGGTCAATTATCTTTCGTGCAAAACTCATGTCAATGGTTTTCTTTTGAAACTTTCATCATCTGGCATGGTGTCTTTGCCAGACGGTCAATACTTTTGCCGCAGCCTGGATAAAACAGAGCAGCGTGAAGGGCGGCAACATCAAAACTTCATATCTTCGGTGCTAGTAGAATTGCATTTCGACAATCCCTCTGAATCGTTTATTTTTCATGATTCTACAACGGTCTTGTGAGCGTTTAACTCTGAGCGCAAGTCGTAAAAGTCTTAATCAGAGAAGGCCCTCTTATCACCGTCTTGCAATAGTTTCGTTCAAATCTGTACGCTCTGACGATGAAGGCAGCTCTACTATCAGGTGGGTCAATAAGATTTTCATGTTCCCAGTTTGCCATTGAAGACCTCATGAATTTTGCAAGTGTGATAATTTTTTCTTCAACACTACGCATTTCCTCTTACATTTTTCTCCTTATGCGAGGCCGTGGGACTCAGGAGCACCTACACGCGAAACAACCTTCGACTCCTCATATGATGACATGATTTTAAGAGCAACCTGCTCTCAAAGGGAACTTATAACGAAGTTATTGTACGGCTGGGTGCTTCGGATCAATGTTACTAAGATGATGAATCATGAGTCCTACTTTCGGTGAAGAAGGGGTCAAAAAATTTTATGTTGATGCACATAGATATATCAGAGACCCGAGCGAGCCCCTTCTCTCAACTAGAGCAGAACATGCCTCACGTGAGGGAATAAAATATAGTAAAAGGTTGAACCACGAGGATTGTGGAAGTGTATATTTCATAAATGGCCTCCTAGAATTTCCGTGGGGAAGAAATTTGAGCAACTGCAGCAGATTTTCTGAAACAGAGGTATTGCGAAGTGACAAAGTTATTCTGAACTCTCTGAGCATTTATCTTGTATGGATAGGGATGAAACAGGAGCTCTTCGAAATAGATTATTAAGCAATCAGCGCTGAACATCAACTTTTTTGATGCCCCTCTCCTTTATTAGTTTTCTATGGGGCCGTAGTATTAGACTCTAATACACGTTGGACTATATAAGTGTTGACGCAGCATGCTAAAATGTGACGCGGGAAGTTCGACATGCAGCATGCCGAAATATTTACAGGGTCCAGGACCTGACGATTTCCCATAAAATTTTCGTTAAGCACGCTGTGAAGTGCTCCAGCGAATGGACACACTACATCTCTTTTAGCCATCTTCGCCGACCGTGCTGAGCAGTGCTTTTCATTCAGAGCTGTGACAGTTTGAAGGAAATTTATATCCTCCATCAGCTCCGTGCACAGAATTAAGATGCAAACGTGAACATACCCTGGAGAAGTCAACGCGTATAGTAACTGAACCGATCAAAAAAGCGAGTTGTGTTAACTATTCATGAGATCCTGGTTTCCAATCAGATGTGTATAGAGATCAGCGGTAAAACCAGCGTTTCACAGTTAGTAACTGGACCGATCAAAAAAGCGAGTTGTGTTAACTATTCATGAGATCCTGGTTTCCAATCAGATGTGTATAGAGATCAGCGGTAAAACCAGCGTTTGAATCCATTCCATTCTATTTCCAAAGCAATCTGAATAAATAAACAGAAGCGCTTGGTATGCCACAGGTTTCCTCTTATTGTTAGATACCCATGTAAATTGAACCAGTTTGTCAATGTGGCGAGAAGGGACGGTCGTGATGACTATGTACGATTTTAATCGTAAACATTGCAATCTTAAGCTTTGAAACCTTTCAGGAAGAGACTGAAAGTACACTCTTACAATCCCCATTTTACAGAAAAAAATGGCCTAAAGTATGTAAACTGAGTTCAGGCGCTATCACCGTGCTGGTACTGGGACAAGTGCAAGACAACTGCGATTCAACACTCTTTCGGCATTGTAATGTTGCTCTAGGAGGATTCTGGAACGTTGAGTAAGTCCATTCCTACATTGTAAATTTATATGAGATAGAGCTCCAAAAGCGAATTGTGATCTACTCTACATTGTAGGTAACTCATTCTCTGCTTTCTCCTTTAAATTTTCGCTGCTCTTTGTATTCGCTCACAGGCATTTTAGATCTCACATGAGAGCCTTAGCTGAGCACTGATCTTATTCATGATCAATTTCTTCCTGGTTGTATTGGCCGAAAAAATGTTCAGGTTTCCAGAGAACTCCTCTTCCTTTCCTCATTTGATCCTTAATCACTGTGTCCTGTTATCATTACACCGATGAGATTTCTTTCACCACTTTGTTTCAGCAGCACCAACATTTGGAATGATCTTGATCAGTTTGACAGGACGTTGATCACACTGATGAGACCACCGTACGGCATCGGTAACTACGTGAATATTTGCAAGTGAGTTGGCCACCCAGCATTTTGGTGACCTAAAAATTTTCAAATAGACTGGAACTTGCTGAGCATAGAGAAAAGGTCACACTTGGTTGTGGGGCCGCTAGGCCACTTTCATACTTTGCGGTACCGGCGGCGAAGGCGGTAATCCAGTGCCCGCTCCTGACACCATTGGAACGTGCTCCATCCGTAACGTTCGACAGAACCATACTACTACATGGTGATCAAGGAGAACCAGCATAAATCAGTGGCGAAAGTCCACGCGAATCTTGCCAAAGTTTGCCACGATCCTTGCCAAAATTCGAATCTTGCCACAGATCGCGCAGGATCTACCCACGATCACCGTGGAGTAGAATGGCTCTATCTAGCGTTATAAACAGAGCGCTTTGCTGCATTGCCGGCAGCGGGCACGCGGTTCCCACCGTCGGTGCCGCAAAGCATGGAAGCGGTCTTATGACCACACGAAGAGTTTAAAGGCGAACATTCCATAACTCTACCTGGCCTGGCATTTGATTACCTTTGCCGATGTGTCAGGTAAGAAATGGTGTGTAATATAGGAGAAGTAAAGATAGATATTCGAAATGTGAGCCGATGCAAACCTTTCTGCCACTTTAGCTCTACAGCGCCTCACTCTTCCACGAGAGAACGTTTTGATTGGTAACCTTTTCTAGATTAAGGTCCTACCACAGAATCGACTGCAATCTTCAATGCATGGGATGAAAGCCCTGAATTTTTTGTAGATATGACGCGCCGATGTGGCCTTCTAACCTACGTTTGTCTCGCATTTACCTCACACCTCTGTCGCACATCCCTCGCATATTGGCACGCTGAGTGACCTCGCTCAACCGCTCTGCCCACTTCTCTCTTCTCAACAGGACAGACGAGAATACTAAGAATAAACCATAATCGGTCAAGTCCAGGAATTGGTCACCGAATAGAATTGGGAACACAGTGGCTTCAAGTTAGAGCTGGTCAGCGGGGAAATGAGTGAAATCTACCACATGAATTATGGTGTCTAAAATTTATAGGTTCACAGTCACGCAAACATGCACAACAATTGAAGAAATCGATTTGTTACGAGTTGCTTCTTAATTCCCTACCATATTGGATTTGCTTCGTTCTTTTCGTGTAGCAGACATCATAGACAAAAAGTTGACAAACACAGCAGTCAATAAAGTGCTGTCATGCAGCAAGATAAGGTGCGAGAGAAGGGCAAGGTAAGTGCGCGCTAAAGGTGATAACGTGAGTTACAAAAGTCCCACTTCCTCTCAACCACGTCGCGAATGAAAAGCGGGTGCAATTTTAGTTTCTAAGATAGGCAGTGCTGAGAGAAACGGAACTGAAAGTATCCCTCACCACATTTATTTTCAGAAGAGCACTTTTCAGCTTTCGTTAGAATCGTATGTGCCAGTGAATTTAACAAAAGTTTCAATTTCGATACGGATCATGTTTAGTGGATTTGCCAACTTCTACTCGTGTCTGGGTCCCCAGAACATTCGAAACTGCCTTGGTTTGATTGGACTGGTAGGCATGGGTAAATCGCCACAGGATGCCTACTCCTATGAAGGATTCCTCGCTGATTGGCGATTCAAATGTGGCGCCGGATTCTTTGGTGGGTGCATCTTAACTGTTCTTATGAAGTGAAGAGATATAACAATTCGGTAACCTGTTTTTGTGAATCAAACTCAAATTTTGTAGTAACCGTGCAGCGAATAATATATCGTTGGTCCCTCTTCAACATTTTCACTGATGGTATTGACAGGTGCCACCTCACCAGGCCTGATTTACTCACTTCATGCACAAACACCCTTTTGCGAATTCGGAGATATGAACATGAATTATCATGTCTCCGGATCTTCGATGATTTTATTCCCTCACTGGTTATCTTTGAGGTTGAAAAACTTTTTCGACTTTTCGAACATTCCCTTTTGAAGGGAAGCCGCACGCCTTCAATCTGTTTTGACACCACATTAATGTTGAGTACTAGCAAAGGTTCCTGCGGACAAGAACCTTGGATTGCATATTGTAAGCTTTGAATTCAAAATTTCTAAACGGGTTATGGTGTTCTGGTGTTTTTAAGTTCTTGCGAAACTTGTCTGCTTTTATCTCCGCATGCGTGGATATCCACTTATCATATCACCGCTCCCCTGCCATATGGATTGCACCCATTATACAGCAGTTGTCACACATCTGTACGGTATTCTGCGATGCCGTTGATGACTGCCGCATGAAGTGCATGTGTTTACAGTATTCACGCCCCATGATTACTTCTCAAAGACACGGGAAGGTGTAACTAAACCGGCGAAAAAGCTGAGAAATAAAAACCCAAAGACCCCCTTCTCTCTCGCGTCACTCTGTGTCACTAGCCGCGGTAAACTGTAAAAGGGGGAGTAGGCTTAATCAGCCGGCCGTGAGCGATTAACCTCCCCCGTCTGGAACCAGCCTACTGAGACGACTCACCGTGTTGAGGAACGTGACGAGACCCCCAGTCGAGTCGCGAGTTTCGCTGCACATCACCTCTTCTGAAGGAAGAGATTTGATTCCATAGTACATGCATTCCCAGCTCTCACTTTTCCTTACCCATGGCTGCGCCTTTAATTCATTACATGGGAAAGGTTACTCAGCAGACAATGTGACCGGTAACGAGAACTGACATTTGAGTGATCCATCATTGCTAACCAGTGGACTTCAGAGAGAAAAAAGCTTCAAGCTACTTGGTGTTCCCAAAACGTCGTTGATACTTTGTTATCGGGTGCTCCTCTAATGCCTCGCAGGGAGCTACAGGAACCTGAAACCTGATTTTCGCAGTCTAATATGTCGATTTTCAAAAAAAAGCCAAAGTCCTACATTAAATTGGAGACTGATTGTTAGAAGACGTTTAAATAAGCTAGAGGGCTATAAAATGTTCACACGTGTGCTGGATGATTATGGGAACTAAACTTGTATGAAACAACTTGAGTCTTCCGAAGTTTTGTTTTGAAAGACTCAAAAAAAATCTTCACAAAGTTAACTGCAAAAAGTGTTTGCAAAAGAATACCCAGCCTTATTGGCAAGCTTTCTGAGCCTTCCGCCCTTATGAGGCCTGAAATGATGCAAGTTAGATGTTATTGAGAGGTTCTGTTTGAGAGCGACCACGGTGTATTTGTACTTCACCGACTTGCTGCTGCCACGTGATCATTATTCTCACGTCCCGATGGGAATCCTGATAGTGGAGCAGAACTGGTTGGCTCACCCTTCACCCTGATGACTCCTTAACAGCGCACATTTGTTACATCTGTGGTGATGTTCGGTATCACACTTATTCCACAGTGCGTAACACTGCAGTCACACGATTACTTCAGGAGAGTGAGGGAGGGATGGTTGCAGTTACTGGATGATAAGCAATGCCAGCGCCGGGGGGTCGGTGTACCTGATAATGTATCAGGGATGTGAGCAAAAACACGTAGAAGAAGCAAAAAGGCCCTTCTATAGGGCTTTCCCGAGCATCGCAGAGCCTTGCAAAATCTTATATCATACTTATGAAGTAGTTTTCGCAGGCATGGTACCTAAAAAATGCTCGCGAATGCTCGAGGAGCACCGCCATCCTTACTGTCAAAGTACTGTACCGCTACATTGAAAACACTGTTGAAAATAAAATTCTCGGGGCACTGAAATTACAACGGCAAGATAATGCAGATAATGGGACCGTTTTGTTGAATGGTTTCTTGTTCAAGGAAAAATATCAGTTCTCAAACTTTGTCATGATTGTTGCAAAACATTTCTTCTATTCCGATAGCATCCTTGCACCAACTGGGCATTGTAATTCGAGGTCCCGCTTTTTTGACTTCTTACATATTTTACTTGTTCGCTCGATCCACGTATCGGTTGAATAGGTGACGCGGATCTGGCAATATACCACTGAAACTAGAGTCGTGCTTGCTTTGTTGTTCGTAGCGGCTCGATAATTGTTCCATCCACACGAATTTATTTTTTGCATATTTGGGTATTTCTGATAATGCTTCCACTTTCAGCCGTATACGAAAACACCACACTGACTGCCTGTACTCAGAGTACTTACGTTAACTACAATGACGACATTACAGCTTCTATTAATGCCTACAAAAGGAACGTCACTACGGACATGGACAACGCTTGCCAGTAAGAAATGGCATTTTTTATTTGATGAAGGAGAAGTCTGTCTTGATTTTATTCCAATAAGCATCCATTAGATATGCACAAAGCCTCATGGACTCTTTCGGCGCTGTCTATCGCAATGGTGCCTGCAGAGGTTCAACATCGGTTTGTTTTTGAGTAGTCTCCCAACCAATGAGATAAAGGCTAGTAGCTCTGCAGTATTTCTAGGCCGATGCTCAATGGTACGGTTGTCAGTCTGCTCGCGAATACACAAACGCGCAGTTCAAGCATTGCCAGCATTCGACTACTTGTCAACGTGAGGTTCTCATTTCAAATACTTCTGATGACTCATAGTGATTTGTATGGTAAGCCCACAGCGACACTTCGGAAAAATTGCGTAAACGTGAGAATGAGGAGTTACGAGCTCTTCTGAGCCCTAAAACATGTGAAAAACAGATTTGGCAATGAAAAAGCCGAATAGACGTGCGACTGATAAGGCTTGGATGCCCACCCGAATAGGACTGAAGACCGATCTTGATTTCTAGAATTTGTTGGTGAAGCCTTCCGTAGACTTCCACTGTCAAATCAGCTCATTAAATCCACTTTTCAGCAAAAGCGTTCACCTCGTGAGCTAGCTAAAGCCAGGGAGTGGAAACGATAGAAAATCCGTCAATGTTTTTCACACTTTTAATGACAGAAAATAAATATTTTCACCAGCTATTTCAGTTTTAAACTATTGTTTTACCATTATGTTGTCCCAGATGGGAATTGCCGAGGCGAACTCGAACACTCAGTTTCCTCGCGACGGCGACGCCCCGCCTCCACGTGCAATACTTTTCGCTCTCTGTCGAGACCCATCCCTGCCGCAGTGAAACCGTTATATCCCATTGACTCACCTTGTTGTATCTCATAGCATATAAACCCGGAAAGGTAAAGATGTGCTGTGTGGGCTCTGAAACCTGACAATTCTGTCTATGGGCTGAAGCGATTGTTCCGTAAACTGCGGACATTCACATAGGACCCCTCAGACATTCGGGTCTCCCGTGGCGGTAACCTTTCTTATTCTTTATTTTTATTCTGCTCTTCATCAAAGAATAGAATTCTTACTGCCCTTCCCCCAGTGTTCGCTCGGTTTGTTGCCAGTGTCAATAAATAGAATAGAAAGGTAAAGCCTAGAATTGTGACCTCAGAGTATAGCCTAATTGGCAGTCATTAGATTGGCGGACTACGATTCCAAGCAAAGTCAGGGTATTTCTAATTCAGCTCAAATGCATTCTCCTTTTTGGCGACACGTAATATTTAGAAAAGGCGATGCTAACGAACAATCTCAATACATCTAGATGACTCGAAAGGGAACCAACCAACGAATGGTTGGTTCCCTTACCTTCACACCCAGGTGTAAGTGTCCGACGACATGATCAGCGTCAAGTGGTGCCAAAAAGGAAACTTTTAGAGTATCCTGATCCATGCAGAATCGACCCACCCCACTGCTGCAAAGAGTGCTGTTGTAAAAAAGACGTTTAAGACTGCCTTAGCAGTGTGCACGGGTAAGGGCGAAAGACGATATCAGTGGCGTTGACTTCTCGTATAGCTGCTCAGAATGGCTATACTCAACCATCGTACTACGTTACAACATTCCCTGACTATAGAGGGCGAGGAACGCCCTTCCAAGACCGCGTACTTTCAGGTCTGCCCTTTATCTCTGACACATTCGTCTCAGCAACACGTCGATGCCTAGTTCGTGCTCAGCTTCAAACGATGTCGCTCTTTTCAATATTCCGAACGACAATATTAAACGTTCGATGGTATGCAACAGGATGTACGATTGCGAATGTGTTTCAGAGACATAGAGACTCGAAACCTGGTGTGCTTTATGAGACTGAATGTAGGGCGTGCAATGGCAAAAATATTGGGGAAACCAGCCGCGTTTTGATTGCTAATGAACACCTGGCCTGTGAGAGGAGGGGACAATAACAACTTCACTTAGAAGGTACAGACGTAAACACCACAGCGGGAATGACATGTAGTGCAAAATTCTGTTTAATGAGACCGAAAAAGGCATCAGAAAATTTTGGATATCCGTGAGAAATCAATAATAAACGACAGAAATGAGTGTTCTTCAATCACAAGTGTATTCCTGCCGTTTACACCGCTTTGTGGGTTGGAATGATGACAGGACTGACAGCACCCTCACGTCGCCATCACCGCAGTAAAGTAATTCCCACCACCTTATACTAACAGGAGTGGGTAGCGACGTCCTACCACTCTCGATGGATCACAGGGTAACTTCAGTTTCTTTCTTTCGTCTTTTCGACGTCTCCATACTGGGTGAGTCCGAAATGCTACAGGCTTTGGGCGCTTGATCGGGTGAGCCAAAGGTCAGCGAACAACTTCGTACCACTTCTCAGGTCTCTGATGCGACAAAAGGGTGAAAAAGTTAGGCCGTTAATGAAATTGATCCACCCAAAAACCTCGCTCGACAAAGCAGAACACGGATACAGTGAACATCATGCCGATGTTTCAAGGGGAGGGAACATGGAGTATTGGTAGAATCCTAATGCAATTACGTGGAAATAAGTCACCCCATCATGGTGGAGGACCCCGACTAATACGATGTCCTTAGCTCTCACAGTCGCACGGCGAACACTGTGACGCGAATACTTTGCCCTAATGGCACACACCCATTCCAACATGGTTCAACAGCCGAAGAATTGTTCACCATTAAGTGTTGAAAATGTTTATCAAATGAAAACAATTGATAACAGAGTTCAGTTATTCATCCATTGTCCTTCGACGAGCTGCACTTTTCCATCAACAGTGGCCATGTAATTCGGAATTTTGTAGTAGTGCAATCCATTTTCAAACTGAAAGAGGGTTTTCCACTACATTCGAAGTTGGGAAGATATATCCCAACATTCTGTGAATTTTTAATTCCGTCAAAAGGAACACTTGATAATACCTACCTCGTGAATGATTTGGCTTCATATGTACCACGATCGAAACCCCGAAAACGCTAATTGAGCAAAAATAGCGGGAACTCCGAAACGAGCGCTGATCACAAAATTGGCACCGTTTCAATATACTCCACGTCCGACCCTCCATTAATTTCGGCAATTTAAACACGATCAGTAAGACGCTTGTACTGAGCCTCCGAGATTGTCATTATATTTATTCGGCTAACGTTTCGGCAAATCGCCTTCTTCAGAGCCTATGAAGCCGAAACATATCAGTGATACAACATGACGAATACCCTATTCAAAGTTACTAAAGGAACTGAGGGTTAATCAATCCTGAGAGACATAGTGAAACTCGTTGATATTTTTAAGATGTGAAGCTGTATTTTTAAGATGTGGAGCGTAGTTTGGCTCCCTTAGCTTGGATTTTTACGGTGGTGTCTGATATGTGTCGCGTATGCGAGGAACGCTCCGAGTGATCTCGGGTGCCCCGACGCCTGTGGGGAAATGCCGTCCCATCCACCTTATGACCATCGCGCGATCTGGTTGGAAGATGCAGTGGGCAACGGCTGGCATCATGGCCCAGGGGCATTCTTCTTATGTGTTTTTGTGGACAGTCGATTAACATTCATATTCCTTGGCGACGGCTCCCACAGGGCTCCGGTCCTTAGAACTACTTACTGGAAATATTAACTACACCTACTGATTGACATTATGAGAACTAATTCAAGTGGCCGTGGGACTGACCTCCGAAAGGAGAACTAACGTGCGTTCGAATTGGTGTCTTGTTTTCGTGTAATAGTTCATTGTGTTTTAGTTCACTTATGAACCTGTGTTACTACTTGTGTTTTGTAAAGCTTACGGGTGCAAACCCAGGATATCTGTCAGTTCTCAATTGCCTCAGTTGTTCGTTTGATTTCTCCGGTTATCGATACGCTTAAAATCTAAGTTATCGGGCCTAGTTCATTTTGAGTCTTTCTAGTTCATAGAGTTGGCCACGGGGGGTATAGTTGCCTGACGGGTACCGCCGATATGCAACAGTATGGGTTCTTGAGCTCGCAAGGTTAGCTCAGGTCTCTCATGGGAACACTTCAGAAATAATACTGTTTAATACTACACCAACGGTTATCGACCCATGCTGGTTGCTACCCGTCGCCCTCCCTTCACTGATTTTAGGTTCAATATCGAACCCCTCATTGTTTTTAGGGTCCCAACATCGGACCCCCGCTTCGGCGCCCTGCGCGGTTCGACCGTGTAGGTCAAAGACCACAGAAATCCGCTAACGGAGCTAACATCCTTGTGATCGCCACGCGTTCGTCTTTCCTATTTATCTCAGAGTCCTGTGCTTTGATCCACAACGCTTCAAGAGTTGTGCGTGCTGAGATCGCCATGGTGTTAGACCCTGTGCTCACGTAAAGGAGCGGATATTCTAGTCTTCTCCAGTCCATCGAGGTGCTCCCGGGCTCTTATACAGAGCGACCGATCTGCCTCTCCCATATATATTCCCCCCACACAGTTTGCAAGTGATCAAGTATATCACGCCTGGAACCATGCAACCGTCTTCCCTCCCGCCTTCCCGTGAGGGTAGATTAAGTAGGAAAGGGCTCAGCAGAGTAGGTCATATAGAGACGGTTACGCATCAAACCTCATGTGGACGTGTCAAAAAATGTTCAGGACTCATCCGGAGGCGCTTACCGAAGTGATTCATTTACACTGGCTCATCTTATCGCGCAAGGAAATGGCTATTCACTATAAGGGAAACCGGCGTGGCATATACAACGAGCTAGGACGGAGTTTGGACAGGAGGAAGAATGGGCGAAGATACCTATCGCGTTTCCTTCATTTCGGATAAGATGGGCGCAGCCATCCGTGCTCGTGTCCGGAAAGCTGATCTCCTGCAAACGTACGAGTGGTTGAAATACCTCCTGAAATCCTAAAGCAACGCTTGATGTGGAGCCGTCTGTATGACTGACTCTGCCTAATCTGTCTTCGCGGGCGGAAAGGAAGGCGACTGCATGGTTTCAGGATGTGTATACTTGATCACTTGCAGACTAGGTCGACCCCTCTGTATAAGAGCCCGGGAACACCTCGATGGACTGGAGAATTCTAGAATATCCACTCCTTTACGTGAGCACAAGATCCAACATCATGGCAATGTCGACGTCGATGTTGAGATCACGATCCTAGCACGCGAAGAGCGATCTCAGCACGCACAATTCTTGGACCCTGAGATGAATAGGAAAGACGAACGCGTGGCGATCATTAGAAAATTAGCACTGCTAACGGACTTGTGTAGTCTTTGAGCTACACGGTCGAACCCCGGGGGGCTCCGAGGCTTTAGTCCGATGTTGGGACCCAAAAGCAATGACTGCAGGACGACGGGGCGCGGGGTTCGGTATTGAACCTAAAATCAGTGAAAAGAGGGCGACGAGCGGCAATTAGCATGGGTCGATACCCGTTGGTGTAGTTTTGAGCAGTATTATCGCTAGAGTGTTCCCATAAGAGACCTTACCTAATCTTGCGAGTTTAGTAACACATATATAAACACCACCGTAAAAATCCAAGCTATAGGTCCAAACTACAGCTCCACATCTTCGAAGGTCAACGGGTTTCACTATGTCTCTTGGGATTGATTATCCCTCAGTTTTCTTGGGTAGTTTGAAAGAGGGTATTCGACGTATTGTATCACTGATATGTTTCGGCTTTACAGGGATTGAAGAAGGCCACTTGCCAATATTAGCAGAATAAATATAATAACAATCTCGGAGGCTTAGCATAGGCGTCTTACTGACACCATTTCGTACAGATCGTTACAGTACAGAATAGGGATGGGTGGAGTGCAAGTGTCCCGACTGGTGAGGTCAGGTCAGGTTGCGCGGCGGATTGCAATCAGGTAAAGACAGGTAAAAACACGCTGCCAAAGCTTCTCCCCTAAAAGGGCCTAGGCAAACCTGGGAGAGCCCAGACGGCAGGACACGCTACCATTCTGACAATTCGAGAAGGGCGATGACCCAGTTCGGTGCCGACCTCTAGAAACGGAACACTTGCAACACACCCGAATAGGGATCCCTACAGATCGATGTATCACATCCCACCTTTGTACATGGGGCGCTCAGCCTGAGAAATTCACTTGGTCACTGCTCACCTCTACGAAAACGAGCCCCTTTCAGCCAGCCCAATAAGACACACCAGTGGAAGATTTTTCGACTGGACGGGACCGTAACGTTGGGGAGAATGGTAAGGGTGACTGAGAGTGGTGGGGTCGTACCCATTTGATCAATCATCTCCCTTTGACTGGCACTACATTTGCACAAGATGGGCACAATTAAAATTGAGGGGTGGCAAGTCATTTAAAGTAAAAAAGATCCTGATCCCTTCAAATGCCGACTGAGTGTCCTACTCATGCATGAGATTTGCGTCCACATCTCGCACGCGAAGCTAGTCTTAGGATGTAGGAAAACCAACCGTCGCATGACTATCCACAGTTTGGAAATTGACCTAAGGTGAACACGCGATTCGCCTCACATGTCCACATGGTGCTAGTCCGAGGTGCGAGTGTATTATTCGAGTTCTAAGGCGAAAATAATTCCCACGTCCTATTTTTGGCGTAATTGCTACAGTATGTACGTGACTCCCCAACTCACACACACTGTGTCACGCGCCACAGGCGGCCACGAGAGTTTTGTGTCCTATTGGCACACACCCAGGGCGGACACATCGAGTAATTCTCACTCCTCGAGGCCTGGGATTGACTCTCCAGCTGCTCAAGCTGATGCCCTTCTTGCTCTATCACGTCTAACATAAGCTATTAATCAACAATCCATACAGAAAAGCAACATTCCCCTGTCAGGGAAATATCGCATTGTTGGGATTCACACTGGAATGAGAAACTCTTAGCACACAAAACAAACAAAATGAGCAGTGTGAAACAGATTAGGGAGTTCTTACCTTATGATGAGTTTTCAGGTGGTCTTCGAGTAGCATCGACTGTTGCTGCACTAAAGACGTCAGTGGAAAGATCAGTAGAAATAAGATTTGATCTCATAATAAAAACTATTATCTCTCGAAGGGATGAAGGAAAGAGGCAATCATTACCACAAGCCATCTTTATAATATGAGCAGCGAAACCAGTGAGCTGTCTTAGGATGTAGGAAAACGAACCGTCGCATGAGTATCCACAGTTTGGAAATTGACCTAAGGTGAACACGCGATTCGCCTCACATGCCCACCACACATCAGCAGCTCCGGCTCTGCTGCAACCAGGTGGTGGGATCTGTTCGCTACCACCAAACGGCGCAGACCAGCAATTCATCAGGTTTTTCACATATCTAAACGTGATTCGAGGTTATGCGAAACTTTGTTCATTATCTTGAACAAGGCACATAGGATGTATGTCAAGAGCGACTTCACTAATCATTGGAAAGCATGAATGGAACCACAATTTGCGTAGGGTCCGAGCTCGTACTCATAGCTATCTGAGAAAGGGAAAGTGTCGCTCAGTCCCGCGGCATGCCGTCGGCTGGTTTGCTTAAGTCGCTAGTTATTCCACTGGAACTGATTTCTGGCTCCGGTATTCCTTAGTTACTGTGCAGAGTGCGGCAAAAGTTATGACCGTCACGAAGCCTCACCATACTGAGAAGAAAGGAGGTATTAGCAGTAATTCTGTTAAGATATACGTCGAACTCGAACGGGGAGTTGGTGTACCTAGAGGTGGCGCAAACTCCCGCGCACTGAAGAGTCCCACTCTCCGTTCCCAACTGCGGCGGACGACGGGACGGGGCTTTTGCTCGAAGGCCCCGCCCACCCGCAGGGAATTTGTGGTGTTGTATCTTGGTCGGATTCACATTTCTGTATGCGGTCCTTATTAAATACAACATAAACATATGGGTAACAAAGAAACCCATTTCTCCTTGGACCACTCCTTTGAGCGGCTATCTTCATTAACACCTAAGGGAGCCTTGCTCACAGCATCTTGGAGCGCAAAGCCTGCACTACTGCTCACAACGCGGTAGCAAGTGTGCTTTCATCACTCCTCAGCACTGTACTCGCGGCTCGTGGCATATGCTTAAAACACCTCGGGAGCTCCTTTGAAAACCCTGCAGAAGGAGTAGAATCAAAAATTCATGAAACTACCTGCATCCATGACCATAATCATGAATGATGGACGACATGTAGGTGGAGACGCACTGTTGCAAGTAATTCTGGTAGCCGTCGATGACCAGTTGCGCACACTCCACACCCTCATGAAGTAAAGCTTAAGCAGTGCGAAATCCTCATTTTGCCAGAACACATGGATGATAATAAGTTAAATGCTGACAGTTATGACACAATAAGATTTCATTTTGATAGCTGCTGATTTTCACCGTTTGGTTAGCCTGCGATGCCAAATTTGCCACAAAGATATGGGAGTTATGGGCAAAAGCTTCGGTCCTGGACGGAGCCAAGCCAGCGTAAAGTGTGAAGTGCGGGCTCGAGGCCACTCCGATATCGAATTATTTACCCGCAACTCAGTATCCGCGTGACATAATAAGTTCTTTCGTATTGTAATAAATCTACACCTTGTTCAATGTGGTTATATTCCATATGGTTATAAACTGGGTTCAGTCCATGTTAGGAAAAAAGACCCAACATGGAAGTTCCTCTGCTGCACTAAAGGTGTGAAAATGCCATGTCATGACTTCAAAAGCTAGACGCAGCGTCTATCAGTATGCAGGAGTTCATCCGTTTATAGAGTGTTCACATAGAAGCTGCTGATCACTACCCAGAACACTTCAATATTTTCAAAGCATTCTTAGCAGGTGATCAAATTATGGCAAAAGAATTCTGCTGGCCTGCCTACCCTTGATCACAAAAACAGTGAAAAGGCCATTTCTCCAAATGCCCGGCCAGCAGAGGTTTTCGCGTTATAATAATGGCGTACATCCTCGGCGCTAGCGTCCAGTAACATTGCGCGCATCATCTCTTCGAGGGCATGCTTTAATGATTACTTCATATAATTTACGTACTGTTAAGACCAGGACCACAATTGAATTGATACATCGCCAACGTTCCGTCAATAAAGAAAGCCTGGAAATCGAAATTATCAAAAATACGTAAAACTGCTTCGCCAAGCTTCTAGAAATGAAGTTATGTCGATGAGCACCCTTTATTAATTCAAAATGCTATAAAGATAAAGAATACATTTTGCTGAAGGAAAAGTATACGGAGTTTTACTGGCACCCATCAGCACCCGCAAAATTGCAATCATTCTCCTTGGGCCGAGATGCGATATCTTGAGCGGGCGATGGTCCAATCTCCTAGAGAATTCCAAAACAACAGCGAAGTCGATCAGGCAGAAGCTTCGGCTGAAGATGACGTGATGGATCATGTTATGGAATTGAACAATGGGGACTTCCAAGTTCATCGTAGACGAGAAGATTTCTCACAGTGCGAGGAATGTGTGTGATTTCTCACAGTGTCACTACCATGGATGGAGGAAATCCAGTGATTTCTCACAGTGTCACTACCATGGATGGAGGAAATCGAAGGATTATGATCTCAGCGGCATTCCACTCTCTCGTGTGGCTGAAGTCAGCGTTGAAACAGCCAACGATGACCTTGACGAGGGTATGGTCATTCATATGAATTTTTCTGCAAATCCACACAGAATGCTTAGATAGTTCGTCATAGCTCGATGTTGGTGCAATGAAATGGTCAAGCTCGAGATGATCCACATAGTTCCAGATGCAAGGGTTCGATTCGGGTCGTCAGTTTTCCTGAAATTCGATATGCACGTGACTCTTGACGAGAAAGCACACACCGCCAATGCCACTCCTATCGCATGTTCCAAGAAACAGTTTTTCTAGAGTTCCGTAACGTAGTTCTACGTTCCTTAGGGGATCCTCCTGATGACGAGCACTTGGTCTTCTTGGCTCTTCATCGGATCTTTGATACTCGTTCCAGATGCAAAGGTTAGTCGAAAGTGCTGATCGCCATCTCACCCTTTATCGATTAAGGCATCCCTGAGATTCCAGCAGTCTCCGCATGGAGGGCTACCTCAGCTCAAGGTAATGAGGACCATCTTCATAAAGAAGGCTGTACGAGTCGTTTGCCATACTCTGACGCCGGAGCTGGATATACTATTGGTTGTTAGCCAGGTCTTCCTGAAGTAGAGTCAAGGCCACCACGGACTACTTCTCAATTACTTCCATTCGTTAGAATGTAGTCCTTGGGATGGAGCCAATACACCATACAAAACCCGCTCGTATACATATACGACTGCACGTATATAGAGGGTATGAATTAACCCACAACGTACGTATTTTTAAGGTTTGTAGCAATTACCCTGCGTCGTTCGAATCAGCACAGCATAATGGTGAAAAAGATCGGTGGATTATTAAGTTTGGCTTTTGACTGCAAGAGATGTTCTGTTTTGCAGAATTATATTTGAAGACACGTTCCGCGTTAGCCGGGCGCACGTGTTAACCCTTAATTTTGCAAGCCGGTAACTGTGAAGATTTTGCAAGCCGGTAACTGTGAAGATTTCTCCAAATTCTCTATGCAATGATGGTGAAGAACCATTCTTACGATGAACAACGTATTAAAGCATCTGTAGCAATTGCCATACGTTGTTCAAATCAGTTCCCTGGATAAGATTCTGGATCTGAAAGCATCCTCGATCACTGCCCATACATCCATTGAAGAACTCCAACTGACTATAATATTCGGTGAATGAGTCGACTCGTAATTCGTAACATAGTGAAAGCGCTTGAAACTAACTTGCACACGTTCAGCATGTTGGTGGTATTCCCAGGTGTGAGTCCCCATTTGTACAAAAACCAATTATACAGCACAGTGTAATCCTGCAAATGGATTGGAAAAGTGCATTCAGAATATTTCTCCGCTCTGTTCACCCCGCGTATCACCGTTTTGCAAACTTACTGCTCTATTCCAACAAATAATAACAACTACATATTACTTTATTACAGTGGGCTTGGCCAAGATGTTGATCCTGACGCCTAACTTTCAGCAAAACGCGATTTCGAAACTTTTTTCTAGGAACAGCTTAGCGACTGATAGATGTACCTGTGGTCCCACTCCTTTGTTGCCACACTTGATTCACTGCACCGCTTATGACTTCCACTTTCCCGAATCTTCTGACTTAGATAGTGGGAAGGGCAGCCTAGCGGCACTTGAACTTAGATTGTTCCCTGCAGTTTGAGCAAACGCACTTAATAGGACCTAGATTGTTCAGGTGGAGCTGAACTGTAATTGTTGTGTATGCATTGGGTCATCCCATCAGTAAACTTGTTTTTTTTTTCAAGAGAAGTTTTTTCTATAGTCACAAGTTTGTGCACTTATGTGTATGTACATCATGCGAAGAGAATTTATTCGCTCTACAAAGAGGTGGTACATTTAGGCTATCTGGAGTGGATCTCATTTTTAGGCTGGTGAAGTGAGCCCGAACTGAAAAATATGACCAAATCGGCATCTCATTGAATCACTATATTTCGCCTAAGGAAAATCTATTATTCATGGGTCTCATACTTAGCCCCGACCTCTCTTGCAACGTTCACCAATCGGTTGATCAAGAACTCGCGTCGTTCTCTTTCCAAATCGTTTTTCCGAAAGCATTGGCATTTATTTATTTATTTATTTATTTATTTATTTATTTATTTATTTATTTATTTAATACACTGATATAGTGCGCCACTAAAGGTAAGCTAAGTAGCGATGTAAACCGTTGGGTAATTAACTGAAATCGAACTAAGTCACCAATATCGGTCCGCCTAGTGTTCACATCTTAGAAGAATAAAAGAGAAATAAGATCCACTTTCAAAAGTGTGCTTCATGACTGCAGTGTAGCCCGTATCTATCACAAACTTAATAAATACTTGAACATGTTTACTCGAAAAAATGTTTGGCTCTGACAAAGGAAGGACCCGTGGTCGAACTGGCCATGCGGAATGGGATACATGTAGTCCGACATACTTTCGGACGCTGACCTCGAATCTGCATTCCAAATTTGCAGAACGACTCTCTGAGTGGAGTTATGGAGTTTTTTTTTTTCAAAAAACAATCCTATTATACGGTAGGCTTGGAGTGAGACATGTTTTCAGTCAATTCGAGAATTTGACCAAATTTCGGGAATTCTTGACCTTCTGGTAGGCCTCTTGGCTAAAAACATGTCCCACAAGGCAGTTGGGTCCTCTGAACACGAAAATCGCACTGGTCCTGCGCGAGAACGTGTGGCTCGCGCGCTACGGGCTTCCAAACCTGTCGTACAATAGCAACGTTTTTTTCAAAAAAAAACCTCCGTAACCCTGCTCAGAGCGTCGTTCTGCAAATTTAGAATGCAGACTCGAAATCAGCGTCCAAAAAAACTTTAGACCATATGTATAAATTATTTTTTCAGCAGAACAAAAAAGGCATCGATCAGTGATGTGTCGCTGTTCCTACTCACTACCTCTTCTTAACTACCACTTCTTCTGTTCCACTACCCTTGCAGCGAGCTGGTTGAGAAATTTCGTTGCCTTCATTTGAAAAACTTGTTAAAAATCAACGAAGTGCTCCCAAAATCGAATTTGGAGGAAAGATGACACTCCTTCTCGATCAATCAATAACTGGAACTTATGTAAAAAGTTGGAGCTATGAAAATAGACACAGCTCGATAGGTTTCGCCTAAATGAAATATGCGTACGACTTAATGAGTTGCCAGCTTGGTCATTTTTGTTAATTAGACCGACCACTTCACCAGCCTGAAAATCGGCCCCATCTGGGACACTCGAAATTTTCTACATACATCTTTGTAGAGCAGATAAATCCCTTTCGGTTGGTATACCTATTACGTGCAGCACAAACTTGCGAATTTATGGGATGCTTTTCCCTTCAAGAAAGCAACACCACTTATGGAATAACCCAATCGAACGAAAAGGTCCGGAGATCGGCGAGCTTTACACGGTATCGAAAGCACGCAGTTATACGTCAGGAATTGTATTGAGTAATTTAACAGTGTGCAGAAAATTTTCTTATTTCACAGAAGTATTTGAAATGAATGGAAGTAGGAAAAAAATAAAAGCATCAATACTCACCTTGAACATTAACGATGACATGGTACTATTTAATCCCACACCCTCTGCCAGCAACGTCTGACAGTATTGGAACTGTTTCGTACGGCATGACTGCTGTGAAGCAACCGCAGCTACTGGAAAGTATACTACCAGTATTCGTCAAAAAATCAAGTGGCGTAGATTTCGAAGAAATGAGCCACGTTACGCACCTGTGAGTAAAAGAAGGAAGTGTTTCATGACGCTAGTGCAGCAAATCGAGACCAAAAGGCATTCCGTATTGGTTCCCTTATCAGCGGCCATAAAAATGCGCCCAACATCGAAACTCCATCGCAGTTATGTGAGAACTCTATGCTGGAGATAAAACCTCGTTGAATTCCTATGCATAATAAAGGGATCAATGACGTAGGGCTTCTGTCGACAACCGCTGTGATTCATGAGTCATCTCTGAAAAAAAAAAGTTGAGTAACTTCACAAATTGTTGTCATTGTTCTTATTGATTTATTATCATATCTGTGATACACCAAATTCTATCGCAATCCTATATAACACCTTTCACCTCAACTGAAATCACCACTGAGTTATCTCCTCACAACACGGGATTATGGCGCTTTCTCGTTTTCATCTCCATTGAGAAAAATGGCAATCTCGTAGTGTACCGGAGGGCACGGAGAAGGTTGGAAAGGATCATAAGAAACTGGAAATCTTTTCCTAATTTCCATTCGCCTCTGTTAGACCTACCAGAACACATTTCTGTCTAAGAAACATTTTACGCCAAGAATAGAGGAATCCTCAAGGGAAGATTTCATTGATCTCGTATGGAGATGTTGACATTTATCAATAGCGAGGCGGTCTCTAAGGAATCTTCTACGGAAAAATAAGCTTTTCTATTACCCATATATTTATATTGTATTTGACTAATATGGACCGCATGCAAAGTTTCACGCGAAAAATGTGAGCCATGATGAGACACAGCACCACAAAGTCCCGGTCGGGTGGGCGGAAGCAAGTGTCTACCCCGTCGTCCGCCGCGGTCTAAGACGCATTGTAGGAACAAAAATTCGTAAACAAATCCACTCTCCATTCCCAACCGCGGCGGACGACGGGATGGAGCTTATACTTGGAGGTCCCACCCACCCGGCCGAGAATTAGGGGAGCTGTATCTTAGCCGAATCCTCACATTTTCGGTAAAATTTTGCATGCGGCCCTTGTTAGCCGTATACAAGATAAATATGTGGGTAACAGAGAAACTCATTTTTCCGTGAACGATTCCTTCAAGGAAGGTGGGAGGGAAGCGAAAAATGTTGTGCGATGGTAACTTTTAGCAGCCTCCCTTTTTTTGAGAGCTGCACCACTTCTCTTCCTCACCCATCCCCTTTTTAGGGTTGGGGATGTGAAAGGAACGGAGAGATCCTTCTAATGGGAGGGTAATGAGTCATAAACCTTTCGCTGTAGTGGGATACGATGTGGCAAATGCCCCATGTCTGCCTGACCCAGTTCAGCATCCCGCAATCAGCAAAGGGTAGTCTTGTTCGTGATAGGAGTCGTCTGCCTTCGCTTCAATGTCCTCGCATTAATCACAGCCAGGGATCGGTGTATATTCCAGGCTGCATCAAGTAATTGAGACTGTGGTCAGCAGGAGTTTGCGTTAAGACTGTCCAATATTTTATTTAGCCGCGTGAACCGCTTTACAGCGCCAGACAGTTTCCTCGTCAGTTCCCGTTGCGAACTAAGCCAATTCGCAAAGGGACCAGCAAAGGATATGTCGCTCGCGGCTATTTAAACGGTTTAGCCTAGTGCCCAGTTGGATAATCCATGGGCCGATCCTTTTTGACCTGCCTCCTCGCAGGCAGCAAGACGAAATTTTGAAATGAAGTTTTTGAAGGTTATCACATTCACTTTACTGGAAAGATGTCATGGCTGGACGGTTTTTCTTTAGAGATTCGAATTTACCCAGGTTTGATAGAATCTTATCGGCAGCATCTGTCACTTATCAGTGGCTGCCATTGTCAAAACCGGGTATGCAAACGAATACATCTCTGGTATCGACTGTACTCGCAGGAATCCTGAAACATGGCGCAAGTTATAGGAGTGAGAAGATCGAAGGCGAAACTGTAGTAGTGAAACACCCATTATGTATTAGGTTGGCAACTAATTAATTGCGGGTTTTTGTTAGAAAATCAAAGACCTTTTTTTCATAGAACTAAATTACTTCACTCTGTAATGTATTGCCCATTTTTATCAATGACCTTTTGCCATCTTTCAGGTAGCGTCATAATTCCGCGTTCATAAAACTTCTAGTTTTTATCAGTAAAAAACTGAGTCAGGTACGATTTGACCTCATCATCACTACTGAAATTTTACCACTCAAAGAATTTTGCAATGATCGAAACAAAAAGTAATCCGATGGTGCAAGGTCAGGACTATATGGTGGATGTGGCAAAACATCCCAACCAAGCTCCAATAATTTTTGCCGAGAGGCCAAAGACGTGTGTGGTCTTGCATTGTCATGATGGAATACAACACTTTTTCGGGTAAATAATTCGAGTCGCTTTTCTTGAACTGCATTGCTTAATTTTGTCAATTGTGCAATGTAGACATCAGAACTGGTCATTCGGTTGGGTGGTAGGAGTTCAAAGTAGACAATTCCTTTGTAATCCCACCAAACTGACAACAAAACCTTCTTTTGATGAATATCAGCTTTTGCTCTTGTTTGAGCTGGTTTACCTGGGCGGCTCCACGATCTTTTTCGTTGGACATTATTGTAAACGACCCATTTTTCATCGCCAGTGATCATTCGTTTTGGAAGTGGATCATTTTCATCAGTTTCATTAGCAAATCGCAGATGTCAATGCGTTGCATTAAATGCGTTTCACCCATATATCCAGTTTTGACACGTACCTAAGTTGTTCTAAATGCTTTTCAATACATGTATGTGATACTTGTAGCTTCTCTGCAATCTCGCGTGTTATACTGTGACGATCCGAATCAAGTATTGCCTTGATTGGGTCGTTGTCAACTCCAACTGGACGACCAGAGCGTTTCTCGTCTTTGAAAGAAAAATCACCAGAACGAAATCAGGCAAACCAATTTTGGCAGTGCCGATCTTTTAAGGCTTCGGCACCATAAACAGCACATAACTTTTTGAGAGTTTGTGATGCGTTTTTCCCTTTAAGGAAATAATAAAGCAATACATGACGAAAATGAATGTTTCGATTCTCCACTTTTCAGCACACGCCAAACGAAAATAATGCAACCGATCAAGAAACTTTCTTTACTGATTGATAACAGGATTGCCCACTATTAGATAACAATATGTGTTTAACATTTGGCCTACGCCAGTAAAGCTAAATATTCAACCAAAGCCATCTATGAGTGAAATCCGCAATGACTTAGTTGCCGACCTAATAGCATAACTGGATATCTAAAGTGTCGCTCCAAAATTTATGATTATTGGTGCACAAACGTATAACCTTTGAGCAAGCTGCTAAACATTACGAGACTTCAGGTAGGAAATTCAACTTTATCAAATGTAGTTCAGTAAGTTTCCTTTGGCACGAATAAACTACAAGGAGAAAACATAGTGTGACAATTTTTCCCATTTCAAGCAATATACTCGAATCGAAGTCGGTGGAAATGAAGTCAATCAAGAAATCGCCGCTAATCCATGCTCTCCGAAGCAAAAAATAATGAAATTTCAATTGAATCTTCAAGCGTTTTGTAGCAGCCTCTCGTACTCCTGTTTTAGGTACAATCGAAAATATCGTGATCCCATTGTATAGGAGGGAAAAGCACGCTATCCTTATGTCGAGGCTCCCAGAAGGGCGAATTGGGTGATAAATATGAGAGGTGAGGATCGACCAACTTCTTGCCAACATGTCACCCATTCCTGGCAAATGATAACTCATCTGCATCTGGGTCCGCGCCTGCTTTCCAGTTTGAACAGCTCAAGTAGTAGTGGATATTGGCTTCACTGGCGCATGTGACGAGTTTTGTTTAAGGATAAAAAATGGAATCTTTGCAGCTTCCACTGGGAAGCTGGTGCTACTTATCCAAATCCGACATTTTACGGGTTGTTGAACCCGTCGCATTGGAACGAATCCAAAGCTTTCATTTCTTTTTTATTTTATTTACTATAAACGGAGTTATGACGGTGAGACGATTTGCGTCAATTAATCCGTCGCCAGGTGTCCATTTTTCAAAAGATGTGAGCAGTATTGAAGTATGTGAATATCAGATCGAAGTTATCGATGCAAAAATGTTCTCTTTCCAAAAATGTCTCTCGTAATGAAAATATTTATAGACAAATAGTAAGTAAGAGTGTCAAATTACAAAGCGTCTATGTACAAACCTATTCAAACAAGGGGAATTTAAAAGAATCACAAAAGGCTCAGAGGTTCGAACGTGTCCCGTTCACTGCACGTGCGCGCACACGCCAGATATCCTTAAAAAACTGAGGTTAATAAGAAAATATTCTAATCAGAATCGCAATTGAATTGAAACAGATGCAAATGTAGAAATGTTCTAAACATGGTGGTAATTGCCACCATTGCTTGACTCGCTATAGACTCAGAGGCGAAGACTATAAGCAAAAGATCATGGGGAAAGATTCGGTTTCTGAAATTGGTTAAAGATGGATTGCTCTGGAGACGCAATAGCTTCGCCCGATGTACGATTCGATGCTCGATTCGACCGTGTACGAGAAACGTGAATAAATACGTGCATATGTCATGCAGTCACTAGTCTGATTACGTCAGCATTACTCCATTTCAACCACTTGAAATAGGGTGTGTTCCCTTATGTGAGAATTTCGCATCGTGGCATGTCGCAAGCGAAGCAATGCGGACGAGCTGAAGGCGCCATGTTATTGGGTCCCGATACGACTACGAGTCAACTGCGTATCGCGCTCCGCGTTACCGTGTTATCGTTCTAGGACCCCACTACCGCGACGAGCATAGCGCACACGCACGCGGCTCGTTGCCGTGCGAAATCCCTACACAAGGGTACACACCTCTCGAAATAGAGCTGCTGCGGGATACACAAGTGATGGTGCACTTTTTTCTACATTGTTGTTACAAATTTTAAATTTCTGGCAACAATAGCGAGCAATTCGGTGGGAGAATGGCCCCGAACGTGAAACGGTGCGCCTTCCAAGATTTATAAAATGTGAATTGTTTCGATAATGTATATTTACTTACAGAGATATCAAGTTGGACATCGTCGACATCTCCTCCGTACTTGTACAGTTTTTTCTTGGCAATTTCGAGAATTTCATTGGAAACTTCCTGAAAGAAAGTCGTCATGGGTGCTCTGAAAGACAGCATGGGGGTAATGTATTTATTGAGAAATACGTGAAAGAACAATGAGTCACATACATGAAGACTATAGGTCTAAGGCTATCTGTGGCGAAATCCCAGTGAAAAAGCGCGCCTCCGAGCTGTAGAAACGGCGCAACGGATAGCAGCTAACGCCTTGGACGACAGAACTCCGCCTCCAGGGCACGTGATTCCTGGTTGGGTACCATGGGAACGGCCAAGCATACGCGGCAGGTTTGAAGGGATTTTCGTAGTTTCAGTGGAAGCTCACCCCACATAGTAGATGCTGTCGCATTTCCTAACCTTCTCTTGTGTTTACTAAGCAACATGCCAATGGGAAATTTCCGGAATACCCGCCTCTTGACGGAGGGTTGCCCGCGTCGAGAATCAACGGTGGGGAGGGGATCCCTTTAACGGGTTTTCGACCATTTCTATCCTTTTTTCTCATATTCACTACTTCCCTTCCTTTTCGTCCGGCTTTTCCCAATGCTGTTCTTAAAGGCACAGTTCACGATAATATGATTGTCTTGATTCCATCCCCGAGTAGATAGCCGCTTTCACAAGAGCAAGATGTGTGCCATCACCGCGGCGCGAGGGTGAGTGCTAAACGCGTGAAGAACCCGTCAATGAGATGGCGGCCACCGTCTCAAGATGACCCACACCCATCTTACGATTTGCCAGCAAGGAAGCGGTGGCATACACGTGTATAAGAGGCATGATATCGATTGCGATAAGAAAAGATAAGGAAAATTCCCATAGGGATAGCAATCTTATCGGATGATATTACCACGCAAAAACTTGTCGAAATGTTTGCCTCTGGTCTGAAGGCTCGTCGAAGCCAAAGGTCAGAGGCACCTAATTACCATAATTTATGAAAGAATTATTCGACTCTTTCTTCACTTGTGTGTTCTTCAGTACCTCCAGAGTCCTTATGGAGCGAGACGACGCACGAAAATTATCGTGAATTGTGCCTTTAAGGAAGCCAAAAAGCAACATTTGGGATGACCTTGCTTGATGACCTTGAAAAGCAGATCATCGTGATCGATGGGATCTTTGACAGCATTTGAGATTAGAGATGTGCGTCAGCACCTTTATTCAGTTCGGGTTACGCCATGAAGACGGAACCGCACCCCTTAGAACGCGAATAATTCTTGGCAGGACCACAAAGGTGATTGCGCACGCGGCGGAGCGATGCATTACTCGATGACCTCATTGGACCTTTTTGATACCCACCCAGAATTAGCACCTCACCCCTGCACAGAAGGTAGCAGGTAGGACAACATTGCTGTTTGTTAAAAATGAAACAGAGGAGCTGAGATTACGACAAGGAAGAAAAAGGCAACGAGTTTTCTGGAACCAGTGAAATGGGGCTCCTATCCTCTCTCTTGACTCCAGTGGGAGCTTTTCGTGGCTCTCGTCCACGTAGCCACTGATTGTTTGATACTTGGAAATCATTCACAGCATGTGACCCGCTCACTGTGGAAGGAACACGCAGTCTCATGCTATTTAGGTAATATCTTGAAGTAGCGGTACACTTTCGATGACTGTAGTGGTATCCAAAACTTGTTAGGCACCACCTCGTTGATTACAAGAAACGCCCGGAGATGCAACATTCTATACATATAATGTACTACTGAGCACCTCTGCAAAAGTGAATAAATGTTTCAAGCACATACTAGCTTGCATAGAAGCCGTCTGCGAAAAACTAAGTTTTCCAAAGACGCAAAGGCGTCAGCCTTCCACATCGTCACCACCAGGGTCAAGCCTCCGTCGAAGAATCCTTGACATGGGGGTCGTATTTCGTTCGCTGGGAGGGGAGGGGGTCGTAATCGTTGAGGTAGGCAGTGATTGACGGAATTTCTCAACCTCAGGGTCCAAAGCGTAAAAGAGATGTGATAAAATTGACTAACTGGGTTCGGACCGGAAATCAATTTAGCTAATTCATCATAGATACCTCAAGCATGGCGCGATCCACGACAAAGCTGGCCAGTGCCAATGAGGCTTTTCGTTTGTCCGCTGGCACAAAGACCACGTACACAGACACCTCCAAAATTCACCGGTTAACCTTGAGAAGCGGCATTCGTCAACGTGTACTACCGTGGATGAATACTTCAGAATCTATGTGATGAAAACGAAAACTCAACCGATATGGGATTCCTCCATGTCCTACTACGATTGAAGCAGGTGAGCTGGTGCTAGCAAGCCACTATTCGGACCGGGAAAGAATTTCTATTTACTGAGAACGGGAAGGAAATCCTCATGCATGGCACATCCCGCAACGAGGCCGGCTCGTTCTAAACAACCTCTCGTTGATCTTCTGAGATTAGAAGATACCATACTGGAGGCACAGCAGATGCAATGTGTAATTTCTCAGAGGCTGTGGGAAGACCTCACAACTTTGACGAAAAAAATTTCCTCGACTAGATTTCCTCAGATTAACTTCTTTCATTTTGGAGATATGGCATAGTCCTGGTAGTCGTTTCAAAGCGGCAACCTCGCACTTTCCGGAGAACAAGACGGCACCCACTTCGAAATTTTCGAAATTTTCCTCGACTGGTCCTCGACTGGCTCCCTTCAAGGTAACTTCTTTCATTTTGAAGACATGATGCCGTTACGTAGTCATTCGGAAAATCCAATCTCGCAGACCATGGACAATAAGAGCGCACTCATATGGTTGAATTTGAAAGAACTTATGACCATTTGGAGTGAAAAACTCCGAAAATTTTCAAAATTTTCCTCGACAAGCTTTTAACATCTTCCTCAAAATTTTCAAAAACCGAATATCTCCTCAATTTTTCATTTCACATCGAGGAGAAGTTGTTTTCAGCCAAGGTCTCACCCACCTCTTGTGTTGAATCCTTAACATCGATGTATCTACACAAGTCATCGTTGGCATAATGGCAAGATATAGCCTTACGAAAGCCTAAACAGCTCTGATTTGGAAAACATGGACGAAACTAAAGTGTAGATAAAATGAATAAAGAAAATAAGGGGGATAAATCAAATCCAAACTGAACGATCAGGGAAGAGAAACAAAAAAGAGGAGAACAAGCAAAGAAGAGGAGAACAAGGAGGTGAAGAAGGTGAGAAAGAGGGAAGAAGGGGAAATATGACAATGAGGTGAACGGAGTCACGCAAACAACAAAACTCAGGGGCACGAGAGACAAAAATAGGAGCAAAAACTATTAGGTTGGTGCGTAATTAGTGCGCCTTTTTGATACGGCATTTTCTTGTAAAGTAAATTGACGCAGCGGCTATCAAATGGGAAGCGGTGGCCTGGTTGCGATGGTGAAAACGCTCCTGTGTAATCTTTTAAACACGTTTTTTCTCAGTTCTATCAGTTTTCGCTAGGCAAAATTGTTCAAAAAAGCTGCATAAATGATGCAACAGCCCATTATGAGGTGGTATTGAATGGGTTGAGTAACGTACCGATATAGCTCTCTCCGAACCCCAAAGTTAGAATGGAACGTGACCCATCCAGAAAACTAGAGCTTCGGTAAGGGCAGCATTTTTCTGTGCTCCTAATGGTCTACCCTGTTTCACTTCCATATATTGGATCATACCTTCCGTTCTGTTGGCTCCTGATCCATGGATAAGTATCGGATGGAAGAATACTGTGTCGCCGGCTTCCATTTCCACATGTAATCGAGGCATCGATGTGTCGTAGTCTTGGATACCATGATAAGCTTTGTTCACACCTCCCTGAATGGTTCGATTTGCATTTTAAAACAAATTTGCTGTAGCTAGTGTTACGATAATTATTAGGTCGGCAATTAAATTGCGGATTTCACTCATAGATGGCTTCGGTTGAATATTTAGCTTTACTGGCGTAGGCCAAATGCTAAACAAATATTGTTATCTAATAGTAGGCAATCCTTTTATCAATCAGTAAAGAAAGCTTCTAGATCGGTTGCATTATTTTCGTTTGGCATGTGCTGAAAAATGGAGAATCAAAACATTCATTTTCGTCATGTATTGCTTTATTATTTCCTTAAAGGGAAAAACGCATCACAAGCTCTCAAAAAGTTATGTGCTGTTTATGGTGCCGAAGCCTTATAAGATCGGCAGTGCTAAAATTGGTTTGCCTAATTTCGTTCTGGTGATTTTTCTCTCAAAGATGAGAAACGCTCTGGTCGTCCAGTTGGAGTTGACAACGACCCAATCAAGGCAATACTTGATTCGGATCGTCACAGTATAACACGCGAGATTGCAGAGAAGCTACAAGTATCACATACATGTATTGAAAAGCATTTAGAACAACTTAGGTACGTGTCAAAACTGGATATATGGGTGAAACGCATTTAATGCAACGCATTGACATCTGCGATTTGCTAATGAAACTGATGAAAATGATCCACTTCCAAAACGAATGATCACTGGCGATGAAAAATGGGTCGTTTACAATAATGTCCAACGAAAAAGATCCTGGAGCCGCCCAGGTGAACCAGCTCAAACAAGAGCGAAAGCTGGGATTCAGGTTTTGTTGTCAGTTTGGTGGGATTACAAAGGAATTGTCTACTTTGAACTCCTACCACCCAACCGAATGATCAGTTCTGATGTCTACATTGCACAATTAACAAAATTAAGCAATGCAATTCAAGAAAAGCGACCTGAATTAATTAACCGAAAAATTCCGTCATGACAATGCAAGGTCACACACATCTTTGGCCGCTTGGCAAAAATTAATGGATTTTGGTTGGGATGTTTTGCCCTACTTTTTGTTTCGATCATTGCAAAACTCTTTGAGTGGTAAAAATTTCAGTAGTGATGATGTGGTCAAATCGCATCTGACTCAGTTTTTCACTGATAAAAACTAGAAGTTTTATAAACGCGGAATTATGATGCTACCTGAAAGATGGCAAAAGGTCATTGATAAAAACGGGCAATACATTACAGTATAAGGTGATTTATTTCTATGAAAAATGGTCTTTGATTTTCTAACAAAAATCAGCAATTACTTAATTGCCAACCTAATACATCTCTAAAACGTTCAAGAAGGATGTGGCTGAAGGTTCCAGCAGGTGACCTTTGTACCACATCCTCATCACGAACGAGAGCTTACCTCCCATTTTGGGTAGCTGTGAGGGAGCAGTGTTCCTTTATGGGTTCCAGGAACGACCACCAGACACCCATTAGCACGGTTCACCTACAAAACGCGATTAATTTCTCAATAGTAATCTGCTTGTAGTCTGAACTCACTCTTTCCATGGCCGTCCATGCGCAGCAAATGAAGTCCGCAGGTCGGAAGGGGAAGTAGTGCAAATCCTGATGCATTGGATGACGAGAAGTGAGTTTCCCTAGTTTAAAGAGCATTCGAATCATTTTATAATATCTAATTTTTTTTCGAATGGGTTGTTTCAGAAAACACGGCTCAAAAGTTCATCAACAGGCAGCTACGAAACCCTCCGTGGTGCTTCACGGGGCGCTGGTGTTATGGTGTAGCGATGAGTGGCCTTTGGTATATGCACTATATGTATCTATGCATACCACGTGTCCATAATCACGGGTGTTGGCTACTGTTCCGCTATAATAACGATTGTTTTTCATTTGTATGCCAATACAAGGTAAGATGTGGAAACTTTATTGGCCCAACATTTTGACCTTCTCGTCTTCTTCGAAGACCTGGAAATGGTTCGAAGCTCTTGACTTACAGAGTATTCGAACAAACGCTTCTCTCTCTCTAGCGTTTTTGGCATCGTTTCGAGATCGTTCTCGAACAGCGCGGTAACGAAGCAACAGACCCACCCAAGATTACACCATCGGAGCAGGAACTCAAACCTCAGTTATGTGTGAGAGCAAATCAGTTTTAATTCACTGGATTTTCCTTACGGGAAGTGCTACCGTACTCATCGCCTTTGCTGTAATTCGCACTGTAGTATAAAAGGCGGACGTTCACTGCTTATCGAAAGACACTCGTTTCGGCTATCCATTCGTGGCCTTCTTCTTTCTTTTGCATCACAGTGCCAAATCAGTTAAGGCCACGTGCAGAGCACCACTTTCTCACGTACAAGGAACATCGAGTCGAGCAAGACTCATTCGCCCTCACTGACACATTCAATTGAGGAGTGAACTTCTGCTCCTGGTAGGAACTTGGGTGAATCTGTTGTTTCGTCATTGGCTTGTCTAAGCGGTCTCGAAACGACGCAGAAAATGCTTAAGGGGAGGAGGCGCTCGTTTGGATGTTTCGCAAATCAAAACTTGCGAGCCATCTTAATGCCTTTGAAGAAGGCGAAAAGGTCGAAAACTTAAGCCAATGAATGGTTCCTTATCTAACCTCTTGTTGGCATATAAAAGAAAACAGTCGACAAGTCATGAAGTTCCAACAAGGGAGGTCATGGGAGCTATTAGAAGACGTATCGGTTCTTTCATTTCACTTATTGTTTAGTGGTTCCACAGGTTCCTCATCTTGTGCTCACCATGAGTAACTAGAGTGGAACTCTTAGTATCTTTATACTTCAAAAAAAGTCATATAGTGCAAACTGAGGCCCTAATCACAGCGTCCTTCGTCAACCCGCTGTAGTCACTAACAACTAATAGGATAGCTCATTTTGATAGAATGTTGGGATATCCGCAAACGAGTTCCAGCAATAAATTGAAGGTCAAAAACTACTATAAGCTGCCAGCTTTCGTCGATTTAGCGTGAAGATCAACCGGAATGTGAGCATGAAATACGCGCTGGTAAAGATCCCGAGGCTTTCGAAACTCTGATGGTTGGGAAGCAAAACGTGGACACTCTAGCGAAGTTCACCCTAATCTGTTAGGTCAAAGCTGTTCAAAGGTGGCGTAATAAGCTCTGGCAGGATTTATAACCTTCTTGAAGTATCTGTCGAGTTTCAACATTACACAGCCTTACTACGGTACTTGAGGGCAGGGTCTCCTGTACTAAGCGATGGGTATGTAGCAAAACAAGGTGGCCTCTAGGATAATCCGGAAAGTGGTAACTGATGGACAAACTTGCGCGAAACCGCGATTGAGTAGTGAAGAAATTACGGGAGGGTATCCGTATCAGAGAGGACAACTTGCGATATGCTTGCTGCACCCTGGCGTCTTACATCACATGATGTGAACAAAGTCGTGTATATTTGCGTTTGTCGCTCTCTTCTGAGCTCATAAAATTTTGCAGTACATCATAATTCTGGCACACACTGTATACTATACAAACAAGTGACCGGCAGATCAACCCCTGCAGATCTGCAGATCCTTGTTTCGAAACATGCCATAAAGCGCCACGTAATGCTTATAGTTTAGCAATTTTGTGGTCTACTAACTAAATGCCTACCACTATCCGGCGGTTTATTGATAAGCATCGTGTGCATTGCAAGAAGATTCGAATTTTTGGAACCAATGAGATCCTTCACGACGTCAACCACCTGCAAATCAACTTCGAGTACACTTAATACAATAACAACACGCCTTCCATTAATTGGTGATCGTGAATGATATAACAAAAACAAACGTGACTGCTGCTGGGCTGCAGCATTAGCGGATTCAAAACGTTCGATACACGGCCCTTTTTTCAAATTCATCTGACGTTAACAAATAAACATTTTGTCTTCATATGAATCCCCGTTCGACAGATGTCAGATTTTTTAAAGCTCCCGAAGGTGAAGCGGAGACGGAGTCAGTTCCTCTCGGGTGTGGCAAGGAAACCTTCGGCTGTATGAGTTCATTGCGGGCTGCTTATGCAGTTTTCAAAGCCTCTCGTTTTATGTTAGCCGCGAATAACTCAAAAAATATTTTTACAACAAATGAAATTAAAGAGTCTCACATGCGATTGAAAGCAGTGACCATGTGTAAACCGTGGCTAGTGAGAAAACGATAATAAAGGATAGGCCAGTAGTGCTAGATAGTTGAGAGCCTCAAAAAGGATCTCGCAGCAGTTCCGTACAGGTGAAAGGACCTTCGCCTCCAATTCTTCTGCTCATCTTGGGTTCGTTCAGCGAACGTACATACCAGGCTGACCAATAATTCCTGTCCGAAAATTTTCAAATTTCTATAATTTTCCTTAGAAGTATTATAATATCAGGCAAGTGTAAGAACCTTCTAGAGGGTTCTCCAGAGTTCCACGCTAGGGGTATATAAGGCGCAGTCGCCGCGTCTAGCTACCAGTACAAGCTAAAATGGACCAAGGTCGAATTCGTACGTTCGTGTACTACAAGTGGCTGCTGGGCAACGACACGGCCACCGCGGTCGCCAACATCTGCAGAGCGTGCAAGGAGGATGCAGTGTCCCAACGCACAGTCAGGCGCTGGTTCAATCGTTTCGAGAGCGGCGACACGAGCCTCGAGGACAGGGAGCACAGCGGCAGGCCTTCTACGGTGGATGATGACGAAGTCCGTCGCTGTATCAAGGAGAAGCCGGAAGCCACCACCCGTGAACTGGCGACGACGCTCTGCTGCAGCAAGTCCACCATCCACAATCGACTCAACTACTCGGCTACCACAAAGTTCTAGCCCGTTGGATCCCCCACCGTCTGACGGACGCCAACAAGCTGAGCCGCGTGGCCGTCTGCCAGTCCCTCCTCCTTCGTCCGCATCGCAAAGAGTTTCTCGAGGACCTGGTCACTGGGGATGAGAGCTGGGTCCTCTACGACAACGTCGCCCGCCGTGCCGTCTGGATCCCGCGCGGAGAGAGCCGCCGACGACGCCGAAAGCCGACCTGCACCCGCTGAAGATCATGCTCTGCTGCTGGTGGGACGCCAAGGGCATGCTGCTCTTCGAGCTGCTCCCGCAAGGCAGGACGGTCACCGCCTCCATCTACACCGATCAGCTCGAGAAACTATCCACCGCCATCCGAGAAAAGCGTCCCCGATGGGCCCCGGTCCACCTTCTGCACGACAACGCGCGCCCCCACGTGGCGAAGGAGACCCAGCAGAAATTGGCGACGCTCGGCTGGGAGACGGTTCCCCATCCGCCGTATTCCCCGGACCTCGCCCCCTCCGACTACCACTTGTTCCGCCCGCTGAAGCACCATTTGACCGGAAGAAAATTCACCAACTACGACAACCTCAAATCCGACATCGCGGACTTCTTCGAGTCGCAGCCCCCGAAGTTCTGGGCGAAAGGCATCGGCGACTTGCCCAATCGATGGGCCACTGTTGTTGATAACTGTGGTGATCATATTGTTGATTAGACCTGTTTTTCAATAAAGTTGAAAAAAAATTAAAAATGGTGAAATTTTCGGACAAGTATTATTGGATAACCTGGTAGAAGGCAGCAAGTGCAATTGAGATCTCCATGCCGCATCTACCACTTCTAAGAAATATTTGAGAATAGACTTACTCCTTTGTATCGGCAGTAATCGAATAGCACGGGGTCGTCTTGGAAGTCCTGCACTTTAGTGATCGCCTTCTCTCCGGAAACGAATTCCGACTTAGCGATGGCAACGTCTCTCATCACGGTCATGTTTATCGGCACGTCTTTGCCCTGACAGATGTCCTGCAATATTGAACGTTGATATTGTGAGCAATCACATGGCATCGGTGATACTATCCTACCTCCTGCCATCGCAAAGGCTGAGTCTGGCTGGATTTATTTAGAAACAGGGTCGAGCATTTGTCGGGGATCCTCAATAGGGGGGAGTAATCGTAGAGATAGGCAGTGATAGATGGAATTCCCCAGACTGAGGGTAAAAAGTGTAAAGCGAAGGTGTGATAATGGTTCAAATGCGAAACTAATATATAATTTGACCTTCTGGAAGGGTATTCAAACATGCACCCTGCAAGAAGACAAGCTCGGTCGCAAAAATTTTTAAAATAGGTGCTCGAGACATATCATAGAAAGTAGAACGTAAGGACCAACGCAAACGATAGAGAGAGTCAAAGAAGATAGCTGTTACCTTGGTCCTCTCGGAATGGTGGACTGCAAGCGCTTATGGTTAGGAGGTATGTAGACGCGACCTTGGCAGCCACCGAACAACATACGGTAGCCAACGGCAGTCATAGGTATAATAGTATGGTAGTGATGATTCACCTAATGTTCGTTATCAAAAAACACGCCAGGCGACGGAGAGGAGAACTGCTCTAGCTTTTACTGAAGGACTACATCGCGATCTCTCACGTCTTGTCGCCCCACTCCTCGCCTCGTGGACCAATGTTTTCCGATAGCGTCGCCTCTAGGACAGGACTGATTCCTTCCTTCCTTTTGTTAATAAAACTATTTTCTGTTCATCAGTGGACACACCTCGAACATCACTGGACTGTGAACAAGGTTTAAAGCTCCTGAAAACAAACGCGCATAACTTCTGCTGTGATGCGAAGTCGATAATTCATACCTTGCTTAAAGTTCACGATTCCAAGACGACCACGGTGATACTGTACCCTTTCACTTGATAAACTGTCAATGGAAACTCATGCGTGGCGCGTCGCCTGATGAAGCCAGCCGGCGCCCATCGCCCTCATGGCACATCATGCAGGGGAGCCGATCGAAGTTAGTAGCTATCTCAATGGATTACCGAGAGCAAGGATTGCGTGCTTGAAGCATGCGTGACACAATGGATCATTTTTCCGAAGAACACATAGTGGGAAGATCTCGCCTTTTTGACGAAAAACATCCCTTGACTGGCTCTTTTGATATAACTTCTTTCGTTTTGAAAATATGGAATAACACAAGCAGTCCCTAGATGAAGTAATCCCGTAGACTCCGAAACCGGGGTCCGCACCCATAAGTCACGTTTGAGGGAGGTCACCACCATTCGAAGTGAGTCACTTCGAATTTTTCCAAACTTCCACGACTGATCCTCAACTGGCTTTCTTCGATACAAATCCTTTCTCTTTGAAAATATGATATAGAAAGTGGTTATTAGAAAGAATCAGCCACGTTGGTACCGCACGGAAATACACTTTTATAAAGTTATGTATGTATGGAGGAATTTACGACCACTTACCCCAGGCACTTCGAAATTATTCCAAATTTTTCTCGGCTGGGTTTGCATATATGTATGTAGAGAACTACACAGTCATTAGGGGAGCCAAAGGTTGGGCTGAGAGAGCTATATGAAAACAGCTTACACTACTCTGAAAGATTGAGTTCTAGTAAACTTACAAGTGTTTAAAAATGCTCGATTTTACTGTGGAGCAGATTCCGCGCTCCAATTGCAAAGGAGTGCGCTTACAGACTTGGTCTCACTTTTTGTAAGCCAGTACAAATCCTGACTTTTGAATCTCTTTCTTTTCATCTTTCATATCTACTTTATTATATATTATTATCTATTGCCTGTCTATTCATATCCTTATCTACTCTATCCTAACCTTCTATGTACTTATCCTGTACTTTTATCTTTCTCATCTATCATCAGAATGTGAGCACATGAGACATGGTCAGGGACGCTTGCGTTTCGGTATGAATAAGTATTGAATTTTGCTAGGTCCTCTTCTCAGATTCTTCTTTTTCCTATATTCTGACGAGGTTGGTCTCATTTTTCAACGGTAGGCTCTTAATTGCCTGGTAATTCAACCGCACTGACTAAGCATAAAGCCACGAGAAAGGGGGGAGGGGAGGGTCGTATGGAGGCCCCTTTCTGAGAGCGGATTGTATTTTTCAATTTTTAACGCAACCACAGCATTGCATTACTAGTGATAAGTCGTTTGGGCGTTTTGAAATCAAGCACTCAAGCGAAAACTTTGCTATCCGTCCTAAACGGATGGTTAGAGTTTTCCAAGATAAAAAGGGACAGGGGGTTTTCTTCTGCAGTTGAAAGGCAGACGTATATAATTCTGAGCTTGCCATTTGCGGGATTTTCGGTGAAGATCTGAGCGAGTGATCCTTTGATGAGATATTAGTCTCAATTTTGAGTAATTGTTCCCGCTGTATACCCCAATTATTGCTTACCAGTTGGCTGGCGCACACTACTGTGCGCTTTTCATGTCGATGACGTGCAAAATGGCCTCGATGAAAAGCGACTTATCTATATTACTATCAATGTGCTTTTTCAACACGTCACCTCTCCTGCTTTTTTGCCATTTGAAAGCTCAGCTGAAAGCAGAGGGAAGAGAATCCCTACTCAGTTCCTCACACAACAGTTGCCATGTCGATCAAACCCGTTTTGCACATCATCGCCATGAATCGCGCGCAGTAGTGTGCGCCAGCCAACTGATTATACATAGTAGGATCTTTCGTCAGAAACTCATCGCCCACCCAAATCCATCTTCTTCCCACGTTCGAGGCACCTTGGAATCCAGTTAACAATTTTCGGTCTGAAAACGGAACATTTCAGTGCACGCCCGGCCCACCGTGGGCGAAGCTTGACTTGATTCATGTATGGTCTTTACTTCTTTTCCCATGCCCTACCACTCCCACACTTGTACACTTGTCCCAATCTCCACAGGTCGTTCTTCATGCAGTGTCCAAGCTCCGCCCACCACCACAAACGCCCTGCCCACTGCGCCCAGGATTTTTTCGTCACCTTCAGAAACTTAAATCCATCTTCTCCCCACGCTTGGGACACAATAGAACCCAATTAACGATTTTCTGTCTGAAAACGGAACATTTCGGTGCATGCCCCGCCCACCTTGGTTGGAGCTTTACTTGGTCCATGTATGATCTTTAATTCTTGTTCCATGCCCCACTCATCCCACACTTGCCCCCATCTCCACAGGTCGTTTTTATATTGAACCGAATTCCGTGACAGACGGACACACACAGACATACTAACAAAAAGCCGATTATATATAGTAGTGATATCGGTTTCAGCATATCTAATTAGAGAGAAGAAATATGATAGGTACTGTACGTGCCTAAAGGCAGCATTAGGGGAAAGTCGGACGAAAAGTAAAAAAAAAGTAGTGAATATGAAAGTAGAGATCCCTAGACAAGACAGTGAAGAAACAACGGATGGAATGGGCCAAAAACCCGAGAAATAGGACCCCCTTCCCATTGTTGTTTCTTGACGCGGACGACCTGTCCGTCAAATGGCGGAGAGTTTGATCTAGTTTTCCATTGGCATGTTGCCAAGTAAACACAAGGGAATGTTTGGAATACGGCAGCATCTATTTTTTGGAGGAGCTTCAAGCTTTAAGTGCGAAAGCGCGCCGCAAAACCTTCGATCCTTCCGCATCTCCTCGGCCGCTTCCACCCCAGCCAATCGGGAATTACGTCATCGGGAGGCGGGATCGACAAATCAAAGAGGCGGAACAGACAAGCGGTTGCGGCGTTTTGCGGCGTTTCTACAGCTCGGAGGGGCGCTTTTTCACCGGGAATTCGCTACAAATAGCCTTCCTAGGCCAAGGACTACTAGGGAGTGACTTCCTGTAGGGATTTCTCCGTTAACACATTACCCCTAATGCTGTCTTTAAACCACCCGCGGTGTGAAATATAATTCAATCCACAACAGCTTGAACACACCGCTCATTAGCCCCACGGTAAGAGATGGCAAGCAAGGAAGATCCCCATTGGTCGTATCCGTTCAAAGCCGTGATTCGATCCGTAATATCCAGAAGTCCTCTTGCAAAGTTTTCAAAATGAAACCACACACCTTGAATCTCCGTTTGTAACGCTCCAACTCGTAGCTAGGTACGCAGTTTCTTATCAGAATATAGCCATTCTTCTCGTAGAACTGCTTCTGCTCCTTCGACAAAACCGTGCCTTCTTCGTCCCAGTGCAGGACTCCTTCACCAATCGTAGACATTATGTGTCTGAATCAGGATAGCTTAAACAGTTAAAAAAATCTTCAGCGTAACACGTGAGCTAGATTTGATTGAAGGCTTGTGCAACTGAAGAATGAAACGAAAGATTCAGGAAATACTGAGAGGAGAGAAGGGAAACAATTTATAGCATAACTGCAAACTTTGCTCCATTTCCATTTTGTTTAGCTATGGAAATAGAAAATTTATGAAATGTAAGAATTGCTAAGGAGAATAGAGAATACTATCATTTAGCATGTTACTGACTTCTAGGTGTGTTGCCGCACAAGCGAGCTATGAAGCAAACTACATTCTCTGATAAGGCGTGAGTACGACGTCAGTAAAACCGTTCGATCGGGGTGTCCTTCTTTACCCTATTCCAATGTGTACACGGTAAAAAATGCCGACGGTTTGAGCGCAAAGTGGTCAAGATTAGGCGGATCATTAAATTACCTATTTTTTTCCACATAAAACCACATATAATGCGTCATCACAGTGGGTCAGGCTTTCCGTAAGTCGAGGAGAAGCTTTTATATTTCACTCTTTTGAAATCTGCAGCAAACATGTGGGCGTATTATGGGTTCGAATGGAACATGTGTAATATCGCTTATAAAAGGGTGCTTGCTTGTGGGGATTCGGAGAATCCTGTATTACGTCGGTTGAAAAAGTGTCCTCCGTTAGGCTGCGTTCATAGACTCGTTGCGTGGCTGCGTTCACAGGCAGCCTGAGTTGAGTGACAGGGAGTGGTGCAGAGACGACGCAGGCAACGACACAGGGTGGCACAGGAGGAGACGCAGAAACACGCACCCACGTCCGTCCGCTGCCACCGGAGAGTATGAATGCGGCCTCAGAAAGCATGTTGATGTGGCTTGGTACAGTGTTCAAGATGACGAAGGACCGAGGCTCTTTCTGTACAGGTATCGCCGTTTGAATATTTCCGCGCTCGCGCTCATTTGAATGCACGTCAGTGGACGCGGACTCGGATGCTATTCCTTTTGGCATTTGAGGGCTCTTTCGCAGTGTAGAACATACAGGTCACCACCATGATCCTGAGTTGGAGTGTTGGTATGCATTTGACGACTCTACATGCGAAGCAACCTTAGTTGAGAATACTATCAAAACTCCTCAAAATGACTGAAATGAGAAGTTAAACAAACAATATCGAATTAGGGTTCCTCAGAAAAACGTATAAAATGAAATGCGGAAGCTATGAGGGAAAATAAGGTGCTGTGTTGCAGCGTACATCGGGAGTCGATGGTTCCTCTTGGGGGGTCGTATTTGACGGGAGAGATTGGCGGGTTCGTAACTTCATAAGTCAGCAGCGGTCCCAGGCTACATGATAAGCGGAACATGCCCGGTTATGTAAGGAATATGATAGGATTCGAGTGATCATCACACAAACTACATTGATAGGATACTTGGCAATACTATGCAGTCGACAACATTTAGTGGTCCTGTAGAGGTTATGTGAATGCCAAAAAAGTGTGGATGAGGTCGTAAACGGATCCCCTTTGAGGGGAAAGGGTATAACTGAATCGGTCGCTTTTGCCGACACTTGGGTGTGCCCTGTTGTGTAGAAATCCTGAAATGGTGTTACATGAGGCGGTGGGAAGACACTCATTTCATTTAAAGCTGCGTGGCGCTTTTGTCAAACCGATCAGATTAACTCAAGGGTAGTAAGCAAAACAAATTGATCAGATCATTTCAAGGATAGTAAAAAACTAGTTCGGAGTGTAGAAGGCTTACTTTAGGGGAATATATGAATTGTTGCTGTAAGAAATCGCTGGCAAAACGCTGCCTATTCCGCCAGTAAATATAATTTCGGTTTGTTTCATTATTAACGTCTTAAATGTATGTATTCAAATTAAACCTTGGATCGTAAGCGTTTCCAAACAAGTAAGAATTGGATAATCCTTTGTTGCAGTAATATCATTTTAGTGAATTCCATTTCTAATCTGGATTGTAGCCTTTCTCCAAGCGCTTATTTCGAAAAACTGTTCTATTTCTACAAGGATTTCTCAGCATCCTTGTAGTAACTTTCGCATCGCGAGCTGCGGCGATAAACAGCAGTTATCAAAAATTGAGAATGTTCTATTTCTGTTTTTGTATGACTTTTCTTTTTATTGGGATGATGGCTTATGGGCAAAATGGTCTCTACGTTTTTGCATTTGCACCTAATTGAGGTTACTTCGCAGTTGAAGCGGTGCAATGCCGAGTAGGTGCGAAAAAGTCATTCACCACCCTGTGCGCTTTGGGAAGCGTTCAAATGTGCGCGTGCGTGAGAGTAGTTCAGATGCGAGTACCCGGAGAAAAAGTCGCTTTCAGGGGTAAGGCCTTGTTTAAAGCCTGTATGAAGACAAAAAAAATTAGCATACCAGGATTCCCTAGTGGTTTCAAAGGGGTTGTGTCGATATCTACATTGTCATAGGTTGTACAGGCCATCACGCTTTTTTTCATCACTCCCGCCCTACTTGTTTCCTTTCCTTGTAATTGTTGTTTTTGTCCTACTTTTGTTTCTTTAAACATTCAGTATCGTAGTATTTCAGATGTTGATTGTGCCAGGTATTTTTGTGTGGTCACATGCTGTTTCTCGCCACATGTATTTTTAGAAGTAATAAACTGAAATTGAAATGACGTAGTATACTTAGAGCCCAGCCTCCCTGAGCGCCATTACAGCAGTGTCAATGTACTGGCGGCATACTTTGTGCTCGGTGTCCGGCATGTTTTTGACCAAGCTTAAAGAATGGAGGAAACTCTTTCTCCGAAAATGTGCTTGACTCTGCAGAATATGCTAAAGTCTCAAGTTTATGAGATCAATAGTAAGTGAAAGAAGACGGTGAGGAAGTGTCTCTCGATATACCACCACTACAGCCACAGCTGCACAAGACTGGCGCCCTGTTGGAGTTAGACAGCGTAAGCGCTAAGCAGAATGCCATATCCGTGATCAACATTCTCAATCACTCCTATATGGTAGTTTCAGACGAATTTTGTGCGAAAAAGTTGTTGCAGTTGGCGTAAACGCCAAAAATGTTGGACAAATTCGTAATCAGCGCCCAAGGCAGAACTCTTTTTTTTTGCCTAATGCGATAGGATAGTGGAAAAGTGGTTAGTTTGCCTACAACATAAATTATTTTACAATGGCTTGAAGCGAATAACGATTCAATAGGGAAGATTTTCGAACTATGCTTAATGAAGATCTTTGGATCCAATTTTGCTCCATTAGTTTGAGGTGAAATTTGACTGGAGACGTTGCTGAGGTACGTTAAACGTGTGCAGTAGTGTATTGAATGACACGGTACTGTTCTCACTATTCTAACCTTTGTCCGACTTCAACGTCAGGTACTACACATTTACTTCACGCTCTCCGTGAGCGACACGGCACTTCTCACCACCTCTTTGCTTTCCATGTTAACAGTTAACGAGTTATAACACTTCATGATAAACTGTAGACAAAAAATTATGAAGATTAGCAACAGAACGAGCTAAAGAAGAACTTTCCCTCCATGTATTTGGGAACGAAAATTGAAGTGACTTGGGAAATAGCCTATCAGTCGTTGTACCTAGCTAAAGTAATATGTAGAACCATAAATTATTAGAAAGATACCAATGAAAAGAAATGTCAAAGTGTCTAGCTTTGAAACGAAGCTATATTATTATTCTGGCAATTTGCAATACACCATATGAGAATTTTATAAAAATTGATTAGCAAGACAGGTTGTAGCGTCACGTGAAATGATAGCGAGTGTGGCGACGATGTGTGATAAACAAGAACGAAACTGACTTAGAGAGACATAGCACGGTGGGTATAAATCACGTAGCACGTCAATTCAACCCTAGTCATTTTTTGCGAAAGGACGCACCTCTTGTGAAAAAGATTTTTCCGTCGAAGTATTTTGAGTTCCTGTTCAAGCATTACCCAGCTTCATATCAGTCTGGCGGCAAAATTATGCCCAGCTGTCGCGGTGTGTTTAATGTCGGTTTTGAAGCGGTAAATTCATCACTTTCACAATTCCTTTACTTATCAGCACCGATCCGAACAGCTTGTGATAGTCATAGTGTATTATTTGTACGTACATTGGTTGCAAAGGGATTTTGTGTTAAAAGCACATCCAGGATTACTGGGATATCACATCCCTGCCGTGGATGGATAGTTCGACCCAAGCTACGTAGGCTGTACCTTCACCGAAGCGTGGATATCAGTTCCTGGAGCGTGCAGAGCCAAAGAATCTAGCGCAACAGCTCGGCCCCGCCCACCCCAGCCGGGGGTGTGCTGCAAGTGTTCTGGTGATTTGTGTGGGGTCAGGTCACTCAGTAGTGGGTTTACTTCACGACGTGATTGGTTTACTGCCAATTTCAAGATCTTGGCTAGTAGCTGGTCTACCTATGTCAAAGATAAGAGTCGAAGAGTAAAAACAGACCCCCGGTTGGGATGGGCGGGGCCGAGCTGTTGCGCTAGATTTTTTGGCTCTGCACGCTCCAGGAACACACCCACGCCTCGATGAAGGTACAGCCTACGTGGCTTGGGTCAAACTATCCATCCACGGCAGGAGATGTGATATCCTATAATCCTGGAATGTACCTTTAAAGGCACCATTAGGGGTAAGGGAAAATTGAGATCTGGGAGTACGTATTCTCTCAAAACGAACCTTCTACTTTAGAAGAGGTCATATGTTGCGAAAATCGCACTGAAAAAACGCGGCTTGGGGTATTACAGCGACCCCGCAGCTGGCATGCCGTTATGCGGTTATGCGGCCGGGGGAGTCGCCGTGGAGGGGCGGGACAATAATGGGGGCCGGCTGGTTCAGACTCTGGCCAGTCTTCAGTCCACTCCTGCTAGAGACGCAGAGGACGAGGGAGCGAAGGGAGATTTTCGGGTTCCTATTTCTCGGTTTTTTCGCCGCTTTATGTCGTTCTTTCTCTACTGTTATATTGTTGAGCACCTCTACTTTTGTAATCTCCAATTTGCCAAATTTACCCCCTAACGGTGCCTTCAAGATGGAGATGCGTTTTCCTCTCATTTCCGAGAAAAGTGGTCGAATGTTACCAATCAAAAGTGAGAAGATGACATCTCGCATAAGCTATTCGCTACTACTGATCATCTCTCCTCTGATTTGTTTATGTGTTCTGTTGCAATAAATCGCTTGCTCACCCTACCGAAGGTGGAGCAACTGATTTTCAGCGAATATTTTTTTGGAAATAGGTGGTTGTCCTGAACATTTTGCGTTTGGAACAGCGTAGGCGATCCGCTCTCCATTGACATTCGGAACATACTACAGGGAACTTTTCCTTTGTCCCACGCACTAATACAGAGGCAGTGATGTTCTGACGACAGGACGTGGCAACTAGGAACTGTTGCTGGGACAATCATTTCCTTTCATTTTGTGATCTCTTTTACCGCATGCAAACGCTTAGGTACTCCACTGATCTCGGATTCCTCTGCGAACTGGAGACAGACTTACCTCCAATAATGTTCAGAGATCATTTACACGAATTCTTTCCCGGCGGGCTAGTGCATTCGTTATTGAGGCCACAAAATAGTAATCACTCATTTGCAAATCCATTGATCTTAGAAGCGATTTAATAGGGCTTGGTCACGATGAGCTTCTATAAAAAAAAACATTGAGGCTCGTAACTCTCAATGGGGACGCGATGCGAAACTTCCGTTCTACGCGAATGTAAGAACTGACTCGATAGCTAGGTTCGAACAAATGTATAATGCCGCAGGTCCATCAGGATGCAATCATTTATTGGTTTTCAGCAAAAGTTATACTCAATATTTAACACCATTACATGTCATAAATCAAGATTACGGTTGCCACCTACTCACCTGTATCACCTGTCGTCCCGTTGTTCATCGAGAGTCTCGGGCGGGCGCCAGCAACTTCTCTATTTGTCCCTGTTGCGAGCCAGAGTAGTCCAGTGAGCATTCCTGACTCCAGGGACACGTGGACTTTTCCGTAGACACGAGCTCCCTTCGCGTATAGTTTACGTGAAGAAATTTGATCATGGGGTCGGCAGTCATTCAGGTATTTGTTTGACATTCCGAGGGATCCAGTCGGTAGCTACTCGAGTCCAACGGTTATAGCGATATCGCATTTCGGATGTTGGGATTTTCTTGTCCTGTCTAACCTGTTCAACGGAGGGGAGCGCATTCCTTTCGGCCGTTCGTTCGGCTTTTCATTGAAAAAATGCACTGCTATGTGAAGGGCTAGCTTGCAGAATTTTGGCAGTTTGCGCTCACAGTAGGCCATGGAAAGGTGACCAAAGCAAGCATCATTTTGGACACCCGCGAAATTTGGTGATAAAAATCAAGGCGATTTATACGATGTGTAAAGAGGCAGGAACTTTTTTTTTCGAGGTAGTACAAGCTAAGCTGGGCTAATAACAGAAGTGAACCGTTCGCCATTAAGTTATGCATATAGAAACTCTCCGCAACTAAATTATGGGGTGGATAAGACCTTTGGACGCCTCCGGGGGTGATACTTCGCAGGCATTCACCATGCCACTTTCAAATTTTTCTGGATATGGAATGACAAAAATGTATTTACAGCCACAAAAAGCACATGCAGTTTCTTACGCTGTCGATTTGAGACTTGAAATATGTTACAAAAGCGTGACGATAAAAGAAAAACCAGACTGTTAGGCGTATGCAGAATAAATGACCGTTTCATGATAAGCCTTTTCGGCGGTGTTTCACAGCTCGAGCCAACTTGAATATAAAATCTTGTAAGCCATGCTTAGCCATTTTCAATTCACACTTTCTTTGGTAGCGGCCTCTGGTAACAGGTTTTTCACAGGCTTTGTAATCCAGATTGGAAAGGTACGGTTTTCGTATTATATCGCTTCATGAGTTTGAAATGGGTCTTCCACGGCCAAAGCCAGTTCGAACCTCAGCCATGTGTGAGGCCAAGAGTCCCCTGTCGGAAGAACCGTGCGCCGTTGCTTTGCGAGAATTGCTTTTGGAGACTTTAATCTTCTAGATGAGCCGCATCAAGGGTGCTCAATGTTTGGTGGTGTTGTAAGGGCGTAACCCACTTTGGCCTGCTGAAACACAAGGAGTCCTATCCTTTGCAGGATAACGCAAAACCCCACACTGTGAATTACCTGGCAAAAACTGATGCAATGAGGCATCGAGACTCTCCCTCACATCCCTCATTCCTCAGACCATTCCTCAACGCATCACCACTTTTTCCGGGTTCTCGATGCAAACTTGCGTAAGAAAGAGTTCGCCGATACGATGCAGGTTGGAAATGACATTGTTGGCAATATAAATTCTCGCAACCCAGAATTCATCATTATGGCATATTTTCTCCACAAGCTCGTTGGCAGAGTTGTGTGAATTCGAATGGTTTTTATTTCGACAAATAAAGTTATGTCTGAACGAAGTTTTGGCGTTTTGAAAAAAAAGGTCTGCTTCGGCCATTTATTCTGCATACACCTGATAGTATTATAGGATTACAGCTGAGCTAATTGACACAAGGTCAGAAGTACGGAAGTGCGACGTCGCGAAATCGCAGAATCGCAGAATCGTGCAACCGCGAAATCCAAAATAGCGGAATCGCAAAACCGCGAAGTGACGGCGGCTTAGACCGGTCTTCAGAAAGAAAGATGAGCGGAATATGCAGGTGGACCTTCTATAATCATTCAGGTGCTGCTTTGCCAAATGAGGTTTTTAGGTGAATCAGTTTCATTGATGGCCTGACGTTTCGGCCCTTTCGTCGTCTTCGGAGCCTGATTAGTGGCTGGAAGTTCGCTGACCTTTGACTTACCCGATCAAGCGCCAAAAGCCCCTACGTTTCGGATTCACCTATTCAATCCATGAGACGTCGAATAGACGAAAGAAAGAAATTGAACTTATCCCGCGATCCACCGCGAGCGGTAGGACGTCGCTACCAACTCGTGTCAGTATGATGAGCGATTGGGAATTACTATACAGTGGGATGACAAAAGACAGTTCTGTCAGCCACGACATCATACTAGCCCACAGAGCGGTACAAACAGTAGGGATTCACTTGTGACTGAAAGACACTGACTGAAAGACACTCATTTCTGTTGTTCACTATTGATTACTTACGGATATCCAAAACGCCTCTTATGCCTTCCTGGATGATCTCGGTCTCATGTGACAGAATTTTGCACTTCACGTGATAGTCATTCCCGCTGTGGTGTTCACGCCTGTGCCTTAAGTGGAGTTGTTATTGTTCCCCTCTTACTGGCCAGATGTTCATCAATACGCATTATCAAAACGCGATCGGTCTCCCCAATATATTTGCCATTGCACGCCCTACATTCAATCTCATAAACCACACCACATTTTGTACAGTCTCTTGTCTTACCGTAGGGGCAAATTGCGCAATTCTCTGAAACACATTCGCAATCTCAATCACAAGTGAATTCCTACCGTTTGTACCGATTTCTGGGTTAGAATGATGTCGCGACTGACAGCACTGCCTTTGTCATCACCGCTGTATAGTAATTACCAATTGCTCATCATACTGACACGAGTCGGTAGCGACGTCCTACCACTCGCGGTGGATCGCGGGGTAAGTTCTATTTCTTTCTTCCGTCTGTTCGACGTCTCATGGATTGAATGGGTAAGTCAAAAATGCTAGAGGCTTTTGGCGCTTGATCGGGTAAGTTAAAGGTCAGCGAACTTCCACCTACTAATTAGGTCTCTGAAGACGACGGGCCGAAACGTCAGGCCGTTAATGAAACTGATCCACCTCAAAACCTTGTTCGGCAAAGCAGCACACAAATGATGTGAACAACATGCCGAGGTTTCAAGGAGAGAGAACATGAAGAGGTCATACTTATTTGTGTATGTTTACTTACTCAGACTAACTTATCGTGCATGTCACACTGCTTATTTGTATCGACTTTTCCTCGGCCCGACAATTTTGGCTCCTTATTGACATTACTTTAGCTGTGCTAATGATAGTTGAGGCGACTGTCACTTAGTCGTTTACAAGACAACTATAGAGCTGGTCAAGAAAGTGTAAAGTGTCCTTGCTCCTGCAGCGAAGCTGCATTCACATCACGAAATGCGTTGGAATATGTACTATAGGCCTGCTGTGCTTCTCCTAACCTAAAATTCCAAAGCTTGTGAATGTAACAATAGAGACTTGTTTTATAGATATCACCCGAGAATGGAACGGCATGAAGTAGATACCTAAAGCGGCATAGTGGCTCGTTGTGATCAAGAGCAAAGGAAAAGAGAAAAAGGAAGAAAGGCAATAGGAACAACTGAGGATAACAAGTCGTTAGGCATTTCCATAGAGCGGTTTTCTAAATCACCACATGAGTCACATACGAATAAATGTCAATATGAACCCCAACACGCCGAATGCGAAACTTTCGTGGTGCCACTCAAGCCTCGGGACCAGGGTCAAGCGTGACGTCGAGAAAAAATTTCCAAAAAATACGACCCTTGTCCCCAAGAGAGGGCCGCCCAACGACTTCCCCCCCCCCCCTCTCCCTTCTTGAGATTCCGCTACTCCTGCGGTCCCAACTCAGCCAATGCAATTTATCAAGAAAATTGAGAGCCTACGGTCAGAAAGAATGAGGCCGAAAACCCAACAAAATACGAGAAATAAAAACCCATTAAAACCCAGTAAGCATATTCTAAATTAAAAGCGTTCAAGAGAAATATGAACCTATATAATTCAACACATTTCGAATTGGAAGCGTCACATCATGGGTAATGGGCTCGTCCTTTGATGACAAAAGAAAAGTTTTAAAAGTCATGCAAGTTATGCCGCAGGGATAAAAAAAGACCAAGTAGTTAGAGACTGAATAGGAGCCGTGTAGTGCGCTCCACTGCAATCGCCGCGTCGCTATTGCGGTAGCTGCGCGGCGACCAGATGGAGCGCGGCATCGTCGTCTCATACTAAAAACAATGTCAATACTCGAAACTACTTAAACTCCATATTTGAAAAGTACTGTAAATTGATATCTTAATATTAGGTTGGTGAGAAAGTTCTGGGACACTGAGAACTTTTCTTACAATTTTTAAAAACTTTGTTTCGACGTCAATTCAAATAACGATTGGATCACCTTCTGCATCGATAACACTTTGCCATTTTTTGGGCAGATCACGAATGCTTCTCCTCTAGAAGGAAGCTGGTTGTGAGTCGAAGAAGCGGGTCACCTCCGATTCAAGTTGAGCTTGATCATTAAATTCCTTACCTCTGAGATTTGTTTGAGGGCCCTAAATAGGTGAAAATCGGAAGGGGCAAGGTCGGGCGAATATGGAGGGTGAGGCAGTACTTCCCATCCAAGTTCCTCCGACTTCTCCCGAGACATTCTTGCAACATGAGGGCGTGCGTTGTAACTTTGTTCCGTCCTGGTCGCTTTTGTTGCATTGCCTCGCTCAACTTCTGCAGCTAACTAGAGTAGATGCTTGCGGTTACTGTGGTACCACTTTCGCTTGCGTTAGGCTTCTCCTTCAAAGCGCGACTTAGAGCGTTTTCATCCATTGTCGATGGACGTCCAGGGCGGGGTAAGTCTTCGAAGGACGTAGCTCCCTCTCTGAAGCGATTGAACCATCGGGAAACTGTGTTTTTTGAAACAGTGTCCTCTCCCATTACGGAACAGATGTTGGTTGTTGCCTCCCTCACTAAACGTCCTTGAAGGAATTCGTAGTAGATAACAGCCCGAAGGGCGCGCTGGTCAATGGAAACCATTAGTGCTCTTCAACTGGATCGATACTGCTTATATGTATAGACCTCGGCAAAATCGATCGTTAGTTCAGTGTTATCTACGATCGTGTGGCTATTGATCTATAACGTCGATCGGTCCACGGATCCTTTTTTCGAATTTTGACTTTTTTTTGAAACCGGTGTCCCAGGACTTTTTCACCAACCTAATAGCTTATCCGGTCAGTATAGCGGCCCGCACGTACCAGATCACGTACGCGATAAGTATTCATAGACGCTGGTACCCGTAGATAGATACCACTTCCCAAAGCTGATCGGTGAATTTCGTCGACCTCTTCGAACGAGGTTTCAGTGCCAGTGGACCAACGGAGGGGCTACTGGCGGTGATCAGCTTCACTGGAATCGCGCCATGAATAGAGTTCCCATCGACAATCCATTAGGTTGAAGGATACATCAATCCCGTGGTCGTCCTGGAACTGTGCACGGTGAACAAGGTACCAAATATCAACCTCGCATTACAGTATAAGTTATGAGCGCTTCGCTGCAGAAGCTTGACACCTTGTCCCCAGTCCACAATTCCAAGAGAACCAAAGGGTTAGCCTAGCCTAATGACCCTGTCTACCTTTTGCGTTATCCATGCGCTCTTCTTTCTACAATATCGTCTTGAGCACTTCTCAAAACATTTGTGCCTCTCCTTGTATGTGGAATGCTGCTTCTTGTTCCTTCGAGTTTTGAAGCGGAAATTAAACTGTTCTAGATTTGAGCCCAATTAGTCAATTCTAGTTTTACGTCTCCCCTTTTCACTTTGGACCATCAGCCTGAGAAATCCTGTTGTTCACTGCACACCTCACAATTAAGACCCCCCCAGCGGACCAAATACGACCCCCTATCGAGGATTCCTCGACGGAGGCTCGACCCTGCTGAGGACACTGCATTCGCACTCATAGTTTGGCGACGACATAATACGATAACTCACCGTAAAGCTCGGGTTGACGGAACGTAAACAGCTTTGGCATCTAAACGTCAAAAGGAAAAATTTCAGAACCACATTTCGAGACGCGAAAAGACATTAAGACAAAATAAACTTCATCTTATCAACTATCACAAATAGAATTTGAATGCATTTCGTGAAATGATATGTGACGAGATCCGACAATGCTGGATACGGAGAAATGAACTACCGTGTCAACAAATACTCCTCGATATTAAATTGCTAGCGCTTGCTGCCTGAACATGACCTTCAGAAGCGACTTTCGTAGTCTCAACGTCATGGGAGCCGCATGCTGTATTTGTCACCAATTGATGTGTGGTGTAAGGCAAGGGATCATTGAGCTTCAGTGAGGTTACTGCGAGGGCAACCGTCGATGGAACCTTTCAGCGCTGCGGCACACAAGAAGATGTTGGGCCATCACCCTGCTGGGCCCGCGGTGACCTCGTTGACGATGAATGTGCTTGACAGCACTCCAGGTGACTTCGGGTGTCCTTGTGGCAGAAACGCGGGACACCCAAAAAACCCACGATGGGCATAGAATGCAGCGAAGTGACATCTGTTGCCGTTCAGATGAACTGCAGTGACATGCGAGCCCATTCCGTTCAACTACGAAAGCTGCTCTGCAAGTGTGATCGATTCTAATCTATGGAGAACGTAACATCTAGTTAAATGCAAAACTACGGATCATGACCAGCACTCATATGGCACGATACTCGTATGTAACGTCAAGAATAGAAATGTACATGTGAGAGGAATTTCCCGAAAATAAAGAGTAAAGCCGAGCCGACGCGTATCTAACTCAGGCCGGATCTAACAAAAATAACGTTCTATGCATCCGGTTTCCTGACCTATGAATTCAACAAATATCTCAAAAACTTTCGCTAAAGCGAGCGAAAGTACGAACAGGTTATTGCTTTGAAGTGCAAATAAGTACACTGAGGCAGCAAAACACAAAAATTATGGCCTAAGCTCAGTAGTTTTCTCACCCACCGAGGAAGTAGGTCTTGTAATACATGTTCCTAGGGCAGCCAACGTTGTATGGATCAGCTCGATTCGATTAGTTGTAGTGGTTTCGCTCTACAAATCAGTTAGCCAGCAATGAAGATGCGGTCTGTCAGCACCTTCCTGCTGCTCTCGTCAGCGTGAATCTCTGGCGTCTTAAGTCACAGTGATCATCTCTGAGGCCGCGATCAAGGCACTTGTCACTGATTGAACAAGCTTTAGCTACTCCTCTCTTTCAGTGTCGAACATCGAACGCAGCATCAGAAATGTATGCAGTTGCTCAGGCTGCACACTGGCATGTCGCTCCTCGAACGTGGTCTTCGGTGATAGCGCTGGTACTGACAGAATTCTCCGTGCTAAGGAAGCCAGTGATGGGAACTGCGCCTGACCGACGGTACTCCAAAAGGATACGACGTCTCTAAAAATGACTGGGATGAAAACAGAGCACAGGTAGAATGAGTAGATTCTGATTACTTTGTCTGTTGTGCTGGATATTGCGATCGGAGATAACACTCCAGTTCATCATCGCCAATAGGATCGTCCTCGAGGGAATTCAGGAACAAGCGTCGCTTCCGGTGAGGTTCCCCCTCGATGGAACTGTCACGACTCAACGGTTCGCGCTGGGTTCGTATACCACAAAGGGCACGTATCCGTTCGCATGCATGAGACCTGAAGATATGCGTACGTCAGAAAACACCTGGAATCACAAGTGATGATGTGCATTTGTCAGAATTGCGGTCTATTGGCATTGACAGCGAATCCAGTTGGAGCATTACTGGAGGCAGTTAGGTAACTACAAACTCGCATTCATAAAAGTTCAGTATTTTAAAGTCTATCCCCAAATCATGCTAGCTTTCTGTTTCAGGCAAGCTCAGGCGCTGTGTAAAGGCGGTGCAAATGACCTACTTCACCTCATTCATGTCTGCTTCATAGCTTTTTCTCTCGTCCATCACCCCGCCATTCGGGAACTCATTTCTTCAGCCACAAACAGAATCCCAGCTATTGAATTCACGTCACCAGTACGATACCGTGACCGGTTGCTCCAGCCACGTTAACTACACACAGCAGCAGACGCCAAATCGATTGGTTTCGACGATAAAGAGTCTGCGATATTACCAAGTAACCGTCTCCATCAAACCAAATTGGGGAAGTGAGAAGGTAAGACGCGATGGAAATAATCTTTGGCAGACGCAACAAAAAGGTCAAGATAATGTTGTAACTCAGCGGTTCCCACGGATACGTTCCTACCGTGTCGATCGAAATATTCGTATTTTTCAAAATTTACAGCGAAAGATGCTAATGTATCCATAGAAAGGAATACCACTCCTATTCAAAATATAGCGATGGAAAAGGTCACAAATGTACCGCTCATGATCTGTGCAAATGAGATTCAGTTTCCTATTATGCCGCGGATTCAGGATCGCTGCGATTCGATGCTCAACTGTGATTGTCGACGTTTGCTCTCGAACCAATACCTCGCTGGCTTTCTAGAACACACCAGGAATTGAAGTGCACAGAGAAAAGAACATTAGTAGCAGGTGAAGAAAAAATGACGACTCACTATTTTGAGCTCACGAAGTAAAGGCAGCGTCTCTTCGGAAGAGGGATTGCATTCGTGCATCAGTGCATACCATTCCGGCAACACCTGAACCGAAATCTCCGTAGGTATCATTTAAGCGTGGGTACACGGGCCTCACACCTTGTGAAAGTTGGGTTGCTCTTGAGCCAAAGATTCGAGTGTTTCTTGAAATGGTCCAAGAAACTCCTCCAGCTCCCGCAAATGTTCTGCGTTCAAACTGGCAAAGGGCAATTGTAAACCTGAAATGTATCTAATGAAGCCAGAAAGTCACATTTCGTTTATCCTTTCGTCTTGGAAACTAAGTGTATCCATGCTACACCACGAGGATCACAGTTCATTTAAAAACACCTTGAAACCGAGACTGGATGATATCTTTGATGTTATGGAACTGGAAATTGAAATCCCGAAGAAGTGGATAGAAGCTGAAGATGTCATCACTATTCCATTGGGATGGAAAATGCAGCCTGACATCCGATTCCAGAAACGCTTTCACGATCTGTTCCACTACACCTATCGAAGGGAGCAGCGGCACGGAACAGGAGGACAAGACAGTGTGAAGTACCTGAAAGATATATTGCATTTAGTGGGTCTTGGCCAAACGTCAAAAGCATATTTCATTATTTATTTAGGTGAATCGTTGCCCTCCATCAGTAGGATGGGAGCAGGGAAAAAAATGACTGGGCAGGTCTCACGGCTGGAGGGCGAGTGACATGAGCGTCAGGACCGTTCCCTAAGTGTCATCCCCCAGCACACTAAAAATACTTCTCTCCAGTCTACTGCAACGACCAACAAAGAAGTTTATCTGATGAATACAGTGGGCAGGCGCGACCTCATGGTCATGGTAAAAGCGGTCTTGCACTTCCGATTTTGAACCATTATGAACCGGCCTTGCCACAGTGGCTCGAGAGATACAGGGAATGCATGTCTAGGGTGATCTATGGTTATCTGCTACCTGGTGCGTACGCGTACTTCGTCCGGTAGGACTGCTCGTAATATTTAGTAGCTTCCATCAAACCAAGCACTCAGACTACATTGGCATCTTGACGAATGCTCGATATACTTCTTACAGATATGCAAGAGCTGATGTTCTGATCAGTACGCGCCCTTCCCGAACAATTTTCATTCGGTTAGATAGAACCTTGTTAACTTAATCTGCAGCTGACAACTTATGAAAAGAGCAGATGTCCGTAGCTTCACATACTACAATTCTAAGTTAATGGGAGACACAAGTGGATGGAAGCAGAGACTTCTTGAATTCCAGAAGAACTTCTTGGTGGCACACCTCGTGATAATCACATGAGCCGACTTACTTTCCCAAAGAAGTAAAGAGCCTTGAATCGCTATATAGTTTACAACATTATTGCGGCACCAGGTGTCCTAACCACACCTAGCACTGGGCGTGCCTTTCTATTGGGTCATTCCATAAGTAGTGTCGTTTTTTACAAAATTTTTTCTATAAAGTTACATGTTTCTTGCAGCCATATATCATTCGGAAGCGACTCTTCTGCTCTACAAAATGGTTTATTTAGTTTTTGAATATTTCAGCACATGACTGATTTTCAGGCCGGCGAAGTGATGGGTCCAGTTGCGAAAAATCGACCAAACCGGCAATTGATTAAAACACTACCTTTCACTTTAAGAAAATTAACCAATGATATGTTCCGTACTTAGCCTCGACCTCCTCTGCAAATTGCAGTAATTGATTGATCGAGTACTCACGTCGTTCTTTTTCTAAAGTCTTTTTTCCGAAAGCATTAACGTCTGTTCAGAAACGAATTTTCCCTTTCAAATTCATTGTTCAGCATTGCTTCATGGACCATTTGAAAGAATTTTTTTCTGCTCCATCGAGAGGATGTTTCGACTTTATTCTGGCTACGATTCATTTTGATTTTCAAAACCATGTCATAGGGGCCCAGGTGACATTATTTCACAATTTATTTTTTCAACAGATATTCAAGGAATCCGGTCGATAATGTTTCCTCGTCCCTACTCATCACCTCCTTAACGTTTCACCACTCTTCAACGTGTGGGGGGAATTACGCCAAGAAATCGCGTCAGCGGCGTCGCACTCGCGGCGCCACCAGGATGACTTGTGAATCAATTTTGCTCTTGCGAGCCCGGCAGAGCATGGCTGCGTCACCTCTGCATATGTGCATCCACCCATGCCACACTGCCTCCTGCGCCCACGCCACCCTGCCTCCTCCACAATTGCCACACTCTCCCGCTTGAAGGCTGCCAGCACTGCCACTGGCACTCGCACCCGCCGCGCCGCTCGCCGCGGGCGGCCACGCGGTTATTTGGCGTAATTCCCCCCACCCCTCTTCAACTGACTGGTTGAAATTTTTTGCCATGGTTTGAAGAATTTGCTAAAAATCACCAAGTGGTGGCGGAAAACCACGGATGGAAGACGTGCGAGGTGACTTCTCAAGCAATCGATTGGTGGAAGTTGTAGAAGAGGTTGGGGCTAAGTACGAGACACAGATTCACTAATTTTTCCGAAGTGAAAGGTAGTGGTTTAATTGATTGCCCGTTTGGTCAATTTTTGTCGATTGAACCAGCCACTTCGCCAGCCTGAAGAACGGCTCGTTTGCGACAGACAAAAAAACTAAACATGTCCCTTCGAAGGAAAATCTCTTTCGAATGGCATACAAAATGCCACACGAACATGTAGCTTCAAAGGAGAAAATTTTGTTTGAAAAAAAGCGACATTACTTATGGAATGACCCAATACGTCGCGGCACCTATGTATCGAAGGAAACTTACGAAAGACTAAGATAGGATAAGACTGAGAGTGTGACGGCAAAGGCAACGTTAGCACGAAGAAGAGGGAACAGGTGATATCGTCGAACATTGTGTGATATTATCAAGCAAAGACTCCTTTCTAGGCCACAGTACTCGCACGAGTACTGTCACCATGAGGCTTTGTTTCCGTCGTTTCTAGAGGTTGAACTTCATTTTTTACATTGATAACATTGGTGCATTAACCACTACCTCCACTATTATTGCTTAGCGCACTAATGCTCACAGTTTATCGGGAATCTGTCTTTAATTATACGAAAATTGGATAACACACTGCCTACACTGCAGCCATGGGTATTTCTGTATGAGTCTGTAAAGCGCGAACACACATCGACTTCAAGAAGGAAATCAGCTACCAGAGTCGAGTTATACCCACTTCTCGGAGTTTCTCTTTGATATCAGGAAACGATTTGGCTGGTGTAAACTCTTCGCCACCACCAGCGCACGTTATCCTTAACAGATTTTTGTCGAGATCGTAGTTGCTAATGACCGTATTGACGACTTCGCTCAGTGCCTGATTCTCATGCTTTTTGAATACACTGAAATGATCACAAAAATTTACACAGAACTGCAGTATTAAAACCGCTTGTGTCAGGTTATGAACTGAGTTTTGGCTATTTTTTTTTTTTGCCAAGAAAGCATCTTGAAAACCTGGTATAAGCTGTCAGAGGCAAGTCATTTTCCTGTTTTCTACAACTTTTCCCATCCATTTGAACCATGGATAAAACTAGCATTAGATCAACGAACGCATTAGATCGGTAACGAAGGCATTAGATCGGTAATCCACCTCGGCACCTCTCTAACCTTTCGAATCCCTATAGCAGCTATGTAGGTTGTGCTGCAACTACCTGAGCAGATGGTTTTCAGAAAGTGCTTACTCTGATGGTTACGCTGGTGAAAAAGGGCTTTCTCTCTGTGTTCCAAAAAAGTTTTCATGACGTTTTTGTTACATGCTGCTCATCCCAACTATGCGAGCACTTGTTATGTACACCTATTCGTCTTTTTTGCACTACTCCTCTTTGAGTTTAATCATGGCCGACCTCAAACATCACTCTTCCCTCTTTCCTCTCCCCCCCCCCCCCCCGCCTCCCCCCGAACCCGACAGTAATTTAGGATCACGACAATTGCCTTTTGACTGTGGTTTTCATTCTTCGTGGATCTACCCACGACTCCCTGCGCGTGCTCGTTTTTTCGCCTAACCAATTTCAAATTGTCGCCTAATCAGCATGCGTCGAATGATTTGTCATAGCTGCTTTACTGAACACTGAACTTACCCGAGTACGTTACTCCTCCACTTCCAATCGTGGCTTATTCGCGACCCATGAACTACTCGAAATTCCTTAAAAAGAAAAAAAGTAACCAATGTAGGATCATCAATAAACTGCTGAAAAATTTTTCTGGATGTAGGGTTAGGTATGGTTTGAGTAAAAGAGGGAAAAACATGGGGAAATAGAGAATATTTATGTGCAAGATGGTTACGGGCAACACATGTGTACATATATGTCCCCAAAAGGGTGTGTATAAAGTGGTACGAATGACTTTCTTCGCACCTAATGTGCGAAGAAGTTATTAACGAGGCGCGTGAATCTGAGGTCACCCAGTTATGTAAGTTGCCCACAAAAGCCACCGAAAGAAAAATAATATGAGCAAACGAAGCTAGGAGTAAATGAATTTTGCATCCTGTTTTACAAGGCAAAAAAGAGCTTCAATTTGTGAATACACATTCAGTATTCAATCAATAACCGTTGTACGAATATAAAATTAAAGGTCACGGAATGTGGCTTTGGTGTAAAGGTGAAAGTAAAGACAGGCAGTATTAAGGATACTTAAGCACTGCCTTGTCCCGAAGCCTCATGTTGATCTGAATGTGTGTGAGACAATGTGAGACCTCCAAAATTTATTCCAAAAGACGCAAAACAACTTTCACAAAACCGGTTGCAAAATATGGTTGCAAAAGAAATTTGAATTTGAATCAAACAGAGCCTACAGATAACATCTAATTTGCACATTTTCAGCTTGATAAAGGTTCTAGGCGCCGAAAGCTTGCCTATAAGGCTCAAATTTCTTCAGCAACCATTTTTTGCAACCGGTTTTGTGAAGTTGTTTTGAGTCCTTTGAAATAAACTTTTGGAGGCTCACATTGTCTTACACACATTCAGTGATAAAAATGTTCAAATATGTTACTAACGAAGTTATATGACCTGTTTACAGAACCGAAAATTCATTTATATAAGTCTAATTTTTATTTGCTTTGTCTTCATGTATTACTTGTAATAAATATGTAATAAATATTTGAAACTACACGTAGTATCCGATAAGGAAATTCATTTACTCGTGGCTCCCTTTACTCATATTATTTTTCTTTCGGTGGCCGTTGTAGGCAACTTACATAATTGGGTGACCTCAGATTCTTGCCCTTCGTTAATTACTTCTTCGCACATTAGGTGCGAAGAAAGTCATTCGTACCACTTTATACACACCCGGATTTCACACCGTTCGTAATCAGATAGTTCGACGCACACACGTAGGAGGTGTGCATTGTTAGAATCGTGGTCTGCCGCGTAGTAATTTCGATGTGGTTTGGCAGGGTATACAGTAGATGATTTGCATGAAACGCAGTAGTACTGCATCTCATTTTCTCGCTTCTTTCCTCACTCGTTTACCTCTCATGCTTCCTTTCATTTTTCTGATATTTGTTTGACGTCAGCAGATAATTTGCTTTTCATACTTTTAATCACTACTATATATTAGGTTGATTCATAATAAATCGGACAAATTGACCAATTTTAATCATTGTCGTACAACTTTTTTACGACAACAGGGATTCACTTGAAATATACTCCATCTTTATCGATAACCTTCTGCCACGGTATAGGCAGATCATGGATGCCCTTGCTCCAGAAGGCCGGAAGCTGGAGCTCGAAGAAGTTGCCGAGTGCCGCCTTGACCTCGTCGCGAGTTTTGAAGTCTTGGCCGTCCAGGTGGCGTTGGCTGTGGGAGAAAAGGTGGAAATCTGAAGGGGCCAGGTCTGGGGAGTACGGTGGGTATAGAAGTACGGTCCAACTGTACGACAGCAGCTCGGCCTTGGTCGATCTTGCGAAGTGCGGTCTGTGGAAGTAGACACGTTGTCGTGCTGGAAGTAGACATGTGACCGCCGCCGTAGCGAACTTTGGACATTGGCCTTCAATTCTCGTAATTGACGAACGTAGACGTCGGCGGATACTGTGGTACCTTCATCGAGCAGCTCCCAGTACTCTACGCCGTGTACGCTCCACCAACCGCGGTTTTCGTCTTCGATGGAATAGTCGCCTGACGCAAACTTCGAATGCTACAACTACAGTGTACTTCTGCCGGGGGCATGCTCCTTGTGAACTTCTATCAGACGTCTGCCGATATCCTGGCCAGATAGCGATATAAATAGTATGACGTTGCGGATGTGGTCTCTGGACCGCTTGAAATCGTGCGGCATTGTGGCGGAATGAATTTACTTTGGAGTGATTATTTTGCGGTACTTCGAAGAGCTTTTCATACTCATTCCAACGGTACCTCGCGCGTCCATTTTCGTTAATTCGTTACTGAGTTATGATCTCTAGAAATCATCACTACCATTTGTCCGATTTATTATGAATCAACCTAATATAATCCGTTTGTCTGTGTGTGTGTGCGTGTGTCCGTCCGTCTGTCTGTCACGAAATTCATATCTTGCGTCTCAGCAAAGCTGGGAGCCTGGATTTTAGAAGTGATATAGGGGGTAGTAAGGGAACATTAATGGTGAGGGATCGGAAGTGATAGCAAGTGATAAGAGGTGATAAGGAGCCTCGAAAGGCGAATGGCGGGAAATTCATATCTCGCGACACGGCAAAGCTGGGAACCTGAATTTTGGATATGATATAGGGGGTGGTAAGGGGACATCAGTGATGAGGGACTGGAAGTGATAGCAAGTGATAAGAGGTGATAAGGAGCCTCGAAAGGCGAATGGCGGGAAATTCATATCTCGCGACACGGCAAAGCTGGGAACCTGAATTTTGGATATGATATAGGGGTGTATGGGTAAGGGGACATCAGTGATGAGGGACTGGAAGTGATAGCAACTGATAGGAGGTGATAAGGAGCCTGAAAGGCGAATGGCGGGAAATTCATATCTGGCGACGCAGCAAAGCTGGGATCATGAATTTTAGATACCAGTTGGGCTGGCGCATACTGCTGCGCCGGTCACACATGGAAGCATGCAAAATGAGCCCGATCGATATCGATTGGTGCGGGATGACGAGATTGACGAGGAGAGATTTAATTTTCTTTTCCAGTGTTTGCGAATTCCCTGTTTCTGCAAACCGTTCGAAGATGATACTGATCGATAGATATCGATGGAGCCCAGCATGCTTCCATGTGTGACGCGCGCAATAGTGTGCGCCAGCCCAACTGGTTTCTCATCAGTATCACGGCGCTTCTAATTACATGCTCTCAGTCTTTATTGAATCCCGTGCATTTCGTTAGTGATTGGAGCGAATTGCGGTCTGAAAGACATTCGCAACTAAAAGTCTTACGTTGTACCACTTTCATATAGCAAAAAATGAGTGAAAGTTACACATGGCAGTAGGGTGAGGCAAAATTACGGAAACTAAATTGATGCCACCCAAAAACTTCATTTCAGACTGAACAAAAAAGTAATCAATACCAATTTATTCTCCGGAAAAAACTGAACGAAAAGCGATCTTTTCTTTGAAGGAATCGTCCACGGAAAATGAGTTTTTGTGTTACCCATATGTTTATGTTGTATTTGCCTAATGTGGGCCTCATGCAAAATTTCACGCGAAAAAATGTGTATCTGGCTGAGATACAGCACCACAAAATACGTCCGGATGGGCGGGGCCTCCGAGTAAAAGCCTCGTCCCGTCGTCCGCCGTGCGGAGACGCATGTCGTCCGCCGTGCGGAGACGCATTATTGGAACAGAAGGTTGCGTAAACACTCCCACTCTCCGTTCCCAACGGCGGCGGACGACGGGACGAGGCTTTTACTCGGAGGCCCCGCCCACCCGGACGTACTTTGTGGTGCTTATCACAGCCAGATTCACATTTTTTCGTGTGAAATTTGGCATGAGATCCACATTAGGCAAATACAACATAAACATATGGGTAACACGGAAACTCATTTTCCGTGGACGATTCCTTTGAGAACGATCTCCATTCCTTTGACACAGGCTCGAAGACGCTCTGTAAATGCCTTGACCGTGGCGAAGACGTAGTCTTCGCCCAACTCATCCCATGCTTCCTCCTGCGATGTCTTCAAGGAACTGAGGTCGGGGTTTCGAGCATGCCTTAGACTCGAGGACCTCCATACGGGCTAAGTTCCGGTGCACTTGGAGGCCATTCATCAAAGGCGATGAAACCTGGGAAATTTTCCTTGCTCAACTCCTGGACAATCTTGGCTTTGTGAGCAGGGCCACCGGACCTCAACCTACTCGATTTTTCTGTATTTTAGGTCCTCGAGTCTTAGGCATGCTCGAAACCCCGACCTCAATTCTTTGAAGGCAGCACAGGAGGAAGCATGGGATGAGTTGGAAGAAGACTACGTCTTCGCCATGGTAGGCATTTACAGAGCGTCTTCGAGCCTGTGTCAAAGTGAATGGAGATCGTTCTTGAAGAAAAGACTCGCTTTCTGTTCAGTTTTTTTTTGAGGAATAAACCAATAATGTCTAGTTTTTGGCCAAGCTGAGATGAAGTTTTTGTGGCATTAATTTATTGGGTTGAGGAATAAGTCTCCGCGGTTTTTTAAAATCCCGTTTTTCACATTGTTTCCTCCATCTTTCGACGAAGCTTATATATGTTTTCGATAGAGCTTTTTCTGCTCTACAAAGTGCTCATATCTGCTTTTCGATTCCTTCGACTACCTAATATTTATGAGGTTTGGAAATGAAAGTAGCTGAAGGCAAAAAACTGGCACTTGCGCACCTCATCTTTCACGTCTGCCATCGAGGTCAAAAAATGTATGTGTATATGTTTCGATAGAGCTTTCTCAGCTCTACAAAATAGTACTACTTTTTATTCAAATTGCTCAACTTTTGCTGTTTTTAAAACTCATAAATGCAGTACTCGCAAAAGTGTGCACTTTAGTTATCTTCTCTTCCTTGCCTACCATCGAGATTGGAGACGATGTGCATATATGCATTCAATAGAGCTTTTTTTTGCTCTACAAGATGATACCACTCTTCTTTTGTATTCTCTCATATTTTAGCATGTAGGAATGTAGTCGAAAATGCTCGATTCGTCGACTTTTAAATCATCAAAAAAATGACAAAAATCAATTTGAATAAAAACCGTGAATTCTATCTTGTAGAGCGAAAAGAGCTCTATCGAATAGTGCAAAACATTATGCCAAAACATCTCATTTTCATGTTGCAATTTTGAATTGAAAAATAGGTAGAAACTTATTCCTACATGCTAAAATATGAGAGAATACAAAAGAAGAGTGGTATCATCTCGTAGAGCAAAAAAAGCTCTACTGAATGCATATATGCACATCGTCTCCAATCTCGATGGTAGGCAAGGAAGAGAAGATAACTAAAGTGCACACTTTAGCGAGTACTGCATTTATGAGTTTTAAAAACAGCAAAAAGTTGAGCAATTTGAGCAAAAAGTAGTATTATTTTGTAGAGCTGAGAAAGCTCTATCGAAACATATGGACATACATTTTTTGACCTCGATGGCAGACGAGAAAGATGAGGTGCGCAAGTGCCAGTTTTTTGCCTTCAGCTACTTTCATTTCCAAACCTCATAAATATTAGGTGGTCGAAGGCATATCAGGCGGCCTTATTTTTGCCATTTTGAAGGGCTCCTTTCGGAGCTTCTCATATGCCTCAGAGCCTCTCACTTCATCTCCTCAGATGACGCATTAATTCCCTCAAAGTATCCCTCAAAGTAATCCTGAAATGCACCTTCAACATACATACATAGTAGTTTGAAGAATTATTAGTTCACAGGACCACCCAGTATGAAATGGCATCTTTGCCATTTCCTATATAGTATATGTTTATGAAACGTCTGTACGTCCGTCCCCCCTTCCTTTGGGCGTCCCTTCGCCTGTCACGAAATTAGGTTATATGAAAAACGACCCGTGGAGATGGAGACAAGTGTGGTATGGGTAGGGCATGGGACAGGAAGTATAAACCACGCTTACACCAAATCAAGCTTCGCAAACGGTGGGCTTGGCGTGCACTGGAATGTTCCGTTCACAGCCCAAAAATTGTTGTTTGGGTTCGAATGTGCCCCAAATGTGGGATGAAAATGGATTAGGGTGAGTGATGAGTTTCTGGGGATCAAGAAAAATTCTGAGCACAGTGGGCGGAGCATTTTTGGCGATGGGCGGAGCTTGGACAATACATGAAAATGACCTGTGGAGATGGTATGGGTAGGGCATGGAACAGGAAGTAACCGCCCACGGTGGGCGAGGCGCGCACTGAAATACTTTGTCCTCAAGAAAAAGAGCGTTTTCGATCGACCTACTGACGCACATGGTATTTCGCGCACAGTACTGTGAGCCAGCCAACTGGTATTGTCATATGAGAGCAGGTACTGTTCAACGTTCATTAAAATGTTTCCTCGTAAGCACAGCAATGTATTAGGTTGTCCGAAAAGTAATGAGACAAATGCAGTGGTGAGATTCAGCATTAAGTATTTTTGGACGTCGAAGTCGTGAGAGGACAAAAGTCTGGAATTTAGTGTTTCAAGTCCAGTACATATATGCCACCAAGGGCAAATGGTCCATACTGTTTTCATCTTTCACAAACGTGCCAAAGATGGATGAGAAAAAAAAGCTGTATCGGGCAGCTCTCCTTCTACACTATCGTTCAGGTAAATCCGCGGATGAGGCCCATCGGCTTTTGCTGGAAGAAATGAAGGATCAAGCACCTTCTCGAGCGACGTGCTTCAGATGGTACGGCAAGTTCGACAAAGGAGGGAAATGTCTCGAAGACTGTAGTCGTTCAGGACGTCCACTGACGCGAAAGAAGCAGCTCATACTTGCCATCTGTGAGGAACGACCTAACGTTACAGTGCGCGAGCTTGCCACCTCCTCGGTGCTCCTAAGTCCACGGTACACGATGTTCTTCGTGCGTCAGGTAAAGTGGCAAAGTTGCCTCGGGTTCTTCCGCACGCTCTCAGCCCTCACGACAAGAAGAAGCGTGTTGAAGTGTGCACTTCTCTGCTCAGCCGTCATCGCACGCTTTCCTGGATCGACTCCATCGTTACCATGGATGAGAAGTATTGTGTCTACGATAACACGGTGCGCCGAAAACATTGGGTCGACTTCGATGAATTACCGAAACCACAGCCGAAACATCCCGATCATGACAAGAAGGAGTTGCTCTCATTCTGGTGGGATATTAAAGGCCCGGTGTTTTGGGAACTGGTTCCAACTGGTTCTATGGTCGACTCTGAAAGATTCTGTACTCAGCTGGAAAGAGTAGCTGAAATTCTGCGTAGTCGCCGTCGTGGGAGAGGCAAAATCCTACTCCTCATGGATAACGCCAGGCCACACACGTCGAAAAGGACTCAGAGTAAGCTGAGAGAGCTGGAGATCGAACTTGTACCCCATCCACCGTACTCACCAGATCTCGCTCCATCAGACTTCCACATATTTCGTTCTCTTCAATCCTCTTTTGCTGGAAAAAAATTCGCCAATCGGGAGGACGTCGAATTAGCTGTCAACAACTTCTTGAAGTCGAAGCCTCCGGAGTTTTTTGCTAATGGAATCAGATCTCTGCCGCAAAGATGGCAGTATGTGAAGGAACACAATGGCGAATATTATAGTAAATGATATGGATTTGTAATAAAGTTACCGACGAATCACTGCACTACGACATTGTCTCATTACTTTTCGGACAACCTAATACCTACCAGTATTAAATTATTATGTGGACAGTCACGAGCTGTTTCCAATTAGTCTCCCATCTTCCGTTGTACAAGTATCATTTAGTAATATTATAAAGTGCCGATTTTTCAGAAAGGCCTTTCTCGCGGCACCTACACATATCTGCTGTCTCATGTCAGTATATCCCTTTATATAGATGATGCAACGGTGTTGCCATCGCCACAGCAGGTCGGCAAAAGGGAAAATCACCCAATCCACTATTAGCAACAGATGAAATGTCAAAGCGCTCACATATGTTAAACTGAATGAACCTCATTAGTGCGAAATCAAGTAATGACACTGCCTATTAACTTTGAGAATGATGGCAGTGCTCACCTTCTCGTAATAAGACAGAGACTCCACAGCCAAGCAGACGCCTTGTGATGTTCTTGAGAGTTCGTTCTTGAGATCTTCCATGCAAAACCTCAGGTTCGTTTGCAATGCCTGAAATTATTTACATACAGTGTTTCAAGGTTCGTAGTGAAGCTCTCCAAGAACTCTCGTAAATAGTTAGCTATTTCCACCGCGTTCGTTGGTTTTTGTTGGGTATGACTGAACGGCACTCCTATCTCGCAGCATCCCGTTGTGCGCCCAACGCGGTCACGCGAATTCTCTCTCCTTATGGGACACACGAGCGCAGTACGTTTCGTATAACAAAGGAAAATACTACTTACCGATTGTAGCATTTGCGAGTCTGGAAAGACGTCATGTGGTGAAGTGCTGGATCGCTTCGACAGCTGCCACATACGATCCAATAAAGCTCGAAATCCTTTGCCCTATAAAAAGCGCGTGCAAGAAGTACCGCACTTAATCACAGGAAAGCGACATATACGCCATTTTTATCATTCCCGAAGCCACTTTCCACTAGAAACCACACCCTTATTGGAGGCCGAAGAATGGTACAAAAAAGATCGGGCGTGTTCACTAGACCATATGATCTGCGCCCTTCTCGCTATCATACCCCCTCTGCCCTACTTTCCGGGTGTGTGCCATTGGGACAGAAAACTTGCATGACCGACATTGGCGAGTGCGAGTTACCGAGACACCGTATTGGTGTGGTTTCAACGCGATTACCCCATAATATGAGGTACGGGACTCCGTTACCGCTTCAGGACCTAAATGAAGCCCTTAGCTCGCACCTACCTTGTTGCCACGAAGCAAATCTTCTGCCCTACTGGCTACACATCTCTTCCCATCTCTTCTGCTCGGTCTCTCGCCGAGCGCCTTCACTAGAGCGGATATCGAAGAGAGCAAGAAGAGCTCCTGTTAGACTGTATAAACAATTTTCCCAGATTTGCTTTTCACTACCTAGCAATCTGAAACGTTTCCTCCCTTATTGAACGCGATAAACAGCTGACCAATCTTATAAGGAGCAGTGCCCCACTAAACTTTTTCGCTACTTTTCGACTTTTTGCGCACATAATTCACACTTCCCTCTTGGCTCACGTTTTCGATACGACCCTTGCACCGTATGTTACAACGCTGGTAACGGCGTAATAAGACTGACACACACCCCCGAGAGCAAGTAGATGGGCTGGAACAAACTCCTCCGTAAGAATGCAACAACCTATCCCAGTCCAGAGTGGTTGAGGTGTTTCACTGAGCGGCGAGCCGATAAGCAGTGCAAGAAGGAGCAATACTATTAAAGAATACATATAGTCGTGATGGTAGAAATACAAAGGAAAAAAACAGTGGATTGGAGCCTTGGACCGCTCTCATACTCTGCGGTAGTGCTGGTGACAGGGCGTCTTCGCGTTCACATGCACCGTGGCAGAGTGGCATAGGTGAGGAATCAAGAACCAGCTCTTCTGCCGACACCGCAGTCTGACAAGGGCCAAAGGGCGGAGCCTGTATACAATACAAGAGATTCTGTTTTATCCTCCGAGCTTAGTCTGGCAATGATTTATCCACCTTGGAAACACATAAGCCGTGAGTTAGCTCTAAAGCCCCTATTTGACACACATTCTGCGTCGTACAACTCACTCGGATAATCGAGCTTACACCGTTGGATTGCTCGGCCTACGTTGGAGGGTGCCACAGCAAAACTGTTCTCACACTTGTCTACCACTAATGCTAATATAAATTCATTACAAAGTTTCCAGGTATATCAATCTCCTACCTGAAGGTGTAAAACGAGCTACTGTGACAATGATATTCGGTAGTAGCTGGGAAATGGAAGTAAATACTTGAGAGTACTCAAGTAATTACTTCACCAGTGGCAAAATAGTGTGAGCAACCTATTTAAATATGCTACAATAAGGATAATCAGTTTTTTTTATCTTGGATGACATGCACGAGTCCTACGGCGCCCAACAACGGGGTGGAGGGGTACGCTATAAAACATAAAGCCTAATAGCAGCACAGCCTAATCATCATCAATAATCATACAGCCTTGTAGAATTCAGAGGAATGCCGGTAATTAAAAGTATTGGGGTGAACCGCAGTGTATGCGGCAGAGGGCCACGCGATCCAACATCCCCGTGTAGATGGACTGCTTGATGGCTTGAGCGGGATTAGACTACCAATAAGCATTACTTCAGCCTGAGCGCAGCGTAGTGGGAAGCGCTACACATGTCACTCCCACTAAAATGGCAGAGACAAGTGGGACGGTTTGCCAAGCAGAGCGAGCCGTGTAGTCGATGGAAAGGTTGCATCACTCAGGCCCAAGGTATAAAAAGAGTATGAGGTTTCATGAAAGGCTTGCGTGGTTCTGGGGAGACTTCCCAGCAACAATCTTTAGCGACGCGGGTTTTCTTTTTTCACTTCCGTTGTCCTCCTCTGTTACTGATTACTTCACAACATGCATCGCATTTAACATCGAATTATCGCATACATTATAACTGAACGTCATCTAATATTGTATACTAAACTCACATTAAATATGTCAGGATCGATGAGATCAAGTGCACAGCACTTAACTATCGAGTCCGTTAACACCTCTCGATCCACGTCGCCTATTGACACTTCACCAGACGTCTGGCTGATCAGCTGTGCCGAGCTGCTGCTTTCCGACTAAAATTCTACCCTTTGGTAGACGTAAGAAAAATGACGTGCTGACTAAGTATAAGTTATGATGAAGGAAACTGAGGAATTCTAGTGAGTGAGTGAACGATAGTAAAGTTCATTTGCTGATAGCAGAAGTGACATCGCAAACAAACGATTCTACATTAGTTTTGCAAGTGTAGAAAAATGTTATTCAGGTCTCAGAGTGTTGCATAACAGCTTTCGCGGCGACCATAAGTAAGCGGTGAGAAGACGATGTGAATCCGTGCTTCCATCGCTTTTGTCTGGACTCATCCTCGCTATTTACTTTGCGGTACTCTTAAGGCCGCGGTCATACTTTGCGCAGCTGCGTAAATTGACGCCGGCACCGGCGTCAACTAACGAAGCTGCGCAAAGTATGACCGCGGCCTAACTTACCACCTGGGTTCACAAACGAAACGAACATCTTGGAAATTAAGCCCCATTTTGGTTATTTCCATTATAGCGCCATGAGTAGCTCGGAAAATTGCGTGCTTCTCAGAAATGTTCGGACCATGATTCGTTTTTGTCGGTAAGAGTACTTCAGAGTAAGACCGGTGCCTTGTAAGACGAAGCAGATCAAAAATCGTGTTCTATTCCTCCTTCCTCCGATATAACTGGAAACACAAATAATGTTTTGATCAAAACCGGGTAGAAGTACCGGATTCCTGGCAAACCTATGGAATCTGGATGATTCTCGGAGAGAAATTTAAGTTCTGAAGTGCCACTAGAACTTTGCGGGATGCGCTAGTACCTTTCACCCCTTACATCCTTGAGTGAATGTTTTTATCATTGCAAACCAAGCGCTGCAGTTTGGATTACAGTTTTCAGATAGGAGAAAAAAGTTCACGTTTATCGTGAGCGAAAGCGTCGGACGTGGCTCAGTGATGCGTTGTAGACCTGACACTGTCGATTCAAACGAGGACTGCTGCCCCGCCTCCACCGTATCTGTCGACGACCTTAAAAGTAATTAATTTACCACTGAACTGATACTTACGAGCATCTTTGGTATGACCCTCTCATATACATCCAAATCACGTCTGAGTATAATAAATCCAAATTATGTACTGTCTAAAAAACAAGAAGCATGCTAGACACGCCTATTTGCACGAGTTCCAAGCATTAACATCGAGTCGGATGCATTTTCCAGCTCCCACCGTGGATATCAAAGACAAGACGGATTTGGAAGACCGGACTGGTGAATTAGTACCACACTAACCGCGTTTGAAGAACGCATCGTGCCTTTTGAAGAACTTGACAACAGCGCGGCCTTTTAAAGGAGTCGTCCCCGGAAAAATGAGTTTTCTGTTACCCATATATTTATGTTGTGTCTGCCTGTGTGGGCTACATGCAAAGTTTTATGCGAAAAAATGTGAATTCGGCTAAGGTTCAGCACCAAAAAGTCTCGGCCAGGTGGACGGGGCTTTCACTCGGAGCCCCGTCCATTTGGCCGAGAATTCGAGGAGCTGTACGTATCTGAGCCTAAGTCTCACTTCTACACGTGAAACTTTGCATGCGGCCCTTATTATACAACAAACAACGTAAATGTATGGGTGACAAAGAAACTCGGTTCTCCGTGGAAAATTCCTTTGAAGACACATTAGGGTTAATGTGGTTATTGAGAAATACTAAAAAGCCACTACATGGGAACTTTAGGTCTAACACAGGAAGGACTCAAGGTCAAAGTGGCCGTTCGGAATGGGATACATATGGTCCGACGTATTTCCGGACGCTGAGCTTGAATCAGCATCCCAAATTGGCAGAACGATTCTCGGAGCGGTGTTATGGAAGTTGTTTAAAGGCAGTGTATTAATATGGTAGGTTTGGAAGCCCGTAGCACGCGAGTCAGATGTTCTCGCGCAAAACCATTGCGATTTTCAGAGGGTCAAACAGCCCCATGGGACACGTTTTTAGCCAATTCGAAAATTTGACCACATGTCGGAAAAACTCTTGGCCTATTGGCAATCCATTTAACAGAGAAGGAGTCGTCGTCCTTTGCCGAGCAAGTGCTCTTATTTGGCGCTTGCTACGTACATTTTTTGTCATGGGCATCTGTAATAGATATATCTGGGGTATCTTTGTCGACTGATTATATTACTTGCAACATGGTTACACCTATTTTCCGAAGTTGAGCCAAAAACTCGATTTAGCTGAAAATTTACCTAAATGGATTATTCGACCTCCAGAGTGCGAGTATTATATTTGTTCAGAATATCATATTCATATTTTATCAACTTCAAATTCATCATCAATACGCTATGGGAGTCTGCTCAATCAAAAAAGTTGGATCACTGAGTTTTCTTCGATCTTGAAGATAGGAAATGCGAGGTACACAAAAAAGGTATATAACACTCACTGTACGTGACAACACTTTTGGGTATGTTTCCTAGACATAAAAGAGGATTAGGAAAAAGGAAAATACCAATGCATCCAAAGTTATCGATCACACATTATATTTGCGAAAAGTGCTAACCATTTGAACATGCCTGATGCCAAGAAGACCATCAGAATGAGGTTATATCCAAGTATAAAGTACCAGTTGGCTGGCGCACACTACTGCGCGCGATACATGGCGATGTTGTGCAAAGTGGGTTTGATCGGCCCGACAACAGTTGTGTATGGAATTGAGCGGAAATTTCCTTTTTTCTGCTTTTAACTGAGTTATTAAATTGGAAAAAAAGCAGAGAAGATGGCGTGATAAAAAAGCATTTCGGTATTCATACTCCAGTCGCTTTCCATCAAACCCGTTTTGCACGTCAACGACATGAATCGCACGCAGTAGTGTGCGCCAGCCAACTGGTTTAGGTCATCCTTGGGAGTTTGAATATTTTAAAGCGATAGTTTTGTATTCGATTGCATCGATTGGTAACAATTGTTCACTTGGTGAACATCAGATTCCTGCACATTGATGGTAGATCCATATCTAGCTTATCGATGTCCATCGTTTTTGTAAACATGCTTCAGTACTTGGAATTTGACATGGTCTAGCGGTCGATTCCCAGTGTTGCTTCCAGTACCGCATTTGAAAATGATTTCCAGTAAAGTGCTCTTTGCTACCACAAATATAGGTCGTATCATGATTATCAACGTAATCGCGTATCAAGGGAAATGCACCATTTTTTGAACGCTAGGCAATTCAGCGGTCGATACATCGGCCACTGATATCAGAACATAAACAAAATATCTTCACCCAATGACACTGAGCATCGGACGCTTATGCTGAAGAGGTCGTACAGTGGTAGCAAGCGATGAAAACGATTTCATCCCATCCAATTCCTAACGGTTCTTATCGGCCACTGTTAGCCGAAACAGATTCAAAACTCTAGCCTTTTTATGTTTCTTATCGAATCTTATCAAGCATTATCAATTTGGATCACCCACCATTAATGTCCCTGTCTCAGGCCTTAGAATACCTATCAATATCGGCGCTCTGGGATCAACCCGGAAAGCAGCCGGATTCGACGATTCTAGCCTTTATGCTCCTTATCAAATCTTATCAACCATTATCAATTTGGACCATCCACCATCAATGTCCCTGACACACCCTGCTAAACACCTATGAGTGTCAGCGCTCTTGCATTAACGCGAGACGCGAAACGAATTTGACGACATTTGCTTTCCACGCCCCTTATCAATCTTATCAAATATTATCATTTTGGATCACCCACCATTGATGCCCCTGTCCCAACACTCAAAACACCTATGAATATCGGCGCTCTGGGATCAACCCGAAAAGCCAAAGGGATTCGACAACTCCAGCCATTTCACGCTCCTTATCGTGTCTTATCAACCGTTATCAATGCTGGTCATCTACCATTAATGTCCCCGTCCCATCCCGCAAAACACCTATGGGTGTCAGCGTTTTAGGATCAACCCAAAAGGCGAAACGACTTTGGTGACTTTCGGCTTTTCCTTATCAGCGCGTACCAGCTGCTATCACTTTCGATCCACTACCGCCTAGGTCCCTTACCACCCCCTATATTATTTGTAAAATTCAGCGTCCCAGCTTTGCTGCGACACGAGGTATGTATTCCGTGACAGACAGACGGACATACACACACGCACAGACATACTAAGCGAATTATATAGAGTAAGATAATATATCAATAAAGTGTTTTCTGTAGACAGTAGAAAAAGTTTAACAAATTGCAAAACCAAAGTCTCCCGAAGAATCCTACCCACTTTCTTCAGTTCATGGTGCGAGACCCGAAAATACATCGGACCATTTTCACCACATTCCGAATCGCCACTTCGACCTCGAGTCCTTCCCTTGTAAGAAGGCTATCTGTGGCGGAGTCCTGATGAAAAAACGTGCCTCCGAGCTGTAGAAACGGCGCAACGGATAACAACTGACGCCTTGGATGACAGACACCGCCTCCAGGCGACGTGAGTCCTGGTTGGATACGATGAGTGGCCAAGGATATGCGGCAGGATCGAAGGTATTGCGGTGCGCCACCCTTACCAAGTTGCTGATTGACGATGCGAAAAAGTGTTTGGGAGGTTGTGGATTTTAGCTCAAACCTAGGGGAAGAAGGAGTTCCAGGATGGTTGTAATCCACCATCATGTGATATATAACTGTTTCGTTGCACCACCTAATTATTCTGAAATGGCGACACCGAACAAATTGAGCCCATCCGCGAGGACAAATGATACTGACATCTTTTGCAGCCTTATATAGAAACAATTATCTATGGTGATATTGAAGACATTTCAAGTGCGACTGCAAAGTATATGAGTGCTGTATTTAGCTTTTCGAAACAGATACGTACAACAGCATGCGACTCACAAACAGTATGTATTATTTGATATAGGTCACATAACTGTGGTATTTACAACGCGACACGTGTTTTGTTTCAGAACTGACTATTTCACATCAAAACTATTAAATTGTCAGGAAAGTTCAGCGTTTTGAGCGTTCACTTCAAACGACCATAACATTCTTAATACTCATCAGATGTAATCGAAATAAGCAGAGTAAGGAAGTTCTGAAAATGTCTGAAAAGGCGATACTCATTCAGTAAGAGGTCTCGAGAATTGGGCGGATGAGGTAAACCTTAATTCTCAGTGTATGGATAGCGATTTGTGAAACGGGTGAGCGGGAGTTGTCATGCGAAAGAATCGGACCCTTTTTGTTGACAAGTGCTGGCTGCCTGACAAAATTTTCGGTGCACTTCCTCGATTTCTTCACAGTTAAACTCTAATGTGATGGTTGGGCCTGGTGACATAAAGTTATAGTGGTGCACATCAGCCGATGATCACCACAAAGTGACCATAATCTTTTCTTTTCGTGAGGATTCAGCTTCGGAAATAGCCTCGGTGGATCATCGGCATCCAACCACAGTCCAAAACGTCTCCTGTTGTCATACATAATTCACTTCTCATGACAGATGACAATTCGGTGGAAAAACGGATTGTTTCTGCTGCGCAGAAGCAGTGAACCTCGGGACGTGCCAGTTTCTGCCGGTCACTCAAATTGTGAGGCCCCACTTGTTGAGTTTTTTCACCTTCCTTTTGTTCGAGTTTTTTCACCTTTTTTCACCTTTCAGACCATCCACAACAGTAAATTCGCCATTGCCAAGATTTTCTGCGATCCCTCGAGCTGTAGAGATGGGTAGCCTCCACAAACGCCTTCAGATCCTTGTCGGGTATTGCTTACGTCGACCGCTACGAGGTTCATATTCAAGACTGAAATCTCCTGAACGGAATGAGTTGAAAGGTGCTCAGGCCCCTACACCTGGTTAATTTGTCGGTCGGGCTGTATCGACTACGAAATGACTCAAACTGTACTCGAAGAAAATATCGTCCAAAGTTGCTCTTTTGACTGACATGCTTTGAAAAGTCTTGGGAAAAGGGGGTTTATCAAGCAATGGTGAAACGGCAATTATACCATCAGATAGCGCAAAAAATTTTCTTCGGGGTGTACCGCTGAGACAAAAGAGAGAGTGGTTTTCAATCAGCAATGAATGTCCAAAAAACAATAACACAAAACGCTGAGAACTTTCCGAACAACCTAATAATTTGACGAAAGGTCTCACCCATGTGCGCTTGAACGGTAGCTGAGACCAATAGGACATCGGTGTCTGGTCATGTTTCCGGTGCCGCCACCGGTATCCGTGTAGAGCACCTGAATTTCACAGCTGTAGGCAGTACAGAGAAATATGACGTCGTAAAAAAAGAGGCAAATCTGAGCAAACGAATCAAAACCGAAGAGGATGCACATGGAAAGAGTATATGATGCCGCTCCCTAATAGTCCTTTTGAAAATTAAAGCTGACAGAGCTTCCTTCCATGCGAACCAAGCCTTCTATACTTCCAGTAAGGCTTATGAATAAAAGTTATCAAAAAATTATTGGAATACTGGCTGTATGATGGCCAGCATTCGTGAATTGTCAACGATATTCTGAATGTATGGTGCATCGCAGAACAAGAGTGGTCAAAACTGAATACAAAGTCGGCGTAGCACCATTGGTGGACTCTGCGCTCGTTTTTCTAACTCAGCCCTGCGTATGGTATAACAGAACATAGAAGATGTGAAGGTTGCTACACAGAAACACTTTAGCGGTTTCACAATAAGAACTTCAAAGTCGATGTAAGGAAACCTAAAGCCAAGCAGAAAATACTATTGACTCATGTCATAACCATGAAACTCAAATGACTCAGCTGGATACTACATATAATACAATTTATGATCGCTCAGATTATTCCATTCATACCGTATCGGCTGAACTACCCGATATTCCCTTATTTCAGGTATTATTCGACAGCGTAGGGATAAAACCTTAAAACGTGCTCCGCTTGGGTTTTGCTCGTTATACATATGACACTGGCCATTCTGCAGAAACCCGAAAGAACTACATCTTTGGATGGGAGAGCCCTTTATGGCATTTGGCCCTGACTTCGCCTGCACAACCACTCTTCTCGTCGCCCGGTGAACAGTCCGCCAAAAGAGATCTTGCACTTTCAAAAAAGGATGAATGAGGATTCTTAAAATTACCGCAAACGTACGACAGGGTTGGATTCGAAAGCAAATTTCAAGCCCGCTAGGCATGAGTGGCATCTGGAGTGCCAGTAAGAGCACAGCGCTGGAGGCGTGACCACAGCTAGGTCTATGTAGAAATAGAGTATTGAAAAGACGTTATTTGGGTGAAGATTCCAAATCTAAGAGAATGATCTGAGACGAAACTACTATTGAAAAAGCCTGCCTTGGGGGCTTGAACGCGATTCCGCAGCGCTGCCGGTCACTTCATGCACTGAACGAAATGCGATTCCGCAGCGCTGCCGGTCACTTCATGCACTGAACGAGTTGCTGCAAGGGCTCAGCAACGTTCGTGGCTGACTGACTCTGCCTCTCACCCGTAAGCATCTATCCCAACTGGCTAGTGACTGGGGGCAGAAGAGGAGTGAGAAAAAAAGATTTTCAGGACCTCTCTCCTTCCTTCGATGTTCTTTCCCCTTCTGGGGTTAGGTAAAATTTGCAACTACAGTAGGATGCCCCTCCCCCCACCTCCTTCATTGCGATAGTGCCAGGTATCATATACCTTCGTTCTCTATTGCTTGTACAGCTACTGTACTCGACCAACTCCTCCATCAAGATAACAGCACCCAAGATCGAGACCGTAACTCTCATCACTACTGACACTGATGAACGAACCTTGTGAAGACCACTGTGTTACAATGTAATGCTCTGAAATCTTTTCCGAATTTCATAACATTGTGAGCAGCGCAAGTTGTATTTACGGGAAATGTGGACAGGAACCAACAATAAAAGGGCCAGGAAAAGCTGAAACTGGCTTCTGCCCGCTTCTTCAAAGCCTCCAGTTCAGGCACTCATGTTCGGAAAAAACGAAAACGCAAGCAAGGTAAACGTAAGCAAGGTGAAATTCGGAATGACTTACAAGGGAAGGACCCCAGGTCGAAGTGGCCATTCGGAATGGGATACATATGGTCCGACGCATTTTCGGACGCTGATCCCGAATCTGTATTCGAAATTTGCAGAACGATTCTCTGAGCAAAGTTATGGAGGTTTTTCTGTGGAGACGCACTATTTCATCAACACGGCCGCTTGCTTAACAAGCAACGGTCCCAGTGGCTCACTGGTGGTGTTCTGGATCTGCAGGACAGGGGTCAGGGATTTGCTCCCAGCCGGTACGGGTTTTTTTTTTGCATTTTGTGTTTAATTGTCAGTAAGTGCTTTTCTTACACTTCTGGACGTTTCGTTGTACTGGAACCTATTGCACCCATCATTTACTCTGCTTTATTTATAATTACTAACATTACTCACAAGGGAAGGATACCAAGTCGAAGAGATTCCCATAGCACACGAATTAGGCGTTGTTGTGTAAAAAGATTATGATATTCGTGCAAGGGGTTCGAATTATCCCTCTGTGCAAATTTTCAGCCAATTCCAGTTTTTGGTCCAACTTCGGAAAATTGGGGGTGGCCAGTGGATAAAGTGGTAGTTTTTGAATTTTTTTCTACAGAAAACCCTGCAACCTGAACAAGATAGCCTACACATACCTTTCACACTTGCCCATCGTACTAAATGTACGAAACAAGCGTCAAATAGGAGCATTTCCCAGGCAAGGGTCAACGACTTCTCCTTTGTTCAATGTGCTGCCACTCAGTAGCCCATGAATTTTTCCGAAATTTGGTCAAATTCTCGAATCGGCCAAAAACTTGTCCCTTGGGGTTATTTGACTACCTGAACACGAAAATCGCCCTGGTTTTGCGCAAGAACGTCTGGCTCGCGTGCCATGGGCTTCCAAACCTCCACATGATAGTACTGTTTTTTCAAAAAAAAAAAACCTCCGTAACTCCGCCCAGAGAATTGTTCTGCAAATTTCGAATACAGATTCGAGATCAGCGTCCAAAAATACGTTGGACAACTTGTATCCCATTCCGAATGGCCACTTCGACCTGTGGTCCTTCCTTTGTTAGACGATTTTGCAGGGCAATGCTCAACGTTTTAAGGTAGAAGCGGAAACCAGAAGGAAGCTGGTAGTTTCAGGTTACATTGCACGGTGAGGCACCAGTCACAAATTCTGAGTAGAGGAACGAAATATTTTCTATTGGGTTTAGGAACGTTTTTCTGCCGTTTTTTTAACCCGTTTTTCACATTTTTACCTTCATCAGACGACAATGCTTATTTACGTTTTGATAGAGATTTCTTGCTCTACAAAATGCTACAATCTGTTTTTCGATTCCTTCGACTACCTAAAATTTATGAGGTTTGGAAATGAAGTGAGCTGAAGGCAAAAAATTGGCGTTTGCGCACCTCATCTCCTCGTCTGCCATCGAGATCAAAAAATGTGTGTATATATGTTTTCGATAGAGCTTTTTCAGCTCTACAGAATGATACCACTTATTATTCAAATCACTCAACTTTGCTGTTGAGCGATTTGCATAATAAGTGTTAAGACTCAGAAATGCAGTACTCGCAAAAGTTGGCACTTTCGTTATCTTCTCTTCCTCGCCTGTCATCGAGATTGGAGAGGATGTGCATATATGCATTCGATAGACCTTTCCTTGCTCTACAAGCTGATACCACTCTCCTTTTGTATCCTCTCATGTTTTAGCACGTAGGAATAAGGTTCCACCTGTTTTTCAACTCAAAATTGTTTTGTATCGCTTGATAGAGCTCTTTTTGCTCTACAAGACAGTGTTTACGACTTTTGTTTGAATTGATTTTTGCCATTTTTTAGATCATTTAAAAGTCGACAAAATCGAGCATTTCCTTCACATGGTGTCAAAATGCTCGATTTCGTCGACTTTTAAATGATCTAAAAAATGGCAAAATTTATTCGAACAAAAACCGCGAACACTATCTTGTAGAGCGGAAAGAGCTCTATCGAACGATACAAAACAATCTGCCGAGTAAATTTATTTTCATTACGCAATTCTGAGTTGAAAAACAGGTGGAAACTTATTCCTACATGCAAAAATATGAGAGAGTGCAAACGGAGAGTGGTATCATCTTGTAGAGCAAAAAGAGCTCTATCGAATGCACATACGCACGTTCTCCCTAATCTCGACGGTAGGCGAAGAAGAGAAGATAACGAAAGTGCACACTTTTGCAAGTACTGCATTTCTGAGTCTTAAAACCAGCAAAAAGTTAAGCGATTTAAATAATAAGTAGAACTACCATCCCGTACCATTCTGTAGAACTGAAGAAGCTCTATCGAAAACATATATTCACACATTTTTTGATCTTGATGGCAGACAAGGAGACGAGGTGCGCAAACGCTAGTTTTTTGCCTTCAGCTTACTTCATTTCCAAACCTCATAAATTTTGGGTAGTCGAAGGAATCGGAAAACAGATAGTAGCACTTTGTAGAGCAAAAAAAGCTCTATCAAAGCTTATATGAGCTTTGCCGAAAGATGAAGGAAACAGTGTGAAAAATGGGGTTTAAAAAACGGCAAGGACTCATTCCTCAACCCAATACAAGCAATGCCTTGCGAGGCACCTACCTTTGATTGACATGGAGATGACAAAAAGAGCTAAACTCACCTTGCACGCATAACACGCTACGTATGGCAGTCGAACGTTGGTGAGCGTATCAAGTACCTGCAAAAAGTCGATATTGACTTGTTGATGTAGAAATGTTTGAAGGTTGGGCCACTGACCCAACAACACCCGGAGGTGTGTGAATATTATTATCGGAAAAGCTGCTACATTGTCATTTACGGTACCGCAGGGCAATCATGAGGAGACGCCTTATCGCCGTCGGTATTCACTACAAGACCGCGCCACGTATTTTGGATATAGTGGAATAATGCTCAAGACAAACCTTCCATATCGTCACTAAAGTTAAACGTTCACCTAGAAGTGGGAAAGCATATTTACCGGCGCAGCTTGCCAAAGTTACGAACTACTTATCATGACACTACCGTTGCGCACGCCGCTCCACATGCCCAAGCCGAGGCCCGATCATCGGGAATGGCATCATTCACTCAGGTCGCAATCGTTTGGTTCACTGTATAAAAAAAAATTAGAAAATATTACTAACATATTAATAATTAATTTTTTGTCCTTCAATATCGTTAAGATAATTACCAAAAGGCAGGGATAAACGAGTGGTTAAGAGTGTAGGCTCACGTGTGCATATTCAAAACAATAGGGTTCAAACACCGCCGAGACTCACACCATGCCTTGCAAGAAATAGCAAAAACGGTGACGTTACCAGCGTCAGGCCCAGGTTGACAGGACGGCTGATGAAGAAACCTAGTCACACCAATACGTTCAAAAGTTGCCAAAGAGACAATGTTAATGCTAGAAGTTCACCCGGAAGTGATGCGCAGAACTCTCGCTCGAGATCTGTGGACGGTATGCGAGGGCTACTGAGGGGTGAAGGACCTCGGCTGAAGGAGTTAGTTCGTATAGGAAATCTGAACAAGGGATCGTCAACCAGGAAGTCTCGAGAGATTGCCGACCTGATGAGTCGAAGAAACATATAAATCCTGTTCCCAGGAAACACGCTGGAAAGTCGCCAAGGCAAGGGAGATTGGCGAGAAAGTCAAACTCTTCTACAACGGCGAGGACACTAAACGGATCAGAGTAGCCATCGCAATGGCGGATTCCTTCAAAGGCTGCGTCTGGTCGTGAACAGTAAGGATGGATACAGAGGAGGGGTACTGGACCATAGTACGTGTATACGCACGGCAAGCCGATCGTCCCGCACGAGAAGGACGAGTTCGATTAGCCTGGACGACGCCATCAGGTCAGTTCCGGGAGGTGATTACCACCGTAGCAGGTGATCCAAACGGTCACGTCGGCAGAGGTGGAAGGGGCTTAGAAAGGGTGCACGGAGGTAAAGGCTGGGCATAAGAAACGCTGAGGGAGAAAGGATGCTAGACCTGACCACGGCTTAGTGGTCTGCAGCACGTGCTTCGCGTAAAGAGGGAGCCAAAAGGTAACCTATAGCAGTGAAGGGAGACAAACGGATGTCACATCAAGGTACTGCCAGGAGAGGGACACACCACCCAACACATACCCCTCCTAGCAGACACTGCCATAGAACTCCCTGAGAAAACAAGACTCAAGACCGAATGGAGAATCAGATGGTGAAAGCTGCACAAACAGGAAAGGTCGGAGACCCACGAAAGCGGCGCTCAAAGGAATCGTCTGCAGAAAAAAGAGTTCCTTTGTTAGCAACCCGATGGCTCGATCGACTCAAATTGGAACAGAAGAAATTTCAAAAAATTACAAAGAGAAATTTTTTTAATTTCAAAAAAAAGGAACTGTTGCCATTCAACACGACAGTCACTGCCGATCTCTACTGCAGGCAATTGGACACCGTAGCCGCAAAACTTACCAGAAAAATGGACCGAGTCTTCTTTCTCCACGACAACGCTCGCCCGCATGTAGCAAAGTTGACGTGTCAAAGGATCCAGGACCTTGATTGGACGAAGCTCCCCCACCCACCTTATTCTCCGGACATGGTCCCAACTGACTACCACCTATTTCGATCTCTGACCCATTTCCTCGACGGACGGCAGTTCAAAGATGACGATGATCTCAAAATCGGCCTCTAGACTTTCTTCGACCAGAAATCGCCAGACTTCTGAATCAAGGTATCTATTACCAGTTGGCGGGCGCACACTACTGTGCGCGAAACACCATGTGCGTCAGTAGGTCGGCCTGTATTGCTCTTTTTCTTGAGGACAGAGTATTTCAGTGCACACCCAGCCCACCGTGGGCGGAGCTTAAATTAGTCCATGTGTGGTCTTCACTTCTTGTCCCATGCTCTACCCATCCAAACTTGTCCCCATCTCCACGGGTCGTTTTTCATGTAACGTCCAAGCTCCGCCCACCAATTTAAATGCTACGCCCACTGTGCCTGCATTCTTTCCTGACCTTCAGAAACTCATCCCTGACCTAAATCCATCTTCTCCCTACGTTTGGGGCACATTCGAACACAATCAACAATTTTTGAACATTCCACGACGGCCCCGCCCATTATGGGCGGAGCTTAACTTAGTCCATGAGTGGTCTTTACTTAGTGTCCCACGCCCTACCCATACCACATTTGTCCCCATCTCCACAGGTCGTTTTTCATGTAACGTCCAAGCTCCGCCCACCAATTCAAATGCTCCGCCCACTGTGCCCTGCATTCTTTCCTGACCTTCAGAAACTCATCCCTGACCTTGATCCATCTTCTCCCTACGTTTGGAGCACGTTCGAACGCAATCAACAATTTTTGGTCTGAAAACGGAACATTCTAGGTCACGCCCCGCCCCCGTAGGCGGAGCTTGATTTGGTCTTTACTTAGTGTCCCATGCCCTACCCATACCGCATTTGTCCCCATCTCCACAGGTCGTTTTTCATGTAACGTCCAAGCTCCGCCCACCACTTTAAATGCCCTGCCCACTGTACCCTGCATTCTTTCCTGACCTTCAGAAACTCATCCCTGACCTTGATCCATCTTCTCCCTATGTTTGGGGCACATTCAAACACAATCAACAATTTTTGAACATTCCACGACGGCCCCGCCCGTTATGGGCGGAGCTTAACTTGGTCCATGAGTGGTCTTTACTCAGTGTCCCATGCCCTACCCATACCACATTTGTCCCCATCTCCACAGGTCGTTTTTCATGTAACGTCCAAGCTCCGCCCACCACTTTAAATGCCCCGCCCACTGTGCCCTGCATTCTTTCCTGACCTTTAGAAACTCATCCCTGACCTAAATCCATCTTCTCCCTACGTTAGGAGCACGTTCGAACGTAATCAACAATTTTTGAACATTCCACGACGGCCCGCCCATTATGGGCGGAGCTTAAGTTGGTCCATGTGTGGTCTTTACTCAGTGTCCCATACCCTATCCATACCGCATTTGTCCCCATCTCCACAGGTCGTTTTTCATGTAACGTCCAAGCTCCGCCCACCGCCTTAAATGCTCCGCCCACTGTGCCCTGCATTCTTTCCTGACCTTTAGAAACTCATCCCTGACCTAAATCCATCTTCTCCCTACGTTAGGAGCACGTTCGAACGTAATCAACATTTTCGGGCTGAAAGCCAAACATTCCAGTGCACGCCCCGCCCCCGTGGGCGGAGCTTAATTTGGTCCATGTGTGGTCTTTACTTCCTGTCCCATGCCCTACCCATCCCACACTTGGCCCCATCTGCACAGGTCGTTTTCATATGATACCTAATTTCGTGACAGACGGAGGGACAGACGCCTTAGCGCTTTATATATAGTAGGGATCTTTCTATTCGCTGGCAAATATTGGTGATCAAAATGGTACATATTTTCTCGACTGAAGTTAGCCACAAATAGAGAAAAATAAATTTGAAATTTTTAGTCATTGTTTAACAGAAATTATGTTCGACCTAACGTTTGCACAATAAGGGCCGCATGCAAAGTTTCACTCGCATTCGAAAAAGCGAAACTTGGCTAAGATACAGCTCCCCAAATTCTCGGCCGGGTGAGCGTGGCTTCCGAGTAAGAGCTCCGTCCCGTGTCCGCCGCATCTAGGAACGAAGAGTAGGGCTTTTACGTAACTTTCCCTTCCTACGATGCGTCTCCGACCGCGGCGGACGACGGGGTGGGCACATGCTCGGAGGCCCCGCCTACCCGGCCGAAACTTTCTGGTGTTGCATCTTAGTCGGATCTACATTTTTTCGCGTGAAATTTTGCATGCGACCCACATTATGCAATTCAGCATAAATATATGTGTAACGGGAGAACTCATTTCCACGATCCCTCCAAAGTACGAAGTACCATTCCTCGTCCTGCGTGGCACACACGAATGAGATGGTCGTGCAAGTAGTACTGGGAACACGCTTATTAGAAAAAACTTATTTTAGTCATTTGAGTTATTTGGAAGCTTCGCTGTGTTCACGGACACTTGTATAGTATCTTCTTAAGGCAAACAAGGCACTGCACAAGCTGTTCGCCATCACAGCATTATTGGTGCGCTTTCCAATAAACCCGTCATAACGGCGCATCAGTGTCACGTATCTCCCATCGATATGTTGATGATATGATGCAAAAAAAAACACAGTCCTCTTAACCGCCTTTTAATTTTGCAGCCTTACCTTCGCCTCCAAACAATCTAGCTACCCACCGCCTCCGAGTACCATGTCACGACAAAGTGCAACGATACCCACCCTGGACAGAACAGACTGGTTGGAGCTGCAGACGTTGCGAACTCATGCTCGGATTCAGTGGAAGGGGCGGTATCAATAGATTTAGTAGGGATGTAAATCGCTGACTACTGCCTCTCCCCCGTCCTTGCTTCCTTGTCTTTCTTCCCTCAGATCTCATATAAGAGCCAGTCTTCTTTGTCAGCAGCACTGGTACTGATTGGAATTGATAATAGGCTCTAATTACAAGTGTTTTGGGGACTTCTTTCCCTTTTCTCCACCTGCCGACACTTGTTACCTCTGCCTTCATGCACATCTGACAAACCAAACAAAAATTTGACAAGAATGTGCTATAGTTTCCTCAGCCTTGCGTAATGTCTCGGGGAGCTATCCACAGCTAAGTCAAGGAAATTGTTGCCTGCAGACACCATTTTCATTCCTGTAATGAGCTCACTTATGTGGCTGACATGCTAAGAAGCGATAACGGACCAATCTAACGATACCACAGCGGAAGGGTGTCCTCAATAGCAAACACTCCAAAATTATATTGGTGTCTTTTTTTTCGGAGCGCACAGCGTACCCAGTGTGAGTCGCGAGCATCATACAACCACTGCAAAAACAGAATCAACTTCGTAAATTAACAGCCCAACCAGAATCGTCGTCGGCATTTGAGTGGCCTAGTGATAAGCTGTATGTCAGCTTAGCCCACGACTGACCTGCCCAAAGAGATTCCACACTTCGCTGCGACCACGCTTACGTACTAACTGGAATCGTCCATTGCCACTACGAATATCGTCTTGTATCACCGACTTTGCCGGCATTTGAGCAAGTAGCTCAGCCGACGCCTGGGGAAGTTGAACCTAAACCAAAACCAGTCATTTGGGAGGCGTTATACCATTAGCAATATAATGCATGAATAATAATGCTATAACTCGCCTGTTCTTGGCCTATGCTTGGAGGTAGAGGGAGATCAAGAGATGATGAGGTAATTTGCTCTATTGACGCGGTGCAATCCATGTTCTGGAAAATCATGCAATGCAATGTAATCCATTTGATCTCCTTGTGTACAAATACTGCGCTACTTTCAGTGGCAGACAAAAGGCAGGTTGAATTTTCAGAAGCAGAAACAAGACAGATTTTGGCTTTTGTAACCGCGATGGCTCCACTCACAAACATGGACCTGATATGGGTTGAATTCCTCGCTAACCCTTGCAGCTTCCACCGAGAAGCTGGTGACCTTCTTATCAAACTTCGACATTTTATATGTCGTTGGACTCGATGTACCGACGCTCTGAATTTTTTTCCCAATTTACCACTTTAAACTAAGTTGTGACGGTACGACGGTTTGCGCAGATCAATCCGTCGCCACGTGTCTGCGATTTGGCCCGCTATCGAAAAACCTCGGACTTGACGCAGTAACCTCAACGTAGACGACCCTCCTTCTTCAGGTCGTGACGACTGCTCGCGGTTTTTCCGAGGGGTGCTCTGGTATGCGGTTTTTACTTGTCAATCCCCTTGACTATCAGCAGTTTAAATCATTATACTGGAGAGAGATGTCACTACTCTTTGAACGATAGCGACTGCTCATTTTGGAATATCTGCAAAGATGGAATGCCCTTTTAGGACCACCATGGCTAGAAAGCCAACACAACTTATGCATTCATATTCTGCATTATGGGGTATCCGTAATACTGAAAGCTGCCATATCATTCGAAGTGTAAATTTCATAGTCAGCAGCCCTATGCAACTCGAAGGACAGTTCGAAACTGCGCATTTAAGAGAGACGGAAATCCCAACTACGCAAGAAGTCACATAGGAGGGACATAATACTATTGATTTGGACAACGAAGATGGGTGGAAAGAAAAATGGTAATTTGAGGATCTGATCAAAAGCTTTACTTCAAAGAATCAAAATCTCTAAGACAGCGCTCTTTCGAGTGAGCATATATTGGATAAACATAACCTTATATATCGACAGGATGCCCAAAATTCTACGGTCACTAAATTCCAACTTCTCTCTTCATAGAACCTCGGCATCGATATTGTGTTGGAACTTCTTCTGTTGTGCCAACGAGGTTGCTAGGTGGAACACCCCTATCTGAACACGCAGGTGAAAGTGTCCGATGGCATGCTCAGTGTGAAGTGGTACAGAAAAGCTAGCTCTAAGAACATCTTGATTCACGCCGCATCTGCACATCCTTCTGCTGTGAAACATGCAGTTGTTAGGAACATGTTCAAGACGGCTGCAAATGTATGCACTGGCCCGGCAGAGCGACGAGAATCCATACGCCTAGCTTCTGACGTAGCTGCATCTAATGGCTATGCTGTACCAGGACATTGTAGTAGAATTCGCACTGAGCACCGTAGTGTATCACGTCTGGATAAGGTCCCCCTGTGCATACCTTCCATCTCTGATAGAGTTACTTCTGCGATTCGAAGGTGCCTCGTTCGAGCACAAGTGGACGATGATGTTGTCATAGTTAGTATTCCCAATGGCAATATCAAAAGCCAACTCGTGCGAAACAGGCTTTACGACAAAGGATGCATATCAGAGAACTGTGTTACATGTCCGTATGGTAAAATTGGGGATTGCGCCAAAATAGGCGTCATCTACTTGATTGAATGTCTGACATGTAACGCAACGTACATTGGGGAGACTGGGAGAGCACTAGCAATACGTATACAAGAACATCTTGCTGGCAAAAGACGTGGTAACGTAAGAACACCTTTGGGAAAGCATATGATCAAGGAGCATGGCGGAACGATTTTGATGTTAAGTGCAGAATTTTTGCATATGAGACTGAGATTTCCCCAGAAAAGTGCTCGAGGCATTTTGGATTTCCGCAAGAAATCCAAGTATGAACAACCGAAATGAGTGCTTATCCGTCATAAATGACCTCTTGCCATTTGCACCACACTGCGAGCTACTTATCTCGAAATGGGAGACATGCATGTCCAAATTGTGCTATATATGTATAAGGACGACATGGCATCTCTCATTTACTAATTACTACTAACTCGGAGTGGGGTTGTTCCACTCGTACGGGGTGGACGAGGTGAGTTTATTTCAGACGTACGGGGTTTCTCCGGTGTTTTGCTAGATCTCCGTCGAAACCGCTGAGGGGATGGGGCGTTTGACGGTGTAGTGGACAAAATCCTAGTCTTGAGCCACGTTTAGGCCTTTGAGGAAGACGATCTGTTCGAAATGTCAGGCCATTCATAAATATTCCACCTAACAACCTCGTTGGCACAATAGAAGAAGTTCTACGGTCACTATTATCCAAAACCATTATAAACAGGAAATGAACTTGACTGCTCATTCTCATGGAACTCTTTGTTCTGCTAGGACTGGAATGAGATAACGAGATTACCACAGAGCATTGATCTCATATCACTACTGAAGAGGAAGTATCCAATCGTGGTTGGCCATTCCCTTTACAGATGGTTGTTCGCTCAGCATCTAAATCTCAAGTAGACCAGAACAGCAATTTAAATGTAACGAACATGAATCGGTGGCGGTTTGACTTCCTCCATCGTAGTGGGTGTCATCATCGTCGATGCGATTGCCGTTAGTTGGCCGAGAATCGCCGGAGCCAAACCCATCGTGATATAGTCGCTGGCTTTTGGTGACTCACCTGAACAAGAAGGCGCTTGTCGAAAAAACGCCAAAAAAGGTACAGAATAGCAAGAAATCGGAAAAAAATCTTCACTAATCAATAAAACTAGGTTCTTCTCCATGAACGATCATGATTACAAGACATTCCAACAAAAAAGGCAAAAAACAAAGGGCATTTCGTTCTAGCATGTATATCCTAGCACACACAGTAATGCACCAAGTGATTGAAATGTACTACATAGACCCACTTTAGAACGAGCACAACTTCGAAGAAGACTCTCCGGATCATGTCGTTCTCGACCAATTTGCCCCTCCCTATATGAGGTGATCCGTAAAGAACGCAACACAGCTTTTTACGGTGTAACGTCTCCTTTCGTGGACGTGTTTTTGTGCAAACTTAACTTAAACCTTCGCTTAATACAGCCAGCGGCATATTCTTGGTTTCCATCCCTTTCGCTGCGCAAGCTGAACAAGTAACCATGAAGTATCTTTCTGCTGAGAGCCGCATACTACACTGTGGTATAATTCGTCACTTTGTGGGTGCTCATAGATCAGAACAGAAGCCGAGCGAAAGTTGACGTTAGTGCATTTATTACAATCGGGTCTTCATTTCCAATACAAAAAAAAAACGCGCACTCCACACATATGATGTTGAAGTGGGAAATTCCACTGCACCCAAGAAGGAGCATTTTTTGCCTAAAAAACCTTGTTTCGTCCTGCTCTGAGCATAATTGGGTATAAAGAGATCACAGGTGTGTCCATCTACTGTCAATAACCTGTGAACTTCTAGATAAACTTAACTAGCAAGATGGAAGTTCGCAGTAGTACAATCGTGCCGTGGTTCGTAGACTGTTACTAAAGGTTCAACGGCAAGATATACAGTCAATTTCAGAAAAACTGATTGGGCGTGTCCTACGGACTTGTACGAACGTGTATCAAACTCTCGCAGTTCTCTCACCCCACCACACACTCTCACTCTCGCCATCCCAAGTCCGTTGGACACGCCCAATCAATTTTTTCGAAATGGACTATACATAGTCGTTACATTAACGCTACATTCGGAGGTGTGTCTACTTACGTCAAAAAACCGCGTGGCCGCCCTCGACTAGCGGCGCGGCGGGTGCGAGTGCCAGTAACAGGGCATGGCAGCCTTCAAGCGAGGCCGTGTGGCATGGGTGCAGGAGGCAGTGTGGTTTGGGTGGAAATGCAGAGATGACCCAGCCACGCTTCGCCGGGCTCCCGAAGGCAATCGGTCCGGCAAGTCGTACTGGTGGCACCGCGAGTGCAAAGCCGCGAAGCGATTTTTTGTCGTAAGTAGACACACCCTCCATTCAGGGGACAGTATCGCATCCACGCACTCACTGCACAAGACCGGTTGAAAGTCTTCCGTGATAGCATCTAACCTCGGGAAGCTGCCTCGTTGAGGTTTCTATTTGTGCTGAGGAAGCGCCAGATGGTCAAAGCAGACCCTCAAGTACGCGTGAATCGTCGCAAATCTTGGGTGGACTGTGGGCTCTGGGTTGGCAGGGATGACCAGCTCGAGCGGCAGCCGAAGACCTGAAGGTTATAGTCAGTGTTTAGCTGTACTCTCAAGACACCATCCACAACGAGCTAGCACGAGTGCTATGGATCTCTCATGGCAGACTGTGTACTCTCACGTACTGTCGGAAGCAGGATGGATTGGCACAGAAATATGCTTCGATTTATGGCACGACCAGACTCCTGCATGAAGGCGTTCGTCCATACAGTGCAACTGTGACCAGACAGAAGCCAACTCCGAGAAACTCATCTTATCTACATGCAGCCTGGATCTTGCGCCAACACACTGCCATCTCTTTCTGCCACACTTCAACGCTATGCAAGGCGTCTGGCAACGACGATGAATTTTCGGTGGCTGAACGATTCCTATGTTGAAGCCACAATAGTTCCAACAGCGTTGAAGGAAACAGTAGAGTCCCCGAAAAGCACCGAAAGTTCATAGTGCGTGATGATGACTCAGCCTGATATTTGATGTGGTTTTTTGCTATCAAAATCAGAAAATGTGATGTTCCAAAAACCGCGGCGGAAGTGGTGTAGTGAGTGACAGGTGGCGCACAACCCACTCTCATGGTGCGGGGATCAAAACCCGCATCAACGCGCCCCAGGTCAACCAAGCCTTCCATCCCTTCGAGGTCGGTAAAGAAAGCACTGACTTGTACATCAGTTGGCCATCGTAAGGCATTGTATAGGCCACGTCACATTCAGCAGTCATCACGATTCTGATGGAACTAGAATGTGCGGCGCGACTTTTTAATCCGGCAGGTGACATTGTTTCGCAGTGGCTCGGCGTAACCAGAACGAAGACATTACCGCCTTCTCGCCAAGCGCATCAGTTATTCTCGATGAATGAAGCACATGCTTGCTTGTGGAAGGAGCCATGTTACAATGAGTATGCCAGCTGGTGCTGTATCTCGTTAGAAGACCACTACACGAATACCACGGAAGCGCCCCACTAGCTACTACGAGTAGTGCACGAGCCGTCATCGGGCTGAATTCTTTGCACGGTTAATTATTCTGTCCTGAAAAGAACAGACTACATATTGCATGGGTTGGCTTTGATGCGATGCACTGAGTTGGTACATAAGTTTCGCGAGACATGTAAATTTTTTCAAAAAGTTATTAATTCATAGGTGAAAATATAAATCAACAATATGTATAATTGCCACTGGTTTTCATGACACGTTCCCAATGCATCCTAGCTCCTTAATAACCTTTGCCCTGAACTCCGAAGATTGCGAATCAGAAACGCCCGACTACAGGATTCTATCTTAGCTAGTTTGCTGAACTTCCTCGCCTTCAGATGATGTTTGAGAGCTCTAAATAAATGGTGGTCAGATGGAGCTAGACCGGAAGAATAAGAATGATAAGCCGGAACTTTTCAGCCATGCTAGCTCCTCGATTTTATCCTGTGTTATTTTTGCAATATGTGGTCTTGCATTGTCTGCTGCTACAGGAGAATGTTGGCTAACTTCTGCAGTGGTTAGTGTGAATACTTGCAGTCACTGTAGTACCACTGGGTTGCAGCTTAAAGCACTGCATACTTGAGGAATTCCACCATCAGCAGAGCAACACGCGGTTGACCTTGTCCGACTCACTGGGTTGGTGAGGTACCCATAACGCGGAGTTTTCTGAAGTAGAGATCACTGAGGCGTCTGCTGACTGTACTAGTGCGGTATACCCACAATGTGGTAGCTCTTTCTCGTACGTCGTTTTTGGGATTCGCTTCGAGACCTGCTTGGATTTCACTATCTTGAGTGATTGATGGACGTCCTGTACGTGGTCGATCAAGAAGACCAGTATCTCCAGGATAGAAGCGGTGAAACCAACGATGCTGTGACACGATGGATGCCGTCCTCTCCGAATGCACAAACCGCCCTCTTCGCGTGGTGCTCAAAAAGGTACTTGCAATAAACGATGGGGCGACGTATGGAGTCTTTTAATTAGTGCCATTTTTGCTTAGTTTAAGCGGAGCCTTATATACTTCTCTACAGACTTAAGCGGGAACGTCCTACATCAGCCAGGTGGGTGATTCACAAAAGGCGCGGGAAAGGCATTGTAGGAAGGGATTTTCAAAGTGTCTCACAGCTTATGCACTAACCTAATACTTTCAGCACAATCGCAGGGGTGTAAAGTGACTATAAAACCTTTCTTCGCAAAACAGCTACATTAACTACTTCCTTACTTTAGATGCTTTGAGCAGTATATTTAACGGAACTTTGTTTGCTACATTTAATGAAGAAAATCTTAATGGATTTTGTGAAAAAACTCTAACATCATAGCGTGCCTCATGGTTTTTTTATTGATCATCTACCAGTGATGCCACATAGGTCATAGCACCCTAAACCCACAGCTCATACAGCAAAAACCCTAAAGGGTACTGGTCAGGGCTATGACCTATGCTGTATGAGCTGTGGGTTTAGGGTGTTTTTTTTCTTCAAATCTACAACTTTTGCAAACTCCTTCACATTTCCAGAGCAAATCTCACTTCTGCTCAGGAACAGCTAGAAAATGCAGGTACCTACGTGGTAGTGCCAAGGACACATGAACGAGCCTATCGTTATCCTACGACAGAAAGTGATCTCGCTTGCTCCTTGAATCACCACATAATAAACTGCAGTGAGCAATGTGGTGAAATTGTGTAATTGTTCCCTACAGAGCACCAATGACCAAGTGATTAAATAGGAGCAGAGCAGTTAAAGCGTTGTTGTAAAGCACAATTCAGGGCAACATGTTAGTACTCACAAGACATCTTCCGGTAGTCTGGCGATGGTACGGTCAGCAAACGACTGTCGGTTGCCTGCGGCGGTGGCTCCATGGCGAGCGGGGATGCGGGCGAATGGACGAGTAGTCGAGGCACGTCCACCGGCGAGAACGCCGACATTCGCGAGTCGAACGACGCTGGTCGCAGTACTGAAATGGCAGACAAGCGAAACACTGGCTGAAAGGTCAACAACACCAGAAGTGGAGCTCGCAGAGCAACACGTGGGCACATAGTCTGCGCGGCGTGCCAACGTCAGCGTTCACGGTAGCTGTTAGCTATAGCAACCAATCCAGTGAATTTATTCGTGCGTTTAGTGAATAAGTAGTGATTTAGTGAGCACTGCAGGAACACAAAGCGCAACATAGTTTTCTTTCTCTGGGGACAATTTGAGATAGTTGAGAGAAACTTACATGGTGATGCTTTAACGGTAGACGCCTGACATGTCTCAAATGAGGCCGCTCGTCGCCCCACTTCCAACACGGATGGCTCGTCATCCTGTACCGCTGCGGATTTCTGAACAAAAGAAAACGGTTCTTGGCACGGAAGGCATGAGAAGTCTCGATAAAGCTGATATAGAATTGAAGGCAAAAAACAACCAGTGCGAAAACAGCAGTAAAGGCACAACTAAAACATTCTCCTGGTATAGCCATCGAATTCACTATAATAAGCCTCGCAAACGCAAAGTGGATGCTCAGCAAGATTGACCACAGCTTCGACAACCAATCTATGGAGAGTGAGAAATCCCTCGAAGTGACCAAATCTGCATATAGCCGAATAATAGTCGCATACGTAGCTGCAATGGGGTAAGGTCCGTCACGTAGTCACCACGGGTGTGATACAAAATCGCTGTAAGAAGCTTCAGTACGATAATGAAACGAATCAATCACGAGCGCCTTACTACCAACATTTCTCACTTGTTCCATGAGCTCTGAAAAGATTGCAGAGGATTTTTGCTGCTAGAACAGGACACTCGATCTGCTCCCGAATTCAAGATCACATTTTGAAAGCACTCAGAAGGGACTATTGGTTACGCATTACACATTTGAAGGTAAATTCCTTGACAGTGTCAAGTGGATTATCGTGTTCAACAATAGAAGCAAAGATTCTTAATGACTAGCCAGATAAAAGTTGGCACTCAAAACACTTGATCTTGCGTTCTCCTCGCTAATTTCAATGTACGCTATAATATCCTGCCCTGTTTGTACGAATTAACGCCCTAAGACTCAAAGCAATGGGGATTTGACCAGATGCACACTGACCTATTCGTCCACATAGACGAGAGGACTACCCCAGTAATCGCGATTCGTGCCCTGTAAGGAATTGTGCAAGAACATTTGTTTCTATTTTCCTTCGAATTCACTCTATAAGATAGGTCAGCCAAAGAAGCCAAAGCGACTCCACCAAACCGCTTAAGCCCGCCAACTCTAGACGTGACTGCAGGCAAGTGGTATCAGTGGCAAAAGCGTGGCAAATGAGGCCTATGATTTATTCGATGAAGTAACGAAGAGATTTCAACAGTCAAGGAAACACTGACTTGGGAAAACAGGTGATATCTCGCAGTTTCTCATGATACCACCCAGCGGAAACAGACTCAAAGGCTCATTTTCACGCGGTTATCTCGCACATAGCCAAATATCAGGTGGCACATTTTCGCCATTTTGACATATTCCTCAGTACCCTATAATCCATAATCCAGCGCTTTAACCCACTCATGGTAATCCTGGAATGCACATTCAAAAAAATTTTCTTTCCCAGCAAAAACTTGAAATTACGATCAGTTAAGTTAGCTGTTGGCCAGGACGTGCACAGTCTCAAGTTTGGCGTCAGTTACAGGTTTACTTCCTGCACCGCGTCACCGATCACGTGGGGGCCCACCTACGTGGAGGAAAATTAGGGATATTCTGAGGGTGTATCAGTGCTGTTCTTCGCGTAAAACGTTGTATGCTACCCATAGTGAACAAACACAACACAACTGTGTTATATTTGTTCGCTACAGGTGGGGGAAACACGGATGTTCGTTGACGATCTCTTCAAGCGTCCCGGTTTGAGAAGCCACAAGCCACAGGCACAAAGGCCAGCCCATCCGGAACATGGACTACCATTTTCAGCCACTTCAAAATGGTCTTTATTCTGGTTTCAGGCCAACATAGTAGACTCATGATTACGGTGATTTCTAATGTATGTTTACCTTCAGTGAGCGATTCCGCAGCCGTGATGCAGCTCGCGCCGAATCTTCTGGAGCAGACAGCTTGGCTAAAATATAGACAATTAATGCGTTCAAAAACAGCAACATAACGCTGGAAATTCTGACAACAAGAACCAATGTTTGTAATGAATGCAGCAGTACAAGTAGACCGCGAGGTCAATCGAAAAAAGTTCAGTCGAACATTTCACTGAATAACCACCTCACGACCATATCTTCCTTGTCAAAAAAGCTTATTTGTAAGAGAGGAGCCTATACACCGTGTCAGGCAAAGAGAAACTTAAACGATCGAATCGAATATTTTAACGCGCCAAGAAGCAATTCAGATTGAGGTTCCTTCAATTTAATGTGTGTAATTTCTCCACTTCCTAACTTCTCAGGGATCTTACAACACTATCCTAGAACTAACAACGATTCTAGGAGTTGTAAATCGCCAACATCTCGAGGAAAGCCCAATACATTGACCTTGCATTGAAGTAGGTAAGGATCATCACTTCTCGCGCTGAACAACCAAGCAGTCGCAACGTACTTATATATAATGAAAATGGGGAAGATGGACGGAAAAGCATAATAATGGACCCGAAAAATGTTAGACTTTTATTTATTCATCATTTTTCCAAGACAGTGCTGTCCTTTTTCCTGCAATGCTGTCCTTTTTCCTGCACGAAGAATGTGCTCTCCATGAAAGAAGTGTGGGTGCAATCACACCTAAAAGAACCTAAGAAGTTCTTCAGCCACAGCGCCACCTTTGCTTTCTGAACAAATGGCAGGTTTGTAGGAATCAGTAAGTAATATCATATGGACTTTAACCAGTATATTTTACCTTCACAAAAGTAGAAATGCTCAGATGCCCAAGACTACAGAATACACGAGGACCATCTTTCTACCGGCAATCTCTATCGAGGACGTGCTTTCCACTGCGCACCGCTGAAGCAATGATGCAGACGTGCAGGTCACCGAAGAACAGGTCGTCATTGTTGCTCCACCCTCTACGGCCACTCCGCAGCATATACCCAAAGCTCCAGAGGTACCCAAGCGGGTTGGCGATAAGGAGCATGGGGCGCACCTTTCGCACGAGTTAAGTCACAGACAAGTTGCTCCGTCATTGAGCAGGAAATATCTTTCCAGATCTGATTTTCCTCACTTTCCCGAATGGTGTCTTAAGAAGCGTTCTTCGTCAAGAAACTAGAAGAAGCATTAGAATAGGGTTCGACACATGAAGGTCAAATTCATTAGATTGTCCGGAAAGTTCTCAGCGTTTTGTGTTACTTTTGTATTTCATTGCTGATTGAAAACCCATCCTCCCTTGCCTATCAGTAGTACATCCTAAGGAGGATTTTCGCGCTACCTGATGGTATAATCGACGTTTCACCATTGCTTGACAATACCCCTTTTCACAGGTTTTTAGAGGCATGTCAAAAGAAACCTCGTATGGTCGACCTGAAGCAATACCTGACGAGGATCTGAAGTTTGTGGAGGCTGACCCATCCCAAACAATTCGAGAGATTGCCAAAAAGCTAAGCGTCGGCAAATCCACTGTTGCAGATGGTCTGAAGCGCATGGGGAAGGTGAAAAATGTCGACAATTGGGTGCCACACAATTTGAGTGACCAGCAGAAATAGGCACGTCTCGAGGTTTTTTCTTCACCGGTTTCGCGAGCAAAACGACTCGTTTCTGTCTTGAATTGTCACCTGTGATGAAAAGTGGATCATGCATGAAAACAGGAAACGTTTTGGACAATGACTGGATGTCGACGAACCAGCGAGGCTATTTCCGAACCCGAATCCTCACGAAAAAAGATTATGGTCACTTTGTGGTGATCATCGGCTGGTGTGAACCACTATATCTTTATGTCACCAGGCCCAACCATCACATTAGAGTTTACTGCAAAGAAAACGAGGAAGTGTAGTGGAAATTGTGTCAGCTGCAGCCAGCAGTTGTCAACAGAAAGGACCCCATTCTTCTGCATGACAACGCCCACCCACACGTTTCACAAATCACTATACATGAATGGGACGAATTGCAGGTCGAAGGTACCTCACCCGCCATATTCTCCAGAACTTTCACCAATCAACTACAATCTTTTCAAATATTTTCAGAACTTCCTTGCTGGAAAATACTTCATCAGTCAGGACCAGACAGAAAAACCTTGTGGATTTCGTGGAATCTCGACTACAAACTTTTTTCTTTGATGAAACTTATCTACTGGCGTCACACTGGCAAAAGTGTGTTAATTTGAGCGGTGCTTATTTCGATTAAACCCGATGAGTATTAAGAATGTTATGATTGTCTAGCGTGAAACACCCAAAACGCTCAGAACGTTCCGGAGCACCTAATTAATACAATACTCCCATCTGAAAGATGATGAATAGTGCATAAATTGAGACGGTCCAAGAAGTCCTACAATGCTTTCCGAGATCGAGAGGTACTTCATTCAAGAATAAGTGACATGGTAGTGCGACAATGCTCCATTGTAGGTGCGAAGGTAAAAAACTCAACCGACTAAGGTTCACCGCTTAGAATCCAGTATGCACTTCCGTTGGAACCTAGAACTCATTTATTTTTTGATATCTCTAGATGCAGCACTTTCTGAGGAAATTTTCCTGGAGGCTGGCCCTACAGATCCTTTTATGCTCACCGAACATGCTTTAGAAGCCTGTACTGCTCCTGTGAATAGAAAGCCATTATTTGAGAAATTTCGAGCACACTGAGAAACGTCAACAAGTTGACCCCGCTCTTGTTGACTGAATTTAATAATTGCTAATCAGAATTATACGAGCGGAGAGTTGTTTTGATTGAAGCACAGACCACAGATGTCTATGCAGGAGGTAAGTCTATATGCAAAGGTTTTGCAGAAATCAGAAGCAGTGGCATATCTTCTGCAATTCACTTACGTCTACAGAAAGCAAGGAAGAAGAGATTTGGGACAATATGAAATGGAAGGGGCAGATAATAACAGGTTAGATGGGAACATGCAAGTGAACAATAGACGTATTTTTCATCAAGCGCAGCCATCATAGTCGCGGAGTGCAAGTAAGACAAGCTACTACAAGCATTTGCTTGATTAGCTCTTTTTTTTGCGTCCACATGATCGCTATGGAAATGATCACAGACGACAATTTCCGCTTGTCCCGACGTCATTAGAAAATTGTTATCCTAGTCAAAAGCCGTTATTCACACTCCAATTAGATTGTAGGCTGACAAAAACAAGCCTAAAAGCTCAGCACAAGAAGAGGCTAGCTAGATCATTACCCTACTCTATGATGCGACATGGGTGAAACGTAGCGTTGTGCAAATTTTTCAAAAAATACGACCTTCCCCTTCAAAAGGGAGCCTCCATACGACCCCCCTTCTTCAGGTTCCGCTATTTCTGTGGTTTCTACCCAGCCAATGCCACTCACCAGGGAAATTAAGAGCCTACGGTAAGAAAAGTCATGAGGACGAACCTTTAACAAAGTGAGAGAAATAACAACCCAACAAAACTCAGTAATTACATACAGTCCGAAAAAAAAAAGAGTCCGAGAGAAATGAGAACCAAACCAAATTCACCACATTCCGAAGCGAAAGCATCGGATCATGGGTAATGTGCCCGTCCTCTGATGACAAAGGAGAAGGCTTGATAGCCGTGCAAGTTATGCGACTTGGATAGAGGACGAAAAAAAGGATGGAAAAGTTAGAAACTAAAGAGAAGCCATGTAATGCGCTTCACTGAGACCGCCGCGTCGCCATGGCGGTAACGAAGCGGCGATCATACGGTTCGCTGTATCTTCTACATACTAAATTTTGATATCTTTTAAATACCTGAAACTTTACTTGCACCCTATCTTTCAAAATACTATAAACTGTTTTCTTATAACTTCTTCAGACCAATATACTGGCAGCTTGGTCTTTCGAATGGTTGCGTAGTTCTCTATATGAAAATGCATTCGAGGGAAATTTTGAAGAATTTTGAAAAATTTCGAAGCGTTTCACTTCAAATGGTCGTAACTTCTTACAAAAACCGTATGAGTGCAGACTTGTTGCCCAAATCGCCGCTTTCCAATGACTATTGAACTATACCATATTTTTTATATGAAAGAAGGAAAGCCAGTCTAAGACTGTCGACAAAAATTTTGAAAAATGTCGAAGTGTTACTTCAAATGGTCCTGTAACTGCCTACATACTTCAAGACAGCATTGGGGATAATGTGGTTATTGTCAAATTCCTGATGGTTATCGGAAAATCCCTGAAAGAAGTCACTGACTGGGCTTGAGAAGCTCATTTATGGCGAAATCTTCGTCGAAAAGTGCGCCTCTGAGTTCTAGTGACGGCGTAAAGATTACAGTTGACACCTTTGGATGACAGACTCCGCTTCCAGACGAGGTGATTCCTGGTTGGCTTCGATGAGAGCGGTCAAGGATATGCGGCAGGATCGATGGTATGCGGCGCTCACTCCAGAAGTAGATGCTGTCCTATTTCCAAACATTCCTTTGTGTTTACTTGACAACATGCCAGTGAAAAGTAGTCCGGTCTACCCGCCTCTTGACGGAAAAGTCGTCCGCGTTGAGAAGCAACGGTGGAGAAGAAGTCCTATCTCTCGGGCCTTTGGTCGTTTCATTCGCCTTTCCTCCATCATCTTATCACTAAGCACCTCGAGTTTCATATTCACCACATTTTCTACTATTCGTCCGAATTTCTCCTATCGCGCGCCACGAAACCCTCAAAGGTGCCGCACATCTTTTGTCTCTCTCATTGTAGCCAACAAGGAACACGTCGCCTGGAAGTGGGGTCTGTCATCCAAAAGCGTCAGCTGCTAGTCGTATGCCGTCATTACAGTTCGAGGTGCGCTTTTCGGCGGAAATTTCGCCTTAAGTAGGCTTCTGAGGCCCCCAGAATCCATATGAGTGACTTCTTTTAGGGACTTTCCAATTACCACATTATCCCCTACGCTGTCTTTAACTATATGTGCGCATTTCTGTTCCGCGGGGTCTGCGAGGTAGATACCTTCCAATGACCACTTGAACTACACTATCTCCAAAATGAAAAAAGTTATTTCGAAGAAAGCCAGTCCAGTAAACCTTTCATTGAAGTGCCGAGATCATCCCAGAAATTTTTGGGAAAATTATCCATTGCGTCCAAAACGCGTCCAGTACACATCCTCTGGTCGGGCCCCATCCCGAGTATTCGACTGTTCACACCTTCAGGAAAGGTCGCACTGGGTTGGTCAACTCACTGACTCACTGATCACAAAAGTCTTAATACACGTCAACTACGCGTTTCACTGCTTTTGACATCGCTTCGAATTTTAATGCGTGGGATACTGAGATGAGGAATGACTCAAACACTTTCCTTGAATAAGCATAACCGACCTTCGATTCAAAGACAACATTACGTGGTTGCGGACTACTCTACTCTTACGCCAAAGTTCTCTTCGAAGCTACAATGCGCGATTAATCATGCGCAAGTATCCGCTGATAATGAAATCAGAGGTGATAGGGGATATGCAGGTGAAAGAATTGTTGAAACCTACAAAAACTCACATCAGATCAAACGAAATCACCCATTTTCCCTGCTAACGTGGCCCACACCATGGGAACTTCCGCCTTAATCCATCCTTTTGGTCGCTTACAAGCCTCTCTCGCCAATTAGTTGCCACCGCTTCTATTGAGCGCGTCCAATTCGTCTTATCATTGTACTATGAGCGGCATTAGGGCGCGGTCGCTTTTCGGTGTCGGGGGCAGGGCGTGGCTGCGTGGCTCTGAGTCTCCGCCTATGCCACTCTGTCTCGTTGCCTACGTCACCTCTGCACCTCCCCCGTGCCACTCTCCCTCGCTGCCCGTGAACGCAGCCACACCCTGCCGAAGGTGAGTATGACCGCGGCCTCAGGACCCTGACGAACAATCTCGCGATGCGATTAAAGCGCAACCTTGACAGCTGTGGATCAATTACCCTGAGCACACAGAAGAATGGGACACAATAATCCATGTGATATGTGGCCTCAAGCTTTGAAAACGTCATCGGGATAGCTAAAATTCCATTGTTCTCTCTGAAATAGTGCGCGGATGAAGTTATGCGCTCCCAAAAGACTCAGAGGGTACCAAAAAAAGCAAGCAAAACAGTCAAGGCCACTTGAAAGTCACCAAATATACAACAATAGCAGCTCAAACTCCAATCACAACCTTCGCAACATCGATCTCCCCTCACATAGCCGGCGGCACAGATTTTTCCACCAGCGTGTTAAGAAAGGCATTTTCCACAACTCACAGAACATATCGGTTCAGGCCATTACACCCGATAGATTGCTGTTGAAAGAACGTAGCAAAACTCACGAGACACATATAATCACGTAAAAGTGGACGGGATGAGTACGTGGGATGTGTGGGCATGGTTCTGCGAGAAGCAGAATACATGGCTGTACTCACAATGAGATGCCAGATGGAGCTCATCCGAGTTAACCGCTACACCACAAAAGACCATATCCTACATTTTTCTCAAGACCACAAGCCAAAACCCATTCAGCACTGAGGTCAAACAATCCTCGTTCCAGCTCAACCACCACCTGACGAATAAAAAAGCTCTCTGTATCCGTAAAACTCCATCAGCTCGAACAAGCCAATGATTGATAGAGAGTAAGCGGCACACCGCATGGACAGCCAATCAGCCCAAAGCTCCAGAAGAAAGCTAGGCTCATACGTCAGTGAGTAAAAAAGTAGGATAAGAGGGATAATGCAGATCGAATGATGGCTATTTCTACTTATATATTATACAACCAAGTAAAGTTGATCCAGGAGCGTTTCAGTACAAAATGGGTGCGGAAGAGAAACTTGTGAGATGGGAAATCATTCAGTCGACTACAGGACACAGGAGAAAGGAACCAGCTGATCACTATCTCTTCAAAACCTTCACAACTTAATACGAACGCCTCTCTATGAGTGTAAACTTCTTAAAATTCTTGACCTATAACTACCGCAAAAGGATGATCAAAAGTTCCCAAATTGACCCTTGATAGATGGTGCCTTCTCCTGATTCACTTTGAACCTATCTCCCACATGGGTACCCATCGTCTCTTCCGAAGATGGGAGTGTACTCACTGTCCAAGATAACGACCTATGCAGCTCCTCTGCTCTAAGCTGAAAACGTTGATGCTCGTGCTTTAGTTAGAGATAAACGCCACAAAAACCAGATAAGTCGTTTTCCCATCTTGGAGGGGTTCAATATCCTTAATATTACAATACTTCAATACTACAACCTGATACTTAGCAGGCCTGTTCATAAAGTATGAAATTCTCCTGCCATGTCATTGGAATAGTGCTGAAGCTCTCTACCAGGACAACGTAGTAGCAGCATTTTTGTTGAGCCAAAAACGTCTAGCGTACCTTCAAGTTTAACAACCAGATCGTCTTCCAACGCCCAAATTCAAAATGTGTTTGCCACTAATCGCCGAACGCTCCTTTTCCTCAGCGGTTTCTTAGAGGAAGACGATCTGGTAACTAATGAAAGTAGTATGGCACAACTACGTTGAACTTTAACGTTCGAACTTTTTTACCCTTTTGAATGAAAGGCTAGGAAATTTCGGAAAGTCGTTGCTACTGTGAGCGCAATGACTTTTACGAGCTAGAGAAGGTGGCTGGTGCAATACTGCACAACTATCCACGATAAGCACATAATCCTTGATTACAGGTTTCGAAGTGGGAAAGAAAACCTGCCAACCAGTTTATGCACATATTGTTCCACTCTCCTTCCAGGATTAGGTAGAAATAATGTCCATAAAGGGCTGCCCCCCCCTCCCACCTCATTGCAATAGCACCATCACTTTCAGTCTGCCTCGTGCTCTCCAAACCTGGCTCCCTCCTAGTATTACTTGTTTCGAGCCCTGGAATTTTACACGGATAAGCGCAATAATTTTGGAGAACACAGAGCTGAGATAACCTTCGACATTATCATAAAATCTGAGATGATTGAGAAACAGCTGGTCACGGTTTTGAAAGGCTCGAAGGCTTACATATTACGATATACGCGTGTAGTTATGGTAGCCAAAAAACAGGTGCTCAATGACTCATCATGAAGAAAAACGGAGAAATCTTCTGGACACTTATTATTAGGCTCTTCTGGCTGCCTACGATTTTTGTCTGATGTCCTGTCTACGATGCACGAGTTTATGAAGGCAGAGAAAAAGACGAGGAATAGACAGAACGGTAAGGAACGAGTAATCACATCCAAGAGTGGAGAGGGGAGAGGGGCGAACCCTTGAGTGATAGACCTGGACTGGCTTCATTGACCTCCTGGACCGTTAAGGTTCACCATTGCCGTGCAATAATGCTACATCCTGAACAATGGCGACTGATATATTGGGTCATTCCATAAGTAGTGTCGTTTTTTTTTTCCAAGCGAAAATTTTTGCCATAAATCACAAATTTTTGCAGCATATTATATATCATTCGGAAGAGAATTCCCCGCTCTACAAAATGGCCTACTTAGTTTTTGAGTATGTTAGAATGGCGCCGACTTTTAGGCCGGCGAAGAGGTAGGTCCAGCAAACAAAAATTGGCCAAACCGGCAATCAATTGAAACACAATATTTTACCTGAGGAAATCTAACCAATCATGTGTTCCGTACTTAGCCCCGACCTCTCCTGTAAGTTCCACCAGTCGGTTGCTGAAAAAGTCACGTCGCTCTTTTTCCACATTTCGTTTTTCCGCCACAACTCGGTGATTTTAGACAATTTCTTCGAACAAAGGCAAGAAAATTTTCTTAACCAATCAGTTGAAAGAGTGGTGGAATGTTAAGAACAGGTGGTGCCTAGGAACAGGGAAATACCACTGACCGGATTCCTTAACTTTCTCATGGAAAAAATAAATTGTGAAAAATGTCAACTGGACCCATATCACATGGTATTAAAACTCAATCTGAATCGCAGCCAAAACAAACTAGAAAGATGTTTTCGATAGAGCAGAAAAAGTCCTTCGAAGTGGTTCATAAAACAACTCTAATCAAAAAGTTTGAAAGAAAAAATTTCATTTTTAATAAATGTGGGTGCTTTCGAAAAAAAGATTTTAAAAAAATAACGACACGACTTCTTGATCAATTAAATATTGGAACTTGTAGAAGAGGTCAGGGCTAAGTACGCGACACATGACTGGTTGATTTTCCTAAATTGAAATATAGTGTTTCAATTGATTGCCGGTTTGGTCAATTTTTGTCGGCTGGACCTACCTCCTCGCCAGCCTTAATGTCGACCCCATTCTAGCAAACTCAGAAACTGAACATATTATTTTGTAGAGCAGGAAAACCCCTTTCAAATGATATATGACATGCTGCGAAAATTTGTAATTTCGTAGGAAAAATTTACGCTGGAAAAAAAACGACATTACTTATGGAATGACCCAATATAAACCTACCAAATTGTGGATCTTTAACTACCATGTGTTCGTCACTCACATGAAAGAGGAGAAGATTACTGACTGCCTTATTGAGTGCGATTCCCACGCAATAATACGAAACTTCCTGTACAGTCACAGCGTTCTCGAGCTGTGTCGTGGTGAGATTTTCGCAGTAACTCGAAATTTTCCGTCCCTTCGCAGTCGTATACATACAATTACAAGAGTTCGCGTCAGCCACATGCTGATTTGCCTTCTGGTTGCATGCAACTAGGACGCTGGGAAATGCGCACGATATGTAGATGGTCCTCCTTTCCAACACACAAGCCACGATATCCACTTCGATCTAGCTGATGAATCACCAGTAGCACAAGAAGCTTCACTGTGGAACCATGCAAACCATTAGCAGTCCCGCTCACACAAAAAAGAGAGTGCACAGCTTCAACTCGAGTGCCTGGACCGAAAGCCATGACGGAACGCCAACCTTCAATGCCTAAACGATTGCGCGTCAAAACTGCAGACCCGGTACCGAAGAGAGGGATGATCGACATATGATTTATCTGAATGAATTAAAGGCATGCCACGGCTTAGTCAGATTAGGGGCTGACTTCATGAGGTGAGTGGGTTCACCTTTAACCGCTTATTAACTTTACTGCGGCTGCACCTCACGGTGTTGTGTCTGTCTAAACAAAACTAAGCCACGCTCACCCAACCAAATCATACCTGTATTTAGACGGACGAATTTCCAATGTGGGAGTCGCTTTCGTCATCGAAATGGTTATCTTCTCTTACCGCAAGTTCCCTTCTCCATGTGAGCGCCACGTTGGAAATTCGCTCGTATATTGGTAAGAGCAGGAGTGATTTGGTGAGGTCGGCGTGGCTTGACTGTGTTCAGATGGGCAGAACACTGTGTTGTGCACCGCCCAGCCACTACAAAGGTACAGCCTGTGCAGTTAACCAAGAACCTCCTTGCCCCAAGAAAAAGAGCCACTAATCTTATTATCGCATGGTCTACATTCAATCGAGTGGCTTCCTCCATAAACACGAAAGAGCTAAGAGAAAAGAATGATATATAAAGTGTTGGATATCGATGCTGGTCCGAGTAAACGCTGACTCGCTGTGAGCACTTCTCAGATGTGATAGATTGTCGAAAGAAGAGGAAAGGTTCACGAACAGGCACTGAGGAATCACTGGCTAACATTTGCAAGCCACTTCTTTTCATTTTTAAGACGCAACATTCGGCAGTCTGTTCTTCTTCTTCTTCTTCGAACACCGTGAATCACTCCCGTTTGGAACACCTGTTGATGACGTGGTTGATGGCTGAATCTATGGGACTGACGACTGACCCGTCCATCACTCGTGCTCGATTCGTTCCACGTTCAAATAAGATGTTCAAATTGCTTGCATATTCAACTAAACAATGGATTGGGAAGCGGAGCTAGAGGACACCTATGCCAAACCCAAATCAACCATTTCGGCACCATGCACCGTGTCATCTGCGTATAGTTTTGAAACGGCCACATTGATGTGATGACACGTGACCATTCCCAGAATGTTATAAAAATTCGCATACAATTCCTATTTCGTTGCACTCCGCACTTGCAATATGCACTCAAATTGCTTTCTCCTCCACGCCGCTTCGAAAGATCCCTGGACGACCAAACTCAACTGGATGGACTAGCTTCAGAAAAGATCTTGCAAGCGCACGATATGTGTTGCGAACGGAAAATGCGAAAATAAAACAAAAGAAGAAGTGCGACCAGTTGTTGGCCTATGGACGGCATTGCACCACGAGAATGAGGCGTTCAAGGGCAGTGGGAGGAAGGCAATGTAGAGAAGCGAATTTGAAAGTACTGTTCCCTGTAAACCAACAATGGAGACCGTGGGTAACAAATTGTATCAATTCTTTTTCTTTCATTTGCTGCTCAGTGGATGCACAGGATCTTCATCTACCAAGGTGCATGCTTATCGTGGTTAAGCTGATAATATTTTCAATATTTCGAAACCTTTTCATTGCAAATCGCAGTCATTTGCTTCAACGGTTACACGCACCTCACCGCACCTTTGTTCAAACGACAAATTTCTACAACCCGAAACGTTGAAAGCAACCCATTGTGGCCAAGAACGTCTGGTAGGGTGTGCCATGCCATTAGGACGTTTGGATACCCGTGAACGTGTCCCAGTGATGATTTGGGTTCAATGATGACACGCTCATGGTTTCCGTCGATTCTGGCGCAAAGCTTGCGGGAATGTGAACATGAAGAACACGCTGATAGACATAATGAAGCATTGGCCTTATCAGGCCTTTGGGATAATACTTGGTGAGTTTAGCGGCAAGGCGCTTTAGTTTGTAGAATCAGATTCAAAAGCGCTGCCGACCCGATGTGTTCGAATTCATCACATTTCAAGGCGTTCGTCAGACCTCCTAAAACATGATGCCATTGATCTCCTGCCGGAGTCCTCAACTAGAAGTAAGGTCTGCCGAGTCAGTCATCTAGTATGGAGTCACATAAGGTAGACATGGGTAAGATTTGTGAAGGAGTGTACGATAGAACCTGCGTGTCAAGTGCGGTTGAGTGATGAAAGACTTTGGCTTGTATCCTCGTCGTGGTAGGACTTATGATATGACTGCTGTGCCTTGTTAACAAAATGCGAGTAAAATTGTGGATGGATTAATTTTTCATTCACTCCTTTGACGTCAACAAAATATTGCAATACATTGGCGCCCGTATTTCGAGAAACCCTAAGTTGTGCAGCGAAAATCGCGTTCAGAAACGTGCCTTTAGGCGTTATTGCTATTCGAGCGCGTCTCTCAAACTACACGGTTTAGTGGCCAAGCTGTCTGCTGGCGGCGTGCCCACGCCACTGCCTTTTGATGCCGTGTAGGGTGAATTTGACCTCGCTCGTAATGGTGTTAAACAATGAAACAGCACAGCAACAAGCAAGTGATATGAAAGGGAGAATAAGCGAAAGTGAGAAAGAAATGGTTCACGTTCAAAAAATCCAATGAATTCACACTCGTCGGCAAGAGTCGCGTATGCAAATGCGTCAATGTAACGATGCAATCGAATTTCATTCAAAGCCGTACGTAGAGCAAGTAGTACGTACAGTCCATTTCGGAGCGCTTACCTATGGACGTGGGTGCGAGTGCATCAAACTCTCTCAGCCCGCCACACACTCTCACTCTCGCCACTCAGGCCACGCCCTACCTAGCGATGTGAAATGGACTGCGTGCGGAGCCAGGCCAAGCGTTGCGCTGAGTAAACTTTTTGGAAACAAGTTCCTTCTTAAAAAAGGTCAAGTGGTCAATAGATAACCATAGCACGTATCACGAGCTATGATCGTCGATTGACAACTTCTCTAGAAACCATCTGATCGACCAAAAACCACTAACAATGAGAAAAGGATATAGTCGATAAGGATTACTTCGAATGGTTTTCAAAAAATGCGATCTCAATGTAACTCCTCATTCTGTAGTTGACCCCAACAATGGCTACTCACCAGAGGTGATTCACTTCAAAACAATAAAACAGAATATAATGATTATAAATGAACTCAAAGATGTTAATGACATACCTGTACAGAAACCGCATGATAAAGTAAATGGAAAGAGGATAATATATTGCTACCCGACCTTTTGCAATGTATGCTATGATATATTGTACTAGAAACCAAAGAAGAGGTTTTGGGCTTAATTCGCATTTGACTCATGGTCAAAAATGAAATGAGCACCAAGCACTGGACTACGAAAAGCCTTCTCCGCTGCACATCATGAGCGCCCGTTTTGGTAACGTCACATTACCTTATGTATGATTAGACACAATGCCCAAAATTTGATCAAAATAAATACATACTACAAATAAGCAGCTAGCGATAAAGCGGTATTAGTGAAAAAGTGGATGGATATGTCTAGCACCAGTCGTAAAAACATGAAGAGCATGTTAAACGAAAAGATTAGCGCAAGAGTTAAAATGTGAGATGTTTAGTTAGGCGAAAAATGATCTCAGACCTATAGCTAAGGGATGTATGACAATTAACGAGCTCAGAAGAAGTTGAACCAGCCCATCCCGTCGATCCACTCGTTGCCATAATCTCATGTTTTTCGCACAAACTAAGCCTCAGCTTGCCTATGCTCACCTGGTCAAAGAAAAATTAGCACCTGGTATGGTTATTGAACATTCGCAAAGACCTTTCAATATTACAAAACTGCTCCTAACACAGTGAAGACATTGTGCGCATATTTGTTCGAGTGTCCAACCGGACGTTACTTTGATCGCGCATGCCTAATGAAAGCAACTCTTCTGCCTTCTGGCAATAGAAAGGACTAAAAATGTCAAGCTACCAGAAACCTACTTGGCTTCCTTCTGATATTAATGCTTAATTATAGGGTCAAAATCAAAAAAAGGAGAGCCCAGCGCTTCAGATGACGAATAGAACACTCACCTTTGGATTGTTTCATGTGCAGGACTCCGATTACGAAAGCGAAGCTCTACAATCGGCTACAAAAACAATGACGGGAACAGTATGGCTGTTAGGCATTCTGGCCACGAATACGTTATGGGAATTAATTCCTTGTCGGCTCGCGTCCCCCTTGCTCACCCCACGACATCATGTCTGCAGCGCTTCTAGGACAGCATGTTTCTTCCATTGCCAGTGGGACGTGGTGTGAATCATCACCAAGTCATGAAAAATATTGAATCTCCGTTGTCAAGAAGTGCCTATACAACTTTGGAAAAAACAAAAAGCGGAGGTACAGTCCATTTCGGAGCGCCTGATAGGGCGTGTGCTACGGACTTGTGTGAGGGTATCAAACTCTCCCCATCCGCCACACACTCTCACTCTTGGCACGAACTCTCACTCTCGTCAATCACCCATGTACCTCACGTCAATCACCCATGGAGTATACGAATGAATGGAAGGATAATTACTGGAGTTGCGTCAAGCATATGCACCATCATTCGAAAGAACAATACCGAATCACGGTTGCTGAAAGCACGGCGTGTACCAGGTCTGATAAATCTGTTTGACCTAACCTTGCAAACTGGATCGCCAGTGACTTCATGATAAATTTGTTTGACCTAACCTTGCAAGCTGGATCGCTAGTGAATTCAAATATAATACCATTCATTTCAGAACATTCAAAACTCATAGCATAATGCATCAATGCTATTGCATTCTGGTACCTACCGGTGAACTATTTGGCAAACACAAGGAATATGGACATTTGCCTTTTCGATTTTCAAGCAGTAGCATTATATCAAAGGTAGTCGGGCCACTGTCCCATAGTTCACGCGGCTAGAGAACATCCGTTAGTCAGGGGTGAGACACAATCTCAGTAGAATGGTAAACTGGTATTTGCCACTGGGGTGAAAACTCGCGTGGCCGCGTTTGGCGCGAACGCGATAGTACAAGGTTGGGGCGCCGTCATAGTTGGATCCTGAAGAAATTACGCCTGAAATAAGAGTCGCCTGGCAGTTCCTGTCGTCGCTTTAGGACCCAATCAATACGGCAGGTATAGCTCGCACCATCGTGTCGCACACCGTAGCCTCAACGCGAATTTTCTGTCCTAAAGGCATACACGCGTACAAAGCCCCTTGTTGGATAGTGATGTCATAGGTTCTTGCTGACCACTTCTTTTGATCTCTAAAACCGAGTCAAGCATGTTCGCTCACACATGAAAAGTCCAAAGGCAATCGCTTCCGTTCAAAGGGCATGAAGCTCAAACGGAATTTCACTGGCTCAACTGGTACAAACCAAATAACCTATCACTCATTTTATCGTGTACACATCTACCAAGTGTAGCACTCATTCCTATACACTGAGCGTAAATCCCGTCTGGTGAAAAAGGAAAAAAAAATTCTTCGTGTTGACAGAGGACAGAACTCCAAAATGGTTCTTTTTCATATAGGAGATTAACCCTGTGAGTGAAGACCCCGCAAGGGGAATGCTTCTGATGACGCACCACATCACCCATCCTCTGCCATTCACCAGCAGTGACCATCGCTCTTAGTATGAGGAAGGCACTATGCTTTTCTTGTACTGTGAGTGATGATCACTGCTAGTGGGTAAGCGTGGCTTAATGATGGAATGTTTGATGAAAACCGCTACGTAACCTCGTAACTGGTCGCACTGGCATTACGACTGCACATATTGTACTGCTAAATCACTATTTTTGACGAGGTGAGACTACTTACGCTGGAAAATCTCGTGGCCGCCCGCGGCGAGCGGCGCGGCATGTGGGAGTGCCAGTGGCAGGGCATGGCAGCCTCAAGCGAGGCAGTGTGGCATGGGTGGAGGAGGCACGGTGGCATGGGTGCAGGAGGCAGTGTGGCATGGGTGGAAGCGCCGAGGTGACAGCGCAGCCACGCTCTGCCGGACTGCCAAGGGCAATCGATTGGCAAGCCGTACTGGTGGCGTCGCGACTGCGACGCCACGACGCGATTTTCCGGCGTAAGTAGCCTCACCCCTTCTGTGGACAAGGACGTCCATGTACGTTTTAGGCTTGAAAAAAAATTGGCAAAAAGCGTGAAGGATAATGCTCATCGAAACAGCCACCAACCAGCAATGATCACATCAACTGCCATCGGCCCAACAAATTAACTGCTAAGCGTTTCACACATGCTAGAGAGCCCGATAACAAATTATGATGATGAATCACACCTATGCACGTTCAGATCTTCTAAACTTGCAATCGTAACAGATGGAAAGATGCATGAAGAAATACTATCAAATCAGGCTTCTTGTAGTTAGTATAAGATTTAACTTGGATTTTACATTCTAAGCAGACTCCTGCGGTTTGCTATGAACACGATCAAAGTAATAATGGGTAAAAAATACAGGTTGGACGATTCCCAGAGGCACCGGAAGTGGGAAGAGGAAGGAGCGTATTCAGAAGCACTGTAGCCGTGAATGACAATGTTAGAAAGACGACATAGTGTGCAGGGGAGCTCGTGTTGAAAAGCGCGCTTTTAGGGCGCTATTACAATCTTAGTGGGCTTCAGTGGCCGAGCTGCCTGCTGGTGGCAGGAAATTTCTTGAGCCGACGCCATTGTCATTTCATCTCACGTAGGGTGAATTCGAATTCATCCATATTGATGTGAAACAAATGAAACAGCAAACAACAGCATGAGTGCAACAATAAAAGGGAGAAGCGCAGGAACAAGAATGAAAAGGAATTGAAGCCTTGGCACAATGCCAAGGCATCGTGTTGCATTTGCATCGAGCTAAACTACTCCAAAGTGCAATGTTCCACCCCAGGCTGAATTCGCACCCTTCCGGTGCTTTTCGCACGTCTCCTATGTACTTCACTCAAAGTTGTTGGAATGGGAGGCTGCACACTGAATAAGGCCCCCAAACAGTAGGGGGGCCATACGGTGACTTGCGAGAGAACTGATGTACAGCTCAGCCGTTTATCCTCTAGCATCAGCCTGCCTGAAATTGACTACTACCAGAAGCATGAAAGAGTTTTTGGCCCACGTAGCAATGGACACAAGATATAGTCACTAAACACGCGAACCTACTATCATCCCGCAAACTTCAGTGCATAATAGTCGAGTTGATCTCTTACTGCTATCATAGCAGTCTTGTAGTAAGCAGGAAGCTTTCAAAGGCTTGCGACTTGCGCGAGGTAGAAATTCTTATACATAGCAGGGAAGCATTACGCGGGAAATACCTACAGTATACTTCACCTCACTTAGTTGTTTTCAATATTCTCCATCATGAACCAGATTTCCTTGACGAAAGAAAGGTGATTAGGTGACTTGGCGAATAGGTGACTCAGGAATTCAATGACTCAACGATATTTGTCCAAACTTGCGTTAAACTAGTATCTACCCTCGGGGTTTCCTCACTGCTACTATTACAAACTTTAAGGGATCGTCCTCGGAACTTTGACTTCCACTTCCCCATTACAATTCAGTTGTACTAATTAACTGTAGGCCATATGCGAAGTTTCATGCGAAATGATCAAGATTCAGCAAGAGTACATCCCCTTGAATTGTCCACAGTTTTTGGGCAAGTTGGTATCAAGGGCAGGACCGCTAAGGTTCTAGGAATAAAGCAGTGGTGCTCATGTGATGGGTGACGCGGAGGAGAAAGAACTAAGATCAGACATCAGATTCTGGACTGCAGGAAAGCCTACCGATAACAGTAGGTTTTTTGATGGGATTTAAGGTGCCCGTTCTCCAAATTTTCTAGTTTTGCGTTCAAACTAGGGAAATTTTTCTATTTTTTGTGTTTGTCTTCAAGCACTATACGAAATACAGTGGTTCGACAGGAAATAGAAGCATTGGATTTATGTGCACGTTACTTCGAATTTCCAAATAGTCAGACAAGGTGAATTCCAGACACTGGAAGTCATCATGTCCTCACATCTTCAGCGGTGTCCCTGCCGCAAGAGTCTACAGATGAGCAAACGCGATTAGTAGTTATGCTGCTCAGCTCAGAAAAGTATTACAGACATATGAAACCGGGGATGTAATTTTTCCCAAAGACACCGGTAAAAGTATCAAGTAGGGTAGTATCCGCCTATAGTCTGAGACTTTCGAGTAGGTTACTCTGCTTAAACACAGTCGTTTAGAATCATACAAGATCCATTACATCCAGAAAATCTGTATCGACAACTACTGAGTTAATCTAATCCTCTCATTCGAAGAACACTTCCTGAAAATCCTAAAGATTTGACAAACTTTGACAAAGTTGAGAAGCAACTTTGACATAATTCTTTTCAAAGCGGTGGTTCGATTTGGATATATCCATGATTCACATATGATGATGCAAAAATTCCGTACCCGATTCTGTAGTTTTTGCATAAGTCATATTGTGATATGGGGGATGGCGTCATCGCGGAAATTGCTCAGACCTTGCCAGTTCATTGAAGGAGAGCATACCCTCGGCGAACTATGGCCAGTTCTCATTGAAGGGTTTCACTGCTATGTAACAAACTGGTTCGTGGGATTTGTAGTAGAACACGCTCACAATAAACCATCAAAAAGGGACTGAAGTGTGCATCATTTTGGACATTTTGTTTCTTAAGTGGACTTGCAAGGCCATCCTTCCATCATCCATGGCTTGGCAACATCCCTTCTGAAAATAGTCGTCGTATTTCGCGCTAATTTTAATTCATTCCCTGCATGTTTCGAGATATCTAGTGCGAGCAGCCGAAAATGGTGGGTCACTGTGACTCCAAACAACGGATATAACAGGGTCCGTACTAATTGTAAGCTCTCCAAGGCTTCTTTTCCATACAGTATAAAAAACAGATTTTTCTCTACAGAGCGGAACCGGAATAATCTGAAAGATCATGGAAGATACTGGTGAAAGATCACGAGGAAATAGTCAATGTGCAAAATGACGGGAATTTCTTGTCCGACTTCATAATTTTCTCCAACTGTGAGATATGAAAGTGAAGACATCAAGAGCTGGTGAGAACTGATACCCGAAAAAACAGATTGAAACTGCCAAAAACCCCTTCCTTTCACTGATCTTTGTCGATCACACACCCTCTGCATCATTGAAGGGGGTGACCGACAGCTAGGCCAGCTTCCACGCTGCTCGAGTTGCACCGCCCTCCACGGCTACGCTACCGCCGACACCCACCAAACTGTAGCACACTCAAAGGAGTCGATAAAGAGCCCGAAAATAAGGCACGCTTTTGAATGCGAGTTCCGCCATTGATAGTCTCTATGAAAGTCTCTCCACCACTCCACCATATGAAGGAAAACATGTCTTCCAAATGCCGGGTGGAAGAAGATTTGAAAAATATCTTACTTCCAAGGGGAGGTGCAATGCACTTCATATGGTTCGGTGAATTTCGCACGGTGATCTCGAATCTGCTTTCCAAATTTCGAAAAACAAAACGACTCCCTGAACGAAGTTAAAAGGCCCTTTTCCAAAGAACGTCGGCTCGTAAGTGTCAAGCTCCAGGAACTGAAGACGATGGTTTGGGTCCTTGTGCAGAGCCTTTTGCATTTTGTTGAACTTCCACTACTGGCTACAAGAGACAGGTCTACTTCGATATTACCGCATTTTGATGCTCCTTTCAACATAAGGAATGTCATCTGGTAAGCTGAGCACTTTCTATAATCATGTCCGATCGATTTAAAAAGTTAGCATTGTCCCATAACGAAAAATCCACGAGGTCGAATTTCCGCTTCGCGGCATTTCACTCGCGGCGCCCTCGTACGACTCGCGGTATCGATTGCCCTTGGTCGCCCGACTGCGTCACGTCTGCGCTTTCCACTCATGCCACACTGCCTCGCTTGAAGGCTGCCATGCCCTGCCAGTGGCACTCGCACCAGCCGTGCCGCTCATAGCGCGCGGCCGCGTGGAAATTCGACCTCGTGGACCCCACCCACGAAAAATGATCCACCTCGTTTGCAGATTTTAAATACTCCCCCACGAGCAACAATCTTCATACAGCCATTTTTTCTTACCATTCAAGGCAATATTCAAACGAGCGACGGATCATGTGATTGCACGTAGCATCGACTTTCAAGCTTATGCTCGTGACCCACCTTATTCTACCGCCTATGTACTTCCGACTCTGTGCCGTTACGTTGGAGAGATTCCTTTCATACCCATAGCATGCTTCGAGACGCGTCTGCACAGTTTTGTCTTCCGTCGCATTTGTGCGTGTCTGTGAAGCGACTGACTGTGACAAAATCTGTTTTATTCGTTGTGCTCACTGTGAAGAGCTTTTACGTTTCGATCACTTTGTACTGTAGTACCACATTTGCTCGTAATAAAATGATGAAGGCCTCTCTTTCCTTCATCATTTTATTACGAGCTTTTGATCTGGCCCAAACTTTTGAAGAACAATAGGACATGATAATTAGGAAAATGCTCAGCTTACCATTTGACCATGTTTTATGCCACAGCTACATCAAAATACGAAAAATATAAGGGTCTTTCGCAAGAAGTAGAAGAACTTTAACAAACTGCGAAAATAGCATTCGCACAATAATTAGAACCATCATCTCCAGTTTATGGAGCATGATATTTACCTCTCTGCCAAAGAGCTGCTTGCCGTTCGCTTTCCTGTGGCGTACTTGAGCCGATGTCTGTCTAAAAAAGGCTTTGTAACTGTGCTCACAGAATCGTTTTCCAAATTTGGAAAGCAGATTCGAGATCAGCGTCTGAAAATACGTTGGACCGTATAAATCCCATTACAAACGATCACTTGGGTCTCGGGTCCTCCCCTTGTTGAACCGAAAAACTGTTGCCCACATAAGGAAAAAATCAAGTTGCTCCCTGGTCGACGATAGCACGTAGGGGCATGACTCCATGCAGTGTTTCTCCCATGCTTACGGCGGCCCGTATTGATTTATACAATAATATTAGCCTTAATACGATAGTAATCGCAGTATAGAGCTCCGCTAAGTAGCGTTTTAGCGAAAGCGCGTCGCCCTTTCATACCCACACTGAACGTTTAATGACATATTCAAACCCGACGTCATGTCATCAGAACATGCCACCATAATAATATTAATGCTGTAAGAATACATATCAAAAAGCAGAGCTCATATCAGAAGCACAGCTATCAGCTAGTAGCTAGGAAAACAGTAGGATCGAATGATTCGCTCGTAAAGAGCTCATTTAATTTAAGGTTTCTTGTGATTGAATCTACTAATAAATGATGGAGATTTCCAGGAACAGCAAGATTAACTGACCATTGTTTTGGAATGTTAATTAAAGGCAGTGATAGGGGAAATTCGGACGAGAGTGAAAAAACAGTGAAAATGAAAGTCGATATGTCTAATAATAGTACACTGAAGAGAAAACGGACGGAAAAGGCCAAAGACCCGAGAAATAGGACCCCTCCCCACCGCTGATTCTCAATGTGGAACCATGTGAGTGACTTCTTGTAAGCCGCTCCCACCCCAGTCAATCGGGAATTACGTCATCCGGAGGCGGGATCGACTTATCAAGAGGCGGAACAGATGGGCGGTTGCGGCGTTTTGCGGTGTTTCTACAGCTCGGAGGGGCGCTTTTTCACCGGGATTTCGCCACAGGTAGCCTTCTTGGGCATAGGACTACCATGTGAGTGACTTCTTGTAGGGATTTCTCTATTACCACATTATCCCTAATGCTGTCTTTAAGTAGGATTATCGACTTACCACCCTTTTTGAAGATCATTTAATCGGCCCAAGAACCACTGACAAGAAGCCAATAAGGGTTACATGTTTTCAAAAGAAACGGCTTCCGCCCTTCCTAACCCGAAATATTAGGTTGGCTGATAAGTTCCTGGACACTTCAAAACAGTTTGATCTACAATGCGTCGATTGACAGCTCATCTTTTCATGTTCGGCCTTGTCGAACAGTGCTCTCGAATGTTCCACCACATAGGTATATAATGGCCGGAGGTCGTCTAGAGAGAAGAAGGACCGATGCTATGCTACTGCACGACAACGATAAGAGCCACATGTAGCGAAGATCACTCGAGGTACTTTGTCGGCTTTAGAGCGGGAAGTTCTGTCGCACCCACCATATTTCCCGGACCTCTCCTCATCTGATTACCATTTATCCCCTCCCGAAAATTATCTGAAGGACAAGCAGTTCAAAAAAGAGGAGGACCTTGAAATCGCAATCAACGACTTTATAGCGTCGCAGTCTGCACAGTTCTGGATGAATGGAATTGAAAGGTTGCCAGAGCGATGACAGAAGGTTAGTGATAACGATGGTGAATATATGATTGATTGATTAGAAGCTGTTCCAAAAAAAGCTAAAAGGATAAAGGATAAAGTTTTTGGCGTTGATCAATCCCTTTCCGGGATGCGCCGCACATTCTAGTTCCATTCAGAATCGTGATGGCTGGTGAATGTGATGTGGCCTATACAATGACTTGCGGTGGCCAGCCGATGTACAAGTCAGTGCTTTTATCCTCCCAGACGAGTCTGGTACCAATTTGCCGACCCCGGAGGGATGGAAAGCTTGGTTGGCCTGGGCGGGCGTTGATGCCGGATTTGATCCGCGCACCATGAGAGTGGGTTGCGCGCCACCTGTCACTACACCACCTCCGCCCCTCGAAAAAAAGTTATAAAATATAAAACGTCTCGAAGTGTCCAGGAATTTATCAGCCAACCTAATGCGATCTCCATATGAGTATTCCTCACACCAAGCATGACCCTGGCAGCGGAATACTGGGTTGGCAGCTAAGCCCGAGCTCCTTCCACAAAAGAGCGCGTCATTTGACTGCGTGTCATTGCACGAATCATAGATCCGCGTCCTTCCGATCGATTCTCTATTATAAAACGGGCGGCAAGACCTGCGGCATAATGTGTCATGAACCATTCCATTTCGTTCTGTACTGTGGCAACATCTACCTTCTCGATTTTCATTTACACTTGGTGACCGAATCGCTCCCGCTACCGCAAAGGGAACGGATGAGGTCATGCAATGAAACGGGAGTCTACCGTGAAAAAAAGTCCTATGAAGAGCAAGTGAGTCAGAACTCAGCAATCACCAGTACTATTAATATTAATCACATCTTCTACTTTTGAGGAATGATAGAAGCATCGAAGAATGTAATGAAGGTATCAACGAAAAGTCCGTGAGAAGCCACCCATTTTCATTCACTATTTTTCTCTCAGTCAACCTATAAGACCGAATAAATTATGTGCGCAGTCTGCAGTAACTTCGATACCTCCGTCGCATGAAACATGTAAGTAGCGGAAAAATGTCATCGGTGAAGGTTGTTGATGTGAAATAAATTCAGTCAGATCGGTTTATGTGAAAGTTCAACTATAAAATATATTTTAAGGTAGAGACAGACTTAAGTACATAGCTTTTCATTGAGAACCGGCAAATAGCCGAACTGCTGGCCGAAGACAACACATCCAAATTTCTGTTGTAATTTCTGTTGAATTCAGTACATGTAATGTGGACAAAGCATGTGTCGTTGTTCATCCCATATAGATTGCGCGCATGCACTCTACTTTCATGGTATATTGTGGTTGCAGTTTGAAGGTGATTTGGTCAATGCAATCTCCTGCAGAGCATAACAACATAGTATAAGAAGATGCTCCTTTTGCTCACATGAGTCTGGTACCAATTCACCTGCCCCAGAACGATGCGGACACTCAAGATTTGAACCGCTAGGAGTGCTCGAGGAAGCGGCGCCTTTTGTCACTAGACCACCGGGACGTGATTGATAATGTGAAAAATGTTCGCAGTTTACCAAAAGTTCAAAAAATTAGCACGGTTTGGCTTCTCTGTTACCTTGGAGAATGATCGGTACGTTCACGAACGTCTCTCAGTTACCCTGCATTTGAAGTGTAATGCAATTGTAGCATGCGCACGTGGGTAGTGGGTAGCACAATGATAGGAAGTTCAGTCCATGCGAAGGTACGTTCTGGGTGCCACTCATTGTCAAATGAGGGAATTTTCCTGACTGGACCCACATTCGAGGTGCTGGAGATCTGCTGAAGACAATAAATTCAGAAAGTGAGAAAGAAAAAGCGAGAATGCTGTAGGTGAAAATATGCAATGGCTAGGGTCGCAGGAGCAGAAGACATAGGAGAGTTTATGGAAAGACGCAAGAGCACCACACGTCAGGGTCAAGCCTCCGTTGAGGAATCCCAACGAGAGGGGGAAGGGTCGTATTGGGTCCGCTATGAGGGGATTGTAATCGTTAAGGTGGGCGGTGATCAACAGAATTCCTCAGGCTGAGATCTAAAGGGTAAGGGGAGAAATGATAAAACCGATTATTAACATAATCATCATGGAAACCTCATGCATGGCGCGACCCACAACGAAACCAACAATGTCAATGACCTTTTCATTCGTCCACTGGCACGATTTCACGTACAGAGACACCTCCGAAATTTACCGATTAGCCGTGGGAAGCGGCATCTATCCACGGGTATCACCGTGGATGAATACTCCAGAAACTATGGGATGAAAAAGAAAAATTAGCTGATATGGACTTATTCATATCTTACTACGATCGCAAGTACGTAATCTCGTGTTAGCAGCCGCTATACAAACCGCAAAAACGTTTGTATTCATTGAGATGTGGATGAAATCCTCATGCATGGCGCATCCCAGAAAAAAGTTGACCGACGCTTCTTGCCCTCCCACTAGGCCTTCCAGAGCGAAGGATGCATACCAGAGAAATTTCTGTAACAGTAAATCAATTTTTCTGAAGAATCTTGGGAATATCTCGCAAATTCGGTGAAAAAAGCTTTCCTCAACTGGCTTTTCTGAAGGTTTCTTCCTTCGTTTCAGAGATATGACATAGCTCAGAAAGTCATTCGAAGGCGACAACCTAGAAGACCCCGCCTCACCAAAACGCACTCATATGGTTGAGTTTGAAGGAAGTTATGGCCATTTAAATAAAACACTTCAAAATTTTCCTCATCTAAGCTTCATCTGGAAACCCATATCGAGAACTAAGCAACCATTAGGGAAAGCAAGTAGATAGGTCTGAGGGAGTTATCAGGAACAGCTCACAGCTGTTTGAAAGATGGGCTCTAGGTAAGGTTTAAAGTATTTCAAAAATGTCGGAATTTAGTATGGGGAAGATAACGCGCTCCATCGTGATCGCCGCGCAAAGCCGCAGTAGCAGCGATTAGATGGGGTGCTGTGGAGCGTGTTACATGGATCCTTTTTAGCTTTTCTTTTACCTTTTAACTTTTCTATTCTTATTTTTTAATCCTTTATTTCTGCCCTATGACTTGCATGACTATTAAGCCTTCTCCTTTGTCATTAGGACGAACACATTATCAATGGTCGGCAATGCTTTCGTTCCGAAATATAAATATTGGAATTGTAGGGTTCTTATGTTAGACGATTTTGTTTTGAAATATGAGTGCTGAATTTTGCTAGGTACTTATTTCCCTCTTTTGTCAAGAGTTTGGTTTGGCCTCATTATTTTCTTTTACCATAGACTCTTAGTTTCCCTGGTGGATCGCATTGGCTTGAGAAACCACAGAAGAAGCGAAACCTGAAGAAAGGGGGGGGGGTCGTTTGAGACTCCCTTTTTGGGGGGGGGTTCGTAATTTCCGAAAATTTTCCTCAACTGGACGCTTGACCCTGGCACATGTCCGATCCAAACGAGACAAATTTTTGGAAGGAATTGAGAGGCCTACAACGTACCGTCATGAAACACACTAGAATTTCCCACTGACATACAGAAGATTTCAATTCAATGTAGGAAGATGTTTGGGTTTTTCAAGCTTAAACCACTTTTCGTATATCAAACACGACACCCTGACAACAAATAAATAGATTTCTGAACTACTGCTCTTGATTCGCAGCCCATTCAGACTAATCAGATACAATGAAGGACATCAGATCAATGCATTTAGAACCGAATCAGAGCAATGCAAATATGGTGAACACTCGAAGCCATTAAATTCAATATCACCGCTATGGAATTTGTATGGAAGCATCAGGAAAAGAAACAAATGAAGCGTAATGTCTGTAAGTGGGCTCAGTCCACTCAAAAGGGGTGTTATACACACAGGACAAAAGAGCTGTAGAAGGGTTTATTGACTGAACATAGAATGTAAAGGGACTGAAAAGAAGGGATGCACCACATCAGCTGTGAGAAAAGGATGGTACCTTGTGAAAATTTGCGGCGATTACGCGAACGAACTGATGGAATGCTTGAAGGAATGAAACATGAAAGAAAAGCCACAAGAAAATTTTCATGGTTTTTTCTATGAATGCAGGTTTCCGACAACAGTTAAATCGGAATAAATCGGTGGAAGCTCACACGACAATCACTGTGAAGTGGCATTCACTGATCGCATTTTGAGGTGCGCCTCACGACCAACTTGTGCTCACAATCGTAAGAAACGTAGAAGTTACACAGCATGTAACAAATCACAGAATTTCATAATTCAAATAGGAAAAGGAAAGTCCTCCCAAACGAGTCTGTTATGAAGAAAACGATCTCCGGGTGGGATTCGATACAAAGCTAGATCTCCAGACCTTGTGTGCGTCACCCGTGCCATTTGCTTTAGTTTCTACACAAGTATGATACAATCAATATAGAGATTGAACCAGAGAAAAAAATTCGCAGAAAAACCAGTATAGTATACCATCAAATCAAATGCAGTCGAGAGTCCGTCATTCAGAAAAAAAAGAAGAAAATTAGAAGGTGAGCGACAATCAATACCGGAAACGAAAGCGATGAGGAAACCAATAATCTGATAGTTTTTTCAAAGGAGTCTGTCACAGTCGATGAAAACGAATTTCGTCTGGGAAAATACAATCATGCTCGACGAGCGACCACGTGGGGAGACCTCTTATCAGTAGGGAATCACAGAGACACACCTACGCCAACTACGAGGTTGAAACAATGTTCGCATGAAAAGACAGGAAGAAGGTTAGTTTCGAGAATCATTGCAGTGAAAGAAATCATTAGCAGATAACCAGGGAAATCACCGGTCAGAAGGTGCAGAAGCCTGAATGAGAAAAGTGTTATCATTCCTAAATCATGGCATGTTGCCTGGCATTCCATTGGAAGTTTTAGTCTGTGAACAGAAAGAAAGAACATAAGTTGGCGCTATGTGGTTGAATACGGGTGGGAGACGTCATTTTGGCCGATACATTTGAATCCACATCTCAAAAAATCACAAGGAGTTTTTGCTAGTTAGGAAGAGTGGACTGGATCTGAGTAGTAAGCCTAGAAAGGGAAGGAGCTTTGCTCCTATCCATAAAGTGAAAGCGCGTGCAAAAATATACGGTTTCTATATGAGGTGAAAACGTATCGGCTAAAAAATTCTGTACAGCAACAACTTACGACAGGCTTAGCGGCAAGTCATTTAACAACACAATAGGAGTACAACGCTTGATCAAATTGAGTTCATGAGATCGAAATCCGTATCTAATCACTGAAGAAGAAGCAAAGAAATGATCTAACAGTGTATTAGAGAGCTACGAGGAAGCCGTTTGAGGCCTGATGTGACCATGGGATTTGATAGATGATTTACAAACAATCTTGTGGATTTGCTGCAGAAGATGGCTGAATCCTTCGCGCAGTTCAAAGGCATCTCACCGGCAGACACCCTTGCCTACAGAATGCGAGTGTACTAAGAAGAGATGTGAGGAATGTGTCAGCTGAGAAAAAAAAAGCATTCGCACGGAACGCAGGCACAGCTCACTCGATGCCATCGCGTTCGGCACAATTAATGACGTCACCGAGATGACATCATTTCCGGTCATCGGCTGAGTGAAATGAGCGGTAGTGAAGCGGGTACACACGGCTGACCCGAGCAGATCGTTCTCGAGCTGGCCATTCGCCAACCCGATCGACCCGTCGCGTCGGCCGGCTCCTCTGCGTCCGCCGCTGTCTGCGTCTCGCTGTGTGCCGTCGCGTCTAAAGACACTGCACACCGGGCTGTCTGCTCCGTCCGGCTGCCCTCCCCCCTCTCCGTGCCGTCGGTGATTGTTCAGTTGTGATAATCACTACCCTATCTGGTGCACTGCTACTGACACCCCGAGCGGTGCGAGTAGACACTATGGTTACCTTCGCGTGGGCCACACAGATCAGTGGAGCGTTCACAAACTGCTCAACTATGACCACTAAGCAAACAGATTAACCACGCTCCTGGTCGTCAAGCTTTCCCATGTACACCAGTGCAACTTTTGGTTTTTTCGCTCATTCAAAGGAACCATGTGGTTAAATAAAGTCGGGGGGGGGGGGAGATGCTAAACTTTCATGACGTCATAGCCTCTTTTCCTCACAAGGCTTAGGCTAGAGCAAATGAGACCCATGCTTTGACAGATGTTTTTTCGTGTGGGAGAAGGGGATATCAATTTTAGCCGAAGCCTAGGGTAGGAAAGGAGCCTCGACGCCGACGCAAATTTGCGTCCACTCCTCCCCCTCCCCCCTCGCCCGACTTTATTTGACCCGAAGTATGAAAAATGATTTTGTTGATTATTGAATAATAAAGCAAAGGTGCTAACCTACGTAATGCCGCAATAGAGAATACGGCATAGGATGTTCGAGACCCGTATGGATGGATCTCTCCCTCCCACTGATTTCTAACGAACATGTGTTTTCACTTTGCACCGGGCGCACGCCAATGAGGCAGAAAAATCACGTGGCCACGTTTGGTCCGCGACGCGATGGTGCGAGCTATTCGCGCAGTATTAGTTGAGTCATGAACTGTTAGGATTAAAATAAGGCGTAGAGCATCATTATCGTAAGACATAAACAATACGGCGCGCATAATTCACACCATCGCGTCGCACACCAAACGTCGCATAGCGATGTTTTTGTCATAATGCCATGTGAACACCCCTTTGCGCCACTATAGGGGATGAGGCAATGACGAAGGCAAGCGGCAACAGCTTCGCCACCATCCCAGGTTAGCTTCATGAAAAAGAGCTCGATAGGCGCATGTGAGATTTGTCATACATTACAGCGCGCTTTCGTTTACGGTGAGCAGATATGTATTCCACAGTCGTTGGTATCCAAATTCCTTGAGGAACTTTGATCCACTGAATAACAGCTCTGTGGTTGAATAGACGTAGTGGAACAATTGATTAGTCGGCACTTATAGTAATGCAATGGTTCAGTGACTTCGAAACCTGAATATAAAATCGAGATTATGTAAGTGAATTACCGTAAAGTGGAGCTACGCCAACAATATATATTCTTCCCTTGAATTGATCTCATAAAAATTGAGCATGCGGTTGCGCTGGGGCTAGGTTTGCGATGGACCACGATCGCAAGCTGGGCTCATACAGAAGAAGTCTCGCACTACTTGGGTTGGGTATTCAGTAGCGTAACGATTACTGTTAGTTCTCTGCTGGATTGGTCCACGATGCCGTAGACATCAAGCCGTTTGTGTTAGGCCGCGATCTCACTTTTTGGTGCCGGCGGCAGGGCGTGGCTGTGTGACTCTGCGTCTCCGTCTATGCCACCCTGCCTCATTGCCTGCGTCATCTCTGCACCTCCCCCGTGCTACTCTCCCTCGCTGCCTGTGAACGCAGCCACGCCCTGCCAGCGGTGAGTATGACCGCGGCCTTACAGATCATCCTATATCCCAGCTGGGCTTATAGCCTCATAATCTCTCGCCATACATTTTGAAGTGAGATTACGGTACAACTCTAAATCATGGGGTAGTCTCATTGGAGAGCCTAACGGCACTATTCACCCAAAGCAACCCCACAACCTCGCCGGCCGATGGGGTCAAGGAGGTATTTTTATAGAACCTTTCAATTAGCTGCAAACTTTTACCCTGACAGTTCGACCCGTTTTAAACAATTAAGACACTCGCTCGCGCTTGCTCAGAGGTTGCGTCGACGTCTGTGGCGCGAGCGCAACATCAGAGCGCCTGCCATCGGCGCTGGGGCCAAAATGGGGTGGATCATCAAACTCACCACGGAGTAGTTTGTCCCTCTGAGCATGAGTATTGCATTTGTTAAGCATGAAACCGCCTGGCGTTCGTAAGAAAACATAAAGCGCGGGAATGTCCAAAGAAACAATGGCTATACTAGTGGGTGCAAAACTTCTTACTCAGAAAGTCAAACTACTCCTTGGGACAAGTCTGGAGCGAGTTTGGTGATCCACTCTATCTGGCGCCGGCGCCTGAGGCCGTTTCGCGTCACACAAACATCGTATTCGAATTCTACAGGTCAAACTGCCGTTTGGATAAGTTTTGGGCAAATTTGATGATCCATACATTTGCGAAAAAAAGCGAGCAATAGAAACCTGGAAACCCGATTTTCCCTCGCGACCCTCTCCGTCACTAATCGGGGGTAGACTGCAGACCGAATCAGCCGACTGCGAACATTGCAGCGCCTTCGCCGGCAACTCAACCTGCTAAGGAACTGCAGAACAGTACTGTGGGATCATGATAAGGCCCCAAGCTGCGCTTTTTAAATGTGATTTTCGCTACACATCACCTCTTCTATGTTGACGACTTGTTTTTTTTTTTTTCAGAGCACACGTATTTCCTGTCCTCACTTTCTCCTTGACAGTGTTTCCTTAATCGAGCATCGCGTGAGTTCCCAGTTGGCTGGGCACACTACTGTACGCGTAACATCATGGTCGTCAGTAGGTCAATCGGAATTGCTTTTTTCATAAATTTACTTGGCACCCATAACCACGTGTCATGCCACGCCAATTGTAGGCGTGTTTTCTTTCCGTTTACTTTTTCCTGGTTTCAAGGCTGCATGGGAACCGAGTTATGAATTTACCAGCTGGCGGGCGCACACTACTGCACGCGATTGGCGATGCTGTGCCAAATGGGTTTGATCGGCACGACCACAGTTGTGTATGGAGTTGAGTGGAAACTCCCTTTCCTCAGCTTTCAGCTGAGTTATTTATTTGGATAAAAGCAGAGAAGATGGCTTGATAAAAAACATTTCGGTGTTATCATACTTCAGTCGTTTGGCATCGAGCCGGACACGAATCGCGCGCAGTAGTGTGCGCGAGCCAGCTGGTTTAGGTCATCATTGGGAGTTTGAATAGTTTAGACATCGATAGTTTTGTATTCGACTGCATCGATTGGTAACAATTTGTTCACTTGCTGAGCATCTAATTCCTACACATTGATAGTAGATCCAAAAGCCGATTATCGACTTATATCGTTTTCGTAAACATGCTTCACTATTTGGAATTTTGCATAGTTTAGCGGTCGACACCCAGTGTTGCTGCCAGTACCGCATTAGAAGATGATTCCGAGTGAATTGCTTGCTTTGCTATCACAAATATAGGTGCATCATGATTATCAATGTAGATCGCAGTATCAAAAGAAATGCACCATTTTTTGGAACGCTGGGCAATTCAGCGGCCAGTGATATCAGACCATAAACATAATGTGTTCTACACACTGTTCTACACTACACATGCTCCGCCCACGGTGCCTAAGCCTCTTTCATGACTTTCGCAAACTGATCCCTGACCTTAACGCATCTTTCCCCGCGCCTGAGGACATTTGAACCAAATTAATAATTTCGGTCTGAAAACGGAGCATTCCAGTGCACGCCCGCGGGTGAGGCTACTTACGCCAGAAAATTTGGAATCAGAAATCAGGAATTTGTTACGAAATTCATATCCGCGTTAGAGCAATAATGGAGTCTGAATTACACAGATGATATAGCGGTTTGGACGGGGACCCTAACGGTGAATTACCGAAAGTTATAGCAGCTGATAGGGACTGATAAGGAGCCTCGCAAGGTGAATATCACCACACATGTTTCGCCTTTTATGTAGACACTAGAGCGTTAATATTCATAGGTGTTGGTGTTTTGCCTTTTGCGTGACTAGAACGTCAACATTCATAAGTGTTTAGGAGTTTCGCCTTACAACTGAAAGTGGAGTACTTAAGCATTGTCTTGTCCCGAAGCCTCATGTTGATCTGAATGTGTGTAAGACAATGTGAGACTTCCAAAATTTATCCTAAAAGACTCAAAACAGCTTTCACAAAACCGGTTGCAAAAAATGGTTGCAAAAGAGATCTGAGCCTTATAGGCAAGATTTCGCCGCCTAGCGACATTACGAAGCCAGAAAATGTACAAATTAGATGTTATTTATAGATTCTGTTTGAGAGTCTACAATCGTATTTGTACTGAAACAGCTTACTGCTGCCACAGGACCACTGTACTTACCGCCAATTGGTGTCCCTGTTCCCATGCCCACAAAACACCCCCCCCCCCTTTTATCGTTAAATAGTGCACCGCTCCATTGAAAATACTGTGGAAAAAAATCCTCGAGGCACTGGAACTAAAACGGTTATCCCCAGAAATAAATACAAGAGATGAGCTACGTGACTCTCTTGAGCTATCACATGACTACAGTGTTAAGCACTGTGAAATGAATGTGATACCAAACGCTATCACAGTCATAGCATGTCTACGTTATTCAAAGGTTAAGTCAGGGTGGGTCAACCATTTCTGCTTCTGCTCCAGTACCAGGGACGCCCATTGGCGGTGAGTACAGTGGTCCTGTGGCAGCAGTAAATTGTTTCAGTACAAATACGATTGTACACTCTCAAATAGAGTCTATAAATAACATCTACTTTGTACATTTTCAGGCTTGATAAAGGCGTTAGGCGCCGAAAGCTTGGCTATAAGGCTCAGATCTCTTTTGCAACCATTTTTTGCAACCGGTTTTGTAAAAGCTATTTTGAGTCTTTCAAATAAATTTTGGAAGTCTCACATTGTCTTGCACACAATCATGAAGGTGGAGTGTTCGCACTCATAGATAATACAGGGGAGGGGAGTACGGGAACAGAAAGAGTGACTGGTTAGGTTTGATAACCATTGATAAGGACAGATAAGAGTTCGATAAGTGAAAGGGGATCCTGTACACCGCTCACTATAAGACGATATCCATAGTTGAAGGGTCTGATGGTCAGTACAACTGGGTGAGTATACTTCGCCTATATTGTGATATCAGTCGATGCGATGTATCGACCGCTGAACGGCCAGCCTTCGAACAATGGCCTCTATCGTTGGATACTGCGATCTACATGAATTATTCAATACGACTTAGATTTAGCAAAGCAAGAAAATTATAATAGAAAGAAGTAATAGCAAAGCAAGAAAATTTTGTAATGCGGTGCCAAAAGCATAGAAGGGCACCGATCGCTAAGCCATCTGGAATCCGTAATAGTGGTGCCTATCGAGAAGAATTAGAAAAGATAACCACCAGTGACCGAAGAACGGATCTACCACCAATATAAAGCATTAGATGCACTGAATTGTCAAGATTCTTTGTGACATTAGGTTGTCCCAAAAGTCTTGTAGTATTTTTCCAAAAAAAATCAGTAACTATTGTTCACTTTGAGGCAGGTCCAGGCGGTTCAGGAATATAGTAGAACGTTCCCTAAGCTTTCTAGGAAAATATATATTGACCCACCAAATCCCATGGAGAGAGCTACAATGCCCGTAGTCGATATCCACCCAACTCGCGGTGTCATCTATTATGAGCGGTCTTGCGGCACCAAAACGACGGAAGCTTGCCACCCCATCAGCGCTACATTGGGCAAGGGATTGTGAGCTACGTGACCGTGCGCCGCTGGTTCATCAGCTTCAGCAACGGCGAGATTGACATGAAAGACAAACCACGCTTGAGACTGTGCTGGTTCTGGAACGCGGAAGGAATGCTTTTCGGCGAGGTGCTGGTACAAGGCGAGACAGTCACCGCTGCCGTATGCATCCACCACCAGCAGCTCGCCGTCGCTGTTCGAGAAAAATGCCGGAAAAGGTCCGCGGTCACCCTTCTTCATGACGACGCCCGCTCCCTTTTCGCACCCATTTCGCGAAAAGTTCCCAGCCCAAGTTCTAGGAGCTCGGCTGGGATGTGCTGCCCCATTCGCCATACTCTCCAGACATTGCCCCTTCTGGCCATCACCTTACCCATCCTATCGAATCCTTCCTGGCCAAGAGAAAATTCGTTGATTATGACTTGCTTGCGAAGGCGGTTGCTGACTTCTTCGACTCTCAGAACCCAGAGTTTTGGGAGAAGGAAATCAACGATTTTCCTATAAAGTGGCAGAGGGTTGCCGATAACAATGGTAAATACGTTGTTGCCTAATTGTTATTTGTTGGGCGAAAAAAAATTAAAAAGTGATGATCGAAAAGAATCCTGCAAGACTTTTGGGACAACCTAATATAATCCTAAACTATGAATGCTAAACTGTCTAAACTCACAAATAGTAGTAAGCGCTGTAGAGCAAGCTTCAGAAGACCAGGGCTCACTGAATTCCGTTACCGATCCCACATCAGTTTTGACAAGGGATATCGATCGCTTAATCATCTGGAGTTCCGAAAAGTGGGATGTGCAAGGCAAGGCTCAGCCATCAACACTGAATGAGTGAATCAGCAATCGCTAGTAAGACTGAACGCTCCGAAAGTGAACGCGGTTCCTACTCCGATATCAGTAATAATGTTTTGACCGTTAAGCGAGATCCTGAACAGTGATGGATGTTTGTAAAGATACCAAATATCTTTTTATACCAGATTGAGTAAATCCATGGTATTTCTCAATCAAAGGCACATTCCAGGATTATAGTTTTATTACAAATACCTCAGTAGTCAGAGAATTCGAAGCACAGTCGTGAAGGCTGGTTTCTACCGAGGCGTAGGCATGAGTTTCTGGAGCACGGAGAGGCAAGGAGGACAACGCGACTCCACCGTGCAGCCCAGGACCGCTGACTTCAGACATGTTTGCTGGCAATGATGCTGGCAACGGTGGTAACAGCATGGCAAATAAGGGCTGTGATTTATGCGATAAAAAAAGATGAATGAGAAATTCCAATAGTGAAGAAAACATTGATGAGCGAAAACAAGTGCTTCAGCACTCCTCAAGACACCATGCAAAGGGAACTGAGTCAAAAGCTCGCTTTCACGCAGCAATCTTCTAAGACCGCTTGCCACAATGCCTTATTTTTGCCACTTTCGGAGGCTTCTTACGGTTTTTTCTTTATCAGCGTATTCCTCAGCACCTCTCATTTTATGGTTCTCCGTTAACCCATCGAAGGTTATCCTGGAATGAGCTTTTAAATTGATACGTGTACTTCTGCAGTCTATACGAGTTTGATGATGTTCTCATTTCCCACTAAATCTGCGTAGGCTTGCTGATGAAGACGAACACGGTGACGGGTGACGAACACGAGAATACTAGGGCTTGCCTACAAATGTCATTAACAGTTATATAAATAATATGGCTGACTGCTGAATGTGAAAGTGTGGATTCTGTGAGCCGTAGTGGAGATATAAGCGGACAAAACAGCAAGAGTATATATGAGAATGGAACCCCAATTTTTTTGATTTTTGTCGAGGACAAGCTCACTCTGAAACACTGGTTGCTCGGACAAGTTGTCTCTTAGTATAATAGCATGGGGCATCTCACATAAAAAAAGGGAAAGAATAAGTGGCAAGAAAAAAGACTGATGTGCGGGGAATTCATAATGACTGAACATTGTGTCAGGCTGGGTGTCCGTAACAATGTTGGCTCTAATCCTGATGAATTTGGGCAACAACCTCTCCTACTAGGGTATAAGGCGTTTGGCTCGTTCAGGATGGATGCGACGGTTTGCGCGACAAAGATCGCGGGGTTGCAGTCATCTTCGGCGTTCCCTCTTACGGCTCAGCCTCGCCATGGGGCAATCTTGACAAGTTTCTCTCGTGATAGAGGACGAACTTCTGATCAAAGTCTATTTTGTCTACCTATTTCGTCCAGCTATAGTACTACCCCTCGCAACTTGAACGAGTCTCGTTTCTTTGGGAGACGTAATTTTGAAAGTCTCTATGGCAATACGAAAACATTCTCCTTTTTCATGTAGATCGCTGTTGAAAAGATGCACAGTTTGAACTTAGCCCAGCTGGCTTTTTTAGTGCACCAGCATCACTACTTTCATTTTTTATCATAGGCATGTTTCATGGTCCTTTTTACATGAGACTGAGCTCACAATGATTTCAAGGATATAGGCAGTGCCATCGCAAACCTCCCACAACTACAATGTTTTAAGGGAACAATAAGCCATATAAGGGGTAATAGCAATGCCAGTTGAAATACGTCATTGTGCGCAGGAACACCACCCTCAAAATACGGAAAAAAGAGAGGAAATTTTCCTCTTCGCGAAACACCTCAAAGTCCTGAGTTAGGTTCACCACGTTGTGGGCCTGCGCTCCATTCCGGGATAATGAGGACGCGTCGCCGCACAATTCGCCACGCAAAATCTAGCAGGCCTTCCGGACGAACCAAAAGCCCGTCACCCTTCCTCCTAAGAGGATGCCATACGATTCAACGACTCCTTAATTTCCTCAGAAAACTGCGTCGGGAGGGGGAAGGGCGCTTCAACCCAAATAGTTAAAAGTTCACGAAATCGCTCCTAGCACTTCATTTTCACTTGCAAACTACCTTTCGCTCCTCCACATATGGTTAACTCGACCACCTTCCTTTCAACCTTCGGCCTTGATTTAACAACTGCATTCCCACATAGGTCAAATACGACCCTCCTCGTGCCGCCCGGCTAACGCTCGACCATAGAGGAACGGGGAATAATCAAAAAGGACAGGCAGATAGGAACAAAGAGAAGGGCAGGCGATTATTAAACATAAGCAGATTGAGGAGGATGGGTGAGTAAATATGGAATGAGTTACATCAAGTTTGGGACGGACACGGAGGGATACAGCACAAAAAAGGAATGTGCAGCGAAGATAACATAAACGACTCAATTGGGCGCAAATGAGAACAAGTAGGGGAGACACGGAACTTGTTTCGAATAACGAGAGTGAGATGAAAGTAAGTGGAGTAGATATTAATAGCACTTGTAATGAGTGCACAGCCTACACAAACATCACTTATACGTATCGTGCATGATCACTGGAAATATATACCGCGTGCGACGCTATGCATGAGAGCTAGGAGGCATCATTAGGCAGTTCCAAAGCGATGACGACGCAATCGTCGAACTCAAATAAGAACCCCCTCCCCCCGTTCGAACCGAAGCGTGAAATGCCACACGCGACCACGCGAATCAGCTGACGGCTGTTTCGATGGCACACACCTAATACCAAGTCGAATGAGTCAAGTAAAAGGATAAAAGAAAGTTTTTGGCGTTAATCGATCCCCTCCTGGGATGCGCCTCACATACTAGTTCCATCCAGAATCGTGATAGCTGGCGAATGTGATGGGGTGGGGGTCTTTAGTCAAAATTGACTTTCCACGACTCCTGCCTCGCACCTTCCCTAATATTGGGTTGGGGAATAAGTCCCCGCCGTTTTTTTCAACCCCGTTTTTCACATTGTTTCCTCCATCTTTCAACAAAGCCAATATATGTTTTCGATAGAGCTTTTCTTGCTCTACAGAATGCTACTATCTGTTTTTCGATTTCTTCGACAACCTAATATTTATGAGGTTTGGAAATGAAGTGAGCTGAAGGCAAAAAAGTGGCACTTGCGCACCTCATCTTTCTCGTCTGCCATCAAAATCAAAAAATGTATGTGCATATGTTTTCGATAGAGCTTTTTCAGCTCTACAAAATGGTACCACTCTTTATTCAAATCGTTCAAGTTTTTGCTGTTTTTAAGACTTACAAATGCAGTACTAGCAAAAGTGTGCTTTTTCGTTATCTCCTTTTCCTCGCCTACCATCGAGATTGAAGAGGGTGTGCATATATGCATTCGATAGAGCTCTTTTTGCTCTACAAAATGATGCCTTTCTTCTTTTGTATCCTCTCATATTTTAGCATGTGGGAGTAAGTCTCTATGTGTTTTTCAATTCAAAATTGCGTAATGAAAACAAATTTTTTTGGCAGATTGTTTTATATCGTTCGATAGAACTCTTTTCGCTCTACAAGATAGTAATTACGGTTTTTGTTCAAACTGATTTTTGACATTTTTTAGAACATTTAAAAGTCGACGAAATCGAGCATTTTTGTCACATGGTGTCGAAAATGCTCGATTTCGTCGACTTTTAAATGTTCTAAAAAATGTCAAAAATCAGTTTGAACAAAAACCGTAATTACTATCTTGTAGAGCGAAAGGAGCTCTATCGAACGATACAAAACAATCTGCCAAAAAAATTTGTTTTCATTACGCAATTTTGAATTGAAAAACACATGGAGACTTACTCCCACATGCTAAAATATGAGAGGATACAAAAGAAGAAAGGCATCATTTTGTAGAGCAAAAAGAGCTCTATCGAATGCATATATGAACACCCTCTTCAATCTCGATGGTAGGCGAGGAAAAGGAGATAAGAAAAAGCACACTTTTGCTAGTACTGCATTTGTAAGTCTTAAAAACAGCAAAAACTTAAACGATTTGAATAAAGAGTGGTACCATTTTGTAGAGCTGAGCTCTATCGAAAACATATGCACATACATTTTTTGATTTTGATGGCAGACGAGAAAGATGAGGTGCGCAAGTGCCACTTTTTTGCCTTCAGCTCACTTCATTTCCAAACCTCATAAATATTAGGTTGTCGAAGAAATCGAAAAACAGATAGTAGCATTCTGTAGAGCAAGAAAAGCTCTATCGAAAACATATATTGGCTTTGTCGAAAGATGGAGGGAACAATGTGAAAAACGGGGTTGAAAAAAACGGCGGGGACTTATTCCCCAACCCAATAACTTCGCACCTCTCCGAATACGCCCAAGAGATGACCTTCTTGATTGCCTTCGCTAACGTCAAGATCTACAGCGCAAGGAACGGAAAGCGTGGAATTAAGTTGGGATAAAGAGAGATTCGCAGGATTGTAATTAATAAGAATTCATGAAGTAAAGAGAGTCACAGGCAATTTGAGAAAAAGGGAACAATGAGTCTGAAATGAAAAGGAACTAATTGAGCAACGGTGACCTCTTTCTCATACCAAATGAAAGGGAACAAGTGTATTTATGAGGAGTAATTCTGGTAGTTTTCTGCCGAATCCAACAACGTTCGTGAGAAACAAGGTATGAGGTTGTTGCAAAATCAATTTCGAAAAACGGACCGCATACTTCAAACTACTATAACTCAGCTTAAGCACATGTTAATTAATCGAAATAAAAACCAAGAGAGTCTACACATTTTTGCCAACGAACAGATGATAATTCTAAGCCTTTACTATAAAAACTACTATCACGAGAATCAACGAAGTTGTCATGACTCTGCAGTCATGATCACGAGGAAGCGGCTAGGTGCCTCTTGGTACCTGCATCTCACAACGCCAGCATACACGTAATAAACGTTCAATGGCCAAGCAGACACTTTTATGGCCATCTCAGACGAAGTTTGTACCGCCCACAATTGGGGGGTACAAATACCGCGTTTCGGGGAGGAGCGAGTCAGTTCAGTCCTGTTCAGTTCTGTTCACTTTAGTTTAGTCAATTCAGTCCCTCTTGCCCATTACTGACTTCTCCTTTCTCTCTCTATCGCTCCGTTCAGGCTCTTTGCCCTACAAGCGGCCTTGCCGCACAAGACAAGACACGAACACGCCGGTGGACCTGCCACCTGTCCACAACTTACACATCCACACGACAACAAACAATGTTAACAAGTAATGCATGTTGTAGGTAGCTATTATTGTAAAATAATTAGCTTTTGTATACTCATGTTGTATAATAAAGGAATTAAACTAAAGAGTTGTACGACAAACTACCACTGAATCAAAACATGGTGCATCGGCCAAAATTAATAAGACAACTACAATCAATAACACTTACAACTCACGCCTGAACTAATTCCACTTACAACTCCATGCGAAGTAATTCTACTTACAACTCACGCTTGAACTAATACCACTTATAACTCTTATCCGAACTAACTCCACTTATCACTCACGCCTGAACCATTGTACTGTACTTTCTTGCACTTACAACTCATGGTTGAATTCATTACAACTCATTACAATGCTACAGTAAAACTCATGCTTGAACATATGCCTGAACCTATGCTTGCCTAAATTCATGCCTGACTTACTTACACTTACATTTCATGCCTGCACACATGGTTGCCTGAACTCATGTCTCAACTAATTTCACTTACAGCTTAGGCCTGTTTGAAATAATGCTTGAACTAACTACACGTACAACTAATGTCTGAATTCATGCTTGTCTGTACTTATGCCCGAACTAATTGCACATACAACTCATACCGGAATGCATACTTGTCTGACCTCACGCCTGAACTATTTTAAGATACAACTCGTGCTTTATAACTTGCTCATCGCACAATTAATCGTATCATATCGAGCCTCCTCAACACACAGCAAAATCAATTTGCTACTTACAAAAAAAATGACAAAGAATGCGTTCACGGTGCTGCACATCGAGAAGCGAAAATTCAATGAGCATATTCATGTTGCAAACGGTTCAAAAACAAACCAATATGAAATTTGAACATATCTGCCTCCGTTGGTGGAAAAAAAAAATAAAAATCCCATATAAAATCTACCCATATATTCTACAGCTCGAGCATATCATAATGCACTTACTGCTCGAACAATGTATAACCGATCTATCGGCTGAATACACTTCAAATCTACAACCTGCACTGATCTACTGCCTGAACACATACAACTGATCTACAACCGGAATCGCCTGAACACACTGCAACCGACCTATAGTCGGAACTGATTTATCGCTCGAATACACTACAATTAACTCACAGCCTGTTGAGTCTACCACCTTCACACAACACCACTGCTCTCCTGCCTGGACCCATTCCAATTAAATTTCAGCCGGAATTTCACACTTCAACGCATTCATCCCTGAGTATAGCACAGTTGTGCTATAAGCTCTACACTACAAATGATCCAATTTTTGATTACTCTTGTTCGTTCTTTGACCAAGCACAGTTCAATTGCAGCCTGAACGCACCTACCACCTCAACGCACCTTCAGCCTGAATACACCACAATTGACGTTTAGTCTGGAAAAGTCTCACACACCTTACGGTTCTGTGAACTGACGTACAATTGAAGATTCTCACACATACCTAACAGTTCTGTGAACTGACGTACAATTGACGATGACTTTCAGGCCCGGTTATTTTGTATAACCTATCTGAAGGAGCATAACAAGCTACGGGCCGAGGAAAAAATACAACAATATACCAACCAAACGTATCAATTACACCTCTGCCCAATGTATATATGTACATAGTATCAAAAAAAAACTTCACATTCGTGCTCCATGTCCTCATGATCTCAGTGCACACCTTTTTACTTTTTTCCGATGGAGCACGATGGGAAAAAAATACACATATATCCCTATCGTTAATCATTATATGTTATGCTTTGTAAATACGCATGCCGGCTACACGCAACTGTTCTGATTAACAATTGCTCAGGATCCTGATTTCAATTTTCACAGATCACGATAGAACAAGGAAAAAACACAATCGAGAAAACCGCGGAAACAAGAAGTTTACGGCCAAAAAGATGAAAAAGAGAGCTGGAGTCAAAAATAGATTATGATGGCAAGCTTGCACAGATATACATCTGAAACGGTGTCTTGTAAATTCGGAGCCACAGACAGAAAAAATAAATTCTGAACACCCGAGGCAAACTCGCAAAAATGCTGATTATCAAGAACACATTCTGAAAATCCGAGACAAACTCGGAAAAGTGCTAAATGTCTGAAGCACAATTCAAAGTACACAACAGGAAAGCCACGAAATTGACAGGCTGTACAATGTCTGAAGATATTCATTTTTTCTGGCCGTTTTGCTGTTATTCTGAATTATTTATTTTGCGGATCCGCCCTACTCGCTCCCGTATCGAAATATGATTCGTTATGGCTCCAGATTCATAAGCTATGACCTTTTAAGGTAATGATAATCAGCTGTAATATGACGTTTCGAAGACACCGTAAAAGTCAATGAATCACGTGATTGGAAAGTCGACTTCACAATTTAATGTTCCAGAATACTGTAAAAACTCTTGTACTTCTTGAAGTATCAAAAATCAGCTGACTATACAAAGTTCTGACGTCAGAAATTATTATCATCACAACAGAAGCTTCAAATTCAACAAAGATACACGAAGCCTGCCACAAAAAGCCTAAGGTGGTTCTTCTCACAAATTTCTTTACGCAAACCAACATGACTATTTCATTCAAACCCAAAATATAAACAAGCTACGACTGCTTAAGTACTCATTATTACCAAGCTAAACCTGATCACATATTCGTCAACAAGGTACAAAACAGATACAGGGAAACCCACTCTGAGTCAAAAAACCCACTATGATTCAAAAAAAACACAGCCAATCCATCCTTTGAACCACACAGTCAAAGTCTTAGCCACCATTACTCTCATATAACATGCAAACTCCAACAATTTTCTGATTACAGGACATATTCTGTCACTGCATAACATTTCCCACTTCGTTCTCCTCTTACTAACATATCGTACACTATTCCCCGTCCCTTTTCCGTCAAAGCACTCAATGAACACCTTCCAACTACATAGACAAAGTATCATTTGTTGGCAACGCTATGGCGCAATACGCTGTGCGACGCCTCGCTGTACATAAACGTTGAAAGCTCATGGCTTAGCGTTGCACATTCAGCCCTTTCATGAGAAGAGAAAAGGACAAGACACCAGACGGGCATAGCAGGCCGCATGATGACATCATCACAAGCAATCACGATATTTACAAGTCATCACGACGATATTTACATATCATCCCAATCAACCACGGCATTCGCAGTCTATATACACTTACTAGGGCGCTCGAGGGAATAGAACATGCGACAACGGAATTTCTCAATTAATCAAACTATTAATGTAGACACTAATACACTTCAAAAAAAAAAACCAGCTCAGAAGTAATACAATACAGCTCAGAAGCTTTGGTTTCTATTCCCAGGCACTAAAACAAAGCCTGCGCATTATTACAATGCTCCGTTATCAACCCCTTTTACAGATGGACCATACGATCTCTAGAGACGGAGACAGTATCCTGAAAGCCGATGTACACCTTATCGGTCATGACATCTACCATGAAAGCCGTTTATAAAAAGGCGTAAGAACCATCATCTGTCATACTTATAATACTTTTATCCTCCTTTATAACACTTAACTCCTCACGCATGAATTACTTTCCCATTATTTTGTAAACTCCTCAAAATATCTTAATGATCTCAAATGAACCCGAGACTACACCTCTTCTTCAATCTTTAATTGAATATAACAAATCTGAAAGTTAACCCATTATGGAACGATTATTTTTTCCAAGTAGCAAGTTTGAACTACACCATTTCAGATGGATCAGGCACCTCCTAGGCGCTCGAGACAAGCAAATATACACCCTGAAATTTTGCTCCTCTTACAACGTCATAACTCGACTACAACACCTTGAACAATTAATTTCTAACCTCACGGTGAGTTCACCCGAAGAGATCACTTCGATAGACACCACGATCACGAGAAATTATTATAGGCCCGTATGGTCAATTTGGAGGTCCATGTAAACAATATAGAAATGGAGTACATTCTCATCGCGAACACGATCCTCACGAGAAACATGAATGGCACGAATGATAATTAAGGAGAGAATTTTCGAGTACTCACAATGATACTATCTCGATCGAATTTTACTATTCTTTTTTTGATCACACGGTAATCATGGAGTCTCAAGTATCGTCAATAAAGCTTAATTGATGAAATGTGTCATGTGGCAACAAGTAGAACGTATGCAAGTTTGCGGTAATGACTACTGCATTGAAGTAAAGGAACCTGACCAGAATATGAAAATACAATTCCCACCAGAAATCACCCTTCACACCTACCATATCACACTGAAGTCTATGGAAGGGAACAGCACTCAAGCGACTCACTGGGCATGTCCTCCGAGCCCATTTTGTGAGCAGATTACATGCACCTTCTGTTCACCACTGATTTCAAATCCGGAGTGCTGGCCACGAATCGCAATAGCTATAACCGCAGTCGTCTTTTATATACTTACAGTAACAGCATACATCGCATTCACGGTAATCCGCAGAGTGTCTAGAATTTACACTTGCCTCTCCTGGAAAAATGGATTCCTTCGCTGCTTCAAACTATGCTCACGTAAACGCTCCTCACGATGGTCACATGACTACACCCCTTTAATAGAGCTCGATAAAATCAACACAAGATGGAACACTACAACAATATTACGATTAATTACGATTGTAGCTTGCACTGTCCCGTATGTATATACTTGCCAACAAACGGTCTTGTTACCCACAACGATCTCCCAATGTAATCAATACGACCATAACTGCCATAATCAAACCACAGTACTTGCTCGCACTAATCCAATGCAACCTGAGATGTGCATACAACTTCAGCATGGCAATAGGCAAGTTCACATCATGCGTATTGCCTTGCAATCATTGAATCTCAGATGCCGTAAGGAGACGCTGTATTTTTCAAGGAACACCGTCACTAAAGTGCGCTATCAAAAACGCTGCCCACACATGGGAACGTGCACTGGCCTCAAATGCGCACAAATAACTTACAACACGATAGTTGACGAGCTTGAAGATGCTAACAATTATACGGGAATGACCTATTGCTCCGAATCGTGCGGGGGACTAGGTTGTTCATGTGGTTACCCCTCATCGGGATGTCTCTTCTATCGCATCTACCACGTACCTCTAGACAACAACATATACGAAATTTTTCTTGCCCATCTTGGTTCGAGACAATATCACTTACAGTGGAGTTCAATGGAGGCACGCCAATGCCCCACCATATCGAGTTAAAACCCTACACCAAAAAGCATTTATACAACACATCCTTCGAAATTACAAGTTTTACATTCACCCCTTTATCGATACTACATCAGCGATTCCTCACAGATGGGGATACAACAGCATTTATCCGTCCACAAACGGAATTTAGCTACGCCTGTCGTTCCGACACTCGCAAACAGCCTAACAACCACACCACTAACGATTGCGTCATAAAAGATACATGTAAATGCAATCCCGCGGAAGACTCCGTCACTTGTTATTGTACCAACAACAACATCTCAGAAATAACAAAACTTTCCAATACACTCCCCCTACCTATTCCCAACGGGCTCTTATCAAGAGAAGGACTTAACCGTATACCAGTCTTGAGAACACGTGCTGTTGCAGTGGAACTTATGCTCATGCTAGACCCCAATACACACCGTATCGCGCAACAAATACAAGATTTCCAATGCAACATATTATCTCAGCAACTTATCGGCTGTTACAATTGCTTCAAAGGTGCAACGGCCGATATATTATGTAAGTCCGATACACTCAAATCCACGGCACAAGTTAACTGTGGACTACAACAGTTCACCCTAACTTGCACACGAACGGGTACACAAAATCACGTACTCTTATTTTACAATAAGGCACGAGTACACGAGGCCTGCAAAGCACAATGTGGCTCTCATACAATAATTTTTACATTGCAGGGAACCCTCAACTATATAAATGGCATGAAACCCTTAAGGAATTACCTTCGATTGTGGGACAATAGAACCAACACTGACACCCCTCCTTTGATATAGACCTTGCCTTTCCGGACATTTCACATTTCTTGAAACATGCAAACAGTTTCTAATCTACTCAATAACCGTACTTCTGTCATTTATCAGTGCCCTAATGCTCAGTCACACCCTCCTTTGCACACAACCATACACGCAAAAACGAAAATCCTACAACTTCTACACGATCGTCTCATCGCTCCCGCCGGTGAGAATACTCCTCGCTATTCTCGCGGCAGTTCGACGTCTCTTCTACCTCGCCGTCTTCATAATCCGACTTCCTCTATGTCTACTGGCTTCTTCGCGACTGCTACGCTAAAGACATGCTTGCTCACGAGAAACATTCATTCTTCGACTCAACACACCACATCAGATAATTAACACTACACGACACTTCACCACTTACCTTTGGAGCTACTTCTAGATAGTAACTATCTTTAGACCTCATATGTAACTAATTATATTATAATGTGCTAATTCGTAGTCCCTAAATTGTATCAGTAATTGTATACTTTGAATTGTATTGTATTAGTAATCCTATATTAGAATTGTATCGAGAAACTGTATATTCTGAATTGTATCACTATTTAATATTAACTAATGACACAAACGACAATTACAACACTCATCAGGTGGCGGGGAGGATGCAAACGGCCGTTTACATATGGTCGACTCTTTCTTTCGTTGTGCGGAGTGTCATGACTCTGCAGTCATGATCACGAGGAAGCGGCTAGGTGCCTCTTGGTACCTGCATCTCACAACGCCAGCATACACGTAATAAACGTTCAATGGCCAAGCAGACACTTTTATGGCCATCTCAGACGAAGTTTGTACCACCCACAATTGGGGGGTACAAATACCGCGTTTCGGGGAGGAGCGAGTCAGTTCAGTCCTGTTCAGTTCTGTTCACTTTAGTTTAGTCAATTCAGTCCCTCTTGCCGATTACTGACTTCTCCTCTCTCTCTCTATCGCTCCGTTCAGGCTCTTTGCCCTACAAGCGGCCTTGCCGCACAAGACAAGACACGAACACGCCGGTGGACCTGCCACCTGTCCACAACTTACGCATCCACACGACAACAAACAATGTTAACAAGTAATGCATATTGTAGGTAGCTATTATTGTAAAATAATTAGCTTTTGTATACTCATGTTGTATAATAAAGGAATTAAACTAAAGAGTTGTACGACAAACTACCACTGAATCAAAACAGAAGTCAAGGAAGGCACATTCAACATCGTCTTAATTAGTAAGTCGTTTGTGACACGGATGAGAATTGAGGGCTTGAAAAAAGTGATAGTCTGTGGGGATAAGGTCGGGAGAATACGCTGGATGAGGAAGAACTCATTTACCCTAGTGGATCAATTTTTGCCGAGTAATTTGTGAGATGTGTGGTATTGCCTTGTTCTGCCACAGGATCGGCCCTCCTCTATCCACCCCCGCAGACCACAATTTTTTGCAACTTCCTATACATTTGCTCCTGATTACAACAGTAACACTCTGCTGTCACGGGCTGACTAGGTTGCACGAAACTATTATGGATCACACTACAACATCACCACACAGTAACCATAACCTTTTTAGCGTGAAGATCGAATTTAGGAAACGTTTTTGAAGAAGCATCCTTATCTACCCAGACTAATCCCCGCTTCCTGTTATCACAAAGAACCCATTTTTCACCTACAGTTATAATACGGCCTACAAATGGCCAGTTTTTATAGCAAACTAGGAGGGTGGAGCAGGTGTCGAAACGTGCCAGACGCTGCTCATCGGTTAGCTCATGAGGCACCCACTTCAACATCTTCTTCATCTGGCTGATTTCCAGCAAATGTCTGGCCACTAAGAGTAATGTACGCCCAGAGCTTCCGCTGACGTACGAGTATTCGTCTCCGGATTTGCTTTGACTTCTCTCCTTATATCTTCATCATTAAGCGACGACCTGCGGCCGCGACCCGACTTTCCTTCGAGATCAAAATCGCCACAAGCAATTTTTTCAAACTAGAGCTCCACTGTCCGTTCGCAAGGACAATTCGTCCCAAGAACACTGCTGAGATTACGAGCTGCCTCCGCTGCGGAGTGTTCCAATTTAAATTCGTGAAGCATGATGACTCTATAGTCGCGTCGGTCCCTTATTATACGCAGCCCTGGAAAAGGCCGGCTGGGAAAATTAGAGCGAAATTCATAGAAGTTTTTGAAAGAGCAGATGAAAACTACCAGATGGTATGTCTGATATTTCTCGAGATGGAATAGTTCACGGTAAAAAATAAAATTATTTATACATACCTTGAAACCGAAATTATTTTGCAACAACCTAATACTTTCCATTTACGTGAGCGAGCAAAGATTTCGGGAGCAATGGCAATTTGCAATCGCCTAAAAGCAGGACATGTCCTCTCACTTTTCTTTGACACCTTTTCTCTTTTTAAGGTCTCACACCTTCTTAGTAGATCACCTGAGTAGGTATTAAAGCAGGCGGACAAGCGTAGTACAAAGCACGACCACCATGTCTGTTTTGCATGGGCATGATTTCCAATGTACCCTGCGACAACCTTTACCAGAGCCCCTTTATTTCCACATTTTCGGTGGACAACATTGCGACTGACACTTGGTTCATAAGCAGTGCACAATCACCTGGTTCCACACTCTACATGGGAACGCGCCTGCGCTCAATCCCTACACCACACCAGAACTTTCTCAGTCACTCTACGTGGCTTCACACCATCCCAAATCACTCCCTCTCAGTTTTTCTCAGGTTCTGAACCCTTGCGAGATACCTACTACAGCATCATGCATTCGACTGCTCCGCAAGCATGTGCGCTCACGGCTCCACTTCATAATCCCGTGCAACCATGTGAAACTTCCATGCTCCCCTGCGTTACACCCCCACTCCACCTGGATTCGATACTTCTATGTAATTTCGAAATTCTATAAGCTAATACTATATAACTTTGAATTTATTTTAATTTTAAATCTGATTTAACTTTTAATATTAATTTTTGATTTCAACTTTTACCTTTTAATCTTGAAACCAGTAATTTTATATAATTAATACTTCTATATAACTTCGAAATTCCGGTTTTTTCTGCTTCATAATGATTCCATTCAATGTGATTATTCCATTTCGCTGATGTAATAAAGATCTTTATTAGTTACATAGTTGATGAATCGATGAAGCAGTTAGATGAGCCGATTAAGCGAGGTCATCCCTTAGGCGCATTCGGAGAAGTGCGAAGTAGGGAAGGTGCGAGGCAGGAGTCGTGGAAGGTCGATCCTGTCTAAAGACCCCCTCCCAATGTGATGTTGTCCACACAATGAATTGCTGTGGTCAGCCGATGTACAAGTCAGTGCTTTTATCCTCCTAGACGAGTTTGGTACCAATTTGCAGCGTAGGAATGAAAGGCTAGGTTGGCTTGTGCGGGCGTTGATGCGGGTTTGATACCCGCACCATGAGAGTGGGGTATGCGCCACCTGTCACTGCACCTCCTCCGCCCAATGACCGCCCAATTCAGAATTCAAGTTTTCTAATGAATCAAGTCTCTAAATAAATAAAGGCTGCTTGGCTTAGCAGTGGCTAAAGGGGCGTGCCGAACAAAGCGCGCAACCGCGAGTTGCGCCACACGGTGTCTCCTTCAACCCCAAAGGATCCTTTATGAAGAACGGTGCCTATGCCTTAACAGTCAAACCCATTTCGGTGCCGTTAAATCACATTTAGTGAGACTGTTCGATTGCAGATCCAACAAATTATTTGAAAGCTACGGGTTACGGGTTAGGATTACGGGTTCTGGCAAATAATAGATCCGTTCAAAGGTATACACACCAAAAACCTGCGCAATACTCCAACCACGAGCCTGAAATTCACTTATTGTGCCTGCAAATTTACAGACGTTAGCGCTATCCAGTTACAGAATAACGTGAGCACAGGCAGCGAGGCAGAGTGGCACGGGGAGATGCATGGACGATGCAGGCAACGAGGCAGAGTGGCATAGGTGGGGACGAAGAGACACGCAGCCACTTCTTGCCGTCGGCATCGCAAAGCATGAACGCAGCTTAGCAATGCAAGTAAGGGTCTTGAAGACACTTGTATTGAATTATGAATCCAAGAATTCGATTATTGCTACAATTTGGCGAGCTTATCTCACACACTTTCTAAGAGAATCATTGGAGCATGTTACTACTCACTGCGATTAATTAATACTTTACATTCAAAAGCAACGTAATGGAGCGATTCACCTCTCTCATATTGCATTCCAACAGGTGCATACTCGCGAAGCAACTATCGGTCCATTCTAACAAAAATAATAGCGATAGTGATTATGAAATGGCCAGTTTACACGGCTCACTGAGCTTGAATATTAGCTTTCGAACTTTTAAAATTCGGTAGCAGAAATGATACTGAATGACCTAGCCGTTGCTCAAATGCAAGTGATTGAAACGTTCTGTGATATGTAGTACTGACTTTCGCAGACTGTTTTGTTAGCACTCGCTCCAGTCAGCCCTCATCGGTACTTCACGAAAAAGTCTCCGTCGCGACGCAAATCACTTATGAGTGACGAAATCGTAACTGATGTCCATAGAAACAGCGGATCGGAAATCAACTAGATTTTTTGGCACTATTAACCCACAACTACCCCATTACCTCTTCAACCGATGTGGTCGAAGAAGTGATTTTTGGGAAACTTCTCGATATGGCTGCAAACTTCTACCCAGGGGCAATTCGGCCCGTAGAACACGAAGGCGCCGGCGCCAAAATGGGTGGATCACCGAACTCGCTCAAAGTTTATCCTAAGGGGTTTTGCGCCAAACGCAAAAATCACCTCTTCGGTTACATCGGTTGGAGAAGTAGTGGGGTAGCATGTAGCTTGCATGTATGTGGTGCTCTACTACACACCACACACATGCAAGCTTGCAATTTAACTTGTAACGTATATTGCACTTATTGTATAATTGCGCAAATTGCACGAACAGTTGGATGTAGACAAAATGATGCTCTGTAGTTATTCCAGACCGGACCACAGAGGCAGTAGATTATACTATGTGACAAACAGGCCTCCAAGATAATGAATCAGTTGAATAACGGTGGAAGTCATCCTGCGGAAAAGCCATCTATTTCTCACGAAGAAACAACAGTTGTATCGTTATTCTAGGTATGTCAAAGAATTGTTTTTGTTTTGACGTGAGCACTCGACAGGCGACGCGCTTGACGGCTTCCAACATCGTAAACTAACTGAAACACAAGCAAGTCGCAAGATCAGATCAGGCTTATTTTTACAGCAGGGTCTCTGTGACGCAACTGTCAAGTGCATGCCACTGGCTGCCCTGTCCGATCTCATCTTCTGCGATGTGAACCAAATCCACTGTAAAATGCACTCCAGAGTCAAAGCGGAATTCATTTCGAAGTCTCCTCTTCAAGATGAATTCCGCTTTGACTCTGGAGTGCGGCTTACAGTAAATGATATACTCAATTTTGTACACTACCCTTTGGCACAAAATGCTGCTGCCAGTGAAAAGATTGGTTTCGCAGAATTCTATTGACTAGGCGATCATGAAAATTCCGCTCAATCACATAGAGTTTCTAACGAGAACTACGCCTCTTTTCTGTCTTTTCTTTCTCTTCAACTTGACATGATGTATGATACTCTTGTATAAAGAGAACGACTTTAAGGCGAGAAATTTTGTAAGACGCCCTTCGAAATCAGCCACACATGCTTGTCGCAATCACTTCTGTCAAAGGCAGCGCTAGAGAAGTGCGGTCTACTGTTGAAACTACAGGTGTAAGTTGCAGAGCGATAATAAAGAAACAACGAAATAAAAAGGAAAAAATCCAGAAAAGGGATCATACAATTCTCTTCTGCCGTTTGCGTGTGACGCAATCTTGTCGACCTGATAAACACTGAAAATGATGGACTCCCCCAGGGCGCATTCCCTTCTTGTCCGCTTAACAATGCACAATTTCCGCTTGAGCTACACTGTATACAGCTGGAGCCGTAGAAGGGTCTTCATAATTTGCGACGGCGGCAACGATGGCAGTGGAATGCCCGCCACCGGCAACCCTGACACTACTAAGACGCGCTCTATTCATAATGCTCGACCGAACCATACGACAGTACGACGCGTGGCGAAAGCCCGCGCGAATTTCGCTACAATTTAGCACTACAGCAAGATTTCCGCCGAATGATTTCGCCACGGATTTGCACGGGCCTTCGCCGCGATCATTATACTGTAGCATGGTTCGGTCAGGCGTTATAAATAGAGAGCGTCGCAATAGTGCCGGCGTTGTCCGCGACGGGCACTCGATCGCCCTGAAAGTGGAGTGTTAAAATCGCACAAGAACGCGTTGTCGCGTTTTTAATGACTTTTCGCTACAAATCGTTTAATTATTGACTTTCTCGCTGAAGCTCTATATATCTTCGGAATCAGCTCGTTGAGGTGTAGAAGTTGGTGCTACACGATTTTCGTTTTCAATTCGGCAACAAGCCATTTTTCTTACATTCCGCAAGGTTTACAAGAGAGAAATTCCTTCAAAATTCCTTGTTAGAGAGAAATTCCTTCAAAATTTTTTGTTAGAGAGAAATTCCTCTAAAATCTGATCTGGCGATGCTTTTCTCGCACAGTCCTCATCTATGCTCACAAATGTATAGAAATTTTAAAGTTCTCGTCATTTCGGATGCTCTCCTCTTTGTTTATGCTGCAACAAACAGCAACAGCTCCTCCGTGTGAGCACTGTCGAAAAAACTTCTCATAGGCCATTTTCCAACGAGGATTATCGAATGTGTGCACAACACTCTACTATCGAATGATCAGTCTCCCTTGCGAAATCCGACACGCCATTTCATCGGTGCAGAATGGTATAGCACCCAGCCCCGACAGGATTAAACCGCAACATCTGAAGAATCTCCCTCCAGTTATCGTCAAAACACTAGCCCGACTCTTCACACGCTACCTGTCGGATGCAGGGTACCCACCTCGTGGAAAACCAGCAGGACTGTGTTGCTGTATAAGAAGGGAAATCCACACGACATTGGCAATTGCCGTCCAATGTGTCTGCTGTCTGTAGTTTACGAGCTCTTCACTCGTGTCATCTTGAATAGAACTGGTAGAACTTTAGACGAAGGACAGCAGTGCAAGCAAAAAGGGCTTCGAAGAGGGGTCGTACAATCGATCACATCCACATGGTCACTATGCTCATTGAGGTGTCGCGAGAGTACAAGATACCGTTATGTCTCAAATTCATCGATTTGAGGGAAGCCTTCGACTTAGTTGAGGCAGAAGCGGTTTTCGATGCTCTGGGACATCAGGGTGTGCCTACTCAGTACACAAGTGTACTTCGTGGGCTCTACAGCAACTTTACTACCAGGATCTCGCCATTCTACAAGGAAGTCATCATCGACGTGAAGAGAGAGGTTCGAAAAGGTGACGCCATCTCGTCTATACTTTTAGCGCCGCTCTTGAGAACGTCATGCGTCACTCGGAAGGGAAGGAATGGGAATGAAGGTCGATGGCCGACATCTTCACAACCTCCGCATCGCTGACGGCATTGTGCTTATAACACCGACGACCAGCAAGCGGAGCGGTTGCTAGCCGATTTCAATCGCGAGTGTGGAAAAATCGGTCTGCAGCTGAACCTGACGAAGACGATGATCATGAGAAACGGATTTGTACCTGATGCCCCATTCACGCTGAACGAAACGATTATCACTGAATGCTTCAGCTTTGTGTGCCTAGGTTGGGAATCAATATGATGAGCGACTTAGCACAAGAGCTGAGCATCAAGAAAAGAGCGGTTTGGAGAGCCTTAAAGTCCATGGAGGGAGTAGTAAAGAAGGCGAAGAACATCCGGCTTCACGCCCATCTCTTCGATTCCGCTGTCCTTCCTGCCCTAACATAAACCTCAAGGACTTGGACTTTACGTAAGTAGGAGGAGCATGCGGTCGGCGTCATCCAACGCGCCATTGAAAGAACGATGCCCGGAGTATCCCGATACTTTTTGCTATAGTCCGGGTATTGTATTCATTTTGTCCCTTTACCCTCGGCACTGTTGCTGAGAGCGTGCTGAAGATTCTTGTTTTTAGAACACTAGTCTATGGGTAGTTAAACGAGCTAGGATAATATTCAGCCGTCGCCAACATCGACTTAAGAGCTTACTCAACTATTTCCAGATCTTTGACGTCAAATATGGCTCGCTCACCTTATGCTCAGCTTATCGCCGTCTTATCTTTGTGTTGAAAGACGAAAGCCATGACGTAAATTGGAATACAAGATTGTTTGAGATTAAATTTGAAGCATACCTGTACACATTTTTTGCATCATATCTCTCATTTGCTCGCGATCTGATGTAGAAAATCCGTCTGGAGGTGACGAGCGGAACGTCATCGGACAAGCAGTATTATCATCACATGTATCGAGACCTGAAGCAGTATCGCCTCAGCCGTTCATTTTCTTTGAACTAATAAACTATAAGTTTTTAGGAAGCGAGCATTAAGAAAGAATTTGAAAAGAAACATATCGCCTATGTGATTCCTCACTAAGGCCGAACGAGATTGTTATGGACTTTCTTATGCCCTAATATTAGGTTGTCGAAAAAGTTTTTTCGTTTTTTGAAGCAATTCGTTTTTACACTTTATTACAAAACACAGAGGATACTGTGAAACAGAGTAATCACCATCTTGTTCTACCACTCTTCGCCACTTTCAGGCAAATTTGCCATGCCATCCGCATGGAATTGTTGTGGCTTTGATTTGAAGAAGTTGCACAACCACCGTTCCATGTCATCTTCATTATCGAAGTCTTTTCTTTGAATGGCGTTAGATTGGGAATGGAAAAGTGATAATCCGATGGAGCAAGATCAATGCTATGAGGTGGATTTTCATTTGGACAGCACTTTTCATCCAAGCTCGAGAATTTTTCGGCGAGTCGCTTTTGCTATATGTGGGCGAGCACTATCGTTTAGGAAGAGAATCGTGCCACGGTTCGGACGCTTCTCTGTGTCTTCGGATTTTCTCGACCGGAATATACGGCTGCTGACAGTATAGGTCTGCTGTTAGCATAGTGTTGCAAGCCAGCACCCGCAATCGTTCGTTGTCGACTCCGATGGGGGTCCGGACCGGTCAGAATCTTCGATGTTGTAGTTGCCTTCTCGAAAGCATTCGAACCAAAGTTGCGCCATTAGTTCAGACATTGAACCCTCTTCGAATGCAGCGTTTATACTACGACTGGATTCGGTTGCTGAAAGGCCATATTTGAAATTATATGGTAGAATGCCCCGAAAGTACTCCTTTGATATATGAATTTCGCCGATAAAGTTTATCAGGGAGATGGAAGACAATAATACCTATAGACGCGTGTGAACTTGTATTACATGTGTATGTATAGAAGAGATTGCTGGAAAACAGTTTGGAGGGAAAAGCGCGTATTAAAAAACGAAAAAAATTTTTCGACAACCTATGCTAAGGCGTTGTATGTTGTCGGGTCGCTCCCTTTTCGTTTACATCATGGCCAGGGTGAAGCATCCAGTTGAGGAAAATTTTCAAAAAAAAACAACCCCCCCCCCGCCCCAAAAAAGGGGCCCCAATACGACCCCCCTCTCTCTGCACAAAAACCATCAATTAAGCATTTGTCGATTTTTTAAATGCTCCACACCAATATACAACTAAATGGACACAAAAACCCGAAAAATATGTGATACAGGTGGAATTCCCAGTACTATACACTCAATATATTAGGTCTGTGCAGAATAAATGACCGGAACGTAACTGGCCATAACTTCGCTCAGACACAACTTTATTTGTCAAAATAAAAACCATTCGAATCTACAGAATTTTGCCAACGATCTGGTAAGGAAAATATACCATCATGATCAAACTCTGGATTGCTAGAATCAATAAAGTCAAGAATGGCATTTTTACCGTGCATAGTTTTTCTGCCGCAGGTTCGCATCGGGAACCCAGAAAAAGTGGTAATCCGTCAGGGATAGGTCTGGGGAATAAGGGGGTGAGGGAGAGGCTCGATGCCTAACTGCATCATTTTTTTACTGGGTGCGCAAAACAATGAAAAACTCCACAGTTCGCAAGTCACCCGGCAGAAACTGATCGAGACGCTCCCTGACCCCCCTTATTTCTCAGACATATCTCTGACGAATTACCACTTTTTCCCGGTTCTCGATGAAAACCTGCGTCAGAAGGAGTTCGCCGAAGCGATGCATGTTGAAAATGCCATCGTTGACTTCATTAAATTTCGCAATCCAGGATTTGATCATGATGGCATATTTTCTTTACCAGATCGTAGGCAAGGTTGTGTAGATTCGAATGGTTTTTATTTCGACAAATAAAGTTGTGTCTGAGCGAAGTTATGACGTTTTGAAAAAAGTGTTCCGTTTTGGCCATTTATTCTACACAGACCTAATATAATCTATGAATCCTAGATTCCAGATCGCATCACACTTCTACCTCATAATCGAACAATTTCAAACAATAATTCAGAATACTCTACACATATAGAGAAGTTAAGGACCTCATGTCAGGCGACGGCTGCGACGCGGCGATCACGATGGAGCGCGGTATCTTCCCCATACTAAATTCCGACATTTTGGAAATAGTTCAAACTTTACCTGGAGCCCATCTTTCGAACAGCTGTAAACTGTTTTCCTAATAACTCCCTCAGACCTATCCATTGCCCGTTTGCTTTCCCCAGTGGTTGCTTATTTCTCGATATGGGTTCCCAGATGAGGATTTGATGAGGAAAATTTCGAAGTGTTTCACGGAAATGGCCATAACTTCCTTCAAACTTTACCATATCAGTTCGTTTTGGTGAAGCTGGGTCTGCTAGGTTGTTGCTTTCAAATGACTACCTGAGCTATGTCATATCTCTAAAAAGGAGGAAGAAACCTCCAGAAAAGCCAATTGAGGAAAGCGTTTTTTCGCCGAATTTGCGAGATATTCCCAAGATTCTTCAGAAAAATTGATTTATTGTTACTGAAATTTCTCTAGTATGCATCCTTCGCTCTGGAAGGCCTAGTGGGAGGGCAAAAAGCGTCGGTCAACTTCTCTCTGGGATGCGCCATGCATGGGGATTTCATTCACATTCTCAATGAATACAAACGTTTTTGCGGTTTGTATAGTGGCTGCTAACACGAGATTACGTAATTGCAATCGTAGTAATATATGAAGAAAGTCCATATCAGCTAATTTTCCGTTTTCATCCCAATGTTTTTGCAATGTCCATCCACGGTGGTACCTGTTGACAGATATCGCTTTCCACGGTTAATCGGTGATTTCGTGAATTTCGGAGGTGTTTCTGTACGTGGTTTCGGTGTCAGCGGACCCACGAAAGGTCTATAGGCGCTGACCGGTTTCGTTGCAGATCGCGCCATGCATGAGGTTTCCATGATGATTGAGTTAAACTAGTTTCAGGTACCAACCTAATTAGTCAGTTTTATTATTTCTTCCCTTACACTTTAGACCTTCTGCGTGAGAACTCCTACTGATTACTAGTACCTCAAGGATTACGACCCCCCTCCTAGCGGACCCAATACGACCACCCCCCCCCCCCCGTTGAGGATTGCTCAACGGAGGCTTGACCCTGATCATGGCCCCGTTTCTCCGATTGGATACACTTGGTCATTCGATAAATACGTTTTACTCGATGAGTAACCCTTTTTTCGACGGACATGCACATATATGACTTCGGAAAAATCCATAAATCATGTATAGCGAACTTAGCCTTGATCGCTTCTATAGAGTCTACCACTTGGTTGATCGCCTTACTTTTTTGTCGAATTTTTCTTTTTTAAAAGCGCTTTGTTTAAATTGTATCTTCTTTCCAGAACCCTTGCTCATCATTGTTTTATGGGTCATTCAGGAAAATTTTTCTGCATCGAAACATGCTTCGCGTTTGTTTTGACTGTGATTCCCGCTGAATTTTAGGATCATGTAGTAGAGGATAAGTTGACATTATCTCTCAATTTATTTTTCAGCAGAAAGCTAAGGATTTCGGTCACTGGTGTGTCTCCGTCTCCACTCACTACCTGTTTACATCGTTGCACCACTCTTATAACGGACTGGTTCCAAAAAATGATCTGGCCTAGATTCTACCAAATCGTTAAAAGATATGATTGTGTCGGAAAACCCAAATTTCGAAAAGGAGCTATGCGACCTCTCTCATAGAAAATCGTAGAAGAGGTCGAAGCTAACAAGGGAAGGACCACAGGTCGAAGTGGCCATTCGGAATGGGATACATATGATCCGACGTATTTTCGGACGCTGATCTCGAATCTGTATTCGAAATTTGCAAAACGATTCTCTGAGCGGAGTTATGGAGGTTTTTCTTGAAAAAACAGTACTATTATGGTAGGTTTGGAAGCCCATAGCACGCGAGCGAGACCTTCTTGCGCAAAACCAGGGAGATTTTCGTGTTCAGGGAGTCAAATTACCCCAGAAGACAAGTTTTCAGCCAATTCGAGAATTTGACCAAATTTCGTAAAAATTCACGGGCTATAGGTGGCAGCCCATTGAACAAAGGAGAAGTCGTTGACCCTTGCTTGGAAATGCTCCTAATTGACGCTTGTTTCGTACATTTAGTGCGATGGGTAAGTGTAAAAGGCATGTGTAGGCTATCTTGTTCAGGTTGCAGGGTTTTCTGTAGAAGAAAATTTAAAATCTACCACATTATAACCTGGCCACCCCGAATTTCCGAAATTGGACCAAAAACTGGATTTGGCTGAAAATTTGCACAGAGGGGAAATTCGACCCCCTGTGCACGAATATCATAATATTTTCACGCAAAAACGCCTAATTCATGTGGTACGGGATTCTCTTCGACTTGGTATCCTTCCTTGTGAGTAATGTTAGCAGTTATAAATAAAGTAGCAGAGTAAATGGTGGGTGTGATAGGTACCAGTCCAAGGAAAGGTCCAGAAGTGGAAGAAAAGCACTTACTGACAATGAAACACAAAATGCAAAAGAACTCGCACTGGCGGGGAGCAAACCCTCGACCCTCCTCCTGCAGATCCGGAGCACTACCACTGAGCCGCTGAGGCCGTTGACTGCTCAGCAACAGCCATGCTGATGCACCGTTCATTCAAAAAAAACCCCCATAACTCCGCTCAGAGAATCGTTTTGCAAATTTCGAATACAGATTCGAGATCAGCGTCCGAAAATAAGTCGGACCATATGTATCCCATTCCGAATGGCCCCTTCGACCTGGGGTCCTTCCCTTGTAAGTAAGGGACCCATAACTAATCAGTATTCTATCGGTAAAGTATAACATTTTGAGTAATTGTGGTTCGGTCGACTTTTGGCGACTACACTTAGCTCTTCGCCAACTCAGAATCGACTCCATTCTAACTCACTCGGAAATTGAAAACATTCTTACATAACCATATAAATCTCTTCTGAACGATGAATGACAGGCTGCACAAAGCTATTACTTGATAGGAAAAATTTTAACTCAAAAAAGGACTTTGTTGATGGAGTGACTCAAATGCGCTGACCATCGACCCTATGAGCTATACCCATCGACTTTCACATAAGATTGGAGCATGCCCCGAAGATGTCAAAGAAAAGTACAGTATCACGGGTGTATGTCGTTAGGAGCGGCCCTTTGCGGTTGCCTTGCCGGTGCGACGCTCATAGCTACCACCCTAATTTCGACCATCCGACGCATCCTTTGCGCCGGACAACACGTCACATGGCGGAACCCTCAGATTTTCGTATTTGATAATTACTACATAAAGGACCTTGTTAAGCGAACACTGCTGTTGCTGAAGTGGTTGTGTCACTACACCAAAACAACGTCGCCTCCCATCCGGAGAAAATAAGCGGTGTTTCCTGTTGTTCAAAATGTAGTGGACACAAAAAAAGGGAAAATAGCCTGAATTCACGCTCAATTCACCTGGAAAAGAGAATCAGCTTCGCAAAAAGTCGTTCGTTATACATCAACGGTCGCCTACCAACTACGAAAATCTGGAGGATTAGTGATGTGGACGATCTATTTTCTAAAAGATGCGTCGGATGATCGGCGTTAGGGTGGCAGCAACGGGCTATGCGCTCCATCGGCAAATTAGCGGCAAGGGGACGCGCCTAACTACCGTCTCCCCAGTATCATCGCTATACTATTACTCACAGACCCCCATTTTCATGAACCACATACGCAAGCACATAAAGTTAAACTTTTAAGATAACCGACATGGCTAGAAATTCATATTCTGGAGTAGCTTGACCCGTAGGTCATGAATATCACCCACGTTTGGTCTGCTCCTTTGCGTCTTCTCCGAAACAGGGTTTAATGACAAATAAGCTCGAAGCTTTTCTCAGTAGTCCGACTTGTGAGTGCGAATATTGCTGCAACTCTTCATGAATATCTTAAACCTACGAAAGTCACGGTGGGTTCATTAGATGCATTTCAGGTGAACAATGGAAACAGGCATTCTAGTATTCAAAGCTGGAATACCTTGGAAACCAAACTAGCTTAATGAAATTTCGATATGAATTCGAATAAGGGGGCTGGCTGTGATTTGACTGCGTAAGGGCATTTCCAGGGAAAAGCAACGAAACAGTTCTGTGCGATCACTACTTAATTGTATGCCGTCGTAAAGCGTACTTGCTTTACAGAATGGCTAGCAATGACGCTTTCATGCTCATGGCTTCTTTGACCTTACATAGGATGATAAGTACATTTATGTCAGTAAGAAACGAAAAAGACGGTTTTACTTTTAGATGCAGAGCAGAAGAATAGAACATGGTTGAACACTAACGCGTACCACCACTGTAAGCGAGAAAAAGTGAATGACAAGCAAAAAGAAGCAATCTTTGATTGCAAGAGGTGAATTCATTGGAGTGGCTAGAAGTAGCGGTAGGTGAATGAAGAAATTACTGGGCGGAGAGACTAAATCAAATTCTCAAACAAAAAAAACAGAGTGAAGTGGCACGAGGGATAACATGGTCGATCGGTAGATGTAAAATTAGGGCTGGCCAGTACTGAGACATGTCGTTGATCTGTGGCGAAAGTGTTTCCGGCGCATCGTATCGTTGCCGTATCGATCGGAGCCACATGGATCTGTGACATGTGGCGACCAAGCACGGCACACGATGTGCTCACTTTTGGGGGAAGCTAAGGCAATGGGTGTGGGGTTCGTCGATCAGAGTAGAGTGTAAGGCCGAGTGCCCACCTTTTACCTTTAGTTGACAACACCGATTGCAAGGCAGCAGTCGATGTGTCAGCGAATGGACAACAAGAGAGACACCCTCTGAGAAGCTACGAAAAGGCGTATAGTACTACGAATACAATTTGAATCTCCATGAAATGTAGAGACACTGAGAAAAGATGTCAATAGTCGCCGTACTGAGCGAGAGTATCCTATTTTATCATCTCACCAGTTGGCGGGCGCACACTACTGCGCGCCATCCATGGCGATATTGTGCAAAATGGGTTTGACCGGCACGACCACAGTTGTGTATGGAATTAAGTGGAAATTCCTCTGCTTTCAGCTGAGCTATTGAATTGGAAAAAAGCAGAGAAGATGGCGTGATAATAAAGCTGAGTTGAGAGTCCCAGCTTTGCTGCGACGCGAGATATCAATTTCCCCTTTCAAGGCTCCTTATCAGCCCTTATCAGTTGTTATCACTTCCGTTCCCTCACCACTGATGTCCCCTTACCACTCCCTATATCACTTCAAAAATCCAGAGTCCCAGCTTTGCTGCGACGCGAGATATCAATTTCCCCTTTCAAGGCTCCTTATCAGCCCTTATCAGTTGTTATCACTTCCGTTCCCTCACCACTGATGTCCCCTTACCACTCCCTATATCACTTCAAAAATCCAGAGTCCCAGCTTTGCTGCGACGCGAGATATCAATTTCCCCTTTCAAGGCTCCTTATCAGCCCTTATCAGTTGTTATCACTTCCGTTCCCTCACCACTGATGTCCCCTTACCACTCCCTATATCACTTCAAAAATCCGGAGTCCCAGCTTTGCTGCGACGCGAGATATCAATTTCCCCTTTCAAGGCTCCTTATCAGCCCTTATCAGTTGTTATCACTTCCGTTCCCTCACCACTGATGTCCCCTTACCACTCCCTATATCACTTTAAAAATCCAGAGTCCCAGCTTTGCTGTGACGCGAGATATCAATTTCTCGCCATTCGCCTTTCGAAGTTCCTTATCAGCCCTTATCAGTTGCTATCACTTCCGTTCCCCCACCATTGATGTTCCCTTACCACCCCTCATATCATTTCAAAAAATCAGACTCCCAGCTCTACTGCGACGCGAGATATGAATTTCGTGACAGACGGAGGGACAGACGGCTTAGCGCTTTATATATAGTAGGGATAGGGATAAATCGCATCATATATTAGGTTGTAAGGAAAGTTTTGGCCGGTTTTTGAAATTTCAACTTCGAGAGATCATAACTCGGCTCAGAGTGCATCTTTTCTCACAGAGTGAGCACCATTAGATTCGCCACACTCTTGGCAACACTATGCATACCTACACATCTCTATTTGATAAAGGGCTGATAATTTATATTGCGCGAAATGAAAAAAAGTCGACTTCAAATCGCCACTCTTTCTGAACACACTGCTACTGAAGGAGCTGGCCAGATGTTTTGGGAAGTGGGGCATAGTTAGCGCTAGATCTGATGAACATGATAGACGAGTAAGGGCCTCACCCTGCAACTGCTTCAATTAGTGGAAGAGGATTTGTGAAAAATGCGCTTGCGCATGACTGCCGTGAGGGGTCCCGCGGCACCCATTTTTTTGGATTTTTCCAAATCAAGGCCACTTGAGGTGGTCAGCTAAGGTTGCTTGTTGAGGGCCAATACTTGTGGATATCCCCTGCAAATATGGACGCTCATCGCCTTCTGCCGTTTTAGTTAAAGCGATTTGATCAATTGAAAATTCGAGCAGCTCGTCCTCATTTCTGCACTTCTGAAACCGGAGACAATGTGTTCCATCCAGTGATACACCCCCTCCTCTTGCAGTATTCACATTTGTGGTCACCTTCGCTGGGACTCGGCTAAACAAGAACTCTTGAAGTGAAGTCATCCAAAAAGTGCCATTTTCGCAGCACTTTAAAACTTCCCTAATAAATTGAAAACCTTATGGCATTCCAAATAAAACATATATTCTGAAAGAGCAACTTTTTCTCTATCTAACGAGCACAATATGTCAGCTGATTCATGTTGACGCGCTCTGATATTTAAATTTATCTTGTGATAACGAAAAAGCGGCCAGAACTTTCCTTACAACCTAATAGTTACATGAATATAAGCAGGGTCCAGAGGACATTTGTTAAATGAACAAATATCTTGATGACTAATCCGAAACTACTTGCCAGTCTGCCCTGCATCGTCGAAACTGCAAAACAAATCGCAAAATAGTTGCGCAACGCTTCAGCTTTGTCATCCAAAATAAAGGGAGGACCACTGAGCTGGCTGTTGTTCTGCTTGTAAGCAACTTCCCGCTTTCTTCTTTTTTCGAAAATTCCGGTAAAATACAATAATTACCAACATAAGTTTGGCCGAGTTTGTGGCAGTAATCAGTGAGCTCTTAAATTTCACAGTTGTTTTTCTTTCAGAGCAAAAAACAGCACACTGGGATGCATTTTTCAACATTATGCATGAGTCATCACTGTCCTTCAGCAAAATTGCCGGCAACATTTTACCAAAAAAGTATAGGGCTGTAGCCAGGGTCAAGCGTCCAGTACAGGAAAGTTTTCAAAAATACGACTCCCCCCCCCCCCCACCTCCCCACAAAAAAAAGGAGGCCTCATCACGACCCCCCCCCCCTCTAACGAAATAATGAGGCGCAGTCCAATCAAATGAATAAATCATTGAAGTACAATTGAAGTTTTGGAATATAATGAGTAAGTAAGTGTTCCATAAAAACAGAAGTATTCACTCGATCGAATATATTGTTCATATTCTGAAAGTCTGTACTGATAATCCCGTTCAATACTATGGAGCCGCCTTCAATGAATCGCAAGGATGGATGCCGTTGGCAAAGTCTCATCGGACAGCTCCAGTACTTTTTTTGTTGGGTTGCGGTTCTTATGCTTGAAGCCCCTCCCCAACAGTTGTTAATGGAAGTGGAGATTCTCATCGGTCATGGCTCATCAGATCGCTTACATATCCATATGGGTTTGAAAAAAAGGGTATATGTTAGTTGAAAGTCGTAATAGATAATTCATAACTTTAGCCTTGTTCTCTAAGCCAGTCCCGTTTCGTCCCTTCCAATGCTAACAGTAGCTCTCACGCCTTGCTTCACTCCAGGAACTACTCAAAACATGATAAGAATCACTAAATACCCATAACATGTTGGAAGTGGGAGGATTACATTGCGTTCCCCCTACAGACCCAAGAGAGCAAAAACTCCTGCTGAGGATTCCACAACGGAGGCTTGACCCTGGTTGTAGCGATTGCTGTTTCACTTTTGTGGTCTTCTTATAACAGCGAGTTCAAGTAGGTGGTGAACAGTGAAGCAAATTCACGTGTTTTCGATGTCACTCTGTGTAAATCTTTCCGAACACCTTCCATTATCTATACGCTTTGATTTATTTGTGCAGTTATGAAGAGACTGTTGCAACAAACCTACGTTGCCCTTCATCGGACTTCATATATATCTTCTTGAAAAAAAAAACAATTCAAAACTGCTGATTTGTGGCATCTGGTAGACCTTTGAAGAATCAGAGAAGTGTTTCGAGATCTTCTTCCGTGAGTGGACAACTCTAGTGCATTGCAATTACTGCATCCAGTGCAGGTTCTTATGGACCGTGGTTTACGGACTTCTATTATTCGGACAGGACTCGTGGGAAACCAACAACGGATCAATAAACATTTCACAAAATCTACATTGAAAATGCGAAGTTTGCGCTAGCCGGAGCAAGCATAGTTTCCTAGGTCCAGTTTTGGGCAGCTTAATGGACACCATAACTTTGGTTGAGAGGTCATGAGGCAGCAATTACACCATGCAATTCTGCGAAACCACAGAATCGTATCTGTTTTTTGTTTGTCTCATTTCCTCTTGCATACTTTATGGCTTTGAGCACGACTACACGAAAGCAATGTTGGCCTGGCGCCAGCGCATGGGCATCTGATCCAACCTAGCAAGCCGTAATAGGTGGCTGTGCTAACCCAGCGAATCTTTTCTTTTTTCATCCCTTTCCTTGATTTTTGTAATGCCAACTTTAAAACACTTGTAAGGTTGAGATCAATAACGATTGTGAGTGTTGCATGCGATTCGAGCGCGTGTAAGTCACAAGTTACTCAACCAACGAGTCAGTACATGGTGCCTCGGGAGGGAGGATGTTCCGTCAGGAAGTAAGGACAAGTTATTCAGGAAAGCATAAAGAACTACAGTAACTTGTAGAATCCGTCCAAGGACTCCCTCCGCCGTAGCCTTACTGAGTTCTCGAACAGTGAAAAGTGTTGGCTGAGTTGTGCTTTGTAGTGGAGCCAACACAGAAGCATGATACTCTGATTTAGGAGTTCAAGAGAAAAAATCCGTAATGAGTATACCGCACGTAACAATTTATACCACTACCGTCTGGAATATTGTAGGAATAGAAAGTACAACAGCAGTCACAAAAGATACTGGTTATGAGGCGAGATGATGAGCGCCTCAAAATTCCGTCTGACGGTGGCGCCACATCAGAGGAAGTGTCCAAGCCGAGATACGAAAAACAGGCTGAAACAACGTCCAGAGTGACCTCTTCGAAAGGTTGAAAGTCCACGGGGAACGCCGCGTGTATTGACTTTTTTTATTATAGTTTGCTGAAACCTTATTCGCAGCAGGTCACGGCCATACTTGAGGATCAAAATATGGTGATTGGTGATGTTGAATAGGCATCGGATCCGACTTAGTATGTAGGGGCACACGACCCCCAAATCTCTCCTGTTACTGTTGTGCGCGATTCTGCCATGATCAAACTACATGTTACGGAAGCACCGATCCGGTACAAATTGCGCGACCCCATCGAGGGTATGTATACATTGGTACGAATGACCTCCTCTCCGCCTCATGTGCGAGAAAGTAGTTAATTAGTAGAGGTCAGCTATAGACCGCTCAACTTCATTAACTGAGTGTAATGTACATAAAGGAAAAAAGTTGAAGTAGGTTTATCATACTCTATATATAAAGCAGAAGTTTGGTGTGTTTGTTTGTCTGTGTGTGTGTGTGTGTGTGTGTGTCTGTCTGTCCGCTCACCGCATAATTTCTATCTCGCGTCGCAGCAAAGCTGGGATCCTGAATTTTTAAGGTAATGTAGGGGTGGTAAGGGGACATTAATGGTGAATGAACGGAAGTGATAGCAACTGATACTCTATATATAAAGCAGAAGTTTGGTGTGTTTGTTTGTCTGTGTGTGTGTGTGTGTGTGTGTGTGTGTGTGTGTGTGTGTGTGTGTGTGTGTGTGTGTGTGTGTGTGTGTGTGTGTGTGTGTGTGTGTGTGTGTGTGTGTGTGTGTGTGTGTGTGTGTGTGTGTGTGTGTGTGTGTGTGTGTGTGTGTGTGTGTGTGTGTGTGTGTGTGTGTGTGTGTGTGTGTGTGTGTGTGTGTGTGTGTGTGTGTGTGTGTGTGTGTGTGTGTGTGTGTGTGTGTGTGTGTGTGTGTGTGTGTGTGTGTGTGTGTGTGTGTGTGTGTGTGTGTGTGTGTGTGTGTGTGTGTGTGTGTGTGTGTGTGTGTGTGTGTGTGTGTGTGTGTGTGTGTGTGTGTGTGTGTGTGTGTGTGTGTGTGTGTGTGTGTGTGTGTGTGTGTGTGTGTGTGTGTGTGTGTGTGTGTGTGTGTGTGTGTGTGTGTGTGTGTGTGTGTGTGTGTGTGTGTGTGTGTGTGTGTGTGTGTGTGTGTGTGTGTGTGTGTGTGTGTGTGTGTGTGTGTGTGTGTGTGTGTGTGTGTGTGTCTGTCCGCTCACCGCATAATTTCTATCTCGCGTCGCAGCAAAGCTGGGATCCTGAATTTTTAAGGTAATGTAGGGGTGGTAAGGGGACATTAATGGTGAATGAACGGAAGTGATAGCAACTGATAAGGGCTGATAAGGAGCCTCGAAAGGCGAATGGCGGGAAATTCATATCTCGCGTCGCAGCAAAGGTGGGATACTGAATTTTTAAGGTAATGTAGGGGTGGTAAGGGGAATATAAAGCAGAAGTTTGGTGTGTTTGTTTGTCCGTGTGTGTGTGTGTGTCTGTCTGTCTGTCCGCTCACCGCATAATTTCTATCTCGCGTCGCAGCAAAGCTGGGATCCTGAATTTTTAAGGTAATGTAGGGGTGGTAAGGGGACATTAATGGTGAATGAACGGAAGTGATAGCAACTGATACTCTATATATAAAGCAGAAGTTTGGTGTGTTTGTTTGTCTGTGTGTGTGTGTGTGTGTGTGTGTCTGTCTGTCCGCTCACCGCATAATTTCTATCTCGCGTCGCAGCAAAGCTGGGATCCTGAATTTTTAAGGTAATGTAGGGGTGGTAAGGGGACATTAATGGTGAATGAACGGAAGTGATAGCAACTGATAAGGGCTGATAAGGAGCCTCGAAAGGCGAATGGCGGGAAATTCATATCTCGCGTCGCAGCAAAGCTGGGATACTGAATTTTTAAGGTAATGTAGGGGTGGTAAGGGGACATTAATGGTGAATGAACGGAAGTGATAGCAACTGATAAGGGCTGATAAGGAGCCTCGAAAGGCGAATAGCGGGAAATTCATATCTCGCGTCGCAGCAAAGCTGGGATACTGAATTTTTAAGGTAATGTAGGGGTGGTAAGGGGACATTAATGGTGAATGAACGGAAGTGATAGCAACTGATAAGGGCTGATAAGGAGCCTCGAAAGGCGAATGGCGGGAAATTCATATCTCGCGTCGCAGCAAAGCTGGGATACTGAATTTTTAAGGTAATGTAGGGGTGGTAAGGGGACATTAATGGTGAATGAACGGAAGTGATAGCAACTGATAAGGGCTGATAAGGAGCCTCGAAAGGCGAATGGCGGGAAATTCATATCTCGCGTCGCAGCAAAGCTGGGATACTGAATTTTTAAGGTAATGTAGGGGTGGTAAGGGGACATTAATGGTGAATGAACGGAAGTGATAGCAACTGATAAGGACTGATAAGGAGCCTCGAAAGGCGAATGGCGGGAAATTCATATCTCGCGTCGCAGCAAAGCTGGGATCCTGAATTTTTAAGGTAATGTAGGGGTGGTAAGGGGATATCAATGGTGAGGGAACGGATGTGATAGCAACTGAAGGGCTGATAAGGAGCCTCGAAAGGCGAATGGCGACGCAGCTGTGTTGTGATGGGCCGGTAAGGAAATTACACCTAGGGATACACCGAGGGTACCCATGTCACTCCCACAGTCCAGCGTCAATCATTTACAACCTGTCTGCACCACATACACCCCTATCCCATTGTTATGTTGTCTCAACTGAACTGCTGTCCGGAAAGGTCGGGCATGTTAGAATTGGGTAGATGCTGACCTAAGCGCACAGAGCACATAAGAATTAAGCCTAGCTCCGCCCACTGTGAGCGAGGCTTGCGCGGAAACTGCCGGTGTTCAAATTTAAGTCCACGCTCAGGTTCCAAAAATCAGGCAGGCTAGGAATGGACCTGTAGAGGTCGGGCAAGTTAGGGATGGGTTGGGGTAAGCCAAAATGTACGGAGCACATGAGAGGCAAGCTAAAACCAGAAGTTTGGTGTGTTTGTGTGTGTGTGCATGTGTCCGTTTTTTATCACATAATCTACTTTCAACTCAATTGCAACGTGGAGAGGTCGGGCAAGTTGGGGATGGGTGGGGTTGACCAAAGTGTGCGGAGCTCATTAAGGACTAAGCCTAGCTCCGCCCACCGTGAGCGGGGCTTGCGCAGAAATGGTTGAAAAAATCGGCTAAATCAAGAGTGCCTGCAGGGATCGTGCAAGTTAAGACTTGGTAGGGCCTCATCTCAACTGTACAGAGCATATAAGAACTAAGCCTAGCTCCGCCCACCATGGGCGGGTCTTGCGCCGAAATCGATGAATAAATGAATTTATGTCCTCGCTCAGGTGTTGGAAATCGGGCAAGTTAGGAAAGAGTCTGTTGAAGTCGCGCATGTAAGGACTGGGGAGGGACTGACCAAAGTAAAGGGAACACAGATCACAGGGAACGCAAATTAGGCACGGGCTGTGGAGGTCGGGCAGGTTAGTATTGGGTAGGGACCAAGTGTACGGACCACATAAGTTCTAAGCCTAACTCCGCCCACCACGGGAGGGGCTTGCGCCGAAATCGATGAATAAACTAATTTAGGTCCTCGCTTAAGTGCGGAAAATCGGGCAAGTTAGGAAAGGGTTGTTGAAGTCGTGCGAGTAAGGACTGGATAGGGACAGACCAAAATGTAGGGAGCACACAAGAAGCAAATTAGGAACGGGCCTGTAGAGGTAGGGCAAGTTAGGAGAGCGTAGAGGAAAACATAAGTGTACGGAGCACATAAATTCTAAGCCTATCTGTTGAAGTCGCGCATGTAAGGACTGGGGAGGGACTGACCAAAGTGAAGGGTGCAATAAGCAAATAAGGCACGGGCCTGTGGAGGGCGGGCAGGTTAGGATTGGGTAGGAGTCATGTGTACGGAGCATATAAGTTTTAAGGTTAGCTCCGCCCACTATGGGCGGGGCCCGCGCCAAAACCGATGGGTACTCAAATTTATAAACCCTCGCTTGGGTTGCGAAAATTGGGAAGGTCAGGAATGGGACTGCTCAGATCGTGCGAGTAAGAACTGGATAGGGACAGACCAAAATGTAGGGAGCACACAAGAAGCAAATTAGGTACGGGTGTGTGGAGGTCGGGCAGGTTAGGATTGGGTAGGAGTCAACCCACCAAATTTATGTACTCTGTACACGTCAACCCCCTGTGTATAGAGTACATAAGTTCTAAGCCTAGCCCGGCCATAATTGCAATATTGGTACCACACTCACAAAGTGACTGTTTGTTCTCGGTTACCATTAGGGAGTGGTGTGTTATTATCAGGTGTATCTCTCGGCAATCAGTTAAGGTCAATGTTTCTTATAGAACTGATACATGCACGTCCTCTCCAAACTTTTAATCCTCAAAAGTCAACTACTACGGAGCGTCTCAGCGCTCACGATGAGACACCTCCAACTGCTGCCGCTCCTTTTAGCGTGGCCGCCCCTCTGCGATTGTGCCTTACACACTTGGATCAACGATGGGAAGGGGGTCTTCTTTCTTGGATTTTTTGACCGTTTCGATCCATCTTCCTTACTTTGGTACTACTAAGTGCTTCAATTCTATTTTTGTGTTCGGATCGAATCCTGTCTTTCTTTTAAGGGGTTTTGCCTTCAGTGGGGAAGAAGTTACAGATGGGTGTGGTGTCTCTTAGTTTTAACCAAAGCCGATGATCGTTGGAGATTTGCTCACAATATGTACAAGCCGCATATTATCCGTTCCCTGCTGCTATGTGCGCTCCCTATACACAGGGCCTATTCCTGCTGCAATGCGCGCGAAGCGCGCATGCGAAAGTCGGCTCGCCGCGCTAGCGGCGAGCCGAGAGTCGCTCCTCGCTACAAAACAGAGAGCCCCAAAGTCACCCTGCCGGGGCGGCGAAGCCGCCCCTACGAGGATTGGCCGGCGAAGCCGGCTAATCCGAGTCCAGGAGGGTTGGCCGGCGTCAGCCGGCCAACCCGACTGGTTATAGTATAAACTAAAACACATAAAGGCAGTGTTTGGGGAAATTCGGCAGAAAGGTAAAAGAAGTAGTGAATGTGAAAGTCGAGATGCCTAATAACAGGATAGTGAAGAAAAAACGGATGGAAAGGGCCAGAACTCGAGAAATAGGACCCCTCCCCACCGTTGATCCTCTATGTGGAGCATTACCGTGAAGAGGCGGGTGGTCCGGATCGTGTTGCCATGTTGTAAGCACGAAGAGATGTTCGAGAATGAGTAAGCATCCCTTTTCTGGAGTGCGCTTCAAGCCAAAACTGAGAAAAGGGCCGCGATACCGTCTATTCCCACCCCAGCCAATCAGTCGCTAGGAGGCGGACCGAGCACAGTAAGGCGGCTCAAGCAGAAAAGGCCGCCTCTGCCACATCTCGGGGCGCGCCCTTCGTGAGGGATTTCGCCACGAATAGGCTTTCCAAACCCGTAGTTTTTGAGTGAATGACTCCTCTTAGGGATTCTCATCACCCACATTACCCCTAACACTGTCTTTAATGCATTTATGAAATGTACAGTAGGTTGCAGGAAATGGAACGGATTTCAGAATTGCTAATGAATCATATGCTTATTATTAGGTTGGCAACTAAGTAATTGCTGATTTTTAAATACTGCTTTTTCCCTCCAAACTGCTTTCCAGCAATCTCTTCTGTACATACACATGAAGTATAATTCCACACGCATCTATAGGTATTATTGTCTTCCATCTCCCGGATAACCCTTTTCGGCAAAGTAAACATATCAACGGTCAACCTCATTTTCAATATAAAAATTATGAAAAGATTTTTCTTTGAATGGCGTTAGACAGGTGAAGGAAAAGGTGATAATGCGATGGAGCAAGATCAGGGCTATAAGGTGGATGTGGCAGCAATTTTTATCCAAGCTCGAGAATTTTTTGGCGAGTCATTTTTTCAATAGTGGTAAAAAAATTTTAATTTTTTTTTCATGCTGCCTTATAGTTCTGATCTTTCTCCATCGGATTATCACCTTTCACTTTCCCTGTCTAACGCCATTCAAAGAAAAAAATTGGAATTGAAAATGAGGTGACTTTTAATATTTTTATTTTGCCGAAAAGGGTTATCCGGGAGATGGAAGACAACAATACCTATAGATGCGTGTGGACTTGTACTACATATATTTGTACAGAAGAAATTTCGTGGAAAGCAGTTTTGAGGGAAAAAGCAGTACTTAAAAATCCGCAATTACTTAGTTGCCAGCCTAATAGTACCGTATTTGTAAGCATTAAAAATATTACAGCCCAACAAAGTTTGTTAGAACAAACACTCATACGTGGATTGCTTAAACACCTGTTTGAATACTTGTATTTAACCTCTCATCGAACTGCCAAATTTAGCTTGTGGCCATATTAACTCATATTGGAAGTGTAAAGTTAGAACTATTCTCCTGTATGACTCCCTTACGGGCTCTCTATAAAATTTCATCGAGATTAATATTAATATGCCATTATATGGTAAGGTTGGTTAACATTTGCGCTTTAATGATTCAACCAAGTAGGTTCTATCATCATTTATTTTACGCACTTTTTATTCATTATTCCGACTATTTCTTTTGATTTGCAATACTATAACTCTTGCAGATGTTACAGTCATTCCCATTCACCAGTATCTGACTAGCCACTACAGCACAATCGAGCCGAACTTTTTTTCACTATAAGTACTTTAATCAGAATTCACCCATGCTGTTTTTGCTCTGTTGACACTACACTCAGTTAATGAAGTTGAGCGGTCTCTAGCTGACCTCTGCTAGCCAGCTACTTTCACGGAGACACGGAAGGGTACGGAGATCTCAATGGTGGAACACCGAAACAGATTACAGCTGAAGCTTTCTACTCTCCGATCTTTCGTCCATGGCGATGCCTGTACCACTTGAATGATCTGGTTGTGAATGTGTTGGGCACAGCATGAGTCGTGAATTCTGTGATTTGCAATTTCACCACGTTGCGTAGTTTCTGATCGATAAGCATCTACAGGGGGTGCCAAAAAAAGTAGTTTTGCCCACGGCTCACATCTGCCCATTATACAAAACATAGGGAAACAAAAGGGATAAAAGTATTGGGGCAAAATATTACCGAAATGTTCCTCTAAAAGCAGGAACAAGCTGAGACTCACTACTTTCACTTTCATAAAAATATGGAACTTTCATTCGGCGCAGTCGGGCTTCGGAGTACCTACAATATCAAGGTCCGCTTAAAACAGTGAAGCCGGGCTCCGTGGTAGGTCTTTTGTGGGAAGCTTCCTGAGAATTGGCCCTTCGGTTCATGGAAGTCACAGAGCCCTTGCTGCTTGGACAAGGCAGCTATGATCCGAAGTATCATTTTCATGCCCAAATTCGCCTCCGGAGGGGTTTGTGGTGAAGGCACGTTCAGGCTCTTGGAAACGAAGGGCGCTGGGAACCCGGAAAAAACGGAATGGTAAAGAACACCACTTAGTATGCCCCTTAGATACTCAGAGTGAACGGAGCTCAACAAGGTTGTGAACGCGGGCGTCGAAATTTCGAATTTTGCCCAGTAGAGGTGACATATCTTGTTCACCTTTTCCTCGCTCCCGTTACTGCTCGTGCAGAAGGCTGCGTGATAGAGTGAGGTCCGCTCTTGATTTCTGGGGATGAAAACACCTCAACAGAATGCTGTAGTTTGACTAAAGTGGGATGAAAGTGGTGGAGACAAAATTACTTTTTAGAAGCTGTCTTTGTGAGCTCTGAAGACTCATGAATTGCAAAAGTATAATCATCGTTTGTTAAAGTGCAATTGTTGTATACTACGTAGTTAGATCATGAGTGCCATAAGCGATCTTCGATGTTGTGATGATGGGCGAAAGTGAGAGCAGGAACTGTCGACTGCTTCTCATGTAACGTGATATCCGCAGATTCAAAAACTTCTTGGTTACTAGCTGTAGCAATAATTATCCTTCAGAAAATATTATCCAAAATGAGAATCAGGTTGCATATCAAATAGCCTTGTTGATCAAAGATCGTACTCTGATTGCCGAAATCCACTTGCTGAACCACCGTATGCTCATGTGAGATGAATCCTTTCGCAAAAAAAAACGTGCGCCAAAAGGCCTGAAACTCTCACATTCAGAAACGTGACGGAGAAGTTATAGCACTTCTTGAATTAAACGAAGAAAACGATGGTAAAGCGTTCGATAAAAGTCCGACTACTCATATGACGACAGAAAGCGTCTCAGTGACAGAAAGAATCACTTAATCGCTCAGGTTAAGATTACCTTAACATCAATCATGTCAGCCACTTAATAAAGTTTTTAAAAATTGATAATCTTTAAAAATTACAAATTTGTTCATAAACTTCGAAATTAATTATGTCAACGATGCTTCCAAGTATCAGAATGTACGTAAAAAGCGATGTGAAGAATTATAAATGTTTTGAACTGTAGCTGTAACTAACCTTAATTTTTCAATGAGCAAAAATCTTCCAGCGCACGCACGTTGGTTCTCAGAAGCTGATACCGAAAACCTAGAATAGTTCCAAAACGCATTCTTATCTTGCGGATAAGCTGCAAATATCATGTCTATGTACGTACATAGTCATACGCAATCAGTCAAGCACCAATATAGCTGAGAGGTTTTCTCAATGGAAGATCGTTGCTCTCCGAGAATCGCAAATATAAAAAGGCTCACACATCCCAGTGCGGTTCAGTGATTCATACATCTAGTGAACAGTTCAAGAATTTACATACATCTTTTCCCATAATTGTTAAGGGTTGGAGATAGAGTTGATACACGAGTCCTACAAAGTCGAAAGAACCCGACCAAAAGTCTACCCGAGTGGGAAGATGATTATTTATTGAATGCTGAATGCTAGATTGCGTTGAATCTACTCTAATTCACTTTTTCGTCCTTGACCATAGATCTACAGAACCCATCTCGTTGGGCACAGGCCTACGCTCGCAAGCTGCTGAGTGCACATAATTCCAATCATTGATGAATGTGGGGTTTTCCATTCAGACAAACTTGGAGAGATTTACAATGGAAGCTTCTCACGATCAGTGTTGGTGTTATAACTTGGCACTACCGCCGCTTTCAAAAGGACGTGTGATAACTGGAAAAGGGATACTACATACATAAGGATACAGGCAAGAGATTAGTAGGCTCACAATATGCTAGCTAATAATAATAAAGCCAGCAACTTGTTGACTTCATTGTCAGAGGTAAAACCGCTTATTTCGATAGCCAAGATGATAGGAGTATTGGTATACAATCATGGCATTCCTCATCGAACGAAAGGACTAACTTTCTGAAGCCCAACCTCTTTAAGTGTTTTCAATCAACTCAACAGTAAAACAATTGTCGAATGATGTGCTGCACGAAAACCATTGGCGTATGAGCAGCAATCTTTTAAGACCCAATTTAAAGGAACCGGAAGGGGTCCGAAACAAGAGGAAGTTGCAAAGATATGAGCATTTTGTAATGAACACTGAAGGTTAGAAGCGATAATCGGCGAAAAAACTCGGATTAAAAGCGCGACGCTGCGGTGTGTATTCGCATCCCATTCGCATCAACACACTGACTTTCCGAGTTGTCCGCTGTAGGAGACGGGCCGCGGGCCAACATTTGTAGTAGCATCTGACTCCCAGCGCAGTGCAGTGGTCATTCTCAACAACATTAGCGTCCATGTAAGTACACCTAGAAACAATATAAGAAAGAACAAAGGAAAAAGTGAAAGGAAAAAACAATTTTATGATAGAAGCATCTTCTCTTGGCACGATGCCAAAGCGCCAAATTGGCGAGTTTGTGCAGTAGCGGCCACTTAAACTCGTCCGAATTACGTCTGTTCTACCTTAGGCTAAAATTACCCCCTTCCGGTGTCTTCAATGCTTTCGCTTAACTCTCTCATTGATTTCATTCGAGTCTCTGAAGAACTGCATAATATTGCAGAATATGTGTCGGTGCCATACTGGGGATGGGGGCAAGTTATTCAGCAGTTACCAGTGACATGCCTGCACATGAATGTTGCACGGTAACATCAGGCTCACAGAATCATAGCATCTACCATCATTGGCACGGCAGTCATGTAAAGGTAGTTTTCTAGTCGAATTTATTAAATTGTTTCCTGCGATCTTCACCACCCCCTCCGTAGTAGTCACCGACGTTGTTAGACCGCGTTCAAAGCCATCGTGATGAGCGCATCTACGCACTGGCGCTCAGGCGCAGCACTGAAACCTCGCGCGCCGCGGCGCACGTGATGATGGATGATTGTCGGCGGGTGATGCCAATCGATTCAAAAAACATTATATCATCCAAATTGCCACCGATGTACCCATTTTCGGGGGGGGGGGGGGAATGGTATTGTGATTAATATGGGGTGGGGGGAAATCCGCCAAAGCGTCAGCGGCGTCGCACTCGCGGCGCCACCAGTACGACTTGCGAATCGATTTTGCTCTTGGGAGCCTGGCAGAGCGTGGCTGCGTCTTTTCTGCACTCCAGCCATGCCACGCTGTCTCCTCCAGCCACGCCACCCTGCCTCTTCCACCTTTGACACTGTCTCGCTTGAAGGCTGCCATGCCCTGCCACTGGTACTCGCACCAGCCGAGCCGCTCGCCGCGGGCGGCCACGCGATTTTTTGGCGGATTTCCCCCCACCCATTAATATGTATCCTGTGCACATTCGCCGATGCGATGCGCCTGTGCGCTCATGCACCGATGTGCCCAAAACGTCGGTAGGGCGTGGCATCATGACCAGTGTGCATCTTGTGGTCATTCGCCTATGCGGCTATGCGCCGATGCGCCTATCACGATGGCCATGAACGCGGCCTAGGGAGTGGATCTCTCCACTTTTTCTTGTTGCTACCATTAGCTTCAAATATTGGACATTCATTTCGAACGAAGACTTGTGTTTGTGTTGCTGATGACAATGCAAAGAATACCTACTAATATTAGATGTAATGACATTCAGTCGAAATTATTCAAGGAGGACAAAGACGTAGTTTATTCTCAGTATTACTCGTGCCCTGCGATGTATTTACTTTAGAGGTAGCCTCTCTGGGCTCATAACCAAGGGAAGGGAAGCAAGTATGTATGCTTTGACGACAATATGTAAGATTAGCTAGGTAATGAACTAGTTAGTGCGCGTCAACATACCATGAATAGTGTCATGTATTCATTCGAATATATACACACTGAAAACTTCAATTAATGTCAAAAGCCAAAATAAAGCTCGTATCACCGAGGTTACTACTTGATGACACCGGGAGGGTGCAACTTGGCCTACGGTATGTAGTTCGCCAATTGCAAGCACGACGTCTTCTCAGGCCAAAGCTGAAATTACCAAGATTACTTCTTGAAGACACCGGGAGGGGGCGATTTCGGCCTACAGTACTTGCTTGTTGTTCGCCAATGACACAGACGAGGCCTTGTCAGGTCGTCACGTGTGACACTGGATATTTTCTATCGTAAATGCATTTTTCGAATTACTGTGCTTCCGCTCCCTTTCATTGTTTCACTTACTTGTTTCTGTTTCTTGTTCCTTATCATCATGGATGGATCAATTTCCCTTCTCTGCCTGTTGCCAACAGGTGAATCAGCCACTGAAGCGTGCAGTCCGGAGTGAAGCGCGCTAGGATCGCAGCAGCGCCAAGAAGGCGCGTTTTTCAGCACAAGGTTTATCTATTCTGAGCCTGAGTGTTCTTTTACGGAAGACAGCGTTTCCAGATACGTTTTCTCTTCTTGTTCTCCTCCCGGTGCCTTCAAATAATACTCATACTATGTATGTTTTGCGACACGAACGTCTTTTCTCAAAGATTCCCTGCCTCAGAGCTTCTCGAAATATATATAGGCTATTTAATCATTGTTGTCTTCTACCCTTTACTCCCAATGGCTGGCTAGCCTTCCAATGCCCCCTCTCTCCTAAACATGAGAAGGTGCGCTACTGGCTGTGCTCAGTGTCCTGATCGATCAAGAGGTACTCGGAACACAGCTCGGCTCCTTTTTCCTTTCCGTCTTATCTTCACAGCACGCTTGTATACGTGGCCATGTTGGAACAGAAATCAGCTGGAGAATTCACGGTGAAAGCAAGATTAAAGACACCGGACGGGGGTAATTTCGCCTACGGTAGAACAGACGTAGTTCGGACGAGTTTAAGTGGCTGCCATTGCACAAAGTCGCCAATTTGACGCCTTGGCATGGTGCCAAGAGGAGATATTTTTATTATAAAGTTGTTCTTTCCTTTTACTTTTCCCTTTGTTCTTTCTTATATTGTTTCTAGATGTACTTACATGGATGCTAATGTTGTTGAGAATGACCTCTGCACTGCGCTGGGAGTCAGATGCTACTACAAATGTTGGCCCGCGGCCCGTCTCCTACAGCGGACAACTCGGAAAGTCAGTGTGTTGATGCGAATGTAATGCGAATACACACCAAGCGTCGCGCTTTTGAATCGGGTTTTTTCGCCGATTAACGCTTCTAACCTTGAGTGTTCCTTACAAAATACTAAATCCTTTGCTTCTTCCTCTTGTTTCGGACCCCTTCCGGTTCCTTTAAGCTACCTTTTGGATATGTTAATCACTACCACTAACTACTACAGATTACAGCAGTACCGACAGGTACAACTCTGATTGTGACATTCTTGAGAAAACCTGGAGCAAGTATATGATGTGAATCCAGTTACTGCCGTGAAGATGAATTCCCATTACTCAGCCAATAGCGCATCTTATATTTAACAGAGAGGGCCCAGCTCTCATCTCCAACTATAATGTCTTGCAAATCTCCTGTCAGTGAAGGATGGCATGACGAGGTTTCTCAGCCCCGCACACTGCTGTCTTGTCATACTCACTGACTTGGTGAAGAACACTACTGCTTACAATTTCTCAAAGTTATGGCGACTTGATAGACTGGCACGTGTCGAATTGGTGTAATTGCTGCTCTCACTCAATTGTATGGTGATCTTCAAATTCGCTTTCAAACCTCTGAGAATATCGGCGCTCAACCGCCATTGGGTGCATGGACAATACTCGCATATCCTGACCCAGAACCGATGGAGCAGCAGGACACTGTACAACACCAAGATAATACTTTGCAAAATGGAAAAATCATGTAGAAAACTATGTCAAACTTATGCGCATAAGTGATTTCGTTACCTGTAATAATGCTATGATATGAAACTAACGGTAGTGTAAGGAAGTAGTTGCGCAAGTCGCGACATGTTTGGTTGGTAGACACAGTGATAGGTCTCCTTTTATAACTGAATACGTTACTCAGGCGTATCGCTACTAGATAGCACGGTCCGTTTGGCTCAGATCAATACTCAGTGGAGCACCACGCTGCAGAATTCGTCTACAAAAGGAATTTTCTCCACTGTGGCTCTACCTAGCCGTTATACTTCCTTTTCCATGAGAAATCAATTTTCTCTTTCCTGTCGGGGTCTGCAGGTGGTTGCTCTGCCACGCGGGACTTTTATTGTTCTTATTGCTAGAGATATTGCCACTGAATAGAAGAATGACTATAAATTTTATTAGTAACTCGAATGCATAGAACAATGTAGTGAATACTGACGGTCTTCTTTGGTAGTCCGGTCGGTCGTCCAGGGAGGCCGATATTGATTTGTGCTCAGAACCGCATACCTCGAAAGTGGTATTGAAAAACGTGCAGCTGCCACCCGCCAGTGCTCATATACCCAAGTTTCCCGCGCGATCATGGTGGCCTATCGACCACCGTGATCGCGTGTCTGATTGAGCATTGATGTTAGTAGCAATGTTTTGCTAGAGTTCCTCTATGTGATAGTCTACAAGTAAATTTCTGTATGTTTCGTGCATATACAGGATCAACCTAAATCAGAATCAGTTCAGATCAATTATGTGATGCTCTCTCTAAGCACAAGATGTCAGTTGCTTCTGTTGTCTATGTGTTTTCTTGTTTTTACTGAGTTTGCAAATTTTTTACTGAGTTTACACGACACCTTTTTGAATGACTTCACTTCATGGAAACTAATTTGTTCGAACCACAAAGGGGGCAATCACAGGCGTCAGCACTGCTAGAGGAGAACACAACGCATCGTATGGATAGTCCGTCGTCTGTCTATAAAGGGTAAAAGGAAAGAGATATGTTGCAGATTTATGTAATAATTTGCTCAGCAACAAGTGGATGGAGCGAGACTCCATGCAGCAGCATTGTGCGATCTCATAATTTATGGATCGTCTTCCGGAAATCTGAATAGCGCGCCGTATCGCCCAGTGCAAATCGTCAGTGTTAACCAAACAAAAAATTAAATGAGTAAAAAAAGTACTGTGACAATACCATGACGGCAAAAATGTAATTACCCGGATGGAGTTTGTTTCGTGTGAAATGGTGTGGGTTGAGCCAAGTTGTAATCTTCTGGAAAGCCCGCCAGCTTATAAAAGGCTTATGGAGGTCTAATTCTTCACGGGCGTCGTTTGGCAATATTGCCATGCAACGAAGGAAAGTACGGCCAACCTATTTCGCAGTGCTGGTACCATTTGTTGGAAAATGTTTTCTCGTTTGAAGATAGTGGACAGTTAGTGACAGCTCTGTGGCATTAGCTAACTGTGGCCCAAGATTCTAAAACTGATCCCGAATGTTGCCATCGGTAGACAGGACACCCTCTATGTCGTAAGATGACAACATTGAGCCATGCTCACGAAATCAGGAAGGTCTGAAAATATGGACTTTATTTCTCGCATGAGCTGGACACGCTTAAGCTCAGGCGTTACTACTCAAGCTCGTACCGTGCCTCCCGAGTTTTCTTTAATTTTTCGCTTAGTGTATCTAATATAGTCAGCGGCTGTGAATAGGAGGGGCTGAGTGCTATCTAACCCATAGGCGGAAGCGGCTCTGCGCAAGCGATCCGAGAATTGTGACGGGTAAAGCCCAAGTCATAAGAAAAGACTCCTCCGTCTTCTGCTCCGAACAGAGGAAAGCTGTGGGCTTGCAGCTTCTACCTTTTGATGTCCACGTCCAAGAGGAATCCTGCCATTAACAGCCTGCTCTGTAGTCACTCAGTTGAACGAAAAAACGATGTAGACTCTGCGTCATAGTGATACCGAACACCCATCACGAAGAAAATTGAGGAGAACACTTTCGAACGGATGTTTCTTTTTCATTAATTATATGTATAGATTACTATATGCATAGAGCTAACCTCGCTCCAAGGAATGAAAATCTACCTAGCTCTATTGCTCATTTCACTGAGAAATATGGCGGGCTAACAAAGGTGATCTTAAAGCCGACATCTAATTTTTCTTCGACCAGAAGTCTGTGAAGTTCTACAGGAAAGGGAATGAACAGTGTCCGGTGCGTTGGCCATACGTTGTAAATAGTTGTGGCATTGTTGCATAGCATATTAAATCAAGTGTGTACAAAAGGGAGATAATGAACAAATAGAAAGTTTTCATTGACCTGGTAAATGAAAACTGGTTTGCAAGCTGTAGAGAAACTTAGAGGCCCAGTACGGCTGTTGTGGGCAATGCGCAACCTTGAAGTAATTAATTATAATGAGAACTGTGTGTTTAAGATCATATTTGGTGGAGTTCTAAGCGTCCCTGTCAGAGGAGGCATTGCTTCTGACAGCTTTTGCCCCTCCCAACAGAGATCGGCTCCTAGAGCCGATTTCACCGAACGATGACTGAGGAGTGGAGAGTTAAGAATAAAAGATAAACGAAGATAGCAAAATGATACTCATCTTTGTTACTTGCATCCATGACAACATGCCCGGACGAACCACGATCTCCCCCTACTTGCACTACCTCAACAGTCCCATTCGTGAACTTTCCGATTTTTGGAACCCAAGCGAGGACTTGAATTTGGCCACCCATCGATTTCGGTGCAAGCGCCGCCAATGCTGGACGGAGCTAGTCTTAGAACTTGGTGCTCCGCACACATGGGCTGGCCACTACTCAATCAAGTTTGGAAGAATTTTGTGCCAAATGAGTTCGAAGAATTTTCCTTGGACGTAAACTCCCAACCTGCTTTTGTGATTGGTTCAGTGGGTTGTCTTCTTCCTACTCGTTTACCCGCTCTGAGTTGTCAGCCGAAGTTTTCTTTTCTGGTTACAGATCAGCTCCGAATACAGTGGTAAGAATAACTTCTTTGCTCTGTCGCTGAGCTATACTGACTCCAGCTGCCCAGATAGTTCGCTCGGTTATCTTCTTTGGTGCCTTCGTGGCGTTTTTTCACTAGAAGTTAGTCGAACTGAAGTCATTGTTAGACGAGGTACGTATGTCAGGTGATGGAGGACTGAACCGTCCAAGGAGGCACGCTTTCAAATTTCGGAACAAGATGGTTCATTGATACGTGAATAAATGACAAGTGAGGCGAAAAACCGGTACAAATATGAGATGTGTCAAGATAGCGAGATACAATTTTGGCTTGCGGCCACATGTTGGTCACTGAAACTTATATGAGATGAGAGGTTTCCCTCAATAATCTCTAACTGAAGAGATCCTCATGGAGATCAGAGACACTACCGTGCTTGTTTACTTGACTGTCGAGGTTGTTTACCGATTTCGTAACCTATGTCTCGACAGCCCTCATCGCCTTATGGCACTGAGTAATGTCTATTTACATAATATTTTTGAGTGTTTACATGTGCCTTATGGAATTCCATCATTATATCTATACATGTATTTTACATAGTTACATTGGCCTTCCGTCGGCCTTATCAATGGTGCGGAAGTCTTTTCGCACACTCCCGCCAGCGATCTCCTTCGTGGCGGTTGATGATGTGGAGCAATTCCTGCCTTTCTTCTGGCAAGGCACATAGTGACTCGTGGTGAGTCCTATCCCCGCAGTAGCCGCATCGTTGGCCTTGTCCGCATCCTTCCTTGCAACGAGGCTTCAAGCAGACGCGGCACGTTTCTTCTTCCTTTACGAGGGCTCTCCTTTCACGCACTGTTGGAAATGCGGTGCACGAATCCGTAGCGTGTTTTCCACGTGGCGGCAGAAGCCGCAGACGACCATGCGAGCTCCTGAAGTGCACAAAGTGTCCCTCGAGTCGGCGATCTTCCTCGGGCGGCATTCGCGTAGTCCTTTCGGCTTAATCTTTGCTTGCGATACCGCGAATGGCGTCCTATCTCTTGCCGGTCTGGCTATCTTCGGCGGAATTTCATCCCTTTCGAATCTTCCCTATCTTTACGGCTTTTCCTGGAGTGTGAACTTGTCGATCCCTTCGAAGCTCGTCCGGTGTTGACGTCTTGCTTTCGACTTCTTTCTTTGGTGGGATGAGCTCCATCTTCATCACGTCTGCATCGTCTTCGAGGAGCGTCAGCACATCCTCCGGTGGCCGTGTCCGCTGTCTCTCCTCCATTGTTCGCAAATACGATGCTACAGCGTTTGTCAAGCAATCTTCCGTTTTGATCAAGCTCTCTTCCATGAGCGTACGGAATTGCTTCGCATTCTGGTCTACCTTTTCCTGTACTTGCTGGTTGATCTTCTTTAGAGAATTCTCGATTTTTCCTCCTCCATTTTCTTTTGGAATGACTCCATGCTGGTGACAAATCTTTCATTTCGAGCATCCTCTTTCTCTTTCCTTGATGTTACCTTGCCGCCGATCTTGGCAACCATTTCCTTGATCTGCTTGGTGAACTTCTCCATCTCTCCATTCGTCTCCTCGCTTACAGTGGGACGTGCATCCATGCGACTGGTTCGCCCTCCTCCACGAACAAGTGGTTGATCTGCCGCTCCAACGTTTTATATGATCCATCAAGGAGTCTTGTTCTTTTCCAGCCCACGGCGTGTAGTGGACGTTGTGAATCTCGGTGATGGCGTTGGCGATTGATCGGAGCTCCAAGGTGACGTAGACCTTGGTCGAAATCTTGTCGAAAGTTCTTCCACTCTCCTGAACCTTCATTTGGGATTGCTCCTTTTTTGGAAGAGTCGCCACCTTTGCTCTGACCATTTCGTCGTATGTGTCCCTTAGAAGATCGGAGATTTAGCCGGCACACTGCAGCTTTCCTTGCAATTCGGTCAGCTGCTTCCACGTTTATTCGCTTGTTATATGACTTAAGAGGATCATTGGTGTGGTGGCGATTGCTGTTTCCATTTCACGATATGCAGCTAAAGTTTCTTCACTTTTCTTTAAAAGATGATCTATACCATGATTAACCCCTAGAATCTGCTCCTGCAACATTTAGTACCAGGCTGTCCAGTAATTCCTGTCCGAAAATTTTCAAAATTCTATAATTTTCCCTAGAAGTGTCATAATATCAGGCAAATGTAGGAATATGGTAAAATGTTCCCTAAGCTTTCTAGAGAAATATACATTGACCCACCAGATCCCGTGGAGAGAGCTACGATGCCCGTTGTCGATACCCACCCATTTCGCGGTGTCATCTATTATGAGCGGTCTTGCGGCACCAAAACGACGGAAGCTTGCCACTCCACCAGCGCTGCATTGGGCAAGGGATGTGTGAGCTACGTGACCGTGCACGCTGGTTCATCAGCTTCAGCAGCGGCAAGATTGACATGGAAGACAAACCACGCTCAGGACTGTGCTGGTTCTGGGACGCGGAAGAAATGTTTCCCGCGAGGTGCTGTTATAAGACGAGACAGTCACCGCTGCCGTATGCACCCACCGGCTCCAGCGGCTCGCCGTCACTGTTCGAGAAAAGCGCTGGAAAAGGTCCGGGGTCACCTATTTCATGACGACGCCCGCTCCTATTTCGCTCCCATTTCGCGAAAAGTACCCAGGCCAAGCATGAGAGCCCGGCTGGGATGTGCTGCCCCACCCGCCATACTCTCCAGACATTGCCCCTTCTAACTATCACCTTACCTATCCTCATGAGTCCTTCCTGGCCAAGAGAAAATTCGTTGATTATGACTTGCTTGCGAAGGCGATCGCTGACTTTTTCGACTCTCAGAACCCAGAGTTCTGGGCGAAAGGCATCGGTGACCTGCCCAATTGATGGGCCACTGTTGTGGATAACTGTGGTGATTATATTGTTGATTAGACTTGTTTTTCAATAAAGTTGAAAGAAATTAAAAATGGTGAAATTTCCGGACAAGAATTATTGGACAACCTGGTAGCTGATGATGGCTCGAGGGCGTACAGCGAGTTGTTGTAGGCGCTTCGTCACGTCATCCAATTGACTTTCCATTCTGAAACATTCAACATTTGATTAATAGCGTTCTTCTTTTCCTTTGATATTTTGATTTGATATTGCATTGATAATATTTGCGGGGTCTTTCTCGGTCTTAAGTTGTATGTGTGAGTGTGTTGAGTTGGACTACTAGTCATTTGTTCTTTTGTTTCAAGTTCACCAGTTTCGTCGAGTTCTAAAAGCACGACAAGATTTACTGGTCGTCTGATGGTAGTTCTTTGGCCTGTAGACAATTCTGCTTCCCTGATTTCTCCTTCATTATTCTTGAAGAGATGAATAATACGTCCTAACTTCCAAAAAATTCTTGGTTGCATATCTTCTTGGATGAGCACGATTTTTCCCAGTTTTGGCTGGGTATTACATGTTTTTCCTTGTGAAAGCATGATTTGATGTTGTTCTCTTAGTGCTCTTACGTAACTCTTTTGCCACACTCCCAGAACTTATTCGTGATGTTAAATGAGCTTTTCAGAGCTCTTTGTGCCTCGATTCTTGTTTTTAGCATAGCTTTCTGTTCTGGTGGAAGGTAAGTCTCATCTTGCATATCTTCATCCGATACTGGGTCTAGTGGATACGTTAGGTTTATATCATTTTGTATGAAGTCAATAGGTCTCAGACTTGTGTTTTCTTCCCACTCGGCTTCTTGATAGGTTAGAGGTCTGCTGTTGAGACATCCTTCTATTTCTGCTATTGTGGTCCGCAGAGAATCTTCATTCGGGATACGACGTCCAATGGCCTTATAAAGGCAATGTTTGATAGATGAATTAAACGCTCATAAAATCCGCCCTGCCACGGCGCATATGGTGTGATATTGAACCAGTTGATTAACTGACTTGCCATGAAGTTTTCGGTTTCTTCTGGATCATGAGCGTTGTTCAAATTGTCTGCCACTACGTGTTTGCCCAAAATGAATGTGGGGGCACTGTGTTATTGAGGCTGGTACTCCTCTTCTAGCAATCAATCGCCTCATAGCGTTGATGAATGCCACTGTTGAGTTATCTGGCACAACTTAGAGGTCTACCAATCTTGTAGTAGCACACGTCAAAATACATCCACAATTCTTTGTGGTTTCTCCTGTCGGTGCTTTTACTTGAGAGGACCGGAATAGTCAAGTCCAACATGCTCGAACGGCCTTGACATTTTAACTCTTCGCTCAGGCAGATCTTTCATCTTCGGATACCGGTAGGGTAAATTGTTCATCTTTTGGCACGCAACGCATTTTGGTAACTTGTTGTCGAGGTTTGTATTTTGTCAAATTATTCTCCTCACAATTTCAAACAACTAGTTTCTTCTCCAACCAGGGGCGATTCATACCTAGACTTGCTCCTCTGATCTCGATGGACTTGTCAATACAGTTGACGTACTCCCTTCAATAGGGAGTAGCGATCACGCTGTTATCGATTTCTCATTAAATATTCGCATTTCAAAGCCTGCCTTGGTTTACAAACCGGACTTTGGAGCTGCCATGTACCCAGACTCATGTATTATCTCTGCACAAATGATTGGATAGGTTTATTCGACTCTGCCCCTTCAGTCAACGATATGTATGGAACTTTCCTGGCAATTCTTCACCACGTAATTATTAAGTATGTCCCACTAGTCAAGGTTGAACCTAAGCAGTCACATTTCCCTGTTCACTTAAGAAGAATGATTAAGCGACGTGACTCCTTGTGGAACAATGCCGTCTTCATTGGTTCAGAAAATGAGTGGAACAAGTTTGAAGACTACAGTGCTAAGAAACTGCAAAAGTATTCCGAGAGCTTGGAAAAGAAGATCACTGACTCTAGAAATCCCACCAATCTGTATAACTATATAGGATCTAGGATACTAGACAGGGAAGTAATTCCCGCACTGATTAATAAAGACCCTTACGGTGTAATAAATAAATAAATAAATAAAAAAATAATTAAATAAACGTTAGCAAAGAAACCAAGTTAAGGAAAAAATTTTTTTAGGGGGGAAAAGCAAAGAAGTAGTTCAACCTCCGTTTCGCACCGGCCCTTAGACGGAGGTTGAACCAAGAGATAACCTCCCTCTGTGCTCATCAGTAAGGGAAGGGAGGTAGACATGTTTTACATAATATTTGAACATGAAGAAAAGCATCAGGTACAATCATTAAAAGGAATCAAATACTAAGTTCTTGTTTTATATGTATAAATGTTGTGGAACTCTAATATTTTTACTAGGTTGTTTAATGTAATAGTTTGGAAAAAGAATCAACTCACCATAAGTAACTGCTTCTTACTTCCAAGAGTGTGTATGAAAAATGAAACATGTTTTGACCATGGGATGTTATCATACGTTATCAACCGATGCTCGAATTAGTATTATCATTCAACAGTATAATAGCCTTCACTGAGCGGAACAATATTTAAACTCTTGCCAGAAAATTTCAGAAAAACATTTGGCGTTAACGTTTCTTCACAGGTAGAGGATACCGAGATAGAAGATGGTTTTACAGAGATGATATCGTCAAGCTACTTCCCCAATGGCCCTGCACCACTTCAGTGACCCCTGATTTTATCCCACTCACATTCTTAAAAAAATACTCCCTCTGATCGCTCATCCACTTGTCTAAGGTTACAGTTCGGTGGAAAACCTATTTTTTATTCCGGTTGCTAAAAAGCCTCCTTACAGTGATCCTGAAAATTATCGTCCGATCAGTATAACTTTCGTGTTCGCTAGGACATTTGAGAGGCTTCTCGAAACGCATGTAGTTCAACACTTAGAAAAAAGTGGTGTCTTCCTCGGTGTCAACATGGCTTTCGGAGAGGTAGGTCGGCAGAAACAGCCTTGCTTTCCTCACTAAATGACTGGACCAAAGCCATCGATACGCGCGAGCCCACTGATATGATTTATTTCGATTTTGCCAGGGCCTTCGATAAGGTACCCTATGTCAAGTTGCTCCACAAATCATTTATGGTCGGCATACATCCTAGAATTGTCGCCTGGATTGAACATTTTCTCGAAAATCGTACGTACCAATTTAGAAAAGGTCAAACGTGCTCCTCAGTCTATCATTCTTCTAGCGGTGATCCTCAAAGAAGGGGTCTATCTCCAATTTTGTTCCTTATTTATACGTCCGGCTTGTCTGCCGGTATCTCTCAACTTGGTGTAAGTATACAATGTGTGCCGATGATGAAGGTCTATTATTCTGTTGTTTTGCCTGAGGATAGTGTTGCCCTTCAAAAAACTATTGATCATGTAACACTTTATTTCCTACTGACGTTTCGGCGTCGTCGCCTTCTTCAGATCTTTGAGACCGTCGACCGTAGAGGTCCACCTGCCACCCCGTAGTGGTAGAAGAGGGGAATGAAATCAAACTGTAACAGTCTGGTCCACAGACTCGGAACTCGCTCTGGCTGCGGGAAAGTGGTTATTCGGATTGGAGGCGGTTTAAGCTCTGAATTTTCCGATTACTGCATCGGTGATATTCGTCTCAAATACGTCAATGAAGTTAGAGACTTAGGTTTTCTATTGAACCGCAGGCTATCATTTAATTAGCACTCCAAAAAACTTCTTAGTAAAGCCAATTAGAGTATATAATTTTGTCAAAGCACATCGGTGTAAAAACTGTAGCACGCTGCTCCGTGCTTACAGAACGTACGTTCGCCCCCTCCTTAAAATTGGACTACGGTTTATTTGCCCTATGAGAAAAAAGACAAAGATCTCTTAGAAAGTGTTCAGAACAATTTCACTCGTGAGCTTGCTTTGCGTTGTAGTGGTCTCAGTTACCCTTGCATCCCATATGGGACGGGAAGGCGTCGACAATTTGAATTGCCTAGTTTATTTAGTATAAGAAAAAAGTTCGGTTTGATTATGGCTTTTAAGACACTGACTAATAGATTCGATTGAAGTTCATCAAACTTCTTTGAACCTGTAAAGTCCAGAACAAGAGGAGGCAATTTCAAACCCCAGTAATCGGTCAACAGAACTCAAGTCAGGTTTAACAGCTTTCCAAACAGAGTACTCTCAGATCTCATTATACTACTTCGGCAAGATATCCTGACTATGTCACTACCCGCTTTTAAGAAGATGGCTACTGCCCACTCTACTTTAGGAGTTTCCTGAACTCTCTCCAATTATTGCCTTGGTGTTTTATTATATCTTCTCTTTTTCTCATACCTCAAATTGCTTAATTGCTGTGTTGTTAATCCATTTTCGACTCGGAATGTTCATTGAAAGTTCATTTGTGACTTTGTTTTGCACAATCCCTAGTTGTGCCTTCAAATAAATGAATAAATGAATAAACATTCCTACAAAGAGGACTTCTCAGAGAAAGTGCATGACTCGAAGAACGGATGACCTAACCTGATGTCTCGTGACGTGGTGTAGTAGTCTGCGGCGCTCCCCGCCGTCCCTGAGAGTAGCTCTATTTTTTTCACGATTTGGTTGACGCCAGTCCCTACTTCAGTAATGGGACGATGAAGTTTTCAGACTCCCGACCTAGTCAGGAACGCCGGGTCCTTCTCATGTCCTCCATGTTCGCAGCAGTACGTACAAGGAACTTCCCGTTATCCTCTGTTACCCGCGACTGGTCTTACTTTACACGGAGACTTCGACCACCCGGACCACCAGCAAACAAACCTGCATGAACACAGTACAATACTTTGTTGCTTCCTTCGATCTCTTCGTCACATTATAACGAGGTCTGGGCAGAACACGACTACATCTGTAGTACCTCAGCTTGTCATGCCGGCCTCTTTTGTCGCAGATCACCCACTTCAACACATTTTCTCTTCGATGTCACAGCGCCATTTCTGAAGTGCTGCCCATTACAACCACTTCCTTATCCGAAAACCAGCTGAACGTATTTACCTCCTACTCTTCCTTGCTGTTCAACTTTAAGGATTTCACCTGGTACTTCCCTGGTGACGTTCGTTGTGTGAGTTCCCCTTGGCATATTCAGCAAGCTGACGGAGGTTCTGATCTCTCACAACTACCTAGCAAGCTGCCTCTGAACAGGCGCAAGCAAATGTTTATCGCTACCTGAAAGGTCCTCGCACAGAGAGCATCCCACACTACAGTGCGTTGCGGCAGTATCTCCATGCAGTCGCCTTTTATGACGATCCACTCCTTTCAAAGCGTGCCCGGAGCCGCATATGTCGCACTGCACTTGAGTACGTTCACCCTTCAGCTTTTCTATAATTTCTTCACTGTATTTGTATTTCTCGAAGAGATGATTGTACAATTCACGTCCTCTTCTTTTTGCAGTCTCTACACTCCGTAGCTTCCCGGGTTTGTGTTGACAAGACGAGAGCATGAATAGATCGTGACTGGAGCAATAAGGCAGAGGTCAATAGCTGGACTAATCAAACAGCAACATGATAACAAACACCGATCGAAATCCAAGTAGAAGCTACTTCAGTAGACTGAGAAGGTGAAATTCGAGGTTCCTGCAGGAACCATCAAAACATCAAAACGATGTTCAATTGGTACCAAGAGACTACCCTCTAAGTGAGCAATGGCTGAACCCAAGCTAAAACGTTGCCCTGTGTGGTTCGTTTCAAACCCAAAGTGAGCACTGGCTGAACCCAAGCTAAAACGCTGCCCCGTGTAATTCGTTTCAAATACCGCCCACTCACCTCTAAGCAACATGAAACCTCAAAACCTCATGAAGACACTGTTGCAGAATGTTTTTTCATGATTTTCCAACCCGAACATTGCACATTGAAAAAGAACCAGAGAACCAGAAAAAAAAAGAAAGAAGAAAAAGAACGCAAAGACTGGGCGTAATGTGGCGTGGTAGGGAGAAGTAATTTAGTGTGCCTCCAAAACTCCTTTCCGCGCCTAGTGTTAGGCTCAAATACGCATCCTCCCTCTACTTGGAAAAGGGAGTCTCCCCTGCCATGAGAATGGTGAAAAAATCCCGATGGAAGAAGATAGAAAATGACGGAGTATAATATCACGGCACGGTAAACTGCGTTTCCCCCCCCCCCCCCCCCAAGCCACAAAGCTCCCAAAGATTGCACAAGCAAAATGGGAAATACGAAGACGGGTGGCGTGCAGGTGTTCCGACCAGTGTTTCAGAAGGCAGGTCGCCAGTGTAGTGTGGAGGGTAATTCACTATGAACAGAACGAAATTATTATCCTTGTGGTACTAAAACATTGCATTATGGACTATTACAGTAACTAGCTCCCACCTTCATCATAGATTGTATGGGCTTTCACTAGGAATTGTATTTAATGGAAGATGCCCTAACTTGACCATTCAAGTAGCCGATATGCAACTACATATTTACCTTCACGAATATCTGCCTTTATTCTTCAACCCTTATCTTTGATTTGAGTAAACCAGCTACGTAGCCAAGATCCTGAAATTAGTAGTTAATTAACCGTTTCGTCAAGTAAACCTACTCATCGGTGACCTGACCCCACACTTATCACCGGAACACTTGCAACACACTCTACGAAAACATCCGAAAAATTGAAAAACGTACGACCACATTGCACGCAGGACCAAAGGAGACGACTAGACAGAATGAATGGGATACTTAAGGATTTGGCTTATTGCGAAATCGGTAAGTTCATGCACTACTATAGGGGACATTGCGAAACCGAGGTCAGACTTAGGTCAGTTATAAAAGGTTGCGGATATCGGTCCACAAACTTCAACGACATGATAATAATGAATCAAAAAAGAATAATGCGGAAAATAAACCCCATCCCTTTTGCGTGTTTTCGCAAGTCAACATCGAAAAAAAATGTAACTCTAATGTCTTACCGGCAGAAGGATCCTTCTTCATCATGCCCTTATATCCAAAAAATTCTAGAAATGCATATTCTGATGTGATGTAAGCGTTTTCATCAAAGCACGTAGAGGACCGTGCAGCCTATAATCGAAGAGAACGGTGGTAACAGTTTATCAAACAAAAGACAACAACAACACAGAAAACAATGTATTCAACAGCTCCGCCGCTCCAAGTGTGTTGAGATAATGCGAAAAGGTGATTCAAAATGAAATGAAAATAATGATGGTAGCAAACTGAAGTGGAACCGCGTTTCAAATCTTGCAAGTGAACCCATTTCGCGAAGAAACACGTTAGAATTGCTGGACTATATGGAGTATGCCCCAATTCTTACTATAAAAAGCTCCTTCCTTTTGATTTCGAGGTGATGCACAGAAGTATTCAATGTTCCATGTAAAAAATGATCTCTTAAACATGAGACCCAAAATCATTCGAAAGATGATTATAGCAGCCTGTTCTAACGAAACTGTGTCAAGAAATGACAACGGATAATTGACACATTTGCACTATCAAAAACACAAAACTAATTTCCCTAATTTGAAACAAACCGAAACAAAAAAATGGCTACTAATACACCCTCATATTGACAGTGTGTAGGTGTTGTGATTGTCTGTGTAGGGTAATATTGCTCAATCCTTCCTCAATAGCTCCCTCAATTGAGAACTCCCCAATAACAATTCACATTAGTAGAAACCGACATACGAATGTTGAGAATTCCTAAAAAGAGGAATATAAGACAATTTCAGTAATCTACAATCAAGTGAGCAGCTTGAAAACACTGAAAAACATCAACAGTTCCCTGGACAGTGACGCGGAAATCAAATGCTTATTATTGGTATACTGTAACGCAGCACGTGTGTGCGTGCGCACATGCATTTAATCTGACGACAGGGTACTGTAATAAACCACCGCGTCGGAAACTCACAATCTTGTCTCACAGACAGAGTAGAAGATGGATTTATGGCGTATCTATGGAATGCGAGCGGCCAAACCCATGGGTAAGCTTATACTCCATCTATACCAACACTAGAACATCTTGTAGGGGCGAGCACCTCTCAGCGAAATCTAGAAAATACAATGCGGAGTGGAAGTCGAGTCAGTGGCAGATCCCTAAAACGAGGGCCACGAGTATCAAGTGCTCACATACCACCTTTCTATCTGATAGCAACATGAGAACATCTTGTAAGGCCTTACTTATCGGTTATTTAATGTTTTTGATTGAATCCTTGAGATTGAGATGCCATATACTTCCACTTCTTAGGACAACTCGGAATTTGCCTTCGAATCACCGAGTCTGGCTAGATGGTATCTTCGCGCCGACCTGCTGTTATGGATCGATACGTTAGCTGATGTCGACTTATCTGTTCGAGCTGAGCAAAATTGTGTGTACCAAGCTCTCAATCATATCAGACATACGGCACCTTTTGACCAACAATCTCGTTTTCCTCGCTCCTTCTATTTTACTGAATACTATCCAGAAAATTTCGTTTTGATGAATATTATTCGTGCATTTCTAACACAGGCGAATCGACATGTCGAACAGGGTCGTATGAATACGGCGGCTGTTGATGTATTCCGCACAAGCAGATCAATTGCTCGCATTTCAAAGGAATATCGAGCGATTGCGTGAAATGCTTTATGATCAGAATCGTTTGGTTTCAAGGCGTGCTTTCGAGGTTAGTGTTCGTCTTGAATGGTCTGAAACAGACACATTCACTACGGATTATCATTCACCAGCTTCTGGTACTCGTCCACCGCGTCGCGCCTCATCGCGCGGTCGTGACGTATCTGACGTTATTGGGATCCCAGGCCCAGCAAACGAACCCAGCGGTGGCGGTGAACGTCAATCTTCTCTTTAGTTTTATTGCATTTAGTCCCGGCATTTATTTGGATTATTATTTAGATTGTTTTTCCAGCGTTCTACGGGACAACGCATTAATGTATTGTTGTTTGGTTTTTTTCGATTGAACCCTTGGAATTGTTGAATTGATTTTCGATACTGTGTTGTCTGCTGAGTGATTCATTGAAGATCCACATTAATCTGCTTCGAACTGCACAATGTGATGAAGGAGGCATCGACAGTGCGCTGAAGAAGTTGTTTGCATCATGCGTAGGAACCATAAAAATTATGCAGTCAATGAGTCGGTTTTTCGCTACCACAAAAATAATGGTATTCACACATAGAAATAAGAACACGCCTGGACCATTTTCGAAGGCTCACACGAGACATCGGTCAATTGTCAAAATCAACGGGTTCGTTAGCACCTATCGCCATGTTTCGAAGCACGCAGCATACATTAGCCGCTTTGAGGAGACTGATTGACATACAAATGACTGCTCTACACGAGTACGTCCATAGCGGATGGCTCTACTGTGTCGTTCCTCGAGAAAGTGAGTTGCGGTAAAAATATTCATAAGAACGATATTGCATACCTTGTCTGCTTCTTGTTGTATTAACGGCTTTAGTAGGAGCGTTCCTGTTGCGCATGCGGTCACTAATCAAAATGCCTTCGTCCTCTGTTTTTGCTGCCGATAGAGCGTCAACGTTGTGAAGACACCACCTAATTATAGCAATAGATACACCCATCCAATTTCATGTGGAAATCTACCACGTTTCCTACACTGAGACTCTGATATCATTCTACACAGATAGGCTCCTTCAGCGTTGTGGGGTCTTTGGATATGACAGGATACCGTCCATGAACTTTGCGACACAGGGAAGGCCGTATTTGTTGAGGAACACCATCGGAACCCGACTCGCTCCTGCTCAGGCGGCCAGTATATAAATTGGCCCGTTCTCCGACTAGTAGCAGTAAGGAACAGCGTCAGCACCCGAGGTATATGCTTTGGTGGCACCCGGCTTTTCATGTCGAGTCACTTTGCACGACTGAATTGCAAATTTGGAAGAAAACCTGACGAGAGAAGCGGTAATCCTTATGAAACATGACGTCACTCATAGTGTCATACGGACAGCTCGGTCTCAAAAAGTGCGAGGGAGGCCATTCAATACCTGCTCACACGATCGAGGCCGCCAATAAAGTCCATTGCCTTAACATATCCCTTGTTTTTCCACACTGTTATTACAAGAGAGAAAAATGAATGGGTTTTCACCGACCATAGTGAATTGAAGAAGGGATCCGTGATTCCATTGTATGGATCGAACCTCACTCAAATGCTAGTGCAATTATATAAAAGAGGGGGGAAGGTGGAGGTGGGAGCTGCCTTTCTTGCCTTCGATCTCTGTTATATGTACTTATCATACATACTTTGAGAGGTGCTCAGAACAAGTAAAGCACATAAATTAGTGTTTGACTGCGATCATTGTGAAGCCTTCGTCGAGAAGTCTTCGGCACATGGGTCGTAGTTATCGTCGAAGGATTTTTTCAGGCGGAGGGTTGAAAGTGTAAAGGAGAATTGTGATAAATTGGGAGGCCGAGCTCAAATTTGAAATTAGTATTCGATTTAATCCTCAGCTAAAAACCTCTATGGACATTTAGAAGGAGGCACCTCACAAAGAGTAACGATATAAACGAAAGCTCCAAGATGAATGCTCAAGGCGATGTTGTGCAGAGGAGAGCGTATAGACAATGCAAAAGATCCACGGAGTCGAAAGGTACACTGATCCGTCGGCGCTCTTGGAACTGTGGACTGCGAACAAGGTGACAGGCTTCTGTAACCAACGCGCATGACTTATACTGTGGTGCGAGGTTGACCCACTTGCTCACAGTTGACCATTAAAAGACGACCACGGGAATGGTGTCCCCTTTCACCTGATGAGTTGTCGATGGAAGCATCATGCGTGGCGCATCCGGAACAAAGCGGGCCAACGCCAGTCGCCCTCCGTGGTACGCTGTTACCGAAAACAGTACAAAGGGACCTTCGACGTCCGCCGACTAGCCGTGGGGCGAGTTATCTATCCAGGGGTCACAGAAGCCCACGGGCTATGTATCCACGGGTCACAGCATGGATGTATTATATTGGATAGGAATAAGTCCTTGCGGTTTTTTTAAATCCCGTTTTTTGCATTGTTCCCTTTATCTTTCGCTAAAGCTTATACACGATTTCGATATGGTTTTTTCTGCTCTACAAGATGATAGTATCTATTTTTCGATTCCTTTGACCACCTAATATTTAGGAGGTTTGGAAATGAAGTGAGCTGAGGGCAAAAACTTGGCACTTGCGCACTTAATCTTTCTCGTCTGCCATCGAGACCAAAAAATGCATGTGTGTATGCTTCGATAGAGCTTTTCCAGCTCTACAGAATGGCGCAACCTTTTGTTCGAATCGCTCAACGTTTTGCTATTTTAAGACTCACAAATGCAGTACTCGCAAAAGTGTGCACCTTCGTTATCTCCTCTTCCTCGCCTACCATCGAGATCGAAGAGAATATTTAGGCATGCATTCGATAGAGCTTTTTTTTGCTCTACAAGACGATACCACTCCTTTTTTGTATCCTCTCATATTTTAGCATGTAGGGATAAGCTTTCACCTGTTTTTCAGTTAAAAATTGCTTAATGAAAACGAATTTTTTTGGCCGAGTATTTTGTATTTCGATAGAACTCTTTTCGCTCCACAAGAAAATGTTCACGGTATCTGTTCAAATAAATTTTTGCCATTTTTCAGATCATTTAAAAGTCGACGAAATCCAGCATTTTCGTCACGTGTAGTCGAAAATGCTCGATTTCTTCGACTTTTAAATGATCTAAAAAATGGCAAAAATTTATTTGAACAGAAACCGTGAACATTTTTTTGTGGAGCGAAAAGAGCTCTATCGAACGATACAAAATACTCGGCAAAAAAATTCGTTTTCATTACGCAATTTTTAACTGAAAAACAGGTGAAAGCTTATCCCTACATGCTAAAATATGAGAGGATACAAAAAAGGAGTGGTATCGTCTTGTAGAGCAAAAAAAGCTCTATCGAATGCATGCCTGGATATTCTCTTCGATCTCGATGGTAGGCGAGGAAGAGGAGATAACGAAGGTGCACACTTTTGCGAGTACTGCATTTGTGAGTCTTAAAAATAGCAAAACGTTGAGCAATTTGAACAAAGAGTAGTGCCATTCTGTAGAGCTGGAAAAGCTCTATCGAAGCATACACACATGCATTTTTGGTCTCGATGGCAGACGAGAAAGATTGAGTGCGCAAGTGCCAAGTTTTTGCCCTCAGCTCACTTCATTTCCAAACCTCCTAAATATTAGGTGGTCGAAGGAATCGAAAAACAGATAGTACCATCTTGTAGAGCAAAAAAAGTTCTATCGAAATCATATATAAGCTTTGTCGAAAGATAAAGGGAACAATGCAAAAAACCGTGTTCAAAAAACCGCAAGGACTTATTCCTCAACCCAATATATTCAAAGAACGTGGTATGTGGTACAGCTCAAGTAACCATCAAGAAGCAGCGAATCCGTAGATGTATGCACATATAAACTTATGTTTGAAGGACGTGACGACCATTTGAACTGTGGCATTTCGGAATCTTTCCAGATCCTCCTCGACTCTATTTTCATATAATAAATATGCAGCCATTAAAGAAACTATGCGGCCAATTAATTGCGCTAAGTTAAACATATGGAAGTGGATTACATTACTTAAAAAGATCGAGTTATAATAAGTACAAGAATACAAGAGATGCTGAAATTAACTGTAGGAAAGACAGCGCTCTTTATTACGATCTCGCCGCGTCGTTATTGTGATAATCGTAATCGAGCGACTTCATGATTGCTGTTTGATTTCTAGCTTATTTGTGCTTCGTTTTTCATCTTTTGTCCCTGCCACATGACTAGTATGACTCCTTATACTTCTCCCCTGTCATCCGAGGAGCACATAACGGCACAACACAGAGTCCATGGTCGGACATTCGACATATCAGCATTGAGTTCGATGAGTTTTGTTTTTTATTTTCTCATTTTGTCACGAGTTTGGCCTCAGTTTTTCTTCATGGGCTCTTAACTTCCTCAGTGAATCGTATAATGTGGGTAGCGAAAATTTTTCGAGACGCCTTACTTGAGCCTGGCTGAGATGTGTGTGTTTTTGCATGCATTTTCCTGCGGTTTTACTTTGTGAGCCTTGAAAAAGAGATGATCTCAAAACGACAGCATGGTCATCATATCAGTTCAGATCACTACGTCACTTGTCTATTTCTCCCTAGGATTTCGGCTGCATTGATTTACATAAACTATAGTGAGCCTAGGACTGCTTTGCAATTACCCAAATCTGTTCCGCATAGCAAATTACTTCTGTCTGTCTATGCGAAGTAGTAGCAGTAGACCAATGACGTCCGTGAAAGCAAGCGATCAACAAAATGCTCCCTCGAGGACTAATTGACTTTTGTAGGACTGGACTATACCTCGCCATTCTATTAACCGTTGTTTCTACAGCTAGCTTGTTTCGCTGTTAAGCCAATCATATAATGTAGGTCGATCAACAAGTTCCGTCGGTTTTGAAGCAATAATATGGATTTTTGTAGCCCTACAGCAGCAGAGCCGTGTGGTTCAAAAAAGTATTGTTTAATGCAGCATAGTTCTACTAACATGGTTCTTCCTACTCGTTAATACTCGAATTTCAAGAGTTCACTAAGTGTGCACAGGCGAATGGGACACCAGATGAAATGATTTCTCCTCTGCTACGGCTACTGTCGGCTACTGTGAAGACCCTGATCATAAAGAGTTATTTGGGAAAAATTTCACGGAACAACATTCACGTCTGATTCAAGCATCTTTCGCCACTAGCATGTGCTGCCGGAGCAGTGGAAGAAATGAACATTCTTCGAAAGTAAGCGCACAATTGTACACTTCAGACTCCCCCCTCCCCTAAATATTTCTGTGTAGAAAAAGGGCAGATTGATTGAAGATTTGAAGAGCGACGCGATGCTTTGTTCATCACGAAAGAAAATGTCAGACAAGGAAGCGCCAAAGTGCGGAACACAGTTTTTAAAGGGCTTCTTCTCACTTGTTGGTTGTAGAACTTAAAAAAGAAATGTGAAGGACAGAGACCGTCACTGTCTGCCTTGTGTAGTCCCCACCTATCCCTTTCCTATTGTAATGATTATGTTTTTGAATTAATGAACAATATGATGGAATATGCCAGGTTGTTTATATGAAGTCTCCTATATTTTTGTGCAGCGTCGCTATTGAATTCCTTCGTATTTAGCGAGGTTCTTCATTCATAGAAAGTTTTCACTGTGGCTATTATTGTCAATTTTTATTGTGACTATTATTGGTAACCATGACTGTCATTCTCAAGTCACCCGAATTGAATTCACAGTATAATTTTTGATCAATTAATCCTAACTCTACTCCCGTTAAGGTGTTGGCGGAAGTCGTCAACGGGAAGTTATTGACTTGGCATACCCACTTTCCCTCCATACTTTTGAACGACAGGGTTTAATTCTTCGTAATTTTTACAGTTCTTTCCGGTACATAAGTGACTTTCTAAGCCACTGGACAAGGGCAACCCGAAATAGTGTGCGTCGACCCCCACCAAGAACATTCAAAGAATATTCAGCTTATCTTTCTTCGGATGAGCAGCGGATACGTGATAGAGCTAAACATGACTTTTTGTGAGGGTATCTGATATTATTAGGTTGGCAACTAATTAATTGCGGATTTTTGTTAGAAAATCAATGACCTTTTTTCATGGAACTAAATAACTTCACTCTGTAATTATTGCCCATTTTTATCAATGACCTTTTGCCATCTTTCAGGTGGCATCATAATTCCGCGTTCATAAAACTTCTGGTTTTTATCAGTGAAAAACTGAGTCAGGTACGATTTGACCTCATCATCACTACTGAAATTTTTACCACTCAAAGAATTTTGCAATGATCGAAACAAAAAGTAATCCGATGGTGCAAGGTCAGGACTATATGGTGGATGTGGCAAAACATCCCAACCAAGCTCCAATAATTTTTGCCGAGTGGCCAAAGACGTGTGTGGTCTTGCATTGTCATGATGGAATACAACACTTTTTCGGGTAAATAATTCTAGTCGCTTTTCTTGGATTGCATTGCTTAATTTTGTTAATCGTGCAATGTAGACATCAGAATTGATCGCTCGGTTGGATGGTAGGAGTTTAAAGTAGACAACTCCTTTGTAATCCCACCAAACTGAAAACAAAACCTTCTTATGATGAATATCAGCTTTTGCTCTTCTTTGAGCTGGTTCACCTGGGCGGCTGCACGATCTTTTTCGTTGGACATTACTGTATACGACCCATTTTTCATCGCCAGTGACCATTCGTTTTAGAAGTGGATCATTTTCATCACGTTTCTTTAGCAAATCGCAGATGCCAATGCGTTGCATTAAATGCGTTTCACCCATATATCCAGTTTTGACACGTACCTAAGTTGTTCTAAATGCTTTTCAATACATGTATGTGATACCTGTAGCTTCTCTGCAATCTCGCGTGTTATACTGTGACGGACCGAATCAAGTATTGCCTTGATTGGGTCGTTGTCAACTCCAACTGGACAACCAGAGCGTTTCTCATCTTTGAGAGAAAAATCACCAGAACGAAATCAGGCAAACCAATTTTGGCAATGCCGATCTTTTGAGGCTTCGGCAACATAAACAGCATATAACTTTTTGAGAGCTTGTGATGCGTTTCTCACTTTGAGGAAATAATAAAGCAATACATGACGAAAATGAATGTTTTGATTCTCCATTTTTCAGCACACGCCAAACGAAAATAATGCAACCGATCAAGAAGCTTTCTTTACTGATTGATAACAGGATTGCCTACTATTAGATGACAATATGTGTTTAACATTTGGCCTACGCCAATAAAGCTAAATATTCAACCAAAGCCATCTATGAGTGAAATCCGCAATGACTTAGTTGCCGACCTAATACAAATACATATTGGTGAAGCTTCTCAAGGTAGTGGTGGTACCTCACTGTTCGTGACTTACACTTGGCTCTATCGAAATTTCTAGAATCAACTCTTTACCTGGCATTTAGTAGGTCAACAAGTAGCTCGGTTCAACGATTTCCTTATTTTCCCTGAGTATTGCTCTCAGGGTTCGCAAGTGGCTCACGAGCCGAGTTATTTTGGCTTCCGCATTGCAACTACTTGAATGCTTTACACGAACTGACGTGCTGTTTTCACTTCAGCAAATAAAAGTCGAATACAAGTGAGAGCCATTACTGGAATACCTATGGCTTCTTGTATCCGATTTTATGACTTTCCCACCTGCTAACGCTGCATTGCGTCGTTTTCCTATCCCTACTTTCTTTAACTCCAGCATCACCCTTATGCCTACTGGACTTGGTGTTTCATTCTAACTTCGTTCCCCTTTATTTCTACCTCCCCCTTCCACCCCGTGTTCCCTTTACAACGCTATGCTTTAGTTTCTTTCTGAAAAACATTATCTCACCTCGTTCATATTCCTTTCGATTTTGTACCTGGGTTTGCAGAGCTCTCTTTCTGGCCATGATCAACTTGAGCATGGGTAATGACTCCTCCTATCAAAATGCCTTTGAACCAACCGTGGGGACTTTGATGTCCTTTGATGGTCTATTCGGATGCCCGAATTGTATTGTAATGTTGTCTACACAACACACTGCTACTCTTAGCGACTAAACCTTATTGTTAGTAATAGTATCAGTACTGATTGCTACTCCTGGTGACTATCATCACTAATGACTGCGATGATTAGCTAGTACTAGTAAATTATCATCACTGAAAATAGCCCTACTAATGATTGCTACTTTTAGTCACTAAAGATCACTAAGCATAGCACTTACCAGACACGTATCCATCACGGCAGCATTTGAGATATGTGCCTGGTGGTCGTGGCGAGCAAAGATGGATGACCGTGAGTGCGTTCTTAGGCGAAAACATCTTATCGACGGCTATCTCACCCTCTTGTGCTGTTACTTTGGAGAGCTATGGTCTCTGTGTACACGTTTCTTGTTATAAAAAGTGACCGTAGGATTGGGATCGGAAGCACATCTGAAATTCACAGCTCCTACCACTGAACCGTGAAATTAATCATATAGGTGTTATAGACACCGGGATGGGGCGATTCTGGCTCAAGGTAGGACTCACCGTAACACTTGCAATTCGTTAGGTTGCACACATTGCACATACGACACCTTGCTGAGACACTAAGTGTATGTTCAATGGATTTTTTTCTCACGAACACCTTTTTCTTATACTTTCCCTTATTTAACCACTCACTGCTTCACTTGACTGCTGCTGTTTAATGTTCCACTTGTTTCATATCAACATGTATAAGTAAAATACATCCTACGTGACGACAAATGACATCTCCTACGAAGAGCAACTCGGGAAGGTGATGCTGCAGTTCGAATAGATGCGCGGGAGATGCGAGTACAGACCACAATGTCGCGTTTTTGAAGCCGGGGTCCTCTAGCGACTGTCACCTTTAACCCTCAATGTTAGTTCTAGAAGGATCAATTCTTTCTGTCTACCTCTTTCTCCTTACCCCTGCCGGTTCCTTTGAGTGACGTTAATTAGCATGGAAATCGTAGACAAAACCAGATTCATCTAATGTGATTATTGTCGAATGGTAAAGAGATGAGAACCGAGATCAGACTATACCAAGAGTCTACCCGACTGGGAATCGTACCCTCAAAGGCTAACGATAAGCACTGAAATGAAAATTCTCAAGAGACGCAAAGGGTATTTCACTCGCAAACCCCGTATTTGGTCGCGGTAGAGGTGTGAGGTCGTACTGAAGAGGCAATTTTCATCTGCCAGTACCTTGAGCACCCGAGGTTGAATAGTGTGACCATATGTGCATTTGATGGAGCTTTCTACTCTGCAAAAGCAATGTCACTTGTTTTTTTGAATCGCTCTCAAATGTTCAGTTTTGGAGTCTTACAGTAGAATGTACTCAGGAGGAGGCGCCGATGTGCTCCATTCACCACATCGAGGTCCAAATATATAGCCATCTCCACCCTAAGTCGATTCGTATACGAGGAGTAGCACATCATTGAACAATTCATTGTTATAAGGTTTGGTTAGATGAAACTGTTGGATTAAACCTCTATTATTAAATTATCAAGAAAGAAGGTCTTGTACCGAAAGAAATGAATTTTTGCCCTCTGCCTGTGTTCTCCATTTCTGAGCCTCAAGAATAGCAAACTTAAAAAAGCCAAGGAACAAACAGTAATTTGTGTGGTATTGAGAAAGTTCTATCGATGACATTCGTCTATACAAGTTCCGACCTCAGTGATAAAAACACGGCACAGATTTATTGCTCAACCTATTAGATATTACCGTACCGATATTAGTGATCCACTTATAGGTGCATAATATAGGGTTTAGTATGTACAAGGATACGAATGTCTGCAATCCTACAGTGGATATATTTCCAGAGCCTTTTATTTATTCCGCTCAAATATTTCTGATCTCCGATTCATCCACCCAGGCGAACTATTAGGGAGCACTTACGCTTCATCATGCTTGATAGAGCGGTAAACTGAGCGTTAGATTTCGATCATCGGTCTGTTAAATTTTCTCCGAATGTGTAATGCAGTGACTGAATTCAGCCTTTCTAAGGGTGACACCTTCATACAGAAAGTTGGTTTTAAATGGTTTATCTCGAAACCCACATTTTGGAGAAGAACTGCGGGACCTCCGCGCATCCGAGGGCAACTCTTACAAGTGGAAGAAGCTCCGAGTGTGAATCACTCGTATACGCCCGTGAAATATGTATTGCTTGAGGAGTTGTTTCATACACCTAGGATCTCCTTTCCCTTGATCGAAACCCAAACCCACGCTGTCGTAATGAATTTGAAAGTTAAGAGGAGCAATTTAAGGCCTCTATTTTAGTGTGGTTGGAATGAACCGATCACGAATTTTTTCAAAGCTCACATTGAGCTCAATCTCTGAACAGCTTGAACTAATCATGTCGCTGTTATGGGAATTGCGCATACTCCATTTTGAACTTGTTTTCAAGCGAACATAGCCTCAGGATCAGTATCTTTCACGACTGGACGAGCAAGTGCGCACTCAGCGTAGCTGTCAACATCGCCAATTGTGCCTTTAGTTCAGCTCGTGCCACTGCCGCCCCTGCACAGTTCGTGACCATTACGAACGTTTCGGGTACAGGGACGGGCCGCTCTCCTTGACAGAAGGGGGATGTTGGATTTTTACAATCACATAACTGCTCTTCTTTCTGCAGAACGGCCTGAGGTTGTCATGCTGGTGAAGGAGACGTATGTTGTTGCTTTTAAACCTAGAGCAAGTGTTTGTGCCATTAAAGGAATTCGTGCTTGTTGGCCAACACAAGTTCCGCTACACCATCGGCACAATTTCCCAAAACTCTGTCACACCTCTTCTTCTTCCTCGCAGCTACCTGAAATGGGCAACTCAGAGAGTCAATCTTTGCCGCCTCGTTGAGCGATGCGGAGTGACAGCCACTAGCATACGGTAAATACCGCAGAGTCCTTCATGCTGCTTTGAGCAAGGTATGATCTTTACATCTTTAATTCGCCTGCACACTCAGAGATGGTCGGAGGTAGGTTAGGTAGCAAACTTGCCAACCAATCTTCAAGCTCACCTCTTCATGCAGAAATTTTTGGCCTGAATTTCATTCTCATATGCCCAAATTCTGCACATGTAACGAAGCCGTTTCCGTGATCTTTCTCACGAATATGTCTTTTCGAATTCTAATGCACAACAGCGTTGATACCATTTGTATATGGGGTGAATATAGGAAATTCCACACGCTTTCCATTTGAGCACGAAATTGCAGTGAACACTGGCCAGTTCAAATATGCACAGTAGGCGTGTCCAAACTTGAAAGTGTGAATCAGAGATCTCTATTTCTGAGCAAGAGGCGTGATTACGGGACGAGTAGCCTAGTTCCGTTTGGCCCAATTCGCATATATTGCAATCCTTGCTCTACTTGACCGATTCCAGTGTGACGATTCCAATTCAAGACACCGGAAGGAGCCGACATTGGCTTACGGTGAACATTTGCAGTTCGTTCAGGTGCCGCAACTGCACATTCAGGGCCTGGCATAGTTGCAACTAATTTGTAATTCAATTGAAACGTTGTATAATTTAAATGAAATTTGAATTCGCTTTTTTATTTCCGTCTCACTGTTTCACTTGTTTGTTGTTATTTGTTATCTTCACCTGTTTGACATCATCATGAATGAACGAAATACATCACACGTGACAACAAATGATAAGTACGTCAACCTGCGGCTCCCTCTCCTACTGCGAGCAACTAGGAAAAATTATGTGTGCCAGTTCGGAATGATGCGAGGAAGATTGCGAATAAAGACCACAACGTCACGTTGTTCAACCCGAGTTTCGCTACCGATTACCTTCTAATCACGAATACGAGTTGCGTAAATTTGGCAGATTTTAGAATATTATAGTAGGGGTACTGAACAATAAGATAGTAGTGAAAGAATAAAATAGGACGGCGAAAGCTCCGAGAAATAAAAACACGAGGATCCCTCTCCTTTTCCGCTCCTCTCTACGTCAGTAGCTGGATGGGATAGAGGGGGGATAGTAATCATCCGTCCGCGAACGATGTTCCGCCCTCAGGTGAATGCGAGGCAGCGCGACTCGTGATGCTGTCGTCATGATAAGACCCCAAGCCGTGCTTTTACAATGCTATTCAAAGGCTTTTCGCTACACATCAACTTTCCTGAAAAGAAAGGATTGTTTTCCGAATCGCATTTCTCACTTTTCCCTTACCCCTCCCGGCGCCTTTAGGATGAATACCTTTCCCCGTTTTCCTTTTCATCCCTACCTCTTTCTGGGCCTTGGAGTAATTGAGATTAGAACAGGCTCTGAAATTCCCTAAGAGGCGGTTTGTGGTCTTTCACTCATTATGCAAGCTAGGGTGTAAGAAAGAAGTGAAGCCTCCTAACTATTCCCACTATATTGCATTGAACTTTTATCACCAAAAAATTTTCGACAAACGGATGCAGAGCAAATTTCTGATATTTTCATTGTGGCCTTGCGGTTGGGTAGGCAGCGGCTACATAGGACTATTTGGCAAAGGACACGGCTCATCTGCATTCCCTCAACAATAATATCTGTGAGTGAGTTTGTGCCCAAAAACACTCTACTTATTAAACTCTGTCTGCTCATTTCCATTCATCTTTGAGGGCCTCTTAGAAGTTACTCGACTTGTTTTCGCGCTATCCTTCACTAGTTCGTAGAAGTAATCGTATTATTTCCGCACTGGTACTCACTTAGCTGTTATTTAACAATCTGCCTGCTCTTTTTTTATCACTCGTGAGGATACCACAACTAATGACCAGTCTCTGTTAGTTTTTTAAAAAAAGTGCGACGCTGTTGTTATTTCTCTTTTTGCAGTCCATTTTCCACATCAAAATTCAGATCGTATACCTGAAGCTGAAAAACCATTAGTAAGATGTCAAATCGAAAAAGTGAAATGGTGTATCTAAGTTCGATAACAGCTTGCAGTGGTTTGACTGCTAGTGACCTCTCCTTCACGACGGCACGCAGACAGGGTTTGCGAAGGTGGAGCAATCGAAGCCTGTTTTGAGGAATCATCATTTCTACACCACCATCATAAGAATTCGTACAATTCACTTAAATGAACAGTAACACGATCATAAATGAAGGTGGAGTACGTAGCGTACACTTAAGAGGAAATTGTCGAAATTACTTTAAGCTTTCAAAAACCTATCATCTGTGAATGATGGACGTCACTACCAATAACGTAAGCTGTTTATTTGTTTATCTCGATGGAGCAGCATTTCATAGCAGTTTATAAACCTCATTGGGCTTAAGTTTACTTTTCACGCTATTGGAAAACCGGAGCGCTTATTGCGCAATATCCTAGTTTTTTGAAAGAACTCTATGAAAGGCACTTCGTAAAGTTCGGGCTCATGAAAAGGAAAAACAGAGCATAAATCTTTTCATCTCTGGTCATCCTTCACCTCATATCGGCCAGATATTTGATCTGTTTACTTCATACTTGCACGTTCACAATTTCTGCACTGAGTTTCTCCTCAGCCACGCTTTGAGTTCCCTATTATGGCCCCATCGTGGCGCTTTCGGTCACACATGCCCTTTTCCAAGCCGTGTCGAGCAGTTTCGGAGGAGTTGGTCTATGTGCGTGCATCGGAAGTGAGACACATTCATGAAGAGAAACTGGTGATATTATCCCATCGACTCGGGCTCTCCATCTCTTCATTCTATTCCTCGTCCACTGCCGCACCGCATAGCATCCTTACTTTCATTTTTTACTATCATTTTATGCAATCCACCAAAATGCCGTTTTACCTCGAAAATGCAATTCCTGGCACCTTTATATCCCTATTGGGAGTACCCCAAGCATTCGTTCCATTCAGAACCGCATGGAAGGTGAATGCGATCTGGCCTATGCAATGGCTTCAAGGGAAGGGGGGGGGGGCAGCCGATGTTCCAGTGAGCCGATGCTCTTGTCCTTCCACCCTTCCCCTGGTACCAATGTGCGCTGAAGGCATAGTGGGAATCCACTGATGTGTGATTTGACCACATCACCGTGTGTGTGGCAGTGTTCAACTTGCCACTACACCACCTAGCTCCACTTTTATCCTTCAGTTTAGCCATAATCATGCACGATATCAAACTGACAATATTCGAAGCCACATCGCATGATTTTGGGAGCCACTAAACCTCTGCTCGTCAGCTAATGCCTTTTCTAAACTGCGATTCTGTTATTCATGGGCTAATCAGCGCTTATCCATGAATCGCTACGAACCGTTTCGCTGAAATATCCAGCTAATCATCTATGTTGAAATTGACTTGCTTTTGTTTTTCCTAGACACGATGTATTGCTTGCAAATGGGACGTAAGGCACAGTCGGAAAAGGCATAAATGGGTGAAGTGCAGCAAGAGCCGTCGCGGCTTCACGCACGCGACACACGCCATCGAAAGCGATTCTGTTCTCACACAAGAATCAGGCGATGGCGGTCAATGACCGAATTTGGGTATCTTCGCCTACGTCCACTGTTTATTGAATTGCAGTGTATAAAACGGAGAGTAAGGTAAAGATGTACTGAGGAGTGAACTGAAGGAATCACCTGGGGAGAATATAAACTGGAGGATGAGGATTGCTACGGTGAAAATCACTAGACGTAGACAAGGGGCGCGAACCACAAATATGACTCGCCCATTTCACTGACAGGAATGGCCCCGGCACCCTCGTCACTTGTCCTTGAGCCTGTGAAGGCATGACCATTATCCTCTTTTCCCCCTGCCTCATCGACAGATGGCAGCGACCTCAACCATTTGTGAGACGCGCCTTTTGACGGGAGTCAGCATAGTGGCTGAAAAAGAGGCAGAAGAGTGCTGCTTGAGAGCTCGAACCTTAGATGTTCGCAAGTAGTGACGGTAGCGGTTCTCTCGGACTGGCCTACTCGTCACTTCGGCATCATCACACGTCACGAACCGCCATTTCCAAAAAACAGTAGTGGTGTACTCGGAGATACTGTTATCCATATGGGATATTAATTATCGCGCCCACCGGTGATCCTTGAGCGCTTGTGGAGAAGTCTTGTTATTTAGTCGCCGCAATGCTGCAGTCCCCTTCATTAAATACTCTGGCTGGGTGGGCATTTTTTGTTTTCATAGATTTATTACAACGTATTTCATCATTTTGCGGTCGGGTTTCTGATAGTTTAGGAGGACAAAGAAGCAGTGACTTTAGCGTTACCTAGGCTTCAGAAGTCGCGGTATAATGCGAAACTGTTCGAGATTTGATTTAACAATAGCCAACGCTTGAAAATCCTGGAGAGTCTTCAGAATCTATTGGAATCTTTCAAACTACAAGCGGTGAATAATTGGTGACTCTGCATGTTACGAAAGATTTTTTTAGATCTCATCAAGCATATGAAACATCATAACATTGAAATGCTTCATTTCCGGTCATGCTAATGACGTTTCGCTTACTGTAATAATAACACTAATGACGATTGCAGTAGAAATGAATTTCTTATGAGCAAATTCCAACGTCTGCCTAAAAATGTTTGTCACTGCAGTGCCACCCTACTGTAGCGATCCGGCCCAGTTTACTAGGATTTATTATCAAGCATTAATGTATATCATTGATTATCAACTTTCTCACGTACGAGTACTTCTGATGTTATAATTCTTTTTGTACCTGTCATAGCTGCTGCTTGTTGAATTTCTCAAAAGTTGATACAAGTATGCTAAAATAAGGACAGAGGCTTCGGTCTCGGGCGGGACTCGAACTTGCCTCCATGCTTAACGAGCATATATGCTAATCCATTACACTAGCGAGACCCCTTTCACCTAACTCAGCTTCTGTATGGTATACTAACCATGGCTTGAATTCGAACGTGTTGAGCCGGTGCCAGTATCGAAGAATAATCGTGATGCTGGAAGCTGAGTAGATATTGATTTTTGAATTTTCATGAGCCGTGGGTGCGGCGAAATTCAGCAGCTAACAAAATCAAATATTTCTCATAAAAGTTTGATGTGATGCAGAACTGCGGATGCGACGTCATTTTTTACTAACTATCATCATATGTCAAAAATTTACCATTAGCTTCGAGCGGAGCCTAAAAGGTGTAGGTGCCAGCACGATCCTTAGTCGGCACCACACCGAAGAAGATCGTACCTTCCGAGTTACTGCATACAATGTCGTCGTCACGCATTATCGTTATCATTTTTATATGATTATAACGCCTCTCTTTTCCAGTAAATCTATGAATGCCACCGACTACACGCTGCCAGTGCTGATACTCTTCAACTCTCTTGTTCTCATTACATATCCACTACATGTAATTTTTGTCATATCTTTATTTCGAAATCGATATTCGAACGCTCTCGGGACTCCATTCCACCATTTGTTGCTAGGTGTAGGTGAGTGCATTTTCTTTTTGTTCAAAGTCTATTTTATTGCGGATGTTCTGATGATTTCCTTTGTCTGGTTCTTAACTTTGCACAGGTACTTTAACGCCTTTTATCTTTAATACGTTTTAAATCTCAGAAAGTACTCTGGAGGGCAGCCGCGGCTGGTTTCACAGGGAACGACAAATTCTAGTGCTCTAGAATTTAGGTGGAGTAATCAGAATAGCTTGTCCGTGGGGAATACAAGCAAATGTTCGGCAATCAACCTACATATAACCTGGCCCATAACTTATTTGCCTATTTAAAACAGCGACCAGATGATTTGAGTCACTTCCCTGGCCATGAAATTTCTGGTGCACATTGACTGATTTCCAATTTCTTGGCTTTTCACGTTCGTGTATAGTACCTTTTATGTAAGTTAAAATAGATTACAGTTGTGCTCCGCCTTGCAGTTGCTGGAGTCGCTTTCGATGTATACGTTGATTGTTTGATTCTTTTATTTTTTACGTCATTTGTGGCTTCATCAGTGAGCATCACCAAAAATGAGATTGGAAGTGTGCACAATAGCATATCGTTGCATCTCGTATGTGTTAATGTGCCAAACCTTACATATAACTCGATTTTTATGTTTTCACTACTAATCGGGGCATAATTGAAAACCTGCATACGAATGCAGACTGTAATACTTTGCGCCCCTGCGAATGCTTTGAGTGCCACATAAAGACGTGGCGCTGCTGCGCACATTCCTTGAAATCACATTTACGCGCTTTTCTGTTTTTTACAGGACTGAAGTAATGGACCAAGTCTTGAATGAATGCTGGCCCAGATCAGAGAAACGATTGATTCTTGTGGGGATCGGTGGATTACATCCTCTCTGAGTCAAAACACAAACTTATACGTTGGTTGGTCCACCCGAGTCATCGGGCAAGCCGATCTACGCCACGGTTCTAAATGAAAGTAGAATGCGTGGCGCATCCCATAAAGAAACTTATTCATGAGGACTGAGACATCATCTCCCATCCTTCGCACAAGAAACTTTGGTTTTGGTTTTGATGGAGCTTTAGGAGTCTGTGGCTCGCGTTGTTTTCGGGATGTTACAGGGAGTTTATTATGCAGACGAGAAGGGATCGCAGGTTTACTCATCTGCAAAGTCCCGGATCAAAGAAGCTCATCCATAAGCAAGGCATCGAGAAAGTTCTTCAGAAAATACAACGCGTCCCCAAAAAGAGAGCCTCTGTACGACCCCCTATTTCTACGGTTTTTTCCTATACAAAAGACAAGAACCAAACAAAAAGACCTAGCAAAATTTATATTCATTCCGAAGCGCAAGCATCGAAGACCATGTGCTGTGTGCTCATCTTCTGATGACACAGGCACAGGATAATATGTCATACATGAAATATGTCGTCAAGGTGTCCTCGATGGAGACTTGAGCCTGTTCGCAAGGGCATTGAACGGGTGAGCTACTTGTAAGAATATAAATATAGCATACACGCCCACACGTATATGTCATGATGCTTCCGCGCCACAGAGAACTGAAAGAGAGCTACGTAGGGAACCGAAATCACAACAAAGTTGAGATGAGCTCAGATCGCAATCGCGCTTAGATCTGGTCTTGTGTGCATTCTCATTTCCGTGCAGTTTTGCGGGTTCGTGGAACTTCCAAACCCATTTCCGCACTGATAGTACACAGGAAATTACTTTAGAAAGCAGCTGGAACAATGACAAAAACGAATTCATCTAGGGTTACCTGATATATTAAATTTTTGCCTTTCAGGGATATCAGATTTAGTAAGTGCTACCGGTTATTTATTGTTTCAAGAGCCAGCATGGCTCGGATTAGCACCTGAATTCTATCTGGGTAATGCATGGTGGATCGCAAAGGTAAGAGAAATTGAAATCTTCTACTGCTAATTGTTTGCCATACATATGTATACAACTACTCCGGAATTTAAACGCACCGCAGTTTCTGCAAAAACACCCATGAGGTCTATGCCTGAACTGCGTAGTATTAGTAGCAGTGCCAGAGTGGTTCATTTTGTCGAGTTTTCGAAAACAGTGTTAGGGGAGTGACGATTCTCAAAGCCAGTCACTCAACTCAAAAACTAGAGTAGCATAAACGACCAATGATTCGAGATTTGATCTCCGGGCAATATGGGTGGGAGCGGCGCCACTCGCTACTCCATCACTTCCGCCCGATACATCAAAAGCACTCACTACAAATTAGTTACCAATAAAATGCGCCACCAATTGAGCAATGCTGACCGAAAATTAATGAGCCGAGCACGATCTGTAAGATTGGCGCGGAATACGAAGTCACTAATACAATTACTCGGCATTTCTGAGAACTGGGTTGTGCTTCCAAGAAACGATTAGAAACATCAAATTGTGCATCGCGTTAGCCTCAGAGTCATTCCGACTGAACGAAGGAGGGTCAAAGTGGCAGTCTTTCGCTATAGGCTGCAAGTACAGGGGATGCTAAAAAAAGAGTAATTTTTTCCTTCACTTGCAACCCTACTTTAGTCGAACTTCAGCAAATTCTAACGAGGTAATCCCATCCCTTAATTGAGGAACATACCTCACTCCACCACTATACTCCGCAGCAGCCTTTTGCACGAGCATAATCGGGAGCTTATTCCGAGTGAGTATTATGTGTCACCTCAACACGGCAAAATCCGAGATTTCGTCACTCTCGTTCACAATTTGCTAGGGTCCGTTCACTTTGGGTACCTGAGGGGATTCATATATGGTGGTGCCCTTGAGTATTTCGTTTTTACCAGGCTCCCAACATCCTTCGCTTCTAAGAACCAAAGCGTGCCGTTATCACTGAAAACCCTCTGGAGAGGTTTGGGGTATGAGACACTTCAGAACGTAGCAGCGTTCTCCGAGGAGCAAGGGTTCAGTGACTTCCATGAACCGAATGGCCAATTCTTAGGAAGCTTCTCATAAAAGACATACCACGGAACCTGGCTCCACTGTTTTAAGCGGACCTTGACGTCGTATGTAGGTGCTCTGAAGCCCAACTCTCCGACTGAAGGCTCATTTTGATGAAAGTGGAATAGGTGGAATTAGTGAGTCTCAGCTTGCCCCTGTTCTAGAGGGACATTTCGGGTATATTTCACCCCAATACTTTCATCTCTTTCGTTTCCCTATGTTTTGTATAATTGGCGGATGTGAGCCGTGAGCGAAATAACTCTTTTTGGCACCCCCTGTATATCGCCTACCAAGAACTTGGAATAAATGAACAGCTTCCTAACTGTGACAATGGATTCATTTAAACGGCCATGAGACTACAGTCATATGACCTGCCTAGGACATCCAGTGCCCTAGTTGGAAACAATGCATGCAATCTTCTCTGACCATATGGGGGAACAAGTATTGTAACAAGTAGTGTTTATGTAGCCATGCTCAGGTCAGCTTTATTCAGACGCTGGCGGAACTGAAGTCACAGCAGCCCACTTTTAGATATCTATGGATCCCCAGGTGCAGGTTTTTGTCGCCTGCCAGTCAAGAACGACCGCCGGAAAGCTCTGCGGGGTGTGGTAAACTCCTGACATTCCAGAAGCAACAGAAGTAATAGCGGGAGCACGCCGCCAACCTAAAATTAAAACACCGGCTCGTTCACAGTATAAACGAGGAAATCCTGAAGGAGATCTACAGTTACTATACGGAGATACCAGAAAAGAGTCATTTTGCTCGTGGCTCACATCCGCCAACTATACGAAAAGGAGTGCACGAAACAGATAGAGGTGTCGGGGTAAAATATTCCTGGAGTGTTCCTCTAGAAGCACGTTCAAGCTATGGCTTACCACCATTATCGTCAAAAAATATGGAGCCCTCAGTCGACACAGTCGGGCTTCAGAGTACTCCGCTAACATTTTTTTTTTCAAATCGACACCTAGCGACGGATGAATCGACGCAATTCTTCGCACCGTCACAACTTTGTTTGGAGTGGATGAAAAGAGAAGAAATTGGAAGCTTTGCATTTGTCTCGATGCGACGGGTTCAAGGACCTCTGACATGCCGAATTCGGATAAGTGGATCACCAGTTTCTCGGTGAAAAGCTGCAAAGGTTTCTTTTTTCACCTTAAAGCAACATTCCGACTTTTTTGGGCCTACATTCACATGTTCAATTGTTGCTCGCCCATGGTCCGCCCAAAAATCTTTTTTTTAGTGAGCTGTCTTTGAGCTTCAGGATACTTTTCAGCAAGAGCTTTTTACGACGTTTTTGAAATTTTTTATGTCTTTTCCGTCAAAATCGGTCGAGGGATTGAAAAAAAATCATTGACCTTTCATAGCCTACTAGTTGCATATCGCAGAAATCATATAAGTTCCAAATTACAGGCAAGCGTTTCCTCTATACCCCCAAACGTCAGTATACGGTGTATTCTGAGTGCAGAACAATTATCTATATCATCTGCGAAATGGCATCTTTATGCATTGAAAATCGCACAATATCCTCAAAAAGCATGTTTCGTGCCTCCATAAAAGAATGGATATTTCAAACATTCAAACTATGTTTCAAATCGTGAATTTGGAAATATATGAATCTCACATCAAGGTGTGAACAGCGGTTAAAAACAGAAAAACACAAATGAAATTCACTCTGCTGTGTTTACAAGGAAAACAGCTTATCAAGGATGTCAAATTCATTTCACAGTGACGGTTGCATTTTTATATATTGGATTGAGGAATAAGTTTCCGCGGTTTTCTCTGTTTTTCACATTGTTCCCTTCATTTTTCAACAAAGCTTATATTCGTTTTCGACAGAGCTTTTACTGCTCTACGAAATGCTACTATCCGTTTTTCAACTCCTTCGCTTGCCTAATATTAATGAGGTTTCGTAACTAAGTAAGCTGAATTCAAAAACTGGCACACCATCTTATCTCCCTCGTCTGCCATCAAGATCAGAAAATGTATGTGCATATGTTTTCGATAGAGCTTTTCCAGCTTCACAGAATAGTACTACTTTTTATACAAAGCCCTTAACTTTTTGCCGTTTTTGAGACATACAAATGCAGTACACAACAACAGTGAACACTTTCGTTATCTTCTCTTCCTCGCCTACCATCGAGATTGGAGAGAATGCGGGTATACGCATTCGATAGAGCTTTTTTGCTCTACAAAATAACACCACTACTCTTTTGTATTCTTTCATATTTTAGCTGGTAGGGATAAGTTTTTACCTGTTCTTCAAAATTGCGCAATTGAAATGAATTTTTTGGCAGAGTGTTTTATTCATTCGATAGAGCTCTTTTCGCTCCACAAAACATTGCCTGTGGTTTTTGTTCGAATAAATTTTTGCCATTTTTGGATCATTTAAAAGTCGAGGAAATCGAGCATTTTTGACACCATGTGACGAAAATGCTTGATTTCGTCGACTTTCAAATGATCTAAAAAATGGCAAAATCTATTCGAACAAAAACCATAAGCACTATTTTGTAGAGCGAAAAGAGTTCTATCGAATAATTCAAAACACTCTGTCAAAAAAATCATTTTCATTACGCAATCTCGAATTGAAGAGCAGGTAAAGACTTATCCCTACATGCTAAAATATGAGAGAATACACAAGAGGAGTGGTATCATCTTGTAGAGCAAAAAAAGCTCTATCGAATGCATGCCTGGATATTCTCTTCGATCTCGATGGTAGGCGAGGAAGAGGAGATAACGAAAGTGCCCACTTTTGCGAGTTCTGCATTTGTGAGTCTTAAAAACAACAAAAAATTGAGGGCTTTGTATAAAAAGTAGTACTATTCTGTGAAGCTGAAAAGCTCTATCGAAAACATATGCACATACATTTTCTGATCTTGATGGCAGACGAGGGAGATAAGGTGGAGTGCCAATTTTTTGCATTCAGCTTACTTCATTTCCAAACCTCATAAGTATTAGGTAATCGAAGGAATCGAAAAACAGATAGTAGCGTGTTGTAGAGCAAAAAAGCTCTATCGAAAGCGCATATAAGCTTCGTCGAGAGATGTAGGGAACAGTGTAAAGAACGGGGTTCAAAAAAACCGCGGAAACTAATTCCTCAACCCAATATTATTGCCTTTCTATTCTCTGGATATCGTTGTCTCGAGTAAGTGAACGCTAATTACCCTTCCAATTACCCTGCACACGTCAGTCAATGCCTCGCGGTGTTACCACATATTTAAGCCTCCCGTTCTTCATTAACATTAGTGAGCGAATCTTAAGATATAGTGGGCACCGGAGTGATGTGATACATCGCGAGGCATTGACTGATCTGTGCAGGGTAATTGGGGGGTAATTAGCGTTCATTTACTCGAGACAACGATATCCAGAGAAGAGGAAGCCAATAATAGATAAAAAGGGATACCGTAACCGTAAAATAATTTTTACATCCTTCACAGCAGTTTCCCCTCTGAGATTAACATCTTTGCCAAATTCACAAATTGAAGCATAGGTTAAGCATATCTATTATTTTATGCAGGCATAGAATATGCTCTTCGAAGACACTATGCAATTTCCATTGCTCAATGATGTCATTTCACTGATGATATAGATAATCAATTTGCATTCAGAGTACACGACACGTCGATGTTAGTGGATTTATCATACAGAATAAGCGCTTACCCGTGATTCGGATCATAATATGATCCTGCAGTATGCAACTATGTAGTAGTCTGTGAAAGATCAGTGATTTTTCAGTCTCTCACTTTAGTTTTCAGTCATCATTCTGACGGAATGGTCGTAAAAACTTTCGAAACGTCGTGAAAGTTCTTGATGAAAAGTGTCCTGAAGCTTGAATATAGTTCACAGAAAAATGATGTTTGTGCTTAACATGGGCGAGCAACAATTGAACAGGTGAATGCACTCCCAAAAAAGTCGTAGTTTTGCCTGAAGGTGAAAAAAGAAATCTCTGCAGCTCCCATCGAGAAGCTGGTCGCCTACTTATCCAAATCGACATTTTATAGGTCGCTGTACTCGTCGCATCGAGACGAATCCAAAGCATCTAATTTCTTCTTCATTTTATCCACTTAAAACAAAGTTGTGACGAAGCGAAGGTTTGCGTCGATTGATCCGTCGCTAGATGTCAATTTATCAAAAAAAATATGAGCGTTGTTGCGGTACCAGGGTCCGCGTCAGACCGCCGGCTTCCGTTTGGGTTCTGTCGTGGTAAACTCCCCAATGCTTCTCAAGAGCTTCCCTAAGCTCGGGTTTATGGAAGTCACAGAGCTCTCGCTGCTTCAACAACGCTGCCATGATCGAAAGTTCAATTTTCATACCTCAAACCCGACTCTGGAAGGTTTCAATGGTGATAGCACGTTCTGGTTTTTGGAAACGAAAGGCGTTGGGAGGCCGGAAAAACGGAATGTTCATACACCACCCATTATGAACTCCTTAGGTACTGAGAGTGAACAGACCGCAGCAAGGTTGTAAACGAGGTTAACGAAATCCCCAGTTTTGCCGAGTTGATTGTATTACTTGCCGTTGATCATAATCACTCGGAAGAAATACCCGATAACGCTCGTGCAGAAGGCTGTTACGGAGTTTAGTGATAGTTTGAGGTGTGTTGATAAATTCGGGTGTGGAAATACCTCGTCAGAACCTGCTGAAGTTTGATTAATATAAGATGAAAAAGGAGGAGAAAGAATGTCTCTCTTTTCGGCACATCCTGTTGAACCACAGCGAATCAGGAGCCTGAAGACCTTACTTAGGCGATGCTCCTCCAAGAATTGATTGTTTTAATTTATCATGCAACTTTTTCGTGTCCATAGCTGCTTTAATTTTGCTTTAATTATCTTGAGATTCTTGTCCATAGCTGCTTCAATTTTGCTTTTGGTTTTCTTGAGACTAGTGCCAGTACACCCGAGTACATGCACAACTGACGTTGAACCATTACCCATGCACTAATATGCCCATAAGAGCTGATTTCAGATCGTGAACATATGCGGTATTGCCGTCTCCAATGTACCTCTTTATCTACACTTTTTCTTAGCGATCAATCGTTTCACAGCCGTTCGTCTACCAACACGTCATTTCGCGGTGAGGGTTTGTTAACGCACTTCTACAGATTTTCGTGAAGGAGCTCAATCATGGTGAAGTGCTATCTCTGAAAATAACTACCAGAGACGCTAAAGATTTACGATTGGTGAAATCCTATGATATCAATTCACAGGCACGAGATTGTGCCTGGTAGACAGCCAGTCACAACAACCTCACCATATCACCTCCCCCACAGTGACTCTCACAGACAGTAGCACTTGCCACTTGACAACTTTCCTTCCGTTTTACCGTGCTGCACATGGTGCCGGTGAACTGTTCTTTGAGTTTTACGGAGGTTCGCTGTCTATAGTCTTGTGCGAAGAAACCATCTACAAAGATTGCGTTTTCGTGTTTCCTATCAGGTTATACGGGTGTATGTCGTTTGGCGCGACCCTTGCAGCTAATTTGCCAATGGGGCGCATGGGCCGTCTGGACTCTCCCAGCTTTAGCTAAGCCTTTTTAGGGAAGGAGCTTTTTCAGTGTCCCATTGGCAAACTGGCTACAAGGGGCCGCGCCAAACGACCGTCTCCCGGTTATACTGCTTGTGAACAACGTTACACATGCAAAGTTTGGCGCGAAAAAATCCGAAATCTGCAGAGATTCATTCCCTCAAAGTTTCGGAGACGCGGGTAACGTCGGCTGCCGCGTGCTCAGACGCGATGTAGAAGGAAACCGAAATCACTGACCTTGCGTCAATGTCTACCCAAGCTTTCAGCTTCATGCCGATATTGGCCAACCGGCTCAACACGTTTAAATGTACCATTCAGAAGCTAAGTGAAAGTGAGAGGGATATCGGTAGTGTAATGGATTAGCACATATGCCCAGAAAGCATGGAGTGCGGGTTCGAGTCCCGTTCAACACCGAAGTTTTGCCTATAATTCAGCATACTTGCAAAAACTTTCGCATCGCTGGTTGCGGCGAAAATCAGCTGCTATCAAGTCGCATCTCCCCTCCACACATTGGATCCTCAGTCTGAAAATCCCGTTGATCACTACTTACCTCAACGATTACGGCCCCCATCCCAGCGGACCAATTCCAGCACCCTCCGTCGAGAATTCCTCGACGGGGAATTGACCCTGCTGAGCAATTGGGTGTGGTCGGAGAGGGGTTGAGTAGGTGTAGCGGCGTGATGGAGTACCCTAACGGCGCAAGTGTGGGTGCATTCTGTACAGTTACTCAAGGGTCTTTTGCCCGAGTAGGTGAATCGACCACTTTGATGAGTGCGGGATGTGTCTTCAAGGGAATTGAAGTCCACCAACGCCTCGCTTACAGTCGATGGAGCCTACTCACGTTACTTGCGTGGAAGGGATTTAGAGGGAATGCGTCTCTGTCGTCTTTGATTTTTAGGCTTTGCATGTGCCCGTAGTGTACATATGTATGTTCACGACATAGTTGTATGGCTCTTAAAATCCCTAACTCTCATGGATGATACGTTTAACATATATCACATGCACTGCGTCAAATTAGCGTGTAGCCCTCTGATTCAATATTTCATTCCTGACCACCCAATAATTGTCCGAAAACACAAGTGAGGATCGTGGCACCACAATATGTATTACTTCTAAAAAAATGTACTGCTATTTCAGCTCTGGCGGTATCCAACCGCATATCGAATTACTTGTGCGGTATGGATTATCACAATACTAATTTCACTTCCGATCGTCTATCCTATCGAGGTACGCTTCGACTAATGTCTCAATTTTCTGCGTGCCGTATCAGCAATACGCGTCGCGATGCTTTCCTGCAGATCGAAGTGATATCACTACGGGCTATTCATTATAAATTCTTTCATTATTGAATGTGGTCGTAACATGAAAATGCATGCCTAGTTGTTCCGCACTCAAGGAACGCAAAAAGGGCCAAAAACAGGCTGAAATAATGCCTCAGGCGACCGTCATACTCACCGTTGGTAGGGCGTGGCTGCGTTCACAGGTTGCGAGGAAGAGTGGTACGGGGGAGGTGCAGCGATGACGCAGGCAACGAGGCGGGGTGGCATAGGTGTAGACGCAGGGACACGCACCCACGCCCGCATCGCGGAGTACGATAGCGGTCTTAAAGAAATTCTGGTGTAAGTCTAGTTTTATCAGGGATGAAAGATAGCTTCCATAAACGCTGGGTGATGAAATCAAGCAGAACTTTGTGTAGACGCTCGCTGCCGTGTTGTGATATGAGGTTGACAAAGCCCTAGCCTAGAGGTCATTAGAGGTTTTCTTTGATTTTACGTCCATATCTGGCTTCTTCACCATCCTCAGAAAATATACTGAGCATGGTGACTGACGGAGATTATTAAGCAACTGTGGCAAACTAGCATGGGTAATATGCGCACCGTTTGCTGACTATGGCATCAAGCGAACATTCAGGATGTGGACTTCCACATACCAATGTTTCTATCATCATTTGTGCACTTTTTGGCAAATCAGGTGATTTTCAGTTTCAAGGATATCAAATGGATAATGGTCAAATAAAAAGTGTTGCGTTTCACTTTGTGAATCCATTTCCTACACAAATGTATACGCTATATGTGTTATGTTTGAGTGTTTTCATATTTCCAACGATTGTCATCTACATATACCTGCTGAGCTATATATGGTTTTTGAAGGTAATGCTTTCACTTTGTAGAATAACCGTGAAGTTGAATGGATATTTTTAGAACTAGAATGAAGCAGTGGTAAGGTATTGGGGGTGACGAAAAATCCAGAGGTGAGGCGCTAAAATGAAAGCTAGGGGTCTAGGAAGACGTGTATGTGAAATTCTAGAAGAAAGGGCCGCCTGCTTATAAGTTCTTTTGGGAAGCATCCTTTTCATCGTCTGTCGAATGTTTTAACGTGGCTCACTCCTTTCATCGAGTATCCCGCCCACTTCCACGATCAGCGGTGGGAAGAGGGTCTCATTGCTTGAGTTCTTATCTGTTTCCTTCTCTAGTTCTTCGCTTTCGTACTACAAAGAACCTCGATGTTCATATTCAACTAATTTTCACCTACTTGACCCTCACCACTGCCTTTGAGAAGCAGTCGAAGGTTTCATAGTGATAATTTTCGGCAGCTCGAAGTTGATTGGTATCGGTTACTCCTACCTGACACCAAGGTGGTGTTGCATGTAAATCAACGCTTGGACGTCCAGCATTCCCTAAAGTACACCAATTGACCCTCGCTTCTCTTGTGCTCGTCAATCGAATCAGAGTTAGGGCTCACCATCTACATCACTGAGCAACCCATTAGACAGTGTCAACGTGCTGTGTGCTACCGTTGAGAATTGGCCTGCTGCCTTTGTGAGACCCGTAAGGCACTTGACGCGCGGCGGCGCAACGGAACAGGCAGCACACTTCTCTACGGCCTATCACTACAGCCTAACTAATTATGCATGGCACAATTACGACCCCCTTATTAACCAACCGGATGCAAACTGAGGATTCCTTCGTCAGTTTTGTCCTTGACTATGACAGCGTTCATACTTTGCGCACCGGCACCGACACCGGCGACAATTTACCGCCGGCAAAACCATGTGCACGCCGCCAACCACGCCGGCACTTTAGTGACGCGCTCCATTTGCAAAGCGCTTGACCTAACCACACAACAGTATGATGATCGTGACGAGAGCCCACAAAATTGAATATTGTATTCGGATAGTTTCTAGGGTTCGAACTCGAATCCGTGGACTCTTGCCACGATCATCATGCTGTAGTAGGTTAAGTCAAATGTTTTCAAGCATAGCGCGTCATCAGAGTGCCACCGTGGTCGCAGGCAAACACGTAATTTTAGCGTCGTCAGCGCTGGTGCGCAAAGTATGAACATGGCCTAACACCGCTCTTCAACGTCACAAATTCTTTTTTTCTGTACCTCTGGCTTTATAGAAAAAGCGAGGCAAGAGGGAGGAAATGGGAGAAGAAGGGAAATGCTTTCATGATCGACGGAGTCATGATCATCACTCTCCATTATGGCACTGATGACATTTATGTTTCAGTTCGTCTCACACTCCAAACGACACATTCAGACAATCGCAATCAAGAGTACAATTGCAGTATTTTTCACAAGTCTGGGTAATTATTTGAATCATCGAGTTTTTTAGAGATCTATGATGACTGTTGTTCAAAAACTGGTCCGCACGCATTGGTTTTCAACATCATGAATTGTATGATTGTCGGCGAAGTTCAGGTGATGTGGTCTTGCTTGTGGTACTTGGATCACAACAAGTGTACTGGACAGTGTACCAGGAAGATCTACTTGACCCACCAACATTTTGGCTAGCTTACAAAGTTGGCAGGGATCTCCACAATATAGCAACACCATGGGCCATGTTACTCCTTTTTAAAAGGGTAAGCTTGAGCTCTTCATAAACAGAGGAGAAATTGAGTGCTATTCATTTCAGTTGCGACGTTCCATCATCAATGGTACATCATCACGAAATTCAAACACTCCGCATACTCCCTATCCTCCAAAGTCCTAAGATATAGAAGACAAACGAAATGGTGAGCGTACCGGCTTTTTTTATGCTTTACACTATATGTTTGAACCAAGGGGAGAAAAAAAATCAAAAGTACATGATCCGTTCCTTAGAGGGAGGGGTCAGTCTGGATCCTCTATGGTGGGAAGACGCCGGTGGACGGGTCAGCATCAGTCCTTTGCACTTTATTGTGAAAGGCGTGGCAAAAACTATCTCTAATGCTTTCCTTCTGCATTGCTGGGATGTGTCTTCAAGTGTACGACCTCTAAACTTGTAGTCACACTGCACTTTTGCACCTCAGCTTTTCACAAAAATGACAACTTTCACAGTACCAACTTCACTTTCAGATATGTACATATCATGAAAAACTGCTGTGACTTGTACTCGGGGTGGACGGTGAGAAAACCAAGAGCCTCAAACAATGTGTTCGCCGTCTACATGACGTGATTGTATCGTTTGTGAAAATTCATTCAGGGTGTGCGTTAAGATAAACATTCCTCGGTTTCTACGTCATATTTTGGTAGTCGTTGAGTACGTTGGATCCTGCTCACGTATTGTATACATTAACCAACATTTCGAGTCGTTTTCAATGACAGGCATTGCTATGAATACTTTCCGTGGGCGGAACGTAATGCTGCAGCCGCCATGTCAGGACAAATCGGCACTAAGACAGAATGTGCTGAGAAGAGCTCAAAAAGTACCTGAACAGTCCAACAAACGAAAATTGTGCTTAAATGACGTGGCTGTAGGGATAAGTAAACGAGCTAAGACCTCCGTTTCGATGTTGTTGCCAATCTGAGACACCTAGCTTTTCATCTGTATCTCCTATCCTCCCGTTGCTCATCGAGAGTCTCGAGCGGGCGTCAACAACTCCTTTATTTGTCCCTGTAGCGAGCCATAGCAGTCCAGTGAATTATTGTGGCTCCAGGGACACGAAGCATCACATGCCTTTCGCGCCGAGCTTTGGTGATGAAGTCTGACCATCAGGCCGGCAGTCGTCTAGGGGTTCGTTTGACGTCCCGAAGGATCCAGGCTGTAACGGCCCTGGTCCAACGGTCATCGCGATATCGCATGACGTGTCCGGCTCATTTAATCTTCAATTCCTTGGCGAATACGACGGCATCCCTGATCTTCGAGCGACGACGCAGTTCGGAGCTCCGGATTCCCCTCTGCACTTGCGTGTATCGGGATACTTCGAGCATCGTCCTGTCGATGGCGCGTTACATGACGACGCGTTCCTCCTGCTTACGTATAGTCCAAGTCGCTGAGGCGTATGCTAGGGCAGGAAGGACAGCGGAATCGGAGAGATGGGAGCGGAGCCGGATGTTCTTCGCCTTATTCACTTCTCTCTCGATGGTCTTGAAGGCTCCCCTAGCCGCTCTTTTCCTCCTGCTCAGCTCTGGTGCTAAGCCGTTCTTCATATTGACTTCTCGACCTAGGTACACGTAGCTAAAGCATTCAGAGATGTTCGCTCCGTTGAGCGTGAATGGGGCAATCGGGAACCAACTCGTTCCTCTGAACATCGTCTTCGTCAGGTTCAGCTGCAGACCGATTTTTCTACACTCGCAGTCGAAACCGACTAGCGTTCGCTTCGCTTGCTGGACTGCCGGTGTTATGAGCACGATGTCGCCAGCGAGACGGAAGTGCCGGCCATCGACCTTCACTCCCATGCCTTCCCATTTCGATTGACGCATGACGTTCTCGAGAGCGGCGCTGAAAAGTTTAGGCGAGATGATGCCGCCTTGTCAAACCCCTCTCTTCACGTCGATAATGACTTCCTTATTGAATGGCTAGATCCTGGTAGTATGAGAATATGAGACACAACGGCATCTTGTGCTCTCGCGACGCTTCAGTGAGTCTAGTGACGTACGGACATTTATCGATTGTACTGAACTCTCTCCGGAACTCTGCTTGCTCGCATGGCTGTCCTTCGTCAAAAGTTCTACCAATCCTATTCATGATGACACGAGTGAAAAGCTTGTAGGCTATAAGCAGCGGGCAGATTGGACGATAATTGCCAATATCGTGTGGACCCGGTTTAATCCTGTCAGGACCGGGTGCTGTACCATTCTTCACCGACGAAATGGCGTGTCGGACTTCGCAAGGGAAAACTGATGGAACGACATATCCATCCTGCTTCATATCGCTCCGAGGCAGTTGGACATAGCTGTCGAAGAGATCCGAGTAGAAGTTGTAGATGACTTTCTCCACTACTCTCCGGGAGGCAGTAACTGTACCGTCCGGACGCCGGAGACCGGTCATTTTAGACTTGTGACTGGCGAAACATCGACGGGCATTGCGGATGCTCCTCCCAGCCTCTGCTGCTTCAGCCAGCACTGCTGATCTTCTCTCTTTAAGATCTTCTCTTATAGCCTCTCTGCATTGCTTCGCAAGTTCGGACGTCAGTTGATAATCGCCTGCGGCTCGTGCGACGCCTTCTGCTAACTTTCAAACTCTCTGCTATTCACTATCGTGAGTATGCTCAACGAACCGGCTGTACTGGTCGTCGATGTTTTCGATAACGGAATCCTTCCATACACCTGCGAGAGAAACGAAGTGTTTCCAGTCGATGACTGTATTAGGTCTTCGCTCCGTGAATTTCGCAGATCCCTCTCCATGTATCGGAAAGAGGAATTGTGCGCGGATGAGTCGATGGTCTCATACCGTATACATCTTCGGAACAACAGCGACGTCGGTCAGGCGAAACCTTCGATTGAAGATAACGTGATCGGTCTCATTATGGAATTGTCCACCGGGTATCTCCCAAGTCCATGGTAGATGAGAGGGCTTCTAAAACTGTGAGTTACCATGGATAGAGTTGATCGACATGATTAACTCAGGCAGCTTCTCACCCTGCTCATTCCATTTCGTTCCGTGAGTCCCAGTGTGAAGTCCATGTCCGTACTTCTGAGGCCAATCTTGGCGTTGAAGTCGCCGACGATGACCTTGAAGAAGGTATGGTTTCCTTATAGAGCTTCTCCAATTCCACGTAAAATGCTTTGAGCTAGTCCTGGTCGTAGCTCGAGGTTAGTGCGTAGGCGGCGAAGATGGTCAAAGCGGGAATTAGACCATATCTTTTCAATCGCGAAGGTCCGATGCGGATTGTCAGATTTCCGTACTAATCGATGTTCATGGCCAAGTGGGTGTTGACGAGAACGCCCACACCGCCAACGCCTCTCGTGTCACAAGTTCCAAGGAACATTTCTACTCTAGTCTCATAAAGGGAGTGTAACGGGCGATGCCTCCTTGTCTCGGTGAGTCCGACGACCGACGACGTCGTACACGATCTTCCTGGCTTGCATCATCGGATCTGCGATACTTGCTTTTGATGCAAGGGTTCGTGCGTTGAAAGTACAGATCGCCATCGTAGTCCTTCTTGATTTAGGCAGCCTGTTATAGCCCTGAGATTTTAGCAGCCTCTCCCGAGCGGTCCTACCCAACACTGCCGTATTGGGGGCTCCCTCAGGTTCAGCAGCAAGATGGAGACCCACGAGTAACTTGCCGGGCTCTGTCGTGGGGGCTGAGTATACTCCGGGAAGTTAGCCAGGCTATCCCGAATTGGACTTGGTGATTGTTTGTTGGAGACGAACCGGACCGCGTACCATGTACCTCCCAGTCGTTAGAATGCAGACTTTTGGCTGGACCGAATGCAGGATACCAACTGCACCATACAGAACGCTCCCACACTTATGCGAGAAACGTCTGCATGGGTACAGAGGAAATAAATCAGCGCAGTACAGCAAAAATAGGGAGTACACACCCCTGAATCCCGGCGCCTCAAGGCAAGTACATGTTGGCTTTTGGTCCGGATTAGCTCCTTATCCACCACCTGGGGTCGCGTCACGTAGCCTTTGCCACCTAATGGATCGAGATCCTCCAGCGATAGAAGCTTCTAAGTGAAGGAGATCCGTGGCAATTATTATACTTATTTGTTACATCCTCCAGTTTTACCTACATGGCTGCAAACGAAATAGTCAGAGAATGACAACACTGACACTTGATATTGGCCAGTGTCTACAGGTCTCCTTCACCGCGGTTTCACTCTCGTCGAAAGATCTCGAGTTATTAGGTAGCGAGACTACGTGGCTTGTGTCCAGTTTTATAGGGACTAGTCGTTGGTCAGAAGCCATCACGTACTTGTGCTGAAACGTACGTGGATTCAGGGAATGGGATTCCTGCTTCTGTTCTGCTGGCTCGATTCATACCTCTGTACTCATGCTGGCATTTGCATACGTCTGGGGTGCGTTCTGTGAAGTACTCTGTACAGAAGCTTTCGTGCATTCGGCCCACACGAGAATCTGCATTCTGCCGACTGGGAGGTACATGGAGGCGGGACTATAAATTAGGTTGTACCAAAAGTCTTGTTGGATTTTTCATCATAACTTTGCATTAATATTTCTTGCAAAAACGACAAATAGGCGAAAACGTACCCAACATCTTTTCGACAACACCCTGCCATCACATAGGTCGTTGATTGTCTCCATCAGAGCTGTGGGTTCTGAGAGCCGAAGAAATTAGCAATCGCATTTGCAAGCATCAACGAATTTCTTCTTGGCCAGGAAAGGTTTCAGAGGATGGAAATGGTGATATTCAGAAGGGGCAATGTCTGCAGAGTATCGCGGATGAGGCAGGACATTTCAGCTGAGCTCCTGTAGCTTGACCTGGGCACTTTTCGCGATGTGGCAGCGGGCATCGTCATGAAGGAAGGCGACCGCGAACCTTATTCGGCACTTTTCTCGAACAGCGATGGTGAGCTGCTGGAGCTGGCGAGTGTACACGGTAGCGGTGACTCTCACGCCTTGTACCAGCATCTTGTGGAAAAGCATTCCTTCCTCGTCCTAGAGGTAGCACAGTCCTGAGCGTGATTTGGCTTCCATTTCGATCTCGCCGTTGCTGAAGCTGATGAACCAGCGGCGCACGGTCTCGTAGCTCACACATTCCGTGCCCAATGCAGCGTCAATGGAGTCGCAGGCTTCCGTCGCTTTGGTGCCGCGAGTCCGCTCACAGTAGATGACACCGCGTGTTTGGTGGGTGTCGACTACGAGCGTTGTAGCTTTCTCCACGGAATCTGGCGGGTCAATATATAATTTGCTAGAAAGCTCAGCAAACCTTTTACCATATTCCTGAAAAGTAGATCTGTTTCGGAGTAAACAAGAGTTACTTATACTTTTGGAAAAATCCTACAAGACTTTTGGTGCAACCTAATACTTTAGGATAGCCTGGCTTATAAGCCGAGTATACCCAGACCCTACGACAAGGCAAGGCAATGAGATGACCTATTACAATAGTCATTCTCCACTAAATGTAATCATTCGTTTCGTAACGCTTTATCACGGAGACACAGGTAGGGTGACTGAAGCACACAGTAAGTACTAATGGGTGCGTACAATTCAAGCGTTATTTACGTACAGTTCGTTGGTCTTTCGGATGAATAAATCACAGATTCTACTATTGTTGAATCGTAACATGGGCAAGACGTCATGGTCACATTTTCATCAAAGATTACGAGAGTAACGAGTGCAAGCGATTCTAATGGAAATGCTGTGGACGCGTGCATCATGAGTTCACTCGCGTACAAAAACAAATCATCTGATCATTGCTGATTCGCCGGGGCTGTCTGTTCGCTCGCTCCCAACGGACCAGCAGTGTTCAGCTCCCATAGCGGGGGACACTTCTCAACCATCCGTATGCTATGCTTACGGAATCTCGGGAAGGTAGAGAGATGTCGCGTTGCAGCTTAAGGATATCGTCTTCCTTACTATAAAGTCAGGTGCCGGATCGTCTTCCTATGGTCTCTCAGGCCAGCATTATTGGGCATGAAATCGATTTGCTACAGAACATAATACCATACTGTGTAATGTAAATATCGTAGAGAATCTCGAAGGCGAATAGGTGCAGCATGGCGTCCACATGAGGGACGGTCACTCTCGAGGCTTGCCAGGTCGGCGAGAAGTCTTCTTTCATAAATGGAAGTGTGAGCTCTCCTTACCCTCACAATCGCGCTGTTGTCATCCGATTCTTGTGATGAGTGAGCGCCATCAGCCAATCATGCGCTTTTCTATGCCTTGATCCGTGCTGATCCTTTTGTGATGCGCCTTGACGCTTACTATGCACCGAAGTTCATCTATTGATACTTCGCACGACGTTGGACCTTCCGTGTCTGGTCGATGAGAAATTAGTCAGGTCATGATGTGAGCATGTGCGTTGCTTGGGATGACACAATTTTCAAGCACGCGGGCAACTGAGCCGGGCCACAAAGGCAAGGTCAAGCCTGTAGTCGAGTCGAAAATACGACTCATGTCTCCTTAATCGACACGACCGTGGCGTCTGTTCCAAAATTCGAGCCCTCTCCACCAAAAAGGCCGTCAGGATAGCGTTTTTTTTTTCAGAGAACGGCTCATCGGTATAAAATCTTCACAAGAGCGAGGGTGTCGAGGAATAGCTGATTAAGACTTTGTAATAGAACTTCCCACTTTCCAGCCCAGAATTCCACCTCCACCGAGGATTCCTCGGCCTTTGCCTGACAGTGATCTCCAAGCAAGAAAGCGGTGGTCGAGCGAAGAGTGTTCCCTCCTGGTTTTGCCCTGCTGCTGATTTTGATGCCCACGATTCGGGAGTGCGGAATCAGGGAAGGTCCAATAATTGGGAAGGTCTTTTGTTTTCATATAGTCTCCAACTTGTTGGAAGCTTTTGAAGAAAAGAAAACATTTCTAGGAAATCTGAGCGTCAAGCCTTGTTTTTGAGCTTTTGTTGAACTTCAAGTTTTTCAGAGGTTTCCGATGAAGTACTACTGCCCAACCGGATTTCCTTTTTCTCACAAGGAAAGGTCAATAGGTCAGCCTGGCCATACTCAATGAAGTGCAAATTGCTATATGCGTCCTGAGGCACTGAACTCAAATCTGTTTTACAAATTCCAATGACTCATGGAACAAAGTTATGAAGGCTTTTCTGAATAAGCAATTTTATTACATAGTAAGTTCAGGCCCGTAACGCACGGCTCAGGGGTTTACGCGTAGAACCAATGTTGTTGTCATGTTCAGAAGTGGAAATGGAATTTCATGTGTTTTTATGGAATTACTCTTGGAGACAAGTTTGCAGCCTGTAAGTGATTTTAACCAAAATTCGGAAAGCCCCTGGGTAATATAAGGCGGGCATAAAGTGATTGGTGTTTTCCATTTTTATGAGAAAAATTTACCAGCTGTAAAAAAATAACCGAAGCATACTCAAAAATGTGCTTTTGCAGCGAACACCAGAAAAGAGCATTTTCTTGGGAAGGGTCAAGAAACCCCGTTTGAGTGTGTTGCTATTCAGTAACCCAGAGATCTTTCTGAATTTTGGACAAGATCTCGAATGGACTAAAAATTTGTGCCCGGAGGTTGTATGACTCGAAAACACATTGGCTTTGCACAAAAATGCCTCCTGGTTCGAATGAGAAAAATACCTTTACTCTATGGTCTCCTTACTTTACACGGATAACTTCCGCACTAAGACGAAAATTTCAGTTTAGTAGCCAAAAACTTGTCTCCAGGGGTGACGCGACTCCCTGAACACGAAGACAACGTTGCTTCTGCGCGAGAACGCTTGGCTCGCGTACTACGGGCGTCTGCACTTACCATTTTAATGCTCATTTAGCGAAACCCTTTTAACCTTGTTTACATAATCGTTCCACAAAGAGAGCAGATTTCAACTCAGCGTCATAGAGTGCATACACAGCAATGTGTACTTCACTGAGAATGGCCAGGCTGACCTTTTGACCTTCCCGTGTGTATGTGCCATTAGGACAGGAAATTCGGTTTGCGGTGTTCGGTGTGTGAAGTGATGGTGCAGGCTATGCGCGCCGTATTGGATGAATCGAAGCAATGGCGGTGATCTACGCCTTATTCGAGGCGTAATCGCTTCATAACTCATTTGATATGGCCCAACTACCCGCACCGTCGCGTCGAACCTGGCCACGTTAACTTCTTTCCTTATGGCATAGGCCCACCTTCCTTGGTGAGTCAGGGTCATTTTCATAAATAAAAGCGTGCAGACTGTGAAAGGATGCATGATGAACACTTTAAAGAAGATGAATAATGTTAATAGAGTCTAGAGAAAATAACCAAACATGGGAAAACATTTCAAGCGTAGCCAACAGGAGCAAGTGATTACCGAGGGTTGCTTCCCTTCAGCATTGTTCCGAAAATTGATTGGCGTCAATCCAAACGGATTGCAATCACTTTAGTTTTTCAAATTCTATATTGAAATCAAGGCAGATTCTTCATTCCCTTTGTGTTCCTGTTGAGCGGTGTACCTAATTAACTCATTTCAAAGAGGATTGGGAACACGATACTTTCCTGGTCGATTTATTCTGGTGCAACATCTTTTATGATGTGAGTAGAGGATATTTTGTGAACGGAGCCTTTGAATCACGTATCCGTATTTACCCAGAAGCTTTTATTTATGGTGTCTTTTCCTACCTTGTCAAGTTTGTTGTTTTCAACGGAGCATATGTGGTCGTTGCATAACTGCTAGAGAATGATTCCATTCTTTTGGTACCTATCAGTTTATGATTCGCGTCATGCTATTCGGCTGTCTTCTATTCTGTGCGGTGTTGACGGCAGCGCGGTCGAAAGATATTGCAGGTTTATACAGCTTGTTTCCTTTTCCGCCATTCTTTCGTGCTCTGTACACAACACATGCCGTGTTATACACCACTCGCTCTGACGTATCTATTGAAAACCACTCTTTCGAGTACTCACTCAAGAATAGGAAATAAGTGCACCTATGCAAAGTGAGGTCTGCTACCCTTCAAGGAGGGGTAAATGGAAAAATGTTGAATTTGCCTAACTCAAGCCCTGAACCTTTGTGGAAGACGGGGAGGAGGGGGGATGTGAGAGCTTCTCTACCTTCCTAAAAATAGCCCCCGATCGTCGAGCATGGTTCAGTTCCCTACTGTTTACCCAGAGCTACCTCACTACCTCTTCAACCGATGCGGTCGAAGAGGTGATTTTTGGAAAACCTTCCGATTCAGCTGCAATCTTCTACCTAGGGGTAGTTCGATCCGTAAAACACGAATATGACACTCGTTTGGCGCGAAACCGCTTAGCGCCTGCACCATACGAGCAGGCGCCAAAATGGGGTGGACACAAAACTCGCTCAAAATTTGTCCCGAGGTGTAGTTTGACCCCCTGAGTGAGGATTTTGCGTTCACTTTGCATTAAAGCACCTAATCAGAATCCTCCGTGACAGTTTGATCCATGTTTCTTCGAATAATCCTTTGGATATTTCTTTATATCTTTATCAGTGTTCCCACGTTACGTCAGCAGGAGCGTACATTTTTCCACAAGATGCTATCATTTTCGAAAGATATCCCGTGTGACGTCACTGTACGTGGGCTAAACTAGATAAACGTTTACTCCCCCTTCCCGTTCTGTGATAAGCATAACTGTGAACGCTATTCACCATCGCAACCGTTTGACGGAACTGATTGAATGTGTGAAGAACAGTTTGAGGCTCCAAAAGTTTATTATCAAAAGACTCAAAAATCCACAAAAGAGCGCAAAAGAATGCAAAAGTATTTTTGAGCGTTTTGAGCTTTTTTCGGCGAGCTTTCGGCGCCTAGCGCCTTTCTCAAGCCTGAAAAGAGCAATTTATTCTATATCTTAGCACTTTATAAAATGAGTCAGCAGGCTTATATCTGACTGACTCTCTGCTGCCACTTACCTGTACCCGGTTGGGAAGTGAAGCAGAAATGGTGGACCCACCCAGTCCTAACCCTTAAATAGCGTGGACGTGCTATGACTGTGGTGATATGTGATATCACATTCATTCCACAGTGTAAGTCACTGCAGTCATTTGATTTACTGGAGAGAGTCAGATAGCTCGTCTTTGCTATTTATTTCTGGGGTAATCTTCTTATTTCTAGTGCCTCCAGTATTTTTCTTTCCACTGTGTTTTCGATGGAGTAGTGCAGTACTTTTCCAGTAAAATTGGGAGGTCCTCCGTGGGTATATATTTGGGTTCTATGCTTGGAGAAACTGCTGTTTGTATATGATGTGGGATTTTGTAAGGCCCTGCGGTGTTCGTCAAGTCGTTTGAATAGGGGTCTTATAGTTTCCCAACATATTTTTGCCCACATCCCTGGCATGTTACCAGGTACACGGACCCCCGGAGTTGACAGATTTTATCGGGACTGCAATAACCGCACCCATCCCTCCCGCATTTATCCTCGTAAGGCCTAGAGTAGTTGAGCAACTGTTTGAGATTTGGTGGTGGTCTAAATATAAGTTTTATGGGAAGCGAAGAATTTTTGACCACACAGTTGATTCTGATTGCTGTCCTTTCGTTTAAATACGGCATTCCTATGATAATGCCGTATGTAAACGAAAGGACAGCAATCAGAATCAACTGTGTGGTCAAAAATTCTTCGCTTCCCATAAAACTTATATTTAGACCACCACCAAATCTCAAACAGTTGCTCACCTACTCTAGGCCTTACGAGGATAAATGCGGGAGGGATGGGTGCGGTTATTGCAGTACCGATAAAATCTGTCAACTCCGGGGGTCCGTGTACCTGGTAACATGCCAGGGATGTGGGCAAAAATATGTTGGGAAACTATAAGACCCCTATTCAAACGACTTGACGAACACCGCAGGGCCTTACAAAATCCCACATCATATACAAACAGCAGTTTCTCCAAGCATAGAACCCAAATATATACCCACGGAGGACCTCCCAATTTTACTGGAAAAGTACTGCACTACTCCATCGAAAACACAGTGGAAATAAAAATACTGGAGGCACTAAAAATAAGAAGATTATCCCCAGAAATAAATAGCAAAGACGAGCTATCTGACTCTCTCCAGTTAATCATATGACTGCAGTGACTTACACTGTGGAATGAATGTGATATCACAAATCACCACAGTCATAGCACGTCCACGCTATTTAAGGGTCAGGACTGGGTGGGTTAACCATTTCTGCTTCACTTCCCAACCGGGTACAGGTAAGTGGCAGCAGAGAGTCAGTCAGATATAAGTCTGCTGACTCATTTTATAAAGTGCTAAGATATAGAATAAATTGCTCCTTTCAGGCTTGAGAAAGGCGCTAGGCGCCGAAAGCTCGCCAAAAAAAGCTCAAAACGCTCAAAAATACTTTTGCATTCTTTTGCTATCTCTTGTGGATTTTTGAGTCTTTTGATAATAAACTTTTGGAGCCTCAAACTGTTCTTCACACATTCAGATTGGTATGAGGCTTCGGGACAGAACAATACTCAGGGAACTGATTGAGTTCAACTGGCTCTATTTGCCTGAGAGGATGAAACTAGACAAGGACCAATTATGCCTCGCTACGTAGTCTAGGTCTACGGTTTTTCGGCGTGCTCAAAGTGTTATGGGTCCACGAAGATTCGACGACAGGACGGCCTTTGGATATGTCACAAACGCGCCTGCAGGACGAGAGGAGTAACGAAACCGTCCATTCTAGTTCCCTGAAAGAGTTTCCTCACCTCGTCGAAACTACAAGAGTCCACTATATTAGCGCTGCTCACTTCTGTTGCTCGGTTCAGGATCAAGTCATTCGAGCTCAACGTGACTAGTGGTCTTCATCTTCTTCAAGGCCTCTTCAGTTTCATCAATTGCAATCTCCTGCACAGGGCCGAATGTTGGTGGTGCGGAAGGGATGGATGGATGGCTAAATTCCTCGGTGCATATTTGCTTGAGGTACACCCGCCATCTCTTCAGCACTTTCCTGCGATCCATTATGAGATGTTCCTGGTCGTCGTTGTTGCCATCAAACTTTTCGATATCTTCGCTTTGGCGATGTCGAGCCTTGGCAAGTCGATAAAGGTATCGCTCTCCGTCACTTGTTTCAAGTCTTTGACAAACTCAAGATGGGCAGCTCTAGCAGCAGCCACAGACTTCTTTGCCGCAGTTTTTGCTTCGATACTTCAGCCAGTTTTCGACAGTTTCGTCATTGAAGAATGAGTGATAGAGTCCCTTCTTTTCACGTACTTTTCCTCTGACGTCGTCTGGCCACAGCCATGCTTGCTTGTCAATTTCACGTCGAGATTGCTTCGTGGTACCGAGTTCAGAGCCAGCAGCGTGCGTTATTGACTCGGTTATCCTTTTCCAAGTCTCCTCGACAGTGGTTATTACTTGTAGTCGTTTACGAGTGATGACATCCGACTCTCTATTCTTCAGCTGCCACCATTTGATTCTCGTTGGTCCGTTCACTTCGAAGTGTTTCAACTTGAAGGTGTTATTTTCAGTGTGCAGATCAGCGGTCAATGTTGTGTGGCGACTGTTTCGTAGGGTATTACCTTCGCGACTGTGACAAGCCCTTAGTCTCTCTGTCTGACAAGAATGAAGTCGATCTGTGTTCTGGTTTTCCCGCTGTGGAATGTTATGGGATGAGAGTCACGCTCCCGAAACTTCGTGTTCACCATTGTAAGGCTGTGCAAGTTTGCGTACCGAGAATTCGCTTGCCGTCTTCGCTACTTGACCCGTAGCCAAAGCCACCGTGACAACTATAGCCATCCTTCGCGGCACCAATGTGCCCATTAAGATCTCCCGCGACAATAATAGCGTCCTCTGATGGTACTTCAGCTGTCTTCTCGTCGAGCCGGTCCCGGAGAATTCAGTTTTAACTGATTCAGAGCAGCCAGTTTGTGGGGCATATGCAGAGAAGAAATAGTAACGTTTCTGTTCGACAACGAAGATAACTTTCATCAAACAGTCATCGTATCGTTCAACGCCTACGATTGAGTCGCGTAGACGGTCCCTGACGATAATGCCGACACCGTTGAAAGGCTTAGGGCCGCCACAGAGAATGGCTTTGAATCCACGCCCAAGTTCCCTTGAGTTTTTACTCGACCAGCTCGTTTCTTGCACTGCGCATACGTCGACACGTCTTCTTTTTATAGCCTCCGCCAGCTCGCACCAACGGCCTGTCAGTGATCTGAGATTTAACGTTGCGATGCGCGTCTTCCAAGCGTTATCAAACATTTGGACTAGCTCAGTTGCCCTCCGATGCCGTCCTTGCACCGGTGACCCTCGCATATTTTTCACACCTGCCGGGCTTTGCAAGTGCGCGTCGATTCCCGCGAACGCCGTAGCATTTCTACGAATTCCATTGGGTGGCATCAAACCATTTGATATGACGGAGTGTTCGTAGAGCGGCCTGTCACGTAGGCCTGTCGTCTGCATCGAGTGTCCGCGTTCAGCTCGGCCCGCTGCGAAGCGAGCAGTGTCCAGTGGCACCACTTGGAGGAGCGGACGTCACCCCCCTTCCCCCCCCCCCCCCCCATCACCACCCCGTTCCCCTCACGAGAGATTGATCTGCAATTCGTTCGTCCTAGTACTACGATCATGTCAGACTCATGGAGAGCATAATAGCAGCTTTCGAGGTTATTGGCAGGATATAGACATCTAACAGTGAATCAGATGCTCAACTTCGTCGGATCTCAAACTGGTGCACACACCCAGACGACTGAATTCCTGTGGCAAAAGCTCAAAATGGTGCCAAGAAAAAGTGTGGATTGAACACGGAAAGATACTCTGACTACATCGATAAGGTTCTTTGGCGCCGCAAAACACGTCACGCAGCTTTACCCGTGCTGGGACGACATGGAACCCCGCGGTCCTTTTCAGGGCCTCAATCCTCCATACCGCAATTCTAGCCCAGGATTAAACAAGGAAGGCCCATCAGGTCATGGTGAGCTTTTTCAAAACGGTTTTTTGCATTTTATAGAGTCACATACATGAAGCGAAAAACCGGTCTCAAATTCGGCTAAATGGTTTTGGGGGGCTCAGAAAATGAGTGACAAAAGTTGCTCAGAGAGAAACAATTCTGACCAGTTTGCTGCAATGCTTTCCAGCTGCGGCGCTCAGTGTATGCATATCAGAAGACTGTCTTCGAATCTACGCCGAAACCACTGCGATCTCGTTCAAAAATGTAGAATCACTTATGGTAACTGCCAAACGAAGCAAAGAAAGCTGATAGGGGATGCACAGGTTAACGTGCTTGCAGTGGTTAGTTGGCCGAATGGATAGCGGGATAGATTAGCATTGGCACGGTGGTGGGGGTGTTTGTGGTTCAAGTCCTCTCGACGTTTTCGCTTTTGCATTTTCTTAATTTTCTTTGTCCAGCGCTATACTCTTCGCGCACGTGCAAAATGACTGCAGTTTTCGTCGCTGCTGCACGAAAGTGACCTCATTTGCAAGCTTTCAGTGGTTAAAGTGTTTGGACCCTTCGGCGCCCCTAGCACGCGTGCCAAGCGTTTTCCTGCAAAACTAGTGTGATATTCGTGCTCAGGAGACTCGACTAGCCCTAGATACAAAATACTATCCAAATTGAGATTTTGACCCAAACTCGAGACAGTGGGGTGGATATGGCCACATAGTCACTGCTCTACTTGTACAGACGAACAACTTACAGCCTCGATTAAATGCAATCGAGCATGTGCAGAAACAACGCATTCCAAGTGAACTGCACCTAGCAACACCATACGAAGGCGAAAATAGCAAATATTTCCTTATATCGGGCGAGCTCCTTTCGTTGAGTGCTCTTTACTATGGTAGTAGTACTAGTGGTCGCCCAATTTTCCGAGTTTGGGTCCAAATCACGATTAGGCTGAAAACTCGTCATCTAGGGTAGTTCGACCTCCTGAGCATGAATATCACTCGTACTTTGCGGGAAAACGCCTAGCTCCCCTGTTATGAGCGCTAGCAGGTCCAAAGCAATCATTCGCTTAGTACGCAAAAATACTGGAGATAACGGTTCCCTGGTAGAATAAAAACTGATTTTGCACATATTTTGCACGTATGGTCTCACATGAACACGAATGGATGAAAACTAGAAAAATGCAAAAATTTGTCCTCAGTGGGGACCGAACCATCAACTATTTTCTGGGCCCCCCAAAACCATTTAGCCAAATTTGAGACCGGTTTTTTGCTTCATGTATGTGACCCTATAAAATGCAAAAAACCGTTTTAAGAAAGCTCACCATGACCTGATGGGCCTTCCGGGAAAAAGCATGAAAAAGGTAACCGTGATTCTTTCTGTCCTTCTCCATGAATGTGATATGTATTGAGTGTGATATTCTCACTCAGGAGGTCAACCTAAACCATGGGACAAATTTTGAGCGAGTTATGTGATTCACCCCATTTTGGCGCCTGCGCGTATGGCGCAGGCGCCAAGCGGTTTCGCGCTAAGCCAGTGTCATATTCGTGTTCTACGGGTCGAATTACCCCTGGGCAGAAGTTTGCGACTAAATCGAAAAGTTTTCCGAAAATCACCTCTTCAACCACATCGGTTGGAGAGGTAGTAGGGTAGATCTGGATCAATAGTGCCACCCTCTCTTCAAAGCCCAAAAAAAGAGTCTGTATCCGCCACGCTAATTCCGGACGCGGACGTATAGATGCGCTTCAGGGCACTCCATTATAGGCATCGGTTGAAGCCAAAATAGTCTACTATGTGCCAGAGATACCAATCGAATAAGGTGCCCGTTTGTAAGAAGTATTCGGTTACTTCGAGTCTATCGAGACCTTCGGTTGCGCCATCCCTGCGAGTTCCATAAAAACTATGTTTCGAGCTTCTTACTTTCCTTTACAAATACATGTATCGCCTCCCAATATATCTCAGAAAATCTCGCTCTTACTGCTTCGGACCCGTTGAACAAGCAACAAAATGTTCATATAATTATGATCATGCGACTACTGTGCTTTTACATAATCACCAAGTTTTACAGTTTTTTTAGCTTGTCTTAGGAAAAGTGGTAAAATTGTTACTGAGAAAAATGGGTACTATTTCGCTGTCTTGAGTGATACCACCAACTTTGCAATGATCGAGAATGGTTACCGTCTCCTGCGAAATGTGAGTTTCGTTGGCTCATCCTTGGAGGTGGCGGAGTGGATGAGTTCTTCTGTTGAAAGCCAAAGCGAGTCTTAGAGTTGTGAAGAGATTTCAAAGAGTAATGTGCTTTTTTTTGCTGAGTCGCCTTTCCGCCCATGAGAATCTAAAGCCTTCAATGACAGTGGTAGAAATAATTCGATTGTATCAAGCACCCTAATCTTTGTGTCCATGTATAATAGTTCTCCTCATTCGAAAAAATTTTCAACTTCGGTTCCAGAGCCGTTCCGCAAACTTGGAGAGCAGATTTGAGTTAAGCGTCTCAGAGTGCACTTCACTGAGAATGGCCAGGCTGACTGACTATTGACCTTCCCGTGGGCATGTGCCACTAAGACGGAAACTTCGCTTTGCGGTTTTCGGTGTGCGACGTGATTGTGCGTGATTGTGAGTTATGCGCGCTATATTGGATCTGAAGAATGACGGTCTTCCACGCCTTATCCGAGAAGAAATCGCTTAGGACTCAACCAATACGACCCAACTACTCGCCCCATTGCGTCGACCGGGCCAAACGAATTCTCTTCCCTAATGGCACACCCCCACCTTCGTTTGTGGGTCGGGGTCATCTTCATAGATGAAAGCGTGCAGGCAGTGAATGGATGCATGATGAACACCTTGAAAAAGATGAATAGTGGTAAGAAGTCTAGAGAAAATAACCAAACATGAAAAAACACTCCAAGCGTGCCAACAGAAATTTCAAGTGATTTTACCCAGAGTTGCTTCCCTTCAGCAATGTTCTTGAAATTTGATCGATGGCAATCCAAATCTACATTGATTAATCCAAATCCACTTTACTACTGACGATCCTGACAGGAGGAAATTTTCACCTCGAACCGGCATGTCAAACACCACGAAATTTCAATCGATACGGCCACGACAAGGTACGATAAGTGTCACTCTGCTACCATACTTTCTACTCTACCTCAGTATCCGGCGAAGATGACACTACGTGGAGGACCATGTTATAGAGCGAACCCTGTTAAAAGCAATGTCCGCTCTAAATCTCAAGGACACGCTTTTCACCAAAATTGCGCCACATTCAGTCTTCGTAAACCTCAGTATTCACACGAGGGACTCACTTCAAGGGATTCTCTTTGCTCACTTTACCCCTACCACCTCCTTTAACCATGTTAAGTAGAATGTTAGTTGTCCCATTCAACTGAAGACTGTACACGAAAAAATGAGTTTTTCTATAACTCATACATTTATGTTGCACTTGCTCAAATGACGGCATGCAAAGTCCCATGCAATAAAGTGAGGAACCGGCTGATAAACAGGTCCTCAAAGCTGTTGCCGAGGAGGTGGGGCCTCACAGTAAATGCCCGTCCCGTCGTCCGCCGCTGTCGGAGACGTATAGTGACAGCAGAAAAATGCGTGAAGAGTCCCGATCTCGTTTCCAACCGCAGCGGATGACGGGACTGGGCACATACGCGGAGGCCCCGCCTACCTGGTCGCCACTTTGAGAATCTGTTTCTCAGCCTGATTCTCTTTTTTTCGCGTAAAACTCTTTTTGCGGCCCTTACTAAGCAAATACAGCATAAAAATATAGGTGACAGGAATCCGTTTTCCGTCGCGATATCTTTAGTCACCATTCCGTTTGACCTAATTTGGCTAAATCACATGAACGACAGACAATATGGGCAGAAGCTTCGGTCTCGGACGGGACTCGAACAGGCATTCCATGCTTTCCGAGTGTATGTGCCAGTCCTTTACACTACCGATACCTCTTTCACCTTAACTCAGCCCTTGCATCGCGGGCTGCGCCGAAAATCAGCAGCTATCAAAAATCAAAATGTCAGAATGTGTGCACATATCTGTTGTTTCCGCATACTACGAGCCACATGCGAAGTCCCATGCAAAAAAACAAGAATCCGGCAAAGATATAGCTCTTCAAGGTGACATCCAAGGAGGAGGCGCGTCGTGGGAGGCGGAGCCGCGACTATTCTAGGAGGAAAGAGGCGACGGTCAAGTGTTCAAGGAAAGTGTGAGAAGCGAATCAACTTTGAGGGCGAAAATTTGAGCTGCGCTCTGCCCGCTGACGGCTGCCCTAAGGGTGCTCGGCGGAAATTCGAATGAATTGCCACTCTTCAGTTTTTTAAGTTTTGCATTGGAATGGAGGAGAGTTTTCGGATCTTTCCGAGATTCTGTTCGTGAACTGTTTCTCGTAGATAGATTTTGAAAAGAATTGAAATCATGGGATCTCCGTGGCAGCTCCCTCAAAGGCACTTCGCGATGATCAGATGGGTCGATTTACCTTCTAAGAGCAGTAGATCCTTGGATAGCTAGTCAGGCTGCACCCTTTTTGCGTCACCACGATGCGCTATTACAGCGCTACATCTGCTCGAACCCATTCCGACTCCATTCATTTTGCTCACTTGGCCAATAAGGGAGCTCAAGTGGGTGGCGTCGGAATGGATTCGAACAGCTGTAGCGCCGTGATAACGCACCGTGGCCACGTGAAAGAGGTGCAACCTGACTAGTTACCCAAGGATCTACTGTGATAGCAAGGTAAGTGGATTCATTTTATTATGATCCGTTAACGTCCATTATTACAAGTCTCTCAGTTTCAATGTGGGTATTACTAGTTGTGAAGATGGTATTATAGCCAGAGAACTGTGAGACTTCTGGAATATTACATCGTAATACAGCGATGTGATAGGGATGGGACTCACGAAGGAGAACTGCTCATGTTTAATTTGATGCTCTATTGATGTTAGGTGATGCAGCTGAGCGTCAACTTACGACGTCACTGACTTGTGACAATCGGAAAAGTAAGTTCACTTCCTATCTGTGCAACTGGACAAGAGCTGAATGTGAGGTGAAACACCTTGCTGTCGTAATTCTTCCAACGCCCAGTGGTGGAGCAGAAGCGGGTGGAGTGAAGTCATCAGAGTGAGCAAGGAGGTGACATGAGGTATTAACCATAGTGCTTTCGAGGATTTCAATTGGTTAATTTGTGGAAACCATGATACAATGAAGAACCACAAAACTTCGAGACACAGAAAAGTAGAAATATAACAGCAAGGTAACGGCAGGTCTCAAGAAAGAGAAAATAGTGAAGTATCACAGTACCTACTGGGCCACCTTGTAGGCCTAATAGCTGTTTGACTCCCATCCGATGCCTGGCTTCCGTAACACAGAAAAACATTTCCATCAAGTCCGACAGTGGGACACATTGCTGACTGAATTAGAATAGCACTAACTCGTGCCTCTCTGAGGCGGACAAACTACTGCTCATACAGCATATGTAGAAAACACACAGACATACAGGCACATTGTGTAGACATACGGGCACATTACATCCCTGACTGGAGCTGAAATGGACAATAATTGAAGAAGCCTGGCGGCTAGCCAATGGTAGCTCTGAGGAATGCTGGAATGTTCCTGCAGACAAGCCAAGCGACTGCTCATTCCGAGCGTCTTTTGGGAAGGTAACATCGAGGAGCATGATTTCGTACATCTATGGTTCGGTAAAGACAGCATTAGGGATAACATGGTTCATGGAAACTTCCTAAATGAAGTCACGTACATAGAAACTATGGGCCTGAGAGGATTATTCATGGCGGAATCCCCGTCGAATAGCGCGCCCCGAGCTGTATTGAAGGCGTAGCGGATAAGACCTTCCATAGCCCATCCCGCCTCCTAGAGTCGACTCTACCGAAGAATGACTGAAGTATCCTACTCTATATAATTCGCTTAGTATGTCTGTCTGTGTGTGTGTCCGTCTGTTTGTCACGAAATTCATATCTCGCGTCGCTGCAAAGCTGGGACGCCGAATTTTACAAGTGATATAGGGGGTGCAAGGGGACCCCAGCGGTGGTGGATTGAAAGTGATAGCAGCTGATACGCGCTGATAAGGAGCCTCAAAATGCGAATGTGACCTGAGTCGTTTCGCCTTTCAGGTTGATCCTAGAGCGCTGAAAATCATAGGTGTTTTGCGGGATTGGACGAGAACATTAGTGGTGGGTGACCCGCATTGATAACGGTTGATAAGATTCGATGAGGAGCGTAAAAAGGCTAGAGTCGTCGGATCTGTTTCGCTTTTCGAATTGGTCTCGGAGCGTTCATACTCACAGGTGTTGTGCGGGGTAAGACGGAGACATTAATGGTGGGTGATCCAGCTTGATAACGGTTGATAAGATTTGATAAGGAGCATGAGAAGGCGAATGTCGTCAAATTCGTTTCGCCATTCGCGTTGAACCAAGAGCGCTGACACTCATGGGTGTTCAGCAGAGTGGGATGGGGACATTCATAAGGTGACCCAAACTGATAACTGTTGATAAGATTCGATTAGGAGCGTGAGAAGGAAAATGCCACCATGGCCGCTACGCTTTTGCGGCTAACAGTGGAATATTCACATTCGCAGGTATTGTAGGATACGGGGACCTCAATGGTATTGTTGGGTACAGTGGCCTCAGTGAAACTGATAACGGCTTACAGAGGCTGAGAAGAACCGTTTGGAATTGGATGGGACGAAATCCTTTACATCGCTTGCTACTACTATACAACCACTTCAGGAAAAGCGTCTGGCTAAGTGCCATTGGGTGAATACATTATGTTTATGGTCTGATATCACTGGCCGATGTATCGACCGCTGAATTCCTTAGCGTTCCAAAGAATGGTGCATTTCTCTCGATACTGCGAACTACATTGATAACCATGATGCAACCTGTATTTGTGATAGCAAAGCAAGCGGTTCACTCGGAATCATACTCTATATATAAAGCAGAAGTTTGGTGTGTTTGTCTGTGTGTGTGTGTGTGTGTGTCTGTCTGTCCGCACACCACATAATGCATTCTTAACTGATCTGCAGCCTGGAGAGGTCCGGCAAGTTGAAATTGGGTAGTGGCTGACCCAAGCGTACAGAGCACATAAGAACTAAGCCTAGCTCCGCCCATCGTGGGCGGGGCTTGCGTGGAAATCCGCTCACCGCATAACGCATTCTTAACTGATCTGCTGTCTGGAGAGGTCGCGCAAGTTAGAATTGGGTCGGGGCTGACCTAGGGGTACAGAGCACATAAGAACTAAGCCTAGCCCCGCGCACTGTGGGCGGGGCTTGCGCGGAAACTGCCGGTGCTCAAATTTGAGTCCCCGCTCAGGTTCCAAAAATCAGGCAAGCTAGGATTGGGCCTGTAGAGGTCGGGCAATTTAGGGATGGATTGGGGTAAGCCAAAATGTACGGGGCACATGAGAGGCAAGTTAGGAATGGAATTAAATCCATTATTACTCATTTATAAGCCAGAAGTTTGGTGTTTTGTGTGTGTGCGTATGTGTCCGTTTGTTTGTCAATAATCGCTCTCAACTTAACTGCAACGTGGAGAGGTCGGGCAAGTTGAGGATGGGTAGGGGTTGACCAATGTGTACGAAGCTCATCAAGAACTAAGCCTAGCTCCGCCCATCATGGACGGGGTTTGCGCTGAAAGCGATGGGTGCTCAAATTTAAGTCCTCGCGTGGGTTCCAAAAATCTCGGGAAGGTCAGGAATGCGTCTATTGAGGCCGTGCAAGTAAGGACAGGGTAGGGGCCGACCGAAGTGTTGGGAGCACAGGAGAAGCAAGTTAAGAACGGGCCTGTAGAGGTAGGGCAATTTAGGATAGCGTAGGAGTCAACACATATGTACGGAGCACATAAGTTCTAAGCCTAGCTCCGCCCACCATGGGGGGGGGGGCTTGCGCCGAAATCGATGGGTGCTCAAACTTAAGTCCTCGCCTGGGTTCTAAAAATCTCGGGAAGGTCAGGAATGGGTCTGTTGAGGCCTTGCAAGTAAGGACAGGGTAGGGACCGACCGAAGTGTAGGGAGCACACAAGAAGCAAGTTAGGAACGGGCCTGTAGAGGTAGGGCAATTTAGGATAGCGTAGGGGTCAACACATATGTACGGAGCACATAAGTTCTAAGCCTAGCTCCGCCCACCATGGGGGGGGGGGCTTGCGCCGAAATCGATGGGTGCTCAAACTTAAGTCCTCGCCTGGGTTCTAAAAATCTCGGGAAGGTCAGGAATGGGTCTGTTGAGGCCTTGCAAGTAAGGACAGGGTAGGGACCGACCGAAGTGTAGGGAGCACACAAGAAGCAAGTTAGGAGCGGGCCTGTAGAGGTAGGGCAGGTTAGGATAGCGTAGAGGTCAACACATGTGTACGGAGCACATAAGTTCTAAGCCTAGCTCCGCCCACAATGGGGGGGGCTTGCGCCGAAATCGATGGGTGCTCAAATTTAAGTCCTCGCCTGGGTTCCAAAAATCTCGGAAAGGTCAGGAATGCGTCTGTTGAGGCCGTGCAAGTAAGGACAGGGTAGGGATCGACCGAAGTGTTGGGAGCACACAAGTTCTAAGTCTAGGTCCACCCACCATGGGCGGGGCTTGCGCCGAAATCGATGAATAGACGAACTTAGGTCCTCGATCAGGTGCTGAAAATCGGGCAAGTTCAGGAGAGGCTCTTTGAAGTCGCGCAAGTAAGGACTGGGTAGGGACTGACCAAAGTGTAGGGGCACACAACAAGCAAGTTAGGCAAGGGCCTCGGAGGTCGAGCAGGTTATGATTGGGTAGGGGCCAACACATTTGTACAGAGTACATGAGTTCTGGGCCTAGACCCGCCATAATTCCATTATTAGTACCACACTCAGAAAGTAGCTGTTTGTCCTCGGTTACCATTAGGAAGTGATGTGGTATAATCAGGTGTATCTCTCGGCATTCAGTTAAGCCCAATTTCTTCTAGAACGGATACATGCACGTCCTCTCGAAACTTTTAATTTTTAAAAATCATTTACTACGGAGGGCCTCCGAGCTCGCGAAGAGACACCTCCAACTGCTGCCGCTCCTTAAAGTGTGGCTGCCCCTCTTCGATAGTGCCTTACACACTTGATAGTGCCTTACACACTGGATCAACGGTGGGAAGGGGGTCTTCTTTTTCGGATTTTTTTGACCGTTCCGCCCCATCTTCCCTACTTTGGTACTTCTAAATGCTTCAATTCTCTTTTTGTGTTAGAACCCTGCCATTCTTTAAAGGGGATTTGCCTTCGGTGGGCAGGGGTTACCTGGGTGTGGTATCTCTTACTTTCAAATACAAGTCGCATATTATCCATTCCCTGCTGCAATGTGTGCCCCCTATACACAGTGCCTATTCCTGCTGCAATGCGCGCGGAACGCCGACCATCCCGACTGGTCATCTTCTAATGCAGTACTGGCAGCAACACTGGGTATCGACCCCAAAACTATGCAATATTCCAAATAATGAAGCATGTTTACGAAAACGATATACATCGATAATCGGGATCGATCTACTATCAATGTGTAGAAAATAGATGCTTAGCAAGTAAACAAACTGTTTCCAATCGATGCAATTGAATACAAAACTATCGATGTCTAAACTATTCAAACTCCCAATGATCCAGCTGGCTCGCGCACACTACTGCGCGCGATTCATGCCGATGAGGTGCAAAATGGGTTCGATGCGAAGCGACTGAAATATATTAATATTGAAACGCCTTTTTATCACTTCATATTCTCTGCTTTTATCCAAATAAATATCTCAGCTGAAAGCTGAGGAGAGGATGTTTCCACTCAACTCCATACACAACTGTGGTCGTGCCGATCAAACCCATTCTGCACAGCAACGCCATGAATCGCGCGCAGTAGTGTGCGCCCGCCAGCTGGTAGAGTAATAAGCGTTATAGCAGAATGATACTTATCGTATCGTATTGAAGCCGTATCGATTGGAATGACGTGTGCGTGACGTGTAAGCTTCTCTAGTGAAAACGTACACTGGTTAGTATCAGTGATTGGAAGGAATGAAACAATCGAATCACTCCTAACGCTGCCTTTAAGTTCACACTATATCTGATCACTATGACCTCTCCATATCCACCACGCACTTTTTCCTCTTATCACATCTCTGTCCTCTCCTTCCCATCGAGCTACCTCATTGATCTCTATGGCTGCAGTCCACGATGATCAGCGCTTCCATTTTGAGCGTATCGCATATTACTCTCTTTGCTTCAGTCTTTAGTGCACTCTCATTCGACCACTGAGCCTGCGTCTAGGCAGTAGATTAGTGGAGATGGAATGAGGGGAGAAGCCCCGGTATACGGGTGGCTGCGGTATCGGGCGACCGGCGTCCGCGCCATGTGGTACGTTGCCAAGGTTCTGCTTTTCTCGGTGGGTAGCGGATCGCGGGCGGTCCAGGAAGAGTGCATTGCTTATAATTGAAAGGCAGCAAGCAAATACCCACGCGCGACGCAGTGGCCGGATCGCACCCGCGGGCGCTTGCACAGCCTCTCCGATACCTCCAAACCGCAGATCGTTTTGTCGTTGACTCATTGCTGTCTAACCTATCGATGTGTTTCTACTAGCTGGAGAGTTTAAAAGGCTTCTCTGTTTTCCTTCCAAGCGGCTCTTTGTGGTAACGGTGATAAAATGCGTCATACTTATGAAGAGGCAATGCAATGAAAACAAAAATTCTTATGGGAAAGTTTTGATATTCATCAGACAACAGCTCTTGAACGCATAAGAAGCTTCAGTCACGTTGTCTCTTTTGCCAAAAAAACTCTGCGACTTCCTCAAAATGTTTTTCTTGTTCTACTTTTCTTAATCCGAGGTTTTTGTAGAATTTGAATGAAAACAAGCTCATTGTAATCGGCAGTACGGCGGCAGGTAGAGGAGTGCTGGTAATTGACCACAATAAGTACGTCTGACTTCGAGCTTCTCCCAAAACAAGCTCGCCTAGCCTATATTTAGGGACAACACAACGGAGAAGATAACCACTTGTCATGCTTCTTTATACGATCTGTATTCTGGACGAGGACAGCACGGCACTCGAGATTTCACTTTTGAATGTGGTCAGCCTGCTCAAGCTATAAGGTTTGTCCATATTTCGTTTTTATAAAGTTCCATGTCACACTTACCAAATTTGAACACTGTCGTCAGTATTCCTTGAGAGTTTCGAGCGAGCAGCGCCTCCATTCGTCCTGATCGCACAGCAGAATAGTTTTGTAAGCCTTGGAGACTCCAGGTGCACACCCCCTTTCTTTCGTGGGAGCAATCATGACAGCGTTTGACCATCGAGTCGAAAGATCATCCAGGTGCTAATTTGACGTCCCAGTGATCCAGTTGATACCCTATGACAAACCGCCCTTCGATTTTCAGTTGCACGACGAATAGACATCGTCTCTGAACACGATCGTGAACGCAGTTTGGAAGTCAGGACTCCCCTCTATTCTTGCGTGTATCGTTACACTTCGACCATCGTCCTATCGATGGAGCGTTGGATGACGCTGAGCATTAACTCATCATGCTCGAACAATGTCCAGGTCTCTGAGGCATATGTTAGGGCAGGAAGGACAGCGAAATCGAAGAGATGGGGGAAAGCCGCATGCCCTTCTTTCTCTTCTCTACTCTTTGGATGCCGCTCGCCTATGAAACTAGCTCGTTCGTCATATTGACTTCCCACTTAGGTGCCTAGGTACACGTAACTGAAGTATTGGTGATGCTCGTTCGTTGTGTGTAAATGGGGTGTCAGCTATCAATCCGTTTCTTATAAACAACGACTCGGTAAGTTTTTTCCATACTCACAGTCGAAATCAACGCTCCACTTCCTAGACTGTAGTTGTTATGCGAAGCATGTCGCCAGCGAAGCGAAGGTAATAAAATGCCGGCCTTCAACGTCATTGCCATGCCTTCCCATTACGGGCGACGCGAGACGTATTCAAGACGGCGCTGTAAAGTATAGACGAGATGGTGTCGTGACTTGCGTACCACCTTTCCTGGGCTTGTAGCATGCGCCGGTAGGAAAGCGCGTTCGGGGCTAGAACAGTCCTTTAAACATCACGGTGTAAAGCCTACCGTAAACGGTATCAGCCACGTGTAGCGCGGGAATCTATCGATCCGCCCGGTTCTCGCCAAGTCAAGTCAGTCGTTCTGTCGTCGTCCGGAGCGATCAATCTGTCAATGCACCTGGATGTCAAGCTGATTGTCGCCGAAGAAGAAGATGATCCTCGACAAGGACGCTAACCTGGTGGACCGGACATGCTACCCTCTTCCCTCGCCCCCTGGGATTACCTCGTCACCTCCAGGTCGACTAGTCCCTCGTGGGTTGTACATTTCGATGATAGTTGTGATGTATTATAGTATATTGTTCTCTCTCATATCTCTTGTATTTTGCTGTCCTCGCAACGTATTGTTTTCATCTTATATGTAGTGAATAGTCTGTTCATGTTCTGCAGTAAATTAATATAATACCCCTGTGTCCTGTAGTGTAGCAGTAGTACATATAGTCCTCACAATCTTGATTAATAGTCTCCTTAGTAGCGGTTAGGGTACAGGCCTCAGGGGCCCCCGCGCAGACGTGAATTCTCCTTCGTGCGACAGGTACCCTAGTAGGGTGGGAGCCCCCATAATACCCACGTTCTGCCGTGGTCCGCTGGCGGTTGAACCACCAGATGCAGCTATTCAAACCGCTAACCGCACTGGTCACGACAAATGGTGTCACGTTGTGTGCCCCGTCTTTTCACGTCGATGGCGATTTTATCTAGAATGTGAAATTGTGGTCGTAAAGTCCCTATCGACTCACGAAATGTTCGTTGGTTTTGTAAGGGTACGGTTTCCCGAAGCTTATGTCTCGACAGAGTCAAAGGCCTTCTTCGAACCAATAAACGTGAGACACAACAGAATCTCGTACTTTCGCAATACTTCAGTAACCGTAAGATGAGATTGATCGTACTGTACCTTTTCGAACACCCTTTTTGCTGACATGGCCGTCTCTCGTCTGGAATTTCGCCGATCCTATTCAGAATAATTCTAGTGAAAAGCTTGCAGGCTGGACAGCAGGCGGACTGGACGTTAGTTGCCAATGTCGAGCGGACCCTCATAAAACGGCATTACAATACTGTTGGTTTTTCTCAAATTTCGATGGATAACATGTAAGGAGTTGGACCAGAGTTCTGGCGATGACTGGCGATAGATTCTTCGGATATGCTGATCCGATTCGGTTGGAGCGGGTCGCTATACTATTCACTACCGATAAAATGGCAACCTGTCGTAGTTCGCAAAGAGATTCGATGAAGCAAAATATCCATCCTGCTCCCTTCGATAGAGAGACATGGATATTGAAGAGATTAGAGTAAGAAGCTTGGAATGACGTTCTCCATTTTTCTTCGGGGAGCAGTGAGTAGCAGGAATCCTTTTGTCGTCGAAGACTGGTCATTTTATCTTATGACCGGCGAAACTTCGGCTGGCTTTTGGACTCCTCCCAGTCTCTACTGCTCCAATCAAGGCTACTGCTCTCCTTTCCTGAAGATTTTTATCTCGACAAATCAAGAGTGAAGAGATAGGTCTTTTAGTGAATTTGATGTTCAGCTTCTTGGAATTCGTGGCTTCTACGCATCCTATAGAACTCTTAACATTAACGCCGGTCACGTTGCTCCGAAGTTCTACAAGAAAGCTTTGATTGAACATGTTGCGGTCAGTTTCGTTATAGAGCAGTCCACCGCGATCCATCGTGGAAAGGGATATCGGAAGTGCGAGTTTCCATGTTCGATATAGTGGACTGGAACGATATTGTCTACTTCGTGTCGTCAGATTTTTGTGATATGTTCATGGCCCAATGTGTGTTTATGAGGACAACCGCATCTCTAACGCCTTTTCCGTCGCTTGTTTTAGTGAACACTTTTCCAATCTCGTGAACAGTGTGCAGCGCGTGGTGCTCTCTCGTCTCGTTTATTCCGGTAACCTTGCATCCGAGCCTTCTGACATACAGTAGCGCTCAAAAGTATTCGGACGAACACTTTTTGTCATAACTTTTTTTCTACTTGACCAAATTTGACAAAATTTAAATATGTGGTGCCTGAACCAATTGTCAACATTTCCTGCTACTTGGGTACCGTTTGACTTTTTTCATGTTTTTTTTACAAGAATTTACTACAAGACCACTGAAAAAAAGGAAAAGGCTTGGTCAAGGAACACACTTTCTTTACAAAAACAAAACGAGAAAGCCTCAGAGAACATCAATATTCTGTAGAAAGACCACGACTTTTGATGACAGCGGCACAGCGGGACGGCATATGGATGGCACTCCAAAAACAAAAAATTGCATTAAACCACGTAACTTACACCGTTGAGCGCCAAAATTGTATAATAAGTATGCAGTGTCTTCAAGTACAACATACTAAAATTACTCTTAGATCGGTCCAGTCGCAAAAAAAGTTACAAGTGAAAAACCCAAATAAAAATCCATTCGGCCGAATACTTTTGAGCACTACTGTATGTACGCTTTGATTTGTACATAATTTAGGGAAATCATCGAAGTAACCCTTACCGCGTATACCACTCCCAGGCAGAATCAAGCCTTCGTCGAGGAATTTCCGACAGGGGGTCTTATTTCGTCTGTTGCAAGGGGGTCGTAATCCTTGATGTAGGCGATGATAAACGAACTTTCTTAGGCTGAGGTTCTATAGTGTGAAGGGATGATGTGACAGATCTGACTATTAGGATCGAAATCCGAAACTCATATTTACTTAGATCTCCACTCAAAAACTCGAAGGAACAGGGAGCGGCACCCCAAAAGTAGGAAACAAAGAAATACACTAAATTTTTGAGAATGCTCAAGACGATATTGTTAAGGGGAGAGCACATAGACATCGCGAGAGATAATCAGTGTCAAAGTCAAAGAGTTTCATGTTTCCTCGAACCTCTAGGAATCGTGGACAGTGAACCTTTGCCAAGCTTCTGCAACCAAACGCTCATGTATGCTGTGGTGCGATGTCGATACTTGATACCTTGTTCACAGAGCACAATTGCAAAACGACTACGAGAATAGTATACCTTGTAACCTGATGATGGTCGATGAGAACCTCATGCATGGCGCGATCCACCACAAAGCTGGCCAACGCTAATAGCCTTTTCGTTTGTCCGCTGGCACACAAGCCACGTACGAAGAGTCCTCCGAAATTTACCGATCATGGGTGAATGGGTGGATAGCGTGGGTGAATGCTCAAAGTTAAGGGATGAAAACGAAAAATTGGTCGATATCTGTTCTTTAATATCTTAATACGATAACAGGATTGTAAGCTGGTAATGGTGAGACACCATACGGAGCGGATGTGAGATACTCATACGGGGCGCATCCCGCAGGATTGCTAGCTAACACTATTCGCCATCCCGTTGAGCCTTCGAGAGAAGGAGTACTGGAGGCATTTCGGGCACAATGGATCATTTTTTCCAAGGTTTCGTGGGAAGTCTCGCCACTTTAATAAAAAGAATTCCCTCGACTGGCTTCCTTCGCAATGACTTCCTTCATTCTGAAGATATGGTATAATTCAAGTAGTTGTTGGAAGCAACCTCGCAGACCTCGAGCAAGATAACATTACTCATATGGATTAGTTTGAAGGAGATTACGACTATTCGAAGTGAAACACTTCGATACTTCGACAAAATTTCGCTCGACTGGATTTCCATAGAGAGAGTTACGCACCTATTGGGGAAACCAAGCGGCCAACGGGTTGGTTTAAGAAAGTTACCAAGGGAACACTTCGCAAAGCTCTAACGACTGAGTTTTAGTAAAGCTACAGGTGTTCGAAAAAGCTGAAGTCTACTATGGGGAAGGTACCGCTCCCCATCGTGGTAGCCGCGTCGTTTATCCTTGTTTTTTTTATCTTTTATCCGTGCCCCATAACTTTCATGACTTTTAAGCCCTCTCCATTGTCGTTCATTTTGGAATATAAGCTCTGAGATTCGTGAATTCTTATTTCTCTTATTTTGCCAGGAGTTTGCCTTCATTGCTTTTCACCATAGGCTCTTAATTTCCAAAATGAATGGCATTGGCTGGGTAGAAACCTATTGAAGGTACCGAAACTTTGAAGAGGGAGGTGTATTACCCTTGAAAATATTTCTTAACGCCACGCTCGACCCTGCTCCCACGTGGTGGACCACGGCCCTTCTATCGTACCATCCTGAATGAGCGCATTACATAAGTATTGGGTTGAGGAATAAGTTGCCGCGGTTTTTTGCCCTCTGTTTTTCACGTTGTTCTCTTGATCTTTCGACAAAGCTCAAACATGTGTTGATAGAGCTTTTTCTCCTCTACGTGATGCTACTATCTGTTTCACGATTCCTTCGATTGCCTAATGTTCATGAAAGTAGGAAATGAAGTATGCTGAAGGCGGAAATTGGCACTTTCGACACTTTATCTTCCTTGTCTGCCATCAAGATCAAAAATGTATGTGTATATCTTTTCTATTAAGCTTTTCAGCTCTACAGAATGGTACTACTTTTTATACAAATCGCTCAACTTCTTGCCGTTGCTGAGAATTACAAATGCAGTACAGGCAAAAGTGTGCACATTCGTTATCTTCCCTTCCTCGCCCATCATCGAGATTGGAGAAAATGTGCATATATGCTTTCGATAGAGCTTTCTTCGCTCTACGAGACTATACCACTCATCTTTTGTGTCCTTTCATATTTTAGCATGTAGGAATAAGTTCTACCTCTTTTTCAATTCAAATTTACATAATGGAGATGAAATGTTTTAGCACAACGTTTTATACTATTTGGTAGGAAATTTTTCGCTCTCTTGTTTGGTGTCTATGGTTTCTGTTCAGGTTGCCATTTTTCAGACCATTCAAAAGAAGTGTCAAGTCGACGAAGTCGAGCATTTTCGTGTCGGGCATGCTCGATTCGTTCGACTTGACACCCCTTTTGAACGTTCCAAAAATGGCAAAAATTGATCCAAACAAAGAGCGTGAACAGTATCTTATAGAGCTAAAAAACCCTATCGAATAATACAAAACACTGGGCCGAAACATTTTATTTTTACGCAAATTTGAAATGAAAAAGAGGTGGAAACTTATTTCTACATGCTAAAATATGAAAGGATACAAAAGATGAGTGGCACAAACTTGTAGAGCAGAGAAAGCTCTATCGAATGCATATATGCATATTCTCTCCGAGCTAGATGGTAGGCGAGGAAGAGAAGATAACGAAAGTGCATACTTTTGCTGTGTACTGTATTTGCAAGTCTCAAACATGGCAAAAATCGAGGGATTTGTATAAAAAGTGGTACTAACCTGTTAAGCTGAAAAAACTCTATCAAAAACGTATGCTGTGCTGCACCGTCTGTGGTTTATGGTGGTTCAGTACAATGTGCGTAATCAAGTTTATCAAGCGATCAACGAGACAGTGTGCAGCATAGGCGAAGGAATGAGGGTCGGGGCTGGGCGGAGCTGAAAGGGTCGCGTCCTCGAACAGGCGGCTTGCAATCGCCTGTGCGAGGGAGCGACACTGCCGGCGCCCGGCGCAGACACCTTCAAACTACAATAGCAAGAAAATCACACAAAATATAATAGTATATCATCACTGCACCCATCGCTGTTCCAATCTTCTCTCCTGAACACATCGCTTGGCCTGGATGATTCGAGCACGCGGTGATAGAACTATTGATCAGCATTCCTCGACTTCAGTAGAAAGTAATAATGTCAGGACGAACGGCGGCTTGGCTTAGCGGGAGGCGTACGACGGAGAGTGCGGAGTTAGCGGAATATAGAATACGACAGCGGTGAAGCGGGACACAGACGAAGGGCGAACAGCGACGACGGGGAGGGGGGAGCAATGTAAGTTGGAGTAGTGACGATGAAGGCGATCTGACGAGTAGCAAGATAATTGTAGCGGAATACAGTGTCGTGCAAGTCAGTTCTTGCGCTTCTTTAGTGGAGGTCCCGAACACAGAACGGTGTTGTGACTTCCACGGCAGATGCTGCAAGAAACAGTGCATAATGCCGCACCATGATCTGGGCGAAGGCAGCGGCTGCAGAGTCGTAACTCTGCCACTCGCATTGCACGGCTTACCGGATCGGAGTACCGATGGCATCGACCGGTGTAATGCCCGTCAACGTTTTCAGTGACGGTGCAGAAAATGCATGAAGACTTAGGGGCTGTTCGCTCCAGCAGAACAGTAATATCAGCTCTCATTTCAGCAGTTAGTGTGTATAGCGAGTCGAGCCGATTAGTCAGGGCTTGAAGAGTATTGCCAATAGCATCAAGGGTGGCGGCTTGCGTGTATTCCATCAGACGTAATTCTTCGTCGAAGTCGTCGGCCATGTATGATGGGCGAATGTCTGATGGTTCTGAAGACTTGACTTTGTTTGAAAAAAGGGTGTGGACCGCAGCTGCGGCTTCATGGTTTGTCGACGCTCACTTTTTCTCACTGTTGCCGCTTTTCCGTTACCCAGCGTACGGTGTCGAGAAGTAAGGATGCGACGAATTTTGCAATGACCGCGATCAATTTCACTACATGAACTGCTGTAGCCGCCAGGAGCTTGACTAAGGTTAGAATTATGACCGGTCCGAAGACGTAGGTGAGAAATATCATTAAAGCTAGCGCGATTATAGCTAAGAGTGTTACTTTCCAGTGGTCAACAAGGACCATCCACATAGGGGACATGTCTGGGAGATGTAGCTCCTTCAGCCAATCGAGCTGGGGTATGTGTGATTCTGCGCTTCTTAGAAAAATATCATTTCCCCTCTGTATGAGATATAGTGGAGGACACCGCTCAATGTGGTCGTGACGTTTCTGCCTCCACAAACCGTATGGCAATACGTATTCACCACGGCGTTTTCGAAAGTTAACTTTACTTTCGTCATTATGCCTTTTGGGGTACATTTGATAGAGAAAATGTTTTGTGCGCATTCGACAGTTGCCCATGATTCTGTCTCAGCTTGACACGAGATTTCGACCATGCTACCGAGCTCACAATTGTAGCATCCCGAAAGATTTTTCGCGCTAATCGCACAGACTGAATCGACGTTTAGACGTGCAGTTTCGATTGTCTTGTTGGAAACTATTGCTACAGTCGTTTCCCCTTTATTGTATTCTGCGAACACTTTTTGTGATGCGCTTGATATCGTAATGTACGGTGTCGATATTGGTAAGATGCGTTCTTTGTTTTGGCGAAGCTGTGCGAAATTGTTGTATGGACAGTGGCAGTTAGGTGTAAGGCCTGTGACGTCACAGTCACAGTAGCGTGCGGTGGTGCACGTGGAAAAGTTGGAGATTGCCTGGTCTAAAGATTGGCATGTCACCGGAAAGATGTGGTCTGAAGGGACAATGAACGTTTCGTTGTCTGTTTGTGCATATTTTTGGTGCAGACCGTAGCTAGGCATTTGTAATGATATCACCGTAAAATTAAGATGTGCAAATTCTTTGGTGTGGTACGGTATTAGCGATATCGTGCCATTTTCTTTTGTGTTATACATTTCTACACTGATTTTCAGAGTGATTTCTGGCATCCATGCTGCGCATTCGAAAATTTCGTACACCTGTGGTGATGCTGGCACATGAGAAATGCGAACGAAAGTGCATACTCTACGAGGAATGTACCAGGGAATTAAACATATACAGTCAACACCGCTGCATTGCGTAGAGCAGGATGTGTACCCGGGAAATTGCGCAGTGGCATTCAGTTCTGGGATCATTTCTGAAGGTTTTAATGTTTCACACCTATCGTGGTTACATGATCCCATTCCACGGCAACGAGTCACGCGATCCACTTGGTACTGTGTTTCTCTGGTCCAAAAGTAGGACACTTTTTGACATTCCAGATGTTCTGCAACACGTTCTATTTTGATACTGCCCACGCTTACGTTTTGATGACGTAATTGAACACAAAGACTTGTCTGGACACTGTTAAAAAGGACCTCTCGTCTGTATTCGTAATAGCACTCATTACGCTCTGAACAAGTGATATCGACGGAATGTCTCATATATCCGTCCTGACAGGTCGATCCTACTGCGATAAGGAATGCAGCTGTTACCAGGAACACTGTTTCCGATGTATTTAAACCAGCTGGTGTAAAGTGTGTCAACGAGAATGGTCTATTCTCTCTTAGGGGTGACGTATTCGTGAGCACTATGTTAGTACTGTTAGTCACTACGGTTTCGGTAGTCTCCTTTTTGCGGAACACTAACCAGATTATGAGTAAAATGATGCCTACGGCGAAATAGCAAAGAAGGGCAACGGAGAGTATTGCTCCCGTAGGCCAACAATGTGGGTTGCCGATAAGCGCTTTTGAAAGGATCTTGGCAACTCCGTCGCAATATGGCTGAGGCATGCATGACTTTTGCCAAACGAGCTTGCCTGATCGTAATGTCACCAACCACTCACTGGGATGTGGAGACGGTTCGAGAACATACTGAAGGGCTTCATAACTCTCGTTATACGTCTTACAGTTGTGGCTGAAGCAAACTTCAAAAGGCCTACTTGTTGGATGTACTGTTACAATGCCTTGTGTCGCAGGGGGTAAATCGAGGCATCTGTGGTACTGACGGCTGTAAGCGGTCTGGTGTTCAAAATTGCCTCGATGCGTGTCGTAATTGTCATCATATCTGAGAGGCTTAATTTCTTTCTTCCAACACTCTTTTGAAAAGCAAGCTTTACGGAACCCACCAGCCTCTCCCAAACTCCTCCCATCCAAGGAGCACCTGGAGGGTTGAATAGCCACGTAATTCGGTGGGTAGTACAGTAAGATACGAGAGGATTATCATTGTCAGATTCGGTTGTAAACAAAGTATCTAAGACTTTTTGACTTAACACAAAGTTTGTTCCGCAATCCGTACGAACTACTAAGGGAACACCTCTTCGTGAGACGAAGCGCACAAAACTGCTAAGAAAGGCGCTAGCTGATAAATTTTCAACCACTTCAAGGTGGAGCGCTCGAGTTGTTAAGCACGTAAAAATGCAGATGTACGTTTTGAGGTTGTTGTGGAGTACGAATGGTCCGATAAAATCACATCCTATATTTTGAAATGGCTTTGCTTGAATGACCCTGTCTGATGGTAAAGACGCCATTTGTGGTGCTTCAAAGGGGAGGCTTTGAGCTCTCTGACAAGCGACGCAGTTTTTCAGGATGCTTCTTATGGATCTGGATGGTTTAGACAACCAGAAACGTTGTCGCGCTAATGTGAGCAAATGATTTTTCCCACAGTGCGCGTTGCTCTTGTGCAGGTCTAGAAGAATTAGACGCATGAGTGTGGTCTGAGGGCCGATGTAAATAGGGTTCCGGGTGTCATACTGCAAATTGGCGTTTTGCAGTCGTGATGCGCAACGTATGATGCCTTGCTCGTCACGGAATAACTGCTTCTCTCTATGGCGTTTTTGGAGATCGCTTAAGTTGATCTTCTCATGTTCTAGATGGAAGAGGAGATTTTCGGCCATTTTCAAATCAGACGGCGTTATTCTGACTGAGGTGTCAAACTTAGACTCGCTTTTATTTGAGCACATGCGCTGTCTTGATATAAAAGCCTTTTCCTTCAAAATGGCTATGAATTTAGCAACGTAACTTGTTACTCTTAATGCCTTATTGTAGCTGTTATAACGACTCAGATCAATTACGGGACTGTCTATGGGTGACTCATTCTTGATATCTTGCACTAGACCCGTCAATACTACAACAGCTTCTTCTTCCTCCACAAGGTCCTCGAGCTTCCCTGGCTCGATGGCTTCGATATTGGCGAGAGAAGCTCGTTCTTTTCGATTGAGCAACCACTGGGGTCCATTTACCCAATCAAGATTTCCTAGTTGCGAGCTGGTAACTCCGCGCGTTCCTGCGTCAGCAGGATTTTTCTCTCCGGGCACATGAAAAATGTGACATTTACATCCAAGGGCGGTCAGCCTGTTCGCTATTGTTTTTATTCTGTCTCTTTGATTAGATGCGAAAAGCGGAATTTTTCGTTGTGTTCGTATCCAGCTTAGCGCGATTAAGCTGTCGCTTACAATATTTATCGTGCTGAGATCGTAGCGAATAATTGATGCTATGGATTCTGCCAGTCTGAACGCTAGCAAAATCGCGAGAAGCTCTAGCTTAGGTGTTGTTAGTTTTCTTTTCTGCGGTGCAAGTTTCGTCTTTCCACTAATTAGTCGCGATACTTCGGTGGACATACTGTTTTCGAAGAATCCGCAGACTGCCATTGCCGTATTACTCGCGTCTGCGAAAACCCACAAATAAGGTTTGCTATATGCGTTTGTGGTTGCAAAAAATTGGCGTGGAATTTGCACGTAAAAGTTGTTGATGGCCTTTGTTATTCTTTGCCACTGCTGAGTGCTCTCAGGACTCACTTTTTCGCTCCAATCAATTTTTTCCTCGAAAATTCTTCTGAGCAGGTGTTTCTGGCTGATCGTTAGCGGTGCTGCTAGACCAATGGGGTCATATATACTGTGGTGCTGCCTCAGAAAGTCTCTTTTCACTTTAGGCTCCAACGAAAAATTTGTTTCCAAGAAGTACGAGTCGGAGACAGGATTATAATTGACTCCGAGAATTTTCATCGGTTCACATGGAGCTCTATCTTTTTCGTCGATTTCAGAATTTACGTCGGGACAATTACACACGAAGGCACGAAGATTTATGCCTATTTTTGAAAACAGCGCTTTAGATTCTCTGTACTTTGCTATGGCTTCTTCCTTAGAATCGGCACTAATGAGAACGTTATCTACGTAAAGCAATGAGAGGATTTCATTCGAAAGCGGTGTGCCACAGCTGCGCAAGTATGCTGATAAAACCATGTTGAGCATGCTTGGGGAGGATGTTACACCAAAGGGCACCCTTTTCCATCTGTATTCCACCAAGTTTGTCCGAAGTGGCGGTTTGTTTAGGTCGCGAGTCCATAAAAACCGACACAAATCGCGATGTGATTCATGGATGCGAATTTGTGTGAATGCGGCTTGGATGTCCGCAACAAGGATGATCGGCTTCTCCCTGCTTGCGACTAATATGTCGTGGATTTTGTTTACGAATGAAGCGCCAGTGTGAATCACGTCATTAAGTGACAACTGACCCTTCTGCTTAGACGACGCATCAAAGACGATTCTGAGGGGAGTTGATTTGTGCTCTTTCCATACTCCTGCATGCGGCATATAATATGTGCCCGCTGAGTTAGGCAATGTCTCATGTACCTCCTCTATTACGTCTTCCTCAAGGTATTGATTGATTATCTTAGCATACCATTTCTTACGTTCAGGAAACTGTTCCAGATGTTTTAGCTGTGATATCAGTCGACGGAAAGCCATGTTATAATTATCACTTAAGTTGGCAACGTTCGCCTTCAAGGGAAATGGTGCGCTGATGCATTTTCCTTCGTATCGAAGTAATTTTTCATAGTTAGCCAGATATGCATAGGTGTTTTCATCATCAGCTGCTTCCTTTGAGGAAATACCTAGACCTTCGAGCTCAAAAATGTTTCTGAGCATTTCAGTCTCAGAAATCACCGTGTTGCATAACGTTGGCATCGCATTATTGACCCGTCCTTCTACTCGTCCACGACCATAAGCGACGAACCCGAATAGTGTTCGTGCTACGCGAAGGCCACTAGGTAGCTGGATGTGTGGGAAGCTTTCGTTCACGAATGAGCTATAAAGATCGATTCCAATGAGTATATGAGGGATCTGAAGTTCTCCTCGCATACGAGTATTAGAGAGAAACACATTATGATCTTCCATGAATCTTATGTCACATTCGGTGAGGTGAACTGCAGGAAAGCCCGTGGTTAGCATTGGCTTTGTTTTCATTGGAAATTTCAGTTCTCGTCCTTGTGCCGTTTGAACTTGTAAAACAACGTGGTGGGATATAAATGATTCCCACGTTCCACCAATGCCTGATAGGGCGCATTGTTCTGTTTTCAGCACGGGTAGCGCCAGATATTCGGCGGAGTGCTCGAGGATGAGACTGACGTGTGCACCCGTATCAAAAAAGAAGAGTGCTCTGTCGTACCGACCGTATGAGTGGTTCCAAACCAGACCTTCCGCGGTCATTAGGACTACTTGATCGTCTGTCTTCATATTATGGGAGGAAGGGGCAACTACCGACTTGTGTCTGACCGTGGTCCGTTTACGGCGCTTATGTGCTATAGACGGTAGCGTTGCGGCGAGGCTTTGTTGATTATACTCTCCTCCTCTTGCCTCTTTTACTGGTAGCGATGGCACGAATGAAGGGTTCTGTACCGTTTCTCGTGTGCCATCGTGCAGCTGATTGTGCAGCACTTTTTGTGTCGGACCCACGTGCGGTTTGTTTGGTGTTTTGATTTGCTGCCAGGAATGGTCACCTTGTTTTGCTACACAGAGAGATGCGTCGTGTAGTCCATTACAGCGCTTACAATTTGTTCTTCTACACTCGTTGCTGTTGTGTTCTGCTGTGAAACATTTCCAGCATAGATTTTTCTCCATGCAGATTTTTCTACGTGCACGACTCTCTTTCACGGTTCGGCATTCATGCGATTTGTGATTGGTTCGTTCACAGAAATTGCATGTGGCAGTCCTTAGGCTCTCTTCCCTGTTGGGGGGATTAGTTTGCTGTTCACTAAGGCGCTCAGAAATGTATGCGTGCCTCATGATGATTTCTTCTAGTCTGTCTAAAGTCTCACCGATCGTATATGTTTCGCCGGTCTTGTTTTCGCGTAGGAATTCCTCTACGATCTGACGTGGAAACTTTTTGAGTATTGTCTCAACCCACATGGGATCACAAGTGTCTGCGATAGCATAACCGGATGATGTCATCTCATTTACCAGTGCTCTGATATCATCAAAGACTGATTCGCAGGCCTTCGCATTATCTCTGGCCGCCGGTAGGGATGCGATTCTTTTTATGACACTTGCGCGAGCGTTGGTTATGTTATCGTATTTCTTCAAAATGGTGTTAATCATCCATTGGTAGTTCTCCGGGATCATTTGTATACCTTTGATGGTATTTGCAGCTTTCCCGACAAGGCTCTCTTTTAAAAGTATTATTTTCTCCATAGTACTAAGTGCCGAGTTATTGTGAACCAGGGAACTGTATATGGCCCAGTACTCCTGGAAACTGGAAATATCTCCGCGAAAATGGGGGACACTTACTTGAGGCAGCCTAATGGAATTGCATTCAAGCTGTTTCTCTTGAATGGGATGGTTATCATCATTGATCCCTGTCGACATTTTATTTGTATTCTGACTTGTCGTGGCTACCGTAGTCCCTAGATCACTGGGGCGCTGTCGTTCTCTTTTTTCTGACGCAGCTGCGTTGATTACTGTATTCAACCCTCCTTTTTTGAGAGTGCTTCTGCTCAAATTTTTTGCATGTTCGCACTTTATTTCCCCTAGTCGAGTTTTTAATGCTGTCAAAATGGCATCTGCTTCGTTCATACTTTCGTTGTAAGAAGTTTCGGTTTCAATGATTTGAAACTCATCCAGAAATTCTTTGCGATCCGACTTTTTTGTTTCGGAGTACTCCTTTTTAATATTTTCGATTATTTGCAAAATATCGCTTCGGGTGGTACTGATTATCGAAATAGCATTCTCGATTGCCGAAGCGTTTTTGATGCAGTAGTCTATGCGCTCTGCATAATCAAGAGGATATTGTGGTTCATTAGCGAACACGCGAAATGTATCGATCTGAGAAATCAGCGTACTTGTAGCTCTTTTCAAGCTCGACTTGTGGAAATAAAGCGCCATACCTCTATGTACTGTACTGACTTTCGTCAGTGCGGTGCTCTCCTATTGCGGAATCGGCTATGTGGCGGGTTGACTATAACCTGGCCACTGACCTGGTTTGTCAGTTCGGCAAAACGCAAGAACTGGCAAACGGGCGACACGTATAATTCGTGTTTGCCGATGCACCAAATGTGCTGCACCGTCTGTGGTTTATGGTGGTTCAGTACAATGTGCGTAATCAAGTTTATCAAGCGATCAACGAGACAGTGTGCAGCATAGGCGAAGGAATGAGGGTCGGGGCTGGGCGGAGCTGAAAGGGTCGCGTCCTCGAACAGGCGGCTTGCAATCGCCTGTGCGAGGGAGCGACATATGCACATACATTTTCTGATCTTGATGGCAGACGAGGGAGATAAAGTGTCGAGAGTGCCAATTTTTGCCTTCAGCTTACTTCATTACCAAACCTCATAAATACTAGGCAAGCGAAGGAATCGAAAAACGGATAGTAGCATTTCGTAGAGCAGTAAAAGCTCTATCGAAAACGAATGTAAGATTCGTTTGAAAATGAAGGGGACAATGTGAAAAACAGAGAGCGAAAAAACCGCGGAGATTATTCCTCTACCCGATATTCTGTCGCAAAAACCACCAGTCCACATTAGCGGTGAGCGAGAGTACATGAAAGCTTGAATCTGTCCATCCTTCTACCCACCCGAACTCACGGTCAGACGAATGAAGGGCAATGGGACTAATGTGAAGTGTTAGAAAACTCCATTCGGGTCGGACGTAGCTTCACAGCCTTCACTCGTGGCCGACCAAGCCGAAACAGTAAGGCACTAATTCGGCTAGTACCTTGTCATATCAGTGATGACCCAATTTGAGTGTCCCGAAGATCCCAGGCAGTGAACTCCCTGAGAGAAGGCACAAAGAATAAGAGAAGAGTAAGCGCTCCTTCCGGGGAAATTTGAATTCGAATTTAAAATGTCCGTGAGCCATCAAATGGCAGCCATAATTGATCAAAGCACCATTGACCATGTCCTTTACCTCCTACCAGACCACATCGCTTCCAATGAAAAGTGAGCATTGTTTGCGCCTGAATTTCTGGAAGTCCCCATTCTTAAAGCTTTTCATGTGTCCATTTGCTCCGTGAAGGTCAACGAAGTGTCATGAAAAGATCAACAATCCACGATTAGCGTTTCCAACCTCCAGAAACAAATTTTTGTCACCTCCGAAACTACTAGTGTATTTTTTTCAGCGATGTCCCCTTCATTGAAGCTAAAATGGCTGCAGACATCTCACCAAACTGGAAGAAGGAGTAAGTGTCTCCTGGGGCAGGGAACGATTCTTTCATATCACTGGCAATTCCAACTTTGTTCAGGGGATGCTTTTCGTCAAGTGGAGATGTGGCCATTTGGATCTTAGGCAACTCACCAACCCATGAGAGTGTTCAAAATTTCGAAGGGCTCGCAAAAGATCTTCTCATTGAGATCACAAATATTGGCGAGTAAGTTTCCGAAGAAATGAATGGAATATATCATAAGAAAAGCAATATCGCACTTACTAATATCGCACCTACTAGATCAATTCCCTATCGTGAGTGTGTGCACTGTGGGTGTCGTTGTAAAAAAGAACCTGCACGGTCAATTAGGTAAAGTAGACTGAGGTGCTCTGAGCACCGACACGGCACTGCGCACAGCAAAGGACCAGTATTCGTTCGCACTTACTGAGTTTATTCGGAACCTTCAGATGGGTACTTTTCTTCCTTTCGTTCTTCTCCCTTTTTTTACGCTTCATGTCTTTGTGCTGCATAGTTGGCGTTGGAAAAGTTAGCGGTAAGAAGGGCATCTGATGAGCTCCTTAATGCATGCTTTGCGGACAAACCATGCCTCCAACAAAGATGAGACGTGTTTAGACAACAACACAGTCTAATGTAAAAAAAGTGGGATGAGCTAAAATCAACAATCCTCGCCTACTACACTGAAAATTTCTTTGCTGTCTCGTGTTTAGTAAAGCCGCGGTCATACTTTGCGCACCGACGCCGGTGTTTGCGTCAATTGACGCAAGTCTCGGCGTCAATCCGAAAACGCGCTGCAATTGCAAAACGTTCGACCCAACCACAACACGGTGTGTTGATCGTGGCGAGAGCACAGGAATAGTATGGCGCTATGCCAAGATCCGAATTCGACACGGGCGTTATTAGGCGCCATGATCACCATACTGTAGTGTGGTTTGGTCTGGGTTGGGCCGAACTGGCGTCAATTGACGCAGACACCGGCGTCGGTGAGCGAAGTATGACTGCGCCCTGATGGGACCGCGGTAGGCCTTTTGGATGCTGTTACATGTGCGTCGTGCGATGATGAGCGATACTCCGATGTTTCGTCTCAGACCGTTTCTCCCGCGTCATAGCCACGGACAAGCCTTTCAAAGTGTGCTTTGGAGAAGTTGAGTAAAACCCCCATGTTTTCGATTGTTGTCCCCAGTGCACTGGGACGTTCAAACGTTACTTATGATTCGACTTATGGTACGTGTGGGTTGAATCGGAAACTGCGAAAAAGTTGTAATCTATAAAAGTCGACCAAAATCGCTACTGTTCTCGAGATTATTCAAAAGTGTACAAGTCATATGCACTGTAAGAAATTAAAAGAAAAGGAAAGAGAGGACTTCATGCACTGTAAAAAGGTCTTTCAGGAACTCCCGCTACATTCTCTACATTTGTTCGACGGTTGGTTTTCTGTGCGGAGAGATTGTGATTTTGATGTGCGTCTACTGGTTAGCACGTCCCAAGAAAAGCAGAAAGTCTACATCCTCTTCTGCAGTCAGTCATTGACACATAGTATCTTGACTGATGCTGCATTCAAGCAATTTCACGTACACCAATCAGATGTGTAAAAAATTTTAGAGAAATAAAAAATTTGACCACTGTGTTCCAAAAAAATACTGAAGTAGTCAGCAAGTGTCCATTTCGTGAATTTTCGCAGGCAAGGTCACCGTTTCGTGCCTAGTGTTGTGTTTGTGTCTACGAATTCATTATGCACTCCTTTTTGTGTCCACGACTCCTCAGCTCTCCTTCGGTGCTGCCATTTTTTTCAAAGCCTGTCCATCAATAGGGCAAAAGGAATCGTGCTGTCAGTTAACTGCTTTCATTTCTGTGGTCCCCTTGACGATCTCCAACTTTTCGCCAAATCAACATCTGTTACACTCAGCAGATTCGGTGCCTTCGCTCTGATTACTTGACCACTAGGAAACGTTCCTTTTTAAGGAACATCCTCTTACTTTCACATCAGTTCTTAATCTGGTGGATAAAAAGGGTCTTTGACTAAACCTAACGCCCATCTATTGGACGTTTCATGAAGCCAACCCCGATTGAAGGTGATCAAATTCTGTGGTTATCTTTGAGTACAGATCTACGAACTCTTTTACTACTTGCTCATGAAAACGACATGCAATCCATGCGCCTTTCTGAACTATAATAGTAATGCTTATCCAAGGATGCAGTGTAGCAGCCCATAGCCACTACGCATTTCGAATGCACATTCACCTATAAATGTTGGTCTTCGTGAGGCTTAGACCAAAGCGATCGTCTCATAGTTGCCGTGGGTTTCCCTTTATTCGGAAGGAGCCGCCTATGAAGGCATTTGGAGTACACAATGGGGCTTTTTGCTTCATATGACGCCTCGCGCTTGATTCTGATTCTATTCGATCCCTCTTACAGCATGTATAACTATTTGAGCAAAAAGTCACCCTGCATACATCATAATTTCCGGAGAACGAAAAAAGATGTAGGTAAAGACACCAATAAAGGTGTTTTGGCAGGCTGTGAAATAATTGTGGATTATGAAGTTCGATGTGCTCAGTAGTGCAACTGTAAAGAAAGCGCGGAATGTGAAGGTCAAAACCCGGGAAGTAGAAAGCAGATGACCATCCTTCCACACCTCACCTTTCGCTCCCCCGTCCCCACCCCCCACCCCACCCCCTCCCCTCTTCATCACTAACTGGTGCGATGTGCGGTGTTAGATGCAGAGAGACTGATCCAGCTTGCAAACGTTGCCGCGACCCTAACACAAACCCTTGAATTAGCAACAGCACAACCCGAAACCCAGACGAGAGAGGCTGCTTTAGGCTCTCTTTAGGTCCCCCTCCCTGCTTTGCTTAGCGGCGCCGGTGCGTAAAGTATGAACGCGGCTTTAAAGGCACCGGGAGGGGGGCAAGGGCGGAATAACGTTTACAAAAACGATGGCGTCTGAAAACAAACATATGGGTTCGGTAGATACAATGTGTAACGAAACCGGCGTTGAAAAACGCGCCATACGGCGCTATTTGCTCCCAGGGCGCGCTTCCGTCCAAACTGCAAGCTCCCATGGCCAAGCCATGCTTCGTTCATTTTAAAGCTTGTCTTCGGCCTGATGTAACCTTATTTTTGAATTATTTCCTCTTCAAACTGTTTTCTAGTGACAAATTTTACTTGTTTACTTATGGATCTTCTTAATTGTACATTTCTATACCTTAAAATCTCGGAAGGGTCAAATAAAGTCGGGAGGGGGGGGGGGGGGAGACGCAACTTTGCGTCGACGTCGAAGCTCCTTTCCCTTACTAGGCTTGGGCTAAAATTGATATCCCCTCCTCACACATTAAAAAGCATCTGTCAAAGCATAGGCCTTATCTGCTTTAGCCTAACCCTAGGAAGGGAAAGAAGCTTTGACGTGGGTGAAAATTTTGCGTCTCCCCACACCTGCCCCCCCCTCCCCCCCGACTTTATTTGACCCGTAAGTACATCTAGAAACACTATAAGAAAGAACAAAGTAAAAACTAAAAGGAAAAACAAATCTATAATAGAACCATCTTCTTTTGGCACCATGCCAAGGCGTCAAATTGGCGAGTTTGTGCAATGGCGGCCACTCAAACTCGTCCACACTACGTCTGTTCTACAGTCAGCCAAAATTACCCCCTCCTGGTGTCTTCAAAGACCCCGGGACGCGCTTCTGAGTTGCACATATGATTTCTTTGGAGCTCAAATTTCCTTCACAAGAAAACATTCTTTTCCGTTCTCGTTCAGTTTTTATCCTTAGCGGTGCTTTGAAAATTTTCTGGAAACGAATGAAAACGCTGCCATGTTCAGTTTGGAAATTTCCCGTTTTTTTTTCGCTGCTTTTCCTAAGTGGATCAACCATTTTCCCGTCAAATTTTTATGCCATGGTTCTTATGGTATTCTTTGCCCGATAATGAGCACTGGCCATGACATGACCCCACAGTCAGTTCATCGGGTGTGATAACTGCTGCAGCTAGTCAGCCTTAAGTAAAATGGTCACACATGGTAAGAACATTTTATTCTTTACCAAAGCTCTCTATGAGCAGTAACTGCTCATTAGTGGCTTAAAAATACCCAAAAAGTACGTGCACAGCCAAAAGTATACAAACTAAACATAATACCGCATCCCTTTCGTGATGGCAAAGTTCCAGAAATATGTAGATATCACTGTGAAGTGCCTTCTTTAATAATTACATGATCACATTCCTTCCAGCCAGGTGTATCCACTGAGACAGAAAATTCGTTTCACGGTGTTCAGTGTGCGACGCGATGGTACGAGCTGTGCTCACCGTATTGTATGGGTCTTGAAGCAGTGGTGGTGATTCTAGGTGTAATTGCTCCAGGACTCAACCAATACGGCACCCGTGCCCGTAGCCAAGGTCAGGCGTGGTTTCAAGGAAAATTTTTTAAAACGACCCCTCCCCCCAAAAAGGGGCATCCGCGCACCATCCCTCACTTTCTTCAGGCTCCGCTATTTCTGTGGTTTCTATCCAGCCAATGCGAGCCAATGCATTAAGAAACTTAAGAGCTTATGGTAAAAAAAAATGGTCCGAACTACTGACAAAAGAAATGGAATAAGAACCTGACAAAGCTCACTACTTATATAGGGTGTGCCAATAAGGGCGCTCGATCTTTAAAATTATATAAAGCAAGTTGTGTGAGAGGTATAAATGAAATTTATTTTTCGTTTGAAAGAGTATTCGAAGGCATTATGTATGGAAAACAACATCGTTCAAATGGCCACCTCGGCTTCGCTTGGTGGAGCGCAAACAAGAAGACCAATTTTCAATGACTCTGGCGCACAAATCGGGCTGTATTTCATCGATGGCGTGGCATATGTTGACATTGAGGTCATCAGTGTTTTGTGGTTGGTTTGCGTAGACCTGCAAACCAACCACAAAAGAAAAAAAAAACCCCCCACAAGAAATAGTCCAGTGGGGTTGAATCGCACGATCTCGGTGGCCAGCTGATGTCGTTTCCGCGTGAGGTAACCCTTCCTCCGAAGCGCTCGTGCAGAAGATCCATTGTGGCGCGGGCTGTGTGGCTCGTAGGGCCGTCCTGCCGAAACCACATATCCTCGACATCCATATTGCCAATTTCGGAGCAACGTTCCGCGGAGCGCGCGCAACGTTGCTCAAACCGATGAATGACTTTTGTAATAATTTTTAATGGCTTGCACACGTTGCTCGCTGCTGAATTGGTTCATGGTGATTTGCGAAGATAAACTGAATAATAACAACTAGGTTTGACAACTCTACCACAAACAACGTGGGCGCCATGAGCTGTCAAAGATCGAGCGCCCTTATTGGCACACCCTATATTCCGAAACAAGAGCGTCTAAGAGAAATAATATCCTAATAAAACGAATACATATGGAACGAAAGCGTTGCCGGCTATGAGTGATGTACCCGTAGTCTGACGATAAAGGAGAAGGCTAAATAGTACGTAAGCAATGGGGCAAAGATAAATGATGAAAAAACAAGAATAAAAGTTAGAAACCCATCGAAACTCCAACTCGCGAACCGGCGATCGGGCAACCTGGTGCGCAGGAAAAGGAGGCCCTAGAAATCCCAAACGTGTTTTTAGTGCGAGTCTCACCACATGCGAGGTTCTAAGACTCGAATTTATTCTTCAGAAAACCTATTCTCCCATTATCATTTCGACCTTCAAACCGAACAGTGCCTTTGGACTCATGCATTCCGAGCACTATTACTTTTATGATACAAGATCGTACCATACTTCTTTTCACATAAAGAGTTAGCTGCTGATGACGAAAACTCATTTCAAAAGCCAATTCTTGTATTAGCTTGTAAGCGGTCAGTCATTACGGAAGCCCTGAGCAGAATACAATAGTGTGGTGTGCCAAAAAATTCCTGTAGACTATCAATTTCCAGCTGAGTGACTCGATTTTAAAATGAACCTTCAACCCCACTACGCAAGTGAAGCAGCTGTGTCAACGGTGCAATTGTGTGCTCTTATACAGCCTTTTGTTTCCACAAACGGAATCCTTGCGCTTGCTACAGTGTCGACAGCTTGTTCAGGCAACAGGATTGATCGCAGCTGCTTGTTTCGGAACGGATTCAAAGATCGATTGTTCTCTGAGCTGCGCCCGTGTCGTCAAAAAGCTCCTGAAGTAGAATTCATTTTCAATCTTTACAGCTCTTCACTTCTCTCGTTTTCCTTATGAGAGCTCACCAGTACCGCAATTCGACCTATCAATAGCTCATTGCACATTGTGTCACTAGCCGTTCTTTGTAATCGTACTGTTCCAGATGTTTGCTCTCCTCATTGCTGTTTTGGGTGTAACTATGTGCTTCGCCGAAAATGGAAACGTGACCTGCAGATCGAAGCCTGCAAGCAGTATGTTGCCGGATTTTATAGATGAAAAATTCAGATATATAGGCTCGAGAGAGTATACATATAGCTTAGGGAACTGGCAAATACCGTACCTATGCGGCATTCGGCGTAACTTCGAGCTCATCATCGCAAAATAATAAAAAGGAATGTTGCTGCAGGTTTTGATAGCTTTTCAAAAAGTGACACACTGACTGAAGAGGGGTTTAGCAGAAAATCTCGTGCAGTAAAGCACTTCACCGGTTCCAATAATATTTAATATTGTGCATTCGATAACACATCAAAAATTGTATAAATTTCTTATGACATAAAAAAGATTAATTTATAATCAACGGTTCTCTTCGACAAGAAAAGACAATTGATTTGAGGGGAGAATCGTAACTGTATGTAACTGTACTTGATTCAGGATGTTTCCTTGGCAAGTGCCCTGCTGGGTACACGTGTTTACGGAGTGGTGATTGCTGCGAAAACAGTCATGTAGTCCTACCACGTAAGTGCTGTTTATTCTTTTGCTATCAATTATTGTTTATTGCTAATCACTTTTGCTTTTTCTTTATTCGGTACTATATATTGCTGATTACTGTATATTGGAGTCAGTGGGTGCAATAAGGTGCGTGATGGGATGGCCGGATTCAGATTTCCCGAGTGAGAGCAAAGATTCAAAAAGGCTATATGTAGCGCAAGTCACAGTGGATGATGCTCTAAGCTCTCGAGCAGGCAGGGCCACATTGAGTTTTCCGGCGGCTCTGGACTCGCGTCTCCGAGTGGCGAATAAGCCGGACTGGTTGATACGGCAAAGACTGTTCGAGCGACTTTGAGATACCTAGCAAACCTTGAAAACTTTGCGAGAACCCGTATCACTACTTCTACAACTGCCTTAAAGGTGTTAATGAGCGATAACGCACGCAAGTGGTGGCAAAGGATGAGTTAACAGGCTCAGGATGCAGCTGGTTTGCTGAAAACTTGACAAGAAAACCTGAATTTCCTTTTTAATTTATTAGTCTCCCAAAAGTCTTGTAGTATTTTTCCAAAAAAAAAATCGGTAACTCTCGTTCACTTCGAGGCAGGTCCAGGCGGTTCAGGAATATGGTAGAGCTTCCTAGGAAAATATATTTTGACCCACCAGATCCGGTGGAGAGAGCTACAATGCCCGTTGACGATACCCACCCAACTCGCGGTGTCATCTATTATAAGCGGTCTTGCGGCACCAAAACGACGGAAGCTTGCCACTCCATCAGCGCTGCATTGGGCAAGGGATGTGTGAGCTATGTGACCGTGCGCCGCTGGTTCATCAGCTTCAGCAACGGCGAGATTGACATGAAAGACAAACCACGCTTGGGACTGTGCTGGTTCTGGGACGCGGAAGGAATGCTTTTCTGCGAGATGCTGGTACAAGGCGAGACAGTCACCGCTGCCGTATGCACACGCCAGCTCCAGCAGCTCGCCGTTGCCGTTCGAGAAAAGCGCCGGAAAAGTCCGCGGTCACCCTTCTTCATGACGACGCCCGCTCTCGTTTCGCTCCCATTTCGCGAAAAGTATCCAGGCCAAGTATAGGAGCTCGGCTGGGATGTGCTGTCCCACCCACCATACTCTCCAGACATTGCCCCTTCTGCCTATCACCTTACCCATCCTCTCGAATCCTTCCTGGCCAAGAGAAAATTCGTTGATTATGACTTGCTTGCGAAGGCGATCGCTGACTTGTTCGACTCCCAGAACCCAGAGTTCTGAGAGAAAGGAATCAAAGATTCTCCTATAAAGTGGCAGAGAGTTGCCGATAACAAAGGTCAATACGTTGTTGCCTAATTGTTATTTGTTGGACGAAAAAAAATAAAAAGTGATGATCGAAAAAAATCCTACAAAACTTTTAGAATATCTAATAATAATATCTGAACCTACAAGGATAACGTAAATCATACTTTCTTGTCTTCAATTAATCTGGGAAGACGTTTTCGTTCAGCTGTGGAATGCAAAGATTTCATGGAGCACTGTGACAGTCTCCAATGTGATCATGTGGATTTCATTGAATTCGCCCGTGCAAACTGTGCCAAAACTTGCAACTACTGCTTTGAAAACGCTACACTGTCACCAGGTTCGTTTCCATCGATTCCGTTTCTCCGTTTTGTTGACTTGACGTCTATGCATTCATAACATAGTTGTAAATTTGTGAAAAATTTGTAGTTCGCTTAAGGTTAGGTAATCTGAACCGCGATTGCACAAAATCGCAAACCCTGCGACACATGAAAAGCGAGTTTATAATTACATCGCGTTCTCAAGTAAAAGTAGACCAAGAGCAGCCCATATGCCACTGCGGTCTCGCCTAAGGCAATACGAATGAAAAGCCGTGAAAATTGACTTTTTCTTACTACCATACAGTTCTGTACTACATATTATATTACTATAATATATTATATTGGGTAGTCTAAAAAGTCTTTTCGTATTTTTATACCGCTTTTTCCCTCCAAACTGCTTTCCAGCAATCTCTTCTGTACATACACATGTAGTACAAGTCCACACGCATCAGGGCTATAAGGTGGATGGGGTAGCACTTCTCATTCAAGCTCGAGAATGTTTTGGCGAGTAACTTTTTCAATATGTGGGAAGACTTGCCAAAAAATTGCCTCGCCAAAAAATTCTCGAGTTGGATAAAAATTGTTGCCCCAACCACCTTATAGCCCTGATCTTGCTCCATCGGATTATCACCTTTTCCTTTCCCTATCTAACGCCATTCGAAGAAAAATTTTTGTATTGAAAATGAGATTGACCTTTGATATGCTTATTTTGCCGAAAAAGGTTATCCGGGAGATGGAAGACAATAATACCTACAGATGCGTGTGGACTTGTACTACATGTGTATGTACGGAAGAGATTGCTGGAAAGCAGTTTGGAGGGAAAAGCGGTATTTAGAATTACGAAAAGACTTTTTAGACTACCCATTATTATGTTACTATTATATTTATTACTATTACAATGACATCATTATTACTATACTATTACAATATTATAATATTGTACAACATACTGTACTACATATTTTGTACTATACACATATTTGTGCACTACGAACCACACGCAAAATTTCACGCGAAGAACTAGAATTAGGCAGAAAAGTCGGACATACAGGTATGGTGAGCGAGGTCACGAGGACGCTGCAGCAGAGCGGCGGCGGTCACGTGCTCGGTGGCGCGATATATGAAGGCTACCAAAATTCGAACGCGAACCTCAAAATTCCTTTCACCATACCTCATAGGACCCTAATAATTTATTGCTGAAATAAACGGAAACGAAATTGATGGTGCAACTTGAACTGTGATGATGAAAGTTGATGTGAGCCCGATCAAAAAACACTCAACTTCAAAACCGAGCTAGTGACCGCCACCTTGTGCCACTACCGTCGCGGCTCTGCTCACCCTACCCACGTGTCCAATTTTTGGAGGGATTTACATCAGTTAGATTTTGATTTTTCGCGTTGAACTCAATACCATGTGACACGTACCGAACAGTTGCAACATAACTGTATGGGAATAGGAGAAATTCTAACTTTTGGGGGCAGTTCACTTCAGGACACAGCTCTCCATAGTTTTCGAGCGTCTTCTCGCCCCATAAAGGCTCTGGAGGTGCTAGGGAACACATAAGTGGTTGGGAAATCAAATGAACCTTCGTTACTATGGCACTTACTCCTTTCCTATGTTATCGCAGTCAGTATCATGTGTCTTATCTTCTTGGTTGTCACCGCTGCTCCGCTGGCTAAATCGTGGATGGATATAGGGCATAGAGACGTTGGCCAACCATTTACCGGTTTTCTTACTCGGTCAGCACTCACCGTCGCATCGCGGTGATTGCACACATGTTGTGGCTGTGGAGGGGGTTATCTCTTGGAGAATGGAACTAAAATACTCCTCGTTAACTAGGCTTAAATGCATCCTTCCACGTAATAGTGGAATCAAGTGTGAAGCTCTAGCATTTGCGAAGTAATACTGAAACACCGTTTTACAGAATATTCGTGTACGGATATCCTAGACGACTGCAGTGATCGCATGGACCTTTGCCGAGATAGGGATTTCATCGACATGATGGCTGTATTCTGTCCTCGATCGTGCATGCTGTGCACCCATCCAGCACCATCTGGTGAATGTCAGGAGCTCATTGATGAGTAAGTTTAGGGTCGATTTTTATTAACGCTTCATCAGTAGAAGCTGCTACACGTATCTCGTAGTCTGAGATTACTTTCCTGCCGGCGGCGCTTTATTTAAACATGTGATTCGACCGCGTTTGCTTTCTTTCCACGTATATCTTAAACTCTGATCATTAAAATAGCAAAAGACCATCGATGAAGCTTATTGTTTGTAGGTACTTACGGGAAATAATAATAGTAGTAATAAAGTTCGGCACTATTTAGCTATCACTAGCCTAGTGACTGTGATTTGGGCAAGAATGATTTCGCTGAAACCTCGCCTATAGAAGCTGTTCGGGGCACTGATTACTAATATAGCCTCCATTTTGTGCGCTGACGGTGGTTTGGTGCAATTACATACAGGGGTAATTTACTGATTACAAATATGACGTTCATTTTCAGCATGGACCCTTTTCGGTTTGCTTGTTTATTTGTGGCCATAACGTTGGTTATATAGCTGCAGGGGCGGGGAACCCACCCATTTTCTAGCTGTCGTCTTTCACCTGACAATATTCTACGATCACCGGTCTCCACACCAAAGTGTATGTTATAGTACTTTCGCCAGAGCCCTAATAGAGATGAAAAGGTTCTCTTTCCTTCCTCGGACTTAGACAAAAACAGAGCCGCACGCCAGTCATAGTGTGGTGTCCGCTATACATTACCACCGCTGCAGTAGCTTTGAGTGAAGCTAGCTTCAATACAATAGCTTCAATATAATTACTTGCATAATTAGTAAAATTTTCTCTAAGTGGAGTGAAAATTGTAAAAAATTGAAAATTCGCAGTTTGTTCTTAAGGATTTTTCCTGAAGGATCATGAAAACATGATTTAGTTGTGCATCTCGCGAGCAGTTTTGCACTACCACAAAGACGTCGGAGTATCAGAAAACGATGGGCTGTGGAAGGACTTGTGGGAAGTGCTAGACATAGTCTTTGATCTTTCGGAGATCCCAAGCGAGTACAACGACGGAATAGAGATACATGCTACATTCTACTATAAAAGTTCGATGTTACAACCGTGCTTCCTCTCCTTCTGTGCTTCTGCAGAGATATTTGAATTTTAAGGGCCTACTATGCGGGAAAGTTTGTGTGAATTTTATGTACTCGGTGTTCATGGCATCACCTATGCCTTTTCAATTATACTGTATTCTATGAGCGTCAAGCTTTTCCCAAAACAACAATGTTAAGTTATCTATCTGATGATAAACCCCATTCAAGAAGACTTCCTATTCTTTTCACGCGTTTTTAGGGAACCGACCAACTTTCGCAATTACTATCAACTCTTTCAAAGGCATCGGAAAGGAGGCGTGAAGGGCACAAGCTTCAAAAATCATCTGCTTACAGCCAATTGCGTGGCTATGTATGTAAAAAAAGTGATAAAAGAGAGATGAGCACCAGCTGCCTAAAGCAGAGGATGAAGGAAGCACCGCCGATGTCTGCCGACGAATTCAACATTAGTTGTAGCAAATACAAGCTCCCATGGTACGTGAGGTTGCTCTTATATCACATTATTGCATTTTTGGAGTGTCTGCTCGTGGTACCGATGGAGGCAGCACGATTATCTGGATGTCTTCTGTTCATCTGACTGAGGTTCGGGTCCAGGCACTTGTCTCGCCTTTTCCCAAAAATCAGATGGAACTGAACTCAGCTTCTGAGAGCACGTTCATCAATATGATTTATACTAGCAGTGACAGAAATAAACTTACAAAATACCCATCTGAGAAAAAAAGACAAAGATCGCACTGAGATCGGTTGAATTGCTCGAATAGAGGGCAGCGACAAGCGCTCTTCCTCTTGTTCGATACCTATGGCTTCATAATTCTGCAGAAAAGCGTCCTACAAAAAACAATGAATTGGCAAGTAACACCCTGATTATCATGTACATTCCATCAACTGGTGAAAGAGCCAAATGACACAGCGATTGCGTAGGCAATCGGGCACTGAACGGACAGCAATGAACTCTTGAAGAGACCCGTTCGATGACAACGAAGCGGATATGCGACAGGACACTCGAATCAGATCAGGTCACACGAAAGGCGGCAGCTAGGGTGTGTACCCTAATGTCAGGACGCCGCATCGCGACGTTCTCCGCGCGACACTGGCGCGCGAGTAGTCTGCCTTCGTTGGGAACCGCATGTAATTGCACAAAAAGGGCGGCGACAGTATCGACGCCTAATCTTATTCACTTTGCCGCATATTGGACTCGTTTTTGCTTTGTTTTCATTTAAATATGTATAAATTTAGCTCACTTTGGTATTTCAGTGTTCACACTAGAAGTAGTAGATAGTCCTACAACTTTGCTCGATTTTTTACATGACGTTCCCCACCCGGAGTACCGTACTGAGACCATCTGCTTATTACTTCTTTACCGCATATAAGGATTGTGCTAGTCTACCGTACTTGGGTCAAATAAAGTCGGAGGGGGGGGGGGGGGAGACGCAACTTTGCGTCGACGTCGAACTCCCTAGGCTTAGGCCAAAGCGGATGAGACAGATACTTGGGCAGATACTTTTTCATGAAGGAGAAGGAGGATATAAATTTTGGCCTAAGCCTAGGGAGGAAGGGAGCTCCGACTGAGGTCGGTGAAAAGTTGCGACGCACCCCCCACCCCCCCCCCCCCCTCCGACTTTACATGACCCGCAAGAAGTGCACTGATACAACTTGATACGATTCCAATTCAAACAATACAACAATTACAAAATAATACAATAACACATTTGATTTAACTATAGTGCTACATAGGTAGCAAAAGGAAATTTCCGGAGAGCAAAAATGATGGAACTAATAGGTAACACAGCATAGAAATTGGAATGACTGCATGCAAAATACTATTATCAACTAAAAATAAATTGAAACCATGCAAGATGAACTAATTCATGCGAATACCAACTTTCAAAATATAAAAAATTCAAAAGCACTCAATATCACCGCCAACATGAATAAAAGTAGGCGTTGATACGGTCGCCGCCCTTCTGGTGCAATTACACGCGATTTCCACCGAGGCAATAATCTCGTGCGATAATGTCGCTCGCCGCTTTGTGCCGCGCGGCGTCCTGACATTAGGGTACACACCCCGGCAGCTATGCTCCGGCGCACGCGGTCAATCCATCTCGCAGGCAGAGAGACACTCGTCTCGTGCGCTGACCCAGATCGTGTGCCCTGTAACACATCCCAACGAAGCGATTAGGGACTAGAGAAAATGGTGATCATAGCTGATTTAGTCCTTGTACATCAACGGACTGTAATCGGCCGAACGATGATGAGTGACTTTGATATGGGTTCGTTGGCCATCCCTCGGTGATCCTGCTAGTGATGTCTGCTGACTACCCTGTAACTCAAAGCAAATCATTACGGCAAATACACTGTTCACATTCGTATGATTAGGAAAGGGAAATAGGACTGTGATAAACGAAAACCGGACCAAAGCATTGTATGTATAATTGTATGTATGACTGCACGATTGTATGTGTGACTGCACTATGGTAAAAATCGTGCTCAAGGACTGAACAAGGCTCCAACAGAAACAGTTTGACAAACGTCAAGCGGCCTCGCTCTCAAGGGAGCGAGTTACTTGCTTGCTGTGTATGACCGCCACGCATCACGATTCCAAGTGAAACCGATCGATGCTCAGTGACGCGACGCGCGAGAGAGCACCTTGTTTTTCGCCGTGCATTTTGTCTTTTCTTCACTTCCATACTACTCGACATCTCTACTTTCATTTTCTCGATTAATCTAAGTGCTGCGCTTATTACGTCGGAACATCAAAACCAATCAAATCTGAAAAACATCAAATCTGTAACATCGCGTCAGCGTCCAGCGAAGACCCATCCTCCGCCAGAACGAAATTTTTATGTTCTATTTACTCAAGACAACCGTTAATTGTAGTTAATGATATCAAAGGCTCGCAGTAATTACGACGATACCGAAACTCTGATAGGGATGAAAGGCATGGTTTACATATATTTCGGTAGTAGCTCATGTTCCTTAGCCTATTGCCAAGCCTTTCGTATTGCTGGAAGCAGAATTGAAGTATCCCTGCCCGTTTCTGGTTTTGCTGTATACCACATGGATTTTACGTTTGGATTTCTCAGACAAAATTAATTCCGTCAAGAAAACTGCAGACGACATGTTGTTGCTGTTTGCCATGTTTATCACTATGTCCCAGTGACTCATAAATAATGAAGCGCTCATTCATTTCTAGTAGGTGCAAAGTGGAATGTGTGCGGGACAGAAGATTCGCGTCGGGGTATGGGTAGCGGTGCAAGGTAGGGGCGCCCCACTAGTGGGCCCTAAAGCGACTATGCCTAAGAAGAGGCTAATTGCAAGACACGTCACGCTTCAAGAGATTCAAGCTCCACGTAGAACAAGAGAAGTGGTAAAGGCAGCACAGCGGTCCTCATTTGAGATCCAAGCTTTTGGGTGTAACGGCTTTGTTGTATAAGGAGCTTATGTACGTTTTGGTAATTTCCATTCATACGCTAGCGAAAGAAGCAGCTAGAAGGAAGGCTTCAGACTTTAGTCTTTAGTGTCGTGCACTTCACTATTTGTAAGGAGAAAAATCTATTTTCAACAATGGAGAACATGGGAGCTATTAGAAGCAGATAGACTTATTCCGATGTTTCATCTATCCTTCTCGCTGCCTTACCCCAGAGCGAATCAACCTTAGTCAGACCCTCATAGCCTCCATGGTTGAATACCGAAAACGTGGCCCTCCAGTGGAGGAGGAGGGCAACAAAAATGCTGGAGCTTAACCTTTAACCTTTGATCGTTACTCAAGCCTGTCCCATGGTCTGCCAGAGTACGGCACAACAACTTTTGAGAGTGGAAATTCACTGACAAGGGTCGGTCCACCACGTCAAATGGAAAGTATAGTTTCCGTAATCCTTTCTTAATTACAGTGTCGATCGATTGTTCGGCTGATTCGCACAGTTCTGATCGAATATTCCTCAAAATGCTTTTAAATGTCGCGGGATATCAAAGCAGACAATCTGCTTATGAGTGCAAGCAATCAGATTGTTTATTTTAAATAACTTCTCGCCAGGGAAGTGAATGTCGTAGTCAAAAATTGGCACCTTGTTGACGATTTGATTTTGTTACGAACCGCCCACAACAATGTTAGTACGTGGCCTCACCGTACGTACACATATGACGACCAACGAAATGATGGGTCAAAATTGAAAGATTGCTGGTTTGGAAAAATTGTCCTGTTAGCAACTAGGCTAAGCCGTTGGCCAATTAGTGATCTTCACTAATAGTTCATCGCTACTTGGCTCGATTGGGACTGAAGATGTAAATCAGTACTAGAACTTCTTCGCTATTCGCCTCACACGGGTGTTGCTCTTATAGTCGCTACCAAGAGGTGCGATTCCTCTCATTGTAAGTTAAAGTTCAACAATACGAAGCACAAATTTCTAGTCCCTCAGTAATTCCCCACGTCCCTATCGCCAATTCTCTTGCATAATCGCAGGCTTCTGACGACTTTTGGTCACGAATGAATCAAAAACTGCAATCTCAGATGTCATATATAACTACTACAAGATCGAAGGTGAACGAATGATGTTTACCTGACTCGCTCGACGCATTGCCTTCTCAAGACGTTTCTCATCGCGTTTCAACAGTCGTAAACGCAGGCGCTTCTCTAACCATCTAAACGATAATTACTATACATACATGTACACACATGCAACACTTAAAAGGGGATGGTGGGCTTGCTCCGCTGAATTTTCCTAGAAAAGTGCTCAAAAACAGTGGGGCTACGCTATTCAGAAATGGGAAATATGGGAAATGTGGTTGCTGTAGGTCAAGCCAAGGCTCCGCAAGGAGATTAGTGGCACAATCGCTAAAAAGGGCGCTTTTAAGTTACTTATTGTTAGTAAGACTCTGTACAATCAACCAGATCCCCTGTGACTTGTTTCAGACGCAAGAGCGCAACGAGCTGCGTAGGACCGTCGCACACCACAGATCTGCGAGGTTCCGATCGATATGTTAGCGATGACACACGCCGAAGTGTTAGTCGTTCACAGAAACCGAAGGTGAATAGGGTCCCTTTTCGAACTTTTGGCCATTTTTTCGCTTACCCTATGTTTACATGTATTGCCCATTTCGGAGCGCCTGATAGGGTGTGGCCTACGGATTGGGTGGGAGTGGGAGTACGTGGCAAGAGTGGGAGTGTGTGGCATGATGACGGAGTTTGATGCACTGTCATCCAAGTCCATAGGCCGAGCCCTATCAGGCGCTCCGAAATGGACTGTACTTCATTTACACTTCCATGGGCTGAATAGGTTATCGCACTACTGCTCTTGAAATTCGTGTTATTGGGAATTCTTGATTAGTCATTTTTTGAATGGGGCATTTCAACCATTAAGAACTTTTAAAGCTCAAGCTCAACATGCCTTTCTACGCAACTCGTGTCCCTTCCTTGCCTCTTTTCTTCCCACCGCCCAAATGGTTGTGTCAGGCCAGCGGGTTTTGTCATGTGAATTCTCACCGCTTCTTCCCGAAGTAGGCCAGTGAATTCGTAGCCGAGTTGAGCACGATCATGAAGTCCGATATTCGTACGAGAATGGACAGTGCGACGCCAAAAGACTCAATTCCATAGAGATTCTCATACACATCGAAGAAGACAGGCATTGATCTGCAAACGCGGTCACTTTTCTTTGTAGCAGTGAAGGGAACGAGTAAGATCTTCTCATTTCCGAAAAATCAAAGCGCTCTAAAAAATAATAACGGGAAGTTGACACGTAGTTTACAGGCGAACATTCAGAACTCATTCTTTTCAACTAGCATATGAAACCGGGGCAGTGACAAGTGAGATACGAGTACTCACCTGAATATAAGAAACTTCACTGCGATAAATATGGCAACAGTACGCGAGACTTTTTCCTTGGACTCTTCCGTAAGAACGACTGATCGACTGCGCTGTTGGCTTTCGAAAAGTCTGCAAATCATTGCATCCATAAGTATCAAATTACTTTGCCTACTACATCAGAGTAATCGTAGTAGAGATGAGCACCAAGGCTTCGAGGTGATCGGGTCTATCAGAAGGATCACTCACTTTCTTCGCTTCTTCAGGCTTCGATGAACACGATATTCAGTGAGGACACTGAGTATCAGAATAGTGGCAACAGGACCTATCGTCTGCGTTAACGTCATTAAAATCGCTTTGTATCGCGTAAACTGAAAATCATGCCATTACTGTACAGGCTACATTACTGCAGGATATAGAAGAAGCAACAATATGAAGCTCTGCACACATGTCAATGCATGCAATTTTTATCGCATTAGATTTTTATTCACAGATCAACGACTAAGGCATTAGGTAAGGTAACAGGGCCGCCGAAAAAAGGTACAACGTGTGGTGCGTTCCGCGTTGAAGCACGCTCTAGAGCGATTCAACAATAGCGATTCTTCCTAGTGGTTTCGTTGTTCTGATTATTTTTTAGCGCTGCTTGCGACAAAAAAAAAAACCCGGAGGACTTTTCAGGTACCGCGTAGTGCTGGCAGATGCGTGTGGCTGCAATACTAGCAGTACTGGTGCAACTTGCCGTGAAAAATGACTACTGCCGAAACCAGTAAAAAGGTCCACTTCCGAAGCAACGCTAAGCAATTTCAATGCAATTTCGTCGACTGTTGTATCACGTCCCCCTTTACATTCATTCGTTTTTCGTCGGCGCCCGAAAAGTGTGTTCAGTGCTTTCATGAGGGATCCGGACGCAGGTTTTGCATACGATCGTTTATTTAAGGCACCAGTAGGGGTGAGGGAAAACTGAGATCTGGACGTACATGTTCTGTGAAAACGAACCTTCTACTTCAGAGGAGTTCATAAGTGGCGAAAATCGCATTGAAAAAACGCGGCTTGGGATCTTATGACCACCCCGCAGCTCGGCATGCCGTTATGCGGTTATGCGGCCGGGGGAGTCGCTGGGGAGGGGCGGGCAACGATCGCGGCCGGCTGGTTCAGACTCTGGCCTGTCTTCATTCCACTCCGGCTAGTGACGCAGAGGACGAGAGAGAGAAGGGGGATTTTCGGGTTCCTAATCCTCAATTTTTTCGCGGTTTTATGTCGTTCTTTCTCTACTACTACATTGCTGACAATGAGCACATCTACTATCATATTCCACAGTCTGCCGAATTTACCCCTTCTTGTGTTTTTAAGTGGGGAGATCTAGTTCAAGTGTGTATCGTGGAGTGTATGAGGTGTAGAAGTCACGAGCGCCCCTGCAGAGAGAGGAGTGGCACTGAAATCTTTCTCAGTACGGCGACACTACAGTTACTTCTGCATTCTGAGATATGTGTAAAACGTTTAGAGGCTAACGTAGTATGAGAACTTATCATGTAAAGGTGCGCTTACCGAGTGCCGAAATACCGTGGGAGCAGGGCAAGAGGCTTCGACGCCGTGTTCAACATCGAAGCAGCGTTCCACGGTGAATTCGAAATACACAGGAATGTTGACGGCAAAGCACAGAAAAATCACCAGTCCTAAAACAAGCAGGTGGCCATGCAGAAGTATAGTTCTTGTCTCCCGGGAATATATTGGAGGCAAGAAGCCCGTTCCTGTGTTTTTCAAAAGATCATTTTATCGTTGAGTACTCGGGAGCCTCTAGTTTCATAGCCACGTCTTTATTCTCTTTAGCATGTGGGTATCATTTTTATCGTGATGAGCGCGGGTCGAATATCTTGAGAAGATCTATCGTCTAGCACGAATCACTGTTTGAGACCCACCTGGTAGAAGGCAAGATCGGATGTATTTACGCAGCGGTAGTTGTTCCTTGTTGGTCTTGAGGCTGCTTCTGTTTTTTTGCGTTCCAGCAGCAGACGACTCGACTTCCGTGATCATTGACGCTTTTCGTTGCTTCAAACTCTGCAAAGAATTATTATATCGAAGATCTAAGGATTCCAGCGGATAAAATTTCCAAAAACTTAGTGCCCCCCTTTTCGTAAAAAGACTTTCGCTATCCATAGTTGGAAGTGAAATTCCCATGCAAGCTCATTTCGCATGAATGGCTTTGCAACGAGAAAAACTCTTTTAAACTTTCCCTAAACGCTCGAAATAAGTTTCCTGCGAGGCAGTCACTGAGCCTTAACAAGGTTGAACCACTGAGGCATACAGCGAAGGATCGCAGTTCACCATCGGCATTTCAGCGAAGAGCTCGATCAGCCGAACCGGGAGTGAGACCTTTGTAAGGATACATATCTCGCTAGCACGTGACCATGGTCGGCGACGCTTTCGTTTCGGAATATAAGTATTGAATTTTGTTTGGTTCTTATATTGTCACCAGTTTGGTCACCAGCCGCTAAGCAAATGACGTCCACCTGCCAACAGACGAGGAAGGTACTACAAAAGCAGACGCGTATGTCTAAAGGTGACGAAGATTGGGAAACCTATGGGCTGTGGAATCGAGGCTATCAGAGCATTCTTATCATACGATCGTCGGTACTGATTTGCTGTAGGAGTGCATCCAAGTAGAGTCGACAAAGGTACACCCCTGAGGCTTCCGCTGAAGAAAATTGTCAAAGTAAGAGTATCGACCTACCGCTCTGTTAGTCCGTTTCGAGTGCTGAGACGTTGCATACCGTAGTGGACGCATCACAACCATGAAACGGAGGAACGTGATATAGATCACCAACATTGTCTGAAAGTAAAACACGAGTATATCGTAGTTTCACTATAGTTGAGCTCGTTTGGCATTACTTATGAAGAAAGGGCAGCCCCACTAATCAACAGCAAAAAAATTGTGGAAGTGATGGCTCAGAAAGTTCTCTATGACGATGGTTTTCCGGATTCTGCTAGATAAGTGGCCACTCACCGAGGCAGTGGTGAGGCTCTGTGCAACTCCATGTAGACTTGAGGTGAAAAGTTGTCGATTATACATCAGATTCGTGCTGAAGAATAGCACACCGATCGCCTCGATACAGTAGAAAAGGAACACGGTCATCATCAGTAACGAATCGATCACGCATAATGAAAACAGTGCTGCAAAAAGCCAATTAATGTGTCAGAACTCAAAAGGGATGAGAGTATTCTATTAATCTCTGACAAATGGCAAAGCAACCTCATTTGGAGCGGTTTACCCAATCGCATTTGCTCCGTTTTAGCTCTCTGCTATTCCTCGCAGTCCAAATCAAGTAGGGGGTGGAACGATTGGAACAGTAGCACATTTCACCGCCTCACAGATACCACAGTAATTACGTAGTCAGTCCGGAAGTCTTACGAAGCTCTGATTAAATCCTCTCAATAACTTCAATAAATGCCACCACCATCTCCAAATTGAATCTAAACTAAAATACGGGTACATGGCTCTTCCATAGTGTATTGAGTTTGATGATATATGTAGGTAATTTAAATTGTGTGCCATACTGGCAACTCCAAGAGCACCGCAACATCCCAATGCCGGCATTACTATTACCGCTCTCCGATTTCGAGTCAGCGTGCTCGAAAAATTTTCGTCAGAAGCCTTCCTGCAAATTGAGGGAAAACTAATCGCAAGTATTTTTTACAGTTTTATCTCGTGTAAATAGCATCACAGATTTTATAGAAACGCATACTAAATACAAGGGATTCAGAAGCGTAGCCATTTGCTGTTACAATGTCTCCTCGGTATAGTGGAAATCACGGATCATGGTCTGAAGTAGAACACAATGATAGCGCGGGTGACAAGAGAGGAAGGCGGCCATTAGCAGACTGCCAAATTCATTCCAGTTTCCACAGTCACTCAGAGGTCACTATTCCTTACGCTCTCTCTCCAAGACTGGCCCAAACCTTCCGTCGAATCAGCTGCTAATTCCTTTCACTATTAACATAGTATTAGGTTGATTCATAATAAATCGGACAAATTGACCAATTTTAATCATTGTCGTACAACTTTTTTACGACAACAGGGATTCACTTGAAATATACTCCATCTTTATCGATGACCTTCTGCCACGGTATAGGCAGATCATGGATGCCCTTGCTCCAGAAGGCCGGAAGCTGGAACTCGAAGAAGTTGCCGAGTGCCGCCTTGACCTCGTCGCGAGTTTTGAAGTCTTGGCCGTCCAGGTGGCGTTGGGTGTGGGAGAAAAGGTGGAAATCTGAAGGGGGCAGGTCTGGGGAGTACGGTGGGTATAGAAGTACGGTCCAACTGTACGACAGCAGCTCGGCCTTGGTCGATCTTGCGAAGTGCGGTCTGTGGAAGTAGACACGTTGTCGTGCTGGAAGTAGACATGTGACCGCCGCTGTAGCGAACTTTGGACATTGGCCTTCAGTTCTCGTAATTGACGAACGTAGACGTCGGCGGATACTGTGGTACCTTCATCGAGCAGCTCCCAGTACTCTACGCCGTGTACGCTCCACCAACCGCGGTTTTCGTCTTCGATGGAATAGTCGCCTGACGCAAACTTCGAATGCTACAACTACAGTGTACTTCTGCCGGGGGCATGCTCCTTGTGAACTTCTATCAGACGTCTGCCGATATCCGCGGGTTCCTGGCCAGATAGCGTATAAATAGTATGACGTTGCGGATGTGGTCTCTGGACCGCTTGAAATCGTGCGGCATTGTGGCGAATGAATTTACTTTGGAGTGATTATTTTGCGGTTCTTTGAAGAGCTTTTCATACTCATTCCAACGGTACCTCGCGCGTCCATTTTCGTTAATTCGTTACTGAGTTATGATCTCTAGAAACCATCACTACCATTTGTCCGATTTATTATGAATCAACCTAATATTTTGTTTATGAACTATCTTATTAATAGGCATCATTAGCTGTATTTGCTGGCGTAGCATTAAAGAACTTTGGTCACCATTCGTACCCGCATTCTCATAGGAAATCGAAGATCTCGGAAGAGAAAACAATGCGACAGGGATGCTCCAACAGGAAAAGTAGCCATGGCATAACGTTGGCTGAGATCCACTTACTTACTTTAGAATAGGAGCATGTTCCTCATAGAGCATGCCGGTCTGAGCTATCATAAATGGGCTACGCAACGCTCTTCAATAGCGAATTGATATCGATTATCGTCACTTATACAGACAGGATTATAATTTGGATGAATGATTCCTCTCAAGCTCCGCGACTGGGCCCACAAGGTACAGCTTAGCCCATTCTCCAAACGTGGTGCTTTTTGCCGTAACCCGTTCTCCAAGCTTGTTGCTTTATGCCGTAGCTCATTCCCCTAACTTGGCGCTTTTTTTCTGAGAGTTTCGTTCTGCTGGAGGAAACCTGTCAAACAGTTTACCAAAGTTATGTATCTTCACAATGAAATTGAGAAATACTGCATTAGGCCTTTCTGTTCGATTGTTAATATGCTGTAGCATTATCCACTGGAATTTTAGGCATACTCCAGAGGGTGAGCTCTCGTTCACTCAGCCTCTGGCTGTTATCAACATGAGTCGATGCATGCACTCGGTAAGGAAAGAAGCGCTATCACTAGGGGCTGCCCTACTCGTTCTCCTACCATGTGCCCTGCGCGGATCACTCAGGCATTCGAGTGAATGCATTCAGTCTCATGTGTTCCCTTCTGAAGGGGGCGACGCAACAAACTGTCTGTTGACTTTTTAATCGCTGTGTGCTTCGCACGGATTTGCATCTGTTCATCTCTTAATGAGCGATTGTGTGAGTCAAAGCCGAAAACACAAGGAATAAATAACAAGACGTAGCAAACAAACTCCATTAGCACATAAGTGAATGCGAGAGATTTCGTATTCAACATACTGCTTGATGTTGAAGCTAGTAGCTTGCTTCGTGCTTTGAGACGCACACACGGTTGTACGAAAGCGCTCACCACTATTACGCGAGAATACACCAACTCTCCCACCCCATCCGCGCCTATCAAGAGTTTCTCGCAGAAGGCCTGAATATAAATTCTTTCTGGAAAATAGATTGCGAGTCAGAGCAAGTAGCTAAGCAGCTGTATATACTGCAATCTGATCCCTCCCAAAAAACCGTTTACGTACCATTCGCAGAGCATCGAGTTTCCTTAATGAGGAGCGGTTTCTCACTAACTGTTACCAGCTATGAGCCATCTATGTATTAGGTTGGCTGATAAATTCCTGGACACTTCGAGACGTTTTTTTATTTTATAACTTTATTTTGGAACAACTTATAATCAATCAGCAATAGATTCACCGCCATTATCACTTACCTTCTGCCATCGCTCTGGCAACCTTTCAATCCCATTCATCCAGAACTGTGCAGACTGAGACGCCATAAAGTCCGTTGACCGCGATTTTGAAGTCCTCCTCTTTTTTGAACTGTTCGTCCATCTTATATCTTTTGAGAGGGGAGAATAAATGGTAATCAGATGGGGCGAGGTCCGGGGAATATGGTGGGTGCGGCAAAACCTTCCACTCTAAAGCCGACAAAGTATCTCGAGTGATCTTCGCTACACCTCGCCTGTTTCTTGCTGTCAGACAGCACGTGTGGTGTCCATGTGGACAGAACTTTCCTGTATCCCAAGCGAGCGAGACGCAGTTCGACTGTCTGGGGTGTGCATCCAAGCATCTGAGACAACTGTCTTGTGCTGGCCGCTGGGTTCTTCTGATCTGCTTGCACGAGGCGCTGGTCGTCGAATTCAACAGGGCGTCAAGTGTGTTGTGGTTGGCCAGGCTTGTATCCCCAGATTGAAAGCGTTCGAACCAAACATGAACGGTGGACTTGGAAGTAGCTTGTGGCCCGAACCCAGCGTTGATGTTTTCGGTTGCCCCCTCGTTGAACTTCCACGGCGGAACTCGTACAAGTAGAGCGTCCGGGGAGCTACCTTTTTCATTTTACACAGAAATGATCTTCTAGACAGGCTCCGGCCCTTATATACCTATGTGGTGGAACATTCGAAAACACTGTTCAACAGGGCCGAACATGAAATGAAGAGCTTTCAAGCGACGCATTATAGATCAAAATGTTTTGAAGTGTCCAGGAAATTATCAGCCAACCTAATAGTAGTTCACTAATTATGAGTTCTACGGTTGTAGGCCCTATTTTTGCAGGCTCTTCCCATCATTGACTGTTCAAGGGCGGAAGCGCTAAAAATGAGACACGAAAGAAAGTGTTAGATTACCCTGTCTAGTACTATTGCTTTTCGTCGCTCTAGGAGTCCGCTAACAGGAAGATGTACTCGACGCGGGAGATACTAACAACATGAGAGAAGGGAGTAACAGAAAAGACCAACAGCCAGCCCGGGGCCGCGCAGCCCCGGGCTGGCTGTTGGTCTTTTCTGTTACTGCTCCAACAGAAGCTTGGATGGAGACTAAGGCAGAAGGTACAGTAGCGCTCAAAAGTCTTCGGCCAAATGGTTTTCCAGTTGCAACCTTTTTTCTACTGGACCAATTTGAGAGAAATTTTTCTATGTTGTACTTGGAGACACTGCATACTACATATACTATTCTGGGGTTGATTGGTGTAAGATACGTGATTATATGCAATTTTGGAAGAATGGAATGCCATCTTTCGCACGGTTATCGAAGGGCTTATCGATTTTATGCCGTTCCGCTGTGGCGCTGTCATCAAAAGTCGTGGTTTTCCTACAAAATATTGATGTTTTCTGAGGCCTGCTAGTTTTATTGTTTAAAGACAGCGGTTTTACCAAGGCTTTTCCATTTTCTCAGGTGGTTTTGTACTAAATTCTTGTGAAAAACCATAAAAAGAGTCAGGCGGAACTCATGTGAAGGAAATGTTAACAATACATAGGTTCGGGCACCACATATTAAAATTTTCTCAAACTTGGTCTAGTAGGAAGAAAAAGTTATGACAAAAAGTGTTTGGCCGAAGACTTTTGAGCGCTACTGTATGTACTAAGAACTCCAATGAGCCTTTTCCATGTAAAACACAATCATACCACGTAACCTGCGCAGTTGCGGGCCGTCCCAATTATCAAGAATTGTCAAAGTTCCCTTCCCTTTTACCAGTACACGTTGTTCATAACTTGTATGCTCCAATACTGCAATGCTGTACAGTCAGTACATGAGTGCAGCTATTGCAGCAGCCTATCATTTATTTATTTATTTATTTACTATCTATTCAGTACACCAAATGGTGCGCACGGGGACCATGAAAAAGTGAAAAGTATGAGAAGAGCTTGAATCAGAAGTTGAAAAACAATTTCTTCAGTGCCCGCCTTTGGATAAGGCTGGTTCACCTTACGGAAGACGATGAACTGAACTTTGAGCGTAAACTATGTTGTAATTGCACACTTCGGTGATCTCCCATAAGACCTTTTCTTTTTTTCGTTTTTGCTGCGATAAAGTCCTCTTCACATTTGAAGGGATCCTCCACGAGAAAATTAATTTCCTTTGTTGTCCATGCTGTTATTTTGTATTAGTCTAATGTGCGCCGCATACAATGTTCCACGCGAAAATATGTGAATCCGGCTAAGATACAGCACCATAAAGTCCCGGCCGGGTGGGCGTGACCCTGAGCAAGTGCCCACCCCGTCGTCCACCGCGGTCGGAGACGAAATGTATGAACAAAAAGTCACGTAAACAGTCCTACTCTCCCTTCCCAACCGTTGCAGACGACGGGACGGAGCGTTCATTTAGGGCCCCGCCCACCCGGCCAAGAATTTGGGGAGCTGTATCTTAGCCAAATTCTCACTTCTTCGCGTGAAACTTTGCATGTGGCCCTTATTAGGCAAATACGACATAAACATATGGGTAACTCAGAAACTCATTTTTCCATGGACGATCCCTTCAACCAATTTTTTAACCAAGCTCATGTCCGCAACCCAGATCCATTCCAAACAGTTGCAATTTTTTCCTTCTTGCCTATGATCTTGTCGCAGTGTTGATAATTTCAGTGACGAGGTTTGACTGACTTATCCCGTGGTCTTATGTTTCACTAACAGATGAGCCATTCCTACCGATCACCTTCTTTTATATAGGTTAGTGTTTAACATAGGAGACTGTTGATGCACACCATGAACATTTTACCGCCAAGTTTCAGAGCAGAATGCCGTCCATAGCCTTCCCAGTCGTGTCTCGAGGTAACAATGGAAGTCTGGTTCGAGTTTTTTTTCCAATTATATGTCCAGTAATAACAAAATAATACATTGTCTTGTGTTGACTTCTTGTTGGTTTCGAGCTGCGAATATTATAACAAGAATCAAGTCACAGTAAATGTCCAAACGGTAAAGAAAAACTGAGGACAGAAAAGGTTTAACCTAACCGTAGTGGTGTAATGGACAGGTCAGTTATTGAAAAGCATAAGTCCCCAACATGAGACGCTAAGGATGAGGAGCTACGTTATGCGCATAACTCAGCAACCGTGTGAAAAACGCAATAACTTGATACAGCGTCCCTAGGAAAGCGATATGATCCCAAGCTTGTAATTGCGAGGTTTCCAAACGAATCGTGGCAACGTGAAAGTTGCTCAGTAGTAATTACTAAGAATCGCCTTCATAACTCGTGCGTGCTCAAATGGGTTTCATGCTTTAGCGAGTTTTCGATCAAAGATGATAAACGTGTCGTCTCGTTGCTCACCTGCCGTTAAATCTTTGTTCAAACCAGCTCTGAAGAGAAATCGCACGGCATAGTGCACTCCGATCAGAGCCAATATCGCAGCTACACACGTACATGGTCCCTAAATACAGCTTTATAGTTTGAATTTCGCGAAGAACATTGGTAAATTTGATGAAATTGAAAGGCGACCCCATTCATTCAGCTGACATCTGCGAATTAATACTTGTAACAACATAGTATTATCGTAATATTTTATCTGGTGTGAAGGCACCGGCAACGGGCAAGGAAGGAATCTTCTGTAAACGAACATCTGAACCCAGAATGATAATGTGTGGCGAGAATCGCGTTGAAAAACGCGCTCTTGGACGCTATGGCGCTATTTTAGTACGATGCCCCTCGAATTGCACACGTCTCTTCGAAGTGCAGCTTTGGCGGGCCGACGCCACTGTCACTTGATGTTGCGTAGGGCAAAATTGATTTTATTCATGATGATATTAAATATGTGAAACGGCAAACAGCAACAAATAAGTGAAACAGTGAACGGGATAATAAGCGAAATGGTGAGAAAAAGTGTGATTATAATAAAAAAACCCTGAAACCACACTCGACGTCTTACTAAGGCGTTGTCTGCAGGTCACCGTAACTCATACCGTAAGTCAAAGCGCTCTTCCTGCTGCCTTTGTTCAGAAATCCAGGAAACAAAATTTGAAATTTAATTACTAATAATAATTGAGAGAAACAAATTAAAAGCAGTTCACATTGCTCCAAGTTTCTAGGAGTTTTTAAAGTTTCCAAGATCTCAAGGTATAGTCATCGGTTCAGATCTGACCAAGCACTTACTCCACCCTTTTCCCGCTCAAGTGAACATACAAAGTATGACGCACCGGTTAAATATTACTCACTTCATTTTTTTTTCAAAGCCTATGCATAGTAGTGATCATTACCTCAGAAGGATCACCTTGTGTTCCAGTGGCCGTCATTTTGATGCACCAAAAATTTTCGACATGATTTTTGCTAACTTCTAAGGGTTTACATGAGAGAGTCCATTGAGACTGTTGGGTAAGTTTATGAACAGCTGGCATAAATACAGTTGAGATTTATGGGATATCCCTTCAATAACTTTGGCTTCCTGTGATGAGGCCCAAGGTAATCGCTGTCGGCCATCTGTGCCCTCGCAAGAAAATGTGCTCTGGGGTTTGAATGCGATGTTTTGTGCATGCTCATGATCACTCTGCAGAGAGGTATGTAGATCCGTCATATGTTACACCTACATATAATTCTATTGAACAATATGATAATGGAGTGATTTCGTCAGGGATGCTTAAAGAAACCTCGTCCAATTCACACTATTTCTTCAAGCCAGGACCAGAGTCAAGCCTCGCGTCGAAGAAATCTTTGAAAATAGGTACCCCAGTAAACGCACACAAGAGGCTCCGTCAACCGGGAGTTCTGGCTATTCCAAGGTGCCTATACTCGTGGAGATTCTCTTTGCTCCTCCTCAAGCCGTCTATAAAAAATATCGTCAATCGATAATCATAGCATCTTTAACAGGTGCTAAATAAAAAGTACATATTGAAGACGTTTTAACCTTCACAGAGATTGGCTCATCAACAAAAAATCTCCCTAAAAGTGTGTGGTTGCCATTGACAATTACTTGAGAAAAATTCAAGAATACGACCGTCCTTTTTCGAACCCGAAGTGCGAATCAGCACTGAACGGACCGAGGACGATTGGGAGAATAACCAAGATAAACAGCATGCAAGTAGAAACATTTTAAATAGTTTGTCTACTTCTTTAGCGGACCATTTTTCGTCAGTCTCCTTACGACGGCTTGGAGACATCGATGGCTCACTGCTACTATCGATGGACGCGTCAATATCGAGTACTTCACCTATTGAAGTGTTGCCAGTAGCCGGTTCAGAGGACATTGAAGAAATGGATACGAGTTTTCTGAGTTTACCATGGTCTATGGACCTATGGACCTCGAGATTTCAGACTTGGCGCCTAGTCACGACAGATTTGCGAAGAGCAGCTAGTTTCACACACGCGCTTGCCAGCCTGCTATGTGATCAACGCCTGCAACTGTTCACCGAGTTTCTCACGTTTTTGATATGGATCCCTGTGAACGAATGTGGTAACCCCTATGAAGCTACATCGAGCATTGTTATAGCTCGGCGATGTACTGCAACTCCACATTTTACCTAGTCTTGATTCTAACCATGACGTGACCATGGCGGCTACACACAATCTTAACCTCATTGTCTGCTCAGTGCTACGGGTAAAAGTCCAACTGTGAATAACACAATTGCCCATTTTTCCCAGGAAATAGGCCGCACCCTTTTTCCCTTAACTCATACGTCCTATATCACATTGGAGATCCCGGGACAATCAGATTAGGTTGACTTATAAATTACATGCATAATATTTCAAATTCATTCCATGAACATATGAGTCTAAATTTAAAAGTGGTAAGTCTGTAGAACACGGTTTACGGTAGCACTCCAATTACCTGGTGAGCACATGAAGCAAAAACGATGAGATAATAATACTCGGGATACTAGGCAACACAATTGCTCTGCAGCTTCTATTTTAGTGCTGTAGCCGTTACTACATTTCAGTTTATAAGTTAGATATGAAATTCTCGGCTTCAAAGACTCCCTTGTTGGGATGCGCCGCGCATTAGTATCACACAAAATCGTGATGGCATGTGGATGCGACTTGGTCCATACAATAACTTGCGGAGCCAGTCTATGTACAAGTTAGTGCTTTTATCCTGATGAAGAGCTGGTACGAATCCATCCTTAAGGGAAGGGCGCTGATGCGAGATTTGATCCTTGCACCATGAGAGTGAGAGTGCCCGCCACTTGTCACTACATCACCTCCGCCTTCTTCAATTAACTACTTGAGTACGGTGGAAAAACCTCTTCACTGTTATAATGAGATTTGCGTGACTTTTTTTTCATTTGTGATTAACAGCCAAAAAAGGAACCCGTCATGATGAACAATTGCTTCATTCTTCTCGCAGTTGTTTTCTTCTCGCAGTTCGAGAGGTGCATGAAATTTGTGCAAAAGCTAGGGTCAACGGCCAGATACAAGACGAGATGAAACGACAGTAGAGAGAGAGGACAACAACTCAAAAACATGGCAACCTACTGGTGGATTGTCGGCTTTTCGTTAAGTGTTATGAGCTTATTATTATAGGTACACGGGTCAAATTCCTCCGGCACATACAGGAAATGACCAGACCTCCGCATACTATTAGGTTGTAAGGTTTTTTGGCCGGATTTTCCATTTTCAACTTCGGAAGATCATAATTCGGCTCAGAAAGCATCTTTTCTCACGAAAGAGGCATCATTCGATTCACTACACTCTTGGCAACATTATGCATACCTACATATCCCAATTTGATGAAGGACTGATGATTTATATTGCGCTATGTGAAAAAAGTCAACTCCGAATCGCCATTCTTCCTGAATACACTGCTTTTGAAGGGGCTGTCCAGATGTTTGGGAAAGTGGGGCTTAGTTAATGCTAGATCTGGTGAATAAGATGGACGAGTTAGGGTTTCAGCCTGCAACTGCTTCATCACTGGAAAAGGATTTGCGGAAAATGCGCTTGGGTGCGGCTGCTCCGAGGGGTCGCGCGGCACCCATTTCCTGGGTTTTTTTTTAAATCGAGGCTACTTGAGGTGATCAACCACATTTGTGTGAGGAAGGCCAATACTCGTGGATATCCCGTGCAAGTATGGACGCTCATCGCTTTCTGCCGTTAGTCAAAGCGATTTGATCAATTGAAAATTCGAGCAACTCGTTTTCATTATGATCCTGAAACCAGGGACAAAGCTGGTCCACTTATGCCAAAGATAAAGGCCAAAGAGAGAAGGCCGAAAATTTCCAAGTTAAAAGTGTAATAAAGTCGGATGCTTTTAACACAAATATCCAAGTTGTTACATCTTCCATTAAGAGAAATTTTTATCTCGAAGCAAAAAGAATTTATTGACAAGGTAGAAGCTATTCACTGTAGCAGTCTGTAATATAAAGTTTTAGCTTCATGAGAGTGACAATTTCGTCATTTTCAAAGTGTATTGCCCTACACGCAGCACTGGTGACCCGATTTCGAGGAACACCGGTCGAAACACTTGCACGTCAATCGGCAAAATGCCGTTCAGAGGATGAAGGCTGTCATAGGCATTCACAGCAGGCCACCAACAGAACATGAATAAACCGCCACGTAAAACTTCCGCTGGCTTATAGGATAGACCAAAAGGGGCTGAAAAATTGTACTGGAAGATTTTTGCTGCTCTTACGCTTGTCATCCGACGGATTGAGCTCATAGGAAGAGGCACCGTCCACACTCGTACCTCGGAAATCTTCGAAGATCGTCGTATGTCATAATTTAATGGGTCGCCCGGTCGTATTCGGAGAGCGCACATAAAGTGAAGGACTCACGAGCCTCATTTTTTCCGATTATCATGCTTGACGGGCTGCTCCAATGGTCTCCCAGATTCTCATTTTTTATCTTACATTCTACATATGTATTTGTTCATAGGTGGCCGTCTATGTTTGGCACATTTATAATGCATAGACTAACAAATGAGTATTGGACTTTACATATTCATATTCAGCCGAATGTCAGCAACCGAGGGTACATATGGCATTAAGTGCAGGAAGACAAATGTGACAGGTCATGGACCAGGTTTTGTACTATGAACACATCAAATACAAGGAATATAAAGATATAAGTGAATAGATGATTAAGTGATGAAATCTACACGTCGTAATACCTGTTTCATGAGAAGCGAAAATAAAATCGGCTCACATCGATCCAGAGCGCTATGGATGTGATGCTGTCGTGTGAAGAATACCGATACGTACAATTCCTGAGAGTCCCGTTCTTCATGGAGAGTTCTCTGTAACATATACGAGTTCACTGCTGATACCAGGTACCACAGGTGGAGTGTGATGAGATCGGTGAACAACGAGTGAACCTATCTTAGCCACGCCCACAGTCATCTGCATGGGAGTTGAAGGAGAGTTTTTGAGGCGGACGACCTACGATACAGCTTGGTTGACGACACTGGGAGGAGTAAATATGAAAGGTTGTGGAATATGAAAGTAGGGGTGCTCAGCAATGTAGCAGTAGAGAAAGAACGAAGTAAAAATCGAGAAATAGGAACTCGAAATACCCGGAAATCCCATTTCTCTCTCGATCCCATATGTGTCACTAGCCGGGGGAAACTGCAGACCGGCAAAGGCAGTAAACATTGTCCCGCCTTCGCTGGCAACTACCTGGGTAATGAATTCAGAACGACGCAGCGTAGTTCGGGATCGTGATAAGACCCCGAGTCCTTTTTTTAATGCGAATCTCGCCTTACGTCACCTGCACTGAGATGGAACTTTTTCCACAGAACATGTGTTACCAGTTCTCACTTTCTGCTTATTCCAGGTGCCTTTAGGTTCAAAAAAGGCCGTCAAGCTGTATTGCGTCAACTATTTGGCACAACAGTGCATAGATACTTATATTTTTGAATGCTAACTCGTCCACGCCGCTGGCAACACCTTGAAGCCTGAATAAAGCAATATCTGCAAGGTTGTTTGTGCTGCACCTCCGATGCAGGGAAGGATATAAAAAATGCATAAAAAGGTTGACCAAAGCAAGCCATTCATGTACATAGCTCCTCAGAAGGAAAATAGACACACACATTACATGGTCGTTTTGCCTTACGATTCGGATGTCACAAATAGCAGCTTGGACGGCCTAAAACGTGAGGAGCCGATCCGTATACAGAAATATGCGTCCAAAAGTCGAGAAAGTCCAGGAAACGCGCACAGGATCAGAATGGATGCATTACAGTCGACTTGCGGAAGTGGACAATTTTATGAGTACAAGTCGGATCCAGCTGATGAGTACGCAGATGAAACCATGTCACCTTCAGCCATAAAAATAACGTACTATCATACAATCCTAGATAGGTAAGGTAACTGAAAGGTAAACGTTCACCGACCACCGCGGTGAGAAATTCAAGTTTCCCGTCATATTTACTTGACAAACCCAGTGAATACTTTTTTATCTAGTTGAATTCCATCGAGTGAATACTTTTCCATCTAAAAGTACCTGTCTCTATTTATTTTGAGAGCACAAGTTGAAATTGAACTCGATAATCGGAGACAGTAAATCTTGCGATAGTCAAGGTGATTGCAATCGGAAGAAGTTCAGTAATAAAAAACAGCGTGATGGTACACTGAGCCAGGTTTTCATCAAATAAATCCTTTTTCATTCAGTACCCCTCTCTATTTATTAGGTCGATGCGTATATTTCTCCCCCGACTTTTTTGCAAATATCTCAATAGCGAATGCGAGCTCTTCCAGTCCACGTACAATCATAGCCGAGTATGGTTGCCATTTTCCTGGTGATCAGGTATGGGTCCTCCTTCACGGTGGAACGTAGTACTTCCAATCCAACACCATCGGCAGACCCGACCTCGGAGCATCTCTTCCTGACGAATCTCCTCCTCAAATTTGGTGAACCAAGTATTGCATGTACGGTAAGAGATGACGTCCTCGTCCTATGTATCCACTAGCTTGATATGAGCTTCCTTGGCATCCCAGCCGAAATCGTGAAGCAAAATTAGGCTGTAACCCAGATATATTCTGTCACAGTGGTAATTGTGCGGCATTGTGGTCTGCAATGCAGAGTGGGTGAGTGATAGTTAGTGTTATTAAAGGGTATCATGCGCAGGTAAAGACGAAATACCAACATACATGCAAACGAAATACGGAAGCATCAAACACGGGGAGAAAATCGGAAAAAAAACATATGTAAAGACCCTATAATTTCAGAGCATAAATTGAACTTGAACTCAATTACCGAGTGACAATAAATCTCGCGATATTCACGATGATAGCAATCGGAAGAAGTACGGTAAATAAAAAACAGCGTAATGGTGCCGGGGGAAATTATGAGAGCGCTCTCTCGCGAAAATTTCCGAGGATGTGCGTATGTGGGTAACCCAATTCGTCCTCAGTTTTTTTACAGCAGAAACTGAAAGAAAACGTGTGAGGCTCAGGTTAAGCACGGGCTGCATGACAGCAAGGAGGGAACTGCATCATTCACTAGTGCTCCACAGCGGGCGTGAACCAAAAAAAATCGGTTAATTATACCCTCGTCTCTTACACATGTCTTGCTTCACTTTTTGCCTATTCGAGGCTCATATTGCTTGAGCCCGTCCATCGTCAGCGTTTCAGCTTACACTAGCCATTCTTTGAAAACTCCATGTGATAACAGGGAACAGTGATTCCACTCCTAAGTGTTTGAATCACTGAAGAATGAAGAACACTCTTCAAAAAGCTCCTATTAAAACTGAAATAGTAAAAAAAAGTATAGGTTCCCGACATCTCCCTCGACTGACAACGACAGCACCTTGTTTGGGTTTCCGTTGTTGTTTTGTGTTTGCGAAAACTGCTGACACATGTATGTTTATGGCTTCCAGAAGTCGAAAATTTTGAGAGGAAAGTTCTCACCCTTAAAGGAATCTTCCACGAAAAGTTGAGTTTTTTGCACTGCATTTATTCACTACGAGTCACATGCAAAATTTCACGCGAAAACACGGGATCCGGTAAAGATACATCTCCCTCTAAGCTTCGTCCACGCGGGTAACCTGGGCGTGGACGCGAGGGCTGCGGAGCATGGCGTCCCGAACAATTGACTGCCACAGTCGCACTCGTTTGGCTCAAAACCATACGCGCGTGTAAAAAACTCCAAGGGAGGTGTCGCTGCCGGATTTCGATTATTAAGTAATGTCGGTTTCAGATATCGGGAGTATTGTCGGTTTGAGATATCGAGTCTTTCACAAGGTTTTCCAGTTGGAAAAAACAATGTTCTATCAATAAACGTGATGAAATAAAGCCTTTTACAATGGTATCGTATAAGGAGATAGCACACAGTCGAGGATGTACGTAATAACTCTCATGAATATACGTAAGAGTTACTTGTAAAGCAGCCAGGGGTCCCAGCAAAGAATTTAGTCTCTATTTGGGACGAAGGTAAATATGGAACGGGGTCAATCAAATTTTTTTCTCTGACATGCGAAACACACATTAAACTCCAATTTTTGCAGCTGCATTCGAGTACAATTTGTTCATGCGAAATTTGTTGTCATGTACAGAAATGCAAATTCTCATAGTAAAAAACAAAAGGAAGAGATAAAAACATTTCTTGTATATAATGGATATCCAGCTGAATTTATAAAAGCTAATATTGTTAAGTGTATATATGATAACAGGCTCATTATTGCATATATAACTTGTGTATTTGATGATCTCATGAATTAAAAAGCTAGTACTAGTTTCATAACATCAGTCTCCCCCGTAACCGTGGGTGATGAGTCTGAAGTGACATCCCCGGATGTGTACCTTAATGTCAGGATGCCGCACTGCGGAATGTCGCAAGCGAAGCAATGCGGACGAGCTAAATTGTTGGGTCCCGAAGCGATTAGAAGTCAACTGCGTATCGCACTCCTAGCATTACGTTGTAATCGTTTTGAGACCCAACTACCGCGACGCGCATAGCTCGCACACACTGTGTCGCACGCCGCTCGCCATCGTGCGGCATCCTGACATTAGGGTACATATCCGACATCCCCCTATCATCTTTAGAGAATGGGCGATATCACTTTGAAGACTCATCACCCACGCTTACTTATAGTTAGTTTGGGTTTTAACGTACCAGTCGCGAATATGACCGGTTAAAAACGGTGGCGCGCCTTAATCTATTTACATATATGTGTGTGATATACTATCTGAGTATCAAACCTAGTAGTATTATATAACTGCTCTTCTTGGCGGGATATTTGATTTGTTCCTGTATAAATTTACTTCTTTTGCTTCGAGTTCCAATCTTTCTTTTGTCAGTTATGCTCTCTTTTTGTCCAAATTTATATTATCGTACTGGTCGTATTTGTATCACATTAGCCCTTTATCGTCACCCATTTGATAACATAACGTTGTTATTTGTGTGTATGCATTGGTTTAAGATGACATATGATTTCTATTCAATTATTGTAACCAATATCGCTACGGCTCAGTATATTTTTGTGGGATATATGTTTATATCAACGACTCAGGTATCTTTTTTTTGTTCGTTTAATTACTTTTTTAGGCCGATTTTATTTGATAATTACTTTTGCTGTTTTTGGCTATTTCTACTGGTCTTCACATTTGTTCGCGTCTTTTAAGTCCATACCACCATTAAACAACTTTGATTTCACCGAAATCTTATCACTAATATGCCTTCGGTGTTGATGAAAACACAGTGGTTCGTCAAAGTTATGAATGCGAAATGTACCACTTTATTATTCCCTAGCATTTAACTAACAATTACTATATTCTTGTTCTCTATTTTCTTTGCCTTTCGAGGTAGTTTGTTAGCCCGCTACAAGGGAGGGATGGTATGCTTGGTCGGCCTGGCGTGATTTCTCTGGATCGTGCCAGTAGAAGGGCGTCTCTCACAACACCACGGCTGAGATTTTTGAAGAGCCTTGTAAACCCTCACCAATCGCTGCACGGTTCATGACGTCATGGTAATATTCGCATCCATCACTGCTGGTAGCAAATTGTAGCAAATTACCAACAAGAAAGGATAGGGGTCCTAGGGATGACAGGTGTGGAATTACGTTTGTATACCTTCGCTTTTTTAGTCCTTGCGTTACTCACATTAAAGCATTTTGTCGAAAAACAGAATGCTTTCACAATATGTGGGTGAAAATGGATGGATTAGGAAGTCGAAATTCTGTATCAGAACTATAAACAATTGCATTTCATATGAGTCCCATGGATGTGAAAACAAGCATGACAACGTCAACATTTTCTCACTGTTCGAAGAAAGAAATGCAGCACTAATAAATCATACGAAAGCCTTCAGAAGAAATCTCGAAGATAGGGGAGCAAAAGATAATTAGCTGGTTTAAATTCCGGTCCAGTTCACTGTTAGACGAGAAATCTAACAATTATCAGTGTCCTCCCTTTGTGCTCATGTGGAAGGAAAACAAGGAGGAGCAATATTGTACTTATATATCTCAATTATAATTCCATATGACATAGTCCATAAGCGTTAATATATGATAATGCTTACACACATACTGTTAAAAAAAGTAAAAGGCTATTTTGCTACTTACAAATGAACTTATTCTTCGAATTTTTCATGATCTTCTGCCGTTTCAACAAACGCACTTTTGGAAAAGCGACTTTGCTCAGTCTTACGATAACGAGACGTAAAGGGAAAAACACAAAGGAAAACGATCTTAGCTCGACGTTCAGGCATGAATGGCAATGAGCAGATAAAGCAGGAAGTCAGACAAATGACCTGCGGTTGACTGACGAGCGGTTCCCGATTTACTAATGATTACCTCGTTAAAATAATTGGCTTTCAACCGTGCAAAAACGAAATGAGGTTCAAGTGCAATCAGCCATTAAATATGGACTGGAACAGGACCTTCCCCTCATTGAAAACCTGTTCATTGAGAGCCAGTACTAGATGAAGCTCACATTTCCTCGCCCACGCGCATTTTTTCAAGAAAACACGTCGTAAAAAAGTCAAGGCGAACAGAGTTTCCCTCCTAGAGCAAGTTGAGTATCTTCCAGAAGACAAGCTGAAAGAGACTACTCACCTCAATTAAAATCAAGGCACCGGGAACATGAGTACTTCAGAACGAATAGCTTCAAAAAGCGCCAATGCCAGTTAAGGTATAGTAATGGCTAAAATCACGGTGGCTCATGCCTCAGGTCAACCACTTTTTGACCACTCTGATGCAGTTTAACGAGCAAGATAAGAACATCGAAATCAAGCTCTGCAAGTCAAGCGCGATCGAAGCATTTAAATGACTCTGTGATCAACACATGGTGCATAATCTTTGTAGTGCTAATCTAGTCTGGCAATAAGAGCGATAGCCGCCCTACTGGTTAAGCAGCACCACCACCCGGAAGGTGGGCCGTCTACCGTTGAATGCGTCTGGCAGCAGCCCGTGGCAAAAGAGGACAGCTATCGCTTGTGATTGGATAACTTTTAAGAGGAAGTTTAATAGTGAAGACAATGTTAACAAAGTGGCGGTAGATAACATTAAGGATAGTTCGAAGGAGCCTCCAGCCTTCTGAAGGATCTATGCTATGCAAGATATCACTAAACTTTTTGATAATATCAAGTAGACTCATTGCTTACTTTTTGGCTATAATCATGTGCGGAGCCGAAAACAAAAAAGGGTTATTTGCAGTGCTTCTATTGGTGGTCTTTCTTCGATTTTTCAATGGCGTATCCGTTGACCTATCTAGTCGTATTACTGAGAGCGGAAACTCATTATCATCGTGATATATGTGATGGATTGTAGGAGCTTTGAGCCTTTCGAAAAGTCTGTACTACACAAAATAGTGCCAAGCATGCGCGGAAAACGAGATTCGCCAAAAGACTAACAATAAAGGGTTACGTAAAGGCTCAGGGTCTGTAAAGACAACCCCACCGATTTAGGCTGTAAGTATTAGTGTTGCAAAATTAGTTTCGAATCCAAGGTATGTATAAATAAGTAGATTTTTTACTGTGAACTATTTCATCTCCAGACATATCATCTGGTAGGTTTTTTCTGCTCTTTCAAACTTTTTGCATTTCGTTCTAATCTTTCCAGCAGGCCAATTCCAGGGCTGCGAGTAATCATGAAACGACGCGACTATGGAGTTATCATGCTTCACGAATTTAAATTGGGACACTCCGCAGCGGGGGCAACCCGTTATCCCAGCAGTGTTCTTGGGACGAATTGTCCTTGCGAACGGACAGTGGAGCTCTGGTTTTAAAAATTTGCTTCTGACGATTTTGGTCTCGAAGGAAAGTCGGGTTGCGGCCGCAGGTGTTCGCTAATGATGAAGATATAGGGAGAGAAGTCGAAGCAAATCCGGAGACGAATACTCGTACGTCAGCAGAAGACCTGGGCGTACATTACTCTATAGTGGCCACACATTTGCTGAAATCAGCCATGTGAAGATGATGTCGAAGTGGGTGCCTCATGATCTGACCGATGAGCAGCGTCTGGCACGTTTCGACACCTGCTCTAATTTCCTAGTTCGCCATAGAAATGAGCCATTTGTAAGCCGTATTATAACTGTAGATGAAAAATGGGTTCTTTATGATAACAGGAAGCGGAGATTAGTCTGGGTAGATAAGGATGCTCCTCCAAAAACTTTTCCTAAACCCGACCTTCACCCTAAAAAGGTTATGATTACTGTGTGATGGTGCTGTGAAGGTGTAATCCATTGCATTTTCGCGCAACCTGGTCAGCCAGTCACAGCAGAGTCTTACTGTTGTGATCTGGAGCAAATGCGTGGAAAGTTGCAAAAATTGTGGCCGGCGGTGGTGAATAGAGAAGGGCCGATCCTGTTGCAGAACAACGCAAGGCCACACACCTCACAAATCACTCGGCAAAAATTAACCCTCTTGGGTATAGAAGTTTTCCCTCACCCAGCGTATTCTCCCGACCTTTCCCCTACAGACTATCACTTTTTTCGAGCCCTCAGTTCTCATCTGCGTCAGAAACAATTTACTAATTTAGACGATGTTGAATGTGCCTTCCTCGACTTAGTTGATTCTCGTGATGGTAGTTTTTATAGTGAAGGCTTAGATTTATCACCTGCTCGTTGGCAAAAATGTGTAGATTCTGATGGTTTCTATTTTGATCAATTAACTTGTGTTTAAGCTGAGTTATAGTAGTTCGAAGTATGCGGTCCGTTTTCGAAATAAATTGCAACAACCCAATAGTATGTAGTATGACATAGATATGACAAATATTATAAGCCAGTCAAAACCACATACGAAAATATATGGGGAATAAAACGCCTTACCTGCAGCTAAAAGGCCGTGTGCATGTGCATCTAATGTCTTGAAATTGGCTATTGCGACTGCAACCACTACAATAGGTGAGACAATACATAAGTTAAATGTACCCTCGCGTCGTCAACAACTATGACATAAAATCCACAAATATTGTGCTATATCTCAGCCGTTCTCAGTCATTTCAAATTATTACATTGAAAGAGAGGTTTCACTGCTACATACAACCATTACTGACAGTAAGGTGTGCTTAGGACAGCAGTGGGTTCGATGTGAAAATGGGATAGCTCAGTGGACCGATAGAGCAAGAAAGAAAAATTTACCAGACGGACTGAAAGTAATGATGTTCTAGCTGTGATGTACGACTGCATACTCTAGTGTAGAGGAAAAGAGGCGAAAGAGGAGAGTACGCTATCCGCATGTACGAAAGACCAGGGGATGGGAATGAATTATCTGACGTTCTCGTCACTTACATTCAATACGCAAAACCTTCACAGTCACCAGCTTATAAAATGTATATCGGAGTCCACGCGATTTCGGTATAAGCGCGCCTGACTGGCTGCTCCAGCACTACGCAGTGGACTCTGAAGACTGGGTTTATTTACAATCAGCCCCACCTTACAATTAAATTCAGGCAAGTGATCAACCCAGACTGATGCTTTTGCCCTCGATACACTGTCAATGCCTCCTCATACGAATTCATCGCGAACTTCTCCGTGAGATACCGGTCAAGCTACTACAACATTCCTGCTAAAATGATAGAATTAAATTGGGGCCCTTGCATTAAAAATGATCAACCAGTCAAAGTGTAAAGCCATTTGTGGCTGAAATTGAGTATAAATTATGTATGTCCTTTTCTAATGCTAGTATGCAAGATTACCTTCTGAGAATGAAGCAAAGGGTATTACACTTGACGTCATCTGCTCACAGAAATATCTGTTACTTCCTTCATGTCGTGCAAAAGAATAAGCGCGTATGGTTGGCTTTCACTTATCTTTCTGATTAGTGAGGATAAAAAATATCGCAGAATATTGGGATTACCTTATATACACGAGGTGGCTGGCGCAAAATACTGTGCGCGAAACACCATGGGCGCCGGAAGGTCGATTGAAGTAGCTTTTTTCTTCTGGGCAAGGTATTTCAGTGGACGCTCCGCCCATCGTGGGCGGGGCTTAGCGTGGTTCATATGTGCAACTTGCTTCCCCTCCAATACACTGTCCTTTCCGAAACTCACTCCATGTCTACTGGTTGTCTTTCATGTGATGCCCAAGTTTCGCTCACTGCTGTAAGAGCTCAGCCCACCGTTCAAACGACATGTCCTTTCACAGCTCCAGCTACTACTGACCACTTCCCTTTTTCTCCCGGTCGCCAGATCATTCTAGAGATAAATGGCGTTTTTGCAGTGACGGTCATCCAACTAATAACACTCTCCGCCTACTAAGGGCGGATTTTCGACTCTTTTAAGCATGTTCAAGATAGCATGAACTTTGACCATTTCAACCAATTTTTCCTAGAGTCTATGTCGCGTTGGAACCGAGTTATGAATTTTTGTTGTATGGACCGCCCAATCGAGGTGCGCACCGCCCACTGTGCCCAGACCTCTTTCATGACTTTCAGAAACTCATCGGTGACCTTAATCCATTTCCCCTCACGTCTGGGTCATATAAGGACCCAATTGGCAATTTTCGGTGTGGAAGCGGAACATTCCAATGCACCCTCCGCCCACCGTGAGCGGAGCTTATCTGTGCTCCTTAGTTTTTATCCCATACCTACCCACTCTGAACTTGTCCCCATCTCCACGAGTGGTTTTTCATATAATACATAATTTCGTGACAGACGGACGGAGAGACGTCAGACAGAGAAGCGTTTTATATATAGGGGATAGTCACTATATTAGCATTAGGGTATCCCATACAAACGTGATCAGAGTTTTCTGTGTATGAGCAGCAGGTAGGATATAATGTGGATTCTCAAATTGAATCAAGTAAACCTTGCTGCACACGAAAATCGCTTCCAACATCCAGACAACATATATTAGGTTGAGCGAAAAGTTTTCATGGGGTTGGGATTTTTTTCTGTTTTGGTTTACAACTCAGCAAACAATGCAAGCTTATTAATATTATAATGACCATCGTTAAAGACCACGAGCAGGTCAGCCTTCCTTTCTCCCAGAACTGGGAAGACTGGGAGTCAAAGAAGTCACCGATCACTTGTTGAAGGTGGTCATAGTTGACGAAATGTTTTCTGCTAGGAAAGCCTTGAGGGGCCGGAACAAGTGGTAATCTAAAGGAGCAATATTAAGTGAATAGGGTGGATGTGGAACCGTGTCCCAGCCTGGCTCCTCCAATTTTGCACGGGACTCTTTACCTATGTGAGGTCTAGCGCTGTCATGGAGAAGGTGCACAGCCGTTCGTCTAGGCCGTTTCTCTCGAACGGCTTTTGCAGGTTTCTGCAGCTGACCTGCACAATAAGGAGCTGTGGCGGTGTAGCCTTGCTCGAGCAGCCCGTGGTAGAGCATTCCTTTTGATTCGCGGAAACAGCAAATAAGAAACCTCTTAGGGTAGAGATCGGATTTGGCTTGCGTCGGCTGCTGTTCTCATCGCGGAAGTCACACAGCACGGTGCTTGTTAGCGTCGTAGTGGCCAGCCTTCAGCTCCAGTAACTAGGTCCCCCAGATACTCTTTGCGATTTGGGCGGAGAAGGAGAGACTGACAAGTGGATACCCGGGTGTACTGCATGCTATTTGTCAAGACATGAGGTATCCATCGAGTCAGCACTTTTCTGTGACCGAGGGACCGAGGGCCTGAAGGCGACCGACGACTTGATTGGGCACACCCAAGTCTCGTCGCAAAACTGCGGATGTTAGCTTCAGGATCCTCTTTGATGGTTTCGAGAATTATGGAGTCGTCGACGGCGAGGGTGCGTCCCGACCGAGGCTTGCCTTCGAAGTTCGTGTCTCCTCCTCGAAGCGAGCGAACCAGCGGTGGACCGTAGCGATGAAAGTGGTGTCTTCCCTCCATACACTGTTGATGTTGCGAGCAGTTGTCGTCACTCCGGTGCCGCGGCGCCACTCGTAGAAGATGATGTATCGAACATGGTCTCGTGCAATTGACATCGTGATTTGAGCTGAAGGAGGAAGCGCGCCTATATGTACTCATTTCGGAGAAGGTTCTAACATGTTCTAACACTACCGCGTGGTAGATCATTGGTACTGATCGACAGTAGAAAGTTCAGAACCCTTCCAAATAGCATATCAAAACTTTTTGATCAACCTAACAATTTCACTGCCAGGTGCCTTTCGTTAATCAACAGAACCTAATAAAAAGCTATTGGTGCTTTATTCGATGATCAATTACTTGCGATAGCACTTGCTTCCGATCTGTTCCTTCGGTTGACCATAACAGCTGAACTCACACGGCTGTAGGTCTGAGGAACGGCGGTCGAATCCAAGACTTGAGTCTTTTTCTCGTCGAACAATATGGTACTGTTGAACAATATGGGTCATGTGGTGCCTGGCCTCGTCACTGGTGATGACTGCCTCTTCTTAGATGTGTGTTGCCATCCCTTCAATGATGTGAGGGTCTCAGATTGGTAATACTCTGCGGGAAGACGGTTGTTAATACCGGACAGAGCCACTAAAAGGCCGTATTCAGGAAATCCATTGCCGTGATGAGTTCCATCACGTCTCCACGGAGCTTCTCATGTGCCCACGCAGAGCTTCGTCATTGGAATTGTTCCAAAGCTTAGATTTGTGTTCGCGCGGTGCATGGGGTCACTAATCTTTCATTGATAGCCAAGGACCGCTCACAAATTGTGGGTGACGCCGGCAGCGTAGTACGTTGTTGCTGTAAGCGTAAATTCAGCCCAAAACCTGGCTTCTGTAACGAGGTGAGGCCTAGACGATTCCACTTTTTTGACACGGGCCTGCCGGTGGTTGAACAAGGTACTGCGACGTTTCCGCCAAGTAGCTCAGCAACGTTCCACCTTCTGCGCTCTGCCATTCAAAGTTCAGCGTAGAATGGAAATATAGGTATTACCTCGATTAGACAGCGTTCATACTTAGCGCACCGAAGCTGGCACCGGCGGCGACGGCGGCAATTTGACCCGGTACTGGTAGTGATTACGTCAAACGTGCCCGCAGCCGACCACGGCGGCACTCTGGTGACGCGTTGCGTTGTTGTTTCGATCCAACTTGGCACAGTTGGGCACCATGCCAGGATTCGAATTCGAATACGTGGCTCTCGCCACGACCATCATCATACTGTAGTGTGGTTGGTCGAGCATTTTACAAACGGAGCGCGTCACTAGAGTGCAGCCATAGTCGGCGACGACACATGATTTTGACGCCGTCGCTGCTGGTGTTTCGGTGAGCAAAGTATGAACGCAGCCTTATGACATGTACCTTTTCTCGCCTTTTTTCCATCTTTTACTTCCACGCCCATACTGCGAATGGAGAGCCCTATATCACCCCATTGTTAAACTACAAATTTGAGCGGCAGACTTTCGTCATATGACGTCACAGTCGATAATTCCGAGTTAATATCTCTTAGTGTTAGTGTTAGTGGTCATTTTTTGAGTCCCTGAATATTTCATTTGCGTTCATGCTTGCCAAACTGAACATTGTAATAGCTATATGCACAACTCAACATCGAATCAATGCCAAAGCGGGACTCTCTGGCCCGTTTGCTTTCTGCTACCGCTTCCCAGATGATGGCGTTTGATTGGGATGACTAATGTGAAGAATTGAGAAAAACATGATTTCACTGGACTAGGTGACGCACGAGGTTTATATATTCGCGTTTTCATGTGTAAGAATTACGTAGACGTTTCCAAGTTTCAGTTCACCTTTATCTTCCCAGTTTCGCGTACAGTATTGCGCTCACCCCACGTGGAACTGATCAACCATATTGGCCAATCAATATTGATCGCGCCGATATCACATAATTCTACAGCGTGAGAGGGGCTTTAGCCAAACTTCCGTCGCTGTGAACGACCACCTTCTTCGCACCTCAAGCAGGCTTACTAGTCGGTCCATTATGTTGCTACAGATATGGGAGCAAGAAATACCATCATACTGGTAGTATTCAGAACTGACGATCATATAGTCCATTTCGGAGCGCCTGACAGGGCGTGGCCTATGGACGTGGATGAGAGTGTATCAAACTCTCTCACCCCGACTCACACTCTCAGTCTCGCTACGTACTCTTACTCTCGCCACTCACCCAAGTCCGTAGGCCACGTCCTGCCAGGCGCTCGGAAATGGACTGTATGTACATGATAAGAGAGCAAGCGAAAGCTATAAGAACACTTATAGGTTAGTATAATATTTGTCAATACGTCCAGCTGATACTTATTTATTTTCTTGCCTATTCACCTTTCGCCTGATTCGTCAGCTTTGAACAATGCCTCAGTGAGTTTCCCATATAAAAGATGCAACTCATCGTTGATAAGTTAGCCGTTCATGTTACTGATCATTTCTTCAGTCCAATCAACCATCACTGTTGGGCACTTCCCATAGGTTGGCGATGCTACTATCAGAATATGGACAAAATGAACTTACCTACTAAATGTAGTTGTGGTGAGCGCTGGATAGGATTCATCATAGTACATGCTGTCGGATCTTATCTATCTCTATCATTTGTTATCGGTTTCGGTCACCCATCATACCCCCGCCCCACCTCACATAAAAGACGCCATTGTGAACTCTCTGAGTCAACAAGGGAATCGCGACAGATTCTTGCTGTTCGTCAGTCTGTATTAATACGGTGCAAAATAGGATGAGGAACCAATTCCGCCGTTTGCGGGCCTAGCAGTAAACCGTTCCTGCTATCGGATGGCGTGCGATCCCACGGCTCCCTAATGTTGTGGTTGTGCCCAAGATAAGCTTATGGAGCTTATAGACATGCTCATAGAGGAGTATCTATCTTACTTAGTGAGCTGCTGTGAGAAGCAAAATTATCCAAAACGCAATCACCCTTTTTATAAGGTCCAACCATTCTTGTCATCCATTCCAAAAGCATAATAGTTATATGGGGTTTCAACCAATTCTCCATTTTCGCACATGACCCTGAATCCGTTTTATTCTTCCATATTTCAGAAATTTCTATCCTATCTGATTCTATGCGATCTTTGTCCCTGACATCGATTAACACGCTCAATAAATCATACAATGTAAGCCCTGAAATCCCAAAAATAAACGCAGAAAACGAGGATCCGCTGTTCGTGTAGCCTTTGTATTTTTGTACACAATGTCATTGTAAAAGTGCATAACATTGAACACTCCTCGTCGAGCTTTGCTACTTTCCTATCTTCAGAAAATTTTGATTTTAATAACTTCACTACCTCAAAGTACAGGGGGCACTTATAGCGATCCACGCTAACTGTACTTATAACCAACGACAAATCGTATATGATGATAGTGCTCCACAACTTATGAACAGGTATCCCACACTGAATAGGCAACGTACAGACCATGCTGTTTTTCAGAGAATTCTTCCAATACCAGCCCTTCCCAAAAGCGGCTGTCACTTTCAGGCCTCTTTCTAAAAACCAATTCTATTTTTTTGCTGAAGTGAGTATTTCGGGAAAGTCCTATAGTTTGAATTTTGATGGGAATTTCACTTACCCTTTCAGACATTACCTGGATACATGCCAATGGCAGAGTCGTCAGGGCCACCCGCCTGTTGACGAAATGGTCGTCCACGTCGAGAATCAACGGTGGGAAGTGGGTCCTATTTCTCGGGTTTTTGGCCAATTCCATCCGTTTTTTCTTCACTGTCTTGTTACTAGGCATCTCGACTTTCACATTCACTACTTCTTATACTTTTCGTCCGAATTTTCCCTAATAGCCTTTAAGGGGTGGAGCGCGGAGTATTCGGAAACTACCTTCGAAAATAGTGCAAAGCATTAAAGGAAACTAGGCGTATTACTGTAAGCTGTTCAATGCTTCGCGAAACTGTCAATAAGATATAATAGCTACGTGAAAATGGAGATATCGTCATAAGAAGTCAGTCGATACACTGCCTCAGCCATCCCAGTGAGCCAACTGACTACCGAGGAAATCGAGGGCTCGGACTAGGGAGGTAGCCTGTATCAATTCCGGGAAATATGAGTCAAGTCTTGTTTATTGAATGGAGTCTTGTTAATTGATTTTCATAAGAGTAAATGGAGTTCTTACCAGAATTTGAAACACAAGATTTTCCCAAAGTCCTCATTTGAACACAAAATTTCATACGACACCTGAAACTTTCAGACGGAGGCCTGGAACTGATATTCCGCCGTCATGTAGGAAAAATGATTACACCCTCGCAAAACATCACGATCTGTATGTCCCCTATTCAGTACAGGATAACTGTTCAAAAGTTGTGGAATATCATCAATGGACGCATTTGTCTGCTGGTTAAAATTACAGTGAGCGTGGGTCGAGAAGGAGTGTCCACTGGTTCGTTGAGGCAGTTAAGTAATTAAAATCACGATTTGCTTGTGCCTAAGGGCAGAGTAGTAGTAGAGCTTGACGAAGCGAGTCCGATGGCTTATGCATTTTTATGGAAATGGAGTTGTAAAGGGAAAAAGACGAAAAAACGCGGCCTTCCTTTTTCTGTGTTTATTTTTTGAAGACCTGGGGCAGGCGATGTGGTCTCCCTATAGTGCTGCGAAACCTAGGCCAGGTATTATAATCTTTTTATAGTGCTGCAAGCACTATAGAAAGAATAAGAATCAATGAATTTGATTCAAAGCATCTAGATTCTTTCGAACCGAATTTCCTAGGAAAGTACAAAAATAGACCTGGATGAGGATGCTGGAATTCAGCACCCATGCTAGGGCACGAGGCTTATGGTGGGACGTGCCTGTCTAACTGCCGCTCAAATCTATCACACGAGAAAATGCAGTGCGAGTTTACCAGGGGTGATTCGTCCTCGTTACGACCTTCGACTACCGATCTAACGAGTTATGGAACTCAACTATTCACAGCAAATAACATAAGCTAACGGTGAGAAAAGACAAGGACAGCATTAGACTACCAACGGACTGTTGTGATTGAAAACGAGCACTTCCAACGTGACATCGCTGTTCGGTGCTTTTGCGAACGGATGATGAGCAGCGATCACTTCGTCAGTATCGCCATATTTTATGTGCATCAACGATCTGTAGACTTCCGAAGCGATTCGATATTGGAACGCCAATTTTGACCAGTTCTCAAATCAAAACATGTGTACAACAAAGTTTTGGATTTTCTAACATTGCATACGAAATGCGTTTATAAGAAATCATATCTTCCACTGCAGATGCAAACATTGAACGGCAACGTATTACAGCTGGAGTACACATTTCACCTTCGCATACAAGAAGTTTCAGCAGTGAAAAATTCTAGAATGAAGGCTCGCAAAGAGGGGCGCTGTAAAAAAGTAATTATGGAATGTAGTTTCCCTTCGGTCATTGATCTGAACAAATTTTCATTTGTAAAAGTAGAAAAGTCCAGGGATGCTTTCTAAGATGATGATTTTATATGTGAGTGCATTGACTTTAGGGCCTCGTGCAGTGTTTTCGGAGCAGCCGTGACATGAATCCTCTTCCATTATGAATGAGTTCTAGTGTGCACCTTTTATATGGTAATAGATAATAGCATTGTATGGCTACACCTATAAAATTCATGTTTCCGGCTGTGTGGAAGCATAAGCAAGAGAGGTAAATATCGGAAATGCCTAATGAAGTTGAGGTGCCACTTCCTTGCGCTTGGCGTGAGAAGCCACTTTTGTCTAAGCAGCCTTAGCCTCAAATTAGGGGGTACTCCCACACCTTCTTTAATAGGTAGACGCAAAAATATACGCTGCAGAACACAAACTGATTACTGTAGGATGGTGTCAGGAGAAGAACGGAAGGGCGAAAATTGTTGTATGCCTAACAGAGAGGAATCCACCGCCAAAGGGGATCAAAGAATTTATTGCTGCTTTATTTTGATTTTCTACGAGTCAGAGTTTCAAGCTGAATTTTGGATTTTTTGAGATTCTAACCGTGTCACTATGAATTCTTGAATGTGGCCGAAACTTATTGTATACATCTTTGTCGTCTTACTTCTCAAGTGGCTTCGTTCTTTTATTACTTGGGAGTGTTCACCAGCCCCTCATCACATCCACCACTGAGACACGGGAAGGAGTAAATTTGGCGTACTATGCAATATGAAAGTAGGAATGCTTAGCAATGTGACAGTAGAGAAAAAACGAGACAAAACGGCGAAAAACACGAAACTCCCCCCCCCCCTTCCCTATCGCATCCCTCTGCGTTATTAGCCGGGGTAGACTGCAGACGGGCGGAGAGGCTGAATCAGCCGGCCGCAGCGTCATCCCGTCTTCGCCGGCAACTCGCCCGGCTACAGGATTGCACAACACGCCATGCTGCGGGCTCGTGAAAACTCCAAGGTGCGAGTTTTTCGATACGAATTTTGCCACACGTCACCCCTTTTAATGTAGGAGGCTTGTTTTCGGAGAACATGTATTCACAGTCACTTTTACCCCACCCGGCTCCTCTAAGTGAAAGTGCCAGTCACCAGATTCTATTAGGTCTGTGCAGAATAAATGGCCAAAACGGAAAACTTTTTTCAAAACGCCATAACTTCGCTCAGACACAACTTTATTTGTCGAAATAAAAACCATTCGAATCTACACAACCTTGCCAACGATCTGGTAAAGAAAATATGCCATCATGATCAAATTCAGGATTGCGAAAATCAATGAAGTCAACGATGGCATTTTCAACATGCATCGTTTCGGCGAACTCCTTCTGACGCAGGTTTGCATCGAGAACCGGGAAAAAGTGGTTATCCGTCAGGAATAGGTCTGGAGAATAAGGGGGCTCAGAGAGGGTCTCGATCAGTTTCTGCCGGGTGACTTGCGAACTGTGGGGTTTCGCGTTGTTTTGCGCACCCAGTAAAAAATGATGCAGTTAGGCATCGGGCCTCTCCCTCACCCCGCTTATTCCCCAGACCTATCCCTTACGGATTACCACTTTTTCCGCGTTCTCGATGCAAATCTGTGGCAGAAAAATTAGGCACGGTAAAAATGCCATTCTTGACTTTATTGATTCTCGCAATCCAGAATTTGGTCATGATGACATATTTTCTTCAACAGATCGTTGGCGAAATTCTGTAGATTCGAATGGTTTTTATTTCAACAAGTAAACTTGTGTCTGAGCGAAGTTATGGCCAGTTATGTTTTGGCCATTTATTCTGCACAGACCTAATTATCCACAACCACGAGGAAAGGATCGTTCGTGATGCAGCGCTGTATAGGTTTACATCTGTAATATTTCCCATTCAAGCGTTTCCTGAAGCATGAGAAAAAGGAGCATATATCCAAAACGACAGCAGGATATCACACTACATTGCAGTCTATGGCAACATTAAATAAGTTAGAGGGACAGTGGGCTTGGTCTCGCAAAGCTAACTGAAATGGTCACAAGGAAGGGAAATGGGATGACGAGAAAAAAGTGGCCACAAGGAAGGGAAATGAAAGGATGAGAAAAAAGGTCACAAGGAAGGGAATTGGAAGAACGAGAAAAAAGGTGACAAGGAAGGGAATTGGAGGAACGAGAAGGGTAAAATGGTCACAGGGAAGGGAAATGGAAGGACGAGAAAAAAATGGAAATGGAAGGACGAGTTAGCCCCGAAAAGCTCGCACTACATTTCTTCTTGTTGTAGATTTAGGCGGCAGGGTCTGTCTAAAGCAAACAAGGAGTTTCATGAGGTGTTAAGAAGATTGCGAGGCAGCGAAGACATTGCAGAATGGAGTTTTAGAAAGAGAAGCTACATAGCATATGATTTATGACTAGTGCAAATCGGTTCTGGGAAGTTGCGACTGCTCATCCTAAGTGCATGAGAATTTCGACTTTTTGCGACACCTTTCTGCACACTTCATTCATTCAAAATCTTCATTCCAGGAGCCTCTTCGGCTCCCCCCCCCCCTTGCCCTTTGGCCGTTCGAGGAAGTGACTTTTAGACATCGGTTTTCCTCGAAGTTTGATTCTCAACACATGGTTTCCAGTCATCATAGACAATCTCCAGACAGGAAGGGACCCGTATACTATGCTTCCGAGGTCTGTGGTGCACTGAACTATATTAAGCCCATGGTGCCTCACAAGATGCAGCTAGACATTCAGAAATATTCAAGGAGGACGACTTGAACCATTTGATTTGCATCTATAGAGTGAACGTAGACGAGTAATAAGGAATGAGCACTGGCTGAGGAAATTAAGGTGTGAACCAATGGAGAAAGTGGCCAAGAGAGGAGCACGCGAGAGCAGGAAAACGGATGACATTCACGTGCGAACCTAATGACATCGAGATATTCGAGAGCGCGCTAAGGAGATAAGGTAAGTAGCTTTAGGTGGGCGGAATAACTTCGTGTTGGTGCCCAGCAGCGCGGGCGCTGAGACTTTTTTGCCGCGTATATGCCATAGATTGACCGCCATGTAAGTCAATACTCTCTTATAATAACCTTATTTGTATTGCTCCATGAGGAATTTAATGCGTCCATTGATCTGAGATACGAAGGTGACGAGTTTTCTCCTGATTGAAGCACAGTGAGTACATCCTACAAAACGATAGATAGATGACGTATTGGAAAGAAGGTAGAAGCAGCTTCTGACAAGAACAGCTGGTCCCATGACTGCGGAGGCTGAAGCTGAGGAAAAACAGGCGATTAGGTGAAGCTCGCATTTAAGCTTCGCCGATTTTCTTCCGTTTTTGAAAACATAGCCACAAAACGAAAAAGGGACTGTGTCTACTTTCGCTCCGTCTTCATCGATTCAGGAAGTTTGATAGTGCATGCAGGACTGATGAAGTATAAGGTAGAAATAGTGGGTTTCGCAGCGAGTTATCAGCACCAGGCAATTGCAATGCCTTTTCTACTCTGCCATTTCAAATACTGAACAGCAATTCAATATTGTTGTTACGGTAGCTACTTAGAAACTGCAGACATTCGCTAGAAAAGTAATGAAGCATAATTTTGAGGAGGGCGGAAAACACATAGTATAAATTACTTACGGTGGGGCATGTCGATTTCAGAAAAACGACATTTATTAGACAGAAAAGTGTAGTGAAGCGGAAAAGTGCTTGGCACTATTGCTCTCTCAACTCACCCCATACCGAGCTTTTATCGCGAGGCACCTTGCAAGGTATCGCACCTTGCAGCACATGCGAAAGGAAGCCAATGCATAAATTTTTGTTCTGGGCAATATCTGAACGCATGGGTTAGCACGTTCACCTGCGAGCCTCGCAAATATCTATCTCAACAAAAAGGAAATCAGAAATGCATAGCGACCCACTGTTAAGGCCGATTCAACGATGTCAACTTGAAGCATTCACGATTGAGTGATTACGTTAATGCTGCAATAATGAGCTTAGAAGAGGAGACCGTGAATGAAATAGGAGCTCTCGCCCCTATTGCTCGCCCGAGCCGCAAATTAGTCTAATCCGTCAGCCGCGAGATGGTTTATCTTACCCTCGTTGAGGATTGGTTCACGTCTTAGTTTAGGGACTGAGTTCCCATTGTTCTTGATTTGCTCACTTTTACACCGAGTCTCCTTTCGCTTGACCGACTTTCACATCATACGAAGGAGCATTTTTATGCTGTACAGGAGGAAGCATTATCGGCACTCAGCCATCCACGGCACTAGATAGCAAAATGGTTCCAAAATTGTTGGGAATTGTCAGAAGAGGACAGTTGGAGGGATCGATGTCAAAAATGGAGCAGGACTTCCATCTTATAAAATCCATAACCTGGGTTCAATGGGATGAGGAGGGTCTTATATAAGGAAAATGCCGCGGAAGACTGGGATGTTTATGCTTCAGCCCTACTTAAGGGAATCGTCCACGGAAACCCCGTTATTCTAATTCACTTCAGAATCAGTGTATTATAAAATACTTCAAGGAAAGCACAAAAAGAGCGGAAAAGTTTCTGTTGTCCTGATCAAAAACTTGAAAATATGAAGAAGATGCAGTCCGTTTCAATTCCCGCCAATCTTGCAGCAGTCACCAATGAGTGATTCTTCGCGCCCAATTGCTGTCTGCGTCTCCGACCGCCGTCTCCGATCGCGCATTCTCCTAAGCTTCCCTCGGCCGACACCCACCTGGACGCCACACCCAGTCGGCTCCAGACTTTGAGGAGCTATATCGCAGCCGGATTGTAATTTTTTCGCGGGGAACTTTGCGTGCGGCCCTCAGGAAGCAGAAAGAACAAGAATGTATGGGTAACGAAGCAACTCTTTTTTCCTTGGACGATTCTTTCAACATGAGACAAGACAGCCGGGAGGACTCAATGAACGAGACTGAGTCAGATTGCTGCATGACATCAGACTACCTCACACCGCAAATATCGACGAGGCTGCTCTTCATGAGCTTGAATTGATGATTCAGCACATTTCAAGATACTTTCTAACCGTTGCTCCAAAAGACTGTCACCTTGATCGTTCGCTGCCCCCAAAGTAGTTGTTTTCAAAAATAAAAACGAGCACCTGAAAAGCAGACCTAATAATTCTCTCAAGTGCAGGCTAGACGATGTTTGGCAATGGTATGACACAGCGGTCAAACGTAAGAGGAGGCCGTGAGCAGTAAAGGAGAATACAGTGTTGCTTATTCCCAAAAAAATTGTTTCGAAGTATTGGGTTTCCCATCGAACAAATAGCGATGGGAATGTCCCCAACCAGTCTCCAGCCTGATTGTGTCACTTCAAGGGCAGAGGAGTAGAATATTGGAAGGATACAGGGTGGACCAGAGATTCCTTGAAAGGAAAGACATGTGGTCCGTTGACAGAGAGAGGGCGACATTCGATGTTTCCCTGGTCCTCAATGGGGTGTGGCGCTTTTTTCTTGTTTTGCTTTCACGGCTTATATTTCCAGAGGTAAGAAGAGGACAGAGCAGGCATCGCGACACCACCACACGACGTGATCAGAAGGGCAGTATCGAGATGGCAAGGCAGAGGGAGTGCAAGGTGTTTGATTTCTTCGGCAACGCAGTATACTGTGCCGAGAAATGGCCATCCAGAGTGATCCGACCCTGCCTCTGAATGCGGCAGCTTCAACAACTTTGTCAGCTTCCTCTTCTATCAAATAAATTTTTGTAGAAGATAATGACAGTAATGGAGGTGAGTTGGGAGAAGATAGTCTAGAACAATCCATCGTTCCTTGCTGAACCTCGAAGAAGTCATAAACTGATCCAGTAGACCGATCTAGCATCTACTATGTAGGTTATGCAATCAGTTCGTTCCGTCATTAATTCTTCACAACATCCTCTTCGTCTTCCGACGAAGTGTATACATGTCTTTGATGGAGCCATCTCTGCTCTACATAACGATATTACTTTTCGAGTCCCTTGATTGTTTACCATATATGAGCCTTAGAGCAAAAATACGCACTTTCTGTATCTATTCTTATTCGCAGGTCGAAAAGTATGTATTAGGTGTTTGCAGAATAAATGGCCAAAACATAACTGGCCATGACTTCGCCCAGACACAACTTTATTTATCGAAATAAAAACCATTCGAATCTACAGAATTTTGCCAACGATCTGGTAAAGAAAATATGCCATCGCGATCAAATTCTGGATTGCGAGAATTACTAAAGTCAAGAATGGCATTTTTACCCTGCATAGTATCGGGGAATTTTTTCTGACGCAAGTTTACATCGAGAACGCGGAAAAAGTGGGGTCCGTAGGGATAGGTCTGGGAAATAAGGGGGGAGGGGTGAGGGAGAGTCATGCCTGACTGCATCAGTATCTGCCGGGTGACTAGCAAGTATGGGGTTTTGCGTTGTTTTGCGCACCCCGCAGAAACTGATGCAGTTACGCATCAAAACTCTCCCACCCCCCCCCCCCCCCTCCCCTCATTCCACAGACCTATCCCCAACGGATTACCACTTTTCCAGGTTCTTGATGCAAACCTGCGTTCGCCGATACTATGCATGTTGAAAATACCACCGTTAACTTTATCAACCAGATAGTTGACAAGGTGGTGTAGATTTGAATGGTTTTATTTCGACCAATGAAGTTCTGTCTGAGCGAAGTTATGGCGTTTTGAAAAAAAGTGGTCCGTTTTGGCCATTTATTCTGCACACACCTAATACATGCATTTATCATCGAGGTCGAAAAGTGTGTACATGCATGTATCCGATAGAGCTTCGCCAGCGCTAAGATACTATACTACTTGTTTTTTCAGTTATTTGATTGTCTATTATTGTCTATACTCAGAGAAATATACAGACTCGGGCAGCGAAGATCTGCACTTCTAGTACATAGAAGTCCAAGAAGCTGACCCTCTCCGCCTGGTCGAATCGATACGAATCATATGAGGAGGTAACAGATCATTGGTCAACTTGTTGTTGTAATTTAAAGATTTCAAATTTAATAAAGATGTTCGATGAAGCGAAAGGGCAGATGTCGAAGGAGTGCAGGTCTTGCTTCCTCATTAAGGAAATAGTAATGTTTGTGGGTCTGAGAAAGCTCCACCACACTCATATTGATACTTTGTCAGAAAACGAAGAGATTGTTCGAATCATGGAGAATATATGAGGGAACAGATTTATCGCATTACCTAATATAATAATGATTTTTGAAGTTTTGATTTTTGTTCAATGTTGAATTTTGGCGCAGCACAGTAAATCTTGTACAAGAGTGCTGAGTCGGGACAAAAGCAAAATATAAATTATGATGTATAAATGAACGATTTGGAAGCTGAGGTGATCAAAAGGGATGAAAAGGGTCTTGATAATGTAACGGATAGCACGCACACTCGAAAAGCATGTGCGGGTTCAGTTCCGTCTGAGAACAAAGCAATTACCCATAACTCAACATCATTGTAACAATTTAATATAACAAGTCGAAAATATTTGGCTGGCACATCCTTCGTATGTGTCCAAGTTCTACTTTCCAGGAATCTTGGCATGGTTTTGATATGTGTCAGATTTCTTTCAGTTAGAACCAAGATATTAATTAGCTTCACTCGGCTAACGTTTCGGCTTCTGCTTTCGTCAGAGCCTGGAAAGTCAAAGATAATTGGCATCGAATTTCACACATATCGAGGAGATACTATGCCAAGATTAATGGAAAGCCGATTTCAGTATAACAGTTTAACACCATGCAATGGTTCCATAGGCTTTTCATATTTTTAAAAAAAAAGTGAGTAAAAACTATTACGTCGGACGAAATCATTTTCTGATGTCATCCACGGAATTCTCTTAATCATAAGGTTGAATGATCACAAAAACTCGTAAAGTTGAAAGATCTCAGAAACACAAAAAGACGTTCCTCAAGAAGAGAACCTCCTGATAGCGGAAGTAAGGCGTGTTTACCGGCCAAGTCTATAGAATAACAAACTAGGCTGAATGCTTGAACGGATAACATATCGCCGAGAAATCCAGCCGCAAGGTGAGCTTGGGAAGCGCTCTTGGACGACCTGTTATGTTCGGTAAAAGTGTGATCACTAAAGACCGGAAAACATTTGTCGAGAAAATCTCCCCAAATTCGATGAAAGTATTTCTAGGACTTCCAAAAAGTGCAAGTCAGTAGGTGTAGGCCATGTTGCGTTTTATTCACATGCCATTACTGAGCTTCTGAACACTTGTGGCTTCAAAGGGTTAAATTGCTGATACCGTTCCACCCTGATTCAGCGACAATCCAGCTATGTCCTTACAAATTTGCCTTTGGGGCATTGCATGACTACATATGCGGCCATGACTGGACTGTGTAACCCTTCTCACATATGCTATTCTTGTACAAGTCGTAGGACAGACGTAGGACAGGAGGCACGTGGAGTCAAAGGCAGTGATCACGTTGAGCATCCGCAAGTTGTTGACGGAATTAGTAAGAGTATAGCAGAGCCTCATTAGTGAATTGTCAGGCTAAGCGAGCAAGCACCAAACGGTCGTGCTCCATTGAGCAGTATGTGTATGGGTTACGCCTGTCTAGCAACCGGTCTAACCAGTGCCTACGAGCGAGTAAGGAAGTGTACACTGTTGAAAGTTGGCGTAGATGGAATTGTATATACAGTGAAGGCATTAGCAGTAGCGCTGAGATTTGAGCCTTCGGGAAAGAATTCGCTTCAAGAACGCTGAACATCAGTGTAATTCGATATCGGCAAGAACATCACAAATTTGAGGGACGCTGTTGTTCGGTTATAAAAGAAACCTTCAAAGGACACGTCGAAGGAGATACTTACATGTCTTCCATTTATTTGTGATAGAGTCGGAGTGAATATATTGGGTCATTCCATAAGTAATGTCGTTTTTTTTCAAGCGTTAATTTTTCCTATGAAGTCACAAGTTTTTGCAGCATATCATATATCATTTGAAAGAGATTGTTCTGCTCTACAAAATAACAATTTTAGTTTCTGATTATGTTAGAATGGGATCGACAATCAGGCTGGCGAAGAGGTAGGTCCAGCCGACAAAAAATGGCCAAACCGGCAATCAATTAAAACACTATATTACACTTTAGGAAAATCAACCAGTTATGTGTGGAATACTTGGTCTGGAACTCTTCTACAAGTTTCAATATTTGGTTGACCGAGAAGTCTTGTCGTTCTTTTTCTAAAATTTTTTTGAAAGCACCCACACCTATTCAAAATGGAATTTTATCTTTCAAGCTCCTTGCTCAGCGTTGTCTTATGAACCACTTCGAAGCATTTTTCCTGCTATGTCGAAAACAACTTTCTAGTTAGTTTTGGCTGCGATTCAGATTGAATTTTGATACCATGTGATAGAGGTTCAGTTGACATTTTTCACAATTTATTTTTTCCATGATAAAGCTAGAGAATCCGGTCAGTGGTAGTTCTCTATTCCTTTTCACTACCTGTTCTTAACATTTCACCACTCTTTCGACTGATTGGTTGAAAAAATTTTCTTGCCTTTGTTCGAAGAAATTGTCTAAAATCAGGGAGTTGTGGCGGAAAAACTAAATGTGAAAAAAGAGCGATCAGACTTTCCAAGCAACCGACCGGTGGAACTTGCAGAAGAGGTCGGAGCCAAGTACGGAACATATGATTACTTAGTTTTCCCAACTAAAATATAGTGTTTTAATTGGTTGCCGGTTTGGCCAATTTTTGTCTGCTGGATCTACCTCTTCGCCGGCCTAAATGTCGGCGCCATGCTAACATACCTGGAAAGTAAACATGTCATTCTGTAGAGCAGAAAACTCTCTTTCGAACGATATATGATGTGCTGCAAAAACTTGTGGATTTATGGCAAAAATTTTCGCTTGGAAAAAAACGACACTACTTATGGAATGACCCAATACATATTCAAGGGCACACCATGCAAAGCTTAACTTCTTATAGAATTCTAAATAACTGCCCATTTTGCACCTTTGCTGCGGTGTCACGCAACCACCTCACGGTGCCATGCAAGCATGATATCAACCAAGCCATGCCCATCCGGTCAAGTTACACCTGACATTTCCATGCCATTTTGATAGCCATTTTCAAATGTTACGTGAAGTTGGTGGAAGAAGGTTGCGAACTACTGCCATAATATAAAATATGACAGAGTTCTGGTGAGAAAGACAACTCGCGAGGAGTGCTTTTGAGGAGAAAGAAGTTGCTAAGAAATGCAGTGTTGCGCAAACACTATTACAAAATAATGATGTGTTGGTGAATATTTTAAAGAACAACATCAATCTTCAACTTGTCTGCAACGCAATGTACAGCAAGCAGCGCATGACGCCAAGTTTCATTGCGGGCCTATACGGTAGATTACAAGATTGTAAAAATATTAAAGCGCTTTTTCAGGTTGAGTTCACGGCTTGCAGAAGTCAGGCCTTGCAAAACCAGTTATTGGAGAAAGCGAACACTAGTCAGCTCCACGAAAGGAACACCTAGCTGTGGGTGGGCGTGGTTATATTATCACTCCATTTCGGAAGCATAAGAATGAGTACATAGCACAATAGTTGAAGTTGAACTTTCATGATGAGTTTCTAACAAGACTGTAAGAAATTTGTGTATGAATAAACAAAACCAGTGTCTGTAGACCACAAATGACTTCTTATATAACAAAGAGCCATGCGAGTAAGAAAGGCGTGCATGGATAGTGGTTACAGAAATTCGTCCTTACGCAATTAACCGTAGATGTGTGAAAGCGCATCAGATGGTGGTGAATTTCGGTAAAGGGCCTCAGGACCTCAGGTGAAGTGCCCATCTGTGCTTGGAGACATCCGGAGTGTTCCTTCTTTTCAAGTTCGCAAAGCGATAAGTTGCGAAAGATTTGTGGATTTTCTCCTGAGTGGATACTACAAGAAGGACCGGATGCTCGATCCAAAAAAATCGATTCAATTTAGTGTGAGGAACAGCATGGCACAATGATGAGCACTCATCCGTATTATTTTAGTTACAGTTTTTCAAGGGGAACATTTTTGTAATCACGAAGCGCTCAGCAAAGAAGATGTTATGGCTTATATGAGTGTTCCTATGCTCGTGAAGCGTGCGTCAGACCTTATCTCGCTGGGTCAGATATGCGTGTTTTGGGAGCCCATACTGCTTCAGGAAACAAGGGATTAACTGAATCGATTTCTTGACGATAGTTCTGCAAAAGCGAGATGGCCATGGAGCATAGTGGAACGCGTTCACGAAGAGTACGACAATCATCCTTGCTAAGAAGATAGTAGCTGCTCTTAACTTTTAGCTGGTTACGTACAGCTGCTGCTGCAGTAGGTGCCTTGCTACTAAGTTGTGAAGAAAGTTTCGGCTGCTATTCGCAATTCGGAAGATCATAACTCTTCATCTACTGCATCTTTTCTTGCACTGTAAACACCATTCGACTCGCTACACCCTCGGCAACATAAGCATGCTTGCATACCTCATTTTGATGAAGGCATGGCTGCTCCGCGGGGTTGTAAGGCAGCCATTTCTTGTGTTTTTCAAATCAAAACTACTTAAAGACACCAGAAGGGGGTAATTTTGGCTTACGGTAGGACAGACGTAGTGTGGACGAGTTCAAGTGGCCGCCATTGCACAAACTCGCCAATTTAACGCCTTGGCATGGTGCCAAAAGAAGATGTTTCTATTATAATTTCGTTTTTTCCTTCACTTTTTACTTTGTTCTTTCTTATATTGTTTCTAGATGTACTTACATGAATGCTAATGTAGTTGCGAATGGCCACTCCACTGCGCTGGGAGTCAGGTGCTACAACTAACGTTGGCCCACGGCCCGTCTCCTACAGCGGACAACTCGGAATGGATGCGCTGATGCGAATGAGATGCGAATACACACCGCAGCGTCGCGCTTTCGAGTCCGGGTTTTTTCGCCTATTATCGCTTCTAACCTTGAGTGTTCGTCACAAAATGCTCATTTCTTTGCATCTTCATCTTGTTTCGGACCCCCTTCCGGTTCCTTTAAGGTGGGTTATGACATTTAGGTGGAGGAGGTCAATACTTTAGATATCCCCCGCAAGTATAGAAGCTCATCGTTCTCTGCCGTTTTAGTTAAAGCGATTTGATCGAATGAAGATTCGAGCCACTCATTCTCACTTCTGCACCTCTGAAACCATATGCCAAAGTGTTCCTTCCAATGTTTTAACCCCACTCCCTGTAGCTCCCACATTTGTGGTTGCCCTTGGTGGGAGTCGACTGAACGAGAACTCGTGAAGTGAAGTCATCCAAAAAGTGCAATTTTCGCAGTACTTTAAAATTCCCGAACTACTCGAAAACCTCGTGGCATTCCAAGAAAGGCATATATTCAGAAAAAGCAACATTTCGTCTGTCTGAGGAGCACAATATGGAAGTTGATGTGAGTTGGTTCATGTTGACGCGCATGTGAACGCGCAAAACCTGCAAGAACTTTCCCTGCAACCTTATAGCTGGTCTTTTCTTTGGGAGTTATTTGAATTCTTCAAATGGGTAAAAACTGATTTTCTGTCATTGTGTCGTTCAAACATGGCCTATGTCATTCGCGTCTTCGAAAATAATGAGAAGACTGAAAAGTGGGGTTTTTCAGTAGAGGTTCCATCCAGAAACCTCGAGGAAAAACAGAAACTCAATCGATATGTTCTATCAAACCTTATATTATTTACACATAGAAAAACAGACTCATACGGATTTGTTTTTGTAGCCCTGACATGGTGATTTTAAAGAAATCCTACTATACGAGTAAGGAAAGGCAAACCAGAGAGTCTACGATGTCTGTCACACATTAGGAAGACATCAATCATCCTCTAACTTTTCGTTCGCTGGCGAAGTTTGCAGCATATTTCAGGTGGTGAACAAAATTTTGGACATTTTCTCGCTAACAAAGAGCATTTATAGTGTGAATTCGACACAGTGAAGTTATCGCGACGATTTCACCTTCTTCAGTTTTCTGCAGCTTTTTCGGGTTTTTCTGGAACGTTGATGATATGCTTGCAGCAAAGCTGGGCCATTGCGGGCACTTGAAATTATCAAACAGTGCTATCGCACTGAGAGAAGGATAAAAACTTGCACATTTGAACATTTTGGAGGGATTTTGGAGGGATCTTCGAAGGTTCAACCTGCACACTCAGGCGTCTGTTAGAGCCTCAGCTTCGGTCGAGGATAGAAAAGGTCCCTTCCCCCTTTAGGTACAGGTAAAGATGGGGTCCATAGTGAGATGCCCCCTCCCCTCATTGGCACCAACGAACTTTCGCACTTCTCTAACTTTTCGAAATCTTGCTTCAGCTAGCTTGTGCTATGGCAATCTAAGCTTGTCGCTTAGTAGCATGCTGCCGAACGCTTCTATGCGAGTGGACGGATTTGCGCTTGCAACTCAATGCTGTCGCTCTTTTCGCACCTATTTTCTTCCATTTACTTCATCGGTATCAGCAGACACTATCAGTATACCGTCCTTCCTGATCCTCCAAATGCAGAGGTAAATGGATTCCACAATTATCCCATTCTAGCTGTGGTTTCGATGCCTGTTCTGGGATATTTCCAGGATCCTGGGTGTGGAGTTGTTACAATAGATCCACACTTGTTTAATGGTCACAATACACCACACAGCGTTCTTTTCTCCGCATCTTAGGTAGGGTTGCATTCATACTTTGCGCAACGACGCCGTCGCCGCCGGTGCCGTCGTAAAACTGACGCCGACACCGGCGTCAATTCGATGCCGGCATCGGCGGTGACGGCGTCAAACACACGCAACCATTTGCCAGCCGCCGACGACGTTGTCTATAGATAATGCGCAGCGTTTGCGAAATTCTTGACCCAATCACACTACAGTATGGTGGTCGTGGCCGCTTCGAATCTTGGCGCTGTGCCAATACACGAAGCGGTCACGATCACCATACTGGCACAGCGCCAAGATTCGAGGCGGCCACAATCACCATACTGTAGTGAGATTGGGTCAAAAACTTCGCAAACGCTGCGCTTTATCTATGGACGCCGTCGTCGGCGGCGGGCAAATGCAGGCACCGACGGCGACGGTGTCGGTGCGCAAAGTATGAACGCGGCCTAATTGGCTAGGGTTTATGACAATATGTAGTGTGTGCGGCAACCATTTCCTTTCCTTTGCACCCTCTCGAATGTATTTATACGTCTTTCAAGGCTCTGTTCAAAAACCCTCAATTCATCTGCCAGCTAACATCTTGGTGCTCACAAGTTGATCATTTTTCAAGCTAACTGTAGCGCTAGTCATCAACATAGAAGCCATTACTTTGGGATCAAACTAATGCGGATAGTAAAGGTACGACGGGAACCGATCTCCGTAGGCTTCTCGACACAATATCGCTCACGTTTTCCGTTTGATCGATACCGTGCGACGGATTGGTCACCGTCGCACAGTCATAACTTCGTTTGCAGTGAAAGAAATGGGGAAACATGGACAGCGTTGTATTCGTTTCAGCGCGACGAGTTCAACCATGTACAAATGTCAATAGCTTTTCCTAGAAAGCTTGCGAAAAACTGTCTACATTCTCATATCATTCTCATATTCAATTGCTGCTCGCTTATATTCACACAAACATCATTTTCCCGTGCATTTCTCTTGAAATTGCAGGTCTTCCCCAGCGAGAGCATTTCACGACATTTCGGAAGTTCCAAAGCCCTTAAGGAAACTGAAATGATTCAAAATGCAATTTTGTGTGTTTCATTGATGCGCATAATTGAAAGCTTAAACCACCAAAGATAGGCCAAAACTGGGAGATATTGTAGGCGATTCGGCCAGCTTTCGGCAGAATCACACTTTTTTTGAAAGTATATGTCACTGACCATGATCTATTTCCCGCCAATAACTGCCGGCTTGGTCGTACTTTTCTCACCCTTAATGACTTTTCTATCAAACGATCAGATATTTGACAACTACTTGCTTACGATAGAAAGAAAAACATTATTAATGAAAGCCCTCATTCAAATATTGAGTATGTTTTCTTTCCATCAAAAAGGTAAACGCTCTCCTCAGCACCTTAGGATAAGGAGGGTAATAAGGAATGAATTTCTTCCTCTCTCGAGGAGAACACAAAGGGAAGTAGTGCATCCTTTTGATAATGAGCAAAATTTCAAAGATGGCGGTATTTTCCAACATGTGAAGCATCTGTTCATCAGACGATTGGTCAGACTTTTTCCGCGGCGCCGTAAGTACGACTTGCCGAAATCGTTTGGAATTCTGCTGAAGAAGCAGTGAGCTGGTACCGTGAAGGATTTTCAAAGATTGCAGGTTGGAAGCTTTGGCAATTCGCCTATGTTCTTGTTGCTCTCCTAACAGATAAAGCTGCGAACGACTCGCACTCACCGCGGGCGGCCGCGCGAAAATTCGACCAGTCACCACACACCCCTTCTTGTACCATGTCCCGCCCATCCCAGACTCGTTTCCATGCGCAGGTTGTTCACCATGTAGCGTCCAAGCTCCTCCCACCACAGCAAATGCTCCGCCCATTGTGCTCAATTCTCTCGTGACCTTCAAAAACTCATCGCTGATCTTAAACACAGCATTAAGGGTAATGCGGTGATGGAGAAATCCCTACAAGAAGACACTCACATGGTAGTCCTGGGCCTAAGAAGGCTATCTGTGGCGAAATCCCGGTGAAGAAGCGCCCCTCCAAGCTGTAGAAACCCTGCAAAACGCCGCAACCATGCAGCGGTTCCGCTTCTTGGACACAGCGGTCCCGCCTCCCGATGACGTAATTCCCGATTGACTGGGGTGGGAGTGGCCAAGGAGGTGCGGCAGGATCGGAGGTTTTGCGGCGCGCTTTCGCAGTTTTAGCTTGATACTCACTCAAAAAAATAGATGTTGTCGTATTTCCAGACTTTCCCTTGTGTTTACTTGGCAACATGCCAATGGAAAACTAGGTAAGACTGACTACCCGCTCCCTGACGGACAGGTCGTCCGCGTCGAGAATCAGCAGTGGAAAGGGTCCTATTTCACGGGTTTTTGGCCATTTCCATCCGTTTTTCTCCACTGTCCTGTTACTAGGCATCTCAACTTTCGCATTCACTACATCTTTTACTTTTCGTCCGACTTTCCCCTAATGCTGCCTTCAACTTAGTCCATGTGCGCTCTTTACTTGTCTTTCCATGTCCTTCCCTCCAATGTTGTCCCCACCTCCACAGGTTGTTTTTCACATTATGCCTAATTTCGTGACAGAGGGACGGACGGGTGGACAGGCAGAGGGAGGGACGGATAGACGGATGGACGGACAGCGGACAGACAGACAGACGGACGTTTCATAGTATATACTAGAAATATTGGTCCACGTCGCTCCATTCCCCAAATTCGGATTGAAAATTCGATCAAACAAAATATGTGTTCTCAGTGGGTAGTTTGAGCATCTGAGCATAATTCCGTATGAAGGTCGACCACCTTTTGCCATGATGTGGGCGCCGAGAGCCGGTGTCACAACGCGCAAAATGACTGTAACTTCTGTGTTTTGTAGCTAAATTACCCCTTGAAAAAGTAGAAAAGGTGGAAAAAATCACTCCTACTGCATGAAAGGGGCTGTACCGGAATGGCGGGCCAATAGTATCGACGCTTTTTTTTACAAGTTTGTCTATCAAACGATCAACGAACAAAGTGTATATAGAATAAGCAGTATCCTCCGTAATCCTTGGCTAGCTATGGTGTGTCAGTTATCTTTTGTAGGGCTCATTCTTTATAGGTGCTCAATTTCCGAGTATACACCTTTTGATAATATGGGTAACTCACTGGTATGGGGGCACGCATCAGGACCCGTTACGTCACTGGAACTCGTGAACTGAGGCATCGCGAGCGACAAGGTCCTTATTGGTCTCATTGTGAGTAGGTTCCATCCCGCTGCGAGCTGAGATAGTTCACAGCGGGACCTGCAAAGAACTTGTCGCGCACGGCGACAACTTACCTTGTCCAGAGATAACCTTCATATGATTTTGTAGACAAACAGACAATTATATGCAATATCCAGGTGCTGAACATATTCAAAAGAGTGAAACATATTGTATTCTGTAGTCACTACTAAGGCGTTCTGTAGTCACTACTAAGGCGCCCTTAGTAGTGACTAGAGAATACAAAAATTTATGAAAGAGTTATGGTCTGGATACTGGGGAAATCAGGGAGTAATCGGTAGCAAGAAGGGCAAAGAAAACGAAGTATTACGTCTCGCATATAAGCCCGCACTTTCATCAAAGGAGGGCAGTACTATAATCACAAGCTTCCAAAGCAGTTTCGATGAAAGTATGTATAGAGATGAGTAAGAGCATAGCTTAGCAAAAGCGTAAAACCATTCTCATCGACAAACCATAGCACGCGCCCAGATGGGCGGGCTCGAAATCGAAAATTCGTTGGATCGCTGCGAGGCAGTATGAACGGCGGGAGGTCTCCCCATTACATGATGGAACGCCAGCAACACTTAGAGCATTTCAAATTATCAATCATATGTAGGCAAACAATAGATATAGAGCGGAACTATTGATTGTAGTGCGAGGTGGAGTGAAAGCCATATTAAAAGAACATCGAGGTGTTAAGAAAAGTCATGGGCTACTGCTCTATATTGAGTGAACTTATCACCTTATCAAATAAATATGAATTGTCAGATTATCCTGTAGTAAGCAATACATAGCAAAGTTAATATTGAGGCAGGTGATATTAAATTACAAAATGTAATATTAAGTGTAATATACATGCATGTAATATTGACGGTATTAAATGTTATTTTTACATCATACATGTGGATTCAAAGAAATCAGTCTTATGCTTAAGTTTTCGTACATATTGTGAATGGTATAGAATGACATAGAAACCAGGGATTGAGGGGTGCTAATTGAAGTGAGTGTCTAAAACCAAGATGCGAAAAAGCGGTTGTGCCACAAAGTAACCGGAAACTCCTAAAACTGAACGCATCTACAAAACCCTTTTTCCGCTTCCACGCTGTTTCCTGAATTTTCACATTCCATGTCTCGCTTTTGAATGATCTCCAACAATTTCATCTCTCATTTCGTCGTTATTATAATGATGCTTGTAACAATTTAAGTGTTAGTGAATGAATATAATAGAATAAAGATCCTAATATCAGCGCCAAACACAGGTTTTGCAGTGAATGAAGTCCACCAGCCGTGTGAATAGGACACAAAGATCGCCAAAATGCTTCGCTGAGCAATCTCCGTCCACAATCGGCCGAGTCACTGCAACGTTACATGGATTAAGGTGCGACTCGAAAGTGTGGCAGGTGGTTTCTTGCAGTACTGCAGACTTACAGAAGCTTTATCAAGTTACTTTCTTTCCTTGGAATTTTGGGCCCTCGGAAAGTTCGCCCTCGTCATAGATTGCCATTAGAATAACGAGCAAACTTTTGAAAAGACGTTTCGAAACCGTTCATAATGCCTAATGGTGTGTACCAGAGTTCATGGGGCTGTAAAAGTTGCCACGTTCTTGTTAAGAGGTGCGCGACAGTTATCACAAAAATCACCTGCAAAATGTTCAGCTAGCAACACGGCACCCTTCGAGGGCGCTGATAGTTTTCCTGCCTCTACAATGCATCTTCCTTTTCACTTCCCACATGAACATAGTGACCGGATCAGCTAGTGGTGAATGGATCCTCGTCCGCGTCACTATAAGTAACTCATAACCCATCTCCATCCGGTCTGGTGCATCTTCGGAGAATATGCATTGTGAAATCGAACTTTGCAGATCAATTCCAACTATCATTATATACTATAAACATGGCAAATCAGAGAATGCAAAACTGTTTTCAAAATAATCGCCTTCAGCCTCATCACAGACTTTCGTACGTTTGAAATTTTGCATGTGCCATGAAGGTACGGCTCATCATTTTCGTGCCAGCATTTCAAAAGCGCTACTAAGAGAGTCCAGATTTGAACGTCTGGTAGAGCGAGATTCTTCTCTGAATGATCCACTCAGAATAATCCATCGCGTTAGCGTCCAGAGAACCGGAGGTTCATTCGTCGTGTGTGATGAAGTCAGGGACCTGCTTAGCGCACCGGTCCAGGACTATCTTCGCTTTGTATGCTGAGGCGGAATCTGTAGAAAGCACCAGTAGGCTTCTGCGGAGTGGAGATCGACCCACGGCTAGAGAACTTTTTCTAGGATATCCTTGTAATCCGCCGCGTTGATTCACACGTCACCTTCGACGAAAACAAGTGGAGTTTCTCCTGGAGATGTGTCTTCTCTCCATACTATGATGGATTGAGGCTGCTTCGCACTTTCTTGAAATCTCCCTTGGCAGTAGCACCAGCAAGTGAGTCCCCAATAATCCTCTAATTCTCGAAGTTGAGGAGTGGATCCGACGTGGAATTTTTTTCATCGCTAAAGACGATGTCTCGAGCGTGTCACCGTGAACCGTTGAAGCCCCCTTTTCAATTTCCCAATCTCCTCCTCTTCAGTGTCCGTCAGGGGTTGGCATTTCTGCGGACGATTGGGTATCTTCTCGAGCTTTTACTAGCTATTTCCTTCTTAGTGACCTTCCGCTTATTTCTACGTCTTTTGCTTTGTTGCGCAACAATTTCCAAGCGTTCCTTTTTTTCTCTCACGAGTTTCACGTTTTTCCGGTTCGTAACTGTCGTGAGACGCCCTATTCCTTCTCTATCCTCTTCGGCTTCAACCTCCAGAATTTTCAGTCAAAATATAGTAGGCGAGTGATGTGGGAAAATTTCTAAAAAAACTCAGAAAGTTTCAAATGTTCAGATGCACAGGGCAATTTGCCGCACCCTGTATGGAATTGAGAAACGGTCAGTGAAGTCACTAAGCCACGCGGTAGCCACGCCCAATAGCATGTGGAGGATTGCAACCACATAGGTAAGAACGAAAACAAAACCCTAGCTCAGCGAAATAGCAAAATACCGGACGCCGTATCCGTAATAATGGCAGTATTGGTCGATGATGTGAGGGAGCCACAGCTTGCCAGAGCAGCCGGCTAGAGGCAACTCGGACAATTTGTGAAAGTTGCCGTGCCCGGTGAGCCTACCTCAATTCGCGGTCAAAATCCGTGTGGCCCAATATACACCACTGCCTTTGACTTGAAACGCAATACTCGAAAACTGGGATTTTACGTTTCTTTCGTGGAGAAGAGAAGGGTGGCAGCCGAAGACGTTGCACTCTTCTCGTGACGCGGGAATGAGACAGCGGGACACCGACGCCGCTCAGATCACGCTTACCGTCAAAACCCCGCCCACGCTCGGCATGGTTAGTAGGAGCAGTGGCATTCATGTGGCAAAAAATGTATTTGCCGGTTGCGATGAGATACGACCCATGACAGTTTTTCATGGTGAAAGCAAACATAATGGAAAAAGCTGAGAGATATTTGCATGACACCATAAAGCAAAAAATCGTCCAAGAGCTACTGTGAGGCAGTTCCAGGCTATAATCTCACACGAAGCCAGAGGACATGGAGGCCTATCCTCTGAGTTTTTGCAGATTTCCTCCCAGTTCTTCTCTACCGCTACAACCATCAGCACCTAAGGTAGTGATGGAATTACCTACATGAGATGATTTGCAACCCTCAACTCACTTCTCCGGCCAGTTTATTGGAAAGCATTATTATCATGGCCAGCGTGTTGATGCTTGTGGCGTTTTCATAAGCCTAAACATGCGTCAAGAGGAAACATGGCTATTCCACCGACGTCTCTCCATCCCATGACACTAGTGCTCAGTCAGAACATCAGTAGCGGATGGACGGAAGTCCTCACAGATGGGAATTTTGAGGTGCACATGTGCTCATACAGTGACTCGCAATGGTAAATATGTATATGGCAAGAGATCATTTGTTATTGATGCGCACACTTTTTCGTTGCTCATTCTTGGATTTTTGGGCGAAATCGTCGGAGTGAATGAAAGACTAAATCCTTGCCTCATGGCCCGAAACTTTGTAAAGGTAGGTATCGATTGGGAGAATCGCAAAATTTGGGTTTCGTAGAAATGCTGGATTGTAGAAGGTGGGGAAAAGGATAGATGCTTACCGTTGGCAAAGCACTGAAAGGGCGAGAGAATTGGATAAATGAAGATTTCACAGTTCTGCAACTTCACAAAAGCAAATTCTGCATTTCCACACTTTTTCCTATCGACTGGAAGAATTGCAGATCTTGTGTTTCTGTAAGCGGAACGCGATTATGGAATTGAGAAGAAAAATCAGAAACGTTAAGAACTGGAGAAACGCGGATCAATCTATGTTACCCTCTGTCCTTGTCCGCAGATTCCACAATTCCGCAGAAGCGCGAAACCACTACGAATGCTGCCTCATGTCATTCAATTGTTGACCCTTAATTCAGTTGGCCAGCATTTCATTCACACTGACGATTCTCCCTTGTATCCCTCATAAACCTTGAGCATACAAAATAACCTTGGCTTAACCCTCCCGAAACCCTTCAAAAGTGATATTTTTCCGCCGTTTTTGGAGTTCAAGACACACGTCTCCGTTGTGAGCTGCTTTCTTTATACGCTGGGGAGATAAATCATGTCAGACCTTTGTTTTTAGTACAGCACACCTTTTGCGAGCCTCAGTGCTCCCGCAGCAACCTCTATGTAGTATGTACATAATTTTACAGCCACGTAGTATAAACATCAAAAGCAAATTGCCCTTTCAGAGTACATGACAGATAGCATGTCCTGTGACAAGTCTGTTTTAATTTAAAAGAGTGGAACACGGGAATTGCTGAAGTGCTCTGTAAAACCGTTGAAGCAGAAGAGGAGAAGATAAAACCCAGAGAAGTATTTAGTTAAAATAGTAGGGATTAGATGAGTATCCCTTCATCATTTTTGAGCTCTTGAGCATGAGATCTCATCTCCCTAAGTGGGGTCCCTCAAGGCGGGGTGCTCTCCCCTCCTCTCTTTCTCGTATACACATACGACTTGCCCAAGGTTTTCAACAACTTTGGGGTATCATGCCAGACGTATGCTGATGACATAGAACTATGTGAAACAATTCAAAGTGTGAAAGATGTCGCCGCTCTCCAGTCAACTACTATTCAGCAAATGGTAGAATGGTCCAGAGATTAGGAGCTGCCTCTTGCTACAAAAAAAACTTTGTTTTTCCAGATTGTTGAGCATTCGGAAATCAACTCTACAACACACCACTTTAATGGTACAGACCTAATCAAGATTAGCAATGTTAGTGACCTCGGTTTCCTTTCAGCGACAAGCTGAATTTCGATGAGCATTACAAATCTGTTGTCACTAGAGGTAATCACAGAATCTACAACTTGTCCAAAGAGTTTCATACCAGGTATCCTCGCATACCCTCGCAAACTTATAAGACATATATTCGACCTGTACTCGAAATCGGAGCTATTATCTTTCCCCCATACAAAAAGAAGGATACTGATATGCTCGAAAGTGTTCACCATCACTTTACTCGAAACCTCGTTATGCATTGTAGTGGAATTAGTTACCAGGTCATACCCAATGGTAAGAATAGAAGTGCACTACTAGGACTCAAAAGTCTGGCCTCTTGGCGTGAAATTGGTGACATGATTATGATTTTCAAAAACTTCACTGGTAGAGTTGACGTGGCAATTCTAATTTTTTTTTTGAGCTTATTTGATCCAATACCAGGAGTGGTACTTTCAGGTTAAGGATACGGTTACAAAAACACAGGTCAGACGCAAACGTTTTCCCATCAGAATCCTATCCCTTTTCAATAGGCTCTTTCGGCAAAATCTTCTCGAAGTCATTAACTCGATCAGAAGGTTGGTTTCTGAAGTTCAATTACATCAGCGGTATTTCACTCTGTTTTTCCTCATTGTTTCGTTTCATACGTTTTAGGTGCATTTGTTTTTTGTACATGACTATTTCTCTATCTTTTTCTTCATTGTTTGTTTGCGCTGCTGAGCATCACTTGTTACTTTCTTTTTGAACTCGTAGGCATAGTTGCAGTTCTCACGCGAACGCTTGTTTACGTCTCCGATGAATAAGTAAATAAATGAATCTTCCAACTCCTCTTTAAAAAACGCGTTACAACAACATATGTATGTACAAAATATGTCGTTCAAAGAAAAGAGATAGGGCATGGCCTGGAGCGACATGATTAAGAGTATTACGTGCAGAAATGAAACACAAGATGAGAAAGAGATGTGTTACTGGGAAACAAACTATTCCGAACTGGCCAGTGCAAATTTTAGCGGATTTTTTTTCAAATTTAGCTGTGTCGTGCACACCTTTTGTGCTGGTTTGTGTGGAAATCTTCGCTTCGACACCCAACCTAAACTATCCTCTGCGCTCAGGTCATCTATCCCTGGTGAAAGAACATTGAATTCGCCATTGAATCCTGAACCACAAAAAAGATAGATAGTACGAGCACTGTTGCCATTATATGGGCTCCTGCAAAACAGAGGCTACGCTAAGACCTACCGTAGAGACGAGGCTTTTAAATCACTGAATTTTTCTTAATCACTGAAGTTTATTATGGCAGGAGAATCAAGAGCATATGTAGAACAAGACGAGGCTGATACTGGAGAACTGTGCGGGCTATGCCAGAGCAGGAGCAGTTGACAGGTGTGTGCCATTGGGACAGCTAATTCGCGTAGCTACCTGATGGCGGCAATGGGTGCCAGCCCAGCTAGAGCCGCCGTATTAGTTGATTCCCAAAGCCATAACGCACAAAATGAGGCGTAGGTCGTTCAAGGACCAAACTAAGGCGACGTCCTTAGTTCGCACCCACTTCGTCGCACGGCAGATGCCGCGGAGTGAACTCTCTTTTCTGATGGCGCCTTCCCAGACTTCTCGATCAATGATGTTTGTAGGAAGGCAACAAGCTGTTACACAGATTGGAAGCAATCAACCATTGTAGACTGTGCCACATGTATTTCAACGAAATTGATCACGTTCTCATACAGCAAGTGCAACAGTGCACGTTCTCATACAGTACAATAGTATTCCTTTGTTGCCTTCCACATTCATCGCGGAACATGAAATGAACGAAACGAACACGAATGACATGAACGTGAATTCAAAAAATTGTATTATTGGTACTCAAAGCTGATTAATTGCACTTCATAGTCATTTACGTCCTCACGAAACGACACCACGTAATCGATAGAACTCCGAATACTGATTACAACTGCAAAAACCAGAATTGCTAAATGCCATTCCGAAGCGAGTTAAGAGGGGACAGAGGTTGCTTGTGACCATTGGCGAATCACTTTCCCATAAGCACGGCTGCTGCAGATCAGTATCGGCCACCCTAGCCTGCTGGTACTGTTCCGGTCTACAGGACAGAGGTAGTGGGTTCGCTTCCTGCAGGTGCAGATTTTTCTGCATTTTGTGTTTCATTGTCAGGAAGTGCTTTTCCTTGACTTCTGCACGTTTCCTTGTACTGGTACCTATCGCACCCATCATTTACTCTGCTACTTGTATATCTACTAATATTACTCAAAATTCACGATTTTAATAACGAATTCAATTGTTATACTCAACACTAGAAAATCAAATTCAACCGACTTCAAGCCATAACACTGATGAAACACTGATGAAACAGAGCAAAAAAGTGTGTGAAGCAAAAAAGCTGACTACAAGTTGCTGAAATTGAATGAGATTATTGAAACGCAAAGAACTGGAGTGCAGCCCCAGCAATAGTTTGGTTATCGCCCTTGTGGGCGTGATCAGCGCATTGCGTACGAGTTGCCATTCACTGTTTGTCAGCTTGAGTGGTAAAGGTGCGGTGGAAACTATAGGACGTTGTTGAGGATCAATAAAATTCACTGTTGAGGATCGTTCTACCCTATTCCAGAAATTGTGGACTGTCGTGCCCACCACTGAGACAGTTAGAAACAATGTGTAGCACGCGGATACGATTTGCTTAACACGCATCCGAAGAATATTCCTTACGGGGACACGAAAAACACACTTGCGGTTGTCGGAAGAGCTCATCTGTGTAAATATGTATAGTCCACATTTGCCTATGTATCCGCTCGTTCATCCTGTGACCGCCTGCTTTTTCTGTGACAGATTTTGGCATAATTTTATTTATCAAAAGATTAATATGAGCAAAGCACACTTGAACCGCACCAATTTTAGGTAGCCGTGACTGGAGCAAGGGCTGAATTGTATGGAACTCCGGGCAGATTTTGACTTATGCATATATTTTGCCCAATCCCTAGTAGAAGAAAACATAAGGTTTCTCATCCATTCTAGGCCTGGGTAAATATGGCATCCATGGTGAGATGCCACCCCCCTCATTACTCGCACTGTAAAAGTTTTATATATTTCGAGTGAGGAAGGAAATGGAAAGAATACACCGGTGGTGTAAGATTGAGGACGAAACTCGCACATAAAGCTCGTAATCCATCTTCAGGGCAGTCCACAGTTCGATGAGGTTCCAGTAAGTAAACATAGGCTTTCAAAAAGAGCTTGGAATGGAATTTCGATGGCCTCAGTTGAGAACGTCCCAAAGATCAGCAAAACTTGGCGGAGGGCAACAAATTTTTCAAAACGACGAAGTGCACTGAAGAGTTCCTTGCTATGAAGCTGCAGCAGAACGTTTGCAAGACGTTAGCATAGCAAAGCCTGAGGGCTTAAAATTTCTGCAAGCAACAGACATCAGCTCAGAAAGTGCATAAAAAGAGCCGTCTGCAAGGGCACTAAAAGAATGAGACAGATTACTTAATTACTACGATAGCAGATTAGTCTCGTCACACGGCGGTGTTCTCTGATACCTTTACCTTCGTCTTAAGACAATCACGCTGAAGATTTTGGCTATTCTTAGACTGCGATAAGCATTTGAGCACTAGATAAAAAAGGGTTACCACACGGATGCGACATAGTTTTGGCTTATCTTCGCGTCTTGTGAAAAATACCGAATCTCCTCAAACGGGATTTTTGGAGAAAGTCATTCGTCCTAAAACTACAGTCATTCGTTCTGGATCTACAAAGATATCAGGAGTATGAGGAAAAAATATTGGGTAGTCTAAAAAGTTTTTCGTATTTTCAAATACTGCTTTCTCCCTCCAAACTGCTTTCCAGCAATCTCTTCTGTACATACACATGTAGTACAAGTCCACACGCATCTATACGCATTATTGTCTTCCATCTCCGGATAACCCTTTTCGGCAAAATAAACATATCAGCGGTCAACCTCATTTTCAATACAAAAATTATAAAAAAATTTTTCTTTGAATGGCGTTAGACAGGGAAAGGAAAAGGTGATAATCCGATGGAGCAAGATGAAGTCTATAAGGTGAATGGGGCAGCAATTTTTATCCAAGCTCGAGAAATTTTTGGCGAGTCATTTTTTCACTAGTGGTAAAAATTTTTTTGAATTTTTCCTTTTAAAAAATTCTCGAACTAGGATAAAAGTTGCTTCCTTGAAGCCCTGATCTTGCTCCATCGGATTAACACCTTTTCCTTTCCCTGTCTAACGCCATTCAAAGAAAAAAATTGGAATTGAAAATGAAGTGACTTTTGATATTTTCATTTTGCCGAAAAGGGTTATCCGGGAGAGCGAAGACAACAATACCTATAGATGCGTGTGGACTTGTACTACATATATATGTACAAAAGAAATTTTGTGGAAAGCAGTTTTGAGGGAAAAAGGGTATTTAAAAATACGAAAAGACTTTTTAGACTACCTAAAAAGTCTTTTCGCTCAAATTGATGCGTCTACTTAAATTGCTGAAGTAATGTATAAAGTAAGGCAGCGGTACAAGTAAGGCAAGCACACGATCATCATAAAATCGCACTTTGAACCCTCTAATCGGCAATTTGATCAACAAAGTTTGTTTAACAAAAGGCGGTGAAGTCAACCTCGAACAGAGAAGGAGCGCCGATATGACAACTGACTATTCAGGTGCTGGTCAGTTGAACGTAATTAGCTTAACTGAGTGAGCCAGAGGAGTGCGGAGAAGGCGAAAATGAGACAAAATAGGTTTCTTTAGTAAATTGATACGTGCTTTTGTGTTACCCTCCTGAATCGAACGTTACGCGGAATCACCGATTGCACTCATTCGATATCCACTATTTGGCCCACATGTTAATATTATTGGTTTCTTTCAGCCGACTTGTTGAGCGAACATGCTTTAGAGCGCGGCCCATCGCATACCTATGATTTAACATGGGTGAATCCGTGTTAGGCAGTGGTGGTGCACAGTATGCGATGCGCTCGTTTGATGTAGAGCGAGAGCTTGTGCAACCAAAGTAGGGCCTCGCTACGTCGGTGTTCTGGCGCACCCATACCGGATCTATGGAGTCCTTTCTCTCTTTCGCGGACAACATGTTCTGCGCTCTACCACAACCGAGTTTTCAAAAAACGCCCTTTGGAAATAATCCATTGATGTTTCCGCGAATAGTCGTCCTTCGGATACTTTGAATTAGGAAAGGTATTGCGTAAAAACACCGCTCACACGTGCATGCGTACCTTTGCCTTTTACCGTAACCCAACGCATAGATGAATCTGCGGAGCGCGACTTTCGGTATCGCATTCACTCAAACTGCGCTAGAACTGTTTTCGTGCAAACTCATTGCACTATATTTTAAAATCGTTGCTGTAGCGAATTTGTACAGCACCATTGTCTTCATGGTCAAATAAGCAGACGACTGCTGAAACCTTGTACGTTTTTATGAGCCGTGCTAAGTTATATCGTATTTAGTTGTAAGTAATGTATTTGACGCACTCTTTTTTCTCGAGATCTTCCTGTTTGATAGGGCACAATATATTGACGAAATTTGCGGATTTTGATCAGAATACCGGCACCCATCGCCTGCGCTTTCCAAGACAGTGTTACGGGTAGTTTGGGTGATAAGGAATCCCTACGAGGAGTCATTCACTGGAAAACTACAGGTCTGGAAAACCTATTTGCGGCGAAATCCCCCGCGAAAGGAGCGCCTCGTAGCTGTGGCAGGGGCGGCCTTTTCAGCTCGAGCCGCCTTACTGTGCTCGGTCCGCCTTCTAGCGACTGATTGGCTAGGGTGGGATTAGAAGGTATCGCGGCCTGCTTTCTCAGTTTTGGCTCGAAGCGCACTCCAGAAAAAGGATGCTTCCACATTTCCGAACATCCCTTCGTGTTTAGGACATGGCAACACGTCAATGAATGGAAAACTCGTCCTGACTACCCGCCTCTTCACGGGAAGGCTCCACGTCGGGAATCAACGGTGGGGAAGGGTCCTATTTCTCAGGTCTTTGACCCCTTCCATCCGTTTTTCTTCAGTGTCCTGTAACTGGGCATCTAGACTTTCATATCCACTACTTCTTTTACTTTTTTGCCGAATTTCCCCAAACACTGCCTTTAAGGTTCGGGCTCAGCACTGAGCGGAGGATTCACCGGTGCTACGGTAGTTGTGGGGAGGGGGGAAGGAGAGGAGGAAATGGGGCACTTATTGTCGCATTGTCGCCTCTCTCGCTTGAGTACAGTAAAGTGCATGTTTGAACGTAAGCTTTACTTGGAAGAGGAGGAGCTTCCGCTAAACTAAGGCTTAGGCTGAAGGTCTAAGCAAAAGAAGCGTCGAAAGCCGAGCGCAGTGGAGTCCACCCAACTGCATTAGCACTGACTCCTCATCCTGTGCACTTGCTCATAATGGTCTTCTTTTCTTCTTGTTTTGGGCTTTTTCACCTTGCGTCTGTAGAAAATGAATGTGCATGAATTCACATCCATCTCTTGTAAAATACATTCAACATACCGGAAATAAGTTTAAATCTCCCTAGCATCTCCCCGGAAACAATATCTGAACCATTCATAATGGTATATAAAAACGCACATAGCTTTCAGCAGCGAGCTTATCCTACATGACGTGCTGTACAATATCACGCAAAGGGTTCGCGCAAAAAACAATTCTATGTAGGGCAACTCTATGTGAATTTCATCCCGGAAGTTGCGCGCCCGAATTGATTTATGTAGACGTTGGGATAACGGTAGTTGTCGAAGGTACAATGCACGTGTGAGCGGAAGTGCTTCTACGTGATGCCTTTAGAAAATATAGCAAATGTAGCTGAATACGAATGCTATCATAGGCGATGGAATGCTACTGGACAGACCAAGAACGAGGCTTATAGTCATGCAGACAAACCTGCTGGTCGCGTCATGTCCTTCGAGCGTGGCAGATGGGGACTAAGGTGAGGCTGAGGCTGCGTTCATATCCAAGTGAATCGATCTTCCAGAGAATTAGGGTATCCGCGATCTGGGATATTTAGCTATGTCACATATCACTACTATGTACTTCATATGTCCTTCACGGCAAATATCCAAATCGCGGATGCGCCGACACGCTGAAAACCATGAATCGCGGATATTGGATATGCTCGTTTTCTCAATCGCTACCTAACCTATCCCTGACGCAAGTCGTGGATACGCGGATACTCTCACTTTTTCGATCAAAGTGTATCCTTTTCTCGACGCAGAAATTCCGAAAGCCCCATACAGTAGGTATAAAATCAGCTCAAGAGATTGGTAGAGTCTTAAAGTGATGACGACGTTCTACGCCTTAGTTCACACTCTTTAGGACTTAACTGATACAGCTACTCCTGCTCATGACCACGCGGCCTCGCAAATTTTCTGGCCTACAGTGCTCTGCATATACAACCACCCATTAATTGCCCCAAACTCTGTTTGCAGGGTGTTTCGCGAAAAGTTCCCATGTAAAAAAAATAGCTAGTGTTGACGTGCATTCCCGCACCTACATCAAATTCCAGCTAAAAAACAGAGGGATTTTTCTATTCATTGAAAAAGCCACTCTTTCTACTCTGCAAAACGATACAGCCACTGTAGATTGAAGCTTTCAACAAAGAAGAGGCAATAAAAAACAGAAACTGCCGATTCTGCAAGCATTTGGTCCTCTATTGCTTCGAGTAACCATAGTTTTTGTAATCTGGGCCCACGAGAAGTTTTCACGTTTTTAGTCTAATTGGTATCATGTTTCGATATTTGCCTACTTAAACTCCCAAACTCCTTCAAAAATTCCCCGCGGCCACATTCTCTACACTGTAAAACTTCAATGAATTCTTCAGCAGATGAAGGTCGGGGCCGCTCGTTGTTCAGGTCAGAAGGACCAATCGGTGACGGCTTCACCATGATGGAGTGCTTCGGTTGACATAAAATGGTTCACTAACGTGCATGAAAACGAAATTCTGGTGAAGACTGGCACGAGGAGAGAATGGTAGAAATGTTCGGTAATCAGTTGGTTCATCTTTTTAGCACGAAACAAAAATTCGAAAGATTACCTCACACCATGATACCCCTCCCTGAAGCTTTTTTTTTGAAAATCTAAGTCTGTCCATCACGCGATGATGCCAGTATGTAGTCGTCCTCACCGTCGTGTGTGGATTCCTTCATCAGAAAAAACAACTTGGAGGGAAACAGTGAGAGAAAGGTATGAAATTCTAAGACGTATCAGGCACCTTGATTCCATCTGCTCTCATCCATCTTCTGGAGGAACCGGTCCGGCTTCGCGATGTTCTGGGGCAATGAACAATGTCTCCTCATTCCTCGCTTGAAAAATGACTTGCACTTCTTCAAGACCCGATAAGCAGCTTTTGTTGACACAGTACAGCCTGCAGCGAAGATCTTGCTCCCTAGCATGACTCAGTAAAACTTAACTTCTGTTTCGAAATGCTGCGCCTGTTCTATCGGAAAGCGTTTCGTCCTTCAACACCCTTCTGCTCATACAATGCACTTTGTTGAAATTGTCAAAGACTGCGTGGAACCGTCGCACTTTTCCTGCGACCTGTCATACGAACATTCCCAGCCCCTATTTCCCAGGCAAAAATCTTTCTTCAGATCAGAGTACCGTTTATCTTCTACAATTACCTGAAAAGGAAGATACTGCTACAACAAAACAGCTAGAGCATCTGGAACAAAAGCGATTGGAAAAGAGCTGATGGGAGAGATGAGGCTGCATCTTTGTACAAAATAGGTTGTGCAAACTTTCCAAAAATGATAAAGGAAAAGTCTTCTATGTTGTCTAACTGGAATTTGGTGTTCATGTGCAAAAGCACATCCACACTAGCTACATTTTTTGCTTGGAGTTGCTCGGCAAACAGAGTTTTCGAACAATTTATCGGTGGCTCTATCATTGGGTAGAGCGCAGCACTGTCAGTGGATCGTAGGCTGTTCGATTCCCTCCTGAGGAGCATCACATCTTTTCGGTTGAAAAAAGTTTCGATGTCGGTTTTGTGACCACCTTGATCAGCTTACATGTCTTAGAGGGCAGAAAGGTTGGTGCTCTCTTTGCGCTAGCTCAGGGCTACAGGAGAAGGTCGAAACAAAGCTATTCTATTTCTTCAGAATTTTCTTTATCGTGGTAATATGTAGTTCTTACCATGAAGCAGCACAGTTCGCCTGATTTTTTTCATGTGAATGATTTCATGAGCATTTCAGTCACTACATGCGAGCAATGTACTCCGGTTTTTCAGCGTACTTCCAGTGTTGTCATATTGCAACAACAGAAGCTTCTTCTGTTACAGCACGCGTAAAATGCCTAAGACCAGTCTACCGAGCATGACACAAGAAAGGATATTTAAGGTCAAGGGGTAAAGTGTCCGCCACTGCATGGCTAATCCTGCCTGAATCCTGGGCCTTGATAGATCCCAAGCGGGGTCCAGGAAAATTGAGCTTCGAAGAGTGCTTTATTAGCAAAGCCGGCATAATAACCAAGAAATGCAGCGAGCGAACAACTGAGTTAGTTAGGTCACTAGATTGGCAATCGAAAGCACATTAGTACACAATACTAGAACATCTGAGTTTGTCCTAAAAATTTTCAAGCATTCAAAACAACAAATTGGTACGACACCTACAGACAAAAGAAAGATTTGAGAGATTTCAGGCTAGATGCCACGTAGTAGTCAAAAAATGAGTTAGTAAAAGTCTGCTGCGAGCATTGGACGATTTCAGAATAGGAAACTATTAAAATCACGTAACGAACAATCATATGATTTGTTTCACCTCTTCAGCATGCAACACAAAGCTATTTCAAAGATCGAACTGTAATATACGTGCTTCCCGAGAGCCTACACACTCACCACATATTATAGCTACAAAAAAGGCACACCTCGTGACAAACTGTAACGATGTCGCACCCATTACTGGAAGTAGAGATTTTAATTCATACACCAGAGAAGAAAAACGAACGATAAGCTCAAGAAACGCCGAAAACGAGGTTCCCTCAATACAGTCCCCGTACGAGTGCTACCGCTTAGATTCGAGACTCTGAGATATCACTCATATTCCAACGGCATCACCGGTTTTGTATTGTTAAAGTTGTCTTGACTAGTGGAATTTCATGTGTTATTTCAAGTTTTCATAATGATTCGCGAGCTTCCTTCGCCACGTAAACGCCACGTTGGCCCTTGGTTCATGCATCACCGGGGTTTCGGTTTGCGGGTGCGGCTCGGTTGAGGTCGAGCGGGCCTATCGTCGCGAGGGAGTGCCGTGGTGTCGCAAAAAGTATGCGGCCTGGACTACTACCGTAGAGTCTGCCTGCTCTAAGAAGGTAAGTGCCTACTTTGATTACTGCGCGGTGTGCCTTCAACTGAACTAGGGAGAATCTTGAATAAGTAAAAAAAGGGGAAAATTGACTTCATATAGACAAAGCTCATCCCTCTATTCGAACAACATGCTCTTGAAGCTTTCCGAATGTTTCGCAAGGCTGTGAAGGCTGTAAACACAAGGATTTCTGTGTAAACATAATTGGAATGGAAGGGAAAACCATTGGGCCATATTGGGCCTATTGGGCCATTGGGTATCTTTTTTGGAGCTTCGCCCTATTTGTGATGCTTTGCAGATACCACGAAAATGGCCCGTCTACCCGGATCCCATTCCAACCGTCTCAATTAGAATTGAGGTAAACCTGTGGTGATAATGGGTACGTACTCGTGAGAGAAGTGCGTATATCACACGAATAATAGTCCAAACTCCTGGGTGTGTACCCCAATGTCAGGATGCCGCACTGCGGCATGTCGCAGGCGAAGCAATGCAGACGAGCTAAAAGTGCCATGTTGTTGGGTCCCGAAGCGATTAGAAGTCAACTGCGTATCGCACCCCTAGCATTACGTTGTAATCGTTCTGAGACCCAACTACCGCGACACGCATAGCTCGCACCACTGCGTCGCACGCCGCTTGTCGTCGTGCAGCGTACTGATGTAAGGGTACACACCCTAATCTCCTTAGTGGCGATATCCCCTGAATGGTCTTGCATATCTCCGTTATCTATTGACATGAATGCCGACGAGGCTTCCAGGTTCCTGATTGTGGCCAAAAACCTCGATGACTACCGTAAGAAGGCCGTGACCACCTTATCGATGTGTTCGTGAACCTGCCCTCTCGCTGTTGTAATAGTGTGAAATATGTGATAAAGTGAAGGGATTACTGCCTGATAGACGTGGGATACTGCTCTCTACCTCGGACTGCCATTATTGCCTTCGTTTAACGAGCGTAGAGAAGGGTAAAAATACGAAGCGCCCCATCTACCTAATTGTATCTTCACGGAAGGAATCACTTTATTGACTTAATCGTTGGGGGCCTCTTCAAGCAAAAAACGCCATCAATGTCTCTACGACCCAGTAATTTGAAATGAAAGTTAAGCATCAAGCGTACAAATGTAGTTCATTTTGGTAGGCCAGAGGAGTTCTTGAATAATTACCGATCTAACGTGACCAATTTTTTCAGACTGAATGTGCGTGTTCTGCATAGGAGTAAGGCTACGGAGTCATGAAGAATTTAGCCTTTAAAGTCCTAGTTCAGCCTTTTTAAGGACAAATCGAAGTGTCTTCCATAAGGAATGCGTGCAGTTGGGGTGAATTCTCTACGTACAGACTGAACATGCCCACCAAAGTATTGTAGAAGCGCACTGAATCTCAGAGGCTTGCCAGCGCCAATCGGCCGATGCATTGGTCTGCAGGAAGCTGAAGTAATTCAGAAGTGCGTAGGAAATATGGGATATGGGGAGATTCACGTACTGTGAAGCAACATCGTGCATAGCCATTACTTCTCACATAAGAACCGCTCTCGCACTGTGGAACGCTTCCGCCCACCCCTCTGTGGGGAATGGCGTAACTGAGCAATGGAACGTAGAGCGAGATATTCTACCACATACTAATAAGATTCCTACGTTTTTCACATCGGTTCATTTCATAGCTTGTGAACTGTCTGAAAGCGTCTCGCCATTGATGATTTGATAAAAGGGTTGGTTAGTCTATAGTAAAAGTGGCTTAGGACTCGATAACTGAGCCATGGATGTGGTGACGAAACAATTGTCACTTCCATGTTTCGGTCCACACGAAATCGTAACAGAAGGGCGGGGGGAGGGGAGATATTGCAACGATAAAAATCGACAAAGATAGCTTTGTTGACGAATGGCATCTCTAGTTGTCAAGAAGATAAATGCATTTAGCAATACTTTCCTTGTTCAATCACAACGTGAGATGGCTTTGAACAACAACTACTGTTTATGCATCAAATGTGCCAGGCAATTTCTCACTAGAACCTCCATCTGACATGCATGACTGACGGGGAGGAAGTCTCGCGGGAGGTTATGGCTAACTTCTTTATGCTCTTGGCTTATTAATTACAGCACCCTTCGAAGAACGGCAGAGGGTGATCCAGTGAGGGTGATGCTGATTAAAGAGTTCATCCCCAAGCTATGTTAGTGCGAGCAGTGTAAGGGCTCAGCTCCTTCATCAGTAGCCAACCAAGCTCTCCTTATTTCCAGTCGGCGAAATGATGCAATTCTTGCCTGAGAGGATAACCGACTTTTACATTTGTTACCCCCTCGAGTCATAGTACATGCATATAAAACTGTGGTATCATCGCCAGGTGTGCGATGATTTCTCACAACCTGCGTCTGGCGGGGGCGGGGCATAAACTGTATGGCGGACCGGGAGGTCCAAGCCTCATACCTTGTCCTGTAACGCACACAATAAAGGCGTTCTACTAGCTGTTCTCTGTGCTGCTCTACTATATTGCTATTATTCAGCAAAAACCACTGAACCACCACCGTATTACGGTAAAAAGAGGTAAATCAACCTCTTCAGTCTCTAGCGCCCACCACAGTTTTGGTGCATCGGCCTAATTAAGCCAATTATCTCCCGTGTCAAAGCGTAACAACTTTGAGACCTGGAGTAGAGACTTGCTCATTGAGCACATTTATCCGGTCAAATACAAGACCACGAATCTTTCGATTCATAAGTCTCCCGTACAAAGTACCTGGAGCAATCTCACTGCAAAACAAGCAGTCTAAGTCTCCCGTACAAAGTACCTGGAGCAACCTCACTGCAAAACAAGCAGTCTAAATCTCCCGTACACTGTACCTGGAGTGAATTTGCTACCAAGTTAGCAAAGTAAGTATTTCAAAAAAGGAAATACATAGTAAAATAAGAGAGATGGCGCTACAGTTCCATAAGACGCCCATAGTATTGAGTGCAAGAACACTCAAAAACTTAGTACTCCGTTACAAAGAGTACACCTCTAGAACAGACTTCACTGTTATAGATGAGGAAAATTATGAAAAATGCAGATCCACTATTGCACTATTGCAAAGTGGTCTCCGGCTAATTAAAAACGGCCGGGAGAAACTTGAACAATTATTTGCAGAAATCAGAGAAGAATATAAAAACTGCAAAACTAAGTCAGAGAGAAAAGACTTAGCAGCAGAAATAGAAGAAATAGAAGCCGAATCCGGCTTGAATACAGCAATTGCCGAGTCAGAAGACTTGAGTTTTATGCTGGCAGCACGGCTCGACGAAGCAAAGTGCGCCATGAATAGGATGAATGTGAAATTAGGGTACATCACCCAAAAAGCACAAATAGAGAGTACTCAGACAGAGAATGGAGTAGCGCAAATCGTCCAAGATGAGGACGCAATCAGCACCGAAAGTGGTGAAAATAGCGTGTCAGCAGCCCCCATTTCTGAGCAAAATTTGCAAAAAAGCTCCCACAGGTCCATAAAACCTCCACAAGCATCTTTACCGAAATTTTACGGTAATGCAGAGGAATTCCCAGAATTCTGGGCGGTTTTTGAGACATTGGTTCATAAAAGTTCAGAACTGGATGTCATGGAGAAAATACTCTTGCTCAAAGAAAGCCTGAAAGGCAGAGCTCAGAACACAATAAAAGGTATCAGACTCATTCCAGATAATTATAACTGGATTATCCGAACCTTACAGGATAATTACTGTAATGAACCTGTGAATCGGTCCCAAATCATACAAAAGCTGGTAAGTATGAGACCAGCCACTAATTCTGCTGACAACTGTTCAGCAGTAATTGACCAAATACAGGTCTTAATTAACCAGATGATATCTGCTGGCTACGATGTGCGTAAAACATTCGACCCAATGTGGTGCGAAACAATTATAGCGAAGTTCCCACAAGACGTTGTCAAGCCGGTATTGATATCAGGGCAAACGCAACCTAACCAAACAGTGGAAGATTTGGTGGGTCACCTTAAAAAGGAAATTGCCGCTAAGCTGTATATCGAAAACAGACTCGGCCACGCAATCGAAAACAAACATAGCCACACAATCGAAAGCAGACCTGGCCAGGCGATAAAAAATAAGGTCAATATACCGCGAGAAAAGTACTCTCCGCGACCTCAATCTGGCGATGATTGTGTGTTTTGCCACAGAAACAATCACGCATCAATGACATGCCGAACAGTCGTAGACCAGAGTAGTCGCCGCAAAATATTAAGAGAGGAGAACAGATGCTGGAAATGCTGCGCAAGCAACCATAACAGTTACGACTGCCAAAAACCTGACTGTTCTCAATGTGGACAGAAACATCACCCAAGCTTATGCTTCAAGAGCGAATCAGCTGCAGCCGGCCATAATTATACTCCTTGGAATGCCAACCAAAGGAGCAGGAGAGGAGGACAAAGTTCTTCCAAGCCCTCTTTCGCTCAAAATAGAGATCAGAGGCAAAATACAGGTGCTGAACGTAGGAAGTTTATTAACAACCTACACGCAGAATCACAGAAAAGACAATCTGCAGCACCGTTGCAAAATCATAACGCATCTCAGCTCGTTCTAATGACAGCCGAGGGCAATCTGTGGAGCTTTAAAAAGCAAGAATACGTAAAAGTACTATTCTTTTTCGATTCTGGTGCTCAAAAAACCATAATTGAAGAGAGATTAGCCAACGAGCTGGAACTGCCAAAGTGTTCAACCGAGATCTGCACTATGTCAGGAATCGGAGGCCATATTGAAAACTTTAAAAGCGATATAGTACTGACTAAAATAGGTACAGCTTTTGGCGAAGAAATCGAGCTAAAAATCCAAACAAAGCCGGTTATTACTAACGGCTTTCCAAGCGTCAAACTGAGCGCGGCAGATGTCACATTCTTGAAGGAGAATAACATCTGTCTGGCCAATTCAAAACTACGTGGCGAGCATCAAAAGCCCCACATTCTCGTTGGTCTAGATTACTATCACGACCTTATATCCGGTCCAAATCACACTCAGAAAACACCGTCAGGTCTTCATATAACCAGAACGGTCTTCGGACCAACCGTATACGGTAAAGGGCTTTTGACAGCCGAAAACCTAAATAGTAATACTTGTCACGGACTGACAGCCGTTATTGAAGAAACTGAGCAGGAAATACTGCAAAAAATGTTTGAACTGGACGGTTTAGGCATTTCAGAGAATGAGTGTCACAAAGATGACAAAATTCACAACTACTTGGATCAGTATTCGAAACTGGTATCTTTCAAAAATGGGTACATAACTGCACCTTTTCCGCTGAAAGATAATATATCACAGCTAGATGACAACTACTGTGTAGCGATTCGACGCCTAGAAGCGCTTCAAAGCACTCTACAGCAAAACCCTGAACAACGCAGTTGGTATTGCAAAATCATACAGAAATATGTGGAGGAAGACACGATTGAACCCTTCCTTACAGCCGAAAAGGACGCAGCTGGCACGTACTACATGCCACATTCAGGCGTGTGGAAGCCTGCTAAGCAAGTACCTTTGCGAGTAGTTTTCGATGCTTCATCCAGGAAGAGAAACAAACCTTCCCTCAATGATGTGATTCACAAGGGCGAATCCTTCATAAATAAAATTCACGACATTCTAGTAGCTTCTAGGACCAAAAAGATCATCCTAATGTGTGATATTGAAGCTGCTTTTACTCAAATTCATCTTGTGGACTCTCACAAAGACCTCTGCAGATTCTTATGGGTGAAGAACATCAATCTGCCACCCACCAGAGAAAATCTAATTCAGTATAGGTTCAAAAGGCTTCCATTTGGAGTGACAGCCTCACCTAGCATACTAAATATGACACTTATAACCTTCCTAAACAGTGAAGGTTCAAAATTAGCAAGCGAAATTGCAAGTAATCTATACGTAGATAACATCATGATGCAAGCTGAAACCCCAGAAGAAGCTATGCAAAAATACAGTCAGTCAAAGTTACTGTTCAAAAAAATCGGCATGAATTTGCGGGAATATATCTCCAATTCAAATGAGGTTAATTCACAAATACCCGAGATTGACAGACTGGCATGTCCTTCAATGAAACTGCTAGGTGTACGATACGATATGGAGCGAGATTCCTTTATCGTTAACACTCGTTTTCCTACTATGGAAAAACTTACCAAGAAGGACATTGTAAGTCAAATCAATTCTATTTACGATCCTATTGGAATTGCTAGTCCACTTCTCGTTCATTTGAAAACACTAATGAGAGAAGTATTCAATTGCAAAACAGAATGGAAATCTCATCTCAATCAAGATATCTGTAATAGATGGAGCAGAGCGACCCAACAAGTCGATAATGCCCATATCGTTATCCCTCGCCTAATTACCGGCGAATCCACCACTGCGAAAAACCGCCTCTGGGTGTTCGCGGATGCCAGCAATATGGCAATGTCAACGTGCGCCTATTTGCAGTGCAAATTAACACACAAGGTCACCCCATTAATCAGTGGGAAAACAAGGTTAACACCTAAAAAGATAAGACAAACTATTCCACGTCTTGAATTGGTTGCAATTTTAATGGCAGCTCGACTTAGTAGTAATATTGCAGTGAAATACAACGATCTGTATGAAATTTCGATCGCATCTGACAGCGAAATCGCACTATATTGGATAAAGAGTAGCAAAAAACTACCAGTTTTTGTTGAAAACCAATGCAAAAAGATTCTCGAAATCAAAACCAAGCTCGAGTCCATTGGTATCTCAGTCAATTTCTTTCACGTTGCCACTACTCACAATCCGGCAGATGCCGGAACGAGAGGGCTGAATGCCAAAGAAATAAATGACAGCGACTGGGTCAGAGGCCCACGATGGTTACAAAACCCTCAAGAAACATGGCCAATAAGAAAGTTAGAATCAATCGAGATTGAGCTCGACAATAATGAACCGGAGACAATTATACTTCCAAACATCGAAATCGCTGCAGAAGTTAAAACCAGGGAAACACTCCTTGATCTGCATCGATTCTCCAGTCTGAATAGAGCACTGCGAGTGGTGTCTCAGGTCGGAAAGATAGCTAACCACTGGGCTCAATTAACGAATAAGAAACGTTCCTTGACAATGAATCTTGGAGCGGTCTCAAGGTTTTCTATAGAAAAAGAGATATCAAGTTCTGATATTGAGGTTTCTGAGCAAATAATTTTTGCTCAGGAACAGAGTCACGAAAGCATTGAAAATCTTCAAAAACGATTTCCCGACAAAAAGTTAGTAACGGATGAATACGGTATAATCAGGCATGAATCTCGCCTCCAAAATGCTGCTCTTCCTCGAGATACAAAGTCACCCATTTATATACCTCCGAAGTCAGAACTTGTTCGACTTATCGTACAGCAAATCCACCACGATAATGCTCACTGCGGAAAGGAGCATACATTAACTATTGCACGTCAGAGGTTCTGGATACCTCGGGCTTCGAATGCGTTCAAAAAGCACTTGAAAAATTGTGCCACGTGCAAAAGATACCAAGGTTTACCATTAGGTGCACCTACAATGCCTGCTCTTCCGATCGACAGAGTCATTGCTTCAAGACCATTCCAAAACACAGGATGTGATTTCATGGGCCCATTTACATCGAAGAATCAAGAGAAGATGTACGTAGCACTATATACATGCTTGACCACGAGAGCAGTCCACCTAGAGACTGTTGAAAATATGACAACAAGTGCATTTCTGAACAGTTTCATACGCTTCATATCACGCAGAGGTGTTCCAAAATTGATGCGAACCGATTGTGGGACAAATTTCAAACAAGGCGAGCAAATCATAGCTACGATGTTTGAAAATGATGAAAGATTAGGGAATTCTCTCATGTCCTTCTGTGCAACAAAAGGGATAAAATGGTTATTCAACCCACCAGCATCACCCTGGATGGGTGGCGTTTGGGAGAGGTTAGTTGCCTCCGTAAAAAAGGCACTGAACAAGTCAGTGGGACGAAAAAAGTTGAGTTTCACCGAAATGTCCACAGCAATGGCAAAAATCGAGGCAATCCTCAACACGAGGCCTTTGACAAAGTTGAATCCAGACGATGTCACCGAAATTCCTTTACGTCCAATCGATTTCCTACACAGGAATGTCATGTTTTCCCTTCCTGAAGGAGAATATTTGGACAATATCGACGATCCATCTTACGATCCCGAACTTATTCAGTCCAGGGAGCAAGCTGTGGAAGCAATGCGCTTCTCCGAAAGCATATCCAACAAATTTTGGGAATGCTGGAGGCTCGAATATCTCACTTCATTAAGAGAAATGCAAAAGCAACAGTTAAGACAGCCTCGTCACTCAACGAGGTCTTGCCCAGAAATCGGAGAGGTTGTGCTAATAGAACAGGACCTTATACCCAGAGGAAACTGGCCTTATGGCAAAGTGGTAGAGATTATCACTTCTGCTGACGGCCTCGTGAGATCAGCTAAGGTACTAATGCCCAATCACAAGGTCATCCATAGACCATTGAACAAAATTTACCCTCTCGAGATTCGCAGTGTATCCAATAAACCTGGTACAAGCGAAGAACGCGAAGAAATAACCGACGAAGATCCGTCCCAAGAAAGCAAGGGGAACGAATCAGTGAAAAGTATCACGACAGCAGCGAGGAGAAATCCTCCTCGCGTTTCAAAAACTCGTGCCCATGACTTCTTTCGCAGTATGGATAATGATTCGTATCAATCCAACGTATCGACATCGATATCACCATCCTTGATATTCCTGGCTGTGCTATCCATAATCATTAGTCCGGCCACGGCAATCAATAACTCCTCTATTATATCATGCTCCAACGGGGTCATCAATGTGCCACCAATGAAGGGCTGGTTCGAGATATGTATCGAGAATGATTGTCAATCAATGAACAATACGACACGTTACGTCAAGTTCCTATTGCCCATATCACCGACCGAAAAGGGAGCAAAAGTGTGCTTACGCACGCTCGGAACCAATGGAGTACAAGAGCAGCAACGACTTTGTGATAGACCGAAGTTCTGCGATCATCAATACTTTCTCTCAAAAAGTTTACTGGGAAACCCCCACTGCTGGCCAGCTGGAGCCATTGCCACTGCAACTGCGTTGACTTATCTCGCTATTGCTGTAATTATGAGCGCAATATGGCTAACCGTTAAGATAGCCAAAAAAATAAATTCTGGTAAAGCGGAAGCAACTACAGAACAAAATGAGCCACTGACGCCTACAGCACCAGCTTGTAGTTTCGAGTTAACTCCATTGCCGAATACCCTACTCGCTCTATGTGCTTTGGCATGCCTGATTTCGACTGCTGATGCATGCCAACACGGCACCATGCGTCACTCGGCTGACCTCGTTTGCAATGAGAAGAATCAATGCCACCTCGAATATAGCAGGGAACTCCTGTTCAACAGGCTCCAGTCCGAACTATGCATTGAAATCTTGCATGCGAACAAAACCGTTGGAACAGCGAAGTTCATCAAAAAAGCTATTGAGTTCGAATGCTCAAAGGTCACAGAGTTCTTCACCAGACCTACCACGCTTGCGGTCCATCATTCTAGACGCTGTGCTAATGCGGGGTCATGCATGGAAAACAAATGCGAGAAGATCAAGATGAGTGAAATAGTGCCTGAATTGAAGAGCACATCCAGATATCCTGGCTACTCCGGCTGCATAAACAGTTGTGGAGGAATGTTCTGTGGATGTTTGTTGCCATTACCTAGCTGCTGGTTCTACAGAGTTGTCCACAGACCAGTTTCGGATCGAGTCTTCGAAATTGTGCAGTGTCCGCATTGGACCACGACGGTTAAATTAAACGTCGAGATAACGATTGCGAATCGAACGAAACAAGTAGCACTGTCGTTTACTCCATATGTGACGAACAGCATTGAGAACTTTAATGTCACAGTAATATCAATTCAAAGACCACTATACTCGTTAGAAAACAAGCAGTTCGCTATTTCGAACGACACGTCACATCTTTTACCACCTAGCTTTCGAATTCCAGTCTCATGTGACACACCCATCCAAGCACAGAAGCATTTCGCTAGCTGTTCCAACAGAATTCAGTGCAACTGTGCCAGCTCCCCACTCAACTGTCTATGTCCTCACGACTCACTTCAGAAGATTCGTGACAATCCACAAAGTGCACTACCTCTGAGAACACCCTACGTCACCTTAATTGCACGCGAGGGAAATATCGTTGCTACGTCCAACGAAGAGGAATTGGTGCTAAGAATCGAGTCGAAAATGTTACAAGATGTCGTAGCCGAAATGACAATCAACCAAGAATGTGGCTTTAAAATATCAAAGCTCACAGGGTGTTACGACTGCGCTCTAGGCGCCCATTTCACAGCCATTTGTAAATCAGCAGTGAAAGCCGCTATAACGGTCACCTGCCAGTCTCAACAATTCTTAGTCAACTGTGGACCTTCAGACGAAGAGAATGAAATCATTCTTCACTTCAACCATCCCACTGTATATGAACAATGTGATGTCCATTGCGCTGACAGGCCTACGAAATTCCTTTTGAACGGCACTCTATACTACCACATAGCTGCTCATGATACCTCAGTCTTTGAGAAAGAGTCCCATGGAGTCCCATTGAAACATCAATGGTTCGGCGACATTGGTCTACCCAATATCGATCCTCTTGTGCACACTGTTACAAGCCATTGGAAACTAACGCTGGCAGCCCTGAGTACAGTACTTGGCTTGGCAACGCTAACATACTTGGGAGGTCCTATGATGTGCCTATACGTTGTGTCGTTAGTTAACTCCATAATAGCAACTATTATCAAATTTACATGGAAGCTAGTTACTTATCTAGTAAGATGTGTAAAGGGTACACATGCACCCGCTCAGGATGCAAGTGCATGAAATACGCACCTTGGGCAGCATGGGCAAAGCCCTCACGCCCCAGCGTATATAATAAGTAACCCAGTCCAATTTCAAAACATATGTGTCCTACTACATACAAAAGAAAACAAGAATGTATATAAAAAAGGCATCTAAAAGGCCGGCCCGGCCACAACATCGATTTCTATTTTGTAATATCCTTTCTTAAACTAAAAGGTGCACATATGCCGTGCCGACCCTTCAAAAATAGAACCACCCACCTTTGCCGGGAGAACGGCCCCATAAAAATCGGGTTAGGCGGCTGGTCCGTGGTCAGACGGCTGCCAAATGGCGCAGTGAATAGAGGGATTCAGGCGACCAAAAGCAACAAAATAATATAGGCGGCAAGAGGGCATTTCGAGGCTCCTTATCTCACGCGGCTTTGCAGATAAGTGATAACGTAGCCTATTTGATCAATAGCCACTAGCAGACCAGGTTCTCGACGTGATCTACCACGTTGGCTACGACTTCTAACGTGATCTGTCACGTTAACTACAACTTCTACTCTCTTCAACGACTTCAACTTCATCGCCGCCGACTACATCCACGCCGACTACCTCCACGCCGCCTTCTTCAACGCCGTACCCAACAATCCGCCCCTCTTCCCGTCGTCACGCTGCCTTTCGCCTTCGACAACCGCACGATAGCCGCCGTCAATTCAACGTCCACAACGAAGAAACTGTGATATCATTGCACTGTTATATACTTATATGCTTGTTGTATCTGTGTTGTAACCTCGTCGCCCGGCCGGAGTATCATCGCCAGGTGTGCGATGATTTCTCACAACCTGCGTCTGGCGGGGGCGGGGCATAAACTGTATGGCGGACCGGGAGGTCCAAGCCTCATACCTTGTCCTGTAACGCACACAATAAAGGCGTTCTACTAGCTGTTCTCTGTGCTGCTCTACTATATTGCTATTATTCAGCAAAAACCACTGAACCACCACCGTATTACGGTAAAAAGAGGTAAATCAACCTCTTCAGTCTCTAGCGCCCACCACATGTGGGTCAAAACGCACCACTATGATGTTGAGTGGAAGCAGAATGCGTAGGACTTTTCAAAAATGGCTAATCTACGCTGTATGCTCGATCCTTCTAGCTTTTACTATTTGAAGTTCGAAGGAAATTTTACTATCTCCACATCAGTGACAGAACCATCCAACAGCTGTACGTACGTTTCGTACAGTTATTCGACCCAATATCGGAATGATGAAGGTGGAAGTCAATTCACTTCCGGAACAAAACAGTAGGTTCGTGCCATTAGGACCGAGAATTTATTTTAAAAAATGCTATTTGAAGGCACCGGGAAGGGCGAGCGAAAACTGAGAGCTGTGAATACCCGTTCTTAGCAAACAAATGTTCTAACTGGTGATGTATAGAGAAACTCGCATTGAAAAAGCGCGGTTTGGAGTCTTATCATGACTTCGCAGCACGGCGTATCGTCTTGCAGTGCTGCAGCAGAGCGATTTGCAGAGGAAGGCGGGTCAACGTTTGCGGCAGGCTGATTTAGGCTGTCTACCCGTCTGCAGTCTACCCGGCTAGTGACACAGATGATGCGAGAAATGAAGGGGATTTTCAGGCTCCTATTTCTTGGGTTGTTCACCGTCTTGTCCCGTTCTTTCTCTAGTGTCACATTGCTGAGCACCCCTACTTTCATTTTCCACAGTCTGCCAAATTCACCTCTTTTGGTGTCTATAAAAGTAGTCAAAATATGTATGGACTCATTGAGCCTTGTCAAAAGTTTCAAGTTCATGGCAAGTGAGAGGACTGAAAGGATATCTGATGTGTGGTAACGTTGAAAAGCAAACGTCGTAATACACGCGGTAGGCGTTGCAGGAACAATATGGAACTTGATAGGAAGTAGCGAAGCTGAATTGGATGTGACAGGTCTATTATTACACTCAAATGAAATTGAACCGAAACGGACAAAAAGGGTGCACCTGCAGGATATGAATGCCGGGAAATGCTTTCCTTAGAAAACTTGAACAAACTAGTTTTGCATATTTCAGACAGAATACCACCTACTGCTGGGGTAGTCGAGCATTCCAAGAGCTGGTTAAGAATATCGGTGATGCAGTTTCAATGTGCCACTTTACCTATCAGACGCCGTCCCACTTACTGTTATACTGTTAGCACACTGCAACCAGACTATACAGGGAGTGCCAAAAAAGGTTATTCTGCTCACGGCCCACATCCGCCTATTATAACATAGGGAAACGAAAGAAATGAAAGTATTGGGACAAAATATTCCCGAAATGTTCCTCTAAAAGAAGGAACGAGCTGAGACTCACTACTTTCACTTTCATAAAAATATGGAATCTTCAAGCGGCGCAGTCGAGCTTAAGAGCACCCACGGTATCAAGGTCCCCTTAAAACAGCGGAGCCAGGTTCCGTGGTAGGTCTTTTGTGGTAAACTTCCTAAGGATTGGCCCTTCGGATCATGGAAGTCACCAAGCCCTTGCTGCTTGATCAAGGCTGCTATGATCCGAAATATCATTTTTCATGCCTCAAACCTGCCCCCGAAGGGGTGATAGAGCAAGGTCTGCTCTTTACTTCAGGGATGAAAATACCTGGTCGGAATTCACCGAAGTTGGACTAATGTGGGGTTGGAAAAGGAGGACAAAAATTACTTTTTGGCACCCCTGTATTTCCATATGTGAGCGTCCTAGCAAGTGCATACTTCTTCGAGTAGCGATTTAGCGACGTACCAAAAGAAAATTCATGGAAATGTACTAAAAAGCCTCACCATCGACTTCTGATAGAGAACATAACCTATTTACTTATTCAGAATGCACAAGCTATCCAATCCCTATCCAATCTGAGCAGCTATCCAATCTGAGCAGACTCAAGCTCGTACTCCACTCATTTCGCACACTACTGCATGTCCTATCCCTGCACTTTTGAATGGCCTACTATACCATAACCCTGACGAAGTTATTTCGCGAGTTCTGATTTTATTTATTATTTTAGTAGATTCTGACGAAACAAGTCAAATAGTATATTAGAACCCCCCTAATCACAATAGGATGGGCATGACAAGAGACAAAGGATAACTAGTAGCCAGGCTCCAGTTCTGGATTTTTCAAGTACGTAGATGTGTGTTTTTGACACACAATGACCACAATATCTGCTGTGAAAATCACATGGAACGAGTAAAGTACAGCGCTTTGTATGTTCCTTAAAGAAACTTGAGGCGGCTTTATGTATGTATATGAGGTCGTCCAAAGGGAGGCTAAGGGGTAGAGTAGACAACTTTCACTACAAGAAATACTAAAAGTGTTTTAACCACAAAGAATTCGCGTTAAAAGATACACTTATGCAGCAAACATGAAACCTCATACGTGCCGAGAGCCAGTAGGGAAGGGCTTACTTTTGTTGTACTTCTAACCTGTTTTTCCCTTCTTTTTCGCTGCAAAACTATGTAGCGAATCCTATTTTCATACAAAACAATCGACCAAGCTTCTCTTCTGGCACCTCTAACACATCACACGACATTCCCTTCTACGAATCCTGGATAAAATGCAATTATAACTGCGTCAAATGATTAGCACCAGGCCTGCTTTCTGCTTGCTTCCCTTGGCTGATGTGGCTCTTGAAAAGATTCCGTTGTGCGGAGCAGAAAGAACACGGAGCGCAAAGGTGTTGACAGAACTCAAAGTCGTCAACATCAAGACAGATATGAAGACCGGAAACAAAATTTTCATGACGAAAACGGCCATTTTTTATTTTCGTTTTGCATTAATATGCGCATTTGTTCTCTGTGAAGTGCCTCAAAATCCTAGCTAAATCACATGCGAGGACAATTCTGTCCGCGACCAAACACTGCGCTTTTCTACACTTATGGCCTTTCTTGAGGCACTTTCTTCAGTTTATAAATTTACGCATCCGAATCGCTTTGACTAGGTGTTACTGGAGTTTGAGGGAGCACACATTCTCGCACTAATTCTTCTCACCTAATGGTTTTCCTCGGCCACCAATTTTCACACTCAAATACCCTCCATTTGAAACCTAGACCACTATTTCGCCACATACCGCGCACAGTGGAGCGGCTCCCTCCTAGCTACTGAAACACCCTCACAGGCAAGCGTTCCATAGCAGAGGGTCCCATAAAAACACGACCCCACCTTTTAAAGAGGCCCCCTCATTATTAGCAGGAAATAATGCGTTGATGATTACGCTTGCTGAGCCCTTTCAGACAGAAGTGTAGCAGATGAAACTCACATGAATATGACAGGTTCCTTTTCCCGTGAATCAGTTGAGATCGAGGTCAATCAAATCCCATATCTAAGAAAAATGCAATTCGTAGAGGAGCGAATTCGGATTAACTAGCAGCGCGCTAACAGCGCTAACTGGTATCTGCAACACTGCGTTGCGTTTGCACCACCAATCTCACGTATTCGGCTCGATTACGAATACTTAGCTGAATTGTGTCTTCCTAGAGCCCCAAGAGGGGTAAATCCGGCAGACTGTGGAATATGGAAGTAGGGGTGTTCAGCTATGCAACAGTAGGAAAAGAACGAGACAAAACGGCGAAAAATCAGAGAAAAAGGAACCTGAACCCCCTCCTTTCGCTCACCCCTTGGCGTCGCTAGCAGGGGCAGACTGCGGACGGGCGGAGAGGCTAAATCAGCCGGCCGGGAAGGTTGTCCCATCTTTGCCAGCAACCAGCCCGGTTGCAAGAGTGCTGGAGTGCTGGACGACAAGCCGTGCTTTTCCAATGCCAATTTCTCTACAAATCACCTTCTAAATTAAAAGATTTGCTCTCGAAGAACTTGTATTCTCATCAGTTTTCCCGTACCCCTGCCGGTGCCTTTAAAGCAACTTTGGACGAGATAGTTCAGTCGCATTCCTCACATGTGCAGTGCCTACTGCTTTCGAAAATATCCTCAGGTCGCTCTCCCCCTGTGGACTCTCTCACTGTCCTCCTTCAATTACCATGTCAAGAGAAAGGGTATTTGTGCTGCCTCCATTACTACCGCAGTCGGAGCAAGTATAACGCATTTTTTAGAACCGAGCTGAAGGAAGATCAGGCGCCTTGTATTTGCATGACTAAAATCGTTTTCACAGTTTTCCTCAGTACAATAACGGGATATCCTAACTATGAGATTTATGATAGCCAAAAATGCATGAGTTAGCAGACACACTAGATTGCGATTTCTGATGAAGGGTGCACTGACCAGTTTATTCAGCGTCCAGGTCGTTTCCTTTAATCCTTGAAGTAATGTGAACCGCACTTGCGATGACTCGCCCAGCTTAACCTGATGGCATTTTGAATATTTCTAGAGAAGCCGCCCTTCCCTAAGTGGAAATCTCATTCGAAAAAAATTCGGCGAATCGGTAAAGTGTCTTACTATATGTTATTGCGACATCGTTCAAACGAGCATATGAGACCATATTTAAAGAATTGCGTCGAAAGAGCGTCGTAAATGAAACCTGCTCTGATCCTGTTTTCTGATACGCTTTTCGGGACTTTGAGAGTAGCCTGCAATGCCTCCTCCCTTCTTCCTCTTCACTCGAGACAGATCGACAGGAAAGATGGAAAAAGGTTATTTGTTGAAATGGATGAACCCAGTCCTGCCATATGGCATCAGCATTTATGTACACCATTCTGTGGAGTGGAATCGACCTTCCAGAGGAGAATTGGGAAATGGAAACGCATACTGATCCTGGCCAAGTTATGTGGCACAATACTTGACCCTGTGATGTATATGATTAGAGAACGTATGGACTAGCACAATAATGCCTTCAGACAGTATCTTCTGCTGATACCTATTCAGAAGACCACTCAAGAGCAATGTCACTATTTCTAAACTTAAGCACAAAATGAAGAGAGACAAACGGGGAAATCTAGGGAAGTGAAGGGTAATAATATAATGATAGGTAATAATATTCTGATCATTATTCATAGAATGCTTATATATTCTATGAAGAGCATCTACCTGAATAATCAAAACAATTCTTAAAAAAGGATAGCATGCATGCACGCCGCGTAAATAGCATTATCCTGAATCGCCAGAGATTTCAGCGCAGGGAAAATCAAAGAGGCATGCTGAAATTTCACAAAGATATTAATTCTACGTAACGTTCGGTCAGAAGAACTCATAATTCAATGTCATCCACCTTTCTACCTAACTTTAAGAAGTGATTGACAGCGACGATTTTCTGCCTGACACATAGAATTCTCCAAGAAGCCTAGATTATTTATTTATTCATTTAATCATCTATTCGTTGAGTACATCACCTAGGTAACGTACCATTTTCCTATACAAGATAAACCTAGAACGGAAAAGACCAAACTTATTAATTTTATTAAAGGAGCATACAAAAGGAAAAAATAACTGAAAAAGATTGTGATAATCATGCGCAAATGGAGAAGCTGTCTACCCTGATGCATTGGTCATAATGCGCACCTCCCTCAGAAGACGAAGCATTGTTCTGCCCATCTTCCTTTCTCTCGATCTGGTCGAACCGTTGAGCCATTATCAAGGTGTTCCACTTTGATTCGTTGGTATAGCAGGAAAAATTAAAATTGACACTGATGCCGAGGTTTCCTTTTTCCGTCGGAATATTGCAGAAGTAAGTGCGTGTCAAACGCCACTGGTGTTCGACGAGCACTAACTTCTAAAAATAGCATGAACTGCATCAATGGAAGTACTTCCTGGAAACTTGATAGTCTGGCGAGCGAACTCTCGGAAACTCTACTTCCTACATCTATTATTAAATGAATTATGAATTTCCTCGACCGTAGTACACTAAGCTGCCTACGCATCACTTATTTTGAATAATCTAAGGGATCTGCAACGCGTAAAGGTGCTTTTAGCAGTTTCAATAGAGTTTTTCGCAATCATATCAACTCTCCATCGATTTAAAGACAGTGTTAGGGATAATGTGGGTGACAGGGAATCCAAAAAGGAAGCATTCACTGAAAATTTACGGGTCTGAAAGGCCGATGTATGGCGAAATTCCCCGCAAAAGGCGCCCCCTTGAGCTGTGGCGGAGGCGGCCTCATCGGGGCAAGCCGCCTTGGCTAGGGCAGCCCGCCTCCTGGTGACGAGTTTCCTCCTGATTGGCTGGGTGGGAGGAGTCAAGACGGGCGGCACGACTGGAGCGATCGGGGCGCGCTTTCGCATACAGAAGGTCGCATACCCTTTTCTGATCAGCTGGTTATACATTTTTGTGGTTTTGATTTTTGCAGTTCTATTCTATTCTTCTTTTCTTTTTCACTAATTTTCAATTAATGTCTTCGCTCGTTTGTAGTCAACGATGGGACGCTTTTAAAGTTTTTGTATTGTTTCCTCGCTGTTTTTGCGCATTGATTACTTGGCTACATGCCAATGGCAGAGTCGCCCGGGCTAGCCACCTTTTGACGGAATGGTCGTCCACGTCGAGAAGCTTCGGTGGGAAGGGGTTCTATTTTCGGGTTTTTGGTCATTCACTTCCGTTTTCCCTTCACCGTCGTATTATTGATCATATAGCCCGTCATATTCGCCACTTTTTCCGTATTTCGTCCGATTTTTCCCTAACACTGCCTTTAAGGCGAATGTTGGTCATCTCCGTAAAGGGTAAGGCTGCTTTCATACTCTGCGACAGTGCCGGCAGCAGAGCGTGGCTGCTCTCATGGACAGCGAGGCAAAGTGACACGGGGGCATAGAGACGCACCCACCCTTGTAGCCGGCACTGCTGCAGGGTATGAAGGCTGGCTGAGCATTTCGACAGTGAATACCGACGGCCTCCGACATCAACGACAGTAAATATTCGATCAAAATATGGGAAACGTGGTTATCGTAGACCAACTTCACAAGAAACGCCACGCAATTCACCTATTTCACCACCATATCGTTTTCAGAGATATTGTGAATATCCCACGTTCACGTCCATGCACTCCTGCTCCTAGATGCGTCCTTCGGAGGATTGACTATTGTCCTGTGATACACGCCAATGATGTTCACTTGCTCAGCACGACCCTGGATCTCTAACAGACCACATGAATTCTGAGTAGTGCATTAGCTCCAACTACTACTGTAGGAATCTTATTGATGGGTAGACTTATGATGGGTGTTTTGATTAATAACCTGTTTTCAGAACTTTAGCTTATGACTGAATTTTAGACGATCCTTTTTTGCGGAAGTGCTACTCGCCCACGTAATCTTAGCCATTGACACATTGACAATATTGACTCAACGCAATCTCGCTACGGTTCTATGTAACTAGTGGAAGAAAACCTTTTGGCTCTGGCGATGAGGAAAATCTGATTAGGCACTCGGGAATGATGTACTTCTTTGCCTTTGATGTCACATTCATTGCCAGATATGGAGGAGAGATGTGGAAACAGACTCTTTCATGTGCTTGTAAAGACGTTGACCAATAATAAAAAATAAATGCGATGAAGACGAGAATAATTAATCAGAATTTGCTGTCGCTGAGCCTACAAGCAAAGTTTACAATTCCAACGAAGAACAGAAATGCCGTATTCTTTGCCTTTTTATATGTGTGATGACAAACAGACGGACACACACACGGACGGACAGACAGACAGAAAACGGATTATATATAGTAGTGATACTTGACAGTGGTCCAGTATCTTCTGTGAGGATGACAACACAGATGGATTTGTGTATCGTAGTTTGCGCGAGTGCATACCTTGCCAAAGGCGATCATTCGAGAAAATTTGATTGAACTCTTCATACTTTCGTGAAAAAAAGTAGATGAAATGTGAAACCTGTGACTATGTGTGTCTTAAACTTATAGGAAAACAGCATTCGAATTAGAACAAGAGATTTTCCACATTCTTGTTGCATTCCTCTTGAAGAATCTGATAAGCTGATGATGGGAAAAGTAGAATTACGGTACTTTCATGCATAGTTCCTTTACAGTATAACTCACCTTTTGACATCTCTTTTGACATCGCAAGTTATAGGCACTCAGTTGATGCCTTCGTGCTCGTGGGCCAGTCAAGGAGTTTCAAAGGATTCCCCTAGGCAGTGTACCGAAGGACCATCTCGGCTTCAGAAGAAATACATTTCCGTAACTTCAGTATATATAGGAATACTGTTCGGACAGGATAGACGGATAAAGGCTCTCTCAATCGATCATAGAATCAGCGTCTAATTCCGGAAATTCAGAAACTTAACCAATTCGAGTTCCCTTTCAACGATATCGAAACAGTTGTCAATGGGAGGACAATTAAGTGTTTCGTCCCCAATAAACCTACTAGTAACTTCGTTTCGTTTCGCGCCCAGTCTTCGTGTGCCTTCCACACTGCCGCCCCTTTGCTGCACAGCTCTCATGGCCTCGCCAATGTTACCAGCGTGCCCGGAAATTGCTGAGCTCTAAAAGTGTCGCTGCCGACTTTCGACGTTGCGTGGAATTTTGCGTGCCCATAGTGAACAAAAACACAATTCCATGGGAGAAAGAAGAACTCACATTTTTGCGGACGATTCCATGGGAGTCTCCCAGTGCTCGCTCCCCTAGCGAAAGTCGTGTGCAATTTGAAAAGCTTTAGAAGAGGAGTTTTTAAAGTATGCTCCGTCTTTACAAGCTCTTATGTAGGCGAGCAGAACCGAAATGTCAGTCGAATAAAGACTGTAGCAATCTTGGAGACCGAGACGAACGTTACAATTCTTTTGGAGCCATCCTTCAGATTATTACTAGCAGCTGTTTTGATCGATACTTAGTAAAACGACAAGCGAATGTAAAAGGTAATCACTAAGTTTTATAATAAATAAAGGAACCCACCGTAAAATGCACTCGAGCGTCTTGCATCGTCGTAGTAGCATCAAGGTTGCATGGGTTTGTGGGTTGCTGTAGGTGGTATCCTCCGTGAGCCATCCCAGAGCTGAATCACCGTCTTCCATCTAGCTCTGCAAAACACTGGTAAACCTGAAAAGCAACGACCGAGAAAACGAAAAACCACGAAAATTGCAATTGTAAAGAGACAGGTGATAGTCGCATAAGCAGATGTAAGAATATTCAAAAACAAATAGCTCATAGGGAGTGATATTTGAACAAGGAGGAGGGAACGTTGCACAGATAAATTTCCGTTCAATAGCTCCTCAGAATGGATATCAGTAATGGGCTCAGTAACGCAAGAAAACGGAAGATAATAAATAATAGTGATAGACCAAACATGCACAAGGATAACAAAAACGTAAGCAAAAATTTTTCAATAAACAAATGAACACAAATAAATCCCAGAAATCGTAAAATCCTCAATGTTATACTTGAATGATACTCGGAGAGAATCCTTTGTATTTCATGATCATTCCCTTCTTTTCTTGACGTAGAGATTATAATCCCTGCTGCCGTGATGAAATAATAATGGGTAAAAAATTTCTTGCGATCATCCCCTTTATTTCTTAGAGACACAGGAAGGGGTAAATTTAATAGGCGTTGGAATGTGAAAGTAGGGGTGCTATCAATGTAACAGCAGAGAAAGAACGAGGCAAAACAGTGAAGAAACCCGAGAAACCTGATCTCTGAACCCCCCCCCTTTCTCTACCGCACCCCCCCCCCCCCCGCCTGCGTCTCCAGCCGGGGTAGACTGCAGATAGGCCGAGAGGCCGAACTAGGAGACCGCGAACGCTGTACCGCCTTCGCCGGTAACAGTTTCCCTATGCGAAACACGCCACACATCACCTCTTCTGATATAGGAGGCTTGTTTTAAGAGAACATGTCTTCACAGTTCTCAGTTCTTCCTATCCCTCCCGGTGGCTTTAACGTAGTGAAGTCTCGGCCCATACTAGTCCTCCACTTGCCGGAAGCCTCCATGTGCATGATGTGTCCATGGCAAACATATCTTTTAGAAGGCCCGATCGCGCTCTAAGAGATATGTATGACGGAGCTGAGGCAGCTGCAGGCAATACGCACGGATTGTCTAGCCAAGTAGATATCAGGGTAAGAGTACACCAAGAACCGGCCTTGAGTTCGTTCTCTTTCTCTCCAACCCAGATGTAATGATGAAGGATCTCATGGAACGACCACACAAGACCATCCTGCACGCAGACGACATTGCTTTGGCAGTGGAAATGAGGTCTAGGCATAAATCCAAAACAAGCTGGCAGGGAATGTACTGATTGAACATCAAGAAAACAAAGTTTATAGGCTTGGAAGAATGCTCAGACCCACGAGCGGAGTGCCATAGGCAAGCTATCGAGAGCGTAGAGAGCTCTTGATACTTCGAGAATGATCTAGCAGTGGTAGACTAGGTTAGGTGATGAAAGCTCGAGTAAACGAGGCATGGGAAAAATAAAGGGAATCCATTCACTGACTTTCTCTGATAATTCCCTCAATGCTCTACCGCCAATGCTAACCCATAAAGCAGCATTCATACTTTGCAGCGCCACCGGCGATGGCGGCAGATCATGTGTCCATAGCACTCTGGCGGAGCCCTCTGCTCATGAGACTCGAATTCGAATTTTGGCATAGTGCCAATCTATGGCAAGATTCGAATTACAATTCGTGGGCTACCGCCACGATCATCCGTAGTATGGCTAGGTCGAACGTTGCATAAACATTGCGCATCGCCAGAGTGCCGCTGTGGTGAACTGCAGGCACACGATTTTGCTGCCGGTGCCACAAAGTATGAACGCGACCTAACAAAGATGCACGCAAGGAAGTGGCATGCAGCTGAAGTGAGGGTGTTGAGATAGACATGTGGCTGAACAATGTCAGGAACGAGGACGTGAGAACACCATGCAGACGGATACTGCACAGCTGAGGTTGAAGGAGTAGCGACTGCGAGATATGGGCACGTCTGTGAAGATCAGTGGATTTTTCACAAGAAAAGCGTCAGAGTTTGAAGCGAACGGCAAGTGACCACGTGGAGCCTTAAAGACATCATTAGGGGTAATGCGGTAATGGAGAAATCCCTACAAGAAGTCGCTTACATGGTAGTCCTGGGCCTAAGAAGGCTATCTGTGGCGAAATCCCGGTGAAAAAGCGCCCATTTAAGCTGTAGAAACCCTGCAAAACGCCGCAATCATGCAGCGGTTCCGCCTCTTGGACACAGCGGTCCCGCCTCCCGATGACATAATTCCCGATTGATTGGGGTGGGAGCGGCCAAGGAGATGGGGCAGGATCGGGATTTTGCGGCGCGCTTTTGCAGTTTTAGCTGAAGCTCACCCCAAAAAGTAGATGCTGTCGTATTTCCAAACATTCCCTTGTGTTTACTTGGCAACATGCCAATGGAAAACTATCAGACTACTCCCCTCTTGACGGACAGGTCGTCCGCGTCGAGAATCAACAGTGGAAAGGGGGTCCTATTTCTCGGGTTTTGGGCCATTTCCATTCGTTTTTTCTCCACTATCCTGTTACCAGGCATCTCGACTTTCATATGCACTATTTCTTTTACTTTTCGTCCGACTTTCCCCTATTGCTGCCTTTAAAGAAAAGATGGAGGAGTGTCATCAAAAGCGACCTCATCGAAGTGAAGGTCACGGTGGAGTATGACTTGGACAGTAAACCGAGTAAAGGTGCTTTAACTGGAATACAGATTAAATGGTTTCATGCTACTTATTCAAGCACAGTTATTTATTGATAAAGAGTTAGAGCACAAAAACAAACATAGTTTCGTTGAGGTGAAACTTCGTGAAACTTCTAAAAGGTTTTACGGGTCTGGAGCTAAATTGGAACTATGGTCAATTGTTGTATGTTTGGATCGGCCCAAGTAGTGGGAAACGTGTTGTTTGGTAAAATCAACAGAAGATATAGATTACTCTCCAAATTGTAATAATTCTTGAACTCTCATCGAGGTGTAAAATTTGACTTGTAATTTCTTTCCAAACCTTAAGATATCTCGAAAGGCCATCTTATGAGTGAAGACGCCAGAGGGTGAGCAGCGAGTGCTCACCCTCTGGCGTCTTCACTCATAAGATCGCCGGGGGTCCCTTCTCATATTAGCTAAATATCTCTAATACGATATTGTATAACGAAGGCATTCCGTCATTTCCCATCTTATTTTATTTCGGGACGTGTCATATTTTCAGAACTTATGATGTACTTGTGCGTTTGGAAGTTCTAGGCAGCTCCAGAAATTGTTGCCATCACCATTATTACATCTTTCGTTGAAACACCCTAAGAAAAGCGTATCACAGAAAGTCTGTGAAACTGTGGATAGCCTTTCAAAGAGAACTGCCCCATTTATACTGCTTGCCTAATTTGTTTTTCACGCATCCTTTGGATCAATGAGTATAACATGATGACCCGTGAGCTTACGCCGCTAATTGAGAAGAAGCCCTCATTACTCTTCAGAAGCCCTCATTACTCATACTCTTACCACAAACTTTTACTGCTCCAATAACCCCTGTTCAACGCCATCACTTTCCATAACTCCTTATCTCCTTCCAGCAAGACAATACGGAGTTATAGCAAGTGACTGTGAGTACTTGAGATTACGTCGTGTACCCATACTCTCTATGTCTTCCATCTCCCGCTCCACGATCTGCTTTAACGAGATGGGTAAAATTGATCTTGCCCTACAGTATATGCGATTTATGTACAGTAGCGCTCAAAAGTCTTCGGCGAAATGGTCTTTCACTTGAGGTTTTTCACTTGTAACTTTTTTGCAACTGCACTGATCCAAGAGAAATTTTAGTATGTTGTACTTGGATACACTGCATACTTAATATATTATTTTGGCGCTCAGTGGTGTAAGTTACGTGGTTTAATGAAATTTTTTGTTTTTGGAGTGCCATCGCTATGCCGTCCCGCTGTGCCGCTGTCATCAAAATTCGTGGTCTTTCTACGATATATTAATGTTCTCTGAGGCTTGCTCCTCTTGTTTTTGTAGAGAAAGCCGTTCCCCTTGATCGAGCCTTTTACTTTTTTTTGGGTGGTCTTGTAGTAAATTCTTGTAAAAAACCATGAAAAGTGTCAAGCGGCACACATGTAGAAGGAAATGTTGGCAATAGGTTCAGGCACCACATATTAAAATTTTGTCAAATTTGGTCAAGTAGAAAGAAAGTTATGACAAAAGAGTTTTGGCCGAAGACTTTTGAGCGCTACTGTATATCTAGGCTATACCGAGATCAAACTACGCATTATTACTTCGAGCACCGTCCAACGTCGAAAGCCCTGCCCATTACGGACAGGCTTCTTTTTTCCTTCGGACCCTCATCGCTGAGCAGAAACCATTTTTTCCCACGTCTAGGCCGTTTCGGAAGTTAATTGAAATTTTACGGTCAGGGTACCGATTACTTCAGCGCACCCTCCGCGCACTTAGTTTAGTTTATGTCTTTTGCCAGTGTACCTCTTCCAGGAATTCATCGTTGACCTTAACTAAGCGTTGCTAAGGTTTTAGCTAAGGTTTTACTTTAGAAACTGATAAAATTGAGTGTTTCCGCGCACACCACGCCCACTGTGTGAAGCGTAGCTTCTGGTTATTTGCACTTCTCAGATATTTCCCCATGAACTACCTACCCCACTCCCGACCTGACCCTTACAGACTGTCTCTCAGGTAATTCCGAATTTTGTGACAGATATTAATCGTGAGCTTCGCCTGCTCAAAGAAGCTCCTCTCACTTTGGATGAGTCTTTGTCATCACATCCTGCAACTGATGAGCGACCTCTCCCAACTTCTCCCCACGTTGGGAGCTAAATTTAAAAAATTTTACTTGAGCATCGAATATTTCAGCACGCGTCCCACCCATGATGGGCGGACTCCTGTTGTGGTCTATATGCGAAGTGTACATCCTGGCTCATGTCCCACCTACTGCTGCTTGAGCGGAACCCCTAGGCTGATCTGGAACCGAACACGAATTGATGTTTCAGCTGTGCCCTTTCAAAATACGCGGCTCTGCTGTGGGCGAGTGTTTTCCATCACTTCGGCCAACCCCTGGCTGACCTTCTCCCGACTCCTCCCCATTTCCGAGCAACTTCAAACTGATTTGGAAGCTTTTCACTTGGGCACGGGACGTTTCCGCCGACCCCCCTTCCTCCCAACGGGCGATGCCTAGCTTTGTTTAAGTGCGCTCCTTTATTTCTTCTCCCAAGCACTACCCATACCACACTTGTCCCACCCTTTACAAGTTCTCAGATAGTTCCGACTTTGGTGACAGGGAGAAAGAAGTACAGATAGACGGACAGGCAGTCCAAACCGGTTATGTATATGCAGCCTCTTGCGTGGTCAGATAGAACGAACCAAGCCACAGCTGTACTTTACCGAGGTGTGAGTGTGAGTTTCTGCAGCGAGGAGAGCCAAAAAAGATGTCGCGACTCCACCATGCAGCTCAGACCCGCCCACGCCAGACGTGATTGCTGGCAATGACATCGGCAATGGTGGCAACAGCGTGGCAAATGATAAGGCCTGTGATTTATGCGATGAGATAAGGATGATATTCCGATAGTGGAGGGAACGTTGATAAGGGGAAACACGTGATATTTCGGTATTCCTCATGATACCATCCTTCGGAGCTAACTCAATGCCTCACTTTCACACGGTAATCTCGTACAAGGTCAGATCAGGAGGCCTTATTTTTGCCATTTTGTGAGGGTTTTTTTTCAGATTTTTCTTTGTCAGGTATTCTCAACACCTCCACTTCCGTAATCCAGCGCTTTAACCCATTTTGAGTAATCCTGAAATGTGCCTTCAAGCTATCATACTTATACATATATAATCCAGGAGTTTGGTATGTCTGTGTGTTTGTCTGTCCACCCTGTGGTTTAGTTACCCATGTTTGAGGCACAGTCCATTTCCCCACGCCTGGCAGGGCGTGGCCTACGGACTTGGGTGAGCGGCGAGAGTGAGATTACGTGGCGTGTGAGAGTGTTTGGCGGGGTGACAGAGTTCGATACACGCGCTCAATTTGCAGGCTTCCATGTGTGACGCGCAGTAGTTAGTGTGTGCCTGCCCAACTGGTGGTATTAAATCCTATTCGGAAGTATGGCTCACTGAGCCGTATTCTGAAAGCTACAAGGGAGCTTTGTTTTGTGTGCATACTTTGCTATGTTTACATTTCAAAAAAGAAAAAGCGCATTTTCTTGTTCTTTCTGAAAACCAGCAAGCCTAACCTGATTTTATGTACATTGACGACGCTGATGGACCTAGCCAGTGTGGAATTGCGGAGTAGCTTGAGGATTTTCGCTACTTGGTAGGCCACTAATCTTTGTCATCAGGCATTCTATTTAGTGGTTTTTATTTGATAATAAAATAATAAATAATAACGATCACAACTGCCCGTCGTTAAGAATACAAAACTGTGTAGAGCCCCAAATAGACGCCCACCATACACCAACATCCGGTCAGACCTACACGGTGATAATTAAAGTCGAAGAGAAGGAACGGAGGTGGAACCCACACGATAGGAAATGAAGGCAAGGTTACAGCTTACATGCCCTCTTGTCGCCGTTGTTAGGCAATTTCGTCATGAAAAAATTAAAAATGTCTGATTAATCACAACAAGACCTGAATCAGGATGAGGCACAATTAGAAAAGGATTGAATTCAAAAATAAATATTACTCCTTTGTTCAGATGGTTTGAATAGAGAAAGTAATCAGGAGCGACAGAAGGTGTGGACATCGCGACATATTCGTAACTATTTGTTTTCTGGTCTTCTATCTGTTTGTGTGCAAAATAGTGTCTTACCAAGTAGTAGGTGCTTCCAAGGTAACAATTATAAAAACGTTCCTACAACTACTCGGCTTGACATAGGCGACTAATTCATGGTTTTTCTACACTGCTATCAAAGTAAGCAGTTCTTCACTTTTCGCAGTTCAATGGCTGCTTGCCAAAGAGCACCTGTTGAAACACATGTCTACATCTCTGTCACATGGAAAATAAATTAGTTGGTGTATCTATGAAATAAAATACTCAAGGATATTCTTCTAACGAGGCCCGGAAAGTTGTCGTGATGAGTGTCATCGCTACTATTAGTAGTTCTGAAATAATAGTATGCTACCGCACCAGTACTTCAACGGTTCACTACGCAGGCTCTTTGTGGTGAAAATGACACTCACATGATTCTGATTCTGAATGCGAACGAAATGGGCAGCACGTCTCAACCCAGCGACGTCAGATGCTTTATTCTTTGTGCTTCATCGATGTCCTTTCGATCCAAAAGCGCGTGCGCATTTTTTGGCTGTGGAAACCTACCAACGTGGCCGATATTGAGCATACCACGTACGTATGAAATCTTACTCTTCGCGGAATTATTAGTAATTCAACTGTTTCCATCATGCACAAAATGAACGACAAGAAGGCTACTTGTTGCAAGTATCCGTGGGTTCGAGTTCCTCCGAGACCTGCACTCAATGAAATACATCCTTCACAGCATAAACGACAAGAAGGTTATTTGCTTCAACTACCCGCGGGTTCGAGTTTCGCCCGAGACCGAAGCTTTTGCCCATATCTAAGCATAGGTGTAACAACTTTCGCATCGCGGGCTATCCAAAACCAGAAATATAAAAACCGCTACTTGTTCCGCTTTCTTGTATTTCCTGTGCTATTATTGCAAAGATACTCTTATATCGTCGTGTATCAGAATGTTTCTGTCATTTCACTCAGACAGCTACGATCAGATTAGCTGGGAAAGCAACGGTGCTCTATTTGGATTACATAGCTATGTTATCTGTTAAAGCTGAAGCGTCAGTCTCTGTTATCTGGGTCGACGTTAGATGAAAGTTGTGAGGTACTTCCTTCTATAAAAGACGATGCAGTTTGACTAGTAGATTCGGATTGGAAAACTACCTCCCTTAAGAAAATAATGCAACTCAATCATTAGATACAATGGGACTGAACTCGGAGTGAGTGACGAATGCACTTTGAAGTCCTTCGCGCAGGCAGAATGACTGACCAAGTAACGTCATTGGTTCTGGAGAGGGTGGCGCTCCTTAGTAATCCAGTGGAAGAGGAGTTAACGGGAGAGCGAAAGGTTGAAGCCTTCGCGCTATCCAGAAAATTCCACGGAGAGAATATGCACCGCTATTGATAAAGTATTCACCAAATTCACTGCTGGTGTCATATTCATCCCAGCTCATCAATTATGTAACTGGACTGCTGCAAGAGAATGAATTTCACTAACCACTCAATATAAAATAAAAACGAAAATACTGAAAATAATATGGATTATTTAACCCTTATATCCCGCGAAACACGCTTCATGGAACTTTGAGGCCCTACAGTGAACGGGGACAAAGGAAACGATCTAGAGGTGGTTGAAAGGATCATACCAGCAGGTAACATTACTTTTAAAGGAAAAAATACAGAGAGAGTTAATTGAAATAACCGGTGAGAAAACTCTAGCATCTGTCCACACAGATGAAAAGTATGCTACTTCACGGCGCCGCATGATCGTGTGTTTACTGACTCGGGTTTCCAAAGCTCGTTTGGCAAACTGTAAATATCCGCTTAGCAGCTCACCCTGTAGCCCTACTATGCACTATCTATGCTGTTGCTTGGCGGCTAGTTCGAACATAGAAATACAATTTCTGTACCAAACCATTGACGTACATAGATGCCCTACACATTCACACGCCATTGATGCTAATTGTTGAAATAGAATTTGAAAAAACCAAGATATGCAGGAACATTTGACGCAACGTGATAAATATACGAAGTCGGGGCGTGTTTGCTTTTCAGTCCACCATACTGATGAGTGCACCAAGTACTACCAGTGACTACAGTTGAGATGAACGCCTAGATATTGTAATCGTACGTTTAGATCAATGTGGGACTTCGCAGAACTTAAGAACATTGACATAGAAGCCCTGAGTTAAGCAGAACGTTCCGTTCCAAACGGGACACAAATCCGTTTGTACTGCCTAAGCACACTCCAAGATCCTTGCTACAAATGAATTCGCAGACGTCAGTGAGAATCAACACCGATTGTTGGTCACAAAAATGATACAACTACAGTCGAGCTTCCGAATTTGCCGTGTCGGAAAGGTTTCATTGGAGAAATTTTCGAAATACTTTCACGATATTTACCGGGGAGTGTGAGCTTCCTAATTTAGAAGCCCACTAGAAGTAATTGTTCGCAGCGACACCGGAAATAGTACAAATGAAACGACTTAAAGTCTGAGGAATATTCCCTTATTAGTAGCAAAGCTTAGCGATGGACTTATTTGCTCATAGCCTACCGTGTCGTAACCATCGAAGCCACGTCGACTCATGATGAAACGATGACATGGAGGTGGTGCAACAATATCTATGATAGGAGATTGACGGGGCCCTCCCAAGTCTCTCCGAGTACGCCTTTGCCACAAAAGCTCCGTCCATTGTGTACCCGCGCCCTTATTTCAAACATTCTTCCATGGCAGGCTTCGTACTGCTTTCTCTCTCTAGGAAGTCATTATGTAAGTCAGAAGTCATTGAATTATGTCCTGGACCCCATCTTTATTCTGAGAAGTACCGATGGAGCTGTGGATGAAAATATGCGATAAAATGGGCGTGAAGAGATTTTACGTAGACAATCAAGAGCGGGATAGCCGCCATTAAGCAATGTCAAGCGTTTCTAGGCAATTTCGAAAGAATAAGCGAAAAAAAACCCAGGTAAATAGAAACGGTCGCACCGAATAATCTGCAAACGGCTCAAAATCTCGTTTGTTAGCTGAATAGATTCTAACCAGGGAAGGGGTCAAATTTCCATGGAACTTCGAAATAATACCTTGATGGATCGATAGCGTCTCTAATGCCGATTACAACTATGAAAATCAAATGCAGAATGCCGCTCTGAGGCTACTTAAAAGGGATCAAATTTTGGTGCGTCGACTCATCTTGGACTACTCGACTATACCTAGCTTGGATTGAAGCATCAAGGATACTAACCGAGTGTGCAGCAACGGACGCGTTAGCTCAGTGGTAGCACTCTTGCATTAATTGTGGTGAACAGAGGGCTTGACCCCTCGTTTGGATTTCTGGATGGGTCACGCCATCAAAAGTATCCGATCAATGGCATGGATTCATGGCAAGCAAACTGTGACACCTTTTAACTCACCTCGGCACGGTATTTTGCAACTCTGGACCCAATATTTGTAACCACCACTCGAGACCCTATCCATCTAACAAGGTGTCATTTCGAAGTTTTATGGGAGCTGAACCCTTTCCTGGTAAGAGAAGTAATTAGTTCCCCGCTTAAGTACACATGAGTTGCACAATTTGTGCTGAGAATTGAATAAGTCTGGAGAGAACAGTAGTTAGGGCAGAGAGCGATGCAATTGAGTTGCAAAAAATAGGCCAACGCAATCTTCAGGACAGCATGGCCGTTTACATTAACCGTAGGATCAACTGAAGCCATGTTAATAGTTAACGGAGCGCATTAAGGTGATCCGACTTCCCGTTTTTTCAGCTACATAGTCCACAGTCACTGACGCCAAATCGCTAACATCCTTTTTTAGTGCCCCTAATATCAAAAAATGGCTATGAAGACCATCTGGCTGCGTAATGCGAGAAATATCAATTATGAACGTCCTACGATGGCTGAGAAAGTCCTAAAAGAATCGTTCACGAAAGTTTGAGTACCTCGCTTTTTCTATAATATAACCGTTTTCTTCGACATAATTTAATGATGTATTTGCTCACTAAGGGCCGAGTTTCATGGGAAAAAAACGGAATTTGGTCTAGAATAGTTTTTCAAGTGACGTCCGAAGGGGTGGAGCGTCTTCAGGGGCCAGGTCACGAGCTCTGGGATTATGGAGGTGACGAACATTTGGTCAGGTACGCAGACTGACAAGAATCAACATTGCCCGCGAAAATTTGATCAGCGTTCTGCCCGCGGGCGCTTGTTCACATGTTCCTCGGCGGGAATTCAAGCGATATTCACTCATTGCATTTTTCTCGAGTCTTGTATCAGAGCGAAGAAATTTCTTAGTTTTTTCTCTTGTTTAAGTCCTGTATCTGGTGAGCTGATTTGAATAAGGATTGCCATCATGAAGAATTGGACAATCTTCTTAGCCGTTGTTTGCAAGAACCGTGTGAGTAAAAGGATCTGACTGTAAAATAGTGCAAATAACACTTAGGTGGAACGGTAAACATAGGAGCAAGGGAACGGTGGAGGATCCTACTCAAGTCAATCTGCTAAGTGTGTCTGGTGGCTCTCTTTGCTTGTCTGATAGACTGGAAACTCGGGAAGTGCGTCCAAGAAGCGATAGGGGTATGAATTTCACAGGTAACATAGAGTGGTACGAGAGTGCCTATGGTGGGTCACCGAACTTGGCAAGAAGTGATATGAGATGATGGGGAGCGTCACAAGACGGTGGCCACTGAATTCCGTATGCTTTCAAGGAATGCAGCAGGGGGACCAAGTTGACAGCTGATGTAGGGGCTGCAACGAGGATGTCAAAGATCAGCGACCGATCAGTGACATCAAGTAATATGGGCTTCAAAGAGCGTTGGACAGCATTTGTTAACCATATTGTATTCGTTATTGGTTTACCCGTGGATCGTTGACGGCTGTATATGTAGGGTATGTGCACTTACGACAAAGTTTCGCGCGGCCGTACGCGACGAACGGCTTGGCGGGTGCGAGTACCAGTGGCAGGGCATGGCAGCCTTCAAGCGAGGCAGTGTGGCATGGGTGGAAGTGCAAAGGTGACGCAGCCACGCTCTGCTGGGCTCCCAAGGGCAATCGATTCGGCAAGTCGTACTGATGGCGCCGCCAGTGCGACGTCGCGATGCGATTTTTCGTCAGAAGTGCGCACATTTACATACGTGGGGTTAACGAAGACGTGGTGATGATAGAAAATAATAACAATCGCTCAAAATTATAAATCACTAGCAAGTAAAGGATTCTCTCACAAATATGATGGTCGAGGATGAATGGGCCAGTTCATGCACAAGCCTTTGCTTTTAATGTCCCAGACGAGTTTGGTACAGATTACCCAACAGGGGAATGGAAATTTATGCTATTCTGTGTGAGCGTTGATCTTTGTTTGATGTTTGGATGATGTCTGTAGGAGCGGTGGCACATGTCACTATACCACCTCTCTTTTTGGAGAATGGTGAAGGAGGAAAGTTTCACTGCGAGGATATGGTGGCTAGAGGATAATACATTACAACCCAGTGAGCAACATAAAAGACAAAGCAAAGAAAAATCCAGCAAAATTCGGAGCATTCCAATACAAGCAACTCGGGAGCCATTTTGAACCACAAAAAATGAAATTGCATCCATGCATAAGTGTGGCTGAGTACCATTATTCATGCGAATAATATAGTAATATGGAAGAAATAATTTGATATTCTGTTATGACACTAAGGATGAATTGACCAGGATTCAAAACCAATGGGGACAGCTCTCAGAAGATGTGCAAAAAAAGCTTAGCAGCAATTCACAAAGTCGGCTGATCAACACGCTTTTGAGCGGGGAAGTAACTTTGTGTATGCACAACACAAGCCATTGAATTTTGCTTTCAACGCTGACTTGCCATTGAATTTGGCGACTGAAATGAATGTGGGGTACGACCGCTGGTGAAGAGTGCGGGAGAGCAACGAGGGAAGAAAAAGCTATTTTAGATCATGGAAAATGGCCACAACAGGTGACCACGTGGTATCATCCTTTATTTACAAAGGAAATAATTCTGGGTGGTTTCTCTGCTAACGTGAGGTTAATATCGTGGGAGCTAGTGAGCCAAAGACCGATAAACGTTTCCCATAGCTTTATTTCCGTTCATGTGTAGTCGCAGCTCTACTTGTACACCGTTAGTCCAAGTGCTATGGCAAGGGTTATTGGTATTAAGAAATTAATATTAATTGGTATTAAGAAGAGCGCAGGAGGCTGTAATCACATTTCGAGCAAAGGTCATACTTTCTGAGGAAGTGTCTTTTGTACTAGAAATATTACACTGAGAATTCCACCTAAAAGTTCACATTTTAACACGCAGTGAAACTCCAGTGAAATGAGTTGGGTCGATTGTGCACTTAATGGCTTTGCTGAAGCAGTGATTAGTGAAAGCAATAACCGACAGGAAAGACGTGGTAAAAATTACTTCTGACGCACACAACCGAAAAATATCTGTAAACGGGTAATGTGGGGAAAGGGGAGGCCGGAAAGAAATGGATCAAGGTTTGAAGTAAGTGAGACTTTTTCATGTCCGGAAGGAATTTTGCTTGCGCGAAAAAAAGATTCATTCATACAAAAAACTATTTTCCTCACTTATTCTCGGGCTAGAATTCACAGCCTCTGGCTTACAATAGCATTTTTTTGAAGAAGGGACCGCTTCGAGCCCAAGGACCATTTTTACAATGAACGGCAGCTGTTCTTATCTTTTGGAATGCATGCAATTAGCCGTTCTGTACTAACTTGCAGTTGCTGAAGCACAACGCGACTTTTCAGATTTTAACTACTATGTGGGGTGACTACGGAGTTCGGCCAACCAATTTTACATCTCATTCTTAACATGAAAGTTCCCCACTCAACTATATCAAACATGATATGACTGAGACAGGTTGGCCGCGCTTTTATGACTAAAACTCGCTAGTAATGGATTGTTGTTCTGAAAATTTACGGACTCTGTCTCATGCAAGCATAGCTCACTTCGTGATCCAAACACTTGGTAATTCTTTTTCAGTGGTTCAGATGGTTCCATAGCGTGTTTCACAGAACGAGTGCATAAGATGTGGCAGGACTTCGACTTTAAGCTGTGTGTTTTCTTTCCCAGTTGTTGGACGGTTCCACAACAGCGCTTTACAAAGCGAAGGCGATAGAACTCCGATTTCAATTACTGCGAACCTTCGTCAGGGCGTTAGCCAGGAGCTAAAAGTTTGCATCCCAGCTATGGGCTACTTTTTGGAACGATTTTTCGGATGACTCCTTACACATACTGCCTATCAACTACCGAAATTTCGCTTAAAATTTGCCTTCCTTGTTTCTTGGACGTAAGTTATTACTAAACCATGCTTTGTAGCCACTCATTAGTCCTCATTATGGTCCCGTCTCTCTACATATTATTACGTTTTGACGCTCCTGTGTCTAGCGTAGATCACCGCATCCATCTCAAAGAGAAGAGAAGCAAGGTTCTTTGAAACGCCAGCAAAGCTCATTAGGGTTTTCAGTAGCCAGTGTCTGAAAAATCGAAGAAAATTAGTATGGGAATATTGAAAACCAAAACTTTGAACCCGAACAGGGCGGAAAGAAATGAGAATAAGGACATCCCAATTCTCATTTCTTCTCTGTAAATGAAGTTCGAGGATAAAGGACATAATTTGTTGCGAAAATCGTAGCCTTAGGATCTCTGTCACAATTTCGCATAGCTGCGTTTTAGGGTTTGGTCTGCACCGGCCCGAGTTGCGAGAAAGAGCAAAGTTCGCGGGTGATATCCCTTCTGTACCCCTCAGTGCGTAAAGACGCAGAGCGGAAGAAAGGGGAGGAGTGAAAGGAAGGCCTTTTTTCGAGTCTCTCACTGTTGATTCCAGTCTTTCTTGCCCTTAGACTATTGAACAACTCGGCTTTCATATTCCACGATTATTCCACGATCTGTCAAAGCTGCTTCTAACGGTGTCCTCGAAGGGAAAAAAATAGTACTGGCTCTGGGCTTATGTAAAGCAATAAGTCAGACGATTTTCCTTGAGAGATGCACTCAGTTACTTTTTTCTATGGCATTATTTGTAGCAGCGTAGAGTTGCGTGAGTACATGGGTACTTGTCGCAGATAGACAGGAAAAAACATCAGCTGTTGAGGATGCTCCACTCGAGTTAATGCACGTAATTCAAAAAAAAGTGCCTGGTTGTTCCTTGTTTAGATGTGTCGAGGACTCTTTTCTTTGGAGGGCAAATAAATACTCGCAAGATTATGAAGTTCGTTTACAATTGGTTTTACATGTCAATGAAGCACAGCACTAACGATAAGATGAGTACGAAACCGAGTACAATGCATGCAAATCACGTTACCGTCCGCAATAAGTGCATTTCTCGTCCCGTTGTTAGCCACACTCCCAGGGGCGCGATCGCGTGACATGACCCAATTCGAATGTCCTGTCGTACAACCATTCATGGAAAGTCATCCCCGCAGGCATGTGGACGGTCACTATAGCTATGGACTCGTCACAGAAGTATAGCGATTTTTACAATCCCTCAACGAGGGATTGTTTCGGATACAGGATGAAATAGAATAACTGAGCTGTTTTCTGCTTTCTGATGAGAAGCTCGTGGAGGATACATGTTGAGAGTTGGCAGTATTACGCGGTGTTTCAACCTCTTCTATTAAAGTAGTTTTTCACGCAACAACATTCCGATGTTTGTTGATACTACCACTACTCTATGCTTGCCGTTGTTAAATGGTTGACAATATGGAGCTGTGCAGTAGCCACATACCCTTCGTAGCCTCCTGGACCGGGGCCCATTATGCAAAGGACTAAGAATGCGAGCAGATCTGACAATCTACTGCCGCAAAGCTGATTCTAGAAAGGTTTCGCCAACGCAGTTATGGGGCTTATGACTGACTTCGCAATATGAGCGCAATCTGTCCCATAAAGAGATCATTATGAAGTAGAGCGAAGCTTACAAACAGCAAACGCTCCGGCTGACAGTAGGAGACCGATATGTTATGCAGCAATTAATCGCGAAAAAAAGACGATTGGCGGTCTGAAGGTATCGGAGAGGCCGTGATGGTGCGAGCACTCGCGGGCGCGATCCGGCCACTGCGTCGCGCGGGGGTTTTTGCCTGCTCCCTTTCGGGCCTGAGCCGTGCACCCCTCCTTGACCGCCCGGGATCCGCCACCCTCCGGCAGCAGAGCCCTGGCGACGCAACGCTTAGCGCGGACGCCCGGTCGCCGTACACCGCAACCACCACGGGACTCCTCCCCTCACTCCATCCACACCAATCTACTGCCTAGAAGCTGGCTCACAGGCGCCCGCCACGACGCCCAGTGGAAGCGTGGAAAAATAAGAGTCATTCATACGTGGTGGTCGGTCGAGGGTGCATTGAAGGTTGGAGAAATCAGAGCGATATGCCCGTAGAGAGAGAGTGCTGATTGCTATCAGAGCGCAGACACACTGATGGATAGGATAGTGGGGAAAAGATGAAATGGAATGAAAGCGGAACAAAGAAAAGTATGTGGTAGAATTAGAGGGATGAAGACATCTTTTAGAGCTCATCATGGACATACGGGTTCGTCATACCTAACGTGGATTCTCTGAACTACCTGTTGAAAGCTAATACACGTGTGATAGAGCGTTTCTGTTTTCTTTGGGTGGTCTCCAACCCCCTTCATTCATTGATCGTCTAAACTCCCGTCATGCTTTTTCAAGATTTCTCCAGTATTTATGTATTTTCAGCTTTACTATATGATGTAGCTTGCATCATTCAGCGGTCGTTAGTTCAATCAGCAGTAGCTCTCAGTGCAGATATAATGAAGATGGGGTGTGTATAGGATCAAGCCTGGCATCGAGGACACGATGGCGTTAGAGGCGTCTACTCTGCCTAGACTCGAGCCGTTTCTTCAGAAAATGGTCGAGGTCATCAATCGATAATTATGACATTGTTGCCTAATACTAAGTATGATTACCGATTGACGATTTTGTAGAAGCTGGATTACTTGCTCGAAATCTCCTCGACACTGTGGGTGTTAAGGATTCCTTTCCACCCCGAAATACGACCCCTTCCTACCGTCGAGGATTTCTCGAAGAAACCCTGACCGCGGTGTATACACATAGGTGAAATTGACACAAAAAAATTGATTGAAATTTTTGTGAAATTTAAAAAAAAATTGAAATTTTCACACCGAATTGGTCAGTGTTCTGCACCTCGGTACGGAGTAGCATTTATTAGGTGCGAGAATTCAAGCTTCTCGTCGCTCAACTTTAAATAGTTATATGTACATACATCAGCGTGGATAGCTGGACCTTATTGTTAGGATTAATTCAGTTTTTTCTTGAAAGTGAAATGTGGGAATCCAGAGGCTCCCCATAAAGACACCGGAAGGGGGCAGTTTTGGATTACGGTAGAACAGACGTAATTCGGACGAGATTAAGTGGCCGCCATTACACAAACTCGCCAATTTGACGCCTTGGCATGGTGCCAAGAGGAGATGTTTCTATTATAAATTTGTTTTTTCCTTTTACTTTTTACTCTGTTCGTTCTTGTATTGTTTCTAGGTACTTACATGGATGCCAATGTAGTTGGGAATGGGCACTCCACTGCGCTAAAATTAACGTTGGCTTGCGGCCCGTCTCCTACAGCGGACAACTCGGAAAGACAGTGTGTTGGATGCGAATGGGATACGAATACACACCGCAGCGTCGCGCTTTTGAATCCGGGTTTTTTCACCCATTATCGCTCCTAACCTTCAGTGCGTTCCAAATCCTCATTACTTTGCATCTTCCTCTTGTTTCGGACCCCTTCCGGTTCCTTTGATACAGTCCCCGTGCGAGTACTGCGGCCTAGAAACGAGTCTTGGCGTGGTGTATCATTCAAGTTTTGACGACATCATCTTTCGCTCTCTTAATGCTGTATCACCAACAGAGTTCTGACGTGTCCTATCTGGTGTGATTGTTCGCAAGCCTTGCTGGCCCCGTAAACGCCATGCTGGGAATTTGTCGGTGTAATGACATGCGTGATTTGAATGGGTGAGCGCTTTTGGTGGAGGTCGAGCGGGCCTAGCGCCTGAGTATGAGCTGTAGTGCCGCAGCAAGGGTGGAGCTTAGGTACTTGCCCCGAGAAGGAATGCGGCTAATCTAATTATCGCGTGGTGTACCTTTGAAGGCAGTGGTAGGGGTAATGCGGACAAAGAGAAATTCACGAAGTTAGTCATCCAAATGAAGCTCGAAGGTCTAACAATAAGAAGACTAGAGGCCCCAAAAAAAAGAGTAATTTTGCTTACGGCTCTCATCCGTCAAGTGTACATGACGAAGGCAATGAAGTATATAAAAGTGTTGGGGCAAACATTCCCGAAATATCCGTTCAGTAATAGGAGCAAGCTGATACTCACTACATTCACCTTCATCAAGCGGAGCCTTCAGTCGGCGCAGTCAGGCTACAGAGCACCTACGGAATCAAGATCCGCTCAAAACAGTGGAGCCACGTTCTGTGGTAAGTCTTTCCATACCTCAAACCCCTCTCCGGAGGGTTTTCAGTGGTAACGGCATGTTTTGGTCCATGGAAACGAAGAATGTTGGGAGCCCGGAAAAATGGAGTACTCAAGGGCACCACCCAATATGAAAGTGTCATCTCTCACTCCGTAGGGGTTCCAGAGGTGATGGCACGTTCTGGTTCTCGGAAGCGAAGGGCTTCGGAAACCCGGAGAAAAGGGTTGTTTGAGGGCACCATTCAACATGACTCTACCTAGGCACCCAGAGTGAACAGATCTGAGCAAGATTGTGAAAGAGGGTAACGAAACCGCGGATTTTGCCAAACCGAGGTGACACATCAGGTTCACTCGTAAGAAGCACCCGATCCTGGAAGTGCAGGAAGTTTTTACGGAGTTTAGTGATAGGGTGAGGTCTGTTCTCAAATTTGGGGACATCAATACCTGGTCGAAATCTGCTGGAGCTCGACTAATATAAGTATTGTTGAAAGTGGAGGAGAAAAAATTACTCTTTGTTTGGCACCTCCTGTACTTATGGCAAAGATCCTTGTAAGAGGCGCTCCGAGATTCGGAGGGCGTCGTTTTTGACGGGCTTCACCTTCATTAACAAAGTCCGCCTTCTAAGTATGACTGAGGTTTAGAGTGATGTGCATGATAACGGAGTGACATTTATCGTTTCATTTTGATGTTGTATCGATTAATTACGGTATTTGTTTACAGTCCAGATACATTTGTGCGTTTTCAGTTAGCTTTGTTTAGCCATGACTTTTTGAGTACCTACTGTGGTCAGTCATGCCGTCTTGGCTTCCATATTAATCTGTAGTAAATGACACAGCTTCTTATACGCCCACCTAAGCCTTTTCTTGTATACTGTCATGCCACCCTAACTGTCTCAGGCTTTTCTCTTGCACCTTGCTACGTATTACACTGCACCAATCCGACTCGTGCTTTCCGTCCCTCAGCCTCTGAACGAAGTGTTTTCATTCGCGCCCTATTGATACGACACAAAACTACTATTAGCATCACTACAGTTCTTTGCGTCAAACTTTGAAAATCTTACGTTTACTCATCAGTATTTAATTTTTTAACGGAGAAGTATAAATCGGAATCTATGTTCTCCTGGAAAGCAGATGAAGTCAAAACTTAACCCATGTTATACTTTCACTTTGTAAACATCACACTCAGCTTATGGAGTTCAAGAATCGTGCACGGAAAAATTAGTTTATCTATCACCCCTATATCTATGATGTATCTGCTTGATACTGGCCGCATGCAAAGTTTCACGCGAAAAAATGAGAAACTGGCTCAGATGGAGCTTCTCAAAATGGAAGCCGAGGGGGCGGCGTCGTAAAGTGAATGCCTGCCCCGTTGCTTGCAACGGTCGCTGATCCATGGTGAGGTACGTAAAGAGATCCACGATTCGTTTCCGGCAGCGGCGGACGACGGGGCGGGCATCTACTCTGAGGCCCCGACCCTCGGCCGTCATTTTAAGGAGCTGTATCTTCGCCGGATTCTCACACGAGGGACGGACAAAGGGACAGAGGGACGTACAGAAAGTCGAAGCGCTCTACATATAGTAGAGATAAAAAGAGGTTCTGAACTCAATCTGCTTAGTTTTCTGTTCTACTGAAAATGACAGTCAAGAATTATCCGATGACATTTTAAAAGGACTTTCCGCGATTACCTCGAATGGGTCTAAGGGCTGAGTCACGAAATTAGAGGAGCTGAGAAATACACCGAGAAAGAAAAATTTGAAAGAAGCTCTTGAAAATGAAGTGAACGTTTCACTAACTACTTGAATTTCTTCTTTATCTTATTTATCGCAGGATCACAGGCCCATGTAAACGCCACGTTGGAAAAAGCTCCGTCCATTGCCGGGTGGGGTCGCAGTTGATAGGCGGAGTCACAGTTGCTTCCCGCGGGCTTAGCGCTACCAGGAGGTCTCATGACGCCGTTTGAAGGGTACAGCATAGACAGTTACCCGGGGGTCTATCGGCTGCGGCAGGGTGAATACCTGGTGCGTTTATCGCAGAAAGTGCCTTTAACTTGATGGAATTAAAGGTAATAAAAAACAGGAAGATGACATCAGTACAAGAAGTGGGTCAGGAGAGTGCAACTAACCATGGAACAGGTCACACAAGATGGCGAAGACTTCGCCTGCTTGTGCGCGCGCAATTAGTGGCGACACCAGCAAGGCATTTGGTGTGCGCGGTGACCTAGTTCGGTAGTTCTGACGCACACCCATTGGCACATATTGTATAAGCAAAATTGTGAAGAAGGCGTATGCTATGGACAAAAACGGCGGATGCTCGCACCCTTCTACACGTGTAATGATATATCGTTGGGAAAAAGCGACAATGAAACCTTTGGAAACAATATACTGGGAAAATACTGAGAACAGCGTAGGTAATGCACTTCTAAAACACTTGCCCTTTGATTGGACAATGGGAGCGAACGGACACGTGGCTTGTAATTGTCATCAGGCAAGAATAGACAGCCACGTGGTTGGGTGGAGTCAAGCGTGGCTTCGAGGGAAATTTTCAAAAAATACGATACTTCTGGTAGCTCGGAGATTTCTACCTAGTCAGACGATTCATCGTGGAAATTAAGAGCCTGCGCCTAAACTAAACTGAGACCAAGCTCGTCACAAAATAAGGAAAATAAGAATTCATATTAATCCAATACTTACATTCTAAACGAAAGCGTTGCCTACCATGGGTCATGTGCTCGTCCTCAAATGACAGAGGAGGGCTAAAGTCATACAAGTTATGCAGCAGTATAAAGAATGAAATGGAGGAACGCTCTTGCGTTTGCCGCGTCGCTAATGCAGTAGCGAAGCGACGATCGCAGTGGAGCGCGGTATATCTTCCATAGTGATTCGAGCATATTATATACCTGTAGTTTGCTAAAACTCGGTTTCTCAAATAATGTGAAGTGTTTTCATGAAGTTCTCTCAGTGGCGGCATAGTTCTCCATATGAAAATCGTGTCGAGGAATATTTGGAAAAATACTGAAGTGTCTCACTTTATGTTGTGTGTATTGGTGGTCAAGTAATCACAATTGATGGTGATCTTATCGACCTTGTAATCGTGCGAAAACAAACAGCCTACATAGACCCTGGGACGGAGGGATAGTCAGTTTAGTCGGTCTTCAGTTTCATCGGCATCCAGTGATTCGGTCTCAGGTTGTCTACCTGCCCAACGGTCTCAATCTGCACCTCCGATCCCGCCAGTGTTCGTCGCCTTGTACTGTTAGTCCTTTCTATCTATTGACTAATAAACAGATAAACACTTCTGCTGTCGTTACACCGGACAAGGGCCCAAACGTAGGCAGTAGGAACTACCAAAGAACGTCATTTGCTAGTCAACGACGACAAACACCACGCCAAGGGAAACTACCTTTATGCATTCCGTTCATCTCCGACAGGGTTAGCGCTGCAATAAACCGCAGTATTGTTCGAGCACAGTTACAAGATGATGTTGTCTTAGTGAATATCCCTAACGACAACATTAAACGACAACTTGTTCGCAACAGACTGTACGATAAGCAGTGTATAACGCCAAACTGCATTATTTGTCCTTACGGGAAGCCAGGAGATTGTGATAAGGCTTGCGTTATTTATGAGCTTCAATGTAGGACTTGTAATAGCACATATATCGGAGAAACGGGAAGGGTACTGGCTGTACGCGTCAAAGAACATCTAGCTGGGAAAAGGCGTGGTGTTATAACCACCCCACTTGGCAAGCATAAAGTTGAGGGGCATAATGGAAGTGACTTTGATGTTATGTGCTCTATTTTGGCGCACGAGACGGAAGTTTCGTCACGTAAAGTGTTAGAATCATTCTGGATTTCTACAAGAAAGCCACGAATGAATAACCGAAACGAGTGTCTTTCGATTAGCAATGAACTCCTGCCTTTCGTATCACAGTGCGAGTTACAGTAAAGGCGACGTACGCGGTAGTAGTTTTTGCCGTATAAGGAACATCGAGTCAAGTAAGACTCATTCGCCTTACTGACACATGTAATAGGCGTGAGCTGCTGCTCCGCTGGTGGAATCTTGGGTGAGTCTGTTGCTTTATTACCGGGTTGTCCGAGAGCGATCTTGGAACGACGTCGGAAACGCTAGAGGGGAGGAGGCGCTTGTTCGGATACTTTACAAATCAAGAGCTTCGAGCATCTTCAGGCCTCTGAAGAAGACGAGAAGGTCGAAACGTTAGGCCAATAAAGGTTCCACAACTAACCTCGTGTTGGCATACAAAGGAAAAACAATCGACAATTATGCCGAGGTTTCAACAAAGGAGAACATGGGAGCTAGTAGGAACTACACTTTAAATGGTCGCAACTTCCTTCGGTCATAAGTTTATGTGTGTGAATTTCCAGCGCACGATTTAGAAGCGTGCTGATTCCTAATGGTGACTTGAACTATACCATACACCATGCTCTCTGAACATTCATCCATGCTGTGAGCCTTGTATGCATAACCCGTGGGCTTTTGTAACTCCTGGTTAGATAACCCGCTCCACGGATAGCCGATGAACGTCGGAGGCCCCTGTGTGCGGGCTTTCGGTGACAGCTTACCAACGGGAAGGCAACTGGCTTTGGCCGCTTCGTTGTGGTACGCGACATGCATGAGCTACGCATCGATAATTCATTAGCTTAAAGAGTATGGACAGTACCCCCGGGTCTTCTCGGATTTGTGAATCGTGAACAACGAATCAAGATTTGACCTTGCACCACAGGAAAAGTAATACGCTTCCGATTACAGAGGTCTGATTCCTTGTTCAGCTCGCATTTCCGAAAGAACCAAAGTAACGGAGTGAACTTTGACACTGTTCATCTTTTGCGTTGGAAGTATGCTCCCTTCTCTACGATATAGTCTCGACATTTATATTGAAACTTTTGTGTCCGACCTTATTTCGTGCTTGCAAATGCTCCTTTTTGTATATATCCTTCGAAATTTTCGAGTGAAGATTGAATTAAATATTTGTTTCGGTTTTCAGTTTTTTATTATAACCCCTTATGCTGTCTTTAAGCTCTTACTTATCTTCCGAGGGAAGCGTGCTATCAAGCTACACCTTCTTACATACAGAATCTCTGCAAACGAAAGCTATAAAGCTGCCTCTGTGAAACAAACCTATTACTACCGTAATTTCAGGCGCGCATAACGTCACAAAAAGTCAGCCTTTACAAAAAATGGGGCATGTTTGTAGGTCAACCAGAAGAGAGTATGGCTAGAACATATAAGATGTGGAAATTATCTCAAGCACAAGCATATTTCACACCTCTGAGCATTAAAATATCGTAATTCCAGCGGCGTCTCTCAACCGTGTAAACCGGAAGTAGGAAAAAGTTTTTCGCGAATAAGGTAGCAGAAATAATAAAGCATTCCACGCGAATGGGCGGAAAATGCTGCAAAGGAGTGCAATATTCTGCTCAAACAAGTCGAAATTTTTGAAAGTTTTCGAAATTCTCATCTTCGGCGATGGTTTATGGGCAAATGGGTCAGGCTAAATTGGATCGAGGGCGCTCACATGAATCATGTGATTCATTGTAGTAGTGAGAAACCATCGAAATCCAAAATATCGTGATTTGGAGATGAGCAGGCGAAATCTTCGAGACGAACTTGCACCAAAAATTACAAGTTGGATTGCTAAAGGAACAGCAGTGAGAATTCCACTGCAGGAATACAGAAAGGCACATTCTTTTACACATTTTCTGTCGATCAAACAAAAATTTCCTCCTTTTTAACAATTCAACTACATGGGAGAGTATATTGTACCTATTTTGATAATAATGAAGAATAAGCGTCACGCAATATTTTTACATGTCTTTTCAACGCATAAGCTGCCCATGGGTTTGTGCTTCAACAGTATACGCTTGCGGACCTTCACGGTATCGAAAACTGCATGAAGCAAGCTAGTAGAAGAAGCATTCCATTGCTGGAGTGCTGCGGTACTACCTCCCAATATCGTTAGGGTGGAAACCTGTTGTGTATCTCGAAAAGTTGCCAAGGAAAGAAATTCTGAGACAGTTCAAATAGCGCAAAAAAGGGAGAGTTCATCGTTACATCAACGACGAACGCCCCCGCTGATCATAATCCTGAGTTCAGAAAGATCTTTCCATCTGCTTCCCTAATGTGCGGCCACGTAAATGATTCTGAGAACTCCCGATTGCCCACTTGTTGGATCCCTTTGAGCCTTACAGAGTGGGTACGCATGGCCAACGTCTACCATACTATGCGATATGACAACATGAAAAGTACTGTGCTCGATTGCCGAATGCAGGGCAAATGACGTATGTATATCGCGGTACAGGATGGAAGAAGTAGGCGAGAGAGAGATTTGTAGACAACTGCGGTACTTCAGTTTGGCCCAACTAGTCTTTCCTATCGTTTTTATCCAAAATAAGAGAATGAAAGATGTTACAATTGGGAACACGGCAAGTTAGGCACCAAGTCATATCGATAAATTTTCTTTCTTTTTTGAAATTCGCAGGCATGACGAATGGGTCGAAGTGAGCAGTCCTCATGTCACCTCCCAATGAGGCTCATAAAGTATCTGGAGAGCCACATACCAACCTCAAATAATGAATGTGAGGAAAACCATTAGCGAGTTGTTTTCTTATGTGCTCGGTTCATGGTGGTTTGTTTTGTGGTAGGTAGATGCGAAAACCCGAGAAATTATGCAAAGGACTAGATTATGCAGAGAATCTGAGAATATCCACATAGACACTGAAAATCGTAGCCTGAAGTTTCTTATTTACGCCTGTTGTCACTAGTTGGTTGGCGAATTAAACAAAATGTTACACCCGCGCAGTTTTACTACCACTATGCTCATGCAGCTGTGCCCCCAATTTCGATTTAGGCCTACTGTAGCATTAAACATAGCTATTTGTTTCAAATGACTACCTCTCGGCTACGCTCGAAAGTGTTTCCTGTTAGGGTAAACTCACGCGAAAGTGCAGTGTTCTCAATTTCTGTGGGACACCTGGAGATAAGAAGAAATAAGTCTTATCGGTGCAGAGAGCCCGATGGTCAAGCAGCATGTCGAGAAGGCTGTATATCACGGTATTCCATTTAAAAGGATTGCCTTTTTTGGTGAAGGCCTTCAGGCCTATATACGACCTCTTTGAACACACACAAAAAAGGATTCATCGTCAGCTTTCGACACCACTTCCCAGATTGGTCAAAATCAGCCCTCCTCGTCCAGCTCTCTCACAATCAACTTGATTAAAGACAGCTTTAGGAGTAATGTGGTTGTTGGGAAATCTCTGAAAGAAATCACCTACATGGAACTTAGGGGTCTACGAGGCCTGTTTATGGCAAAACCCCCTTTGAAAAGCTCGCCCCGAGTTACAGATGGCGTAGCGGTTAATATCTGACGTTTCTGCATGACAGACCCCTTCCAGACGACGTGATTCTTGATTGGCTACTGTAAAAGTGGTCGAGAAAAAGCGGCAGTGCCGAAGCTATCGCGGCACGCTTGCTAGTTTTAGCCTCAGGTTACTCCAGAAAATAGATGCTGTTATCCGAACATCCCTCCGTGTTAAGGACTTGGCAACATGACAATGGAAAGCTCGCACGGACTTTCCGTGTTGATGGAAAGGTCGTCTGCGTAGAGGAGCAACGATGGGAAGGGGGTCCTATTTGTGTGATCATAGGAAGCTTCCTCCAGTTTTTTTCTTCACCGTCGTATTATTGAGCACCTCGACTTTCATGCCGACTACTTTTCACTATTCGTCCTATTCTCCTACCAGTGCTTCTAAAAAGAATGCAATGAAATCCTTTAGCGAGTCGCATGTGACACTCAGCACCCATCGAGGTTTTTTTGAGTAACCCTTGATGTGACCACCTTTTGCCGCCTTTATCCACGCCACATACGGTGCACCGTCACTGAAATATAATCGAAAATCCCTGGTGTCCCTCCTGAACCAAACTGTGACGTCTCTGACAGTAAAAGGACAACTATCAGATGAGAATATAGAAGAACTGCTTTCGATAAGTGATCCTTGTCAGAAGGGTCGGTTCACCAAACCTCAGCTCTGACGTAGACTTGACTACATGGTCTATGGAAAGTCTGGTATCAAAGATTTGAGAATGTGTGGGAAAGAAAAATATTTCTTGAAATTGTTGCTGGCATGGTACATATATATGTACACGCAGCAATTTGCTGCTAGCAAGTGTGCTAGTGAAAAAAGCTGCACTTTGAGAGCAGCAGAGACATTTCGCCAACCTAATAAATCAGCCGAAGTACTTTTTGATGCATCGGTTGGACTTTCATTTCATTAAAACTTCCATCCGTAATTCCAAGAGTAACTCATAGGTCTAAGTCGATGAAACTGACAAAACATGTGAGGTCCACAGGCAGGCGTCGCCTGAAAGGATTGCCATTTAAACCCATTGCTCTTCGAGAGCAATCTATATGGTTTGTGCAATTTGGGGTTGGCAACATGATTATCACACCCTCAAACACTTGAGCTAAGTGCGATCTATTGTGAACCACGGCAAAGATAGAATGAAATCTACTTAGGGTTTCGAGACGAAAAGAACAACCACTACTTCAGTAGCCATCGAGCGATTGAGCTCATTTTAGGAGTTACGAGATTCTTAATATGTTTGTACAAGCACACAAGCTAAGGAGAAAGCTACTTCGAGAAGAACAGAGTAGTAGGAAAAGTGAAACTGAATTTATGGATGCCAAGTATTCGCTAACCCTCACAATTCAGTTTCATACCCGCCAGAGAGATTTCCTTCGGCGCTCGTTTGAGGGCACCGGGAGTGGACGATTCAAGCCTACAGTATGACCTACCGTAACGCTGTAGTTCGTTAGGTTAAACACATTGCACTGTGCTGAGACGTCGAGTTTGAATTAAATTTTTTCTTTTTTTTCTTAACTCTTTCTTTCTTCTTTAATCCGTGTTTTTCACGAATCCCATTTTTTCTATCCTTTTGCTTATTCTCCCATTCATTGTTTCACTTGATTACAGCTGTTTGCTGTCTCACTTCTTTCACATAATCATGAATGGATCCAATACACCCTACGAGACATCTTTTTGGCTAATTCGGGAAGAGGATGTTGCAGCTCGAAGAGATGCGCGGGATACTTCGTGCTCTTCAATCCGGGTTTCTCCATCGATTATCGCTTTTAATCTCGAATGTTTGTTTCAAAACGATCATTTCTTCACATCCTTTTTCCTTTCGTTTCCTTTCAGGGCGCAGTTCACGATCACGTTGCTCTCCATGAAGATTATGGTGTGTTGGAGAACACAGATATGTAAGGAAAGACAAAGAAAACTTTCGAAAACCGTGGAAATAAGGTGTTCCTGACCCTTCTCTTGGACGATTTCGCCGCCTGAAAGCGAGCATTTCGACAACTTCTTAGGTGATTATATGTATTCTATGAGGGATAATATTCTATGAGGTTGTTCTTACAATGGGAGTTTCTCTCATCGTTCCTTATCGCGATCGATATCATGCCTCTTATCATGTACAGCCCATATCCCAACGCTTGGCAGGGCGTGGCCTTGGGACTTAGGTGGGTTTCTAGAGTGAGAGTACGTGGCGAGAGTGAGAGTATGTGGCGGGGTGAGAGGTTCGATACACGTTCATTCAAGTCCGTAGGCATCGCCCTGCCTGGCGCTCCGAAATGGGCTGTATGTGCCACTGCTGCACTGCTAGTAAACCGTAGATGGGTGTGGGCCATTTTGAGACGGTGGCTGCCATCTCATTTACGAGTAATTTATGAGTTTAGCACTCACCCTCGCGCCGCGTGTTAGCAAAGCTTTGCTGCTGTAAAGGGTCTGTCTATTTGCGAATATAACCAAGACACTCATGCAATCGTGAGTTGTACCTTTGAGCGGCTACATAGTTTTTCTGAAACTGATTGTAATAGGTCAAACCGGCTATTTGTAATGAGTTGCACATCTCTAAATGCGCTGTGAGACGCTGAACTCAGATCTGCTTTCCACGTTTGCGAAACAACCCTGTGAACGATGTTGTGGTTTCTTGATGAGCAAGTACAGCCTGGTATTTGATTGCCTTTGACTGAGCATATGAACAAGAAGGTTGGGTTCCCAATAGAACTTTCGAAAATGTTTGCTGAAGCTTTCCAACTTCTGCCTAGACCTTTCTAAAGAAGGGCTCCAAATTTTTGGTACAAGTTCTAAACTTAATTGTATAAGTACATTCTACTTACGGTGAAAATTCATGTCGAAGAATTGTTGTATCAAATGTCTCCGTAAATGATGAATATGACTCAAACGCTTCTGCACAGTTGGAATCCGGCTTCTTGTTCATGCGAATGCAAAAGTCTTGAGGATTCCGTGAACTATGCAGTACCATATCACTGAATGAGTGTGGGACTGTTTCGAATTATTCCAAGACACCTATGCCTCAATGAGGCTGACAGCTATTCGTCCACCACACTGCAACCCACGCCTTCTTACTATTGATGGACGTGGTTAGGGCCTGGTGAACGTACTCATGGGTATCTTCGGGTTATTTCCTTATATGTCTTTATATTATACAGCGTAAGTAGAGTGTACTTTTGAATAATTTGATAAGTCGTGGGTGTGTGCTAAAAATGAGAGACGAAGGAGGTACACTATCTCGTTGGACACTTCTGGTGCATAGATAGTGCCGCATTCATACTCTGCGGCGACGGCAGCACGCCGTGATTCCGTGACTCTGCGTCTCTACCCGTAGTACCCTGCCTCGTTGCCTGCATCGTCCGTGCACCTCCACCTCTGCCTCGCTGCTTGCGAATGCAGTCACGCCCTGCCGGCGCTGAGTATGAACGCAGCCTGACGCCTTCCAAACGAATTTCCGCGTCTTACATACAGAGCCTGGCTCGAATAAGAGCAGATTCTATCCTGGGAGAGTCCTACCAACTCTGCATAGTCTGACTTCATCAAAAATTTTTGAGAAACTAAAATAGGTGACATTGCCAGTAACTAGCAAGTGTCTTTCCTTCTCTAAAGCCACAGCTCGCGATGATCTTCAAGGATTTCGCGCTCTGTGAAGACCCAAGGATGCTGAGGGACACGAAAGTAAAAACCAAAGAAAGTTCGAAGATATTTAAAATTAGGGTTTCTCCCTCTTGGGCTTCCACGAGACAGTCCTGGTGGACGTTTAGACAAATTTTCGTGCCCATATGATATCACCCAGGAATGTTGCCTATTTTTTTTCACAGCCATTGCACTTACCGCACATGTTCACATATGGAATCAACTCATATTGCCGCGAACTATAGCTTTTAAAACACCGGTGAGGGCGATTTTCCCTGAGGGACTGAGCGAATTCTGATGGAGTATCTCCACACCCTAATCCAAGTGCAGACCCCACTCTATCACTATTCTCGTAACAGCCTTCTGCACGAACAAGATCGGGAGCTTACTCCGAGTGAACATGATGTGTCACCTCAACACAGTAAAATCCGAGATTTCGTCACTCTCGTTCACAACCTTACTCTGGGCACCTGAGGGGATTCACATTGGATGATGCTTTCAAGTATTCCGTTTTCTCCAAGCTCCAAACTCCTTCGTTTCCAAGAAACAGAACGTGCCATTACCACTGAAACCCTTCCGGAAACAAGTTTCAGGTATGAAAAATGAGACTTCAGATCATAGCAGCTTTGTCCGAAGAGCAAGGGCTGTGTGAGTTTCATGTACCAAAGAGCCAGTCCTTAGGAAGGTGCCTAAAAAAGACCTACCACGGAACCTGGCTCCACTGTTTTAAGCGGATCTTGATACCGTAGGCGCTCTGATGCCCCCGACTGCGCCGACTGAAGGTACTGTGCTTTGATGAAGGTGCAGGCAGTGAATCTTAGCTTGCTCCTGTTTCTGAAGAAACATTCCGGGAATATTTTGCTCTAATACTTTTATCGCTTTCGTTTCCTATGTTTTGTATAATTGGTGGATGTGAGCCGTGAGCGAAATTACTTTTTCTTGGTGCCCCTTGTATTGTAGAGATAGATATCCGATAGTTCTTTATGTTTCATGTCGGTATTGTCCGTTTTTGCAAGCTTTCGTAGTTTAATATTTTTGAGGCTTAGAAATGGAGTTCATTGTCGGCAAAAACATGTACCTTCTGCACCTGGCCTTTATGGGTTAAAATAGAATTCACAAAACAGCTATATTTGCGGCAAAAACCCTTAATCATAACAGTGAGTTGGTAAAGATGTATGTTCCCTCATATGATTCGACCAGAAGCGAGAATGTCGGTTTTTTAGACCTCAATCTGCCGAAACTGCAGATTCGGGCACACTAATTACTCCATTCCCAGGCCTTCAAAACAAAACAATTGAATGGTCAAAAACAACTCCCATGAACTTTGTCGAGAGACGAAAAGAAGGTTGATCTAAATGTGTAGGAAACAATGCGAAAATTCCAGAATTCAATCCAAAAAACTCAAAAAACTTTCACAAGGTTGGCTGAAATGGCAAAAGGATATTGAGCCTTACAGGCAATCTTTCAGCGCCTAACGCCTTTAAGAAGCCTGGAATGGTACATATTAGTATGTATAACCACATATTAAATAAATCATATCTAATTTGTATCATTTCTGGCTTGATAAAGGCGCAAGGTGCCGATAGCTTGCTTGTAAGGCTCACAATCCTTTTGCAAGCCATTTTGTGAAATATTATGAGACTTCGGGACAAGCCACAGCTCGAAAAGAATGTTGTGAAACAAAACACAGGGAAACGGAAAAGATAAAGTTACTGGGGCAAATTATTCCCGAAGTGTTCCTTTGAAAGTGGGAGCAAGCTGATACTCACTACTTTTACCTTCATCAAAATACCTAGCCTTCGGCACAGTCGAGCTGAGAGCACCTACGTCATTAAGGTCTGCCTGATGTAGCAGAACCAGCTTCCGCGGAAGGTCTCTCGTGGAAAGCTTCTTGAGGACTGAACTATCGGATTATAGGAGTCACAGGGCTCTCGCTGCTTGGACAACGCTGCTCCGAAGTGTCATTTTTCATGCCTCGACCCACCTCCGTAGGGGTTTCATTGGTAATGGCACGTTCTGGTTCTTGGAAAGGAAGGACGTTATGAAGCGGAAGAAAACAGAGTATTCAAAAACACCACCCAATAAGAACCCCTCAGGTGCCTAGGGTGAATCTCATCTCAGGAAGATTGAGAACGAGGGTGACGAAACCTTGGATTTTGCCCTGTTGAGCTGACACATCATGTTCACGCCGAAGAAGCTCCCGATCCATCTCGTGCACAAGGCTGTTATGGAGTTCAGTGGGAGTATGAGGTGTGATCTTGAATTTGGGGATGGAAATACCTTACCAGAATTCGCTGAAGTTCAACTAATGTGGGGTTGAAAGTGGAGGAAAAAATTACTGTTTTTGGCACCCCCTATATACATACAGTAGGGCGGAAGACGCACTGAAAACAACAGCGAAAATCCACTTCCAGTAGCTCAGAGATTTGAACCTCAAATCATTGACCCACTCTCCAGTAGACAGGCGAACTGAGACCAGTCTACCTGAGAAGATGACGTAGAACTGTATAATGGTTGGAATAATGTAAAAATTGCAGGAGCCAGTACTCTCTGTATCGTAGCCAAGTGCGACTGGCGGTAGAAGAAACTTCTGTATAACCTTCTGATGGCTCATGAAAAGAACACAGTGCTACTCATTAGCAATACTAGAGAATGAGATGAAGTTGCAAGAATTATAATGAAGATCGATCTTGAAGTGAAGTAATGTTGACGACTTTCATTTGACATAAACGCAAAAAGCTCTCTGCGGAGGCTGGTGATTATGCAAATTTGGGGCATCGTTCTGTGTCGCTGAGAAAACAAGGGAAAGGGATCAAGAGAGACTCTGCAGACAACATTCCGCACGCTTTCATCCTCATCTTGACAGCATTCTGAGACGTCCTTGAACATTCATAAAACGAATGTAAAGGTGTCAATCAAACATCCTCCTACTTTTGAATTCAAGTGCGCACAGCCATCTCAACATGAACGCTTCGCTCCTGACAACGCATACGTTTTCATAGTTTGATACATGTAGCTCGTAAAAACAACAGTAATTAAGTGCAAAATAGAAGTCCATTAGTGGCATGTAGGCTTGGACTCCCGCAATGTACTCAGCCGTAAGCCCTATTCGCACAAGGGTCTGCTCTCATGTAGTAAAACAGTGTTGTATAGCTAAAATCGGAGCTCTTCATAATATAGGGTTGTCTCGTCACCTCGAATTCGCGCTCGTTCTACACGAAGTGCTTTGGGCTTGCGCTCATGTCCAAACTCTTCCATGAGCAGTTTTTTTTTCCGACCTTTTCATCAACAATGTTGAAACCCACCAGCTGAATCTCAAAGCCTGATGTTGTAGGGAGGTTCAGGGATCTAAGCAAATATTTTGTGCGTGGACTGTCGAGCACATGTGCAAGACTCCAAACAAGAAACAGAAATTCGAAGAGGAAAGATTTCTCGTGGCCAAACGACATCTTGGGACAGAAGGTTCAAATACCTTTTAGTGATCAATATGGGAGGAGACGTTTAGGGAATTTTTCGTAAACATCACAAGAAATAATGTCGCTTCCTGGAGACAATTTGCACAGCAAGCGATAAGCGGTGATTTTTTGCGGACAGTAATAGTGAGCATTCCATGGCGGCAATCCAAATGAATCATTTTCAAAAATTTCCACATCTAACATCAGCAAGTTTCTTCTTCATTATGGTTTCTGTGAACTACGACAATTTATGAGTGTTACAGGCTCATGCAATTTCCATGCGCGATACTCTTAACAGAGGGAAGCTGCACGAGCTTACGGAGACGCTTCAGAATAATTGAAATGTTTTTTACAAACTAGCGATGTATATGTATACATGAGTTGAGCTAACTAATCTGAAGTGAAAACTCCTTATTAAAAAGTGCTCAGCGGTTGATAGTCAATTATGCAAAACAGTGATGGGCGCGGTAAAAGCCATCCTCAAAAGATAAAGTTCAGATGTAAAACAGTAGAGAACTGACAGCTATCGGGGGAAGGGTAGTCTTACACGGGGTGGTTGGAAGAGAATTCTTCTACATTTCAAACCTTAGCAAGGTTATGATTATCGATTGACGATCTTCTTTCAGGGAACAACTTTAACATATCAATGATACCAGTATTGCGAAGGGGCAAAGTTACGGTAGATTCTGGTGCTCGACCTCAATCCAAAGTTTGAACGGTTTTGCGGGTTCAAATACCACCATAGCGACGCTTGCTCCCACCCCCCCCCCCTCCCACCCCAACCTAAGCCTTGCCCGCCTCAATATGACCAAAAATTGGGCAAAAGGCTACTCTCTAAGAATATCTAACGAAGACGCGAAACAGTGTTCATTAGGGTTCTCAGGAGGAAAAAAGCTGAAAAAAATGTGACAGCTGCCGGTGCCTCCTAAAGACAGCAGGAGGGGAAATTTGGTCACTGTGAAATCCCTGGAAAAGTCACACATTCGGAAGCTAGGGGCTTAAAAAGCTCATGTATGGCGAAATCCCCGTCGAAAAGCGCGTCTCTGAGCTGTAGAACCAGCGTAACTGTTGACAGCTGACGCCTTTGGGTGACAGACCCCACCTCCAGGCGACGTGATACTTGATTGATTACGGTGAGTGTGACCTGGACACGCCGCAGGGTTGAAGGTATTGCGGCGCGCTCTCGCAGTTTTAGCTTGAAGCTCACTCCAGAAAATAGCTAATGATAAAATAGATACTAGATATTCCATACATCCCTTCGTGTTTATGACTCGACGACATGCCAGTGAAAAACTCGTTAGGACTAGCCACCTATTGACGGAAGGGTCGTCTGTTTCGGGGATCAATGATGAGAAGGGGCCCTATTTCTTGGTTTCTTGGGTCTTGAGCCGTTAGCTTCCGTTTTCTTCACTGTCGGAGGGCTAAGCTTCTCGACTTTCTTATTCACTACATATTTCACTATTCGTCCGAATTTTCTCTAACATCGCCCCTGAACATGAGTACGTTCCACAACGGAGTGGAAGATTCACAGACACACAAAAAGATTCGGTCATGTCCATGCGTTCCACCAGATTTGACAATTAGAGAAGCAAAACATTGTTCCAAATGAGCGAAGAAAATAAGGAATTAATTAAAGTCAATAATACTAGATAGGGAGTTCAGTTTGAAATCAGAGAAACGCAGTACCATAGTACGAGCACGTGTACGGAGAACGGATGATTGAATCATACACATTTCATTGGTTAGAGGGTCCAACTGAATTGGGAAAGTAGCGGCCATGATGCCACCCACGGATATGAGCTACGAAAATTGGAAGATTAGGAAAGTAGGGCGCTGAAATGGAACCCTTCGGCTGGCAGCTACGGCGGTCGAAAAGGTCATGAAGAGATGCTCGGAGCTACTGAAATGTAAAAAGAAGGAAATGGTTACGTATTAACACAAGGAAGACCTAGAAAGAATGTAGCTTTTCATTAGGAAAATGCTACTATGATGGTGAGTAAAGCATCTTGCTTGGTATTGCTACCGACGAGCTTTGACCAAAAAATTAGTGATTTTTCACTCTTCTGAAAAATTCGAGGAGTGATTTTCAGAAAGCGGGAGGGGCCCTCGAAGAAATTATAAAGCATAAGCCTATAATGAATTCAGAGTTTCCATTCAGACCAATTGCAAAAAAGAATTAGCTGAAGGGAAAGCTCACACGGCAACCAGCCGAATTGAGGATCCGACGACAAAAAAGCGATTCCTTCTGAGCGCAGTTGATAAAGTGACTTAGCTGCATGAGAACGCTCGTCTACACGTAACGAGATGGGAAGCATTGCAAATGTGGTCCCACCACAATGAGATTTGTCACATACCACTTGTTTATTAACTTTGCGATTTCATGCCCTTGTATTCCTTATGACCCCAAATAATAAATCTATGTATTTGCTGAGCAGCAGGAGAACCAGTGTGATGGAAACTTGTTGAGTTAAAACACACTATTATGTAGTCATTTAAACGCACACGTATGGAAAGGTGCGAAAATGCCTGTGGAGAAGTCTCGGGAAATTAGACGTAGAAAATTTTATTTCTTAGGTTTCATGAAAACTGGCAGCAGAGGAAATCACCATTTGAAATAAATGAGCAGAATAGGCAGAGAATGTTCAGTTGTCAAGGCATTTTCGACAGTTTTGCAGACTTTAACAAAATGTTACTCTAACCTCCTCTCAAAGCCAACAATGTCGGCTGTTTGGATCCTTCCGAAATTCATATGCTCAACGGTTGCTGAAGCAGTCTGAGGCCGCCGATACACTTTCCGATTTTGCGGCCGCGAAATTCGGTGATGTCGGAACTTTGCGTTCGCAGCTGCCACATCTCAAAGTCGCAAAATCGCAGAATCGCGAAGGCTAACGGTAGCCTAAGACTGCTTTCGTACTATGCGGAACTACAGACGGCAAGTGTGTCGTGACATGTTGTGGACGCGCTCTATTGAAAACATGTGACCCAACATCTTTCATTAGATGACGACAAAGTCTGAACTCCACCTCTTCCTTCTTCGTTTTAACTTTCTTATGCTCCGCAACTCGTGCCTATAAATTTCCATGCATTACGAGTTTCTTCGATTATCACTCGCTACTTTTATCGTTGTGGTTTGAAATATCTAAAGAAATGAGGCACGATTGAATCACATTTTATAACCGGGGCGCGTCGAAACAGTTGTAGCCGGCAGCGTCTCTCTTTATTAAAGCAAGTTAAGTTTTAACAAAGCCGTCGCTATTAGAAGCAAATGTGGTGCCCATTCACACTCCATCCCAACAGGCGAATCATTTTAGCGAGTCTCAAATGACGTTATAAGTAATTAGGGAAGCGACAAGATAAAGAATGAAAGAAAACATAGTTCTTTCAAGAACAAATTAGAAATTTTCTAGGAAGGCCGCTGTCGATTTCCAAACGATGCCCCAAATTTCAGCTAATAATTCCTCAAGTGATTGAGCACGAACATGCAGCAATTTTGAAAAACGAAATATACGACAACATTTTTGCTTCATCACAGTCCAAAAGTTCATGACGTACAAGCTCCAACCCTTCACATATACTTATTTACTTATTTATTTATTTACTTATTTATTTATTTATTTATTTATTTATTTATTTATTTATTTATTTATTACACGAGCAAATTCGAGTGGAATCAACCTTGTGGGTGAAAAAATGACGACTACAGTTAAGCTTGGCTCTACCTATTTCTATTTGGCTCTATCTATATCTATTTTCAACTTGCGCCTCTTGTTATCGGGTTTCTAAGAGCAGAGTTCCTCGAGATTCATGCTAGTTTTGCCATGTATAACTTTGTGGTACAGTAGGAGATAATTCTTTCCACGCCTATACTCTAAGGTGGTCAGAACCAAATTCTTGTTCCTGACACTAGCAGAAGGAATTCGGTCGTACAGAAATCCAAGAACCCTCACTATCAGTTTCCTGGTGAAACTAATTTGTACTGTCTCGACCTTCTCGATAGTTTCCATCCTGTACGGGCTGAACACGGGTATACCGTACTCTAGAATAAAAGTACATAAGACTTATACGCGCGCAGGAAGATGGTGGACTGCTGGTTGACAAAGCTCTGAACAAGTTGCACATAATCCCAGTTGCTTTTCTAACAACAGTTGCTTTGGGCATCAAAGCATCAGCGCTTGTAATCAAGTATCCTAGATCAGTTACTTGTTCAACCATAGCCAGAGATGCACTTTTGATGAAGTAGATATGACGTTTGTTGTGTCTCCCAAGGTGGAGGACCCTTGACTTTGTTTCAGATAGAGGTATGCTCCAGGCATCCGACACTTGAGCAACCCTGTTTGACTCAATGTGAAGGTCTCGGTGCTCGTTTTATTTGATATGGAGCGGTAAAGCTTAATGCCATCTGCAAAAGCACAAAGGTCATCGCTGGTTTTTTTTTTTCAATTGAAGATATAAGATCATGAAGCTATATACTGGACAGGATGGGCGAGGACCCCGCCTTATCGAACACCATAAAGCCATCCTGGTTTGAGGATATGATGTTGTGCCTTTGAAGATGTTCCAAAATTTGCATTTTTTTAGATCTACTCAAAAAGTCTGGAAAAAATGGATGTTATGCCAAGTGGCGACTTGACATGGGACTGGAAGTGTAAGAGCAACTTTGGCGCACGAATATAATACGCCGAGGTCGCAGTTCTACTATTCGCGATTAGTAGTGATTTTAAAAAAGGGGATCTAGTTAATGCTTTCCGACATCTCTTCCTAAAGCAGGGGCCTACTTGAGTTGTGCTGGCTTCCATTTCTAGTGATGCTCGACATACTGAACGCACCGCTCAGAAGCAACTTCATCGCCTTCGGCTTTGAGCTTGTGGCATTCAAACGGATTTAGAGATGGATGAAGTCCGAAGAACTGCGTTGACAATTTTTTAGAGAAATACACCTCATTTGAAAATCCTCCCTTCCAGTACTGATGGTATTGCTATACTACGAAGTACGGACAATCATGGATTCTTGGAGGAGGAATTTGCTTTTCGCATACAGTCCCTGACCTGACCCAAAATACGACCCACTCTTGGGATTTCTCAACTTTGCACCAACTTGAATTATGACAGACTTGGTTCAAGGTGTGATCCTTTGTACAAAAACCCTTGACGGTAAATCTCAGTATGGAGGAATCCTTGACGGTGAATCTCAATACTAGGAAAGCTGCATTAGCCACTCTCAGGAAACTTCATACATTTATGGTTATACGAGATCAGTACAATGAATTAACAAACGAACTTGAATGGCGAAACGGCAGCAGGAATCAACAATTTCGGAAAAATTGGTGAAAAGTCAGTCTATGGGCTCACTCTGCAAGATTAAACGTCCTGCGATCGACAGCTCTCTCTAACTTGGAGCACTGCAGCTACTTTTTGCTTAAGGACCTCATCCCTTCAGAAAGACAAGTGACTTTGGAAGAAAGAACTACAGTTACTGCAATGACGGTAAAATATGCCAACTCTGGAGGACGCTACATCAAAATATGTCAAGGATGTTGGCACAAAAATTTAGAAAAAACAAACTGCCGTTTCCAAGCAGCTTGATTATCCTCGAGGGTGCTCCATGAGTTATTTGAACACTTCTCTCTTCGGCACAGAACCTAAAAATAAGGCTGTGAAGGACTTTCCAGCATTATTGTATGAGCCGTTCGTCCTCCATTGAGAACACGGTGTAAAGGAAATTATTAGAATAAGATACCAAAAATGGGAAGCCTGCCGAGAAATAAAGAGGAGAAACGGGTTGTACGTGATCAAGTCACGGTAGGTATTATGGTTGACTTTTCCCAACTAAAAAGTATTGGGATGGGGAATAAGTCCCCGCGGTGTTTTAACCCCGCTTTTCATATTGTTTCCTTCATCTTTCGACGAAGCTTATATATGTGGTCGATAGAGCTTTTTTTTGCTCTACAAAATGCTACTATCTATTTTTTGATCCCTTCGAATTATCTAATGTTTATGAGGTTTGGAAATGAAGTAAGCTGAAGGCAAAAATTTGACTTGCGCACCTCATCTTCCTCGTCTGCCGTCGAGGTCAAAAATGTATGTGTATATGTTTTCGATAGAGCTTTTTCAGCTCTACAGAATGATTCTACTTCTGATAGAAATCGCTCAACTTTTTCTATTTTTAAGACTCACAAATGCAGTACACGCAAAAGTGTGCATTTTCGTTATCTCCCCTTCCTGCTTACCATCGAGATTGGAAAGGATATGCGAGTACGCTTGCTCTACAAGATAATATCACTCTTCTTTTGTGCCCTCTCATATTTTAGCATGTAGGTTTAAGTTTCGATCGTTTTTTCAACTCAAAATTGCATGATAAAAATTAATGGCAGAGTGTTTTGCATCATTCGATAGAACTCTTTTCGTTCTACAAAATAGTGTTTACAGATTTGTTCGAATTAATTTTTGTTATTTTCTAGATCTCTTAAAAGGTCCGACAAAATCGAGCCTGATCGACACAGTAATGCTCGATTTCGTCGACTTGGCACTCCTTTTGAATGATCCAAAAAATAGCAAAAATTAATTTGAACAAAAACTGTAAACACTTTTCTGGAGAACGAAAAGAGCTCTACCGAATGATGCAGAACACTCCGCCATTCATTTTCATCATGCAATTTTGAGTTGAAAAAAATGGAAACTTAGCCTTATATGCTAAATTATGAGAGGGTACAAAAGAAGAGTGATATCATCGTGTAGAGCAAGCGTACACGCACATCCTCTCCAATCTCGATGGTAGGCGAGGGAGAGGAGATAACGAAAATGCACACTTTTGCGTGTACTACATTTGTGAGTCTTAAAAACAGAAAAAAGTTGAGCGATCTGTACCAAAAGTAGAATCATTCTGTAGAGGTGAGAAAGCTCTATCGAAGAAATATACACACATATTTTTGATCTCGACGGCAGACGAGGAAGATGAGGTGCGCAAGTCCAATTTTTCGCCTTCAGCTTACTTCATTTCCAAACCTCATAAATATCAGATAATTCGAAGGGATCAAAAAATAGATAGAAGCATTTTGTAGAGCAAAAAAAAAGCTCTATCGACAACAAATATAAGATTTGTCGAACGATGAAGGAAACAATGTGAAAAGCAGGGGTTAAGAAAACCGCGGGGACTTATTCCTCAACCCCATAATCAAGATCTCATCTTCCCTTGCTCGTTTAATTGTTTATTGTGCATTTTTGTTTCTGAAAAACTTGTTTTGTTTCGTAGGAGCTTTACTGTCCGAAAAAATAATTTACAGTAGCGCTCAAAAGTCTTCGGCCAAAACTTTTTTGTCATAACTTTTTTTCTACTTGACCAAATTTGACAAAATTTTAATATGTGATGCCTGAACCTATTGTCAACATTTCCTACTACATACTTGAGCGCCGCTTGCCACTTTTCATGATTTTTTACAAGAATTTACTACAAGACCACCCAAAAAAAGTAAGAGGCTTGTTCAAGAAAAACGGCTTTCTATACAAAAACAAAAAGAGCAAGCCTCAGAGAACATTAATATTTTGTAGAAAGACCACGACTTTTGATGACAGCGGCACAGCGGGACGGCATAGCGATGGCATGCCAAAATTAAAAAATTTCATATAACCACGTAACCTACACCGTTGCGCGCCAAAATAGTATATTAAGTATGCAGTGTCTCCGAGTACAACATACTAAAATTTCTCTCAAATCGGTGCAGTTGCAAAAAAGTTACAAGTGAAAAAACCCAAGTGAAAGACCATTTCGCCGAAGACTTTTGAGCGCTACTGTATCTATTCTTTTCCCTTTAATTCTGATAACATTCACCGTTTCTGAACCTGCTTACTGAAGATTCCACCGATGGTGCCTGTACCCTAACTTACGGTGCCTGTCGTTAGTTGCCGTAGTGTGTACGGACGGATTAGCCTCATTTAAGGGAATCGTCCACGGAATAGTTAGTTCCTTTGTTACCTATAAATTTATGCTGTACTTGCCTAGCAAAGGCCGCATGCAAAGATTCAGGCGAAAAAGTGAGAATTCGACTACGATACAACTCCCCAGATACTAGGCCAAGTGGGCGGAGCCTTCGGATGAAAGCCTCGTCCCGTCGTCCGCCGAATGAGACTGTTTACGTAACTTTCTGTTCCTACAATGCGTCCCCGACCGCTGCGCACGACGAGGTGGGCACTTGTCTGAAGGCCTCATCCACCCGGCCATGACTTTATGGTGCTATATCTTAGCCGGATTCACATTTTTTCGCGTGAAGCTTTGCATGCGGCCCACATTGATCAAATACAACATAAATAAATATATGGGTAACGGAAAAGCTCATTTTTCCGTGGACGATTCCTTTAAGTGTTACAAGCTTGGAGCAACACTCCCACTGTTTCCTTTTGCTACATTACAAAAGAGAAAAAAGAAAGAATAGAAATAGAATAGAAAATTGTGGACTTTCAGATATGTTATACTCATACTATCTGGAGGCGATTGAAGCAAATAAAAAACTTCAAAAATTCAAGGCAAACAATAGTAGAGCCTTTCTAATTGTTCTCTTCGATAAATTCGATACATAGCTTCCATTAAGGGACGACAGTAGCATAACTAGAAAATGCTCTTCTCCTTCTCTGTCAAACTTTTTGTCCATGGAAGTTATTCTGCCGTTATTAACTAACGCCAATGCGGATTACTGAAGAAAGAAAGATTTTTAAGAGATATGTGCAGCTTGTCTTGGATGCAGACCAGGACAAATCTGCAACAATCGAGAAGGAATAGAGCAACGAAAAATAGAGAGCAAGATCGAGTTGTCGCTCACTTCTGGTACGTACCGAACGGAGAAACTACATGTGAACATTTGCTCCTTTGAACTAATCTCACAAGCATCTCGTCAAAAGAGTTGATTCGGAAGTCGTGGTTGCAGAGGGTAGGTAAGTGGCATGATGTAGGATGTAGACCAAAGTCTAGCTCATTATCTTCATCCGGCATCTTCCGCTCTCCCCTTTCAAATCTCGGAAGTGCTAACAAAGAACTTTGTGACCGACCTCTGCTGAAAGAAGTACGGATTTGGCGATGAAACACGACCTCATTTCACTAAAACGTACAGAACTCGTTGAATTTTATGATTACGAGTATCCTATGCGGGATGGGTTTACAGATATCGTTCTTGTTTCAGATAGAGGATGAAGTTCTGCGAGGACATGTGCAAATATCTGTATCTAGGCTATTCACGATGTTAAAAGTAGACGCCTATCGAGTTCACAGCCGTGGTGCTGAAGAAATCTAGTTATATGGCAAATTACGACCCCTCCATCCCTCGTTCGCCTCCTCCCTTTCCGACTTCTCGTTTGCCCCCTCCTCTTCCGAGCATGTCTAGCACTACGATTTCTTCGCCCGTCAGTCTATAATCGTTATTGGTGCTCCGAGTATACACCAACTGAGTATCCAAGTACTCATGACATAGCTTGGCATGTCACACACTGCAGTACGAAAACCTGCCCCAAGGCAATTCACCTCACCAGCCCCCCAGAATCTGCGTCGATAAGGAGGAAAGTGGCGAGTTAGGGAGTTTTGCGGATGAGGCGATCACTGTAAAAATATCTTCACTATATAGTGAGTGTGAAATGCTCGAGAGAACAATCGGTCCCTCTGCTATAAATGTCTAGCAGGAAATGAAAGAGGTTCCACGTTGCAATCAAGCACATGTGTTGCACTCTGCGTATACGAGTACTGGTCGAGCTGGCTGATGAGTGGGAACTACGTAATTTTGATTTCCTCTATCGAGCTTCACTTTCTGAGACGTCCTGCAGATGGACACGGCCCATTATTCCGTGGGAGCGATGACGCTAAAGTCTCCTCAAGGTCATTTTCAATTTTAATTGAAAATTTCAAAGGAAAGCGAAGCCAGTATTGACACCTAAGTATCAGACAGAAGCAAGAGAAACGTTGAAAGGCGCTGCTGCGACCACTTCTTGGAGCAGGAAGTGGCAACAGCACCAGGGAGTGGGGACGTACATATGTATATGATCGCTTAGCACCACCCATGGACATCCTGTCGGTAGATGGGATAGGCGCTGCTAGGCCCAACCGCATCAGTTTACCATTCACAGGGGTGCCAAAGAAAAGTAATTTTTTCCTTCACTTTCAACCCCACATTAGTCGAACTTCAGCAAATTCAGATGAGGTATTTCCATCCCCAAATTCAAGAGCACACCTCATACTATTACTGAACTCCGTGAGAGCTTTCTGCACGAAGAGGATCGGGAGCTCCTTCCGAGTGAACATGATGTGTCATCTCAACACAAGATTTCGTCAATCTCGTTCACAACCATGCTAAGGTTCGCTGACTCTGGGTAGCTGAGAACATTCTTATTCGGTGGTGCCCTTGAGTATTCCATTTTTTCCAGGCTCCTAACTCCTCCGTTTCCAAGGAACAGAACGTGCCATTATCACTGAAAACCCTCCGGAGAGGGGTTTGAGGTATGGAAAATGACGCTTCGGATCACAGCAGCGTTGTCCGAGCAGCAAGGGCTGTGTGGCTTCCATGAACCAAAGGGCCATTCCCAAGAAAGCCTCCGACAAAAGGCCTACCACAGAACGTGGCTTTACTGTTTTGAGCGGACATTGATACCGTAGGTGCTTTGTAGCCCGACTGCGCCGTCTGAAGGCTCTGTATTTTGGAGAAGGTGAAAGTGGTGAGTCTAAGCTTGCTTCTATTTCTAAGGGAACATTACGGGAATTTTTTGCCCCAATACTTTTATCTCATTCGTTCCCCTTTGTTTTGTATACTTGGCGGATGTGAGCCGTGAGAAAAATTTCATTTCTTGGCACCCTTGTATATCAATATGCCGATTGTAGTATGACTTTCGGTACAATTTAATTAAACACATCGAGTTCTGATTGGTGTTCTTATCTCCAAATCAACTGCACACTGCATACGAGTACAAGACTTTTAAACAACTTCCTTCAGACCGGAACTTCATGTCTGTCACACCAACATGGTGCGACAATGCAGCTGGGCTAGATTCTCGATTTTATCACTCCTCCCCACAGCCTTGCTAAACTCCGCCCACACCGTCCGCTAAGCCCACACTCTGTAGTTGACGCTTGAGAACTGTTAATAAACCAGAGTTTTCAGATTCTCCAGTCTCCCAGTGCCCTTCGCTTCCAAATAGCTGTGTGTGGAACATCAATGTTATGATAAATTCCTTTCAGTCACAAGTATGAGTAGCGGAGGATGACGCTGAGGGTTACAGCAACATTGTACAAGCGGTGAAATGTCGCTGTCCTCTAGAATTAAACACACGGTCTCGTTGAAATCGTGTTCTGGCAACTAGAAAAAGCAAATCGGTGTTTTACGCTGCCACTGAGGCAGTAGGTACCCTTGAGTTTAACGGTGATGACGAACGACCTCATCCCATGATGAGGCAAAAATGAATGAGCCACAGCTTGCTTCTGCTCATGTAGGAGCATTTTGGGATGATTTTAGATAGTGACTTTTTAGGCACATCTAACAACTGCAACAACTATCTATCTTAATTGTTTTTCTGCCATGGCAGGCTCTTAATCGGAGGGGTCGTGTATCGAATGGGCAGATGCAGGAATTTCCCACAACACCCGCATTCCCCTGAGTCCCTGGTGGGAATATGAACATGTCGTCGATCGTGATGACCCGTAATGGCTCGAAAAGCTCCTATTCGGTCTGACGGAAGGGGTGGTGATACCGAAATGCGCACTTATCTGTGAATTCAAGAAATCTTAGTCATTGTCAAAGGCGTGCTTCAGACACCATAATAAGGTCCCACAATCTACAAAAAACTCGCGGTGGCCGAGCTCCTTCCACAAGCTACCTCGTCATTTTTGACAATTGCTCGCACCGTACAGATTCATGTCGCTTCGACTGATATTCTATGATGCGAAGCAACATAAAACATGTCCAGGATGAATAAAAAATAAAAATAAATAAGTAAAAATAAGTAAATAAAATCAAAAATGAAATAAATAAAACGAATAAAATAAATCAAAAATGAAAGTAAAAAACTGCTACTTCTTTTCAGATGGATGGTTTATTTACTTTTAGGTACTCGAGCACCTTCTCGTTTTTTCGCGTGTTTTGACACCTATTCATAAGAGGTTGCCCGGAGAGTTGTGGGAACTTCGTCTGACTTTTTTTCACAGCACTTTTTGACTACCAACTGCGGCTATGAACATTGCATGTAACAGGAGTACAGGGGGTGCCAAAAAAATTAATTTTGCCCACGGCTCACCTCTGCCAACTCTACAAAACATAGGGAAACAAAAAAGATAAAAGTATTGGGACAAAAAATTCCAGAAATGTTCCTCTAGAAGCAGGAACAAGCTGTGGCTCGCTACTTTCACCCTCACAAAAATATGGAGCTTTTATTCGGCCCAGTCGGGCTTCAAAGTACCTACACTATCAAGGTCCGCTTAAAACAGTGAAGCCAGGCTCCGTGGTAGGTCTTTTGTGGGAAGCTTCCTGAGGATTGGTCTTTCGGTTCGTGGAAGTCACAAAGCCCCTGCTGCTTGGACAAGGCCGGTATGACCCGAAGTATCATTTTCACGCCTCAAATCCGCCTCCGTAGGGGTTTCAGTGGTAAGGGCACGTTTTGGCTCATGAAAACGAGAGCGCTGGGCCGAAAAAAGGAGTATGTTCAAGAACACCACCTATCCTCTTAGGGACCCAGAGTGAACGGACCTCAGCAGGATTGTGAACAAGGGCGACGAAATTTCGGATTTTGCTAAGTTGAGGTGACACATCTTGTTCACTCTTTCCTCGCTCCCGTTCCTGCTCGTGCGGAAAGCTGCTACGGCGATAGTGATAGAGTGAGGTCTGCTCTTGAATCAGGGATGAAAATACCTCAACAGAATTTGCTGTAGTTCGACTAAAGTGGGGTTGAAAGTGGAGGAACGAAATTTCTTTTTTTTTGCACCCCCTGTGTATATCCTTGCATCGCCTGGATGCCGAAAATTTCCGGGTAGCGCATCGAAGCATCCCTGCAAATGAAACCAATTGCGCTGTGAAACCGTTTAGGGGTGTATCTGGTCACAGGTTTGCTGGTAGTTATCTACCGCGGCAAAGGTAGAAGGTGTCGTACTTGTAGAGAATAGATGATACGCCCTAACCATTGTGTTGGTGTGGTGTTCCTTCTAACTCTGATTGCTTTGCACGATCTCATTTTCGTTGAGATAAAGCAGGAAAAGCTTATCAAGTGGCTGCTCACACTTTGGCTTTTAGGTTATGCTTACACTCTTCCTCGTGGCTATGTCTCGATACGTATAAAAAAGCAAGAGACGAAGGTGCGACGCTTTCGAAGCTAAGTGCGTTTTAATTCTGACCACTCAATAGGGTCAATACCATCAGCAAAATCAATCAATGACACACCCGTACCTTTGACAGGTCTGACTCGTCAGCATCCAAAGAGAGACAGAAGTTCAATAGGAGATTAGGTCGTCACCTTGCTAAATTACAGACCAGTAAAGGATTGCTGCTTTAAATTCTCACATCGTACGCGTGGCCAGTCAAGAAGACGGTTAGGCATAGCCAGTCAAGAAGACTGTTAGGCGGGCAACGCATGAACCACAACCGGTCGGAAGAAAACCCATAAGTCAAGCATTCCCGGCGATCCTGTAAGTGGAGGCTTTTCTGATTGATGAATGACTACTACCTCAATACGTCTGCTCGATTTTCCAGATACTTTCATCAGGGTTCGCCTGAACGCGATTTAGCATTTTCAATTTCGAAATTCAATCGTACAGCGTTCAGACTGGTCTGAATCCTTAGCTTGAACGCTGGAACCATGCCTAGCAGCGTGATGTTACCAGTACTCAGCCACGTTTTGCTGTCCCGCCGGCGGTAGTGTCAGATGATAGCTCGACTGCGGATTTTTTTGTCACGGAGATAAGTGCGATATAACGAGCTGACGGCTTTACATCTAATTCATAACGAAGTCTCTTGGATGTATTGCTCTGTGTCAGGATCGCAGCCCGTACCAATCTGATCTGTGTAACAAAGTCCAAGTGTCCCACTATTCACCAGAGAAGCTATTTCTTTTATTTTGAACGTGCATACAAATCATAGCTGATGCCTTCTTCAGTCCCGAAAATTATGTAGAAAGGTAAGTTGTAAATCAGCTTAGCCACGATGTAAAGCAGTAGCCATTCATCTTGCATTGGCCCATAATAAATTTTTCGGATAACCTACACTTTATCACTTTTACGATCGTTCTTGGAACTATGATAGAAAACAAAACTTTGTTACATGATTCCTGGCCGCATTTCGCCTGGTTCCGTGATGAGGGGGCTCTCAAGAACAAGGAGGCTGAGCCTGCATCAGAGGTCAATTTGAAAATACCACGGCTTTTCCAACTCATTCAACAATTATCTTCCACAATGAGTGTGAGTGGGCGTTCAGAGGACGATGCGGTGTGGAGTATGTACCCTTATGTCACGATTTCGTACGACGACGAGCGGCTGCGACACAGTGTGTGCGAGCTTTGTGCGTCGCGGAAGTTCGGTCGCAGAACGATTACATGGTAATCGCTAGGGGTGGCAGTTGACTTGTAATCGCTTCGCGACTCAACGACATGTCGCCATTACCTCGTTCGCATTGTTTAGCTTGCGACATGCCGCGGTGCGAAATCCTGACGTAAGGGTTCACATCCGGTGTGGCGTAGCTCCTTTCTCGACTTTCATTTCTGGCCACCTGATGCCGTATCGGCTCCTCATGCGCTGCATTTGGATACAGGAAGTATAGAAGGCTTTGTATACGTTGGGAATCACATAATTTATAACGTACTGTCACTAGATGACTACCTTACCAGCTAACTAATTTCCAGGGGCAGAAAGAGCCAGAGGATTGTTCGATACTGCTGTGAGCATCCACAGGTAACGGCTTCACTTGCAATAACCCACAATGGACTCAGCCTGCCGAAACCTCGTCCCGCCTTCGCCGGCAATTCATCCGGCTGCAGGACTGCAGGAGGACACGCCGTGCCGTGGGGTCGTGATAGAACTCCAAGCTGCGTTTTCCCTCTTCTGAAGTATAAGGTTTGTTCCCAGCGAACATGGTTTTTAATAATAAGTATACAGGGTGTCCATGGGCGTTAATGAATTGCAATATTTTGTTGGCGTCAATAGAGTGAATGAAAAATCAACTCATACACAACTTTACTCACACCTTATGTAACAAGACACAGCAGTCATATCTTAAGTTTCTGTGCCTCGACAAGGATACAAGCCCAAAGTCTCTCTATCAGTCAACCACCTATGACACGCAAGTTTTTCCATACAATACTTCCCAAATCTTTCTCAGCTCTACCTTATGTGTATCCATACTAGGATGGCTGACTCGTCAGACCTTGCTTCTAGTTGAAGACCCCGACAGAAGATCAATGGAATCATGTTTTGGGAGATTTGACGGACCTTTCGAAAAGTAATGAATTCGAACAAATCGGGTCGGCAGTGCTTTTGTATCAATTTGATTCTATAAGCTTGAGCTCCAAGCCGCTAAATTCACCAAGCACTGTTGCGAAGTACTAGTGAGGTTAATGCTCCATTATGTGTAGCAGCGTGTTCTTCATGTTCTCATTCCCGCAAGCTTTACGCCGAAATCGACGGAAACCAACAGCGTGTCATTATTGGACCATCACTCATTAATGGGACCCGCTTGTTGGACCCAAACACCCTATCGGCATGGTTTACCCTACCAGACCTTGGTGGCCACACTGGGTTGCCCTTAACGCTTCAAGCCGTGAAAATTTCTCCAGTTGAACAAAAATACTGTGAGGTGCGTGTCACCGTTGAGGCAAATGACCGCGAAGTTCTTTTGAAAAGCTTCTGAAATTTCAAAAATACCATAAGCTTCACCCCGACAAGCATGCACCTCAGTAGAATAAGATCTTGTGCATCTGCTGGGCAGAAAATGAAAGAAAAAGGATTGATACAATTGTATAAAGGAATACCAAGAAACACGAGTTCAGGCGCCCATAGTTTGGGGACACCCTGTAGAATTACCCTCCCCCGTGAATCACGCCTCTAATAATAGACATAATAGACTACCTCATCGCGTTTCAGCATTTCCGAAATATCAACATTTCGACAAAATTTCCGCTTATGCCCTTTAGCTGGCACATCATGATAGTTTGACGACGTCGCACATGTCAGCATCCCTACTGACAAGACATGGCAACGAAATGGCTGGAAACATGCCAAACACGTCGCACAAAAAGGTTCCGAGCATCCTTGTGGGTGAGTTGATGGCACTGTGTTCTGCCGTAAACGATCCTTCCCCAATATTCGGAGCGAACAGACATCTTCCAACCATGACCATATGAAAATCTGAGAGTGATACGTCTCTTCCAATGATTTTGAGGAGGGTAGTCAGCGGAGCAATGCTTCCATTCTCTCAGATGATTTCTGGTATCAGCAAACAAATAAGTCGTACGCACAACGACCTGGGTGGTCTTCATCTCTGACATTTATGGTAATCGCCACCTGCCGTTACTTCACTTCTGTTCGCCTTGAGCGACATGTGTCTGTAATTGCGACTACATCACATTTTGTCATTTTCGCCCTTTCGCCAACTAATCATGCAACTACCCCAGACATTTATGCAAATTGATTGTTTGAGAGAAACGTACAATATAGAAAAACATCAGCTATTATATATTTCATGAAGAAAGTGGATTTCAGTAGGAGGAAAACGTGTAACATAATATTTTGGGCAGTGAGCAGGGCTAAGATGGGCAAGACGAGCAGAGACCAGCAATTGCAGAAGGCATATACATATTGGACAAGATCTGTGGAAATGAACTTGGGTAATATCACTCGAAAACAAAGCCAATTAATGCGCAACGGGGGAGGGGAAAACCAAAGATTCATCTCTTTTTTATTGCCAACTTGGACGCTTCATATCATAAATATGTGCACTCCCCCTTATCCCTTATTCGATAGGGGTAGGCTTCGATTTTCGATAAGAAAAGCGGAAATTGTTTCAGGGGAAGCATTGAACTGCACGCCTTAGAGGCATCAGTAAGGATATATGGATCTAACAGTAAGGCTGATTTGGAATATGAAAGTTAAGATGCTGTTGTAAGTGGCACGACAGTGAAAAAAAAAAGAAAATATGCTGTAGCGCCCTATACATCACTAATCACTAATGATGTAAAGGACAGGGTCAGCGTCGTCAGCATCGCCGACGTTGCTCCGCCCTCCACACCCACTCCGCCGTGGTCTGATTTCATTCGTTTCGGTGGCGCCGGTGTGCAGGATCCACCACAAAGTGCTCATATGCAGCGAAACAGAGTGACAAGGGCAGAGGCACGCAAACACCATGCAGGGGCGCCCTGCCCCTGCATGGTGTTTGCGAATCTCACTTTCTCTTGGGGTAAGGAGAAAGTGAGATTCGGGAGATTGTTTCTTGGAAAATAACACTCCAGTTCTTAAGAGGTGTCGTGTGGTTCGATAAAGCTTCGGTCTCGGTAAGGTAAGATCTCGCATCGATAAAGCGCGGTTTAGGGTCTTACCAAAAGCATTGCGAGTAGCGCTGCCACACATTCGCTGGGGAGTTGCGTTTAAAAGGCGGGACAACAGTTACTGTCTGCTGTCTTGGCCCCTCTCTCGTCTGCATCTACCCCGCTGGAGGGTGTTGCAGAGCGTCGCGAAAGAGAAGAGGTGAGGAAGGGGCTTCGTATTTTTATTTCTCAGGCTTTTCGTCATTTTTTGTTTCTCACCATTGTTACCCTGCTGATTGCCCTTACTTTCATATTCTTTGCTAATTTCACATTTGCCAAATTTACTTTTTCGCATTTCTCTAGGAAGAACACGCTTTCTAACTTCTTTTCCTAACCTCTAGACCCTCTAGACGTGTTCTTAAACCTCGGCACATAAAAAATCAATTGTGCATTTTGTCTTCGTCGCATTGACGTCACTCATAATATGTATTCGAACATAGATAGAACAGAACGTCGTGATAAAATGGTTGTACTTCACACGTTTTATTCTCCGTTTACCGAGGACCGTGTTGAGTTGCGGGTGGAAGGGATAGTGTATATTTGGTATAGAGGGCAATATCGCCATATCCTTGTCATGATGTAAAATCGAGTTTCAACCATTACACATGTTTCTTGAGTTATAATGAGTACAGCTATCAGAATTTCACTAGGAAAATAAGAACAGACACATATTCATTGTTGATCGATAAGCAGGATGGAGGACGGCAAGTAACACGGGTGGTACAGTGTGTGTTGGACTAGAGAAGCACAGCTCCTTTTGATGAGAAAGATCATGGTTCACAACAGATATATCGAGGAATTGACTATGCGCTCTCTAAAGATTTCAATAAAATTCTGCAACATAGCTATTAACCCGTGAGACGCACATATGTAACACACTAGCACGGTGAGTGGAAAGGTGATCCAAGCCCTGGAAATGCTGTTGTTTTGAAATATAACCTCACTCATGCCTTAAATGGTGAAAACCGAGTATCGTGGCTTCTATACCCATGAACGCAATTTCGTATGTCAAAATCCTTTTTTTTTCTAGTGAAAAGTCATTGAAAAGAGCATTCTATTCCTAAAAGGGGCGATTCTGGTACATGGAGGCACTTAGTGCTGCGAGAGCCATTCTTGTCATCAAAGGTAAGCCAATTCGAGTGATTGCTTTGATAGAAAATAAAAGCATCACCATTATGTCACGCATATACAACCTCGGAAATCTCCCAATGCGCGTTTGCATTCAAGGCCCGACTGTTTCTCCAAAACAAATGCATTCCTTTGCAGAAGAACGCGCCCTCGAGCTGTGACCTGGCGTTCTTTGGGATTGGGAACAGGTCAGCCAAACTTTACACCCCTCCGAGCTACGTGAGTTGGTACTAGACTTGTCGGAAAGTACTGATCGACAGAGCTGGCCTCCGCGAATCATTGTGTAGGCCATGTTGCATTCAGTTCACCACCAGATTTTGTATCAGACTAGAATGCATGGCCAATTCCGAAAAGTAGCTGACCAGCATCGTAACAACCTTTTAGTTAAACGCAACATAATCACTTACTATGTCGCTATTGCAGGACAAAACGTAGCACAAACCACCTAAGGGAGTAGTCCAGGAAATTCCACGACTCCAATGACTTTCAAAATCATTCCACTAGATGCAATTAATGAAGAGAAACACGAAAAGTACAGAGAAATTTCCGCTGTTACAGCAAAAATAGAAAACTTGGATGAAGAGCAACTTGCTTGAAATCCCGCCGAGCAACCATTGCAGAGCTGTCAGCGGGAGGCACGCAGTTCAAATTTTCGCGCCTGATGTTGGTTCGCTTCTCTATCTGCGTCCCTGACCACTTGGATGTCGCCTCTTTGCTCCCAGAGTCCTCGTGAGCGCGTCCCCTCGTCTGTGTCACTCTGTCTGCGTCGCTTTGAAGAAGATGTATTTTGGTCGGCTTCCCCAGTACTTCATCTTCACTGATCAGCGAGTAGATAGAAGAAGAGAATGAAATTACCATACTTACCGCAACTGGGTAAACCAGCTCAACAGGAATGAATGCAGGCTCTATCGACCATCAGGAAATAACAGATAAGCTCCTCCAAGCACGGATGGCATTTGTAAAATAAGAGCTGTCAAAAGTGTGCTTTGAATAAAACTGCTTCTTCCAGAAGCAAAGTGCCTATGTTGAAAACTGAATAAAATTAACAAATTTCTTGTGGTGAGAAAGATTTGCTCAATCATCTCTCTTTAAAGGAATCGTCTACGGAAAAATGAGTTTTTATTTTACCGTTGTATTTGCCTAATGTGGGCCACATGCAAAAATTCACGCGAAAAAATGTGAGAAGGCGGGGCTTCAGTAAAAGCCCCGTCTCGTCGCCCGCCGCGGTTGGGAACGAAGAGTGGGATTGTTTACGTAACTTCGTGCTCCTACTATGTGTCTCCGACTGCGGCGGACGACGGAATGGGCACTTGCTAGGAGGCCCCGCCCACCCGGACGAGACTTTGTGATGCTGTATCTTAGCCGCATACACATTTTACACGTGGAACTCTGCATGTGGCCCACACCAGGCAAATAAAGCATAAATATATGGGTAACAGGAGAATTCATTTTTCCGTGGACGATTCCTTTAAGCAGTTGTTGTTATTGATTATGCAAGTAACTCTATGAAAGCGTGGGCGACCTGTACAGAAGGGCATCGAGTAAGCACAAACATTTCTTCTGCAAACTCTCAGATTAGACTGGGATAAAATCTACGATTATCAGAAGGGCTATTTGTCTTTTCGATACCGATAAACCTGATTGAGAATAGCCGAACATGGAGATGTTTAGGAACAAAGGTTTCACCTACCTTCGGATGCAAAGCCAAAGATCACCGCTTAGGAATGCTCAACCGGGAAGGACTTTTGAACGAAATTAAAGTTGACAACATGTGGGGTTCAGCAATGACATGAAGGAAACTTTTAGCTGGAAGGACTCGCCTACTTGGAAAGAGTGAACCAGACTGTGAAAAAAACGAGTGTAGTCTCTCGTGAATCTGTGATGAAATTGCACTTTAGCCTCTGAAAAATTAGAAGTAGTAACGAGGAACTCTTGCTATTGGAACGCCGAAGATATCAATCAAAGCGACGAGGGCGGTTCATCAAAACATGACCGGTCACATGTCACAGAAATGACATTTGAAATGTTGAGGGATGGCCAAGTCACATAGATCTGGCACAACAGATCTACAGCAAAACAAAAATGTAAAAATCTCAGAACTCAGGACACGCGTAACGTGGGCAAGAACCGATCGTTAGGTGTCACTGGATAGTCTTCCTTCTGACACACTCTTGGTGAGCTTCAGATCATTAGGATAAGGCTTCATAGAAACAAAATTGTTCGGAATATGTAGTCTTCCAACAATCATTTAATCTTGTTTTTAATCTGATGAGAAAGATAAGTAGTTCATGAGGATATACTGAAGATGAAGATATTTTGAAAATTAATCAAAAAAATGTTCCCGTGCGTGCACGTTAAATAAAAATAGGAAATGTGTTGTTGCGGAAGGATACATAATACTTGTCTATATTGAGGGCCATGGGTCACGTTTCAGAGTGTTTTTTCGGATGGGGGAGGAGTTTTTTCCGGAGTGCCTGAATAATTCTAAAATTTCTGCGGACACCGCTCAGAGAATTTGAACGCTAATTAGCGGGGAGCGGCTTAAGTCAAGATTGATTTTTCACGGCTTACGACTTCCTACCAAACTCAACCCAAAGAGTATAAAGCATGAGAGAGTTGTCCATTAAAAAAAACGAGAAATGATGAAGATCCATGAAATAAAAGGTTGCTCACAAACACTGCCTCCTCTCAGTAAGCTCGCATGAATCTCATTGCTCAGATGAAAGATATTCAAGCTCCGGAAAGAGTACACTGCACACTTGTGTTTTTTTTTCGCTTGAGCATGACTCACAGTTTTTCCTGTGGTCGCCCCTACCAAAAAGGATTCTATTTATGATCACTCATCAAATTCTCAAATTCCGCCCCTAGCACACTTGTTCGTCAGCATTGTCCTACTGCAAAGCATGGCGCTCTGATAGAATTCTTTTGAAACAAATTCCTCGCGCTGCTTCTCAATCATGTGTAGGAACATCACCATCGCGGAGACTATTAATGCGACAGCTCCACTCATTTCATCTTCGAATTCTGCTTTGACGCCCATCCTCCCCCAAAAACTTCGTTTTTACCCCCTTGTCGCCGCGCATTTCACTTGCTCTTCTCAAGACGAGCGTGAGCAAGAACAGCAAGAACCTTTGAAATGTTCAAGTATCACCCGCTCTTCCTTTAAAACACTCCGTTTTGATATTTTTAATTTTTGATAACTGCTGTTTATCGGTGCGGGTTCGAGTCCCGTCCGACACCGAAGCTTTTGCTCATAACTCAGCATCCTTGCAGTAACTCCGTTTAAGCTTTCCACGATCTCTTTCCTTGAGAAAGCTGAAGACATCAAAGTCTGCTTCCAGCTCCAGATCCACACTACTAGTTATCTGCACACTTGAAAATTTACCACTTGTTTATATACTTTTTTAATGTACAATGAATGCCGACTCCGCTCTGATATCGGGATGTGCTGCTTTTGTACAGAATAGCCATTAGCACCTTCATTTCGCACCTACTTCACAACACGCTACACCTCATTAACATCAAGACATGCTAGGTGGCCTTGTTCAAGTAACTGCCATGTCTGTTCACCTTTTCTCGTCAATACATATGAGAATGATGTAGTTGTAACGAACTATATTCAATCTAATGTGTATTGAATTTTTGAATAGTTGACGGATTGATAACTAAATGAGAACTCAGGATGAACACAGACAGTGAGCCACACTAATATAGCTAATTAGTGAGAAAATTGATGAGGTCCGTAACTGAGATTGTTGAATTTTGTAGAGTAGTTCTCGACTCAGTGATTTTCAACGAGTTGGTCTGGCTCAATTCCTTAAATAGAAAGATCTGAATTTGTGATTGTTTCGCATTGTTATTGTGATCGGCGCCATTTATGTACTAGCACCTCACACTTGAAATTGGGGCACTATTCAGTTGTCGCTAACCCAGAAATTGTGAGATGTACAAAAAAACGTTGCTGAAACTTTGCACGCAGGGGTCATCACGATTATGACCTCTATTCCTGACATTAGCGCAAGATGGTGAGATTTGCACCAAACGCGCAAATAGAATTTCTCCCAAATTTTTTTACAAGGTACATGAAAAAACTTCCTATCGGGGCAGTCCGATATGTTATTCGGTCACAAATATGTTATTCGTTTCGACCCGCCTATATCCGAATTTTGCACTTGTGTTAAAACCTTGGTGCCTGGTTGCCATCCCCTTCCAAAGCCCAGGCGACAGCACGTGGGTTGGGAGATAAGTGTGAGGTGAAGGTGCTAAAGAGTATGCTGAACAAGGGTCCGACTTCCCTGATATCGCAGCCAGCTCAACCAATCAGCGTGTCATCCCACAAACAGATGAGAGAAATGTGCGCGGTCACCTTCTATAACTATTAAGTGCGGGGCTGCCAAACAAACTCGTAGATGTATTCGAGGAGCAACATATGAATAGAAGACACTTTTGGGCTGGTTTGAGCTGGAGTGAGGCTGCTACAACCACTTAGTTGCCTTTCCCTGTCCTTTGTGAAGGCACTTCAATAATCAAGGCGAAGATAACTTATTGTTTCTTAGAATTCTATCACACGCCGATCCGAAAGCAGCAACACCAGTCCCAGACTCTACTCCCAACTACGTGAGAAATGATCTTACTGCTCACCTCGTTCATAATATAATCCTTTCTTTGCTACCTGTTCGTGAATGTTTTGCATAACTGACAAGTTGAACTTATACAATCAACCAGTTAGCTGGCGCACACTCCTGTGCGCGATTCGTGGCGATGTTGTGCAAAATGGGTTTGATCGACATGACCACCGTTGTGTATGGGATTTAGTGGATTTTCTGTACTCTGCTTTCAGCTGAGCTTTCAAATTGTAAAGAAGCAGGCGAGGTGACCTAATAAGAAAGCTCTCGGCAGTAATCTAGATAAGCCGCTTTTCACTGAACCCATTTTCCACGTAGTCATGAGTCGCGCGCAGTAGTGTGAGCCAGCCAACCGGTTACACATAAAAGGATATTATGTCAGAAACTCATCGCTGAAAAAATCCATCTGTTCCCCACGTTAGGGGCACATTGGAACCCAACTACAATTTTTGATCTGAAAACAGCACACTTCAGCACGCCCCGCCCACCGTGGGCGGAGCTTCACTTGGTCAATGTAAGGCTTTCTTGTGCAATGCCCTACCCATCGCGCACTTGTCCCCATCTCCACAGATCGTATCATGTAATGTCCAAGCTCTGCCCACCCCCACACCCTGTGCCCACTGTGCCCAGAATTCTTTCTTGACCTTCAGAAACTCATCACTAATCTAACAAGGGAGGGTCATCAGGTCGGTCCGGCCTTTTGCGATGGGATGTATACCACTGTACTCGTCTTGGGACGAGAAACTCAAATCTGCCTTCCAAATTTGCGAAACGATTCTGTGAGCAAAGTTATGAAGGGTAGTCTCCCGACATGGTCGACTCTCTCTCTCGCATGTTCGCATGAGTGGACGTGGAATGCCAACACAGCAAGGTGGGTTGTGGTGTAGTGGATACGATGGTTGTTTCACAGGAGATGTGTCGCAGGTTAGGATCCTTTGTGCGACTACTCTTTTGCTTTTTCTCCCTTCAGCTCATATGAACCCAGAAAGTGCGTATTAGTAAGTATTTGAAAGGTTTACCTCTTCATTCAACATCAAAAGGGGACAAAATTTCACGTTTCCTGATTTATGCATTTTTTCAAGACTTTCATTTATAGAAACTTATATGGATGTCTTCATCGGGAACTGGCAACATACCTTATCGTTTCCCACTTGCACATCACCAAAAACGATACTCTCTTGTGATACACTTGCCAGTCTACGGCACGCGGCGTCCTCTGGACTCCATGATGGGTCTTCCTCATCTTCTTCGAAGCATGGCTCCTCATCAGACTCAATTATTACGTTGTCGAGTGCAGCTTCCCGCAAAATAAACGAGAACTTTTCGATAACTTTTTGTTCCTTCCGAGAAGGCAGACGTCTCACTTCACAGAAACCGAAGTCCTTCAACAAGTACGCCAACACTAGCTTTGGGCAGAACATTGGGATTGAGTATGAGAGAAACTACTGTTTTTCTCTGCTAGACAACGCTACGTCACCTTATACCACATACTTATCTGTACAACTGTACGCTCTGTTCAAGTCTACAGGATATAACGTACCACATGCCCTCTATAAATGAAAGTCTTGAAAAAATGCATAAATCAGGAAACGTGAAATTTTGTCCCCTCTTGATGTTGAATGAAGAGGTAAACCTTTCAAATACTTACTAATACGCACTTTCTGGGTTGAGCTGAAGGGAGAAAAAGCAAAAGAGCAGTCGCACAAAGGATCCGAACCTGCGACCCATCTCCTGTGAAACAACCACGGTATCCAGTACACTACAACCCACCTTGCTACGCTGGCATTCCACGTCCACACATGCGAACATGCGAGAGAGAGAGAGTCGACCATGTCGGGAGACTACCCTTCATAACTTTGCTCACAGAATCGCTTCGCAAATTTGGAAGGCAGATTTGAGTTTCTCGTCTCAAGGCGAGTACAGTGGTATACATCCCATCGCAAAAGGCCGGACCGACCTGATGACCCTCCCTTGTAAGTCCATCTTCCCCCCCCCCCCCCACGTTTGGGGCACATTGGAACCCAATTAACAATTCTCGGTCTAAAAACGGAAGTTACAGTGCACGTCCCGCCCACCGTAGGCGGAGCTTATCTACAGTAGGATACCACCACCCATACTGCTTTAAAAATTCAGGGTCCCAGCTCCAGTGCGACGCGAGATATGAATTTTTCGATCGCCTTAATAATAAGTTCGCTAAGTTTCTTCGCTTGCAGGAGGGCACAATCAGCAAAAACATTCCTTCATAAAATGGGATGCAATACCTCCAAAACGTTGCACTATCATAGGCACTACTCAGGTGGATAGTGACATGGAAGCAGCCCTAAATTTGGGTCCGTCATTTGCTGTAGCAGAATCGTTGACTGATAAGACTATGGACTCGGTTTGTGTTGGTTTCAACAGATTCGCTTATCAATTGCGGTGGCGGGAGAACATTGGTCCAACAGTCTTGCATAGAGAGTCAACCATTCTGACCGCAGCCCCTTTTCCAAAAACCAACTTTACAGTCCCAAAACGAGTGCCCATCCTTGAACCAAAGTTGACTATGTTACGAATCAAATTCAAGGAGGCATATTCAACAGCTGGACAAACAAGTTTCGGCTCCAACTTGACAGAAAAGGAGCTGAGAAGGCTCAAAAAACTTATGGCTAAGAGAGGAGAGTTAAGGTATAGCATAGCGGATAAAAGTGGCGATCTTGTCGTCATGCCCAAAATTTTGGATAAGGCAGTCACCCGTTTGGTTTCACAGGATAGTAATACCTACGTGGAAACATCTATTCAGTAGTTCGAACAAATTACTGAACGACTGAAAAGTGCAATAAAAACGGTTTTAGGTAGTAAACTCAATATAAAAACAGGGAGACGGTTCATATCCTCTTTCCCAAGTATTCCTACCTATTATTCTCTGGTTAAAACCCACAAATTTGGGAACGTACCGGTAGGTAACCTTACGGAAATTTGGGAACGTACCGGTAGGTAACCTTACGGAAACTCGTCCCATAAATTTCAAGCTGCGGGGGACCATCCGACAGAATCAGCTGGCTGCTTGTTAAAGTTTTTTCTTCACTACTAGGCCATGTAGCATCATATATTGCAAACACTGAGGACTTTATAACTTCGCTCAATCAGTGCGAAATGCCATCTAATGTCAGCTATGCAAGCTTTGATGCGGTGTCTTTGTACACAAACAATGCAAGGGATGCAATTGATGCCCTCATTACTTTTTGGCAACACATAAAAGTGATATTTACACCTTCGGACTAGGGAAAGGGACGTTCGGGAATTACTGGTGGCAACTTTGGAGTGCAACATATTCCAGTTTGATGGTAAACAATATTAACAACACCATGGGGTAGCCATGGGTTTGCGTTTAGCACCTTTACTATCAATTGTATATCTGGATCGTATAGAGCGCAGATCGATCACAACTGGAATATTATATTATAAACGATATATTGACGATGTGTTCATTGAAGGCGCTTGCTCGAAGGACCTGCAAGACACACTACAAAATTTAAATTCGCAGGATCCCAATATCAAATGTACTGTGGAAGAGCCGAACGAAGACGGCTTTGTTCCTTTCCTCAATACAAAAAATAAAATAAACGAAAGGAGGCAAGGAGCTCTGCTGGTACAAGAAACCAGCGTCAAAAAACATTATTATGCATGCCAGAAGTTGTCACCCTGCCTACATGAAGGCCAATGTGGTCCACAATCTTATTTTGACCAAAGACAAAGTTTGCGGTCAAAACTCAAATGGAGCAGATTCGATGGTGGAACGAATATTGAGCGAAAACGGATGCACACGCACAAGTGCAGGAACATGGAGACCGTATTGCAGCGCGGACGGCATCCCCATGATAATGCCGTATGTCAACGAAAACACGGCATGGAAATTCAAGAGCATGGTTAGAAACTCTTCGCTCTCAATAGGGCTTATATTCAAACCACCTCCAAATCTAAAGCGGTTGCTCACATATTCTAGACCCTATGAGGAAAAATTCGGGGGGCGGTTGCAGCTACTGCACTGACGATAAAATTTGCCAAGTCCGGGGGTCGGTGTACTTAATAATATGTCAGCGATGCGGGCAAAAATACGTGGGAGAAACAAAAAAGCCCCTTTTTAAGCGACTGGACGAACATCGCAGGGTTTTGCAAAACCCAACATCATATTCCAGTAACAGATTCTCCAAGCATAGGACCCAAAAGCATGCCAGCGAAGCACCCCCCACCTTTATCGTTAAAGTACTGCACCGCTCCAGTGAAAATACTGTGGAAAGAAAAATCCTCGAGGCACTGGAGATAAGGCGGTTATCCCCAGAAATAAATAGCAGAGATGAGCTACGTGACTCTCTTATGCACTACAGTTATGCACTGTGGAATGAGTGTGATAGCAATTATCATCACAGCACAGTCATAGCACATCTGTGCTATTTAAGGGTTAAGTCAGGGGGACAACCATTTCTGCTCCATACCAGAGAACCCATTGGCGGTAAGTATAGCGGTCCTGTGGCAGTAGTAAGTTGATTAAGTACAAATACGATTGCAGACTCTCAAACAGAGTCTATAAATAAAATCGAGTTTGTACATTTTCAGGCTTGATAAAGGCGCTAGGCGCCGAAAGCTTGCCTATAAGGCTAAAATATCTTTTGCAACCAATTTTTGCAATCAGTTTTGTAAAAGCTGTTTTGTTTGGAATAAATTTTGGAAGTCTCACATTGCCTTATACACATTCAGATCAACATGGGGCTTCGGGACAAGACAATGCTTATGTCTCTTAGGATTAATTAACCCTTAGTTTTCTTTTGTAAACTCGAAAGAGGGTATTCGACGTGTTCTATCACTGATATGTTTCGGCTCATTGCAGGCTCCGAAGAAGGCGAGTGTGCCGATACGTTGGCCGAATAAATATGATAACAATCTCGGAGGCTCAACACAAACGTAATACTGATCGTGTTTCAATATGCCGAGATTATTAGAAAGTGGAACATGGAGTACATTGAAAGATGGTCAAGAGGTTTTCATCCCAACTCCATCACTTTTTTGTTGTCATCATCGAAACATGCGGCCGGGCGTTGTCATGCAGTAGGATCGCGCCTTTCCGTTGATTGATGCCGGCTGAATACGATGCAATTCTTAGTGCCTTTTTTCGATCCTCACAGTACTTCTCCGCTGTGATAATTACTCCTGCAGCTATGGAGCCGTGAAGAGTCAAACCGGTTGTAGACCACCAAACAGTCACCGTGACCTTTTTGGTGCAATTCTGGCTTTCCAAAATGTTTAGAAGCTTCATCGTTATCCATCCACGTTCTGACCGTTGTCTGTTGTCGTATTGAACCCATTTTTCGTCAGACGTAACAATGCGTTGCAGAAAGGGATCGTTGCTTCCAAGCAATCTTCTTTGTGGGTGCCTTTGTAATGGCATCTATCTGTGCATTCGTCTTCAAAGACAGCATTATGGTCATGTGGTTTCGAGAAATCCCTGAAGAAGTCACTCACATGGAAACTATGAGCCTAAGAAGGCTATCCGTAGCTAAATCCCGGTGAAAAAGTGCGCCTCGGAGCGGTAGAAACGGCGCAACGGATAAAAGTTGCCGCCCTTGGATGATCGGCCCCGCATCCATGCGACGTGATACCCGGTTGGCTACGAAGAGAGCGGCCAAGGATGTGCGGTTAGATCAAAGGTATTGCAGCGCGCTTTCGCAGTTATAGTCTGAAGCTCGCTCCAGGAGAAAGTTGCTGTCGTGTTTCCAAACATTCCCTCGTGTTACCTGGCAGCATGCCAATGGAAATTTCGTTTGGAATATCTGCCTATTGACAGAAAGGTTGTCCGCGTTGAGGATCAGCGAGAGGAGGAAGTTCTATTTCTCGGGTTTTTGGCCATTTCCATCCGTTTTTTTCTCCACTGTCCTGTTACTAAACGTCTCGACTTTCAGATTCACTACTTCTTTTACTTTTCGTCCGAATTCCTCCTAATGCTGCCTTCAACTTCTGATTCATTTCACAGCACTTGATAGGGCGTGACTTCCGGACTTGAATGGGGGTGTATCAAACTCTCTCACCCCGCCACACACTCTCACCCTCGCCATTCAAGCCACAGCCTATCAAGTGCTCCGAATCGGAGTGCATGCGTGCTGTCACTTGTAGTAAACTCGCCCCATGCGTTGGCAATACTTCTAGCTGCTTCTGTAAGATTACGGCCGAGTTCATACTCGTGAACCATGATGAGTCCGATTTTGCGTTCTGACAGCATCTTCGCAGGTGACCCCAAATTGTAGAAGAAATGGTGGCAAAGAAACGGGAGGAATTTGTACGATCGCTTGAAAAATTTACTCCCGAACGATATATTAAATTACCATATTTGTTTAAGATTTCGAAGAATTATGATCAGTGGATTACAGCAGGTGCCAAAAAGGTCATAATTTTTGCCACGACCTAATACTTCGTAACTTGGTAGGCTGAGTGACCTCACCTGATTGGGTGCTCTGTCTGTTAATTTCTTCTTGTCAATCACGTCACACAAAAAAAGCAGGAACAATAGGGTGATTGATTGAGGAACAATCAGAAGTACTATAGGCAGTATACAATTAATTTAATTAATCAGCACCTATTACAACAATGAATTATTGATGCACCTCATACTCATTCACAGTATACAATTAATTAAATTAATCAGCACCCATTACAACAATGAATTATTGATGCACCTCATACTCATTCACAAATTATTACGAATGCTATGGTGGGAACTGAGCCATCAACGTAGCCAGTCGATTTATTAAAGGCATACCACGCGATAATCCAATTAGTGGCTTACTTTCGTGGGGCCACTAGGTCCTTGGATACTTGATCAAACTGCATCTTTGTTGCGGCTGCACGATGCACCTTCAAGGTGTTGTGCCTCCTTGAACAAAACCGAGCCACGCCCACCCAGCTGAATCACACGTGGCGTTAGATGGAAGATTTTCCGATGTGGAAGCTGCCTTCGATACCAAAATGGCCGTTTCATTTAATTATTACCTCTTGAAGCAAATTTCATTTTCCACGTGACCCCCACGTTGGAAACTTGTTGGTCTGAGGCCGGGTGTGATCCAGCCGGGTGGGCGTGGCTCGGTTTCGCCCAAGCAGGCACAACATCATGAGGGTGCACCGTGCAGCCGCAACAAGGATGCAGTTTGAGCATTCATCCAAGGGCACACTCGCTCCACGAAAGTAAGCCACTGATTGGATTATCGCGTGGTGTGCCTTTAACTGTTTTGCATACTTACTCGGCTGAGAGTCCTTATCCAGATTAAATAGACCAAACTCACAAAGTGGACCTCAGACACTCTCTCGCTGATCAGCTCTATCTAGGAGACAAGCTATGTTCTCCGACCTCCATTCAGTGGTATACCACATGATAATTTATTTTGACTATTGATCCACTTATCCAATTGTATATGGTCCATTCTTACTGGTTCTTTCTCATCCGGCTTGTGGAGAAACGGCACAAAGCAGTCAATTCAGGGTACATTCCAGGATTTCTGGAGTACTGTAGCTCTCCGCCTGACCATAGTTCGATCCCAGCGTAGACTGCACCTTTACCGATGAGCGAGTTGTGCAGTGTTCAGAGCCACAGAAGCCAGCGGGACTCCACCGAGCAGCCCAAGTCCGCCCATTCCAGACTTGATTACTTGCAATGACGTTGGAATCGGTGGGAACAGGGTGGCAATGATGCATGCTATTATTCGATAGGATAAGATTAGGAATAAGTTCCGGTGGTGAAAGAAAACGCTGACATGGGGAAACAGGTCATATTTCTGAGTTTATCATAATACCAGCTAGCCGGAACATATGTATTCGAAGGTTTGCTATCAAGATGTAAACTAGGCAATGTCAGGAAACAGGGCATTTTCGAGGTTTCCTTTGAATTTCCTTTTGCTAAAGTATCCTTGGGCACCTCTTGTTCAATAATTTAGCGTGCTAGCTCATACAAAGTAATCCTGGAATGTGCTGTATAAGCAAGTCCCAGAGCATGCCAAGGCGAGATGCAGGTGCGAGAGAGGTGTGAGGTAGCTGGAAGAAAAGGGTGCTAACGAGTACTATTCTGTACATGTAGAAGTAGCACCCGCTTCGGAGCAGTGAATATGTATATTTTGCTTATGTGGCAAGTTATGGTTCGTGGAGAGCGATGAAGGCGCCGGAAGGTGGTGCCTTAGGTCCCAACATGTTCTTGTGGGCCTCCTTCTCCCCCTCCCTAAAGAAACCCCACTTCAAGGAATGTGTGCGAGCATGTCATGCGTTCACTATAAGGATGATTTTACTGAACACCGTCTCATTTCTGTGAACTGCTGAGAAGGTAGCTTGAAGGCCTCTGAATGATTTTGCCAATGGAAGCGTTTCAAGTTTCTATTTTTCGCGATTGAACGAAAAAGAATGTAGGAAGAAAAGCTATAGAAAAGGCGATAGAGCGGAAAAGCAGAAGCAGTTTTGCATCATGTCACGGTCTCTGTGGAGAAGTCTCATGAGAAAAATTGCCATGAAAGAGGATTCTATTCATGTGAGAAACCAATGAGAACACGGGAAAAACAATCTAGCGCTCTACATGTCTTAATCAGTTCATCTATCCATAAAGTAGGCTTGAATGACGTTGCAAGTTCTGCGTAACCGTATAATTTTCAATGGATAGATGCACGTGGAAATAGGGCAAGGTACCCATAGGGTGACAAGATTGTACGCATTTATATTCGTGAAGTACAGCTAGCAACCTTTCAGGGGGAAGGACAGGCTGTCCGAGGAGTTCCTGAATTTGACGAGCGCAGTTCCCAGAGATTAGGTAAAATCAATGAATGCCAGAGCGACAGAAAAACGAAATAAGATTAAGGGTGAGTAGCGCCTATCCTAGGAACTTGTAAATTGTGACCACTAGAAATACGTTACGATAGGTACATAAAAAAGAAAGAAGGTGGGCAGGGAACGAACGAAGCTGTCAGTTTCCCATGTTGGGATGTTCCACAACAGTCCTGCAAACACAGTCAAATGGAAGTTACGTTCTCAGGAGTCTCGACCAGCTATCCCAAGAGTTTTGTTCTCGAGCTCCTTTGGAGAGAACTGCAAATTTTTTATGAAGATGTGGTTCTAGTCCATTGAAGTTAATCTAGCAGTCCTTCAAAAGTTTGGGAGCACTTGCCAATAACTCTCTGCCTGAGCTCATTTGTTATAGTGCAAGGCCACGCCAAATTATGAAGCATTTCACCCCACCCCTCTGCCTTTACTAGGGAAGTTTTCCAACTCATAATGCTCTTTTTGAAAGCTGTTTTTTGCATGTATGGGGGTACCTACAGGAAGCATACAACTGATGTCCATCTATGCTGAGCGCCCCCCTAACAATGCCAAAAAAGGGCTTGATGGTTTCATCTCCATTGATAACAAATTTGTGCAAAATTTGGATTTGGGTGCGTAAACATTTGAGTATGAAAATTAAGCGCAGCAATCACATTGACAATTCCAGACACTACCCTCTAGTGTCAGTTTTCAGCAAGTTTGACAGTCCTTTCTTTTTGGCCTTTCGGCGCTCGTAGCGCACGACCGAGACGTTTTTGCGAAAAGAGTTTGATATTCGTGTTAAGGGTGTCGAACTACTTCCAGAGCTCAAATTCCAGCGTGATCGAGTTTTTGACCCAAATTCGAAAATTTGAGCTGGGCATTGGTATACCTTAGACTGCACGTTCGACGAGGGAGTCGACGATATGATTTGTCGGGAAATTCTCACTATTGCTCTTGTTTAATGCTCGGTAGGTAAAGATATAGCGACAGGCATTCGTGCTGTGCATATTCCATTGATTTTCAGTACCCATGGCCAAACATACCTTGGCAAAGTTTGGGTCAAAATTTCGATTCGGCCAAAAATGCGCCTCATGCGGTTTTAGACTCCCTTAGCACGAATATGGTACTACTCATTCACTGCGAGACCGCGAACTTCGAGCTCCACAGGCCCCTACGTGTCCAAAAAAGTCAGATAATCAAATTCAGTGAATATTCGTAAGTAGATCAACCCAACTTGGCGAGCTGTCAACGGAAATCATAGTCATTTGGAATAAGCAGACACATTCGAAGAAGAAAAAAAGAAGGCAAAAAATGCAAAGGTTACGCAATGTCGGGATCCTAACTAACAACCCACAGCATTTCACCCTGTTGGAAGACCTTCGTCCTAATGAGAAGGCCTTCGAACCGCTGCAGTTTCCTCACCTCGGGGAAGGGTTACGAAACTGAAACAATTAAATGGTGAGGATAAGATTTTTTTCTCTCCGTATTTGACTTTGTTATGGATGTGAAATAGAAGATCACCTTCGGATCTGCACATGATCAAAGCTGGAAGGAGTATGCGTTATAGGAACTGGGTTGAAATCGCTCTACGCAAGAGTGTGCGGATCGACCTTTCAAAGATCCCTTAAAGATGCTCAGATGTGCAGCTTTTTATAAGACGCTCCCCCTCATTGCGACGATAGCTCTAGCGAGAGGACCTCTGAGCTCCCGTGATGTCAGGCTTTTCATAGCACGGCGGCGAAGACACTGGTACTTTGGGTACCCGCCTTTTTAAAGACACCGGGTAGCAATTCCGGCTTACGATAAGGGACTACGACGGCACGCAGTTACCGCAATGCATACACGACACCTTGCCAAGAAGTTGAAAGTGAATTCATTGGGTTTAATTGTAATCACACGTTTCCTTCTTTCCACGTTTATTCTTCGTGTAATTTTTACTTGTTTGTTGCTGTCTGTTGTTTTACTTACTTCATATCATCACCAATGAATGAAATACACTTCACAAGACGACAAATGACATCTCTACAGCGGACAACTCGGAAAGTCAGTGTGTTGATGCGAATGGGATGCGAATACACGCCACAGCCCCGTGCTTTTGCATCCGGGTTTTTCCACCGATCATCGCTCCTAACATCGAATGTTAGTTACGAAACGACCATTTATTTGCATCTTCCTCTGTCATCGGACCCCTTCCGGTTCCTTTAACGAGGGCGAGAGCGTGGAGCTTCATCAAGTGCCACCTACAACGACTGCGGTCCCAACTTGCGCTTGCACTTTCTTATTATCGTTTTCGGAAGTCACTGGCAACATGAGTTTCTTATATATTTCTGCAGAAAAGGTGACGAACTCTTCATAAAAGCTATATGAGGGCATTCAACGTTCAATGTCGATTGATCTTTGCCCTGACATTTGTTCAACACTTGAAACCTCTGGTCTTGGTCTACCTCTACGACACAATTAATGACATTCGAGCGAGAACTGTATTGATGCTCAAGTCCATGTCTCTATACCCCTGAAAACTCTGTTGGCAATGGTCAAATGTGGTTTGTGACCCTTAGCAGGATGCTTTGACGTATTCACGCGCAGGCAGTGACATGCGACCGCCTGAGAAACCAAATCCAAACTATTTGCTTCACCTATCAACCGATCAACCATCCCGTTTCCTTCAACTGCTATGTTAGATACAATGCTGTCTGCTTTTTTTTCCATGTCCGAGCAATTTCCTCCGGAACAAAAATTTCTTAGCAGTAGGTTTAGTGACCAAACCCCTTTTTTGAAAGCCTACTGTATAATTTGCTGAGCGGAGGTGATGTAGTGACGAGGGTGTGCACTGCCACTCGCACGGTGCGGTGATCAAATCTCGGTTAAATGTTCGTCCAAGCCAATCAAACCTTCTAACCCCCTCGTTCAAGCCAATCAAACCTTCTAACCCCGGGGTCAATAAATTACGGTGATCAAATCTCGGTTCAATCGTCCAAGCCAATCAAACCTTCTAACCCCGGGGTCGATGAATTAGTACCAAACTACTCTGAGAGGATACAAGCACTGACTTTACATTGGCTGCCAGCCGAAAAAGCATTTTATAGTCGCATCGTATCCACCTGCTACGACGATTCTGGAAGGAACTAGGATGCGCGGCGCCATGGATCGATCGACGCTAAAAACATTATCGTTTGTTCTTAATATAGCTTGCCGATCGTCACCATTATGTCCAGTGCGGCACGAGATATGATGTCGTGACAATCAAACAAACAAACAGACGAGACAGACTGATCTACAATGAAACGTAATGGTAATGATTGGTAGGGAGTGTATCGAATCTATCGTGACCTGACTGGGATTTCTCACTAGTGGGCGGGGGGAGGACATGCGACGTCTTACCGTCGCCGCGCTGTTGTCAGGAAACGGAGTTAAAATCTTAGAGGGAAGAAATCGACAGCATGTATCGGGTTAAGCTCATCCCTTTAGTTATGTTCATTGCTTTATTCGCATTTTATTATTCGTTTTGTTCCTCTCGTGAATTGGGCTGCCTTGGTAGAAGATCGTAATCTGCACTGCTTCATTTCATATCCTGTGAAACAGAGATTCGTGGTCTCCATGAAATATTGAGGATGTCCATATTTGAAGAGATTTGGGAGCTGGCCCATCCTGTGTTTGGTCTACCAGGCATAGTGCAGCTGGAGCAAGTATAGGATGAATTCAATCACGGTCAGTCAATTAAACGAAATGAAAACTAGATAAAACAAACAATTTTCGATAGGAAAAGTGAAGGGTGTTAACGTAGTTAGGGATGGGGGAGGGGGGCGTTACACTGAGTTCGGCGTTCGGCGCTACTTTTGCCTAGGTTTCTAGCCTAAGCCTCAGTTAAGGAAGGGGCAACCTCTACTCACCCAAAGTAAGGCTTACATCCTAAGCAAAAATATACAATCAAGCATGCAAACTGATGTTTGCAGTACGGGTTCGAGTGAAGGATGACATGACAGGGCGACAACGTGTGCTACTCTTCCCAACTACAGTAGCGCCAACCGAAGCATGTTGTTCACTGTATACAGAGGAAACACAGAGGCGAGCACTGAACCTCGCGCCTTATTCGACTCCGACGACATCTCCGCGTCGCTTGCCGTACAGTCCTCCACGCGGGGTGTAGGTTGGGACACACGAATCTAGGCCGTGACCCTGTAACAGCCTGTGGCCTTTGACCTAAGCCTTAAATAATTCAGACAATTTGTTTATGTAAATCGTATCCTCCTTGCATGTCTGTTCCGTTGTAAAGTCAAATTGTCTGAATTATTCATGTCACAGGGCAAAGACCACAGGCTGTCACAGGGTCACGGCCTAGATTCGTGTGTCCCGACCGTCACCCCTCCGCGCGCGGCGTACGCGACGCTGAGCTGACGGGTCGCGGTATAATTTCCCGTCTCCCAAGATTCTAAGGGCACCAATAGGAGTAAGAGAAAGCTGAGATCTTGGAGAACATGTTCTCTGACAACGAACCTTCTACTTCAGAAGAGGTCATATGGCCGAAAATTGCATTGAAAAAAACGCGGCTTGCGGTCATATGGCGACCCCGCAGCACGGCATGTCGCCCTGCGGTCCTGCGGCCGGGCGAGTCGCCTGGGATGGGAAGGGAAACGATCACGGCCGGCTGATTCAAACTTTTACCTGTCTGTAATTCACCCCGGCTAGCAGAGGGACGCGTGAGAGAAGGAGGATTTTCGGGCTCCTATTCCTCGTTTTTTTTTTTTTTTTTTTTTGCAGTTTTATGTCATCCTTTCTCTACTCTTACAGCTGAGCTTTTCTATTAGGTTGATTCATAATAAATCGGACAAATTGACCAATTTTAATCATTGTTGTACAACTTTTTTACGACAACAGGGATTCACTTGAAATATACTCCATCTTTATCGATGACCTTCTGCCACGGTATAGGCAGATCATGGATGCCCTTGCTCCAGAAGGCCGGAAGCTGGAGCTCGAAGAAGTTGCCGAGTGCCGCCTTGACCTCGTCGCGAGTTTTGAAGTCTTGGCCGTCCAGGTGGCGTTGTCTGTGGGAGAAAAGGTGGAAATCTGAAGGGGCCAGGTCTGGGGAGTACGGTGGGTATAGAAGTACGGTCCAACTGTACGACAGCAGCTCGGCCTTGGTCGATCTTGCGAAGTGCGGTCTGTGGAAGTAGACACGTTGTCGTGCTGGAAGTAGACATGTGACCGCCGCCGTAGCGAACTTTGGACATTGGCCTTGAATTCTCGTAATTGACGAACGTAGACGTCGGCGGATACTGTGGTACCTTCATCGAGCAGCTCCCAGTATTCTACGCCGTGTACGCTCCACCAACCGCGGTTTTCGTCTTCGATGGAATAGTCGCCTGACGCAAACTTCGAATGCTACAGCTACAGTGTACTTCTGCCGGGGGCATGCTCCTTGTGAACTTCTATCAGACATCTGCCGATATCCGCGGGTTCCTGGCCAGATAGCGATATAAATAGTATGACGTGGCGGATGTGGTCTCTAGACCGCTTGAAATCGTGCGGCATTGTGGCGGAATGAATTTACTTTGGAGTGATTATTTTGCGGTACTTTGAAGAGCTTTTCATACTCATTCCAACGGTACCTCGCGCGTCCATTTTCGTTAATTCGTTACTGAGTTATGATCTCTAGAAATCATCACTTCCATTTGTCCGATTTATTATGAATCAACCTAATACTTACATAATCCCCCAGTTTGCCAAATTTACCCTCCCGGTGTCTTTAACCCGTTTCCTGTCAACTCGGCGGCGACGATGCGACATCGCAAGCCTCGCCCACCTGTGCGGAATCCCAGCCAGGATCACGATAGATTCGATACACAGCCATCACTCAGAGGTATGCCTGGGGAACACTCTATCTGTTTCCTTTCCTTTTCTTTCTTTGCGATTATAAAACTTTGTGGAAAATGTGAGTGAAATGAATTTTTCGTGCTTGGGACGCTCCAGCCGCGTCTCCTGCACCATTTCACGCAAGCTACCTGCCGCAGGCACCTTTATTGTAGACTCGTCAGAAGGGGAAAATTTTGTGCGGCAGGTGAACCCTAGAATCATCAGGGTGAAAGTGTTCATACTTTTCTTGACATTGTCTGATACTTAATGACACCGGAAGGGGGTAATTTTGGTCTACGGTAGAACAGACGTGATTCGGACGAGTTGAAGTAGCCGCCATTGCACAAACTCGCAATTTGACGCCTTGGCATGGTGCCAAAAGGGGATGTTTCTATTATAAATTTGTTTTTCCTTTACTTTTCCCTTTGTTCTTTCTCATATTGTTTCTAGATGTACTTACATAAATGCTAATGTAGTTGGGAATGGCCACTCAACTGCGCTGGGAGTCAGGTACTATAGCTAATGTTGGCCCGCGGCCCGTCTCCTACAGCGGACAATTCGGAAAGTCAGTGTGTTGATGCGAATGTAATGCGCATACACACCACAGAGTCGCGTTTTTGAATCCGAGTTTTTTCAGCGATTATCGCTTCTAACCTTGAGTGTTCGTTACAAAATACTCATTTCTTTGCATCTTCCTCTTGTTTCGGACCCCTTCCGGTTCCTTTAAGCGGCATATGATTTTTCATCGATATCGAATGCTAACGTTATCTGAGATATGATCCTTCTTGCATTATACAATTTCGGGAAAAACCTCTGCTCAGAAGCAAAAACAAATACTGTGGCGAGCGGTCTAAGAAATGTCATGTCAAGGGGTCGCGGTCGTGATACCGTTTCAGGTTTCGATTTAATGCAAGATGTCACATCATTTTTGTGCGGTACATACATGCATACTCGTCAGTAAATGAGTTTGGTCCAAGTGTGAGAGAATTTTTGGATCACCGTAATACTTGATTCAGTCGTACGTTCATTGCTTCCTGTGAAAAAAATCAAGCAAATCCTTGAGCTGTATTGTCCGGCCATGTTTGAGTAGTGGGTTTTGGTATAATAGTAGTGAGTATAATAGTTTGTTGTAGGCCTGGCAAAACTCCAGTGAAGCAACAGCTGGGAAATAGTGGTACCCTTAGCTAACGCACAGATGCTGCTAAGCACATTTGACTTCACTAGACTAGCCATTTTTGGAGTTATGAATTTTGTTAGCTGCTGATTTTCGCCGCAGCGTGCTGCTTTTGCCCATAACTCAGCACTCTTGTGGCAACTTCCACCAATAGCGTTTTTCAATCTAGTATTTCACAGAAGCAGTATTGGTGCTACCGGTTTCTGATTGTTCACATATGAGGGCCTCATAATCAGGTGGTTTGTAAGTCCCTACGTACACTGCTGTGGTGTCGAGGGTATTACTTTCATGTCAGAATTTCGCACAGCGACATGTCGCAAGCGAAGCAATGCGGACGAGCTAAAGGCTCTATGTTGTTGGGTCCCGAAGCGATCACAAGTCAACTGCGTATCGCACTTGCGCATTACCGTGTAATCGTTCCAATACCCAACTACCACGGCGCGCATAGCTCGCACACACTGCGTCGCACATCGCTCGTAGTCGTGCGAAATTCTGACATAAGGGTACACACCGCGTGTATATCGTTAGGACAGGAACGTCGCGTGCCGAACACGGCCACGCGACGTTTCTGTCCTAACGATAAACACCCGGTACACACCTTAGTGTTGACGTGCTCGCCAGCTGCAGGGCGTGACTGTGTTCTCAGGCAGCGAGGCAGAGTAGCACAGACGGAGACGCAGTGACGCCGCGCCGCCATCACTGTAGAGTGTGAAGGTGGCCTAATGCTGGCATGTTCAATATCACGCGATATACACATTATGTTTTATTAAAATAATTAGATTAGTAAATTTCTATCCTTATTCTAAAATAGACAGTGGCTAATGCATGGAGACTTTTGTCTTGCTCGGAGTCGACTTGGTCGCTTTGTTAGGCTTCGGCTTCGGTGACCTCGCGCCTCGTTTTGCGCTGTGCTCCTTAATTACTGATCTCGTTTCTCTCCCGTTTCGCTTAGTGCTGCGTTCGGTGTTCGTTTTCATATAAGACTTTGTTGATGTTGTACTTCTCTTGAAACTGTGTTCGTTATACTGAGACTTCACGACAATCTGCAAAAAGAAATGCATATCATTTAAACTCGTTCCAATAACAAAAAATAGTGACAGAGTCGGCTTCTTGGCAGTCGGCATTTCTTCACGACGCACTACGCCCTAATTTTCCTCCGAAGTTGCAGGCTTTATATCTACTTCAGCCTATGCCCCTTTCAGCCTAACCCAAAAAACAAGTCAGCTTTTATCCACCCTCCATGTTGAATATACAAGATCCCAACGGCTATGCTAGTACGACGCGAACATTGCCATTCATTAGGATAGAGGAGAGGTTTTTCAGGCAGACTATTTATTCTATAGAGACGTACGAGATTTACTTCACACAATATCTAGTTGACGACTTTCTGCAACATCCAGGCTGCATGGATCACCGGCTCTGGCTTACTCCTCAGCACGGCTTACACAATGAAAAATAGATCAGTGCGCGAGTGGGGAAGTATCCACCTATAGGCTGATCCATAAATTCAGAAAAAATGAAACAAATTAAACTAATTTACTATACGGTTGTAATGAATGTTTGACTCAGCTTCAGATCTTCGAACTCTAAGACCAATAATAACGTGGATTACGGAGTTCCGTGGTCTTGGAGACAGAGCATTGTAAAAAAAAATGCTTCCTACTTTTTCTGTCCCCATACTCAAAGCGTGTCCTAAACGAGAAAGGTCGCCATAGTCACAGCAGCATACCATTGCTACCCAGTCCGAGTATTATTATCGTATGATTATCGACTGATCACTCATTTTACAGATTACCTTTCGCTCCACCAAAATTACTCGGAAGGGGGTGGTCGTGGACAGGGTCAAGCGTGACGTCGAAGACAATTTGCGAAAGATACGTCTTCTCACCCCCCCCCCCATCCCGAAAGTGCATCCATATGACCCCCCCCCCTCCCTTCCTTTACGTTCCACTGTTTCTGTGGTTTATATTCAGTCAATGCGATTCATCTGGGAAATTACGCGTACACAACAAAAACACCGGAAGGGGGTAATTTTGGCTTACGGTAGAACAGACGTAGGGTGGACGAGTTTAAGTGGCCGCCATTGTACAAAGTCGCCAATTTGACGCCTTGGCATTGTGCCAAAAGGAGGTACTTTTAGTATAAAGTTGTTCTTTACTTTAACCTTTTCTTTTGTTCTTTCTTGTATTGTTTCTAAATGTACTTACATTAATGCTAATGTAGTTGGGAATGGCCACTCCACTGCGCTGGGAGTCAGGTGCTACAACTAACGTTGGCCCGCGGCCCGTCTCCTACAGCGGAAAACTCGGAAAGTCAGTGTGTTGGATGCGAATGGGATGCGAATTCACACCGCAGCGTCTCGCTTCTGAATCCGGGTTTTTTCGCCTATTATCGCTTCTAACCTTGAATGTTCGTTACAAAATGCTCATTTCTTTGCATCTTCCTCTTGTTTCGGACCTCTCGCGGTTCCTTCAAGAAAAACCGAGGCTGAGTTTGTGACAAAGCGGAAAATAGGCACCGAACAAAATTCAATGCTTATGTTTCCAAACGAATGCGTCGTTGACCATGGGCTATTCTCGTCCTCTGGTGACGGAGGAAGAGGGTTCAACGTCATGCAACGGATAAAGGATGAAAAAAGAAAGATAAAAAAGTTGAAAATCAAAGCGAAGCCATGTAATGAGCTCAACTGCCACTTCCGCTTCCCAATGGCGACGCGGCGATCGAGCGCGGTATCTTCCCAATGGTAAATTGAAGCATTTTTTGAATACTTGCAAGTTTACTACAATTCCATCTTTCAAAGTATTGTAAACTGTTTCCTTGATAAGTTTCTTAGACCAATATATTGGCCGCTTGGTCCCTGGTGACCGCGTGTTTTCGGTGTCAGTGGTTCAGCGAAAGGGCTATTGACGTGGGCAGCTTCGTTGTGAGTAGCGCCATGTATGAAAACAGGTTAATGGGTACACTATTACCGTGCTCGTCTTTTGTGAACTGTGATTAAGGTATCTAGTATCGACCTCGCACCACAGCATAAATTATGCGCGTCCGGTTGTAAAGCTCGACACCTTGTTTGCAGCCCACATATCGTCTTGAGCACTTATCTTTTGAAAAAATTGTGTTTTACCCTTTACACTTTGATCCTCAGCCTTGGAAATGCCGTTGATCACTGCTTACCTCAACGAGTACGACCACCCTCCAAGCGGACCACCCCTGTCGAGGATTCCTCGATGGCGGCTTGACCGTAGTTGTAGCTGAATCCTCGTTGAATTTTTCGTAAATGCAACCCCGCCCCCCCCCCCTCACCTTCCCCTCCTCCCCCCCCCCCCCCCCCAAGTTCCTGACCAAAAACGCGACACCCCTAGTCATTCCCAATCCATGCTTGACCTTGGTTGGAACTAATTGCATCACTTAGGTATCGCGCAGAAGAATCTGAATATAAATATTGTTTTGGCGGCAGGGATGGCAAGTCACCCTGCGCACTTACAGCAATATTCAGGCCGGAAGGTGGATAAAGGAGGGGAGTATGCTCGCACAAGTAAATGATTTGGAATGCGTCGCGCACAGCTTATGAGTGGTGATCTAGGGAACTCTATCGGATGTTGGATGAGCAAAGTCCACGTCGCGGAGGATGGTGCCAAAAAAACCCGAGAATTGTCGCTTCTCTCACCGCTGTTTTCTCTCTTGGTAGGCTTCGATTCCCCTTTCTGTCCTGAAATTACAGCAGTCAGCGTTAGAAATAATCAGATAAGTGGCATCAAAACTGACTTGTTCAAGGAGAGGAAGGGAGGGGGGGGGGCGGGGAGTGGAAGATGGTATCCGACGTACTCTCAAGTCCTTGATCATGTGATGTTATGCTCAAAGGCAGCAGGAGAGGTAGAAGGCTGTTGATGTAAGCGGAACATCTTCACACTGAGAAAATAGGGGATCGGTGGAGTCAGTGTATGGCGTGATTCGCGTTGAAAGTGCACTCTAAACCCTCGGCAAAGCCGTACAGTGCTCAACCACTTTTCGCCAGGCTTATATCACGAGACAGCGAGCCATGTGACAGCTTGCAGCTGCCACGTATTACAGATCCGCAACGCATCGCTAAATTCGTTACGCGAAGCTCACAGTCAACACAGAAAATATAGGTTCGTAAAACTTCTCGGGTTCCATTTCATTCCTTCTCCACTGTAGCACACTTAACATCGATCAACTTTTTTTAATGGGCGATCAAGCTATCGCTCCTTTTGCCTGTGACCCAGCCTCCTGCCTTCACTGCAAGCCTCATGTTGTCACCTTAATCTTAGCAACAACATGGTGCAAGATCCTTAAAACGGCAGGAGTAAAAGCCCATTATCAGCTTCATCGCTAGGCGTGTTGGTGCATGCACAGACTCCTAACCTTTGACTTTTGGGATTTATCAACCTAAACTATTGCAAAAGGACGACATAGGTATGCTAAAGGGGAGGAGTGTAAGAATGTGTGCCGTTAAGACAGGGATTCGCAATCCTTAGATCGGTTGATCCCATCGTATATCCACTTTCGGACCCAGTGGTGGTGATCTGAACCAGGCACAAGGAATCTTTTACTTCATCGCAAAATGTGGCATCAGAGTAGGAGTGCAACATAAAATCCACAAGGAAAGGCTGTGACACTGTGGTCGACTTGAGTAGGTGGTTCCTTGTGACCGTAGCCTGAATCAATGTCTCGGGTGTGTATCGTAAGGTATATTTCGTAACATGACGTGCGGCGTGCGACCCGATGAGTGTAACTAGAGAAACCTATATCACTGCTTTCTCAACGATAATCCTGTCCCGAGGTAAGACGGAACAGCTTTTGACCCCTTGTCCTCCGTCTTACATCAGTCGTAGGACAGGATTATCGTTGAGGAAGCAGTGATACGTCTTACCTCACAAGGCTGATCTGATCTCGCTCACCTGTCCTTTGTTCTTGTGCGGAGGATTTTCCTAAATAACGTCCGAATGAGACTTTCACTTGAAAACCTGTTTCATGACTTTTGTTTCATGAAAACGGTTTTCATGACAGTTTGCAGTTAACGGAGCCGCTATAACGGAGCCGCGTCAGTTGCATATATGTTGGTGTATGGATTTGATTAGCACGAGAGTACTGAGAACTTTTTCTGAGGGAGGGGAGGGGGCTAAGGGGAGGTCCTAGTGATGTTGAGTGGAACTCTGCTAATGTGAAATATCCTCATCTAGTCGTGCAAGTGTTATAGTCAAGTGGAAGATCTGGATCATCGTTGATTCCAATAGGATGTTGTGTCGTGAACCTGCTGAGGGATTTCAGCAATGGTGATTATCCCAAAGGTAGTCGTTGTCGAAGGGGATACCTGGTATGGTGACTCGCGCTGCTATAGTCTTGAATGTGTCCCCCTTCGTGAGGTATCTCGGCATGCTCCAACGTGATCCGTGACTTGTGATGACATCAAGGATTCTTGTGTGGTTGATCTTGATCTGAGAGAAAAACCGCTGGTGTCTATAAGTGTCTATAACCGCGATCATACCACTCTGGTTGATCGTCTGGGTCGTCTAACAACGGCCGTAGTCGTCTGGGGTCTCCAACTGGAGGGGCATGGTCACGTTCTGCAACTGGAATCTTTCTCCATTGTCTTGAACATGAAGTTCTGTCCGGGTATCAATGGTGCGATGAAGGAGACCTATGGTGGTGTGGTCTCGCGAAACAGTAACCTCGGAAGAATGACGTTGTGATGTTTCACGGGGTTTGCTTCTCATTCGGTTGGTACTCCATAGCTAGCCGGTGCGATATCAATTAGCGTGTATACAACAAGAAGTAGCGCAGCAAGAGCAGCTTGTTGAATTACTGGTGGCTTCGGTGTCCAAATGAAGAATACGTGACGAGGACCAAGAGCTAATTTGTAGTATGGCATTTAGAAGCCGACAAATGATAACTGGTGGGCTGCAGAAACAGCACATAGTCGGGTGGCGTTAGGGTTCCCAGGATGAAATTGTGGAACTTGTGACGAAACTGGATATACGTGGCCTTGTGCACCAAGTGAGGTGAGGTGCTTCCATCAAAAGCTTCAGCTCTTCGGTGAGGTCGTGAGAAACTGAGGAAAGGTACATAGTGTACCCGATCGGCGAGATTTTGAGTACACGTTGATATCCAAGTAACGGCGTTGTACTAGTATCCTGCGGCAAGTCTGTAGTCGTCGGGCAGCTATCTCAGCGTCGGTGTCGCTGCGAAGGTGCTAAGTAGTAAGACATAGATAGAGTTATCGAGGAGTCGTAGCTCGAGGCACATAACGGTATTGACTGCTTCGTCCATGATCTTGTCTGTTCTTCACTTTATCCCGTATTGATCGATGTCCTCATTGAACACTACACTTGTCCTGCGTTGGCGCGAAGAAGATTCCGGAACTCGCAACGATCCCAGTATTGATCGGAATCTTACATCCTTGAATGGTGGACAAAGTGGTCGCACCGAATGAGGGAAAGCGAAGTGTGCCACAAGGTGGAGTGTAGGCGCTGCATCAGATGACGGCCAAACATGTGTATCGTCGACTGTGTAGTTTGGTATGACGACGGCGAATACGGCATTGTTGGTACGGCGAACGACGTAGACTGGTGATGGAGACGAGGAAGCTCAGGAAGGGGAATTGGTACAAAGGAGAAAATGTGGGTAGAAAGGGGAATTTGGTGTGGGACGAAGAATGACGAACTGATACAACCAGGGGTAATGGAGTTGGGGTAATGTGGTGATGAGGAATTAGAGGACGAGTGGGACAGGAACAACAAAACCCAGGCAATGAGAACGTTATATTCCGTTGATAAGAGACGCAAGGCTATGAGACTGTAAGATAGAAGAAAAGAGGAAAGGAATGTTGAAAGGAAGACGAAGAGGAGAACTACCGTTATGTGTTAAGGAAAGAGAAACAGGTGAGAGAGATGGACTGAAGGCAGCATACCAGGTTGCAGTCAAGGAGCAAAAGTGGAAAAGGGGGGATTTAAGCAAGTAAAGCATGCGAATAAAGGGTAAGCTGCTAACATGAGCAACGAGTGCCAGCAATTATATGCTCGAGGTTTACACGCGTGCTGAAGTGCTGGTTAGGAAACCAAAGGACGGACGCACAGATACCTGTAGTCACCATAATCTCCCTCACGGCTCGCTAGGGGAGCGTCAACGGCCGGAAACCCCATCGGTGGTTGCCCCCGAACTAGCACCAGTAGAGACTATACCAGGGAGATCCCTGCCACTGATCCCGATGGTAGCACTGGTTCAGGTGCATGAACGTCGAGTGCGAGGATCCAGTCGAGAACGTAGGAAGGCAATCTTGCCCGTGCGAGAAGCCTCATCAGAAATGCGCTTGTGGACCTGCTGAGCTAGTCGAGAAACAGCTAGCGCGCGCTGCGGCGCTCACCGAGTGGGGGGGGGGGGGTATGGAGCGACGTACTGGTGGTGCAACAGAAACAGGCTCGATCACTACAGCCACTGCCGCCTTTCGACGACAGTGACTGCAGCCAATGCACCAATTTTGTCGTGACCGGTGCGGCTAGCGGTTTGTACCGCTGCATCAGATGATTCAACCGCCACCGTACCACGGCAGAACGAGGGTATCAGTAGGGCCCATACCCTGATAGGGTACCTGTCGCACGGTGGAGAATGTTACTAATGGCCTCCTGAAGCCTGTACCCCAACCGCTATTTTAGGAGGACTATTAATAAGGATGATATAAACTATATCATGTGTACTACTGCTACATTACAGGACACAGAGGTATTATACTAAATCACACAATAGGAATATACTATCAAATACACGTGAAAAGAGGAAATTACATGACGAAAGTAGCTAGACAAGAGGGAGAGATAGATAGATGGAAGAGAGAAGTGCAACACAACTATCATCGAAATATATTGAACTTACGAGGGACTCGTATCTGTAAGTGTCGAGGGGTATCCCAGGGCGAGGGGAAAGAGTAGTATGTCCGGTCCACAAGGCTAGCGTCATTGTCGAGGATCTTCTTCTTTGGCGACAGTCAGCTTCGTTCGATTGACATCGAGAGGTATTAATAGACTGACCGCTTCGGATGAGGACAGACACAGACGACTGACTTGACGGGAACCGTGCGCATCGATAGTCTCCCGCTCTCCACGTAGCCACAGCCGTTTACAGTAGGCGTTGAACCACGATGTTTAAATACTGCTCTAGCCTCGAGCGCGGTTTCCTACCAGCGCATACTACAAACCCAGAGAAGGTCGTACGCAAGTCCGGACAATGTGCGTGAATGTGTCTGGTACGTGGAAAGTGTTCACTACGCCGGAGCTCCATTCATACCCCTGGCTTAGACTTTAACCGATTCGCTGGATCCTTTTACGAATGATTCGAGGTGTATACAAAGCAAGTCGAGATAGTATGAAAATGAACCTAACAAAGTTGTCGAAAGATAATTGCATTTTATGCAATTTGTTTGAAAATCAGTGATTTCACTTATACACATAAAGAGTAATCAAACTTCTGTTAAATATAATTTGGTAAGTACATCGCGATGCTTTTTGTACTTACAAAACGCGCTCTGGAAAGAAACTGTCTCAAAGAAATTTGAAATCAATCTGCTTGTCCACTTAGTACACCGAAAGGGTACTCAGAAGTTGGTATCAAGAGCGCACTTCAATGTGCTCCGTTACGGCGCCGTTTTCGCTTAGGTTTGGACTAAGCCTCATTCGAGAAGACCTCCTATTCCCCTCTATCGAGGCTAACGTAAAGTCTAAACGTAAGTGTAGAATTGGTAATTGTAGAAGGGACTGTCATGGGAACTAGTACAGCGCGCACTCAAAACCCCACTCCAAACTGTTCACTAAAAGGTCTCCCAACCTTGATGAATGTACTGCAAGTTTTCTTACACGAGAATATCATGTGTAAAGCCGCGACGCGACCGCGCAAAGGACAAAATGTCATATTTTGCCATTTAGGTTCTCTTTAGTGAGTGATACCATGCGCCGGCGTTATGCCTCTTCCTAAAACCTTGGGCTGCAGTAGTGCAGAGAGTCCTCACTTCAGTACGGTTTGGTCGTCACATTTTTACAGGGAGTGACCGAACAAATGGTCGCACCAATTGCTTTTTAGTGCAGATCAAAATATCTATGGGTCTCGAGTGCCCTTTTGCTGCTTTTACATTGGTGGTGAAGGATACGAGCACGTGTTACTTGCAAGTATATTTTTGTATAAAATTGTGCTGCTGGTGACAATAAAAATTGATATTGAAAGTTGCTCATTTTTTGGCCACTGCCTATTGCGAGCATGGCTGTACTAATACTTTTCCGTAACTGCAGCTGTTGGTGTTGGTGACAGACACCTCAACATCTGCCGTCGTGAGTAGGTAGTGTTGAACGCTCTGTTGGTCGTTTTTCTTGTTGCCGTAGACACATAGCTTTTGATGGCTTAATGTCTTACCAGCGCACGACTTTTCTTCCTCTTTGATAAGGATTGGCTCGATCCAGCTACCACTGCAGAAGTTCTAGTCTCGGCATCAGTCTGGTTATGGTCCCGTCGTGGCTTAGCCTTTTTTGGCGGTTCAAGCCTGAATAACCCACATGTTATAAATTGTATATCTGAACCATGAACTATTGAGAGGTTTTTGTAACGAGAAGGACTGAAGAAAGAGTGGGATATTCAGTGACAAGCTCCTATGATCCCAAATATCCTGTTGAGCGGTTTTTAGTATTAGGTTGTTGCAAAAGTAATTTCGGTTTTAAGGTATGTATAAATAAGTAGATTTTTTACCCTGAACTATTCCATCCCAAGGAACGCCAGGCATACCATTTGGTGGGTTTTTTTCTGCTCTTTCAGAAACTTCTATAAATGTCGCTCTAAGTTTTCCAGCCGGCCTTTTCCGGGGCTGCGTTTAATCATGAACCGACACGACTATCGAGTCATCATGCTTTATGAGTTTAAATTGGAACACTCCGCAGCGGAGGCAGCTCGTAATCTCAGCAGTGTTTTTGGGACGAATTGTCCTTGCGAACGAACAGTGGAGCTCTGGTTTAAAAAATCTGCTTCTGGCGATTTTGATCTCGAAGAAGTTGGGTCGCGGCCGCAGGTCATCGCTTAATGATCAAGATTTAAGGAGAGCCGTCGAAGCAAATCCGGAGACGAATACTCGTACGTTAGCAGAAGACCTAGGCGTACATTACTCTACAGTGGCCAGACATTTGCTGGCAATCGGCAAAGTGAAGAAGATGTCGAAGTGGGTGCCTCATGACCTGACCGATGAGCAGCGCCTGGCACGTTTTGACACCTGCTCTAATCTCCTAGTTCGCCATAAAAATGAGCCATTTGTAAACCGTAACTGTAGATGAAAAATGGGTTCATCATGATAACAGGAAGCGGGGATTAGTCTGGGTAAATAAGGGTGCTCCTCCAAAAACTTTTCCTGAACCCGACCTTCACCCTAAAAAGGTTATGATTACTGTGTGGTGGTGTTGCAAAGGTGTAATCCATTACAGTTTCTTGCATCCTAGTCAGCCAGTCACAGCAGAGTCTTACTGTTGTGATCTGGAGAAATGTATAAAAAGTTGCAAAAATTGTGGCCGGCGGTGGTGAATAGAGGAGGGCCGATCCTGCTGCAGGACAACGCAAGGCCACACACCTCACAAATCACTCGGCAAAAATTGACTCACTTGGGTATAGAAGTTCTCCCTCACCCAGCGTATTCTCCCGACCTTTCTCCAACGGACTATCACTTTTTTCGAGCCCTCAACTCTCATCTGCGTCAGAAACAATTTACTAATTTAGACGATGTTGAATGTGCCTTCCTTGACTTCGTTGATTCTCGTGATAGCAGTTTTTATAGTGAAGGCTTAGATTTATTGCCTGTTCGTTTGCAAAAGTGTGTAAATTCTGATGGTTTTTACTTAGATTAATAAACTTGTGTTTAAGCTGAGTTATAGTAGTTTGAGGAATGCGGTCCATTTCCAAAATTAATTTTGCAACAACCTAATATCATGTATGATACCAGAAAAGAACTATATGTTCACGTCAATTTATATCCCTGACCACGTGTCATTGCGTGACGGCTTCATGTTGACGAGTAAAATTTTAGTACCAATGAAGCTTGAGCAAGACCAGCTTGAATGGCGCAGGGTGTCTCTTTTCTTGAGATGTTACAAGACAACCCTGACAGAAAGATCTCTACCCAGCTGGTGAGGGAGCAAATAAATTCCCGGGTTCACGGTCGAGAAACCGTATCACACTCATTTTGTTGGATAAAGCCTGCGACACACACTACGGTTACCGGCACCCAAACATGCTGGATAACCAATTGCGCATAATACTGGTAGCCAGAGGTCTGACATGCTCAAGCGATGAAAATGTCTCCAGAGATGTTTATATGGTATTAATGTGTGTAAGATGTTGCAGTGACAGTTTGAGCACATTTTTTTCTTTCTATGCTTAAAATACAAAGATTTGCGCAGAGAACTGGTCAGTTTCAGCTAAAGTTACTGATATACATGATGGCTGTGATCAAGCTTCAATGCAAGGAAGCATTAGGAATTAAAACATGCAAAAAAAACGAAGAAGAAACGCGCCTATCTAGGATGATACGGATGGAATAAAAATATGCAGAAGCTTCGGCATCGGCTAGCGTAAACTGACTACCTAACCCCTTTGGCAGGATATCACTAGCACTGGGCCATTCCCGCCGGTGCTGCAAGAGAGAAATCCTCTTGGACGGCAGTACACCACGCCGATGAGTCATCCCAGGCAAATTTTGATCCCTCCTAATTTGCTTGAAAACCGCATTTTGCACTTTAAGTATTCATACAGTGCGTTTCTAATTATAAGGTCACTCCTGAATTTCAGGTTTTCTCAACAACACCGCATTGAGGAATATTTTCAGCCTCATAGGTGCATTCCTCACCTGAAATAACCCCCGTATCCGATTTCTGGTTGCAGTCTCTTTACCTTACGTTTTAAAAAAGTATTTTTCGTTTTTTTTGCACCGTTTCATAATTATGAGGTCACCCTGAAAAAGAAAACAAAGTCGAGGCTCCCGCAAGTCTGTGAAGGTGGATATGTCTTCCAAATACATCTTCGAGATACATGCTCAATCATCTTATGGCTAGCTGCTATGTTCCGAGAGAGAAGCCCAGATATGGGATTTTGTGGTGTTAGGCTCAGTTCGAGAGCCATTCCAAAAAAATCTCAGGATTCCTGGCTCAGATAGATAACATTGGAGTCATTCGGTGTCTTCAGATGTTTTTCATGCTCCGGACTCCCACATGAGATCATTGTCATTAACAAGAAAGGAATTTCGGAGGCTACTTCCTGCAGCACCTCCTCTATGGACCAGACTTGCTTGGAGTTGAACCATTCTTTGTCTGGGGTTACAGCTTGTACAGTAGTGAGGAAGAGCAGAAACATCACCAAAGGAATAAAGAAGTAGTTTTCGAGGCCTAGAGCACACCACAAGGCGGCACGACTTCAATTCATAAAGTTGTTCTTGAGAACGGATTGAGCGAAACAGAATTTGCATAGCAGTTGCACCCTGCATGCGAGTAATTCCATCTGAATTGTATTTTTGAGTCTGAAAATATTCTATTTGTATGATGCTGACGGGTATAGGTAGTACTAGCTCGGTCTGAGAAGTGCAACGATCTACCGGAGCCTTGGCATTTTTCGTGGGAGAAGGGTGATGGCCTAAGTTGTTTTCGGCAATGAGGTTGCATTGGGCCTTGCCTTCGAAACCTGCAGAATGGACTCCAGAGACTGCTAGAAGATCCTACGAAGAAATCACTTGCCTCTTGGAGCCGACCAGCTCTTCATAATTGCGTCTCAACGTACGGCAATGCTGTTGTTCACGTAGGTCATTCAACGGAATTGCGGTTGAAGTTCCGAAATACGGACGCCCAGCTACAGATAACATGTGGTCTTGGCCTCAGCTCTACTAGGGACATCTAGAAGACATCGCCTCAAATATTCATCCCAATAATCGCCAATTCTGGGAAGCAAAACTGCTGAAACAGGCAATCGTTGAAGACAGGAACAATATCTGTGGTGAGGCTCTTCAGAACTTCGTTTCTACTTCACCGAATCTACTAGTTAATTTCGTTCTTGAACAGGAGGGAGCCATAGATTATAAGCTCCTTCGCATACGCTGTTAACTCGAGCAAATTTTCTGTTTCTTCGGGGTGACCTTGTAATTATGAAACGGCACAAAAATCAAAAAATATTCATAAAAATATCGGACTAAAAGGTAATGTCATCAAAACTGGTGTAGGAGGGTTTTCTTTGGTGAGAAATCTAAAAAAAATACTCAGAAAATTTTCGGTTGGCTGTCTCTTTTGAAAACCGAAAATTAGGGGGTGACCTTATAATTATGAAACGCACTGTACTTGTGGTCAACATTTAGAACGCTATCGTTCCTTTTTATGTCTCATATCGACGTTCCATGGGAAGTTGAAACCCTTCCATTGTCAAGAAGTCAGTCCTCACTAACCGGGCATACGTGTGCATAGAAAAAGGGACGCCAATACGCGATTTCGTAATAGGGTTCCTGAAGTACGTATGCCTAATGGGAGTCACAGTAGATGTGTTCATTTTTATAGTGCCGATGATTCGTGTAACAAAAAAACTTGCGAATATTCGTGCATTCATACTCAGCGCCCTGCCGGGGCTGAGTATGAAAGCGATCTAAGGTGTACCACCGGGAAGGGGTGGTGTGGCACTGCTTGACCTCGCGATCGGTGCGGTTCATTCATTAAGCGTCGCTGCCGACACCTGCTGCGTATACCTTACCGCCTTCATATATAGACTCCCGGGGCTAGCTTCCCAAAATTACGTCAACTATTGTCTGCAGAAATCTAGCACAACTCTGTGCAACCACTAGGAACATGAATAGATTTCCTATTTCTGCCAGATATTACTTTTTTCTGCTAGATGTGGTCAAGTATGGCTGAGTGCCTTGCATGCTTCTCGACAATTTATTTTTGAGGATGTGCCTAATTCCTAACATATTGCTGAAGGCTGTGCTATGACGCTTTTCATTACAGTCAAATTTATAAGTATGTGGAATAAATGTAAGAAAGACTCACATTTCAGGAGGAGCTTGAATGAGGAAGAGAATCACTTGTGTCATCGCAGGTCTTTTCACCGGATCTGCTTGCCAGCACGTCTTCATTACTTTGTGCGCAATTTCGGGGAGTTCAGGATCTATTCTAGGACGGAAGCTCGGGATACTTATCTAAAAAATTGAAAACAGTCAATTCTTCCTGCCAGAGGCGAGTTCATTGTTTTCTCTGAACCGAAGCTCAAGCACAAAATTACAAAAACTAACTTCAAAGGCACATTCCACGCTAGCGGGAAGGATGGCATGGCTTGCATAGTCATAAGCGGGAAGGATGGACCAAAGTGCCTATACCTCCCTCTTCCACCGTCCAGCTAGCGATCCTGAGTGACGGTGTGAGCCACATTTCCTCTTACGTGAACGTGAAATGTGCTTTATTCATAGCTAATGGTAATTTACTTTGTCTTTCAACATTTTCTGATCGACGTCCTTGAACGGTGTATCTGCATTGTTAAATATTTCCCATACAAAGATGCCGTATGAATAGACATCGCATTTTGCTGTGTAGACCCTGGTAAGAATCGCCTCAGGAGCATACCTGTATCGATAAGGATCCACAACATATAATTGTGAATTCTAAGGTTTTGACAGACCATGCAAGTGGAAGCTTTTCATCCTCCGGGATGTTATACTTCTCCGTTTGTTTGGATAAACTAAAATCGCTAAGCTTCACAAGATTCTCGGCCACGTTGATGAGACAGTGTCGGCATGCAATGTTCCTACATTCGGAAGTTTTTGTATCTTGTATACTACCTTTGGTGCATATGTTCGTCGCACCTGTGCAAGCAATTTTTGGAATGTAAGTAGTCGAGAGCAGCAGCCACATCTATAGCATAACCAACTTTCGTTCTTATGTCCACCTTAATTATCGAAGGAGTTTCCGTGAAATCGAAAACTTTTATCACAGCAACCTTGAGCGTCAAGTAAATAGCGATGTAGCTGTGATTTTGCACAGCACACTCCATCGCCAAACCCTCTCCCTACTTTCCGCACTCATTTAGCGCGAGCCGTTATGAATTCCTTGTTCCAGGGTTTCAGTTTCTTAGGAAAGCTTACGAACATGAACGATCGACTTCGCGCAAAGACTTTTTTGTATTTACGTTCTCATCTGTGCCCTTTCCTGTGGCTCACTCATCACTCAATCTCTTCCTTCCCTGTTGGATCACAAAAAAGGGTCCCAAAAAGAGTTTGCACTTCCACCAAGCCCTGGCGAACGTCATAACCCACGTCAGTAACACCTAGGTGTGCGTTATGAGTATCAGCGCAAGGCTGGGTTACTTGTTTCCCTTGATCCTTCTGTGTTCCTGTCGTCTGTTAGGGATGTAGACCAGGAAGACTTCAGTGTCGCTGTAACCTGGGTATGTTTTGGGCCACGATAGTATAACCCCTGTGTGCCTTTGGATTATCTTCAGGCAACCCGCAGCCAATTCACAGCCAGCAAGGCAGTTGTCGTGCGCGACGACGGATTTGTGCGATGCTGTAAGTTAATTAGTCCCGACGCACACCAATGCAACTCCCTGATGAGAGCTGACATCGATATCGCGGTAGCAAGAAAGTAAGCGGTTTTACAGTATCAGTCATGAATGACTGACTACTATCAACTTCTCCCAGTCACCCATGTGACACGTACTAAATATGTTGGCCGCTGTTTAAAAAGGTGCAGGGATCATATGATATCAGCACATCAAGAGAATTTGTGGCCGGCGCACGAAAAGGAGGGCTGGACGTAGTCAGGAAATCACACATGTTTGCTGATTAAGGTTTGGGTCGCTTTTTCTGGTCCTTTATTTTGTGGCAATCATCTGGAAACAATACTGCCACCCTCAATTAGTAGCAATGAATTTAGCGTACATCACTTTTCTGCTTCAGAAACTTGTCCAGCGAGCAACCGGGTACAAACTCCAGAACAATCATGACGACGTCGGCACTTTTCCGAGCGACTCCGTAAAATTTTACTATATTTCTGAAGGATAAGCTTGAGGAGACTGGAAGCCATGTATTGGCATTGCGAATGTCTTTCAATACGTCCGTACCTGTGCTTGTACTGCCGCAGTAGTCTTGCTTTCTCGAACATTTCGTCAACGAATTTTTGATTATCTGCTGATAATTTGGTCTGAAATGTCTCCCGCATTGTCTCAGGGTGTTGTTTTTTTCTGCAATATAAGGGTTCTTACCAATTTAACGGCTATATTGATCGGAGGTCTGCCTGGACCCTCGCGCATCGTGCCCCACCAGGCCTCGCCAAATGTGCCGTTTCCAATTTTTTGGATCATCTTAACCTTGTCGCTTGCTAGCTCCCAATGACACCTCGATATAGGTCTTCGTAGGCAGACCTCATCTTTGATAGGCGTTTCCGTCGACAGATGAAACCTACAAGAAACTCATGACAAAACTGGATTTTATGATCTACAAAACTCATTTCCTCGAAAAGTGCATGTTATATTAAGTGGTCTTGTACAGAGCTCTTTTCTGAATGCAGTACGGAAACCAATGTTTCCGGAAGAGAGATCCTTTTTATCTGTGTTAGTTCTTCGCAGAAAGGCAGGGAGTTTATCGGGATGAAGGGGAAAACTTGAAAGCTTATTTTATGTAATACTATGAGAGGAATCGAAATTGCACGGGAGAATGAGTTTTTCTGTTATCAATATATGTATGTTGTATTGGCTTAACAAGGGATGCATGCAAAGTTTCACGCGAGAAAGTGATAAATCGACCAAGATACAAATCCCCAAAATGGCGGTTTCCACTTCGCCCGGCTGTCCACCCCGGCCCACCTGAAATTGTGTGGCGGGGTCAGAGAGTTTGATACACTCTCGCTCAAGTACGTAGGTCACGCCTATCTAGCGCTGCGATATGAACTGTACGTTCAACCGGATTCTTGCTTATCGCTTGAAGCTTTGCAAGCGGCCCTATTTAAGCAAATACATCATAAAATGTAGATAACAGAGTTATTAATTTTCCGTGCATTCCTTTAATCTTCCCCATGACGGACGTGCATCTTCCCCATGACGGACGTGACAGCCCTGTACCAGCAGTAAGGAGGAAGGAGGATTCCTTTAAAGACGAGCCCATCTACGCGCCCTCACATTGCTGTCATACGTCTTCCTCCTTACTGCTGGTACAGGGCTGTCACGTCCGTCATGGGGAAGATCTTGAAATTGGTAGTATGAGGTCGAACCATAGACGAAAAATTTCAAATTTAATTTCTTAATTTATGTCCAACTTCAGTCTACAAAATATGTACCATTATAATCAAAATATGTTGCCAGTGACTGGGGAGATGATAGATGTCTCGCTTATAGAAGTTTGGGGATTTCTGGTCGAAGAAAGTCTGGCGGTCGATTTTGAGATCATGGTCATCTTCGAACTGCCGTCCCTCGAAGAAGTGGGTCAGAGATCGGAATAGGTGGTAGTCAGTTAGGGCCATGTCCGGAAAACACGGTGGGTGGGGCAGCTTCGTCCAACCAAGGTCCTCGATCCTTTGACACCCCAACTTTGCCACATGTGGGCGAGTGTTGTCGTGGAGGAAGAAGTCTCGGTCCATTTTTCCGGTAAAATTTAGAGCTACGGTGTCCAGTTGCCTGCAGTAGAGATCGGCAGTGACTGTCGTGTTGGATGGCAATTTTTCGCCTTCTAAAAAATTTCTTTTCGAATTTTTTTCTCTGTGCAATTTTTCGAAATTTTCTTCTGTTCCAATTTGAGTCGATCGAGCCATCGGGTTGCCGCCATATGAGAGACAGTACCTGGGACAATCGACTGGTTGCTTCGGTTAGTGGCTTTGAATGCTGAGGAATCGGGGCGGTGTTCGTGAATTTCACCCCTCTCGCGAAATTGTCGCAAATCCATTGCTAGTTGAAGCCATAGAGAATATGAATGTGTTAATCAGTATCCTTTTCACTCGCTTTATGTCCCCCCCCCCCACTACCAAATATCCCAAGAGCTCACAGTTTTTCCCAAGAGTGTAACAGAAATTATGGTTCAAGCTAATAAAACAACCGTCTGGTGAAGCAAACCCACACATGGGTGACCTGACCCCGTGCTACTCACCGGAACACCTGCAACACACCCTCCGTCATGTAATTCCTTATACCCTGACCCGTCTTCGGCGGGATTTCAATGGGAGTGAAACATCCATCTGTTTAGGACTCAAAAGTGTTGGTTCCCTACAGAAAACGGAATGTTCGAGCGCACTACCCAATATCAATCTTCTCGACCACCGAGTGGTTGCAGACTTCAGCAGGATTGTGTACAATGGTGATGAAATTCGCAGAAATTTTACCAAGTTTATGATACGCCCTGTGGTGTCTTGAAAAAGTCTCCTGACTTTCATCACACAGAAAGTGGTATAAAGTTCTGTGGTACTAACAAGGGAAGGATGGTAAGTCGAAGTGGCCGTTTGAAATGGGGTTTATACCAATGATAGGGCTCGGGATGCCATTCACCAATCTGCATCCATATCTGCTATGCGTCTCTGGGAGCAGAGTTACAAGCCTTGAAAGAGAGGCAACTTAGCACATATGCGACAGGCAAGTGCAACAGATGTGTGCTTTGATAGCCAAGCGGCTATTTGCTAGGACTCAAGTTCAAGGGGTCACGGGTTCGGGGCCTTGCTGCATGTGCCTTTTTGCATTTTTCCCAAATTACTTCCCGAACGTTGCAAACCAGAAACCGAGAGCTTGATCTCGCTACGAAAGAGCATTTCTGAGGAAATGAATCCATTTTCGCTGTTTTATCATGTACGTTTCCGTTGCTAGTTGGTGCTCGCGTTTTATCACAAGGACCGAAGACCTTCAACAGGTGCGCTAGCACAACCTTGGGGCAGAACATTTCTCACAACCAGCTTCATAGATGACAATGACCCTTTGGCCTAATGTGAGTTCTGCCAAGATTGCCACTTGAATGTAAGGCAGGCTGCGTTGAAGAATACTCAGCATTTGTACAAACGTTCGTCTGGGTTTTCTTTAGACCTTGTAATTATTCGGAAGACGCAAATTTGACTAGTGTCCGTGTACCATGTCCACTTCTAGATTAATTCATACACTGTATGTGAAAAACATTTTTGTGAATGCAATAAACGGAGAAGTGGAAATGTACATGATAAAGCGAAAATGGCTTCATTTCCTCAGAAATGTTCTTTCGTAGTGAGAACAAGCTCTCGGAGTGTAATTCCTTGTTTGTAACGTTCGGGAAGTAATTTGGGAAAAATGCAAAAAGGCACATACATCAAGGCTCTGAACCCGTAACTCCTCGAACTTGAGTCCTAGCACATAACCGCTTGGCTATCGATACACACGTAGCTCTTGCCTATCGCATATGTGCTGAGTTGCTTCTCTTTCAACGCTTTAACTCTGCTCCCAGAGACGCATAGCAGATATGGAATGCAGATTGGTTGGCATCCCGAGCCCTATCATTGGTATAAACCCCATTTCAAACGGCCACTTCGACTTGTCATCCTTCCCTTGTAAGCAGTATGTTCTTGAGTAAGGGGCGAAAACATCCTGCTAAAATTAGATAGGTTTCACTGATTCATCATTAAAAAAGAGAGAGAAGAAAATTTTTGAACTTCTTGTGTACGCACTCATGGATGCTCTTCATCTTTACCTGACTAATATCATGACATCGTTGCTGTTATTGATTCCATCCAATGTGAAGACTTTCGCACCGTTACGTTCCATGTACTGAAGAGGATAATTGTGCACTTGTCCTCCCCATTTTACTGTCACACATGCCTAGAAACCGAATAATCTCGAGACGAAGCGCGGATAATTAGCGCTACTTGTGAAAAAAAAATGCTGAAAAAACTTGGGATCTATGCTTCAGCCTCAATGTAGCCCTAGGTTTGTAAAAATCTTTACTGTAAGCCTTAGTGGATCACCATTGTACAAAGCAAAGCAAATAACACAACATTTTCATCGACAAAGTAATCGCGCCATTTCAGCCTCTGCTAAAAGTTTGGGTCGTTCGCTTGAAGATGAAGCTGTGGGAACATCTCTCACTTCTCCATCCTTAATACAATGAATTGACATCGGAACACAGGTTCTAGATTCACTTTTTTAGAGTCATTGCAACTCTGCACCTCTACTATGAAAGATATCATTATTGTTGGAGGGACTTTTCGCGGTAGCAGCAGATGAAGGATTGGCAGTGACACATTGGACTCGTTAGGCCTCGGTCATACTTTGCGCCGCTGCGTTAGTTGACGCCGGTGCCGGCGTCAACTAACGCAAGTGTCTGCGTGAGTTGACGCCGGCACCGGCGTCAACTAACGCAGCTGCGCAAAGTATGACCGCGGCCTTAGACTCTTTGGCAAGGCGACGATGCTGCTCGTTGGAAGGATTGCGTGCGCAGTTTGAGAGGACGGATGCTGTCTTCCATCCCTTTGAGCGTGGCCATCAATCACCAGAGACCTATTCGATGATCTCTTTTCTCGTCATGTGTATTCAGGAGCGTCACACATAGTGGCCACTTTGCTTCATAATCTATATTCCTCGTTGCTGTTATCGACATTATTTTACAAGATGGGTCTAGTGTGTCTGATGGTGTTTGTGTGTAATGTGTCTGTTTGACAGGAAATTCAGAACACGTTGTAATAAGAAAGTAGAGACCGGAAAAACACAATTGTTATAGGAGGTGATTCGCGAAAAGTGATGGTATGTGACCGAAGGCGATAGCAACTGATAAGAGCTGAGTGGAAGCATTGGAAGAGGTGTGTCACTAAATTACTTATGCTGTCAGGTACAGCGAGGGATCGAAGAGAATCAGGGATAGATGAGCGGATAAGTGTCATACAGAAGCCTCACCCGTTCTATGGTCAGAAGAGGGAGAACCTCAGTCAACGAAAGTAGTTCAAGTTGGATTCTTAATGTGGGGTCGTTCACCCACAGGTCTCGAGAGATTGCTGAAACAGTGATGGGGCGGAGCATCCAAGTCCTGTGCCTTCGGGAGGCACAGTGGAAAGGAGCCGAGCCAACGAAAATTAGAGAATCTTTTCTACAGAGGAGGGAGACCAAGGCAATTTCGTAGCCACAGGTGGCAGATTCCCTCGAGAACTGTGCCTTTGCAGTGAATAGGGTCAGCGAGCGAATCACGGCCCTGATCTCAAACACGATTGGACCACAATGTCGTGTACGTACCGCAATGTGGCTGCCCCAGAGTTAAAAAAGTGTTCTTTTTGAGCCTCGATAAAACCGCCAGGTCAGTCTCAGGAAACGATTACCTCACCGTAGCAAGTGACCTGAACGGTCACGTTAGCAGTTACAGAAGAAAAGTAGAGCGCACAGGAGCGGAAAAATGAAGCAAAATGAATGCTGAGGGAAAGTGCTGGACCTGCCTGCGGTCCGCAGCCTAGCCATCTGTTGTACGTTTCTCGCATAAAGAGAAACTCGAAACCGAGAAGGTGATCTGCAGCAGAGGGGGAGGGGAACGTAAATAGACCATGTGCACAAGAAGTCCGTACCTCAAATTTATGAAGTATTGATTGTACCAAAAGTCTTGTAGAATTTTTTTTAAAAACATCAAACTCCTGTTCACATCGGGATAGATCTAGGCGGCTCGGGACTATGGTGGGACGTTCTTTGAGCTTTCTAGCAAAGTATGGGTTGAACCTTCGGATTTGGTAGAGAGAGCTACAATGCCCGTAGTCGATACCCATCAAGCACGTGGTGTCACCTACTATGAGTGGTCTCACGGCAACAAGACGATGGAAGCTCGCGACTCCATCGACGCTGCATTAGGCAAAGGATGTGTTAGTTACGAGACCGTGCGCCGCTCCGCTGATTCATCAGCTTCAGCAACGGCGACATGAAAGATAAACCAAGCTCAGGACAGTTCTACTTCTGCTACGCGGAGAGAATGCTTTTCCTCGAAGTGCTGGTACAAGGCGAAAAAGTCACTGCTGCCGTACACACCCGCCAGCTTCAGCAACTCGCCGTCGCTATTCGAGAAAGCGCCGGAGAAGAGTCGCGGTCATCTTCCTCCAAAACGACGCCCGTCCCACGTTGCGAACAGTACCCAAGCCTAGCACAGGAATTTGGCTTGGATGTCCTGGTCCACTCGCCATTCTCTCCAGACATTGCTCCTTCTGACTATCACATTTTCCATTCTCTGAAATCCTTCCTGGCTAAAAGAAAATTTGTTGATCGTTACTTGATTGCTAAGGTGATCGGTAACTTCTTCGACTCTCTGAGCCCAGAGCTGTGGGAGGACGGAATCAACGATCTACCGTGTGGTGGCAGAATGTTGTCGATAGCAATGGTGAATACGTTGTTGCATATTTGTTTTGTTGGAAGAAATATTAATAAAAAGTGATTATCGAAAGAAAATTCTACAAGACTTGATACATATCAGGGACAACCTGATAGAACCATGTATGATAGCATGCCAGAGCTCTCCTCAGCAACTCACGTCTTGATTTGATCTCATCTGTTGCAACATGTTTTTAAAGTACAGCTACTCACCGTCGTCTTATGTTCTTCCAGCTCAAGACCTCGTAAAAGGAAGTCTCCAGTGCGAGTAAGTAGTTCGATTATATCTTCTAATGGTAAGTATCCATGGTACCACTCTTCCTTTTCCAGATCCTCAAAATTCTTGTAAATAGCCGTTGCTAACGTTTATCTTGGAAGTAATTGTATCTCACTGCCAAGGCCTTTTCCAATAAACGATCCACTTGGCTGTTGGGATTGGACTTCATCACTTCACCATCATAAAACGGAATCCAGTAATCTGATTTTATCAGACACAACAACTTTCAGACCTACTTTTGCAGCAGGGATCGCTAACTGAAGGCTGTCGTCTTGGCTGCTTTGAATGGCGTAACCGTCCTCATCTTTCACATTTTTGTCGTTCACTGCTTTTCCTGCTTCTGTAGTTTCCCATGATGCACGTTCTCTACCCTCTTGAATCGTAACTTTATTGCCACTTTCAACATTTTTGTCGTCTTTTCCGTCTAATCTTATCTTGTCTGCCTGAACTAGGACAAATCATCAAGTCTGTTTGTAGGTAGGATTCAAACAAAGAATAATCTTCAAAAATCGTTGACAATAACTTGTAATCTTGTATTGCCCTATGCAGGCCGAAGCTCGCTAGGGAAGCGCTAGAATTTTAGGATGTTTTTGATGGTTTTGTAGCATTGTATCAATAGGTACAAGTGCACCGAAACGATCACAACCTCTTCGTGATGAGGATGCCGTTCAAATAACCGCCAATCTCTGCAAATCAACTGCTTTTGCCCCTTTTTCTCGAATCAGTGCAACATCATATGAAGCGGACGCCTTTGGTAAAACCATCAGCTTATTGTTAGAGACCAGGATCAAGTATGTGGTGTTTTTGGTTGGAAAATGGGGGAGGGGCGGGACGGGAGGCGTATTTCTAAAAATTCTTCGGGCTCATCCGATAGCATTATCGGCCCATAAGTATGGGCCGATAAACTCTAAAAGGACACCGAACAATAATCACAATTTCCAGGCAGATCCTATGGATCGCAGAATCGGAGAACCATACTATTGATGTCCCCTCCCCCCTCTCACCTTTTATGAATCCTGTTAGCGTCAACGCTCTATGGTTATCGCAAAAAGTAAAACGGATTCACTGGCATTTACTTCTTAGCAGGAAGGGCTTTCAATCTCCCATAAAACTTTGAACAGGGACCTCTATGGATACAGCTATGAAAACAGAATGTGCTAGGGTGATTCGAAGCGAGTTGAGAGGGTCAAAGTTTGCATGCGATGACTCATCGACGGGGCACCCTGCTAGTGGTGACTTACCAACGCGGCTAGTGGTGACCGAAGATACGGTCATCTTGACTGGTAGCTAGTGTTTTTCGTCCTAGACGGAAGGTGGAAAGTTTGTTCCCGGCTGATGTTAGCATTTTCGCATTTTGTGTTTTTATCTTCTATCAGTCTCAGCTATGCGATATACCTCGCGCGTCACATAGCACTGATGAGCTGCGGGCCACGCATCGATAATCTGGCCAGGACTAACTCAGTAATGTGGTTCAGTATCTAGAGACAGGACGTTCACTTTTACTGAATTCACACCTATGCAAATGAAATCACTCGCTGGTGGGACTCATTAGACGAATTTTATCGGATCCATGATGTTAGGATCCATTATCCATTTTCGATCCTCTGCCCGCATCATGATAGCTCACTGAGCCGGGTAGGACTTGGTGAACTCAATTAACCAACATCGATCTAGTTCCAAGAGCACTACCGACAACCCAACATACCTTCATGCCATTCCAATGTGCTGGTGCGACGTCAGCACACCAGAGATTGGCTGCGGGTGTATGTGGTAGGTATTTTACAAGTAGGAAATACTATCACAACGATAAAGTTGCCTTAGGTTTATAGTATAGCGCCAAGGAGTATCCCCATACACTGAGCGATCCATTTCGCCTGTCATCTCTAATCACAACAACTCATTTGCGGACGGACATACATGTAAACCGACAAACCGGAAAAATAAATGCTAGTACTTCAGTTTTCGTTTCTTTGTATGCCCCTCATCACAGCCTTTTCACAGATTCCACTTTCACGAGCGCATCAGTTCCACACATGAACTTTTGTATTTCACTTTTTATAAAGGGGAGACCCTCTTCAAACTGGGGCCAGCATTCGCAAGGAAAAATGCGAGACTAAGTGTCCTTTTGTAATGAGATGTCTATAATCCAGCGTGCTATGCTAACTTTCTGCTTCTCTAAATTTTGCGGTTTTCAAGTCTCTCCGATCACCGTTCTCTAAGTACAGAAATGGGAAAGAATTTGCGCCCTTTCGTGTTTCTCGCTCTTGGAGTGCGAAAGCTTACACTCGGCAGGCATCAATAAAATCGAGTTATGCTGCTATTTCGTTGCTTTCTTACTAGTTGTAGAGCATTCAGTGTATGCATTGTTGCGAATTTCCTAAATTCGTCACCATAGTATTTCTGCTGAACTCGATTGTCCGGGGGAAACGTTTTGGAAAAGGTTTAGCGAGCATCTGCGCTCCTTGGTTAAAGGCACCGGGAGGGGGCAAGGGCGGAATAACGTTTACAAAAACAATGGCGTCTGAAAACAAACATATGGGTTCGGTAGATACGATGTGTAACGAAACCGGCGTTGAAAAACGCGCCATAGGGCGCTATTTGCACCCAGGGCGCGCTTCCGTCCGAACTGCAAGCTTCCATGGCCGAGCCACGCTTCGTTCATTTTAAAGCTTGTCTTCGGCCTGATGTAACATTATTTTTTAATTATTTCCTCTTTAGACTGTTTTCTAGTGACATATTTTACTTGTTTACTTATGGATGTTCTTAATTGTGCATTTTTATACCTGAAAATCTCAGAAGGGTCAAATAAAGTCGGGGGGAGACCAACTTTGCGTCGACGTCGAAGCTCCTTTCCCTTACTAGGCTTAGGCTAAAATTGATACCTCCTCCTCCCACATTAAAAAGCATCTGTCAAAGCATAGGTCTCATCTGCTTTAGCCTAACCCTAGGAAGGGAAAGAAGCTTTGACGTGGGTGAAAATTTTGCGTCCCCCCCCCCCACCGACTTTATTTGACCCGTAAGTACATCTAGAAACAATATAAGAAAGAAGAAACTAAAAACTAAAAGGAAAAAACGAATCTATAATAGAACCATCTTCTTTTGGCACCATGTCAAGGCGTCGAATTGGCGAGTTTGTGCAAGGGCGGCCACTCAAACTCATCCACACTACGTCTGTTCTACAGAGAGCCAAAATTACCCACTCGTGGTGTCTTTAACGTTTCACAACATATAATTGTGTCTAGTGCTAAATGTTCTTCTGTAACACAAACTTGAATTGTAGCTCCGCTCACATATGGAACAGGCTGGTTTCTTCGTTGTAGCTACTATAGTTGCGTGTGCAACACTTTTAGGATATTTGACCTGCGAAGGTTTTCTGGCGAATGCATTTATCGATGGCTCTCCCGCAAGTTGAGACATGATCACCTTTCCGGAAGGACAAGCAATTATCGCCGGAGCAAGAGCATAGGCGAGCGTACTCATCTTCCAAACTGATAGCCTTAATTGTATGCTTGTGGGCGAATCTGTTTCAGTTTAACCCTTTGCGTCAATCTCCTTCTTCAGGTATTCCATAAGACTACCAGTTGTTTCGTTGTCATGCTCCTGATTCCATAGGAAGATTTGACAATATGGTCCCTCATTTACCTTATTTGGTCGCAACTTTTTTGCATGTCGTAGCCTGTGGTCACCATCTGGTCATTAGAATTTAGTCAGATCTAATGAAGTTGCTGACCTCATAGAAGACAGATGAGCAGCAGCCCGAAAAACATAAACTTTGGACTGGCCAAGCCACTACTGGTAACCTATTAGTGGGATAGTTACAGCAACTTCCTTTTGAGATTTGCATTATCCATACATAGTTTTGTGGCATAAGCTTCGTTTCCTTTGTTGTGGATTCCACTCTACTCTCCGACTTCCCTTAGGCTGTGAAATCCCTCCCATTAATTCTCGAGTGTCATGACTGGTCCTCCAAGAATGGCTTAGTTTTCTGAGATGTCTCACAATTTGTCTTAAAATTTGGGCAGTGTAGCTTGTGAAGATTTGATAGCATGAGATGGCCTGATGTCGTTTCCGATCCTTTCGACAGCAGCTAATTTGGAAGAAGCTTGAGAATGGTTACTTTTGCTGATTTGCTTCGATCTACACCAAGTCCTCTTCTTATTAGGTGTTCCGAATTGTGAGATGAAGAACGTTATTTTATTAGGTTATGAGATAACCAGTTGGCTCGCGCACACTTCTGCGCGCGATTCATGGCAATGTTTTGCAAAATGGATTTGATCGGCCCGACCACAGTTGTGTATGAAATTGAGCGGGAATTTCCTTTCCATTGCTTTCAGCTGAGCTATTTATCTAGACAAAAGTAGAGAAGACGGCGTGATAAAAAGCATTTCGGTGTTATTATACTTGAGTCTTTGCATAGAATCCGTTTTGCACGTCATCGAAACGAATCGCGCGCAGTAGTGTGCGCGAGCCAACTGGTTTAGGTCATCATTTGGAGTTTGGATAGTTCGGACATCGATAGTTTTGTATTCAGTTGCATCCATCGGTAACAAATTGTTCACTTGCTGAGCATCCAATTCCTACACATGAATGGTAGATCCATATCCCGATTGTCGATGTTTATCGTTTTTGTAAACCTGCTTCTCTATTTGCAATTTTGCATAGTTTAGCGGTCGATACCCAGTGTTGCTGCCAGTACCGCATTAGAAAATGATTCCGAGTGAATCGTTTGCTTTGCTAACACAAATATAAGTTGCATCATAGTTATCAATGTAGATCGCAGTATCAAAAGAAATGCATCATTTTTTCGAATGCAAGGCAATTCAGCTGTCGATACATCTGCCAGTGATATCAGAACATAAACAAAATATGTTCACCTAATGACACTGAGCATCAGACGCTTTTGCTAAAGCGGTCGTATAGTAGTATCAAGCGATGTAACGTATTTCATCCCGTCCGATTCCTAAGGGTTCTCATCAGCCACCGTAAGCCGTTATCACTGGGACCCTATACCCAACAGTACCATTGGGGTCCCTGCACTCTACAATACCTGCGAATGTGAACATTCGAGTGCTGGCCGCAAAAGCGTACCGGCCTTGGTGACATTTTCCTTCTCACTTTCCTAATTAAATCTCATGAAACTTATCGGTTTGGATCACCCACTATCGATGTCCCCATCCCACTCTGCTAAACACCCATGAGTGTCAGCACCCTTAGATCAACACGAAAGGCGAAACGAATCCGACGACATTCGCCTTCTCATGCTCCTTATCAAATCTTAGCAGCCATTCTTAGTTTGGACAATGTCCACCAACAATGTCCCCGTTCCACTTCGCAAAACACCTGTGAATATGAACGCTGCGGGACCAATGCGAAAAGCGAAACGGATTCGACAACTCTGGCTTTTTTGCGCTCCTTATCAAATCCTATCAACCGTTATCTGCGAGTCACCCACCACTGCTGTCCCCGTCCTACCCCGCAAAACACCTGTAAGTATGAACGCTCCGGGACCAATGCGAAAAGGGAGACGGATTTGACGACTTTAGCATTTTTCGCTCCTTATCGAATCTTATCAACCATTACCAATTTGTACCACCCACCATTAATGTCTCTGACCCATCCTGCTAAACACCTATAAGTGTCAGCGCTCTTAGATCAACGCAAGAGGCGAAACGGATTCAACAACTCTAGCCATTTCACGTTCATTATCATATCTTATCGACCGTTATCAATGCGAGCTACCCACGATTAATGTTCCCGCACCATCCTACAGAGCATCCAAGAATGTCAGCGCTCTGGGATCAACCCGAAAAGCGAAACTGATTCGACGATTCTAGCCTTTTTATGCACCTTATCAAATCTTATCAACCGTTATCAATGCGGGTCACCCACCATTAATGTCCCTGGCCCACCCTGCTAAACGCCTGTGAGTGTTAGCGCTCCTGGATCAACGTGAAAGGCGAAACGGATTCGATGGCTCTAGCCTTTTTGCGCTTCTTATCGAATCTTATCAACCCTTATCAATTTGGATCACCCACCATTAATGTCCCTGTCTCAAGCCTCAGAACACCTATGAATATCGGCGCTCTGGGATCAACCCGAAAAGCGAAACTGACTCGACGATTCTAGCCTTTTTATGCACCTTATCAAATCTTATCAACCGTTATCAATGCGGGTCAGCCACCATTAATGTTCCCGCCCCACGACGCAGAACACCCATGAGTATCAGCGCTCTAGGTTCAACCCGAAAGCCGAAGCGACGTTGGTGACTTTCGCCTTTTAGGGCTCCTTATCAGCGTGTATCAGCTGCTATCACATTCGGTCCACCACCGCCCAGGTCCTCTTACCACCCCCCAATATCTTTTGTAAAATTCAGCCTCCCAGCCTTGCTGCGACGCGAGATATGAATTTCGTGACAGACAGACGGACACACACACACACACACACAGACAGACATACTTAGCGAATTATATATAGTAGGATTTTTGCGACATTTTCCTCTCCGTTTTCTGGAGATTCCCGGATGCGCATGAGATCCATAGAGAAGACAGCCAATACGATTTTTGTCACCAGCAATAACTGCGCGGGTGTGGATCGAGTGGACGAATTTACGCGCGGCCGCACGCGGCGCGGCAAGTGCGAATTGTTTGCAGTTTTGACTGTTGAAATAGCACCAACACAACATATAAGAGCTTCCAAAACTTCTAACCTGCAATCTATGAAGGCCCCTCACGATACCAGCCCACTGCACACTGAACGGAATCCCAACGACTGTAGCAAGTCGTGCTGACGGCGCCACCAAGCGAAAATTCGACCAATCGACCCCCTTCCTAGTCACGCAATGTACCTCGCACATCGCTCGGCCACTGAACGTACTACGCATGAGATAATTGAACAGGAGTTGCTCAGCACGTGGTTTAGCGAATACGGTGTACATCATAGTTGAATCATGCGAGAACACCCATCCATAGGTGCGGCCCACCCAAAGTGTTGCTGATGGAAATTAAATATCTGCGACGCTAATGATTCTTGATGGGGCCCATTGTCCGTTACTGAGAGAGGGTTATTGGGCGCGGCCCCTTCCAGCTAAATTGCCTATGGGACGCTTGGGTCGTAGCTGACACCCTAAGCCGACCCTCCCAAACATTTTCTGAGTTGTACAACTCGTCCACGTCAACGAATTCTCAAATTTTCGTGATAATTACCACATAAAGGACCTCACTGAACGGGCACTGCAAATCACCGAGAGGTAGCTCGTATCTCGTCTTATGAGTGATTGTAGTACAACCACCCCGAGGTAAACAAGCCCTACTCCTATTGCTGAAAACAGAGAAGAATGGAAAAGCAGACAACGGGAAAAATTGACAGGATTCACGCTAAGCTCACTAGTGGAGTAGAATCAGATATGCAGAACTCGGTATTTGCAGTGCTTCTTTAGCTGCAAATTAGCTGCAAGGGCCCTTGCCTAACAATCTACTACCCCCTCTCCCGATACCGACTGAGCTACGATTGCTTCCATTCTTTCGTTTTCCTTTCACTGGCCAAGCCCTGATCGTACTATTCTTCTCACATTTATCACATCTGCGAGCTTTCTTTTGTGTAGACAACTAGTGTAGCATCGGAAAATGACTGCGAGTGTATTAAGAAGGCCTACAGATGAGTGGTTGCACTAGCATATCTTTCGGTTGATGCTGTCAACCAGTTAGTTGCTCATCTCCGTGAGTGGTTGCTTTTCTGTATCGGCTCCCTTATAACAATCATTCATTTGCAGACCCACATACGGACATGCATACCGAACCCAAAGTTACTGGATTAAAGACATAGTTCACAATGATTTTCGTGCCAAGTCGCGTTTCATAAAGGCCCTGGGTGTGTTGAAGAAGCCAAATGTGGAGAAAAAACAAAAGCTTTCTAAAACCTTGAAAATAAGTTGGTTCTGACTTTGAACGAGTTTGCAGCCTAGAAGCAAGCATTTCGGCCTCAGTTTTCGCGTGATAATATCGCTCACTAAGATTGCTTCTTCATGGAGATTCCCCCAACCTATTTTATCGCTGTCAATATCATGTCTCTCATACACAGGTGCCACCGTAGCCTCGGTGGCCAAATCATGGATGGATGTAGGCCATCTTGAAATGGTGGCCACCACCTTAGTCACGGTTTCTTTATGCGTTTAGCACTTACCCTCGCACCGCAGAAATGGCACACGCTTTGCCGTTGTGGAAGGGTCTACCAACTCGTGGATAGGATTAAGATACTCATATTATCGTGAGCTGAGCCCTCAAATAATCAAGCCCCAGTTTCGCTAATGATTGTTCATGAGCAGCTTTCTAATAATTAGGTCTAATTAGAATCCACTTCAGCCTTTAAAAAGTAAGTATGTTGTGGGTGTATCGCTCCATACTTGAGAAGAGTCTGATTGTTGTTAGTGTTTCGCTCTTCAAGATTCAAGATTGCAGTTTTGCACCTCAAAGCCAAATAGGTTAGAATCCGGTTGAACTACAAGGAGACAAGGTAATTGTAGTACTCGAGCTATAAAGGCCCACCCTCTACTTTCATTAGCGAAGCCTACTTTCCTTTTCACCGAGCTTGCTGCTATGAGAGTGGTGAATCACAATCGCACATGGCTTTGCCTATTGGAGCAATGAAGTAAGGTAGTAAGCATCAACGGAATGAGGCGTAGTAGTGGTCACATGGAGTTTAACGAGATCTCATTCATTCCCCAACCCATTACTTCTGATCTGTAAAATCTAAAGTGCTGGTCCTTTGAGATGCTCCTCTCCCTTATTGCGAAGGCAGCAGAAAAATGTTCAGAGATATACAAAGATTTGCTCACAACTTAATACTAAGGAAGTCAAGCACATGTTATAGGGTTTCACGTTTTTCTTCTTCCCCAAATCCCTTTTGTCAGATTTGATTTTGCATTTTGTACTATTCTCCAATCTCATTATAGAGTTCGAAAGCTTTGCACCACCGTTACCACTGATTTATGCCGCTCTGTAACTGTGAAAGCGTTTGATTACACATTTGACAGCTATGGCACTACACCGTTTTGCTCGGAAGGAACGTTCAATTAACGTTTCATCCTCTCCCGATGAAGACCGATCGGGCTGCTTCTGCAATTTTGAAAGCATAGTCCACTATAAAGTTTGTATATCATCACCAAGGGCTCTAGACTTGTTGAAGTACACAAATTTGAAGAACAAGCTAGAGACCGCCTAAAAAGCCAAAAAGACCCTCCTTCGTTTTCGAAGAGATCACAACCCACAGTAACGAGTTGGAGCAAGCTTTTAGTGATGTTATCATCCAATGACGTTGCATTTGCTATCAGAATTTTCTCCATTGTTTCTTCATGCGATTGACAGCAAGCCTCTATTGCGAGGCAGCTGCCACCACTTTCCCAGTGGTTAAATCGAATTCCGATCTGCGACATCTGGGACGGTAGTAAACAGCCGAAACTGACAGTTATGAGGATAAATTCCGTCAAGTAAGCTGTAGATTTTGAAACGAGTTGAATCGGCCCAACCAGCCTTCCTGTCACTTCAACACACTCTGAAGTGGCCATGATTAGAAGTTGTAAGAGGTTTATGCTGATGGAGAGATTTCCACATGAAATGTGTGGAATACTGTAGAGGTAGATTGGAAGGGGAGAGAGGCTGAGCATCAAAGATGTAGAAAGGCGAGTGTGTAAAGAAAGTGCGAGGCAGGAGGAACACGTGGCAGAACGTGCATGATATGGCAAAATAGTGGATAGGATAGGGCAGAGCTGTAGATAGGTGGCGTGAGAATGATGTCAGCGGTAGTATGAAAGGTTCTTCGCGAATCAATCACGCTGAGAGATGTCGGCCATGTTGACCGTTAAGTAGCACCTCATCTCCCTCGAATGAAGAAGGTTTACATTGACAATTTCAGTACAACGTAGAGTAGTGGCACTGATGCTGACTGTGAGACGTGAGGTCAAGGGTTCGGTGTCGGTTCGCTTCGCATGCTTTGCCAACAACAAAAAAAGTTGCCAGGTTTGAAAGAAACCTCGACGGAGAAACGATTCCAGCTCTTAATCTCAGCGTTGCCTGACCACTGTTCTTATCTGCCAGTAGATTACTACCGTCACTGACTTACCGGTCTGAACACGATCACTATTTGCCTAAACAAAGCAGTAATGTTCCATTGCAGTTGCTGGAGTGGCTATCTGCTCTCGAACACAAGATACTGTGCTAAGCTCGCCTTTTAAGATTGCGGTCACAATAGAAAAAGAAGTAAGTGCGTCATCTGCTCTCTACTTTACTTGCTACCCCTTAGCCTCATGTGAAGATGCAAGTATTTGAATTGGTAGGCACAGTACAAATTGCTAAGGCAATGAAAAATAAACCTACCGTGCCCTGTTCTGATGGTACAGCAACGGTCGCCTGCATGCCAACTCAGCTGAACCACTTCTTGTGAGGATGATATCGAAAATGAACTGTAGTTCTGCCGAGCTATTGCCAAACATTCTCCAGAACATTATCACACAAGTTAGATCGCAGCGGGTGTACAGAGAACCCGTTGTATTGTGTGTGTCTATTTGTCACGGAATTTATATCTCACGTCGCAGCAAAGTTGTTACATTAGTTTTTGCAGGCGATGTGGGGGCGCACGGAGACACCGATGGGGACCAGTTCTGATAACAAGTGATAAGGGTTGCTAAGATTGCTAAGAAACGTCGGAAACCGATTGTCCCCGAATTCGTTTGCCTTTCGCATCGATCCTAGGGCGTTAACATTTTTCTGTCTTTCATGGGGTAAGACGGAGACATTAATGATGAGAGATCTAATTTTATAACGACCGATAGGATTTGATATGAAGCGTCAGAAAACAAAAGTCACCAGATCCGTTCCGTATTTCGCATGGACCCTGTGGCGTTGACTCTGGGTGACGGTTGGGATACACGGTCAGTGAGGTCACTAGGTCACGCGGTAGCTACACCTATCCGCGGATTGCAATCAGATAAAAACAAAAAGAAAACCCCCAGTGGAACGAAAGAGCAGAGTGCCGAGCTGCCGAGCACGAAGCGATAGCCGTATCGATCGATAAAGTGGAGTTAAACATAGCTTGGCAATTTGCCAGACGTGACTGATGGTAGCGACGGTGGCAACGGTGGTAGCAACGTGGCAAATGAGGCCTACGATTCGTGTGATAATACATATAAGATAAGGGCGAGTGCCGATGATAAGGGAGACGTTGACTCAAGGAAACAGGTGATATCCCAGAACTGCTTATGACACCATCCAGCGGGAACTTCAGAAGCTCATTTTTACACGGTAATCTCGTCTAAGGCCAAGTGTCACGAGGCCTTATTGCTGCTAATTTCGAGGATTTTTTCAGATTTAGAATCTTCCTCGTTGGTATAGATCTCAGCAGCCCTGATTCCATAATTTAGCGCTTTAACTCACTCAAGAATTCCAGAATGTGCTTTCAAGTAGTCCAGGACACTATCATGCTGCCTCGACACGTGACATGAGAATGATCATGCAGTTACCAAGAATGGTTACTGCGTACAGATGAGTAGAGTGTTACATACTTCGTCCTTACTACACATTGCTGTGATAACCGCTTCATTTCAAGAGCCTTCCCTAGTAACGAGTGTGCGGGTGCTCCATGGGTATGTACTCTTTTGGATGTTTGGAGAAGCTGCGGTTGAGATGATAGAATGCTTTTACTGATGCGCTGTGGTATTCTTACTTGTTTACGGAGCCTCCTCTTAGTTTCTCCAACATATTTTTTTTTCACAGCCTTGGCATTCTGTAGATATGCCGTGTTCCGAAACTGGCATATTTTGTGGTTGCCACAGTAGTTCTACCGTCCATGCCACAGCGCTCCTCGTAGAGGAATGATGTGGCATAGATGGTGGAAGCTACTGTGGCAGCCTCTTTCAAGGCACATGCTACACTGGTGATCGGTAGTTTGGTCATTCAGTACTGCTTGTCTTATCTCTATGGACAGTCATAACTAATTGGAAGCGTGGCTAAATCAGCACGATACCATTTGACACGGAAAGTGGAACGAAATGAGTCTACCCATTGAGCATCTTGGTTCGGGCTATATCGGTCGTTTGGTACTAGTGAACGGTGTGTGGTATTTCAGACTCATACCGGCTCTCATCACATTATCAGAAGTCATAACCTGCTTTCCATCAGCGTCGCACCCACACATCGAACAACGCTGATAACTGCTAACACTAGGGTCAGCGAAAAGTTCGGGTTCTGTGGTGTCACACCACCTCGTTTAGCACGAAAAAAGGAAAGAATCCAATGGCATTTCCTACTCAACGCCCCTTAAAAGTCTTTATCAGTTGAACTGTCTCGCATTTCTGCGCGAGCCACATGGTAGGATTGTGTAATGTGGAAATAGCGGATTTTTAGCAACCGAAAGCGAAGGAGTCCATATGGCAGAATCTCTATCCCTCACTGTGAGAAGCGCAGTACTGAACGCTAGCTCCATTGATATCTTTACAAGCATCTACTACTATTTGGAAATTTATGTATCGAACAGTGCAAACATCCCCACCAATGTCGTAATTAGTACAGACCATATTCAGTATTTTTGATGGGCTGCTATCGCAATAGGGGAGTAGGCATCCCGCTATGAACATTATTTTTACCTAAGCCTAAAGGGAGGAAGGAAACCCTTCTTTCCTCCATTGAGGCTCAGGCAAAAGTATACGCTTGAATGTGCAGATGATCCCTCAAGCATCTCTCAAGGGTGCTTAGATGAGCAACATTCTATGGGATGCCCCCCACATTGTGATAGCACCACTGATGGTTGATAATTCAGTGGTTTACAGTTGCATACCACATCTATATTTTTCTGGAAGTCTAGCTGATTTGGCGTACTAGTTGTTGAACATCCTAATTGATAGTCAATGATTTAGCGGTCGATATCCTTATTGTTAGTCACAACCGCTACATGACCAGGAGTGAAACTCATCGTTCCCTCTATCATTTAACTCATAGGTTGAAGGGATCACTATTTGAGTACTCGGACAGTAGCTCTTGTTAGTTGTGCAGCAAATTACATCGTCTGGAAGTACTCTGACCATCCTGTGCATCTAATTCCTGTGTGTTGATGGCAAATCTATTCAGCGGTTACTGATGTTTAAGACTATCCTGAGGATGTACCACTACTCAGAATTTGAGATAATCTAGCGGTAGATATTGTTCGTTGTTCTGGTACTGCATAAGAAAATGATTCCTCTGCTTTGCTATAACAAATCTAGAAGGTATCTTGACAACATATCGCATCATTCATGTAGATGGCATCAATAGAGAGACGACTTCACCTGCAAGGCCAAACAGTTCAGCGATCGAACATCAGTCAACATTTAATTAAAGTGGTCGTATGGTATCAGTATGCTCTGTAAAGGATTTCATCCTGTCAACCCTATAATGGCTTTCAATAAATCCTATCAGTCGTCATCAGTTTTGATCGTAGTTAACGTCTCTGTATCACCCAATATAACACTCGCAAATGTGAACACACCAATTTAGCCGGGAAGCGGAAACGACTTTGCGACACCTGTCGCATTCTGAACGGGCGGGTGTTTTTGCTTCTCCAGCTTTTATAGAATAACAAGACGATTTCGCACGAGCTTCATTCTCATAAGAAAACCCCATAAGATGATATAAACACTGTTTTACGACAAACAACAGAGATGAACTACACAGTTCTAGTGATTCATCCTCTTTTGTCCTGTTGCTGCACCTCCCCCCCCCCCTCCACGGCCATCCATCGTGACATCGGTCACGACACTCCGCCCGGAAGGGTTGGCGTCATGAAGAAATGAAGTCTTACGAAACTCCATCACTGACCGAACACGCAACGCTTAGCCGCGCGAAGATCAGCGTGTCCCCCCATAGGTTTTATATCATGCCCATCGAAGGAACGAGTACTCTAGCCATCACATGAAGGGTAACGCGCCAAATTGCGATCGGCATATGCCACTCTCCGGCCGCGAGGACTAATGTGATCAGCACCAAAACGACGCCTGACTACGCGAGAAAGCATGGTGTGGACAGGACAATTTCTTCTACATAGAATTTCAAAAAAATCTCCCAAATCATCGGTTGATGCAAGATCAAATTGACCATGATTATTGTGAGCACCTATAAGTAGATCAATTGAGTTGCTGAACTACTGCGGAAACATATATTGGTACAAAACTGATACATGGTGTTCGACGTAAGCAATACGCTCATGAGTGCTACAGTAGAAACAATGCACTCTGGCACGTTTGGAATCCGGCCTCAATACGAAGTTGAAAGCAAACGAAACAAATTTTAGATTGACGCATCCTCTCTTTACGGTCCGACAAGATCGGATAAACATACCAACCGGTTGCAAACTGCTGGGTTGTCGAGCCACAAGCGAATTTGCAGTTTCCTTTTTCAACCCATTGGTTCGCAGTTCCTTAAGAGGGACTCTGCTGATGCTAAACTGCAGAAAGTCCTGATAATTCTATGGGGGCGTGTGAAGACTCTGCAGCTGCTACGGCTTTACTTGGCACGTCAAGTCCCTTTTCTAAGGCCAGCGGAGTCCCGTTGCAAAGCCTGTAAATGATCCTCGATCTTCTGAATTTCCTTCCTTGCACCAGAAGCTGCTTTCACATCGCGCTTCCTGCGCTTCTTTTTACAAGAGCGCGATAGCGTCAGGTAGACCAGGGCACTTTCTCTTTCGCCGCTTCTTTGTCGCAGTTTACTCAATTGTCACGAAATGTCCGAGATGAGAGAATGGAGTATAGAAAACAAGGTTTGTTCTGCGAGCAGATTTACGCCTAAGAATGAATATCATTGCCCTCTACGTACGCTCCTTATTATCGATTCGTCGGAATACGAGAGCTGCCTTTCCTGCATAACTAACTCGTCAATCACTTCCGAGCTCTGGATAAGTTCGCGTGCGTATTCCAACGTCTCATTACCTTCCTTTTCACGCCAACACTTTCAAATTCCAAGAAAACTTTTTTGTCTTCCGAAGTTGGCCACGGTTTCCCGTATATCTGGGGTATGGAATCGAGTTTCCTTTCCAGATTTAAAATGATATTATTCACAACATTACGCTGAATACGTGTGAATATATAGAGATCCTTACGAGCAGATGAAAATTTCCAGCTCTCGTTATATTTATCGCAGTCTTGTACAACGTCTTCATTGTCATTCAAATGTCGGGTGAGAGGCTGCTTAGTGGTCGTCAGTGTAGGATGAGAATAAGTTATTCTGAATCTATGACGTCCCTGTGAGACAGATGTGAGATTAGAGGCTAAGGTAAGTATGTGAAGGCAAAGAAAACTGAAAGATGTTGACAGAGAAAGCCTTATTATGGGATGCGTATGTTGTCTTTTCTGAGGGATTTTCGCTAGAAGGAATGCAAGTGAAAGTAGATTAGTAGCTTACTGTAGATCAGACTGTGATAGACATACTGTAATCCCAACACGTTTCTGGTATGTCAAATGCGATAAGATTTTCTGATAAAACATTCTTCGTGTTAAGGAGCGAATCTCGGCCTCTCCGTAGTAGTTAAAAATCATGATTGCGTAGAACATTTGCTGGTCGTCAACCACTCACAAGTGACGAGTATCCACTTAAATTACCAGACCGATACTCTGGCGCTCAGTAAACCGCATGCATGATCCGGAATGCTTTTGCTCTAAATACAGTGGAAAATTCAGTTTTCAGAATTGTGATGCCATGCACCGACTAACGATATCAAAAATCTGCTTAAAGGCAGCTTTAGGGGGAATTCGTACGAAAAGTAAAAGAGGTAGTGAATATGAAGCCGCGATGCCCAGTAACAGGACAGTGGAGAAAAAACGTATGCAAATGGCCAAATACCCGAGAAGTAGGACTCCATCCCACCGTTGGTTCTAGGCGCGGACTACCTTTCCGTCAAGAGGCAGGTAGCCCGCATAGTTTTCCACTGGTTTTCCATACCAAGACGTAAACATGAAGGGATGTTCGGAGATGGACAGCATCTATTTTCATGTGGTGAGCTTCTAGCTAAAAGTGAGAAAGCGCGCTGCGATACCTTCAATCCTGCCGAGTTCCTTGACCAGCCCCACCGTGACCAACCACTAATCACGTCGCCTGGAGGCGGGCTGCCCTAAACCAAGGCGGCTTGCCCTGACGAGGCCGCCTCCGCCACAGTTCGAGGGGGCGCCTTCCGCGGGGGACTTCGCCATGCATAGGCCTTTCAGACCCGTAGTTTTTCACTAAACGACTCCTTTTGGGATTTCGTATGACCCACATTATCCCTAACACTGTCTTTAAAGGCAGTGTTAGGGAAAAATTCGGCGAATTGCGAAATAAGTGGTGAATATGACGGGCGAGATGATCAGTGATACTACAGTGAAGGCAAAACGGAAGTAAATGACCAAAAACCCGAGAATAGAACCCCTTTCCCAAGACTGATCCTCGACGTCGACGACCACTCCTTCAGCAGACGGGTGGCCCGGACGACTCTGCCATTGGCATGTATCCAGTAATCGATGCGCAAAAACAGCGTGGAAACATTACAAAAAACTCAAAAGGCATCCTATCGTCGCCTGCAGACGAGCGGAGACAACAAGGATTATTAATGGAACTCTATGGGTAAGCAGCAAAGATCAAAAACACAGAAAAAGATAATCAGCTGATTAGAAAAGGGTCTGTGACGCTCTGTTTACGAAAGCGCGCCCCGATCGCTCCAGCCGGCCGCATCGCCTTGGCCCTCCCACCTCCGCCAATCATGAGGAGCTCGTCGCTAGGAGGCGAGCTGTCCCGAACCAAGGCGGCTTGTCCTGATAAGGAAGGAACAACCTGCGATTTCGACATGATTCTGAAAAGGCACTGTGGTAGAGGGTGCCTGCGATGCACCACGTTTTCGCTACAGGGTGGTTTGGCCCTCTTCTAACTTTTATAGAATTACAAGATGATTTCATACTAGCCTTACTCTCATAACAAAATCTCATAAAATAATAGAGGCTCTTTTACGACGAAGAACAGAAAGTAACTGCGCAGTTCTAGTGTCTCATCCTCATTTATCCTGTGCCTTCACTGCGCCCGCCTCCTTGGTCACCTATCGTGACGCAGATCTCGACAAGGGGTGTGTACATTTATGTCAAATTTTCGCTTGCCTCGCGCATCCGCGGCGCCGGCACCACAACATGCCGCAGTCGGTTGGAATCCCCCTCAACACTTGATGGTCTGTTACGGTCCTCTTTGATGGAGGTCCTCTGAGAAATAACTGTTTTACTCTTTATTATCTAGAAACAATTGTTTTGTGCCCTAGAGAGACAAAATAAACCCATGAAAATAGAAGAAACAAAGCACTACATAATAACAATCCTAATTAAGAAATCATTAATTCGATCGTAAAACCATAAAGGCAGTGCTGCAATGTACGTAATCACTCGTGAAGAAATCCTGCTCGCCGCGCGACCGCGTGCACACTCGACGTAAGTGTATACAACCATTCTAGAGCTTTTTTCTCAATTATTAGCGGTTCTTATCAACCATCAATACGCCTCGACAATAGAGGATACTTGAGAACCGTGCAGTTCCGAAGATTCATGATGATCTGAATGCTCAACAGCAACTGTGCATCCAAAATGTTTATGTTAAGTGCAGCAATGAATACCATTAAAAATAACCATTTAGCAAGCACATCAGCGCTTCTAACGAGTTTGCACACCTCGGAAGGGGCTCGTTCGAATATATTATTCTTTCAAGAAGTGTAATAGGTTCCATAGTAATGTAAATCTCTACTATAAACTTCAAGTAAACAGTCAGAGGCATCTGAACATATAGTACATCAAACATGACTTCTTTCAGGACTGCCAGAGCTAACGGCGACAACTTTGGGAGGATGCTTTTGCGCTCTTGTTGAGGTTACTATTACTCTGTTGTGTCCGTCCTGCTGGTGATGACGTAGGGGTGCCCTAAATACACCAGCATCTTTTTATTTTCAAAATATAAAATTGAAGATGATTAGAATCAAATCCATATGCAGCATGAGCAATAGATTGCAGAAGATTCTCAATTTTAGTCATCTGTGCTTTCTCACAACCATGTACGATACACATTTTCGAGTCTGCTGGTAGAGTTTTTAGCTCTGAGTGTGCAAAACAGTTAAAGGATGCATGATGTAATCAATATTCGCTTTCAGCGAAAAAGAACAGGTGCTGAGCTTGGTCAGCCAATTCACTAACAGAACACCTAGGTTAACGTGTGTAAACTCGGTGAGAGCTGTCACTTTGGAGAGTTCTCACACTTTCCCAGGAAACCTCCCAGGTATCATCTTCGCCTAGGGATTTTTTTGTTTTGAGCTGTGCTCAACCAATGAAGCACTGGAAATTGCATTTGCGACATCCAGATTTTCTGCTTCTGACATGGAGATAAAATCTTCTGAGGTTCATTAACCCATAGAGAGGGTATAGGAAGATCAGACGCGATTCAATGGTATCGATTCTGGTGACGAATGATACCACGACCCACTGGGGAAATTCAGGCCAGTGAAAGCGATATTGGGGTTAAGCTTGGAGATGAGCTGGAAGCCACTGAACTGAGCGTTACAAAACCCACCCGCCATTCAAAAATTGAAAACGTTTGTTTGCCATTTAGAAGACCGTGCGCAGTTGGAAGATGAAGAAAAGTTGTTGCGATCCCAATTGACTTTGACCGCTATCATAGTCATTGACTTGCAAGGCACAGTGAAGGAGAGTCTGTGGTGTATTGTTACCGACAATCGAATGTTGATCTATTGTACAATTTAAGTAGATCTACGACAAGCATCAAAACCAGGATCAAAATGGAATGGACGTAGCCTCAGATAACTGTTCTGCATTCAGAAGAATGAGTATACTGTCGGCTTCTACATAACTATCTAGCAAAGTAAATTAATAAGGAAAATAGTGCGAAAAAGGACAAAAACTGTGAGTGTTGCCAGAGAATTCTAGCAGTCATGAAAACGTAATGCTCGGATGAGAAATCCTTATTTTTCTGCCAGCACACTCAACAAACATAGTACCTTCCAAAATCATCTGCAGATCGCTGTAGCGTGGCCTAGCTACAACACGATTTTAAAAAATTGGAAAAGTGCGACAAGAGGTGGGTGATATAACGACACCAAGAGAGGAGGGCAATTGTGGTACACGGTATGGGAGGAAGGTGGCTTGTATTTGCCGCAATGCAGACACGGCACCTCGCAAAGACGTCGAATGTGAATTCATCAGGATTCAATAGTGATTACACTTTTTACGCTTTCGCTTTTTTCTCAATCAACGGTTTTACTTGTTTGTTGCTGTAGTTGTTTCACTTATTTCACATCATCACCAATAAATAAAGTACACTCCACGAGACGACTAATGACACTTCTACAGCGGACAACTCGGGCAGTCAGTGTGTTGTTGCGAATGGGATGTGAATACGAACCACAGCGCCGCAGCCTCTGAATCCGGGTTTTTCCACCGATTATTGCTTCTGACTTAGAATATTCGCTACGAAATAATCATTTCTTTGCATGTTCCTCTTTTTTCGGATCTTTTCCGGTTTCTTCGAAGGCTTCCGACGATGACACCATTCAATTACCAAGGTATCATCTATGCCTCAGAAATATGAGAAAACGCTGCGGAGAAGTATAGAAAATAACTTGATAGAATAGTTTGTAGCGATTTTCAGTACAGATGCTTTTTTTAGTGAAGAACACGGTCCATTTTTTCCTTTTTTCTATCCAAGGATCCTCCGCCTTCGCTTTCATCTCGGTGAAGTCGCTGTGATGACGTTTCTTCACATCTTGTCTGAGGCTTCACGGGATCGCTCCTTGCGCTTCGAACTCTGGTGCTTCTCTTGTGGGGCGATTCCCTGATCTTCATAGCACGCGTCCGAAAATCGCAAACACTGCTGCCTCAGCTCCGGCTGGGCCGGGGCCGTTAGCATGATTGCTCTCAAGTCCTCGCTCCTAACCTTGTCCAGTCGGGTCCTTGTTCAGTCGCGTCTAACCGCGTGCCCATCTCAACAATCTCATTTCAACCGCTTGCAGTTGTCTTTCGTCTGCCTTTCTCACGAACCACGGAGCAGCATTTACTTTTTTGCAGCATTGCGTTTCTTAACGTTCTATACATATTACCCTGGAGCGTCCTGGAAGATCATCGATGGCACTGAATCCCAATGGGCTCCTTCCATTTTATCCAGCGTTTGTTGGAGCCTTCACTGGTATTTTGGTCAGGCACTGAATTCCTGGCCTTGATGGTCTTCCCGTTACAGTTCATTACTTGGGCATTCTACAGAGCTTATGAATTGGTCTTCTTGACGTCCGGTTAGAGTCCATCCTGAGCCAGCCCTTCTGCCATTTCTGGTTTCTAGCCCGAGGTTCTTCTCTACTGTCCGCTACCATAGCTATCGTCACTGCCGGCTGCCTTAGCTCCGTCGTACACATCTCTTATGAAAGCGATTAGCTGTTCTGGTACATCGGATACGGGTTCTCGAGGCATGAACCTGTACTGGCTCCTGGGAGATAGAGAGAGTTCCTTTGCCCCTCATCAACTACTCGTACGACTTCATGGTATGCGCTATCAACTTGATCCCGGTAGCTGGAGTAACTCTTTGGATCACCCTTCTGCATGAAGATGAAGACGATCGTAAGACTTTTCCAGCCATTCGGGATCCTTCCTTCAGCCGCTGCCGTGTAGAGGAACTGAGGGAGTCACTCCATCTGGTATTTTCCGGAACCTTCCATGCATCTATCGTCCGTGGACCACCCGGCTTTTCCAGTCTTGATCCACCTAATAAAGCGATGGACCCTTTATTTGTCTAGGATATAGGATCAGACCAGCCGTGGCCTCTCTTTTTCGGCTTTCGCTACGACGGAACTTCTTGTTCAGAAACCTCTAGAGGTACTCCTGCCACCTTCTTTTTACCTCTTATGGCTTCGTTAGGACAATACCGCCGTCGCTGCTTTTCACGTTTTTACCACCCTTAGTTAGTGGCTCGATATCGAGCGTTGGCCAGCCTAGAGATGAACTTCTCCGCCTCTCTGCTCTTTAAGTGCTCGTACAATGTACATTTTCGTATTCTTGGCGTTGGCTACGACCGCCTTGGCAAGCCTCTTGCAAGGCTTATAAATGGCTGAGTCATCTGGGCTCCGCCTTTTCTGCCTGCCTTTCCATGTTTCCTTCTTCCGTTTCACTACTCGCTGCACCTCGTCGTTCCGGAACCACGCCGCTTTATCTCCTCTGAAGCCACCTCGAGTCAGATTCAATGTTTCCTCGGCGCCGTAAGATGACCGTAGCGGCCCTATCCCAGGTTTCCAGAGCCAGACCACAAGGGTCTGTAAGACCAGCTTCTACTAACCTTATCCTTGGGTCATTCCTCTCCACTCCCTGTAGCTTCCGTCATTGTACCCTCCGCTCAGTTCTTACCGGTTTGCGAGTCGGTTTGTCTTTTCTCTGCCTGCCCGAAGAGAGTTATGATAGTGGTGGTGATAGAGGATAGTTCGGTAACTGTAGAGCGAAAGTAATGCGTTATGAAGTATCGATGTGAGGCTGTTTTATCGTTATGATAGGCCTGTCACTTGCATAAGCGCTTACTCACTAGGGATGATTATAAATGTCATGACTCTGCAGTCATGATCACGAGGAAGCGGCTAGGTGCCTTAGGGTACTTGCATCTCACAACGCCAGCATACACGTAATAAACGTTCAATGGCCAAGCAGACACTTTTATGGCCATCTCAGACGAAGTTTGTACCGCCCACAATTGGGGGGTACAAATACCGCGTTTCGGGGAGGAGCGAGTCAGTTCAGTCCTGTTCAGTTCTGTTCACTTTAGTTTAGTCAATTTAGTCCCTCTTGCCGATTACTGACTTCTCCTCTCTCTCTCTATCGCTCCGTTCAGGCTCTTTGCCCTACAAGCGGCCTTGCCGCACAAGACAAGACACAAACACGCCGGTGGACCTGCCACTCCACAACTTACACATCCACACGACAACAAACAATGTTAACAAGTAATGCATATTGTAGGTAGCTATTATTGTAAAATAATTAGCTTTTGTACTGTTGTATAATAAAGGAATTAAACTAAAGAGTTGTACGACAAACTACCACTGAATCAAAACATGGTGCATCGGCCAAAATTAATAAGACAACTACAATTAATAACACTTACAACTCACGCCTGAACTAATTCCACTTACAACTCTCATCCGAAGTAATTCTACTTACCAACTCACGCCTGAACTAATACCACTTACAACTCTTATCCAAACTAACTCCTCTTACAACTCACGCCGGAACTATTGTACTGTACTTTCTTGCACTTACAACTCATGGCTGAACTTATTACAACTCATTACAATGCTACAGTAAAACTCATGCTTGAACTTATGCCTGAAACTATGCTTGCCTGAATTCATGCCTGACTTACTGACACTTACATTTCATGCCTGCACATATGGTTGCCTGAACTCATGTCCCAACTAAATCCACTTACAGCTTATGCCTGTTTGAAATCATGCTTGAACTAATTATACGTACAACTCATATCTAAATTCATGCTTCTCTGAAATCATGCCTGAACTAATTACACGTACAACTCATGTCTGAATTCACGCTTGTCTGAATTCAAGCCTGAACGGACTACACGTACAACTCATGTCTGAAGTCATGCTTGTCTGTACCAATGCCTGAACTAATTACACCTACAACTCATACCGGAATGCATGCCTGTCTGACCTCACGCCTGAACTACTCGTGCTTCATAACCTCCTTATCGCACAATTAATAAAATCATATCGAGCCTCTTCAACACGCAGAGAAATCAATTTGTTACTTACTTTAAAAAAATAATAATAATAAATGACACAGAATGCGTTCACGATATTGCACATCGAGAAGCGACAATTCAATGAGCATATTCATGTTGCAAACGGTTCAAAAACAAACCAATATGAAATTTGAACATATGTGCCTCCGTAGGTGAAAAAAAATAAAAATCCCATATAAAATCTACCAATATATTCTACAGCTCGAGCATATCATAATGCACTTACCGCTCGAACAATGTATAAGTGATCTATCGCCTGAATACACTTTAAATCTATAACCTGAACTGATCTACCGCCTAAACGCATACAACTGATCTACAACCTGAATTGCCTGAACACACTACAACCGACCTAGCCCATAGCCTGAACTGATCTATCGCCTGAATACACAACAATCAACTCACAGCCTGAACTGGTACCACCTGCATACAACACCACTGCTCTCCTGCCTCAACCTATTGCAATTAAATTTCAGCCTGAATACACTTCCACGCATTCATCACCTGGGTATAGCACAGTTGTGCTATAAGCTCCATACATTACAAATGATCTAATTAATGATTACTCTCAGTCGTTCTCTGACCAAGCACAGTTCAATTGCAGCCTGAACGCACCTACCACCTCAACGCACCTTCAGCCTGAATATGTCTCACACACCTTACGGTTCTGTGAACTGACGTACAATTGACGTTGACTTTCAGGCCCGGTTATTTTGTATAACCTATCTGAAGGAGCATAACAAGCTACGGGCCGAGGAAAAAATACAACAATATACCAACCAAACGTATCAATTACACCTCTGCCCAATGTATATATGTACATAGTATCAAAAAAAACTTCATCCTCGTGCTCCATGTCCTCATGATCTCAGTGCACACCTTTTCATTTTTTCCGATGGAGCACGATGGAAAAAAATACATATATATGTATATATATATATATTCCTATCGTTAATCATTATATGTTATGCTTTGTAAGTACGCATGCCGGCTATAACAAAAAAAAACACACACACACACAAACGAGAAAACCGCGGAAACAAGATGTTCACGGCCAAAAAGATATGAAAAGGGAGCTAGAGTCAAAAAATAGCGTATAATGGCAAGCTTGCATAAATATGTATCTGAAACGGTGTCTTATATATTCGGAGCCACATGACAGGAAGAACAAAATCTGAACACCCGAGGCAAACTCGCAAAAGTGCTGATTATCAGGAACAAATTCTGACCGTTCGAGACAAAACTCGGAAAAGTGCTAATTGTCCAAAGCACAATTCAAAGTGCACAACTTTTCTGGCCGTTTTACTATTTGTTCTGAATCATTTATTTTGCGGATCCGCCCTACTCGCTCCCGTATCGACATATGATTTGTTATGGCTCCAGAAATTCAAAAGGTATGACCTTTCAAAATAATGATAATCAGCTATTAATATGACGTTTCGAAGACACCGTAAAAATCAGTGAATCACGTGATTGGGAAGTCTACTTCACATTTTGACATTTCCCACCAACTGTAAAAGCTCTTGTATTTCTTGAATTATCGAAAATTAGTCGACTATACAAAGTTCTGACGTCAGAAATCATTACTGTCACAGCAGAAGCTTCAAAGTCAACAAAGCCACAAGAAGCCTAAATGTGGTACTGCTTAAAGATTTCTTTATACAAAGCCAATATGGCTATTTCATTTAGACTCAAAATATGAACGGGCCACGACGGCTTACGTATTCGCGACAACTGAACTAAGACTGCTTACGTATCCGTTAACAAGGTATAAAACAAATACAGTTACAGGCACCGACACATGACTGACCACACACCGGGAAACCCACTCTGATTTGAAAAAAAAACTCACTCCACCCAACTACACAGCTAAACAGTTTTAGCCATCCCCACCACTTACTTTTATAAAACATGCAAACTCTAACAATTTTCTGATTACAGGACGTATTCTGAAAATACATAACATTTTCCACTTCTTTCTCCTCTTACTAGCATATCGTACACTATCCCCCGTCCTTTTCCCTTCAAAGCACTCAGTACACACCTTCTAATTACATAGACAAAGTATCCTTTAATGGCAAAGCTATGGCGCAATGCGCTGTGCGACGATTCGCTGCACATAAACATTGAAAGCTCATAAATTAGCGTCGCAACATTCAGCCCTTTTATGAGGAGAGGGACAGACACCAGACGGGCATAGCAAGCCGCATGATGACATCATCACAAACAATCACGATTTTTACAAGACATCACAACGTTATTAACATAACATCCCATAAATACAAACTCATTTTGAAGAAAGAGAACGTGAAATCTCAAAAGCCTCTTGCTCCGTTCATGCACTTCAACAAAGCCTGCGCATTATTACAATGCTCCGTTATCAACCCCTTTTACAGATGGACCATACGATCCTTAGAGACGGAGACAGTATCCTGAAAGCCGATGTACACCTTATCGGTCATGACATCTACCATGAAAGCTGTCTATAAAAAGGCGTAAGAACCATCACCTGTCATACTTATAATACTTTTCTCCTCCTTTATAACACTTAACTCCTCACGCATTAGTTATATCTCAATGATCTCAAATGAGACCGACACTACGCCTCTCCTTACATCTTTAACTGAATATAACAATCTGAAAGCTAACCCATTAAGGAACCATTCTTTTTTCCACATAGCAAGTTTGAGCTACACTATTTCAGATGGAGCAGCCAACTCCTAGGCGTTCGAGAAACGCAAACATACACCCTGACATCTTGTTACTACTACAAAGCCATAATGACCGTCTACAACACATTGAACGCTTACTTTCTGACCTTACGGTGAGTTCACCCGAGGAGCTAACTTCGATAGACACTACGATCACGAGAAATTATTATAGGCCCGTCTCGTAAATTTGGAGGTCCATATAAACAGCATAGAAATGGAGTACATTCTCTTCGCGAACGCAATCCTCACGAGAAACGTAAATGGCACGAGTGATACTTAAGGAGAGAGTTTTCGAGCGCTCACAGTGGCATTATCTCGATCGAATTTCACTCCACAAGTTAGTTACCGCTCCTATCAGCGAACGACACATTCTCCTCGACAGCGCCAACAGAGGGACACAGAATACAGAAGAGACACTTCTCCGTTACAACAGCCTCGACAATTTCACCAAAATAAAGTAAGGTTTGCACCAATGTCACACGCTAGTAACCCAGTCAACGTGAACTTCCAAAGTAATAGTTCAGTCCACCCACAACAGCATACAAAATTCTATGATCGTACTACAAGTGATACAAATGTGAGATTAATGGTCGTACCAGTAACCGTTAGGAACGAACACGATAGCAATGAGGAACTAGTCTACGCTCTCTTAGACTCAGCTTCAGATCAGTCCTTTATCACAGCATCCCTAGCCGAACGGCTACAGCTCAAACCGCGTGCTGAAGCAGATGTTATTGTAAACACATTTGGCGGACGTAGCACAACTCAACGGGTTAAACATGTTTTAATTAATCAGAAAGTGCAATCGCTGAAAGTCAAATTGCTTATACACGACACAATAACAAACGCTTAAACGCTTGTAGAATTACAATCACAAGATAAAACATTTCTGCAAGAAAAATTTCCTGAACTTTTACAGCCCTGGTTATACGATTCTACAAGGGAAATAAATCCTGATATACTCTTGGGCATGGATTACTTCAATTCGGTGCTGTTACTCAATGAACCGGTGGTACAGTTACCCTCCGGACTCCTTATGACACCCACCCTCTTCGGCCCAGTAATCTCAGGAGCCCTAAACAACAACGCAACATCACATATGTCATACCTCCTGAATACACACACCTCCCAGTGGTTTCAAGACCGTCCAAACATGGATTACTCCGACTTGTGGAAATTACCCGGCGTGGGCACGGAGGAACTCTCCACCGACGAAGAGGTCAATAAACAAATTATTTCCAGTTTTTACTCAACAGTCAAGATTAACGATGGGAAAATATATGTACAATTCCCTTGGAAATCCAATAAACATTGCCTAGCCGATAATTATACTTTAGCTCTTAGCAGATTACATCAACTATACAATATGAGAACTAGGAACCCACAATGTTGGAGAGACTACTGTAAAATCATTAGTGAACAGCTCGACAAAGGCTTCGTGGAAGAAGCACCCCTCGCACAGGATTGTACCGGCCCAGTATACTATATACCCCATCAAGCGGTCATAAAAGCCTCAAGTGAAACAACCAAAACAAGGATCGTTTTAGACGCATCCTCGAAAATGAAAGGACAATTAAGTCTCAATGACGTCATACACCAAGGACCATTAATACTACCAAGCTTATGCGGTATCCTACTAAGAGCACGATTTGGCCCAAAAATAATGATAGCTGACGTAGAAAAGGCATTCCATATGATATACTTACAAGAGTCGCAGCGCGATTCAGTGAGATTCCTATGGCTGAAAGACACTGATAAACCACCAATACCACGAAATGTACACATTCTTCGATTTTGTCGTTTACCCTTCGGCATAAATGCATCGCCATTTCTTCTTGGCATCTCCATCCAGTACGGAATTGAACAACAGAAACATCAAGACAACAAAATAACACAGCAACTCATCGACAATCTTTATGTAGACAATGTCCTCATGCTGGACACAACAACACAATCACTCCTTCACACTTACCACACTTGCAAGAAAATATTCGAAAATATGTCCATGAACCTTCGTCAGTTTCTTACCAACGATGAAGTATGTAACAAGTCAATAGCCACAAAAGACAAATCAACCGCGTCTGTTACGAAAATTCTAGGCATCCTCTGGCAGCACACTACAGACACCTTTTCAATTTCGTGTAAGCTAACTTATTCGCCACACCCAACCAAACGTAAAATTCTCCAAGCGACACACTCTACCTTTGATCCACTAGGACTCCTTATACCACTACTCTTACCGGCAAAGATCCTCTTAGTAGACTTATGGAAACACAAACATAAATGGGACGAGTTACTCCCAGACAATTACAACAATACATGGAAAGCAATATGCGAGCAAACCGACGGCTTCTCCATAAATTTCCCTAGAATGATTGCACCCAAGTACGACACAGATCAATATGAACTTCACTCTTTCGTCGATGCGTCAATCCAGGCATATGCTGCAGTTGTATACCTACGATCCATAAATGATCGAAGCGAAATCACAAGCTCTATTCTCATGGCACGCCAGCGATTAACACCGCTCAATGCGAAAACTCTGACAATTCCGCGCTTGGAGCTTCTTGCCCTTCTCATTGGAGTGCGACTTACAGGCTTCGTTCTCAAGGAAATCAAACTCAACCTATCGGGGGTCAACATCTACAGCGATTCCCAAGTAGCGCTGCACTGGGTTCAGTCTAACACCAAAAATGAAACATTCGTGGACAATCGCTGCACAGAAATTCGAGACAAAATACAATCATGGACACAAGAAGGTATCCTGCCACACTTATATTACATACCCTCGGAAATTAATCCGGCTGATCTGGCAACCAAAGGCCTTACCAAAGACAAAATGAAGCAACAGCTTTGGTGGTCAGGACCCGCTTTTCTACAACAGACAAATACTGAATGGCCTGAATTGAACGAGTTTTGCTGGCTTACGAAAACCGAACAACACTACCCTCACGACGACAAAAACAGCACACCACTTACGACACTTAGTATTGTGTCAAAAAGGCCTTGCCAACTCCAAATAATAACTCAATTTTCATCTATTAAAACAGCAAGGAGAGTAGTCGCAATAGTCCTGCAATTCCTCAAATATCTGATTTACAATAACCTTTCGTCCAATACTAAAACGGAACTAGAGCAGCATATACCAGAGGTAGTACAGATTAATTCACCAACGACTGCGTCGGAGCTTCAGGCATCCGACATCGCAACCTCAGAACAGCCCCTCATTAAAGTCATGCAGCGTGAACTCTCCCAGAGAGATGAACAAAAATGGGAACAATTGGCACTATACAAAGACGAAAACGGCTTGATTCGTTGCCATGGCCGACTACAAGGTTGTCATCTTCCAAGAGATATGAAAGAACCGATTTTACTCCTTCCAACTCACTGCTTGACACAACTTTTAGTCCGGCACTACCATGAACGTTGCGGTCATCAAGGAGTCAATGGAACACTTGCCAACTTACGTCAACTCTACTGGATACCGAGAGGGCGACAAGTTGTACGAAAATGTATCAAACAATGTCTCCCTTGTAAACGATGGAACGGCAAGCCCTACTATTAGCCCCTCTCTCCACCGTTACCATCATCAAGAGCTAAACCCTCTAAACCATTCTCGCACATAGGTATTTATCTAGCGGGTCCTTTCTACATCACCGAGTACGACAAAATCAAAAGCAAAAGATGGATTTTCCTCGCTACCTGCATGACTACACGAGCCGTCCATCTGGAGCTGGTAAACAATCTGAGCGCGTCGCAAATTATTAATGTTCTGAGAAGATTTATTTCACGTCGAGGTAAGCCACAGCTCATCATATCGGATAACGCATCTAACTTCAAGCTTGCTAGCGAAATCGTTTCTACGGTAGACGACGAAATCCTCTTCAGACAAAAAATCTTGCAAATTTTCTTGGCTAACGAAAAAATTACGTGGAAATACATAACCCCGCTTTCCCCATGGAAAGGCGGCTTTTATGAACGTATGATTGGTGTAATGAAAGCCACTCTTAAGCGAGTGTTAACGCGAAAATCTCTCGACGAATCTACTTTCCATACGATAGTCACTGAATGTGAAGCAATGGTCAACTCAAGACCCTTAGCGTACACCGGAAGTACAGTAGTCGACTCACTCATAATTCGCCCAATAGACTTTCTCATTCCCTACGCAAACCTCTTTCCCTTTTCCCATTTGAACATGGAATCAAATAGCGACGATCCAGAATATCAGCCACAACCCTCTACGAAGGACCAAACAATACAATGCTTTCGTAAGCAATTAGACTATCTACAAAATTTGTGGAACGTATGGCACGAGACCTACCTTCTAGAACTACGCAATTTCCATCAACGTCGAATCAAGCAAAAGACATTTACGAGAAAACTACCAAGAGTCGGAGAAGTAGTTCTTATCATGGATGACAACACACCTCGATCCGATTGGCCACTAGGTCTTATTTTAAAATTAATACCGGACCAAGACGGAACCGTTAGAACGGTAACATTGCGCACTTCCAAATCAGAAATAGAACGTTCAATAATTATGCTGATTCCTTTAGAACTGGATGACGACACACCAACACAACCGCCCGACGACAACATAATCAATAAAAACGACGAGACTAATACCAATAGAGAAAGCAGCCCAACGCCAACCTCTCAGCCTGATATGTCAGACAATATCAAGTGTCCAATTCGACGACCCATGCTTCCAAAAGGAAGGCAAAAATGAACAAAAGATATGATAATTACATGACAGCAACAACTACCAACGCCGCAAACTCGGCAATAGCGCCCTCGAGCACTTCCTGGCCATGGAAACATTGCCTTACTGTAACACTGATTGCAACATTACTCCACCCGACATTTGCCCAACTCAGTCAACAGACACAGTTGCAGTGCGTTACTGGAGGAATCAGTATCCACATGTTGCAACAAGTGGAACGTATGCAAGTTTGCGGTAATGATTATTGTATTGAAGTACATGAACCTGACCAAAATATGAAGATACAATTCCCACCAGAAATCACCCTTCACACCTACCATATTACACTAAAGTCTATGAGAGGAAACATCACTCAAGCGACTCACTGGGCATGTCCTCCGAGCCCATTTTGTGAGCAGATTACATGCACCTTCTGTTCACAACTGATTTCAAATCCAGAGTGCTGGCCACGAATTGCAATAGCTATAACCGCAGTCGCCTTCTATATACTTACAGTAACAGCATACATCGCATTCACGGTAATCCGCAAAGTGTCTAGGATTTGCACTTGCGTCTCCGGGAAAAATAAATTCCTTCGCTGCTTCAAACTATGCTCACGTAAACGCTCCTCACGATGGTCACAGGATTACACCCCTTTAATAGAGCTCGATAAAATCAACACAAGATGGAACACCACAACAATATTACGATTAATTACGATTGTAGCTTGCGCTGTCCCGTATGTATATACTTGCCAACAAACGGTCTTGTTACCCACAACGATCTCCCAATGTAGTCAATACGACCATAACTGCCATAATCAAACCACAGTACTTGCGCATATTAATCCAATGCAACCTGAGATGTGCATACAACTTCAGCATGGCAATAGTCAAGTTCACATCGTGCGTATTGCCTTACAATCATTGAATCTCAGATGCCGTAAGGAGACACTATATTTCTCAAGGAACACCGTCACTAAAGTGCGCTATCAAAAACGCTGCCCACACATGGGAACGTGCACCGGCCTTAAATGCGCAAAAATAACTTACAACACGATAGTTGACGAGCTTGAAGATGCTAACAATTATACAGGAATGACCTATTGCTCCGAGTCGTGCGGTGGATTAGGTTGTTCATGTGGTTATCCCTCATCGGGATGTCTCTTCTATCGCATCTACCACGTACCTCTAGACGACAACATATACGAAATTTTTCACTGCCCATCTTGGTTCGAAACAATATCACTTACAGTGGAATTCAATGGAGGCACGCTAATGCCCCACCTTATCGAGTTAAAACCTTACACCAAAAAACGTTTAGACAACACATCCTTCGAAATTACAAGTACCCCTTTATCAATGTTACATCAACGATTCCTCACAGACGGGGATACAACAGCATTTATCCGTCCACAAACAGAATTTAGCTACGCCTGTAGTTCTAACCCACGCAAACACTCTAACAACAGCACCGCTAACGATTGCGTCATAAAAGACACATGTAAATGTAATCCCGCGGAAGACTCCGTCACTTGTTATTGTACCAACAACAACATCTCAGAAAAAAACAAAACTCTCCAATACACTCCCCTTACCTATTCCCAACGGGCTCTTATCAACAGCAGGAATCAATCGTATACCAGTCTTGAGAACTCGGGCAGTTGCAGTGGAACTAATGCTCATGCTAGACCCCAATACACACCGCATCGCGCAACAAATACAAGATTTCCAATGCAACATATTACCTCAGCAGCTTATTGGCTGTTACAATTGCTTCAATGGTGCAACGGCCAATATATAATATTATGTAAGTCCGATACACTCAAATCCACGGCACAAGTTAACTGTGGACTACAACAGTTCACCCTAACTTGCACACGAGCGGGTACACAAAATCACGTACTCTTATTTTACAATAAGGCACGAGTACACGAGGCCTGCAAAGCACAATGTGGCTCTCATACAATAATTTCTACATTGCACGGAACCCTCAACTATATAAATGGCATGAAACCCTTATGGCGCTACCTTCGATTGTGGGACAATAAATCCAACACCAATACCTCCTCCTTTGACATAGACCTCACCTTTCCGGACATTTCACATTTCTTCGAAACATGCGAACAATTTCTAATCTACTCAATAACCGTACTTCTGTTATTTATCAGTGCCCTAATGCTCAGTCACACCCTCCTTTGCACACAACCATACACGCAAAAACGAAAATCCTACAACTTCTACACGATCGTCTCATCGCTCCCGCCGGTGAGAATACTCCTCGCTATTCTCGCGGCAGTTCGACGTCTCTTCTACCTCGCCGTCTTCATAATCCGACTTCCTCTACGTCTACTGGCTTCTTCGCGACTGCTACGCTAAAGACATGCTTGCTCACGAGAAACATTCATTCTTCGACTCAACACACCACATCAGATAATTAACACTACACGACACTTCACCACTTCCCTCTGGAGCTACTTCTAAATAGTAACTATCTTTAGACCTCATATGTAACTAATTATATTATAATGTGCCAATTCGTAGTCCCTAAATTGTATCAGTAATTGTATACTTTGAATTGTATTGTATTAGTAATCCTATATTAGAATTGTATCGAGAAACTGTATATTCTGAATTGCATCACTATTTAATATTAACTAATGACACAAACGACAATTACAACACTCATCAGGTGGCGGGGAGGATGCAAACGGTCGTTTACATATGGTCGACTCTTTCTTTCGTTGTGCGGAGTGTCATGACTCTGCAGTCATGATCACGAGGAAGCGGCTAGGTGCCTTATGGTACCTGCATCTCACAACGCCAGCATACACGTAATAAACGTTCAATGGCCAAGCAGACACTTTTATGGCCATCTCAGACGAAGTTTGTACCGCCCACAATTGGGGGGTACAAATACCGCGTTTCGGGGAGGAGCAAGGCAGCTCAGTGCTGTTCATTTCAGTTCCGTTCAGCTCTGTTCACTTTAGTTTAGTCAATTCAGTCACTCTTACCGATTACTGACTTCTCCTCTCCTTCTCGCTCCGTTCAGGCTCTTTGCCCTACAAGCGGCTTTGCCGCACAAGACAAGACAAGAACACGCCGGTGGACCTGCCACCTGTCCACAACTTACACATCCACACGACAACAAACAATGTTAACAAGTAATGCATATTGTAGGTAGCTATTATTGTAAAATACTTAGCTTTTGTATACTCATGTTGTATAATAAAGGAATTAAACTAAAGAGTTGTACGACAAACTACCACTGAATCAAAACAATAAACGTGAAAACCAAAATCGCAGACCATTCTGAAGCGAGTCAGGAGGGTTGAAACTGCTTGTGACGACGCCTCATTAGTGTCATGACTCTGCGGTCATGATCACGAGGAAGCGACTAGGTGCCTCTTGGTACCTGCATTTCAAAACGCCAGCATACACGCAATAAACGTTCAATGATCAAGCAGACACTTTTATGGCCATCTCAGACGAGGTTTGTACCGCCCACAATTGGGGGGTACAAATACCGCGTTTCGGGGAGGAGCGAGTCAGTTCAGTCCTGTTCAGTTCTGTTCACTTTAGTTTAGTCCCTCTTGCCGATTACTGACTTCTCCTCTCTCTCTCTCTATCGCTCCGTTCAGGCTCTTTGCCCTACAAGCGGCACACGGCCTACAAGAGGCTTGCCGCACAAGACAAGACACGAACACGCCGGTGGACCTGCCACCTGTCCACAACTTACACATCCACACGACAACAAACAATGTTAACAAGTAATGCATATTGTAGGTAGCTATTATTGTAAAATACTTAGCTTTTGTATACTCATGTTGTATAATAAAGGAATTAAACTAAAGAGTTGTACGACAAACTACCACTGAATCAAAACAATAAACGTGAAAACCAAAATCGCAGACCATTCTGAAGCGAGTCAGGAGGGTTGAAACTGCTTGTGACGACGCCTCATTAGTGTCATGACTCTGCGGTCATGATCACGAGGAATGATCAAGCAGACACTTTTATGGCCATCTCAGACGAGGTTTGTACCGCCCACAATTGGGGGGTACAAATACCGCGTTTCGGGGAGGAGCGAGTCAGTTCAGTTCCGTTCAGCTCTGTTCACTTTAGTTTAGTCAATTCAGTCACTCTTACCGATTACTGACTTCTCCTCTCCTTCTCGCTCCGTTCAGGCTCTTTGCCCTACAAGCGGCCTTGCCGCACAATACAAGACAAGAACACGCCGGTGGACCTGCCACCTGTCCACCACTTACCCACCCACATGACAACAAACACTGTTAATCACTTGTTAACACTTGTTAGCAAGTGATGTATATTGTAGGTAGCTATTATTGTAAAATAGTTAGCTCTTGTATACTCATGTTGTATAATAAAGGAATTGAACTAAGAGTTGTACGACAAACTACCACTGAATCAAAACATGGTGCATCGGCTAAAATTAATAAGACAACTACAATTAATAACACTTACAACTCACGCCTGAACTAATACCATTTACAACTCTTATCCGAACTAACTCGACTCACAACTCATGCCTGAACTATTGTACTGTACTTTCTTGCACTTACAACTCATTACACGTACAACTCATGCTTGGACATATGCCTGAACCTATGCCTGCCTGAATTCATGCCTGAATTACTTACACCTAGACTTCATGCCTGCACACATGGTTGCCTGAACTCATGTCTCAACTAATTCCACTTACAGCTTATGCTTGTTTGAAATCATGCTTGAACTAATTATACGTACAACTCATGTCTGAATTCATACTTGTCTCAACTCATGCCTGAACTAATTGCACGTACAACTCATATCTGAATTCATGCTTGTCTGAACTTATGCCTGAACTAATTACACATACACTCATACCGGAATGCATGCCTGTTTGACCTCACGCCTGAACTATTTACAAATACAATTCGTGCTTCATAACCTCCTCATCGCACAATTAATCGTATCATATCGAGCCTCCTCAACACACAGCAAAATCAATTTGTTACTTACTAAAAAAAATAAATGACACAGAATGCGTTCACGATGCTGCACATCGAGAAGCAAAAATTCAATGAGCATATTCATGTTACAAACGGTTCAAAAATAAGCCAATATGAAATCTGAACATATCTGCCTCCGCTAGTGATAAAAATTTAAAATCTACCAATATATTCTACAGCTCGAGCATATCATAATGCACTTACTGCTCGAACAGTGTATAACCTATCTATCTCCTGAATACACTTCAAATCTACAACCTGAACTGATCTACCGCCTAAACACATACAACTGATCTACAACCTGAATTGCCTGAACACACTACAACCGACCTATAGCCTGAACTGATCTATCGCCTGAATACACTACAATCAGCTCACAGCCTGAACTGGTCTACCACCTGCATACAACACCACTGCTCTCCTGCCTGAACCTATTACAATCAAATTTCAGCCTGAATACACTTCAACGCATTCATCACCTGAGTATAGCAAAGTTGTGCTATAAGCTCCATACACTACAAATGATCCAATTTTTGATTACTCTCGATCGTTCCTTGACCAAGCACAGTTCGATTGCAGCCTGAACGCACCTACCACCTCAACGCACCGTCAGCCTGAATACACCACAATTGACATTCAGTCTGGAAAAGACTCACACACCTTACGGTTCTGTGTGCTGACGTACAATTGACGATGACTTTCAGGCCCCGGTTATCCTGCATAACCCATCTGAAGGAGCATAACAAGCTACGAGCGGAGAAAAAAAATACCACAATATGCCAACCAAAAGTATCAATTACACCTCTGCCCAATGTATATATGTACATAGTATCAAAAAAACTTCATCTCCGTGCTCTATGTCTTTATGATCTCAGCGCGCACCTTTTTATTTTTTTTTCCTATGGAGCACGATGAAAAATATAATATACATATATATCCCTATCGTTAATCATTATATATTATGCTTTGTAAATACGCATGCAACAATTGCTCAGGATCCTGATTTTAATTTTCACATATCACGACAGACCAAGGAAAAAACACAATCGAGAAAACCGCGGAAACAAGATGTTTACGGCCAAAAAGATATGAAAAAGGGAGCTGGAGTCAAAAAATAGATTATGATGGCAAGCTTGCATAAATGTACATCGGAAACGGTGTCTTTTAAATTCGGAGCCACATGACAGAAAAAACAAATTCTGAACACCCGAGGCAAACTCGCAAAAGTGTTGATTATCAGGAACAAATTCTTAACGTTCGAGACAAAACTCGGAAAAGTGAATTGTCCAAAGCACAGTTCAAAGTACACAACAAGAAAGCCACGAAATTGACAGGCTGCACATTGTCTGAAGATATTCATTATTCTCTGGCCGCTTTACTACTTGAATCATTTATTTTGCGGATCCGCCCTACTCGCTCCCGTATCGAAATATGATTTGTTATGGCTCCAGATTCATAAGGTATGACCTTTCAAAATAATGATAATCAGCTGTTTACACGACGTTTCGAAGACACCGTAAAAGTCAGTGAATCACGTGATTGGAATGTCGACTTCACACTTTGATGTTCCGAAATACTGGAAGAGCTCTAATTCTTGAAATATCAAAAATTAGACAAAGCTCTGACGTCAGAAATTATTATTGTCACGAAGAAGCCTAGTCAACGAAGCCACAAAGCCCCTAATGTGGCACTTCTTAAAAATCTCTTAATACAAAGCCAACACGACTACTTCATTCAAGCTCTAAATGTAAATGAGCTAAGACTCCTTACGTATTCGTCAACAAGGTATAAAACGGATACAGTTACAGGTACCGATATATGACTGACCACACACGCAACACGCAACCATGAAACCCACTCCGATTCAAAAAAAAGAAAAAAGCATCCTTTGAACCACACATCTACAAAGTCTTAGCCATCTCCATCACTTACACTTTTTTATATCTTGCAAACTCTGACAATTTTCTGATTACAGGGCGTATTCTGAGACTGCATAACACTTCCCACTTCGTTCTGCTCTTCCTAGCATATCGTACACTATCCCCCGTCCTTTCTCCTTCAAAAAACTCAGCACACACCTTTAAATTACATAGGCAAAGTATCCATTGTTTGCAACTCTATGGCGCGATGCGCTGTGCGACGCCTTGCTATACATAAACATCAAAAGCTCATGGCTAGGCGTTGCAACATTCAGCCCTTTCATGAGGAGAGGAAAAGACACCAGACGGGTGACGCCGCATGGTGACATCGTCACAAACAATCACGATATCTACAAGTCATCACGACGATATTTACATATCATCCCAACCAATCACGACAATTGTAGTCTACATACACTTAACAGGGCAACCAATGGAATGTAGCGAAACATATTAAACTATCAACTATAGATACTAACTCATTTCGAAGAAAAAATGTGAAATCTCAAAAGCTTCGTGCTCCGTTCATGCACTTAAACAAAGCTGGCGCATTATTACAAAGCTCCGTTATCAACCCCTTTTACAGATGGACCATACGATGTCTAGAGACGTAGACTGTATCTTGAAAGCCGATGTCCGCCTTATCGGTCATGAAATCTACCATGAAAGCCGCTTATAAAAAGGCGTAAGAACTATCACTCGTCATTTCTGACTTTATCCTTCTTTGTAACAATTAGCTCCCTACGCATTAGTTACGTTCCCTTTACTCTATAACCTCTTCAAAATATCTTACTGAATTTAAATGAGGCTGAAACTACACCGCTTTTCAAATATTTAACTAAACGTAACAAATCGGAACACTAACCCGCTGAATGTCGAACGATTCTTTTTTCGAGTAGCCACCTTGAACTACACAATTTCAGGATGAATAACATCCCTAGACGCACAAGGCACGCGGCGGTACCCCCAGAGATTTTATTCCTTTTACAACGTTCAATGGATCGCTTACAGCACGTGGAACAACTAATCGCTGACCTCACCGTGAGTTAACCCGAGGAGATATGCGTTCGATAGACACCACGATCACGAGAAGTTATTATAGGCTTGCCTGGTTAACATGGAAGTACACGTGAACAATATTGAGATGCAGTTCATCATTATCACCACCACAGTCCTAACCACGAGGAACGCAAGTGAAACACATCCTTCGAAGTTACAAGTTTCACATTCACCTCTTTATCGATGCTACATCACCGATTCCTCACAGATGGGGATACAACAGCATTTATCCGTCCACAAACGGAATTTAGCTACGCCTGTAGTCCCGACACTCGCAAACAACCTAACAATCAAACGATTGCGTCATAAAAGATACATGTAAATGTAATCCCGCGGAAGACTCCGTCACTTGTTATTGTACCAACAACAACATCTCAGAAATAACAAAACCTTCCAATACACTCCTCCCCTTGCCTATTCCCAACGGGCTTTTATCAACAAAAGGACTTAATCGTATACCAGTCTTGAGAACTCGCGCAGCTGCAGTGGAACTAATGCTCATGCTAGACCCCAATACACACCGCATCGCGCAACAAATACAAGATTTCCAATGTAACATATTACCTCAGCAACTTATTGGCTGTTACAATTGCTTCAAAGGTGCAACGGCCGGTATATTATGTAAATCCAATACACTCAAGTCCACGACACAAGTTAACTGTGGACTACAACAGTTCACCCTAACTTGCACACGAACGGGTACACAAAATCACGTGCTCTTATTTTACAATAAGGCACGAATACACGAGGTTTGCAAAGCACAATGTGGCTCTCATACAATAATTTCTACATTGCACGGAACCCTCAACTATATAAATGGCATGAAACCCTTATGGCGCTACCTTCGATTGTGGGACAATAAATCCAACACCAATACCTCCTCCTTTGACATAGACCTCACCTTTCCGGACATTTCACATTTCTTCGAAACATGCGAACAATTTCTAATCTACTCAATAAGCGTACTTTTTTATTTATCAGTGCCCTAATGCTAAGTGACACCCTCCTTTGCTCACAACCGTACACGCGAAAACGAAAATCCTACAACTTCTACACGATCGTCTCATCGCTCCCGCCGGTGAGAATACTCCTCACTATTCTCGCTATGGTTCGACGTCTCTTCTACCTCGCTATCTTCACAATCCGACTTCCTCTACGTCTATTGGCCGCTTCGCGGCTGCTACACTAAAGACATGCTTGCTCACGAGAAACATCCATTCTTCGACTCAACACACCGCATCAGATAATTAACATTACGCGTCACTTCACTACTTAACCTCTGGAGCTACCTTTAAATAGTAACCAATATCGTCAGACCTCATATATAGCTAATTATATTGTAAGGTACTAAATCGTAGTCCTCAAATTGTATTAGCAATCGTATACTTTGAATTGCATTGTATTAGTAATCCTATATTCGAATTGTATCAGGGACTGTATATTCTGAATTGTATTGCTCTTTAATATTAACTAATGACACAAACGACAATTACAACACTCATCAGGTGGCGGGGAGGATGCAAACGGCCGTTTACATATGGTCGTCTCTTTCTTTCGTTGTGCGGAGTGTCATGACTCTGCAGTCATGATCACGAGGAAGCGACTAGGTGCCTCTTGGTACCTGCATTTCAAAACGCCAGCATACACGCAATAAACGTTCAATGATCAAGCAGACACTTTTATGGCCATCTCAGACGAGGTTTGTACCGCCCACAATTGGGGGTACAAATACCGCGTTTCGGGGAGGAGCAAGGCAGCTCAGTGCTGTTCAGTTCAGTTCCGTTCAGCTCTGTTCACTTTAGTTTAGTCAATTTAGTCACTCTTACCGATTACTGACTTCTCCTCTCCTTCTCGCTCCGTTCAGGCTCTTTGCCCTACAAGCGGCTTTGCCGCACAAGACAAGACAAGAACACGCCGGTGGACCTGCCACCTGTCCACAACTTACACATCCACACGACAACAAACACTGTTAACAAGTGATGTATATTGTAGGTAGCTATTATTGTAAAATAGTTAGCTTTTGTATACTCATGTTGTATAATAAAGGAATTAAACTAAGAGTTGTACGACAAACTACCACTGAATCAAAACAATTAGCGAGGCACTTCATCATCAGCACTTTCAGCACCGCGCAAGCAATAATCACCGTAGCCCTTTGGTAGTATCGCAGATCTGTAGGCGGGGATCGGTATTCTTGCTCTCCTCCGGTGCAATTTTCTCTTGCATTTTGTGTTTCATCATCAGCGAAAACTTTTCTTTACCTTCTGAACGTTTTATTCTGGCACCTACTCGTACCCATCATTTACACAGTCACTTTGTCTGCTAACACCACTTTTCTTCACGACTTTATCAGTGAATTCAATTATTACACTCAACATCAGAAATGCAAACAAAACGACTCCAAGTCATATCATTATCACATTTGTTAACAATGATGAAACAGGAAAAGTGTTGCTCACAGAACGCGCACCCTCTGCATGCCTGCTTGATAATATACTGGTAGTACATACAGTATATTTTTCATCTCATGCTTGCGGTGTCAATATAAGGAAACCTTCAAAAGTGAAAGGAGAGCATTCACTGACGATGAAAAACAAGGTGCGAAAAACAGTACCAGCAGGAAGCAAGCCCACGGACCCCTCCTTCAAATCCAAGACACTGTCTCGAGCCGAGCTGGCCAATTTTGTCTCAGCGCTTACACTGCCCGCGACAAAGTGCCAGCGAGGCATCACAAGCACACTTCGACCCCCCCCCCCCCAACTCGCTTCAGAATGGCATTTTGCAGTGGTTTCCAGTTAATCAGTTAAAATCAGTATTCCGATCTCTCTCGATCCATTCCGATCTAATATCAAAGTTCAATGGGAAGATGAAAACTATCCCTGGTTAAAGGAATTGTCCACGGAAGAATGAGTTCCTATGTTACCCATATATTCATGTTGCATTTGCCTATTGGGTCGCATGCAAAGCTTCACGCAAAAAATGTGAATCCGGCTATTATACGGCACCACAAAGCCTTGGCCGGGTGGGCGGAGCCCCCGAGCAAGTGCCCACCCCGTCATGCGCCACGGTCGGAGACGCATCAAAGGAACAGAAAGTTACGTAAACAGTCCCACTCTCCGTTTCCAACCGTGCGAAAGACGGGACGAGATTTTTACTCGGGGGCCCCGCCCAGCCGGCCGAGAATTCGGGGAGCTGTATCTCATCCAAATTCTCATTTTTTCGCGTGAAACTTTGCATGCGGTCCTTATTAAGCAAATACAACATAAATGTAAGAGTAACATGGAAATTAATTTTTCCGTGGACGATCCTTTTAATACACTCCTAGAGCGGCTCATCCCAATCATGTGCCCATGTCAGCAGATGTCAGCACAAAAAAGGGATGAGCAGTTATGAAGGTTGTCCGACAACAGTACGATTATGACAGAACGATTAATTTAGTGGGAAAGAGAGTGCGTGTAAACTTCTCAATTACACTACAGACCCTCTACCAAATCACAATTATCTCCTTCATTCATCTGATTGTGCGCAGAAGGCCGGAAACAGATTCTGGGTCACATCATCGAAGGATCCGCTCGCCGAACTCTAATAACTATTGGGTTGAGGAATAAGTCCTTGCGGTTTCCTTCAACCTCGTTTTCACATAGTTTCTTTCATCTCTCGACGAAGCTTATATGAGTTATCGATAGAGCTTTTTTTGCTCTACAAAATGCTACTATCTGTATTTTGATTCCTTCGACTACCTAATATTTATGAGGTTTGGAAATGAAGTAAGCTGAAGGCAAAAAATTGGCACTTGCGCACCACATCTTTCTCATTTGCCATCGAGACCAAAAAATGTCTGTGTATATGTTTCGATAGAACTTTTTCAGTTCTACCGAATGGTACTACTTATTATTCGAATCGCTCAACTTTTTGCATTTTTACGACTCACAAATGCGGTACATTGCAAAAGAGTGCACTTTGGTTATCTTCCCTTCCTCGCCTACCATCGAGATTAGAGAGGATGTGCATACACGCATTCGATAGGGCTTTTTTACTCTACAAGATGATACCACTCTTTTTTGTGTCCTCTCATATTTTAGCATGTAGGGATAAGCTTCCTTCTGTTTTTCAATTCAAAATTGCATAAAGGCATAGATTTTTTTGGCAGTGTGTTCCCTATCCTTTGATAGAGCTCTTTCCGCACTACAAGATAGTGCCCACGGTTTTTGTTTCGAATAAATTTCTCACATTTTTCAGATCATTCAAAAGATGGCGAAATCGAGCATTTTCGTCACATAATATTAAAAATGCTTGATTTCGTCGACTTTTGAATGATCTAAAAAATGTCAAAAATTATTCGAACAAAAACCATGGACACTCTCTTGTAGAGCGGAAAGAGCTCTATCGAATGATATAAAACACTCTGCCAAAAATATTTACATTAATTATGCAATTTTGAATTGAACAACAAATGGAGCGTATCCCTATATGCTAAAATATGAGGGGATACAAACGAAGAATTATATCGTCTTGTAGAGTGAGAAAGCCCTATCGAATGCGCATATGCTCATTCTCTCCAATCTCGATGGTAGGCGAGGAAGAGAAGATAATGAAAGTGCACACTTTGCGAGTACTGCGTTTCTGAGTCCCAAAAACAGCAAAAAGTTGAGCGATTTGAATAGTACAGTCCATTTCCCAAAAACTGAGTAGGCGTGTCCCACGGACTTGTATAAACGTGTATCAAACTCTCTCAATTCTCTCACCCCGCCACACACTCTCACTCTCGCCACGTACTCTCACTCTCGCCATTCACCCAAGTTCGAAGGACACGCCCAATCAGTTTTCGGGAGATGGACTATAAGTAGTACCATTCTGTAGAGCTAAAAAAATTCTATCGAAACATATACACATCATTTTTTGGTCTCGATGGCAGATGAGAAAGATGAGGTGCGCAAGTGCCAATTTTTTGCCTTCAGCTTACTTCATTTCCAAACCTCATAAATATTAGGTAGTCGAAGGAATCAAAAAACAGATAGAATCATTCTATAGAGCAAAAAAGCTCTATCGAAAACATATGTAAGCATTGTCGAAAGATGAAGGAAACAATGTGAAAAACAAGGTTGAAAAAACCGCGAAGACTTATTCCTCAACCCGATATATATGGTTAGTAGATTGCACCAATTGGCAGTTCATCGTAGGAGTTCAATAAAATTGTGCGAGAAAATTTTGAATCACATGACTGTGTGGCTCCTGTGCGAACTAACTGATGCATCGCCCATTCCTGATGTGCGTAGCAAAAAGTATATTTTGGAAGCACATCATGAATCGTTTGCTGATTGCCCATATGGGTGAAATTCATGACAATACTTTCTTCCTTACTATTAGGTTAGGGGGTCAAGCGATCAATTTTTTGCACCCTGTATTTTTACAGCATCTTCTTCCACATGATTCAGTCAAATAATTCTTAGCACAGTGATGAAGGCTGAATAACACAGCGCGGAGTACCAAGATGAACCTACATAGTTCTTGAGTTTGTCGGAGCTCAGTGCTGATTTGGGCAAGAGCCTGGAAAACGCGACAAAACATTATTTGAAGTAAGCTGCTGAGCTATTTGTATATATACAGAAGCCTCAAAAGTCTTCGGCCAAACACTTTTTGTCATAACTTTTTTTCTACTTGACCAAATTTGACAAAATTTCAATATGTGGTGCCTGAATTTACAAAAACAAAACGAGCAAGTCTCATAGAACATCCATATTTTGTAGAACGACCACGACTTTTGATGACAGCGGCACAGCGGGACGGCTTAGGGATGGCACTCCAAAAAAAAAAGACTGCATATAACTACGTAGCTTACACCGTTGAGCGCCAAATTAGTACATTTAGTATGCAGTGTCTCCAAGTACAACATACAAGAATTTCTTTCAGATCGGTCCAGTCACAAAAAAGTTACAAGTGAAAAACTCAAATGAAAAACCATTTGGCCGAATACTTGTGAGCGCTACTGTATATTAATATATGAATGAAGTAAAAATATAGATCGTTTCCAAAGGACTGGGCCACTCACAACTCTTTCGGAGCATGAATGAGATAGCGCGCCACGTGTGTCATTTTTGGCCGCTTTTTGGGATTTCCTCGCCAACATGCCTTCATAACCCTCCTTGCCAGAACTGGGATACTGTCGTCCACGCGAGGCCGATAATTCGGATTAGCTACCTTTAACATGACTCAGTTTGTTACATCACTAAATATATGCCCGGAAATATCCAGCGAACCATGCGTCATGATAATGTAAGTTTGAGAATGAACAAAATTATTCAATGGTAGGTATGTAATGAATAGAAATACTCTTCCTTTCAACAATTCGCAGTAAGAACCTACAGCGTGAACACGTAATCGACTCATACTATCGAAAGGTGCTGCCCACATTTTTACATGGTGATTTACCTTCAGTCTTACTTCCTTGTTGCCAATCCCTTTATAAGGAGTCTCCCCGTTGTTGAATATCTCCCAAAGAAGTATTCCGTATGAATAAACATCACTCTGCATTGTATACATTCTAGTCAAGACTACTTCAGGAGCCTGCCTGAATGTTCAGGAAATATTCAATAGCGGTTATCGTGCAATGCAAACACTAACCATCTTATTGGTATTTTTTCCGTCTCTGGAATTTTATAGAACTCTGCTTGCTTTGATGCCCCGAAGTCAGAAATTTTGACGATGTTTTTCTTAACATCGATGAGACAATTGCGACAAGCAATATCCCTGAACTAAATTCTAGTGAAACGTGGTCGACAACCAGCAACGTTCCGATACCTGTGCATGCAGTTTTTGGAATGCAAGTAGACGAGACCAACAGCAACATCAATGCCAAATCCAATTCTGATTTTCACGGGTATCTTAATATGAAATCACATCATGCTTTTTCACCTTGACCTGAGTTTATCCTGCGTAGGTAGAGGCATAGTGGAATTGCTTCAATAAGGTAAAGCAAATATCACTAATCGCAAATGTTTTCAAGTCTCTTGAAATTACGTCATTGTCGGGTAGACATTCGAGGTAACTGAAGAAGTTTGTTTAATAAATCTAAATGACTCAACAGGTCGCAACAAACGAACATGGTTCGCCTCCCACTGTGAAATGCCAATCAAAAACGGCTGCTCTTGCGAAATGAAGGCTCACCAAGCTGTAAACAGATTAGTAGCTCACTCTCTTGGGGCGGGTGAGCCCATGAATAACCGCTCAGGCCCCACCTACGATGCTTCAGTGCATCTTCATGGTGTTGTGCCTGTTTCATTTGAAGCAAAGCACGCCCAATCCATCCAATCACACCCGGCTTTGGAAATTGTGATTTAGCTGAGTGGACGTAGTTTGGTACTCTTCGAGTAGGCACAATCAGGGTCGAGCGTGACGTCGAGGAAAGCTTTCAAAAAATACGACCCTCCCCCCTCCCCCCCCCCCCCCTCTTCAGGTTCCGCTGTTTCTGTAGTTACTACCCAGTCAGTGCGATTCATCAAGGAGTCTAAGAGCCTACGGTCAAAAAAAAAAAAAGAAACACTGGGCCTTGAGTCCAGTCTTGACAAAATAAGAGAAATAAGTGTCTTTACATCACGGTTTTTCTTTATGTGGTCCTTCAGGCAACCACCGTTGATAAACTCCATAACAATCATGACATTGTCAACACCATGTTGTACGACTCCATAGAACGCAACTATATTTCTATAACATTTGTTTTCGTATGAATTTCCACAGACTTGCTACCGCTATACATATTTCAACACGTTGCCAACCGCGCACTTTCTTCCTACGCTTAGTACATCGTGCCACGCGACTTCAAAATGACACCTTCTTAAGGAACACCTTTTGTTTGTTATTTTTCCTATTGAAATTGTGTAGTGATCCATAGTTGAGATACACAGACCATGCTTGAGCTGTGATGTGACAACATGCGGCTTTCAGGTTGCTCTTTCGTAAAAGGAGGTCCTTGAAATTATCGTGGTATAATTTATGTAATATTATCGAACAAGTGGTTACAGTCTCAGGTATGTTCCTTTGATTCGATGATGGCACTATGTCAGCATAATCTATTCATCGATTATTTTCAATAATATGAGCCTGCGCTTAGTACCGCTTACTTATTCATGCATTCGAATATAACTTAACCATTGGAAGCAAATCTATGAACAATACTTTTAACAAAATGTATACGCACGATGTATACATGATATAAAAATTAGATCCAAACTATTAAAAAGAAGCTGGAAGGTGCCTGTGACACGGTGTCAACGTGCTGAAAATCTTTGAACAACAGCTTCGTACTTGTGTTTATATTGCCGCATAATACGTGCTTCCCTATACATAGCATCCATTAATGCTTTATTCTCTTCGATCACCTTTGTCTGAAATACGGAAATCTTTCAAACGTCCCTTCAAAACTTATCCAGAGAAACACTGAAAGTATCTGTTACGAGACCATAACTGTGAAGAGTCATTGTCCATACGACAGTGTACAAAATTTTTGCATCCAAGCAGTAACATCGTTTGCAGCTTATTTCCAGACTACTTGATTGGGCTCATACGTCACGTCTGATGGTATTATTGAGGGGCATGCGTAGGATGAGCTGAACTGGAACACAAACAAATGGTTCGGGAGCAGTAGCAAAAATTTTATAGTAGTTACTTATACGACCGGACTATTCCGATAGCGTAGCCCGTGACTCGTTCCCAGCTTCCAGCGAAATGCGATGATTTGTGTTGCAGTAACATCTCATTACATATACACTTTTGGCTTCCTGAGACTTCATCCAGGCTTTCCTCTTTCTTAAACTTGTCACGTCGATACTGATGAATCACAACCGTGCATAATTTGCCAATCAATAGGTGAGCGATGTAAGGTACTGAGCAATCCATGCCTGATCGAAAAACAGAGTTCGAGTTTCCCGGCAATTTATGTGGTTTACATCATCACACTACCCTTCCACTGCATTGTTTTCGCCCACCATAACAGGTCAAAAGTCAGAACTAGCTTTAATTCAGATAGAATTTCTCAAATCATGGTCTCCGTTTGTTCCCATTTATGTATTTTTCCTTTCCTATATGTTTCGTCAATGTTGAGGCTGGCCGTTAATGAAGCTGGCACCTTACGAAATGGTCCCTATTGTACTAAGTGGCGCTATACGTAGTAGTACATAGGTCTTCAGTCTAACACAGTCTCACTTGTTACCGTAGTTGTAATGTTACTATAGGCTAATATTCCAAGGTTATTTAGTCGTAATTTTTGAAGCTCGGTTTCTTACATCGTCTCCTTTATCACAATCACCATAGGCAGACATGCAGGCAGATTGACACACCAGCAAATCCACTTACCGACAGACTGACACAATGTTAGAGATTCATGTAATGAAGAGTAGAAAAATAATTTATCAGTCATAATGACCTCAATGTTCAACAGCAATATGAGACTCCAAAAGCACACCACACGGTGGAGTACAATCTATGAAGATCGATCCTGCTTCACGTTGTTTAATAGGGATTCACGCAATAGCGTGCACTATCCCCACTGATGTTGCTTTCAGGGTCGAGCGTGGCGTCGAGAAAAATGTTCAAAAAATACGTTCCTCCCAAAAGGGGCCTCTCTTCGTCAGGTCCCGCTATTTCTGTTGGTTCTTCTCAGCAAGTGCGATTCATCAAGGAAATTTAGAGCCTGCGGTCAAAAAAAAAAAAAACAATTAGGCCAAACTCCTAACAAATTAAGAGGGATAGAATCTAACAAAAATCCTCCTGAGTACCGAACATTCCCGCGCAACATCGGGTGAAGCTTATCATTTCCTGTTTATGCCCACCTATCTCGAAACCTCACCTTTATTCTTCAGATTCTCCTTCAGGCAGTTTAAAATTTCGTGGTCAAAGTACGTGCCGAGCCCGTATTAGGTTGACGGGAAGGTTTGTCATATTTTTTGAATGTAAGCTGATCTGTTCCATGAAGATGTGTAAGGTTAGATATGTCTACCGCTGTCGCTTATGAATGCCATCCCTCCTGAGTGCATGTAGTCAGTGTGAATGTTACAAACTTGGATGTCGTGTCGGGTGTCGTGTAACTTCGAAGTGCACTGACAGCCTTGAGGTATTTCCCCCAAAGTTTGACCCAGGTCTTGGAGCTTCTTTCGTCCAGATGAAGGGCCAGTTCGGAGAGGAATAATCGGTTAGAATGGGTGATATGGACAAATGCTGCCATGAGTGAGTCACGTATTACCTACAATGAATTAAATTTGCATATACACGATTGCGGCTTATGGATGCCATCTCTCAAAATGCCAGTTGGAGTTCATCTCCCTCTTAAGGTGTAGTCAGGCGTTGCCCTGTTCCAAGGTGACTTTGCAAACCAATTTTCCTCGCCAAAGGCAGACTTGCCATGCCTAGCTGGCACCTTGCGCTGTCTCAGCTGTCAGCTGTCTCGTAGTAGCTGTCGCGTTTGCAGATCGACACTGATAATGACCTCTTTGTGAGGCTTTTTCAGTTAACGGGACTACAAGAAGTGTATACATTCCACAAGATGCTCTACTCCTCATTCCGTCTTCTACATCCACCAAGATGCAAGTTTGGTTATCATTTCGTCTCCAATACCAGTCTATATACGGCCGTGAGGCAACGGTCTCAGCGTAGGTTGTCAACCAATAGAAGATATCGTTAGACCCCTGCTGGCGTCAACAGATTTTATTGTTGAGCGGGAGCGGTTGAGATTAGAAAAAGGAGGTGGGGCAAGTGATCACAATCGTAGACTAATTCAGTGTCGAGTGTCGAAAGGTAGAACTAAGCATAAACTCCAGAGAGCGAAATAAGTCGGATATTTCTGTTAGTACAAAAAGTGCATTCAGGCTAAAAAAGACATGTAAAATTTGAAAAAGTGTGACACAACTCTCCAAGTTCTCTCTTCTTGAACCTTGGCACGTTGTTCACATTATTCTTGTGCTGCTTTGCCTAATGAGGTTTTTAGGAGGACCAGTCTATTAACGGCCTGACGTTTCGACCCTTTCGTCGTCTTCCGAGGCTCAAAAAGTGGCTCGAAGTTCCCTGACCCTTGACGTACCCGATCAAGCGCCAAAAGCCCCAAGCATTTCGGACTCACCCATTCGATCCATGGAGACGTAGAATAGACGAAAGAAAAAAATTTAACTTGTCCCACGATCCATCGCGAGTGGTAGGACGTCGCTACCGGCTTCTGTTAGTATGATGAGCGAATGGGAACTACTATAAAGCGGTGATGACACATGGCAGTGCTGTCAGTCGCTCTATCATCCTAACCCAAAAAGCGGTACAAGCAGTGGTTGAAGGGCACTCATTTCTGCTGTTCATTACAGATTCTGTACAGATAACCAAAACGCCTCTAATGCCTTTCTAGATGAAATCTCGGTCTCATGACGGAATTGTGCACTTTACGTCATAGTCATCCCGCTGTGGTGTTCACGCCTGTGCCCTCCAAGTGGACTTGTTTTCGTTCTCCTCCTCTTATTGGCGAGATGTTCATCAATACGCGTTATCAAAACGGGGCTAGTCTCGCCGATATATTTGCTATTGCACGCTCTACATCAAAGGAAGCTCTAAGAATATCCTAATCCACGCGAAATCGTCCCACCCCATCGCTGTAGAGAGAGCTGTTGTTAAAAACATGTTCAAGTCTGCTACAGTAGTGTGCACGGGCAGCGACGAAGTACGAGAACCAGTCGCGTTGGCTTCCCTTATAGCTGCTCAAAACGGCTATAATCAACCATCGTACCACGTTAGAAGACTCCCTGATCATAAAAGGCGAGGAACGCCCTTCCAAGACTACGTCGATAATCAGATCCTGCTCAGCTTCAAAACGATGTCGTTCTTGTCAAAATTTCGAACGACAGTATCAAACGTCAGCTAGTACGCAACAGGCTCTACGATTGCGAATCTATTTCAGAGAACTGCGTATCTTGCCCCTACGGTAAGACGGGAGACTGTACAAAATCTGGCGTGGTTTATGAGACTGATTGTAGGCCTTGCAATGACAAATATATCGGAGAGACCAGCAGCGTTTTGATAACGCGTATTAATGAATATCAGGCCACTAAGAGGAGGAGAATAACTCCACTTGGAAGGCACTGAAGTAAACACACAGCGGGAATGACTATGACGTAAAGTGCAAAATTCTGTCTCATGAGAACGGAATTTCACCTAGAAAGGCATAGCAGCGTTTCGGATATCCGTAAGGAATCGGATAATGAACAACAGAAGTGAGTGTCCCTTGACCACCGTTAGTACAGCTTTGTGGGTTAGGATGATGGAGCGACAAACAGCACTGTCATTTGTCATCACCGCTGTATAGTAGTTTCCAGTCGCTCATCATAATGACAGGAGTCGGTAGCGACGTCCTACCTCTCGCAGTGGATCACGGGATCAATTTTTTCTTTCGTCTGTTCGACGTCTCCATGGATTTAATGGGTAAGCACAAAATGCTAGGGGATTTTGGCACTTGATCGGGTAAGTCAAAGGTCAGTGAACTTCGAGCCATTTTTCCGGCCTTTGGAGACGAAAGAGGGTCGAAGCGTCAGGCCGTTAGTAAAACTGATCCACCTGAAAACCTCGTTTAGTAAAGTAGCACACGGATAATGTGACACAACTATTGAGAATTTCACACAACTATCCTGCAAATTCCAAAGTGAATAGATTACAAATAGAATATTACTAAGCCTAAAACTCGCCAAGCCTGACATAGTTTCGCATTGTGCAGTTCTATTATATGCGTGGTATATTGTGTGATTACCTGTTCCTGTCTCAATTTTCGCGTAGACCTACATAGCCCATGTTCCCGCTACGACCCAATTATATTTAGGAACTTGCGAAAGTGCTAAGCACCGGAGCATTGCTTGATCTTCAATACCGCTCACATTTTTTGGAAAAGATACATCTAGCATCGGATCGAGCAAACAAATCGAGCAAACAGTCGCGCAGTGATAACTTCGTTTGAAGTGGATAACATGGGAGAAAATGAAGCCTCAGATTCGTCTTGCGACGAGTTCAACGACCTCCGGAACGTTGAATTTGAAAAAGGAGGTCAGCAGCTTCTCGATGTGAACTGCGAAGATTCCTTTTTTCTACCCTTTGGCAAGACTCTGACTTTTTTGAGCCTACATTACATGCTCAACTGTTGATGCATTGCACAAACATCTTTTTTTTTAGCGAGTTATCTTGGAGATTCAGGACATTTTTGGCAAGAGCTTTTCACAGCATTTTTGGAAGTTTTTGAGATCATTCCCTCAAAATCGATCGAATAATGGAAGAAATCACTTATCCTTCACAGACTTCTAGCCGCGTGCTACAGGAATCATGTTGACTTACGAACTACAGGCTTTCTTTATGATGAAGCCTCGAACATCAATGTACGGTGTATTCTGAATGTGGCCTATTTCCACTCTCATGAGAAAAATCACATTCGAGCAATGAAAATCGGATGGTGTCTTCAAAAAGCAGATTCTATGCCTTCGTAAAAGGATAGGTATGTTTGAACAATGCTTCAAATCATGATTTTGGAAAAGATATTAACTCTACGTGAAATCCTGAAGAAGGGCTGAAAACGCACAAACACGAATGAAATTAACACCGCTGCGTTGGAAGGAAAAATGCTGATCGAGGATGTGAAAATCATTCCACAGTGACGGTTTCATTTTTATCTATTATTGTCTTCTCTCTAGATATCTTTGTCTCGAGTACGTGAACGGCATCCTAATTACCTTGCACTAATCAGGTCAATGCCTTGCAGTGTGACCACATTACACCGCTACCAACTACATATTAAGAACTGCTCACTAATGTTAATGAAGATTTGTAGGCTCGAATATGTGATAACACCGCCAGGTATGGACCTGCTGATCTGTGCAGAGTAATTAGGAGGGTAATCAACGTTACTCACCTGAGACAAAGATATCTAATGAATCGGAAGGCGATAATAGATAAAAATGAAACCATTATCGTGGATTTTTTACATTTTTAATCAGTAGCTTTCCTCCTCAACCTAGCGGGGTAAATTTCATTCATGTTTGTGCGTTTTCAGCCCATCACACTTTCCTGTGAAATTCATATCTTTTCCAAATTCACGATTCAAAGCACTATTTGAGTATAGCTATTATTTTATGAAGTTATAGAATCCGCTTTTTGAAAACACCAGGCGATTTCCATTGCTCAAAGATGTCGTTATAGCGATGAGACATAAATCAATCTGCATTCAGAATGCACCGCACACAGTTGTTTGAGATCTATCATAGAAGAAGCGCGTGCCTGTAATCCGGAAGCCAATATGAGCACGCAAGTGGTAGTCGGTAAAAGAAGTGCGATTTTTTCAATCATTCGATTGATTCTGTCGGAGCGAGCTTGAAAACTTCCGAAATGTCTGAAAACTACTACTGGAAAGGGTCCTGAAACATGAAAATGATTTGATGGAAAAAGGTGTTTGTGCGAAGCATCAACAATTGAACATGTGCATGTAGGTCCAAAAAAGTTGGAGTCTTGCCTGAGGGTAAAACGAGGATTTTCGCAGTTTTCACTGGAAAGCAGCTGACCTACCTTTCCAAGTTCGACGTTTCATAGGTCACCAAACTCGCCGCATCAGAACGAATCACGCTTCCAATTTTTTACCGTTTTATATCTAATTTATTTGAGGTTACGACTGTGCGACGGTTCAGTCTATTAGGCCGTCGCCGAGTGTTGGTTTTTTAAAAAATGTGAGCGGTATTGCTCAAGAAACTTCTTGGATCTTTTGCAGCCTTTCAAATTCCCTAATGATTCTTTTTTATTCTCATACTCCCGTTGAACTTTCACTGATCGTTTTATCTGAGTGTCTTGACTGGAAATACAATAATACTGTAAACGAGCCTCACCATTTTGATGGCAACATCGACTGGAGGCTTGCTCGGTCCTTCCTGCATAGTACCTCGCCAAACGTCGCCAAACTCTCCAGCTCCAACTTTTTCCACCATTTTGAGCTTATCAATGGTCAGCTCCCACGGCTGCTTGATTACTGGACGCACGAGCTTGGCATCATGAACAGGAGTACCCGACGAGAAGTGGTATCTTTAAAACGAGTCGTACGTGGCTGGGAATTATTAAAAACGTTCCATTCACAACAGTTTCTGACCATTTCATTGATATTTCTTTGTTATCACTTGACACATCCTGTGCTTGGTGAAATGCATACTTTGCGATGAAAGAAATGGTTCATATGCATAGGAGATGCTACGTGACAGAACAGAGAAGAGAGCTATTAAAATACACTGTTATCTCTGTGCTGGTGAGAAACTGTGATGGAGGAAATGTATGTTTGAAGAGGTTTCTTTGCACAGTTAGCAACGATATCGACACTGTGCAAAGACACTAAAGTAATAATCCACACCCCATTTGATTCCCGTTCAGCATGCTCCTAAAAGGCCTTTCTTACATAGGAGGCTATTATGGCGTACGAGTGGCGTCAAACTATATGAATGCTCCTGCAACGTTTTCTGTGTGCTGTGGCTACGTTTTCCCTCTTACGGCACCTAGAGATCTTTTCTGCACCTTTTTTCCAAAATCAGGTTGAAAAATGTGCCCATGTTTGGTTTGAAACCAGTTCGCGATAATTTGAGTATTCTTTGATCCGTGAGTAGATAGCATCATTAGCAACTGGAAAGTCTGTGCCACTACCGCGGCGTGAGGTTGAAATGAACGCTACCACAACCCGTAAATCAGGTGACGGCCACCGTCTCAAGATGGTCTACACCCATCTTCGATTTGGCCAGCGGTGGCAGCAGTGGCAACTACATGGTAAATGAGTCATCCTATCGACTGCGACAAGATATAGAGGAAAAGGTTCAGTGAAAAAAGAGAATAAGGAGAGGAGAAGGTTCGGCACGAAAAAGCGAATATCGAGCGCGATGGAGCTCCACGTGTCCAAAAAAGTCAGGTCATCAAATTCGCTGAAAACCCGTAATTGTCATCAAAACGCTGTCAACGAAAATCATAATAGTCATCTGTCCTGAAGAGTCATGTATGAAAATGAAAAATGAAAGCAAAATAAGCTTGTAGATGGCTATCCGATCTATAAATCTATCCATAACATCCGCTTGAGGGCTCACCATCGTATCCCTGGGGCCATTCAGGCATTGGTACAGGCTTTCACTGGGGAACGGTTATGAGACTGCTAACAAGTGAAGGATGGTAGGTCAAAGCGTCCCTCTGAAAAGGGGATTATACCAGTGGTAGGGCTTGGGGTGCCATTCACCAGACTGCATTTTTCATCCGCTGCTCATCTGCTGCTCGTCTCTCGGAGAAGAGTTATAAGTGCTCAAAGAGAAGCATTTCAGCTAATATAGTAGGCAGGAGCACCAGTTGTGTGCTTCGAGAGCCATGTGGTAGCTGTTCGATCTCTAGCAAAAAGGCAGAGAGTTCGGTTGCTTAGTGAGCATTTTTTCCTTTTTTCGTTAATATCTCCCGAACATTGTAACTAAGAACTTGCATTCAATGCATATTTGATCTTGCTACTAAAGGGCATTTTCGAAGGAATGAATCATTTTTGCTGTTTCATCATATACATTTTCAGCTCTTCGTCTACTGCCTTCATAGTGTTTTGTAACAAATGTGGTCATCTACATCGAAGTTATGGGATCAAAGAAGCTGTGATGAATACTGAAGAAAAGCCCGAGATTCGCCTGGTTCTTCAAGAGAATGCGTGCGTGCACAGAAAAGTACGAATGATAGCTCATACGTGAGAAGTTAATGGCTTATACATGGCTTCAAATGTCAACTGCTAGATTAATTCATGCAACGATTGTGAAGACCATGTCTGTGATGGCAACAAGCGAGGAACTGTCGGCATCTGAGATCAACGCGAAAGGCGAAACGGATTTGGCGGCATTCGCCTTTTGAAGCTTCTTATCGAATCTAATCGAACATTACCAATTGGGATCGTCCGCCATTAGTGACCTCGTCCCACCCCTCAAAACATCTTTGAGTGTCGGCTCTCAACGATCAACCCGAAATGCGAAACGGATTTCACGACATTAATATTTTGAGGTTCCTCATCGGATCTTATCAGCTGCCATCACCTTTGGTCCACCACCGCTAGGGCTCGCGTAGCACCCCCCATATCAGTTGTAAAATTCAGGGTGCCAGCTTTGCTGCGACGCGACATATTGATTCCGTGACAAACAGATGGACACACACAGACAAACGAGTTGTATATAGTAGGATCATCCCTTTTTCAACACTTCGACCTACCATCCCTCCCTTGTGAGCACTTTTAGAACATGCTACCGGTGAGACTTTTTCCTCGCCATTTCGCTTTGACCTCTATATTCGGTATTTAGCTATATCTTTCATGCAGGTGAACCCATAGGGTAGAAAATCGCCTTGCAAGAAGCACGCTACGACCTTAAGGACCTCCCTCGGAAGGGGAAGCGAGAAACGTCCCCCATTCCTTTTTCTATCAACGATGGTACAGAACTCTCCCTTGAGGGGATGTGTCTTGAACTTGAAAAGTATTGCAACATATGCTTGTATCCCTTCTAACAAATTCTAGATATGTGAAAAACAACACGGCTCACTTGACGAGTTGTATTATATCGTTGCTCTGAACTGTTCCATCCAAGGTATAGAAGCGAGTTTTGTTGCGTAACATGTAGTGCACGGGATAATCTCGCATCGTACCTCCCCACTTTACCGACAAACATGCCTGTAAATCGCATATTTCAAAACTCGGCATAGTAAAGTGCCTACGAGCTTTCAACGAATCGGTGCATTTGTGCATCATCACTACTTAAAGGCACACCACGCGATAATCAGAGTGGTCGCTTACCTTCTCAGGGCAGGTAGACCTTTGGATGGATGGGAAGATCTCACCCTTTTCGTGGCGCCACAGCTCACCCTCGCCGCACGGCCTGGTCAACCTGGGCCGAGTTGAGCCCACCGAGCCGAATCACACCTGGCTTCAGACGAACAAATTTCCAACGTGGCTATTACGTAGAGGAGGAAACTTGGGATAAGATAAGATAAGGCAGCGATTTCAATAGTGAAGGCAGCTCTAACAGGGAAGAACAGGTGATGTCGTAGCACTTCGCGCGATATCATCGAGCAAGATCTCATTTCTAATCTCCCATACTCGTACGAGGACACAGGGCAGGTAGCTTTATTTTTGGTAGTTGTGAAGGGTATTGATTCGTTTTTCTCCACTGGTGAGTAAATCAGGGTCTCTACATCCTGTAACACGAGCGATAGCTCTCACAATTTTTTCGCGAGGTGTGCCTCTAAATGACCCTAACTTGCAGAACTATAATGGAAGAGAATAACCAATTATACACCAGTTGGCTGGCGCACACTACTGTGTGCGAAACCCCATGTGCGTCAGTAATTCGATCAAAATAGCTTTTTTTCTTGGGGCCAGAGTATCTCACTGCACGCCCACCGCGGGAGGAGCTTATCATGGTGCATGTGTGGTCTTTACTTCCTGTCCCATGCCGTACGCATATCACGCTTGTCTCCATCTCCACAGGTCGCATTGGAACCCATTTAGCAATCTTCGGTCTGAAAACGGTACATTTCAGTGCAGGCCCCATCCACCGTGGACGGAGCTTGACTTGGTCCATGTATGATCTTTACTTCTTGTCCCATGCCCTACCCATCCCACACTTGCCCCCTCTCCACAGATCGTTTTTCATATAATACCTAATTTCGGTACAGACAGACGGACACACACACAGAGACGATCTGTCATACTAAGCGATTTATATAGAACAGGATGTTCCTCAAAGATAGAATAAATATTGTTAATCTTTTGAATTTACCATAGCTCCATGATCGCCTTCTGGTTCCAGCCCTCGCAACAGGAAATCTCCATCATTCTTCATCAATCCGACTATATCCTCAACAGGCAAATATCCATGGTACCAGTCCTCCTTTTCTAAGTCCTGAAAGCTTCTAGTTTTAGTGGGTTCCGGTGCGGTTCCTAAGAGTCTATCGCAACTACCGCCAGTGCTTTTTCCAGCGAACCGTCCATCTGTAAAACCGTATCGATCCTAGGAGTTGAATCGGACTTTTCCTTAACTATGGCTTTTGAGTTTGGGATTCATAGTGTAGATATGAAATCCTGACATACTGGAGTATGAAGTTGAAGACTCTTCTCGCTGTTATCTGATTTCAGTTTTTCTGGATTAGATGTTGCCTCATGTGTAGATTGTGATTCCTGTAAAAAGTTACTCAATACGATTTTGCTTTCTCGAAAATATGACAACACTTGATCTTATAAGTACAGGGAGAGAAACCGAAAATTGCTGGTTCACAGGCACAATTTTTTTCTTGAGCGCTAATGGATACACAAACAGAAATGTACAAGTATGGAGCAAGTACCCCACACCGTACGGTATCCCATTATGATGCCATGTGTAAGCCATGTTTAAAAGACGGCATTGAAAGCGAATGGTGAGGTTGAGTAATCTTTGCTCGCTATAAAAATACCATTCTGAGATTGCACCGTACCGCGCGGATAGCATGGTGGAATTTCGAGTTTTGAAACGGGCGGTAATTACTAGCCGATATCCGAGAACTTTCACAAGAAGGATTCCGCAGGCCGTAAATTTGTTACCACCGTGACCCTGTTTAAGGGGTGCAACGCCGCGTCCTATTCAAAGATCTTGACATTACCCCGGTTCTTTAAACACGGTGAAAGGTGGGATTGTTGAAGACTCGAGGTTTTTGAGGCAATCGCTGCTGGCGATAATGTGGCTCCCCGTATAGATTGTGATTCCTGTACAAAGCCACTCGATACGATTTTGCTTTCTCGAAAATATGACAACACTTGATCTTATAAGTATAGACGGTAGGGCAAAGATTGACGAAATAAAGCAGGATCTAATAATCGCACTGGACCTCCTCAACGCCATGTTTGGGGGTCCGATATAGGCGCTAACGTCGTTGGGGAGGCCACTCCATTGAGCTCGGCGTCCGGCGCTGTTTTTGCCTTGGTTGTTAGCCTGAGCCTTAGTTTAGGGAAAAACCTTTCTTTCCTAAAGTGGTGCTCAGGAAAACTATACGCCCCAATAAACAAACTGAGGGTCAATTAAAGTGAGAGGGGGGTGGGGAGAAGTCACTTTCCACCGAAGTCGAAGCTTCTTCTCTCCCTAGGCTTAAGCTGAGATTCATATACCCCCCTCCTACATGAAAAAGATCTGCCAAAGCATTTGCCTCATCTTCGACAATCCCAACTTCGGCCGTGTTTAAAGGATCGCGCTGGTGTCAAGATCTCTGAAGGACGCTTTGCGTCCTTGAACAGGGTTACGGTGGTAACAAATTTATGACCTGCACAATGCGTCTTGTAAAACTTTATCACTCCATCCTTCTAATGTGCAAACCGGTATTTTTGTGTGTCTGTTTTTCGGTATATCGCTATGTGAGACTGTCCGTCCGTCCGAAATGAATGATTCCGATAAGGGAGTTGATAGAGAAAGACAACCACTCACGAGATGAGCAGCTCAATGGCTATCTGTCAATCTACGGATGTGATAGTGCCAAGTACTTGTTTTAAGGCACACTCCACGATAACTAGACCTACCTTCTTGGGCGAGTATATTCCTCTGCATATATCCAGGCTGCAAAAGTTACTACAAGGATGCTGAGTTATGGGCAAAAGTTTCGGTGTCGGACGGGACCCGAACGACATACGAAGTGCGGGTTCGAGTCCCGTCCGACATCGAAGCTTTTGCCCATAACTCAGCATCCTTGTAGTAACTTTCGCATCGCGAGCTGTGGCGAAAACAGCAGTTATCAAAAATCAAAAATATCAAGTCAGGCTGCACCTTTTTGCGTCGCTACGGTGCGCCATCACGGCGCTACACCTGCTCGAACCCACTTCGACGCCACATATTTTGCAGCAGTTGACCAACAAGTGAAAGCAAGTGTGTCGGAAAGGAACCGAGCAGGTCAAGGGCAGTGATAGCGCGCCGTTGCGAGGGGAAAAAGGTGCAGTCTGGGAGGTCACCCAAGGATCTACTTCCAAAAGGAGGTGAGTCGACTTATTTGCTCATCGCAAAGTGTGCCTTGAAACGCCTTCTAAATGCGATCGATGCCACTCCACGGGGTGCTATCGTTGCACCAGACCAGCACCTGGGGAAGACGCGCACCCTGGGAAGTTTATCGAGAAATCATGCGCAGACCACAATCACGGCAGTAAGCAGCTGGATGGTTTCGCTGCATCGAGCTCAGGTTGTGATAGTGCTCCTACTTACAGTAGCGCTCAAAAGTCTTCGGCGAAATGGTCTTTCACTTGGGTTTTTTCACTTGTAACTTTTTTGCAACTGCACCGATTTAAGAGAAATTTTAGTATGTTGTACTCGGAGACACTGCATACTTAATATACTATTTTGGCGCGCAACGGTGTAGGTTACGTGGTTATATGAAATTTTTTAATTTTGGCATGCCATCGCTATGCCGTCCCGCTGTGCCGCTGTCATCAAAAGTCGTGGTCTTTCTACAAAATATTAATGTTCTCTGAGGCTTGCTCTTTTTGTTTTTGTATAGAAAGCCGTTTTTCTTAAACAAGCCTCTTACTTTTTTTGGGTGGTCTTGTAGTAAATTCTTGTAAAAAATCATGAAAAATGGCAAGCGGCGCTCAAGTAGTAGGAAATGTTGACAATAGGTTCAGGCACCACATATTAAAATTTTGGCAAATTTGGTTAAGTAGAAAAAAAGTTATGACAAAAAAGTTTTGGCCGAAGACTTTTGAGCGCTACTGTATATAAACGCTTGATCAATACACTTGCAGATATTCCACGTGGTGCTATCGTTTCACCAAGTCAGCATCTAAGGAAGATGCGTAACATGGGAGGGTTATTGGGAGCATTCATTTTCATTTCAAGAAGGCTAACAAATTGTGTCACACGGTGCGAGCTTCAAGTTTTGTGTTTATCCTTTATAATGTTGTTTCTATATACATCTATATGGTACTCTTTTAGCTAGTTTACGCTCAGTGACTCGATTTTCATAACTTACGAAGTCATGCCCTCCAGAGAGTGTAGTTAAACAACTTCTGATTCAAATTAGAATTTCCATCTTAGACGAAAGCCTACATAGTATGGAGGATCAGCGCTTCATAATTCACCGATCGAAGCTTTGGGGCGATGGAATGAATTAAATCACGTTGAGGTTCACGAGCCACGCCTCTTTCCATTACCACTTCGTACCTAACTCCATTGCTTGACAGCACAGTTCACGATGATATTTGTGTCTTATCGCATCCCACAAAGATTTTGGGCGTGATGAAGAACGGGAAAACGAAACGAACCTCCAAAAACCGCGAATAAGAGTGTTTCTGATTTTTGACTCAACGAGTTTGCGCAAGACAGATTTTCACGTGATAATATCATCTGATGAGTTGTTGATACTATGAAGATTTCTCCTACCCTATCTTATCGCAGGCATATCATGCCTTTTATACACGTGGATACCACCACTACCCCGCTTTTTAAATCGTAGATGGGTGTGAGCCATCTTGAGACGGTGGCCGCCATCTCATTTACGGGTCCTTTACGCGTTTAGCACTCACCCTCACGCCGCGGTATCGGCACACGCCTCACCGTTATGGAAGGGCCTAACTACTCGCAGATGGAACCAAGATACTCATATTATCGTAAACTGTGCCTTCAAACCGGCTAAACCATAACCGATTTTGAATCAGCGGAGATGGAGGCACGACTCGATTAAAGGAGAAAAGGTGGACGTATAGGACGCGTGTGACAACTACTTTATTTCCGAGTGCACGACCGTATTCAACCTATGTATATACTTTTGGAAGAACCAATAAACCAACCCCAAAGAGCGACACACTCACACCACACTTTTATGGAGTTTAAGTCTAAACTAACTTGAATTAGACTTTATCATCACAAAATTTTTGGTAGTTTTCAAATTTAATGCTTCTGCCACGAGGTTTTTAGGTGGAATCTTTATTTTGGCCAACGTTTCGACTTTTGAATGACTCCCATTGGGATTCCCTATCACCCATATTACCCCTATCCCTGTCTTCGAGGCAATGTTCAGAAAGCGCGGTAAAGGCATCCGCGCGATTCATGCGATTCGGCGTATCACTCACCAATACGTATCTTATCCATTGCGCCTGAGTCGCCTGATCACCTGAATTGTGAGTTGTGCGATCGCCTAATTCGCCTGATCGATACATATCCTTTTCTTCCGTCTGAATCGCGCAACTCGCGCGAGCACTTGCATAGCTTTACCGATATTTATCTTCTTGCTTAGGCCCTACTTGCGCGATTCGCGAGCTTTGAACAATACCTTCTGAACTTTTTCTATTTTTCCCATACGTAGGTGGACAGAAGCACGGAATTTAAAAACTTGAGTGTGTAGATTGACATGTCAGTTGCGCTTTGGTATTGGCATTCTTCACTATACCCCAACCAAAGGCTGTGAAAGGGAACATTCGAACGAAATATGAAATAGGTAGTGAATGTAAAAGTTGGGACGCTCAGTTATACGATAGTACGAAGATGAACAACAAATGCAAGTAGATGGCCAAAAAGCCGAGCATTAGGACTCTTTCCCACTGTTGATGTTTAACGCGGACGATCTTTTTGTCAAGGAGCGGGTATTCTGGACGAGTAGTGCTGTCGCAATGGGGTGGGAGGCATTCGTTTATGGACGCTATATTTAAGTGTTAGGAGTGATTCGATTGTTTCATTCATTCCAAACTTTGATATTGACCGGTGAACGTGTTCACCACGAAAGCTTACACGTCAAGCACCACATCATTTCGATCGATATGGCATCAATACAATAGTAAATACCATTCAGCTATGATGCTCATTACTCTAAACCTCAGTCATCCTCCTGCAAAGTTGACTCTAGGAGGCGGGGTGGATTTATCTAAGGCGTCAGGTCTTATCCGTCACGCCATCACTACAGCTCGGAGGCGCGCTTTTCCACGGGAAATTTGCCACAGATAGCCTTCTTAGAGCTATTGTTTCCATGTGAGTGACTTCTCATAAGGATTTCTCAATATTCACATTACTCCTAATGCTTTCGTTAAAGACAGCATGAGGGGTAACGCGGTAATGGAGAAATCCCGGCAAGAAGTCACTCACATGGCAGTCCAGGGCCTAAGAAGGCTATCTGTGGCGAAATCCCGGTGAAGAAAGCGCCCCTCCAAGCTGTAGAAACCCTGCAAAACCCGCAACCATGCAGCGGTTCCGCCTCTTGGACACAGCGGTCCCGCCTCCCGATGACGTAATTCCCGATTGACTGGGGTGGGAGCGGCCAAGGAGATGCGGCAGAATAGGAGGTTTTGCGGCGCGCTTTCGCAGTTTTAGCTTGAAACTCACTCATAGAAATAGATGTTGTCGTATTTCCAAACATTCCCCTGTATTCACTTGGCAACATGCCAATGGAAAACTATATCAGACTACTCCCCGCTTGACGGACAGGTCGTCCGCGTCGAGAATCAACAGTGGAAAGGGTCCTATCCTGTTACTAGGCATCTCGACTTTCATATGCACTATTTCTTTTACTTTTCTTCCGACTTTCCCATGCTGCCATTTAAGGCAGCGCTAGGGTAATTCGATTCCTTCATTCCTCCCAATCTCTGATAGTGACCGGTGGACGTGTTCATCACGAAAGCTTACACGTCAAGTATTTCGATCGATACGGCATTAATACGTACGATAGGTATCATTCTGCAGTCACGCTCATTACTCCACACCTCAGTCATTCTTCGGCAAAGTCGACCCTAGGAGACGGGAGGGTCATCCGACGTCAGGTGTTATCCGTTACACCGTCACCATAGCTCGGGGCGCGCTTTTGTACGGGGATCTCGCCATAAATGATCTTCTTAGGCCCATAGTTTCCATGTGAATGATTTCTTTTGGGGATTTCCCGTTAACCACATTATCCCCGAAGCTGTCCCTAAGCCAAGGGAAGGAAGGGATCCCTTCTCCTCCGAAGCTTGGGCGAAAATAATTCGCGAATATACCGGGGCAACCCCATAAATATCCTTCAGAGATACTCAGGGGTGGAACTCTTATGAGATGCCCTGCGATAGCAGCACTCAGTGCTATCGTAATAAGAGGTACATCTTATAAAAATTTCCACATCCATGCACCTTGGAGGGATCCTGGGGGGGAGGGGGGAGTGAATCTGCACACCCAGGCAAATATTTTTGCCTACGCCTCAGTGGAGGAGGAAAGTGGTTCTTTTGCTCTTTCAGCCTTGGCAAAAATAAGATCCATGGCGGGATGCCCTCCCATTTCACTGCGATAGCACAGTGAACGATGAAAACAGAAGAAAGGAGAGCAGGAAAAATCTTGCCATGGCGGGATGCCCTCCTCCCTCACTGCGATAGCACAGTGGACGATGAAAACAAGAAAAGAAGAGCAGGAAAATCTTGCTCCGACTATCAGAAATTATGTTTTTGACTTATATTAGGTAAGTGTTCAAAAAGATAATTGGTTGTTTGGAGAAGAGCCTCCAACAAGTGATTTTATGAAAGCGCGCCGAGATACTTCCAGCCCTGCCACAGCTCCTTGGCGACCCAAAATGCAGCTAATCAGGAATCACGTCACTTGAAGATGGTCTCCGTTATCCAAAAGCGTTTGTTAACTGCTAGGCCCCTCTACAGCACAGAGCGCGCTTTTCAACGGAGATTTGCCACGAATTCTTCTGGAACGCCTAGCTTCTATGTAAATGGTTTATTTCAATGATGCCTCGAAACCCACATTACCCCTAAACCTCCCTTCAAAATGGAGCCAAAAGTTGAAAAGACAGTTTTACGTGACCTGTTGCGCTGCGCTGGAAGCCTCCATTGTGTAGTGTTTGAGCAGCCGCTCGGCGTCGCGATGATTCGAGTAAGTGACTTCACTCTGTGGGTTGATGCATACTGCGAGATAGGAGTCGTTTATTCTATCACTCGAAATGTTTTTGGACTGTCAATGCTGCTGAAGAATAGAGGATCTTCCATCCTACTCTATATAAATCGCTTAGTATGTCTGTGCGTGTGTGTGTCCGTCTGTCTGTCTGTCACGAAATTCATATCTCAGCAAAGCTGAGACGCTAAATTTTACAAATTATATAGGGGGTGGTGAGGGGACCTAGGTGGTGGTGGACCGAAAGTGATAGCAGCTGATACGCGCTGATAAGGAGCCTTGAAAGGCGAATGTCATCAAAGTCGTTTCGCCTTTCGGGTTGATCGTAAAGCGCTGACACTCATAGGTGCTTTGCGGGACGGGGTGGGGACATTAATAGTGGGTGAGCCAACTAGATAACGGTTTATAAGATACGATAAGGAGCGTGAAATGGCTAGAGTCGTCGAATCTGTTACGCTTTTTTTCGCATTGATCCAGGAGCACTAAAACTCTGAGGTGTTGAGCAGGGTGGACCACGAACTTTAATGGTAGGTGATCCAAATTGATAAAGCTTGATAAGATTTGATAAGGAGTATGAGAAGGCAAATGTCTTCAAGTTCGTTTCGCCATCCGGGTAGCTCCCAGAGCGCCGATATCCATAGGTGTTCTGAGACTTGAGACAGGGACATTAATGGTGGTTGACCCGCACTGATAACGGTCGATAAGATTCGATAAGGAGCGTAAAGAGGTTAGAATCGTCGAATCCGTTTCGTCTTTCGCATTGACCCAACATCGCTGATACTCATAAGTGTTTTGCGGGATGGGGCGGGACATTAATAGTGGGTGAGCCAGCTTGATAACGGTTGATAAGATACGATAAGGAGCGTGAAATGGCAAATGTCGTCAAATTCGTTTCGCTTTTCGCGTCGATCCAATAGCGCTGACATTCATAGGTGTTTAGCAGGGTGGAAAGGGAACATTAATGGTGGGTGATCCAAATGTGATACCAGTATATTAAGATTCGATATGGAGCGTCGGAAGGCAAATGTCGTCGACTCCGTTTCGTCTTTCCGTTGACCTTATTGTTAGAGCATTGACACTCACAGGTGTTTTGTGGGATAGGGCGAGAACATTATTGGTGGATGATCCGAATTTGAAACCGGTCGATAAGGTTCGATAAGGAGCGTCGGGACGTAGATGTCACAGGTCTGATTTGCTTTTCCGACCGGCAGTGGACTGTCCACATTCACAGGTATTGCGGGGTACTTTGATAAATAGTGACTTACGAGGAAGGTCTTCCCACTCATGAGCGCTTCAAAGCTGTTCTTTGCATGTACGTAGGTACGTACAAGAATCATATAATTGATGTCCATTTTTGAGCGGCCCTACGAATGCCAGAAACGGGGTTAATGGTTCGATCCCTACTGAGGACAAATATTTACAAAATTCAGATTTTCAGTTTTTGGGCTCGTAAACATTCGAAAATGAAGACTGAGTGCAGTAATCACATTTAGAACTCCGAACTGCCCACTATTGCCAGTTTTCAGCAAGTTTGACAGTCCAATATTTTGGCCATTCGGCGCTCATAGCTCACGAACGAGACGTTTTTGCCCAAAACGGATTTGATATTCAAGTTCAGGAGGTCGAACTACCCCCAGGGATAAGTTTCCAGCCTAATCGAAATTTTGACCCAAATTCGAAAATTCGAGTTGTTGTTGTTGTTTGTTGTTATGTTGTTGTTGTTATGCCTTGTTAGCATTGTTGTTATGCCTTCGACTGCGCGTTCAACGGAGCAGACGACGGCATCACTTGTCAAGAAATCCTGATCACTTCTCTTGCTTGATGCTTGGTAGGTGAAGTTATAGCGATAGACATCCATGCTGTGCATGTGCCATTGATTTTCATCGATTTTGTGAGTTACTCACTTGTACAAGTAGAAAGGGCACAATGTACCCATGGTCTCACACCCTTTCTCGAAGTTCGGGTCAAAATTTGGATTTGGCTAGAAATGAGTCCACAAGGGTAGTTTGACCCCCTCAAACAAATATGGCACTCATTTTGTGCGAATCGCAAATTTCGAGCGCTACGGACCTTTCGAGTCCAAAAAGGTCACATCACCAAATTCATTAACAATTCGTATAAAGTCATTTTGGCATGCTGTTAACGAAAATCGTAGTCATTTGGCATAAACAGACATATTTGAAGATGAAAAAGTGAAGGCGGAAAAAATGCAACTTGGGCAAAGCTGTGATGCGAACTACCAACCCATGCACTTCGCACGTTCAGGAGTCCATCGTCGTATCCAATAGGCCATCCGGTCGCCGCATCAGCCGTAAATCGGGGAACCGTTATGAAACTGCTACGCACTTTTAGTACATGGTGGAGATAAGAGTTTATTTTTTTCCGTATTTGACTTCGCTTTGGATGTGATATAGAAGAACACCTCTTGATCTGCACATGATCAAAGTTACAAAGAGGATGCGTTACTATAGGTGTGTTGAAATCACCTTTTTGAAAAAAATTTTCTTTACTCCTCTTTTGGCATCTGTAGCGCCGCTCAGCAAAAATGGAAAATACATGTTTCATGTAGATACCCCCATATAATGGAAAACCGTTTTCCGAAAGCGCGTCATGACCTGAAAGACCTCCCTTGTTAGTGAAGAGGTTTACAGAGGTTGATAAGAGGGTGTTGATGGGATAAAATCCGGTACGCCGTTCACTACTACTATGCGACCGCTAATGTAAAAGCGTCAATGCAACTGGATAATATATTTTGTTTGCGTTGTGATATCAGATATCGATGTATCGACCGCTTGACTGCCTAATGTTCCAAACAATCGTGCACGTTTTTTGATACTGCGAATATGGATTATCAAGATGCGATCAAGATTTATGATAGCAGAGCAAGCGAATCATTTTCTAATGCGGTACCTGCAACAGTACTGGGTATCGACCGCTCGACTATGTAAAATTCCAAATAATGGTGCACGTTTTAAAAAAAGATAAGCATCGATACCTGGCATATGGATCTACCATCAACATGTAAGAATTAGATGCTCAGCAAGTGAACAACTTGCTACCAATTGGAGCAATCGAATATAAAACTACCACTTGGCGGGCGCACACTACTGCGCGCGATTCAGTGCGATGTTGTGCAAAATGGGTTTGATCGGCCCGACCACAGTTATGTATGGAATTGCGTGGATAATTCCTTTCCTCTGCTCCCAGCTGAGCCATTGAATTGGAGGAAAACAGAGAAAATGGCGTGATAAAAAGCCATTTCGGTATTAATATACTTCAAACGCTTTGCATCGAACCCACTTTGCACGTCATTGACATGAATCGCGCGCAATAGTGTGCGCCAGCCAACTGGTATGCATTGAACTAGACTGAAATAAATGCTGGCAGAATAGTCAACCGACAATATGCTTAAAAATTGCAGAAGTTCACCTCGGCTGAACGATCATACCTTCCCTCAGTGTCCGTCATTTAGGATGCAAAGCTGCAACTTTGAAGCTCTAGGTATCCTCATCCTAATGAATGTTTTGGTTGCTCCGAATATTCAGTCCGAGAGGTAGGCGAGTCGAGGATTAGTCGAGGAAAGTGAAAATTGCCTGCGAGTTTTGTGACTTCTAACAGTCATAACGTTTTTCTTTCTGAGTTTTTTGCAATCAATGAGTTCTTCTGATACTAGACACTTTGTTTTTAAGCTGCTTTGTATGTTGCATGGGTTTTGAGATATCCGAGGAATCGTCGAGGAGAAACTTTTTGCCATTGAGAGCTCACAAAATATTCTCGCGTGGCTATCAGACAGATTAACAGCACAGGTGGGAACGAATACTCATAGCTCTCGCTCAGAAGATTCGCCACGGACTCCACTCCGGCTCCGCAGTGCATTTTTTGAATTGGGTTGGAAGTATGTAAGACAATGTGAGACTTCCAAAATTTATCCAAAAGACTCAAAGCTGTTTTGAGCCGTTGGGAACAAATTTTGGAAGTCTCACATTGCCTTACATACATTCAGGCTGAGGCTTCGGGACAAGACAATGCTTAAGTAATGGTTTTGATATTTTTGATTTTTGATAACTGCTGCTTATCGCCGCAGCTCGCGATGCGAAAGTTATTTAGCATAGCTAACTAATGCTTAAGTGTGTCGAAAGTATTCACCCCTACAAGATGTTCCAGTGTTGGTATTAGATTAAGTAATAGTTTAGCTGTTAGTTTAACCGCTCGCTTTCCGTAGATGCGCCATGCATCCGTTCTCTACTCCATAATGAATGTAGTTAAACCCTTGTGTGACTCTACAGAAGGATTTTGTGTGTGAGCAGTAGATGATTCGGGGAGCTTATGGATGTAAGTGCAGCAATGCCATTTTTCTTCTCCTAGATGGACACAAATATGTATTCCTTGCACGCACCAATGATCATGCTATAGTAGTAATGCATCAACATAAAGGCACAGTCTTCGATAACATAAGTATCTTGGTTTAATTCTCGAGTAGATGGAGCCTTCTACAACCGTAGGGCGTATGCCATCATCGCAGCGCGATTGGTGCTAAACGTGTGATGAACCCATCAATGAGGGCGGCACACATCCATATGCGATTCAGCCAGCGAGGTAGCTACGTGTATAAAAGGCAAGATAGCGACTGCGATACAATAGGCTAGGAAAAATTCCCATGATAACGAAACTTTATGAGATGAGACTATCAAGTGAAAATTTTCCTAAGTGACTGCTCCAAGACTGCAAATTCGTCAAATCCAGTGGTCAGGTACACATTATTTGCAGAGTTTTTGAAAGTTTTCTCTGACTTTAGCCCACTCTTGTGTTCTTTAGCACCCCAAGAGTCTCATGACGAGCGACGAGGCAGAAAATAATCGTGAACTGTGCCTCTCACAGGAAACTTATCTGTTACTCATCTTATAGCTCTACTCGGATGAAGCGGCAGGACATATGCCGACTGCTAAAATCAAAATTTCGGAAAAGTGAAACCAATATCTTTTCTAGTGTTTCTCGTGACGGTTGCAGTCAGCGACGTCTCGTGAGCATTTCATTTGCTACAGAACTGGATGCTTCCTTGCTGATAAGAGCTTTTTTGGCACGACTGTGACACTGTCATGAAAGCAGATCAACAAAAGGGGATCGCATCTTCACTTGTAGTTTTAAGGTCTGAGTCATGCCCGAGGCCAACTCATCCACTCAAAGTGCATTCCCCTTGATCGCTGGCGAGCGCAGAAATATTACCTAAAGCAAACCTGCATCACCTGCCGTCCAGGTGATACAGGTTTGTCTCAGGTAATAAAGCAAATTAAAGCAAAAAAAATATGCAATTCACATTTTTTCACACGGATTTGTTGTCAACTACCCTTTGCTTTTCATCTGCTTATCGAAAGTTTGGATTCTAGTGCTTATCGCAGATCTCTGCAGAACGACCCCTTCCCTCCTGGCCGCTGAAAAACCCCTCTCGAGGAATCCTCGACTCTCGGAGTACCCAGATCGCCAGTCCATTAAGCTGTGTCGCGCGCGCTGCATCACCCGACGGGCTGTGGGGTTAACTCCCAATCACTCAAAAACTATTCAACTTCTTTTGAGGTGCAGAAAGTATCGTTCTTCATCTCTCGTGTGAAATCCGTGCAAGTTCGCTCTTTGGAAAAACTTGGGCAAGATCAAAGGATTCCGTGATTGTGTACGAAGATGACTCCAGAGTTCTCAATCCCAGATTATCATCGAAACTAAATTTTCAAACTTCAGTGACCAAAGAGACGCACAACAAAACAGATACTTCGGATACTTCCGAAAGAAGAAATCAAATACTTTTGAAATTCTCGAACAGCAGCCAGCCAAAACGCTGAACTCACCTTTCACACTATAGATTCGATACGCACCAAGAATAATGCAAAAGAAACAGAAACAATTTGTACTGCGCGAATAACACAATGGAGTTATGTAGTGGGAAAATAGTATATTGACTTTTTGCTGAGCATCTGCTTCTTAGAGAGAGGTAACAGATATTAAGATATCGAAGATATCATTGCAGATGAAGGTCACCATTAGAGATCCAGATGATTCAGCGGTCGATACCTTTTGTTACAATGATATCAACGATCATCGTTGAAGAACGACATGAGTAAATCCACTAATCGCTTAACCCTTCAGCTGAAGTGATAACTATTGGGAGTTTAGATAGTTTAGGGACCGACAGTTTTGGATTCAACTGCATCATTGGCAGCAAAATGTCCATTTGCTGAGTATCCATTTCCTACATATTGGTGGTATTCCTACCATTTACATCCCTATTCCAGTTATCGATGCTTATCGTTTCTGTACACCACTATTTGTAAGATACATATCAGAAGATATCAGAACAGCAAAATATGTTCACCCAATGGAACAGCATCAGAAGCATTTACATAGCAGTCGTATAGTAGTAGTGAGCCGTGTACCAAATTTTATCCCTTTCTAATTTCCTAACGGCTCTTATCAGCCCCTGTAAGCCGTGACCAGTTCCGAAAAATCACCTCTAAGGTTTTTTATTCTTTGACCTATGCACCTGTGAGTGTAAAAACTCCACTGTCAGCCAGAAGAGCGAAACAGATTTGGGGACTCTAGCCTGTTGACGCTCCTTATCGGATCTTATCAACCGTTATCAATTTGGATCACCACCATTGATGTGCCCGTCCCACCCCTCAGAACACCTATGGGTGTGGGCTTTATAGGATCAACCGAAAGGTGAAACGTACTTAGCGACACCGCCTTTCGATGCTCGTTTTGAGCCCTTATCAGCTGCTAGTACTTTCGGTCCACCACCGCTGGGGTCCCTTTACCACCCCATGTATCGTTTGTGGAATTCAAGATCCCATCTATCTGCGGTGCGAAATATGAATTTCCGAGAAAAAGATCTCACAGGAAGCATTTGGGCCAAAGGATGATGAAAAGGTATCTATGCCTCACTGCACAGGTCAAAGAACAAAAAACCGATAAATGAGTTAGTTGGGATACAAGCACCTTTTCACCTTCAGTACCGTGCCCTCGTCCAGTTACACTATTAGGACATCACCATAAAGGAGAGCAGCGATAAATAAGGATAAGGTGGATGTCACTCAGTAAACAATTACAGTCGTTCACAGTAGTGTAGACGCGGCGGTACTCTGCTATTGCGTCCGTACAGCCACTTTGACAGGATTGCGCAATTGCGTAGAATATGCGGAGGAATGACTGAAAAGAGTTCAATCGAAATTGATTGGATGGTGTTTGTAGAGTTTCGAGCCTCGGAAAATGAATAGCAGCTTTGGAGGTGTAGCTGCATAGATATCGAGCACAAGCAATTTCGATCCGCTTTGATTCTCAATTCTTCCGTGTGATGTGTTCTTCCGTGTGAGCAGTGTGGTGTGGGTAGGAATTTCATAGAAACTTCAATAGTCAGTGCATTTCTCACTACTGATTGCACGGTACGGCTGAACTGCCTCAGCTATAAGCGTCTAATACTTGGGCTATAGCACCGACCAACAGCCATTCATCAAAGCCTATCACACCTTCACGTAAACCATAGCTCGACGCGAGCCCAGACACTCCGGAGATAAACATGTTTTGCTGCGGCTTATATCAGAAGAGGGACCACATGTGTAAATTTGCTAGGGGGTTATGATCTGACGCTGATTGCAGTCCTACACTGTGTATCAGATTTCATTTTGGCTCTTGTCAGCCTTTATCAGCATCAGTTTTTTTTGCCGGTCAGTCTCTTTAGTGTTAATACCGTGATGACTACGGTGGCGGGCAGACGCATATACGCAAGTACCAGTAAATAGCAGTAGACACAAGGATGTTGAACAAGGTCTCTAACAGAACTCTTCAGAGCTCGCGGTGTTAAAACTCATAGGAAAAGCTAGGGGATTGGTAAGTGCTGAAAATTTGGGTATCTTGACTGCACCAGCTATGCAAGCCAGGAGCGACTACCCGTTCCATTACTCGTGCGTGTGTACCGTACAAGGACATTGAAGTGAGGAATCGTTGAATTTCCGTCCACTTACTCTCTCAAAGAGTGAAGCCCGGAAGACGGTATTTATCAAACATTCTTCACAGATTCCTCATACAGGGCACTCCCAGGTGTCGAGCAAAATAGTCGGCAAAATCAAAGTCGGCAAAGCAAAATAGCCTAAGCCACCTCCACAGAGATCAAGTGCCTCCTTTTTTTGACTCTACAAGACCAGTGACTGTTGTCGGATTGTATAGTTGCAGTGCGTTTTACTGCTATGTATCGTTACCTGAAGCAAAAATATATTTATTTCACATTTCCTCACACGGACCCGCTAATAAACACACCTTTCTCACACGCTTATTGAGAGTTTAGGTTCGAGTGTCATCGCTAATCTCCACGGATACGACCACTGCCCGCTCTCCCCGCTTGTCCGGTAAAATATGACTCTGTCATGAAATCTTCGACTCCCGAGTTTGAGATAGCGATGTATCTCGTGGTCCGTTCAGCCCTGCTAGATGTGGGTTACAAATAATTTGAACAGGGCTGCCCAGCTATGCGGTTTGGCAAATTCAGCGTACAATTTCATTAAATAGATAAGTTTTGGAGTGGACAGATCCGTTTTTGGTCCTCTGCGCGCCATCATTAATTACAGATTGAGCTGACCATGTCTTAATGGAAAACTTAGAATCGCTCTCATCCGCTCGATTTTCTCCAGCTGGTTATTTCTATACCGTACTGATTCAGGAAGGTTTCTCATCTACTCGCTTTCTTTCGTGCTAACACCTGTTGTGCCTTCAGCACATTATGGAATGACTGCGAGTGTACTAACAAACAGGCGCACGCGTTTAAATGCACTGGAAGCGGTGAATTTGGGAGACGGCGAAATATGGAAGTAGGAGTGCAAAGCAATGTGTCAGTAGAGAAAGAACGAGACAAAAGAGCAAAAAACCTGAGAAACGAGAATCTGGAAACCCCTTCTCTCGCATTCCTCTGCTACACTAGCCGAGGTAGACTGCAGCCAGCTGGAGAGGCTAAATCGGCCGGCCGCGAACGTTGTCTCGTCTTCGCCGTTAACTCGCTCGGCTGCAGGACTGCAGAACGACACGCCGTGATGAGGGGTCGTGATAGAACCCAAACCCGTGTTTTTGCAATGCGAGTTCCGCCACACATCACCTCTTCAGAAGTAAAATGTTTGTTAGAAAATCTCAGTTTTCTGTTTTCCTCTACCTCTTCCGATGCCTTTTAAGCAGGCGTTTAAAAGAGTGGTTGGTACTTCGTATCACATCCTTGAGACTGATACTGCTAACCACTTACTTCTCACTTCCGCGAATGGTAGCTTTCTATCGACTCCCTAATCATAGTCATTCATTTGGAAACGAACAGACAGTCTTACTTACTTAGACACCGACAAAAAGATGTAGTGTATATACGGTGTCTCCTCCACAGCGCCTTGAGTGACGTCAGTAGTAATCAAAAATTTTATTAGCAACAGCAAATAATGAACAGGAACAGAATCAATGAGTATATGGGGTAGGTAGGACGTGGAAGGTGGTGGCGTGTCGGCTGGTGGTGGCGGCGAGTCTAACGGCAGACGGCGGCAGACGAGTTCCTTGGCCACTGCCCACTCCACGAGGAGTCGGGGGAGAACCACAACACTGACTCTTGGGTGGCCGCGGCCTCCTTTTATAGCCCCCCTCCGGGCTCTCTTGACCACCCGCGGAGTGGCGGGCTCGAGATCACAGGCGCCTGCTCTCGACAAAGACGCATAAAATTATTCAATAGAGAGATACGCAAACTCCGCAATTTTCCTATTTGATACGCAATCTTATCATTCACGGTTGAGTCTGTAAACCACGAATCCGCATTCAATCGCGAATTCCTTTCTTCCCCCACTATAAACGCTGCCAAAGGTACGGTTCATTTCTCAGCCTTTATTGCATAAGAGGTGGTGTGATGAGCCGTTCTCTTATTAACCACGAGGTGCGACTGGGAATTCCTAGTTGGAATATATGTTTTCTTTACCTCAAGTTCAGGAACTTCAATACATAATACAGATACTGTTAATTTACACAGCGCAGTACGTTGCTTTAGCATTATCATGTAAGTTTTTTGTTCTGATCTAGTTCAAAGGGAGACACTTTCTTAAAACTTCATCTTTTTGTTCTCACAAACAAGCCCAAACAGAATTATTTATGAGCCCAAAATATACAGCAATTGGTTTTTTTGACCTACTGCATGCAGAGTCTGGCGCTTGATTAATTATAAGTGGAAGAGCAATTTGTTCAACGTTACGTTGAACTAAGAAACGACTTCACATGGCTATTGTGAATCACGAGAGGCATACGTTTTTGTCTAAGATCAGCGGTGAACAGCTCACGGTCCTTGCACGAGAGGGGTTTCGTATAACAAGTGGTTCACTTGGACAGAAGTGCTTCCTCAGGCAGAGAAAAGTATTTTGAGCAAGTACCGTACAGCCGTACAAAGGTGCAATCAAAGCAACATCTTCAGTACCGAGAGTAACATTACGCTCACCAATGAATGAAGACCTACTACACGGTTCTCGCTTATACTAGACAATTGTTCCGAGCTGGCACAAGCTGTCGCACGCAGGGCCGCAACCATTTTTACTCAAATTCCTTCACACACCAACACACCTATACTCTAAGTGAACGTTTTGTTGCATTCTACCATGTAATCCGATAAGTATGTCTGCGTGGGAGTGCCTGTCTGTGTGTCAGTCTGTTTGTCACAAAATTCATGTCAGAATTCAATTCATGTCCCACGTCGCAACAATGATGAAACCCTACATGGTGAAATCGCACAGAGGGGAGGAAAACATCTTATGAAAGGTTGCATCACCAGCCTAAAGGTGTGGTAGGCTAAATTCGGATATGCCATTCGTTCGAACAGATCGGTGGGCGCGTTCACCACGAAAGCCGACGTGCTAGGCATTACGTAATTCCGATCGATAGCAATATCCAGTATCACCCCCTTACCGATCCTCGATCATTATTCAACAAAGTCCATTTCGAGAACGAGCCGGGATAAAAAGGGCGGCAACTATGAGGTAGAGATCTTCACGGCGCAAGGGCGCGCTCTACTCAGTAGGTAGTCTTTTTGGGTCAACAGTTTCCATGTAGGTGGCTCGCTTTAAAGTACTCTGTTAGTCTTATTAGTCTACCAATATCTTTGAGCTTTACATTCAGCACGTGCACACACTCCTTCCTGCGATACCAGTAGCAACAATCTATTCTAAGCAAAACTAAGTGACCTCTGGAAGAGTAGCAGGATTCACTTAGGTCAGTCGGATCACCCTCCTGCAGCAGGGACGAGACGGATTCCACAGTCCGTAAATTTGTTACCACTGTTGCCCTATTCAAGGGACGCAACGCGTCCTTCAACTATCTTGACACCTTCGCAGTTTTTTGAACAAGGTGTAATTTGGGATTGCCAAAGACTCGAGGTTTTTGAGGCAATCGTGGGTGATCGAATTGATAACGGTTGGTAAGATTCGATAAGGAACATCAGAAGGAAAATTTCGCCAAATCTGTTTCACCTTTCGCATTGATCCTCGAATGTTGATACTCATAGATGTTTTGCGGGTTGATGGGGACATTAATGATGTATGGTTCAAACTGCTAACGGATGAAAATGTTCGAAGGAGGGTCAAAGGCAAGTGTGGGCAAATGCTAAGGAGCGTCGAACGATAAACATCACCGAGTAGTTTCTCTTTTCCAGCTGTCAGCGGAATGTTCACATTCACAGCAATTATAGGGTTCGATGACCTTAATGGTGACTTACCGAAACTGGTAATTGCTCGCGCGGGAGCTGATAAGGTCCTGTACACCGCTTACAACTACAATACGATCGCTAAAGTAAAAGGGTCCGATGCTCGGTGCCACTGGGTGAACATATTTTGTTTGTTCTGATATCAGATGCCGATGTATCGACCGCTAAACTGCTTAGCATTCCAAATTATGTGCGCATCTTTTGATAATGCGATCCGCACGGATGATGAAGGTACGACCTAGATTTGTGGTAGCAAAGCAGACGATTCATTATCCATGCTTTGCCAGCAACAATACTGGCCAACCGCTATACTATGTAAAATTCCAAATAGTGGTGCATGATTACAGAAACGATAAGCATCGATAAGTGGCATATGGATCTACCACCAATATATAGGAATCAGATGCTCAGCAAGTGGACAAATTGCTACCAGTCGATGCAATTGAACGCAAAACTATCGATCTCTAAACTATCTGAGCTTTCAATGAGTACCACCTTAGCCAGGTGTTAGATGATCAGTGGATGAATACATTTTATTCCTGGGTCATACACAGTGACCTCGATATCATTGTAACAAGGGGCATCGACAGCTTAATCACCTGAAACTTCGTGAAGAGATGGCCTCCTTTAGCGGTCCGATATGCAAAAGAAAATGATTAGATTATCGACACCCAATAGCTCGAAGACAGTGATGGGGGTAATGCGGGGTGTATGCTAGGACACGCGAATTTTGATCACGGCCTGAGGTCGGGTACCGCGCACGGATACGCTTTGCAAACAGTCCGAGTGGTCTCAAGGCTGAACCAGGAGACACCTGACCCGTCCCGGCAACAGGCTTGCTTGCAGTTGGGGGTGTGTCCTTTGCCGTCTGGTCTCTCCCAGATTTGCCTATGCCTTTTCAGGACAGGAGCTTTGGCCGCGTGTTTTTACGTGTCTGTACCTAACTGCAATCCGCCGCGCGCGGATGGGCGTGACCACCGTGTGACCTGGTGACCTCGCTGACGTGTGTCCCAACCGTCACCGGGTAATATGAGTGATAATGAATCCTTTGAAGATGTGATTCACTTGAAAACTAGGAGTCTAGAAAGCCTATCTGCGGTGAAATCCTCGCGAAAAAACGCCTGTGAGCTGTAGCGGATGCAGCTTTTTTGGCTCCAGCCACCTTTCTTTCCCGGCCCACCTCCTCGGGTTGACGTTGCCGAAGAATGACTGAGCTGTAGAATACTGACAAGGAAAGGATGGTAGGTCGAAGTGTCCGTTTGCAATGGGGACTATACCAGTGATAGGGCTCGGAATGCCATTCACTAATCTGCATTTCATATCCGCTGCGGGTCCTTAGGAGCAGAGTTACATGTGTTCAAAGAAGAGCAATTCAGAATGATTAGGATAAGAAAGCACAAGAGTTGTGTGCCTGGAGAGCCCAGAGGATAGGTGCATGAGCTCAAAATCGAGAGGTCGCGAAATCGATTCGTTGTTGAACATACGTTTTGCATTTTCCCGTAAATACCTTCCGAACAGTGTAAACGATGATTAAAATGATAATCAAAGTGGTTGCTCACCTTCTCAGGGCAAGACCCTTGGATGGTTGTCAAGATCACACCCTTTTCGCAGCGCCACGGCTCACCCTCGCCGCGCACGGCCTGGTCGACCTAAGCCGAGTTGAGTCCACCGAGCCGAATGACACCTGGCCGTAGATGAACATATTTCCAACGTGGCTCCTACGTGGAGAGCGAAACATGCGATAAGATAAGATAAGGCAGCGATTTCAATAGGCGATAAGATAAGGCAGCGATTTCAATAGTGAAGGCAGCTCTAATCAGGGCCTCTACATCCTGTGACACGCGCGATAGCTCTCACAATTTTCCGCGAGTTGTGCCTTTAAAGGCACACCACGTGATAATCGAAGTGGTCCTTACCTTCTGAGGGAAGGTAGACTCTTGGATGGTCGTGAAGATTTCACCGTTTTCGCGGCGCCACGGCTCACCACCGCCGCGTGCGGCCTGGTCGACCTGAGCCGAGTTGAGCCCATTGAGCCGAACACCCGGTATAGACGAGAGGGACTTGCGATAAGACAAGATAAGGCAGCGATATCAATAGCGAAGGTAGCTTCAACAGAGAAGAACAGGTGATCCTTAGCATTTGCGCGATAACATCGAGGAAAAGCTCTTCTTTAACCTCCAATACTTGTACGAGCACTGAGGGCAGGGAGCTTTATTTTTGGTGGTTTGGAGGGGTTTTCATCCATTTCTCTTCACTGCTTGGTAAGCCAGAGCCTCTACATCCTCTACATCCGATAGCTCTCACAATTTTTCGCGAGGTGCCTTTAAGTGCCTGATTTTGCCATGAGAGAGCATTCCTGAAGGAATGAATCCGATTGTCGCTTTTCTATTATGTAGATTTCCACTTTTTCGTTTATTGCCTTCACATATTATGACAGTAAGTGGATGCGAAGCTTCTGGATAGAGGGTGTTCTGAAGTCTATTTGGAAGTGAGAGCCAGAGCCTCACATATCATGAGTGAGCAACTGATGCTGGATTGGGTGAACTCGGTTTCTTTCCTGCTTCAACTCTACTTCTGGTAGATTACTGTACTGCATTCAAAGACCACAATTCTATTCTCTCTGCAATGCCAAGTGATAATCAGATCAAAATAATAAATATTTCACCAGGAGCCACACCGCAGATACAACCACTTACAAGAAAGACCCATCAGGTCAAGGTGAGCATTTACAAAACGGTTCTTTTCATTTCATGGGGTCACATACGTAAAGCAAAAAACCGGTCTATAATTCGGCTAACTGGCTTTGGGGGGGTCAAAAAATGAGTGACAAAAGTTGCTTGGAAAGAAGCAGTTTTGACCAGTACGTTGCAATGCTTTTCAGCTGTGACCTCCAGTATATGCATAGCAGAAAAGTCCCTTCAAACCTACGCCAAAATTATTGCGAACTGGATCCAAAATGTGGAGTTACCAGTGGTAACAGGTAAATGAGGCATGGGGGTCTCCGATGGGGGTCCGGACCGGTCACAATCTTGAACCAAAGTTGTGCCACAAACTCAGACATTGAACCCTCTTCGAATGCAGCGTTTATACGACGACTGGATCCAGTTGCTGGAGGCCATATTTGAAATCATATAGTAGAAGGCCCCGACAGTACTACTTTGATATATTTTGCCGGAAAAGGTTATCCGGGAGATGGAAGACACTAATACCTATAAATGCGTGTGAACTTGTGCTATATGTGTATGTACAGAAGAAATTGTTGAAAAGCCGTTTGGAGGGAAAAAGCGCGTATCTAAAAAACGAGAAACTTTTTTCGACAACCTAATATTTTACCACATCCAAATGATCAGATTGATCCTGTATGGTGGTCAAAAAATTTTCTCACGCTCATGCATGTTTCGGCTTCTACATCTTTATGATCTACCCTCGTTTGACCCCTTCGACTATATAAGCTATGGAGCAAAAGCTATCCCATCTTGACGTGTCTTTTTCACCTTCTAGTGTGATAGTTCGTCTTTTGTCGTCATTTACCCCAGACTTTTCGCCTCCGACAAGGAGAGAAATTCCAATCGCCGACGCTTTCAGAGGGATTCTCCAAAGTGCAGTAAATGGCGACATCGATTGCGAGGAGGAGCAAGAGTCCCTACAGTTTATATTCATGCGGTAGTATGGGCCACCGTCGTGTAGAGGTGTGATACCATATTACTGCGGTTTCCAAGCCCGTTCGATGAAAGGGAAGATGTGCCGTTCGATGAAAGGGAAGATGTGGACTGGTCTCCGGATGATGACAATGAAGGCGACTGCAGGAGTAATAATTTGGCGCAAGAAAAATATGTTTTCTTTGACGGCAAGCCTGTCTCTTCGCAGATCAAACGTGCCATAGCTTTTTACCGCGAGAAGGACAAAGGATCTCGAGCCTATCGGTCATGGCAAGCCGCTTCAAGTGGGTCAAAAAGGACTGGCATTCAACTCAGCTCCGGGAGATTGAGAAACAAGGTATTTGAAGCTACAGAAAAGTTTGCGAATCAACAGGCGTATACAAACTCTTACTCTTTGTCCAGCTATGGTTGAGAATCTAGGGTGCAAAAGTTCAAACGGCTCCTCACCCTTCTCCACGAAAAAGTTATGTCGGCCATAGAGCAAGCTATGGCCTGAAATGTCAATGTGAAAAGAGGTTTACGGTTTACATGCTGTACTAGTTGTCATGGACTTCCCTTGTCGCATGCCGTTATTCGGCAGATGGCCGTTCATTTGCACCCGAAACACAACATATAGAGGACTTCTGCGCGTCAATGGGGTGGATTGCGAAGTTTGTTTGGGAGTGTGGCTTACGATCGAGAAGAGTGACGCAATTTTTCACGGCCAGAATCCTTCGATCTGGAAAGGGTGTGGAAGAAGAAGCAGCTGCTTTCGTCCGAAGGGTACGGGAAGAGAGAAGCATCCTCTTTCTGCATTTGCGAACGCAGTCAGACTGGAATAAACAGAGAATTAACTTTGAAGAGGTACGCCTAGAGAAACACGTCTTATATCTTCATGAGATCTCACTGGATACATTCGCTAGAACTAAGACTTCTTTGTTGCAGGACGCTGGCACCGATTGGGTCTAAAGAAGTAATGAGGGTGGTGCACTCTATTTCATCACTTACCACTCATTCACTGCCATGGCCGACATATATTGATGGGCGGCTTGAAGATAAGCTTCTGGTCATTCTCCCCGAAGGGAGGAGTCCTTCCTCAGTCATTGGTATGCACCAAACCTGCTAGTGTTGGCAGGGAAGGCTCACATCATGACGAAGTCGCAATGCCGCTTGTCGTCAACGAGTGTGTGGTTGGGTCGTCGTCCCCACCACTTAACTTCTAGTCGATAGCTGGGCCGGTTTTGCTGACCATGCCAATGTGCTGTCAGAGGTACCCCAGGAGAAGCAGCTCCACTTGATGACGATCCCAGCAGGAGCAACATCCCTCTGCCAGCCACTAAACGTGTACTTTTTCAGCTTGTCTAAGCGATAGATCAGGCGAATTGACGACTATGTGGCTCAGCACCATCCTTACTTCGCCTTCAGTAGGGACAGCATTCCGAGAGTAAGAATTTTTCGTCGGCAATTATGTTGAGTTGTACATAGCCATTTCTGTACAGATCATCAGCCACACTTATCGTCAATTTTGTGCACCTGTTTTTCGTCCATGTTTGGCGTATTCATGAGTTGCTGCTGGATACGTTGACGGTCATCCAGGACTATTTTCAACGCCGGCTCATTACGCATTCAGTGGAGGAGAAGTAGTTGTTCTTTGCCAAGAGAACAGCAATTGTTCGTATTTGGCATTTGTCCGATGCAGCTGGTGCAGCAGAAGCATTTGTTTCACATGTTTCATAGAAGTGTATCATGTTTGTTGATCGTTTGCATGTGTTAAGTAAAAAAGGTCATGTAGGGCAATGGTCTGGTAGAAAATACTTCTAAACACCACGTACACTTGAAGAGCTTGTCCGGGCGTCGAGAAGTGCGAGAAGTAGCAAACTCACAAAATGCAAAAATCTCCAAGCTAAGGGGACTCAAACCATAAACCCTGCCCTCGCCGTTCCAGTGCCAGTCCAACTCACTATCCATTCGACCATCTAACCGCTCCGAGTGATTAGACCTGTGCATCCCCTATGAGTTTTCTATGCCTCGTTACCAAAGGTGACTCCACATTTTGGATCCAGTTCGCAATGATTTTGGCGTAGGTTTCAAGGCTCTCCTGGTATGCATATACTGAAGGTCACAGCTGAAAAGCATTGCAACGTACTGGTCAAAACTGCTTCTTTCCAAGCAACTTTTGTCACTCATTTTTTGACCCCCCCCCCCCAAAGCCAGTTAGCCGAATTTTAGACCGGTTTTTTGCTTTATGTATGTGACCCCATGAAATGAAAAGAACCGTTTTGTAAAGGCTCACCTTGACCTGATGGGTCTTCCATGTTAATGTCTATCACTGCCTGCCGTTCGAAGCAATGTATAAGTGATTCACTTCTGCGCCGTAAGCCATGATTTGGACCATAGTTCCATACTTCGGATAATTTCTCTCATATTCTCCCGGTTTTGTGCCCCCAAATTTAGGCTTTTCCTCTCTTACTCGTGGTACGCTGTAGAGCACCTTGATAAACATGCAGGCGAATTTCTAACACCTCTTCAGTATTCCTTTCCGAAAGATTCGGCAGGAAATTGCGAAGTTATAGGCTGTGATCAGCTATTCTACATCAAGTGTTCGCACTGTGGAAGGCTTGCCTGCACTTTGTTGTATTGATCGTCCGAAAAGTAATGAGACAAATGTCGTAGCACAGTGATTCGTCAGTAACTTTCTTACAAATCAATATCATTTACCATAATATTCGCCATTGTGTTCCTTCACATATTGCCATCTTTGCGGTAGAGATCTGATTCCACTAGCGAAGAATCGCAGAGACTTCGACTCTAAAAGTTGTTAGCAGCTATTTTGACGTCCTCTCGATTGGTGAATTTTTTCCAGCAAAAGAGGATTGAAGAGAACGAAATATGTGGAAGTCTGTTGGGTCGAGATCTGATGAGTACGGTGGATGGGGTTTAAGTTCGACCTGCAGCTCCTTAAAGGCACACCACGCGATAAATTGTGAGAGTTATCGCGCGTATTACTGGACGTAGAGGCCGTGCTTCATCCACCAGTGAAGAAAAATGAACCAAATCCCTTCACATCCACCAAATATAGAACCCCCTGTATTCAGTCCCCGTACGAGTATTGGAGATTGTAGAAAAGCTTTTCGTCGATGATATCGCGCAAAATGCTACGGTATCACCTGTTCTCCCCTGTTGAAGCTGCCTTCGCTATTAATATCGCCGCCTTATCTTGTGTTACCGCAAGTTTCCTTCTCCATGTAAGAGCCACGTTGGAAATTCGTTCGTCTAAGGCCAGGAGTGATTCGGCTCGATGGGCTCAACTCGGCTCGGGTTGAGCGCGATTATCGCCGCGAGGATGCACTACAGAGCCGCAACAAGGGTGCAACCTGCGTGGTGTGCCTTTAAGCTTATTCATAGTCCTTTTCGACGTGTGTAGCCTGGCGTTATCTATGAGGAGTAGGATTTTGCTTCTCCCACGACGGCGACTACGCAGAATTTCAGCTACTTTTTCCAGCTGAATACAGAATCTTTCAGAGTCGACCATGGACCCAGTTGGAACCAGTTCCCAAAATACCTGGCCGTTAATATCCCACCAGAATGAAAGCAGCTCCTCCTTGTCATGATGGGGTGTTTCGGCTGCGGTTCCGGCAGTTCGTCGAGGTTGACCCAGTGTTTTCGGCGCACCGTGTTATCGTAGACACAATACTTCTCATCCATGGTAATGATGGAGTCGATCCAGGAAAGCGAGCGATGACGGCTGAGCAGAGAAGTGCACACTTCAACACGCTCCTTCTTGTCGCGAGAGCTGAGAGCATGCGGAAGAGCTCGAAGCAACTTTGCCACTTTACCTGACGCACGAAGAACATCGTGTACCGTGGATTCAGGAGCACCTGAGGAGGCCGCAAGCTCGCGCACTGTAATGTCAGGTCGTTCCTCACAGATGGCATGTATGCGCTGCTTCTTTCGCGTCGGTGGACGTCCTGAACGACTATAGTCTTCAAGGCATTTCTCTCCTTCGTCGAACTTGCCGTACCTTCTGAAGCACGTCGCTCGAGAAGGTGCTTGATCCTTCATTTCTTCCAGTAAGGGCCGATGGGCCTCATCCGCGGATTTGCCGGAACGGTAGTGTAGAAGGAGAGCTGAGACAGTATGGACCATATGCTCACGGTGACGTATTTGTACGGGTCTTGAAACACTAAATTCCAGAGTTTTGTCCTTTCACGAGGTTGACGTCCAAAGATAATTACTGTTGAATCTCACCACTCCATTTGTCTCATTATTTTCCGGACAACCTAATAGATTACCACATTGGTTGTAAAACACTATAAAGGCAATAAAGAAGAACTGGAAATATAATCACGAAACAGCTAAAGTTGGTTCCATTTCTACAGAAATGCCCTTTGTTGGGGATAGCTGAGAATACTATTTTCTTTATTGATATTATATTTGAAACTCATTGATTTCACACCCGATCAGTGCCTAGGTAGTTGATCTGGCCACCTACTGTTTCCACTATGTATTTGACCAGGCTCTGATCGGGCCTAAGGGTACCACCCCATCGTTGTATATGTACCATTCTACTACAATGTCTTCCAATAAATCTACTGCTGCAACGCTCAAGGACACAAAACCCTTCTATAGCAATATCGAGCACTCAGAGAGTGCAGACCATTGCTTACAAAGTTCGGGAGGTATCAACGAAAAAATAAAAAAAAGCATTCTCAGTAAGGAATCGAGCTCGTCAAACTTGGGCCCATTCACCTATCCACTCGGCTCTCCAGGCACACAACTCCTGCGCTTGCTCATCTTCTACATGCTGGAGTGCTCTTCTTCAAACAATTTTAACTCTAATGCTAGAGACATATACGAAATGAAGATTGGTGAATGGCTTCCCGAGCACTATCATTGATATGATCCTCATTCCAAATAGCCACTTCGACCTACCATCCTTCCCTTGTGAGCATGATGGTAGAATGATACTTGTCATATCGTATTAAAGCTGTATCGATCGAAATGACGTGGCGCTTGAGGTGTTAGCTTCCATTATGAAAAAAGCCACCGGTCACTATTAAAGATTGGAATGAATATGCAACCGAATTACCTGGCCACGTATATCAGCATGCCGCAAAGATGCTGGGAAGGAGAAAAGGCTCCTGAGCTCTATATCATATAAAAAGCAAAAAGTTCGATTATCTGGTAATACTCGAATCTCATACGTAGGGGTTTCTTGAACCGTAGCTTGTGAACTTCCGTGCAAAAAGCATCAAGCAGCGTTATATTCCCTTTATATATCTAAAGGATTGATGGTTATAAGGTCCTGGAAAAAAACTCAAGCGTCGCAAGATTTATACACTGCCCTAATATATTTCTTATTCCTGACACCCACGAGATTTTTGTTTTTGAGTTCCAGCTTACTTATTCGTCCAGTGCAAACAAGCAGGGAAGAAAAAAGGTGACAGAGTGTCGGCAGGAAAGGTTAGATCGTGCAGCCACATGTATCACGTTGTTCTGAAAGTTCTTGCGATACTGAGTGTTCCACTTTCGGAAAGACTTTCCTTGGTTCTCCATTATTGTGGCCTTGACTAATATAGTAGATATCGGTAGTATATCGAAACATTGACGACCACGTGACTCGACGCGTGTCACATGTCTCTCACCTCTTCTTTTCTGACTTTATTATACATATGTGTTCATTGTACCCATAGATTGCTGTCAAGACCACGAAACCAGCTTTTAGTTGTTAAGCTATATTCAAATACCAATCAGACTGCACAGCTGCCCCCGCCCCTTAAGGCCGCTCCCACACTTTGCGCACCGACGCCGTCACGCGCGTGACGACGTCGGTGCGCAAAGTATGAGAGCGGCCTTAGGAGGGCCGGCTTCCCGGGCTTTTTTGAATTTTCATTTTTTATATGAATGCGTTTTACACACTCTTTTCATACGTCCACGGTAATATATCATGGATACTGAAAATGAGCGCTTGGTGATAAGAATTTTAAGGTGATATGGGCAATTGTCCGACGCACACTGAGCAGAATGGGAAAAGAGCATACCTTCCGCGGAGACTTCACTTTATCCACTCCGATAGGTAGCGAAGAAAAGACATTATGGCCATACTTCTGATCAAAGATACATCTAGTATCATTCTGGCATTATTGTGGGCATTATTTTATCGAAAATGAATTCAACGATATATTGACTCATTCTCCTGGCATCTCGAAAAGGCAACTCCTCGCTGCTCTTTCAAGGCCGTAGTGATAGCAGCTTTCATGAGAGAGGAGAAAGAAACGGAAGACTGTTCAACGCGAAAGAATTGGGGTTTGCATGAAGTGGTACTTATGCCTGCTTTTCCGAAGAGCAGATGGTCCACAGCCGGCATGACTCAAGGAATTTGATCATATCTGATCATTAAAGGCACATTCCAGGATTACCTGAGTGGGTTAAAGCGCTAAACTATGGAATCCGAGATGCTGAGGAATACGCGTACAAAGAAAAATTCGAAAAAGTCCCCGAAAAGGGCAAAAATAGGACCTCCTCTCATCTGACCTTGAACGAGATTTCCGCATGAAAACGAGCCTTTGAATCAGTTCCCGCTGGCTGGTATCAGAAGGAACTCTAGGATATCACCTGTCCCCTCATGTCAATGTCTCCTTTATCACTGGCATCTCTTCCTTATATTATATTATCACACAAATCGTAGGCCTCAGTTGCCACGTTGTTGCCATCATTGCCACCGTCATTGCCAGCAATCACGTCTGATATGGGAGCGCCCGAGCTCTAGGGTGCGGCCGAGCTGGCTTCGAGAGCTCCGCGCGCTGCGATGACTCATCATGGCGCTTCGATATGTGCACAGCCTCCCTGTCCGTTTGGAGAACTTTTAGGTCATGTGAATGGGCTGCAATGTTTCCCTAATCCTGGAATGTGCCTTTAAGCCTCATGTGTCGATCGACACAGGAGCAAACGCATATATTTTCAGCAAAGCCAGTACTGCAACCTCTATGAGCGAAGACTGAAGGAGTGTACCTGAGCTTGCGATCATTCGGTTTAATACTGTTACACTGAATAGCATTATCACTTCATATAATTCCAACTGGGAAAGAATAGTTTTTATTAGTCGTATTTTGTCAGATCTCACGCAGTTATTATCCCTGTGTTTTGACTAAGGATCACTGAACAATTACAGCTACGGAAACAACAAAGGTTTTTGAGAAGAGTTTTTTTAAAGTCGCGTGGCACTATGCCGTGAGTGCGATAAGGAAACTTGCTGTCCCATGGCGCGGTCTCACGTGCCAGACAACTGTAAACAATACGGTCGTGGACGTGTTAGAGCCGTGTTTTTTTAAAGTCGCGTGGCACTATGCCGTGAGTGCGATAAGGAAACTTGCTGTCCCATGGCGCGGTCTCACGTGCCAGACAACTGTAAACAATACGGTCGTGGACGTGTTAGAGCCCACCTCTTACACCATCTGAACAGTGTAATTTTTATGTCCTAAAGTAAATGATCAACTTCTCTAAAGTCTTTAGAACTAATTACATAAACGACAGATCCACATATTTTTCTCGCACTCTTTTCTGCTTCGGCACAAGACGACCATTTCTTTAGCGCATCGTGAGATGTGATGAGCATCATATTTCGTGGGACAACTGAGGACGATCACTAGCCATAACGATTGGACAAAGTCAGGCTTTCCAACGCTTTCCAAATCCATCACAATAGCGGCAGGAGCGGTCTGTAGCTGGCCTGATCCATATAGCTTCATGGATTATAGCAAAACAAGTACTGCTGGAAAGTACTATGGAGACCTGACGAACGCATTGCAAACTGCAGATCACGAGCTTGGTGCTGACTGATAAGAGTGGAACTAAATCTCTCATGCAGCGCACTGCCCTATTTCGCACAAACAACCCCTGAAGATATCAAAGGCACATTCCAGGACTACCTTGAGTGGGTTAAAGCGCTAAACTATGCAATCAGAGATGCTGAGGAATACGCCGTCAGAGGGAAATCCGAAAAAGGTCCCCGAAAAGGGCAAAAATATGACCTCCCGACAACTGGCCTTGGACGAGATTGCCGCGTCAAAACGAGCCTTCGAATCAGTTCCCCTGGCTGGTATCAGAAGGAACTCTAGGATATCACCTGTTTCCTCATGTCAACGTCTCCTTTATCACTGGCATCTCTTCCTTGTCTTAAGTTATAACATAAATCGTGTGCCTCATTTGCCACGTTGTTGCCATCATTGCCACCGTCATTGCCAACAATCTCGTCTGGGAAGGGCGCCCCCGCTGGCTTCAAGAGCTCCGCGCGCTGCGATGACTCATCATCGCGCTTCGATATGTCACAGCCTCCCTGCCCGCTTTGGGAACTATTAGGAACTATTGTGAAAGAGCTGCAATGTTTCCCCAATCCTGGAATGTGCCTTCAAGTGAGCCGGGCTAACTCCACCGAATGCTACTTTTTCATTCATCCGGACAGTTTTCTTCAGGAAGTGTTCTTCTCTTTTTCTTTCTTCTCTGATATCATATATGTGCAATGTTGAAGCGACCTTCAACGAGCCAACTAGAATAATCGCAAGAACTTTCCGAACGAGCTAATACTTCTTGTGATTCCACTATTTGCTTCCTTACTGTATCTATTTGCTGTCTGTTAAGCGAACGACATTCACGCCTTCCATATTCGAAAATATGTATAACGTATTTTGTTATACATATTTTCGAATATGGAATATTCGAAAAAATATGTTTTTTTTTTGTTAACAAAAACTGGCCAATCCCAATAAATGCAGTTTTATTCAGAGAACAAGTTCTATTGCCCCGGTGTCATCGCCAGACAAGCCTGCTGCAGATGAAAATCCCAAAGAATTAGGAAAAGAAGTTAAAGAAGAGGTTAGCTATCCGTGCTCTGAATGGATGAAGCTAATTTAGAGGAAAAGCGTTAACATTCACTTTAGCGCCATCCTACCTTATACATATAACCATCTTTGCTGGCGCATTATATTGCGCGTATCACAAGGCACAGTGTAAAACGACCTCATCTCAAATCGCTTTCAGCAAAGATCGAGTCTATTCCGCATTATTCTATTACTCTATTATTACATTATGTGATGCGCGCAGTATTGCGATTATTCGCGATTATGGTAAAGATTATGGTATTCGCGCACAGGGGGGACAAATTATCACCCCCCTGTGCGTCTGATCGCCTGATCGGTTTCTATATCATCCATTTAGCTCAGTCGCCTGATGGCCTGTTTGTCTGAAACGCGGGCGCCATGTCAAGTTGCGTTTATACTTGGGATGGGTTTTTTGATTTCTAGCGTCAGGAAAAATTTACGTATCAATCGAGAAATGATCGTATTCTTGATTTTGGCTGTTTATCATAATGTGGATGGAATGAAGTGGTGGTAAGTGACCGAACCCATCCAGTTCATGTCTTACGTAGTTTCTGTACCTACGATTCGCGCGTATCACGGACGAAGGAGAGCGGTATACGTATAAGATAATGTTGACAGGAGTTAGTCAATGATGTTGTTTAGCAAAGCGTATAACATTAACGAATTCACACTCACTCATCCACACATCTAGTGGTGCCAGCCTTAGTCATACAAAGCGGAGATTAATGGAATCTGAGTTGACTGACATTGAGTTGTAGTCTTGAAACAAATTGCAATTTTTTGCGTCCGATCTACCGCGCATTTCTAGTTGGCTCAGTCTGCACGCGGGTGATCTCCCAATAATCTCACGTTACGTATCTTTTGAAGGTGTACTCTGGTGCAACTATAGCATTTCGTGAAATGGCTGCGAGTGTATTAAATAGGCCTTCATATTTGTGAGTGGAAGGTGCTATCGCAATCTAAGACTGGTACAGCGAGACGCTGCTCATTTTCAGTGTGTCTGGTCCGAAGCAGCTGATCTCCCAAAAAAACGTGCGCTAAGCAGGCGTTTCATTGAGTAGTTAGTACTATCACATTCGTGGATTAATCCTGCTAATTATTCAGTTGCTCATCTCCAGAATGGCTGTTTTTTGCATCGACTCCCGCATCACAATCACTCACTTGCGGACGGATAGATAGACTTACATCATATCGATCGACATGCCGACGAACAGAAACACCTAGCAACTGGTTTATATGTATAATCAATCTTAGCTACGCAATGTACTTGGCGAGTGATGCGGCATCAGCGACTTCATCAAATCCAACTCATCCCCACGTCCACTGCTGTCAGTCACAGGATTCGGAGAATGTACTCTGGTAATGGTGAAGTCTACCATCCGGTTCCGCCCCTCTACGCACTTCATGATAGCTGTCATAACTTGTGGAAAAGGTTGCAATCGCTTTCACTCACACAATTGCCAACTCTTTGTTCGCTTTAGTTACGGCATTGCCCCTCCGATATCCCAACATATCTGCAAAGCCATACCCAGTGTGCCAACACCTAGTGCAACGCTCGCACGCGCAGAATGACGGCGAGAGTGAAAAATAGGTGTTTATATGAGTAAAAGGTGCCATCACTGTAATAACATAGCCCCACTATGACACTCCACCATCCATCAATTTCTCTCTGCTCAGAGCGATAGTTTTTCTCTATCATTCTTCAATCACAATCACTCACCTACGAACGGACAGTCATACCGTTGAACCCACAGACAAACCCACTGACAAACCCACAGACGAATTGACCGACGCATAAAGTGAGTGATTTATATAGTACATCAGTAGAGCTGGCGCACACCACTCCCGCGCATCAAACGGGAAGCGTGCAAAATGAACTCGATCGATATCGATTGTTCGCTATCATTCGAACGGGATGCAAAAAGGACACCTCCCAGAAAAGGAAGAAAGAGACGACCCGTGGATTTCATTCCTCCCAAATCAATCTATATCGATTAACCTCACTTTGCATGCTTCCTGTTTGATGAGCGCAGTAGTGCGCGCTAGCCCAAGTAGCTATATGTACTAGGATTGAGGCTCTTATCAGTCACAGTTCGCCCATGCACAGTACTGCGCGAATCGGTAGATAATGTGGAAATGGCCGATACTTAGTAATCGATATCGACGAAACTCGTATCGCATAATTCCACACTGTGACACGAGCAACACTGAGCGCTAGCCACCCTAGCATCTCCATGAACATCCATCACACTTCGTGAGCTCAGGCAGCTTGGCGGTTGAAGTATTTTGTTGCTACTGGTATCGCAAACGATAATGTGTACACTTTCTGAGCTTTTAGTGCTGGAATGGGTAGTTAGTCAAGTGGTTTTTTTACCGCTACTTACCATATCTCCATAGACCACCATCACTCTTCGGATGCAATGATGCTTTAGCGGTCTATATATTTTTTTACAACTGATATCGCATAAGGAATGTGTGTTCACCCACTGATCATGTGATATATGGGGTGTGGTAATCATTGTGATATTGAGCAATAAATGGGACTCCGTCAATCACCTGTTATCACCTCATAACGGCCTTTATTAGGCGCTATCGATTCCGTTTCCAGTCACCCTTTGTCAGTGTCCCCGCCTCACACCAAATACCACGCATCAGTGCCAGCGCTCACACTGTCACCTCTAGTAAATCGACGAAAGTTATGACGCTTGTCTTACAACGCTCTTTATCAGCCAATTTCAGCTGTTATCACATTGGACCACCCACCCACGTCTCCTTTCCAACCCACGTAGCACTTTTAAGTGTCAACACTCCATCGTGAAGTCGAATATTGCAACACATTTTATTGATATGCCCGTGCCCCCCTCAACACACCTGTGCGTGTCGGCACCCTAGGATCGACCCGAAAGGCGAAGCGAATTAGGCGACATTCGCCTTTGGAAGCTCCTTATCAGCCCTTAACAGGTGCTAGCACTTTTGGTTCACCTATATCACTTGTGAAATTCAGGAACACAGTTTTGCTGCGACGCGAGATATGAATTTCCGGTCAAACACACACCAACAGACACACTTAGCCGATTATATATGGTAGGGTAGTAGGATGGCAAGATAGAAGGAACGCCTAGGTGTATCTGATTGCGCGTGTTGACCGGTAACTTATACTCATAGTCCGACAAAAACAGAATTCTGACCCTCTTGAATGGTGCAGGGGTGGGCACCGTAAGTTAAGTTAGTGATCAGGTCTGATGATGACTGATGTGATGAGAAGCGTCGGTGGGTACGGTCATCAAATGAGTTGCTGCCTTTGTATTAATTCTTGAAGGAGGAGTTTACGATAATATGATTACCTGGAATAACGGCAAAGCGTGTGCCATCGTCGCGGCGCGAGGGTGAATTCTTAACGCATGTAGAACATGTTGGTGAGATTGCGTCCCACCGTCTCAAGATGGCCCACAACCATCTTCGATTTAGATAGAGGGTGGGCGGTGGCTTTTACGTGTATGAGAGGCATGATATCGACTGGGATTGAGAATGATGGAAAAAACTCCCATCGTAAAAACAACCATATCGGATGATATTATCACTTTGAAACTTATCCAAATGCTTGCTTTTGAGCTGCAAAGTCGTTTAAGCCGAAGGTCAAAAGGACTTTATTTTCGAGGTTTTCAAGAGTTTTTTTTTGTTTTTTCTTCGCACTTATCTTCTTCAGCACTTTCAAAGTCTTTATGGGTGCGACGAGGCACGAAAATTATAGTGAACTGTGCCTCCAAAGGCACACTTCGTGATAATGAGATAGGTAGATTTACTTTTCGGGACAGTAAGTCCTTGGGTGTCTAAGGGTGGTGGAACGAAAGTGAGAATAGCCGATAGGGGCTGATCGGGAGCCCCGAAAGGAGAGTGTCACCAAAGTCGTTCCGTCTTTTCAGTTGACCATATGGCGCTGACACCCACAGGGTGGGACAGGGTTATTGATGATGGGTCGATGACGATCTGAATTGATAACGGTAAACAACATTCGATAAGGAGCGTCGGATGGCATGTGTTACCGAATCTGTTTCGCTTCTCCGGCTGAAAATGTTATGTTTACATTCACAGGAATCGCAATGTACGGGACCTCAATGGTGAGTTATCGAAAATGATAACGGCTTACAGGGACTGATAAGAACTATTAGGAAGTGGATGGATTAAAATGCGGTGCAATGCTCACTACTACTATACGACTGCTATGTAAATGCGCCTGATGCTGTTCCATTGGGTGAACATATTTTGCTATGTTCTGATATCTTCTGATATGTATCGACTGCTAGACTGCCTAGCGTTCCAAACAATACTGTGCTATAGTCTAACTGATTACTAAATATCTGATGGTTACCAATAATCTAATCGCTCACTACTATTATAGAGTGTTAGAGGCTTTTCCGGTACAGTTCGTATCACAACCGCTAGGCAGGGCGTAACCTACGGACTTGGATGAGAGTGTGTGGGGTGTCAGAGACTCTGATACACTCACATCCAAGTCCGTAGGCCACGCTCTGCTTAGTACTGTGATACGGACTGTATCTGAGTTCAATTCGTCCGCACTAATTATATTTACAACAGGATTGATCAACTACTAAACTATTAATATCTGTTTGGTGTTCAATACGACAGTTGAATTCAATTCGCATGCTTACGATCTAACCCCGTGGGGTGATAAGATTAGAAACATTCGTCGCAAAATTCAGATGACTGTGTTCAATCAGACCTACATGAGCTCAATGTGCTTGGATAGCTCGGGTTCGAGGAGGTGTAACTCAGTGATGGTGACCCTGGAGACCCAACAAGAGTGTAATATATGTAGATATTACCCAGAATTATCTACTGAAATGAGGAGATAAGTCGAGTAATCCCTTCAAGAGAGTAGAAAAATGAGCAACAGCCCTGCTCTATCATTGAAAGTCTGCCGCAATGATCGTCACGCCATGTGGTTGTTCACAGTGCCTGGTGAGAAGCCAGAAGCCGTAGGCCACGCTCTGCCTAGTACTGTGGTACGTATTGTATCTGAGTTCAATTCGTCCCCGCACTGATGGTATTTACAGCAGGAATGATCAACTACTAAACTATTCAATTTTCTCATAGCAATAGCTGTCAATGATGCGCTGCGGTGAAGGATTGATACCCGATCGCAGCTTGGGTGTTATAGCCCATTACCTTCCATGTCATTGGCAAGAAACTGTATCGACCGCTCAGCTGCTCGCACCCAAAAACGGTGGTGGGTTTCTGCGCGTGTCACACTGAACTATGCGATGTCTGGTCGATCGATATGTATTATCAATATCAATGAGATTCATAATGTACAACTCTACTGTGTGATGCACTTAGTTTTGTACGCCAAGCGAGGTGGTTGTGGGAAAAACGGGATAAAAATTTTACTATTATATAAACTAGCTGGCCGGTAGTTGGTCTACCTCTGTCAAAGATAAGAGTCGCAGGGTAAAGGCAGACCCCCGGCTGGGGTGGGCGGGGCCGAGCTGTTGCGCTAGATTCTTTGGCTCTGCACGCTCCAGGAACTGACACCCGCCTCGGTAAAGGTAACAGCCTATGTGGCTTGGGTCGAACTATCCATCCACGGTAGGAGATGTGATATCCTGATAATCCTGGAATGTGCCTTTAATAAGTCGCAGTCAGATTCGCCATTTATTGGGTTGTGCACAGAAGGTCGGAAACGGATAATGGGCAGCATCATGTAGGAATACATCCGCCGTCCTTGATCTATAATATATTTCGTTCACATAAGTGAAAAATCCAAAAAGTTACACGAGATCCTTGCCGAAACACTTCGCTCTTAACCGCCGTTAAGATTATGTATAGCCCCCCCCCCCTATAAGTGCAGTATGAAGCGGACACATCGCGTAGCTGAAATGGCATCAAAGAGGAAACGTACACATACAACCGACTTTCAAAAATCGAAACTTGTGAAACACCGCAGATAAGGATCAACTACTATCCCTGAGCGACGCGGATGACAATCATGGTTTAGGAAAAACTGGAGAAAAAAGAGCCGGTTAATCAAGCAGAAGTGAATGATGAAGGAAAGAAAAATGATTTGAAGGAAAGTGCGCAAACGAAAGATGATCATAAGAAGGAAAACACTGCGGAAAAAGTCGAAGAAAAGAAAGAGGAAAAGAAAAAAGTTGAGCTAAAACCCAAGCAAATCAAGCGAAACGAGAAAGAGGTATCTTTATTCACATATTTTCGAAATTACGACAATAGAGGCGATTTAACTTGACATAAGAGAGAAAAATTACTGTCCCGTATTTCGTGGTAAAGCTTCGTGAAAAAGCTTAAAAATTATGAGCACGAATCCACGTACGTGGCACTGTTACGAATTATTCTAACCATTTTAACCAAAAACCTCTATAGTGTTCATGTCTTTTGATATGGAATTAATCGTTCTTCGACCAAAAAGCGGAAAAAGGTAGGTAAATGCTACTTCATATTGGATCATCTCCACGCTGCACTTCAGCTTCTCAGAAATTCGAATTTCCCTTGACTAGCAGCTGACGGATCGTTAAATAAAACTTTGAAAAAGTCATCATGACTTAAACCTTTATTGATGGAGGGGTCAACGTGGATTGTGAGGGAGACCCGATTTTATATTCCATGACTCAGTGATAGTGTGCCGCACAACATTGCTCATAAACATGTAAAAACATAACAGACATGGTCAAAAGCATGTGAGTATGAGCCTAAACCTTGGGAAGAGAAAGGAGTTACGGGTAACTGAACCACTTAGAAGGCCCTCCTTTGCACAAGCAAAATGCACCATTCGTCTCAAAATTCCGTGCCTTCCCTAGAATTGTTTAAAAATTCATACTCCCCTCCTTCCACATTTGATGCATCTGCCATTTTCTGCTTCAAGAACGGAGTAGTAGAAGCGTCCCTCGCAAGCTTTCACGTGTATGCAAGTATGCGATATAAAAAGTGAAGTCGCATCTTGAATCGACTACCTTTTTTCAAAAGAGCTCACGTCTCCATAGGTCCAACTGACGTACATGGGGCTTAATAGCAGACCAACTGAATTAAAAATTCAATTTGTGAATAATCATCTTAAAATCAGATGAGTCTAAAATGTAGATTCGGATCTCCGGTCTCTAATACTCAATGTATTTGAAGGTGCTCCTTAAACCATTACACTACCGGTAATAAAGGGGGCTATGATTATCCTTTTGTTTCTCTTTCGTTCATCACGTCAACAACGTCAGTCGTAGAAGAGGGTAGGATGGTGAGTTTGTGGTTGCCATTAGGGGAAGGATCCTGTTTTCAAGTTCTCGGAAATTATCCTCAGCGCTTCACCCTTTGAGCGTGACTCCTTCCTGTAGATATTCGGATCCGCGGTCCTGAATCGTCACTTATAGAGGCATGGCTACTCAACTGGATCTTTCTGGCGGCATAATCCATCGTAACATGAGGGGATCACTAGTAAGAAGAATACAAAAACGGTGCCTTTTCGCGATTTTCGCAGCCCGAGTGCCAAGGATGAGCGACAGGGCAGTCCATGCGTCGCCGACGCTACCAGTGCTTTGGTGTATTATAGGGAGTTGGTCGCGAGCTGTGTAGTGGGATTATTGGACATTTAACGGATGCAGTGGGTACATATCGATCACGAGAATATGAAAAGTCGCGAAAGGATTAGAGCCAAACATTAACTCGACTCCGTACCAGTGCTCAAAGATCGGATAAACGGCTAAGCAGTCGAAAACTTGGAGAATAAATAGTACAGTAAAGCAAGGTAGGGGATACTCAAAACAGCCGGTTTGCAGTTCAAATAGCATGCATTTGCATCGATTGCGATTGGTTTTATGAATCGCTTATTCTTGATTGCGTGAGCACACATCTGGTGTTCAGTTACCCCGTTATGCTCGTGTTTTAAGGAACGGATTGCACAAGGAAAAGAAGTAAGAAATAAAGGAGATTATCCGACATTCAATGATGTTGAGAGCGACTGGGATTCGGACAAAGAGAAGGTAGTTATAAGCTATTTTCACCGCTATTCGGCTATTATATGAACCAGTAACTTTGTGTGTTTGTTTGTCGGTATCTGCCGGTATGTCTGTCGTATGCTAGTATGTCAGTCTTCTATCAGCCCTAAAAGTTATTGTGATATGGGAGAAAAAACATCCCGTTCTGTAGAAGCACTGTTGCTCTTGCGCAAATGCGCTGCCCCAATCAGAATTAGACAACTCGTGCGCGATCGTCGCACGCCGCACGTGGCCGCGCGATTTTTCCGTCCTAACGACATACACCCCACGAATAGACATGGATGGCAAAACGACATACTTCGCTTGGGGAAATAGGTCCGGAGTTCTTCAAGGACGGCAGAAGCGGTACTTTGGGGGCTCAGTGAAGCAGAGTACTTTAACACGGAAGTGAGAAGGGCACGGTCCAAACGAGATGCTTTAAATTTCCTGAAAACTTGTAATTAATATCTGTTTGGTCAGTTTAATTCATTTCGCATGCTTACGATCTAATCCCGTGGGGTGATAAGATTAGAGACATTCGTCGCAAAATTCAGATGACTGTGTTCAACCAGACCTGCATGAGCTCAATGTGCTTAGATAGCTCGGGTTCGAGGAGGTGTAACTCAGTGATGCTGACCCTGGAGACCCAACAAGAGTGTAATATATGTAGATATTACCCAGAATTATCTACTGACATGAGGAGATAAGTCGAGTAATCCCTTCAAGAGAGTAGAAAAATGAGCAACAGCCCTGCTCTATCATTGAAAGTCTGCCGCAATGATCGTCACGCCATGTGGTTGTTCACAGTGCCTGGTAAGAAGCCAGAAGCCGTAGGCCACGCTCTGCCTAGTACTGTGATACGGATTGTATCTGAGTTCAGTTCGTCCCCGCACTGATGGTATTTACAGCAAGAATGATCAACTACTAAACTGTTCAATTTTCACATAGCAACAGCTGTCAATGATGCGCAGCGGTGAAGGATTGATATCCGGCGGTGAAGGATTGATATCCGATCACAGCTTGGGTGTTATAGCCCATTACCTTCCATGTCATTGGCAAGAAACTGTATCGACCGCGCAGCTGCTCTCACCCAAAAACGGTGGTGGTTTCTGCGCATGTCACACTGAACTATGCGATGTCTGGTCGATCGATATGTATTCAATATCAATGAGATTCACAATGTACAACTCTACTGTGTGATGCACGTAGTTTTGTACGCCAGGCGAGCTGGTTGTGGGAAAAACGGGGAGTCGACCATATACTCATAATAAGACCAGCCTTGAAAGCTGTGAAGGACATCAAGGTACTGCCAGAAGAGGGACTCGCCACTTGACCCACTGGCCCCTTTTAGCAGTCAGAATATCTCCAAGAAATCAATTCAAGATCGATTCAAGGGGAAAGGGCGGAACAGGAGAAGTCTTCCAGACCTATCAGTTTGACATGAAGACTTAGAGCAGAACAGCTGAGATAATCCCAAGATGCGCAAAGGAAACGCTGAGAAACTCTAGATGGCTTCAGGAGTGATTAAGAGGCGTGGTTCTGGAACGAAGAGGTTCAACGGGGAGTGAAGCATAAGAGAAGTGCACATAAACGTCGTCAGAAAACCTGGAACGCACAAGATAGTGAACGTGCTCAGTAGTGAAGGAAAGTGAAGGAAAAACGTAATGAAATAGCTGACAACCGAGAAGTGGAACCCTGTTGCCGCCGTCCATTTTCAAAAGGGGCCGGCTGGCATAAAACAAGTGAAAGCTGCTGAAGGAGATGGCTCTTATAAAGCTCGGAAGTACTCTTTCTCATCAGGAATTCCGCCACATATAGTCTTCTCAGAGCTCTAGCTTTCATTTGCTTGACCCACTTCAGGAGTTCCCATTACCCACATTACCCCTATCACTATCTTTAATAAGCGTACCGTGCGTAGATGGCCCTAACAGGTGATTGAGCACAGCATTGAGGGAGTGGAGTATTGGGTTGCACCAGTGAGTTCATGAATGTGAAATCTATCAGCTACGGCCACCTTTATCAAGGCAAATGCTAAGTCTCCTTCTCTCCTCCCCCCTAGCTTTAGTCATACACCATCGTGGGGTCGCCGTTCTTGTCAGTTGTAGCCTCTTTCTTCTATCCAAAATATCCTCCTCCGTGGTTTTCACTTCTGTGAGACCGATCTTGATGGCGTCCCTCCACCTCATCTTTGGGGCTCCTGGCGGCCGCTTGCCGGGTACCTCAAACTTTATGGGCTTTTGATTGGATGGCCTGTCAACCTTTCAGCAGGTGTCCATAGCAGCTGCTCTACTCCAGCTAGACCGGAGCCGTCTTCATAATGGCTCCACGTCCACGTTCCTGATACTGTCGAGTCCTGTCGAGCCCAGTCGCAACACATCTCAGCATCCTTATTTCTGCGTATGGTCGCTGCCTCTCGTTATTATTTGTTTGGGCCAACACTCGCTACCATAGAGCTGACCTTACCAACGATTTTTACTCCAATGAAACTTGCCCTTCGGAGTTCTGGAGCACTCTCGATAGGTGGACTTTCTCCATTCCAACCATGCCGCACTATTCGGACCTTAACGGCTTTGTCCACCGTACTCTCTGCTTCTATCACTTCCCAAAAGTCGAGAATCCTGAGCTCTTTTTATGATTTCTCCGTAGCCACGATGGGCCCTGTACAGTTTTCGGAACTCGGGATCTCTGTCTTCTTCACGTTCACGTTCGAGTCATTCTCTGCTAGCCTTACTTGCCATCTCTTCACCTTTGCCTGAAGTTCCTCTCCGTTATATGCTATCACGGCAATGTCGTCAGCAGAGAGGATGGTCTTCAGTGATTTCATCACGAGATCTTTCACCTCACCATCCAAGATGAACTAGAAGCAGGACACTCCCAGGTGTCGTGGAAAATAGCCGCTTTAGTACAACCCCCTCACGGCAACCGAATACGACCCCTCCCCCTTTTTGACCTCTACAATGCCAGTATTTGTTGCTGGATTGCATGGTTACTGTGTTTCATTGCTATATATCCTTTCCTGAAGCAAAAAATATTTATTCTGCAACATGCATCTGCGGTGAAATATCCTTTGCTTCTCATCTGCTTATAAAAGTTTAGATTTCAGTGCTTATCGTCGACTTTGGAGGTACGACCCCTCACCCTTCTATCTAGTCAAATACGATTTCCCTTCGAAGAATCCTCGACTCTCCGTGTACCCTGACGAGAAGAGGAAGGGGCTTAGAGCTGAAGCACCAGCTGATGTACCTCTACCGTGATTCCTACGTCAGTTGTCAGCCTGCGTGAGGTGCGTACGACTGCCTCAGCCCCTCGTTCATATTGTGTATTAAAGAGACTAGGTGCTCTAGTATCTGTCGTTCTCGAAAAGAGCTCCAGATTACTGGTCCGGGTACACGGTTGAAGGTCCTCTCAAGGTCAAGCAAGGCTAGGTGGTAACAGGTCCTATACTTCTTATGGCACTTCTCCATTACTTGTCTGAGGATGAAGACATTCGTGATAGACGGCTCAGACATAAACCCGAACTGTTCCTGAGTGATGGTGACGAGCTCCTTTAGCTCTTCAAGTTTCCTGATCTAAGATGTCAATGGATTGAGTGGCGACTGGAACGTTCGCTTGCTTCTCCTTGTGTTTGAATATGAGCATGAATATTTGAATACGGGAACTATGGTACAAGTTTCCCACGCATTCGGAACTTCTCATCTGGCCGACACCATGTTGAGGAAGCGTGTAAGCCACTCTTTCCCGTACTTTCCAAGTGCCCTCCATGCTTCTATTGGTGGCCCATATGGACCAACTGTCGCCCCAGTCTTCATATTTCCCAGCATTGGGCGAACTTTTCCCTTAGTTCAAGGGGGATCTGCCCAGCCGCAGCCCTCTTTTATGGCCTTTTCTTATGAGACAACTCATCTTTCAGAGACCCGTTGTACTGTTTCCGGCACCTCCTCTTGAACGTGACTGCTTCCTCAAGAAGGCGTGCTTGCTACACTCAAAGGCCTTTGCCACTCTTATGTCTTGAGTGGCCCGATGGAGCCCTCCATTAAGCCGAAAGTCGAACTTTCCACATCTCTACCGTCCAGCTTCTCGTACAGAGCATCAATCTTCGTGCTCTTCGCTTTAGCTTCGGCAGTTTGGCGAGCATCTCGCAACTTCTGTAGTTTGCGAGGTCTTGTGCGTTTCACGTTTTCTGACGACCCCGTTGAACCTCTTCGTCCCAGGACAACGCCTCTTAATCACCCCTGAAGCCATATAGAGTTTCTCAGCGTTTCCTTTGCGCATCTTGGGATTATCTCAGCTGTTCTGCTCTGAGTCTCCATGTCAAACTGACAGGTCTGGAAGACTTCTCCTGTTCCGCCCTTTCCCCTTGAATGGATCTTGAATTGATTTTCTGTAGATATTCTGACTGCTAAAAGGGGCCAGTGGGTTAATGGGCGAGTCTCTCTTCTGGCAGTACCTTGATGTCCTTTACAGCCTTGAAGGCTGGTCTTATTATGAGTATATGGTCGACTCCCAATTGTTTCTCTCCACTGCTGTATGTCACATTTGACTCAATCGTTTCGCTCCCCGTTATGGATCTAATGACTTCGTTTAAGTTTAATTAGAACTTGTCATAGTGTTCGGGGTGCGTACAGTCCAATATGCCTCTTCAGTATCCATCTTCACCGCCTTGACCGCGATAGCTACTTCAATCGGTTTGGTGTCCCCACCGTTGTAGAAGAGTTTGTCTCCCTCTCCGATCTTCTTTGCCTTGACGCTTTTCCAGCGTGTCTACTGGAGACAAGGACGTGGATGTTTCGTCGCATCATCGGATAAGCAAGTTCTAGAACTTCCCAGTCAGAAATCCTACGTCCACAGCCTCTATTCGAATTAATTTCTTAAGCCGAGGTTGTTCACTCCTCGCATGAAGAGCACAGAACTCGACGGGGCTTCTGCCCATAACTTCCTGAAACGCCTAACATTAACACTGCTCCTTTGGCAACTTTGAACATTTTGTCGTGACTGGACTTCTCCATCAGCCTCTCCGGCCTGACACTGGTAACTTCACCATCTTTGCAATTTCTTGTAAGGTACAGTGTGTGGCTCGGCAGGGATCAAACTTTATGACTTCCGGGGTGCATATACGAGTCCACACTCTTAATCACTCGGTCATGCGTGCCTTCAAAGCAAACGCTGAGTAAATCCTATCAGCATTATCTTATGCGTAGGAGCTCCTCACCAGCGCCGTGTGATATGCAACGCGCGAGATATATCGCACACATTGAAATCTGGTGCTCTGTAAATGCATGGAGCAGAATTACTTCGTCAAAGAGCTGAGCGCTGCTGCTCTTCTGGGACTCAACCCTTCCGTGCAGCGAGTGGCGTTTACGTTTATCATCAGCATCCATCATCACCAAGTATTCGCGATTCCCTCGATTATGCACTGACTCGAAGTCAACAAACACCTTTCTTCAGACAGACTAGTTTCCCGAAACCCCGGGCTCACACAACTTCAGCTTCGGGTTCAATTTTATCACCTACGCAGAATCAGGCAAACACGTTCGATTTGGGTGCAAATTGATGCAAGCTCCCTTTGTAGATGGCTACCACTACCATACGCCTTTTTCTTCCTTGTATAAGATAGGATTATTTCAGAAGAACAAGAAGGAAAAAGAAAACAGCAAGAGATCAGAAAAGAATAAACGTGATGACAAGGAAAATTTGGCAAGTGTGAAGAAAACACAATCAGTTTCACAAAACATGACTCCCTTTCCTGTGACCATTGAACCAGCGCAAACGAAAGTTTCTGCGACAGGTGGCAAGTGGACACAACATATAAGCAATCGGGGCGACAAGAAAATAGTATTCAAGGTCAGATGCACTAATAACAACGAATATCGTGTGAGTCCTGTGTTCGGGTTCGTCGATGCCGCCGGAAACGCCACCATTGAAGTAAATAGATTGAATGGAGCCCCGAAAGAAGACAAAATTGTGATACAGTATGCTGTGGCTCCAGTAGGAGTAAGCGATGCTCAAACTGCTTTTGCTCATCTACAGCCCACAGAAAACCTCACCGTCAATATTGTTGCGTCGTGAAATTACATAGACTTGAATGAATCTTGGGAAATTTCCATACACTTTGAACTTTACAACATACTTTAGAAACTCATGCTTACGTGCAAATGCTTGACTACTGTGTAATGCTGTGTGCATTAAATGCCTGAAGTTTCTATGTATTACGTAACACTTGGAGCTACCAATGTCGAATTAAGGGCCGGAACGGATAATGAATCACTCTAACGAGTGGGTAACTCTACAGGGGGAAATTCCATGAAACCACGGATGTTTTATTGCCGTTATGATCCTACTATATATAATTCGCTTAGTATGTCTGTGTGTGTGTCTGTGTGTGTGTGTGTGTGTGTTTGTCCGTCTGTCACGAAATTCATATCTCGCGTCGCAGCAAAGCTGGGACGCTGAATTTTGCAAGTTAAATAGGGGGTGCCAAGGGAACCTCAGCGGTGGTGGACCGAAAGTGACAGCAGCTGATAAGGGCTGATAAGAAGCCTCGGAAGGCAAATGTCCCCTTATCCGTTTCTCCTTTCGCGTTGATCCAAGAGCGCTGACACTCACAGGTGTTGTGCAGGGTGGGACGGGGACATTAATGGTGGGTGACCCGCACTGATAACGGTTGATAAGATTCGATAAGAAGCGTAAAAAGGCTAGAGTCGTCAAATCCGTTTCGCTCTTCGCATTGATCCCGGAGCGTTCATACTTACAGGTGTTTTGCGGTGCGGGACGGGTACATTGATGGTGAGTGATCCAACTTAGTGACGGTTGATAAGATTTGATAACTAGCGTAAAAAGGCAGGAGTCGTCAAATCGGTTTCGCTTTTCGCATTGGTCCCGGAGCGCTGACACTCATAGCGGTTAAGCAGAGTGGGACGGGGACATTAATAGTGGGTGGTCCAAACTGATAATAGTTGATAAGATTCGATTAGGAGCGTGAAAAGAGAAATGTCACCAGGGCCGGTTCGTTTTTACGGTTAACAGTGGAATATTCACATTTGCAAGTATTGTAGGGTACGGGGACCTCAACGGCACTGTTGGGTACAGGGGGCTCAATGATAACGGCTTACAGTGGCTCACAGGAACCGTTAGGAATTGGATGGGATGAAATCCTTCACATTGCTTGCTACTACTATACGACTGCTACAGCAAAAGTGTCTAATGCTCAGTGGCATTGGGTGAACATATCCTGTTTATGTTCTGACATCACTGGCCGTGCATCGACCGGTGAATTGCCTAGCGTTCCAGAAAATGGAGCATTTCTTTTGATACTGCGATCTACATTGATAATCATGATACAACTTATATTTGTGATAGCAAAACAAGCGTTTCACTCGGAATCATTTTCTAATGCGACACTGGCAGCAACACTGGGTATTGACCACTAGACAATGTAAAATTCCAAATAGTGAAGTATGTTTACGAAAACGATATACATTGATAAGCGGGATATGAATCTACCATTGATTGATGTGTAGGAATTAGATGAGCAAGTGAACAAATCGTGACCAATCGATGCAGTCGAATACAAAACTATCGATCTCTAAACAATCCAATTTCCCAATGATGACCGAAACCAGTTGGCTCGCGCACACTACTGCGTGCGATTCGTGTCGATGACGTGCAATCGGGTTCGATGCAAAGCGACTGAAGTATATCAATACCGAAATGCTTTTTATCACGCCATCTCTGTTTTTTTCCAATTCAGTAGCTCAGCTGAAAGAGAGGAAGGGAAATTTCTGTTCAGTTCCATACACAACTGTGGTCGGGCCGATCAAACCCATTTTGAACAATATTGCCAATCGTGGTGTGCGCCCGCCAACTGGTGGATATTAAGTGATGTTCACAGAAAATACTGTTTCCGGTAAACCTGCTAACGCCAGCTAACAGCTACTTTGTGAAGTCCAAAACTATCGAACGGTCAAACTATCTGAACTCCCAATTAATGCTTCTTTTCTAAACAGCTTGGCGAAGCAGTAATAGATGACAACTCTATCTGGCCAATAAATAATACTTATGTAGTTATCAATCAATCACTGCAGTGATGTTCCCGATCTCAACGCAATTTTTAACATCTGGATGTTGATCAATGAGGGCAAAGAAGGTTGGTTATTCGTTTGAAGCATTTTTGCTTCATTTCTAGCATTTCTGTCGGAGTATTTGTGGAGCAGGCTACCACTCCAGCGGTAAGATAAATGGGGACGTTATGCGCGGGGTCTGATTTTCGCAAAGAAGCTGTTATGCTCACTCGGTGCGGAAGAGCGACGCATTTCGATGATAAAAGACAAACAATAAATAAATATGTAGATAGCTGTCGGCGAGCGTACACTGCTGCGAGCTATTCATGACAATGATGCGAAGAATAGAATCGATTGACACAGAGTGATCAGTATAACCACCGAATTCTTTTCCTATTAATCGCCTCTGCTGCTGTTTCCTCTTAATTTGAAAGGTATACACGTGCAGTGCAAATTGTTTGTTTTGAAAGAGCATATCGACAGATGTACCGATCTAAGCGTACTGGCATAACTTCGCCATGAGAAGCACGCAGTAGTAAGCGCTACAGAAACGAAAGTTAGGACGGTCCGGGTTCCCATCGTATACTTACCGTCGAATTAAATGCTTTAGATCACAGTCGTTGAGGATTCACTCTTTCTCATACGCCACCCTAAATTGCGTACTCAAGCTACTATATACAGAAGGTGCCAAAAAAGAGTTCTCCTCCACTTTCAACCCTGCTTTAGTCGGACTTTAGCAAATTCTGACGACCCCTAATTTAAACGGATCTTACTCTATCACTCAACTTCGTAACAGCATTTTGTATGAATAGGATCGGGAGCTCATTCCGAGTGAACATGATGTGTCATCTCAACACGGCGAAACGCGAGATTTCGTCACTCTCTTTCACAATCTTGCTAAGGTCCGTTCACTCTAGGTACCTGAAGCGATTTATATTGGGTGATGCCCTTAAGTATTCCGTTTTTCCAGGCTTCCACCATCCTACGTTTCCAAGAACCATAACGTGTCATTACCACTGGAAACCTTTTAAAGAGGGGTTTGAGGTGAGAAAAATAACACGCACTTCGGATCATAGCAGCAAGAGCTCTGGGATTTCCATGAACCAAAGTACCAATCCTTAGGGAGTTCCCCACAAAAGACATGCCACGGAACCTAGCTTCACTGTTTTAAAGGCGCACCACGCGATAAAAAAGTGACCATGTTCGCGCTCAAAAATGGAAGTAGAACCGGTGAGTTACACGCTAGTAGAGAAAAAACCAGCAAAGAAGACCTAGAACATCGAAAATGGGAGCCTTATCCTCAGAGAGTCGGACGAGGACGCTGCCGTAAAAATGGGCGTCGGACGGTTTTCCGAAAGTTGACTTTTTGCCATCCTCTATGTTTCGATCGATAACAACCACTTAGCTGATTACTTTGCTGCAACACTTTATTGTTATTGTTTATTGTTATGAATTCATGTTTTGGTGATCAAGAATATTGTGTCTACGTTCATTAGCTGTGTCTACTATACTCCATTCTTCTGTTTTCCATCCAGCTGTTTCTGGACAAGGTGAGTGCTGCACAGCTTTTTCTTTGAATGTGTTTTCTGCACCGCGTTTCAGTTGTCTAAGTATTCAATTTTATTTGACATGATTTTCCTTCTTTAAAATTGCACGTTTTTTACCCGTTTCCTGTCATCATCGTCTTTTAGTTCAACCAGCTGTTACACTGCAGAGTCTTTGATGGGTTCCTATTTTTTGTCAGGAACCCTCTTTTACATTGTTGCAAAAGCTACGGTCAAAGTAAATAATGCATCTTCATTGCTCTAGTAAATTAGAATCTTTTCGTCGCCTTTCATGATGTATTCTCAAATACTTTTGGGCCCCTCCGTTCTGGTTCTGCTTTGTTTCTGAGTTGTTAGATCGGCTTCTTTTGAAAGTCAAAATATTGCTGCAAGTAGGTAATTGACTGGATGTTTTGAGCTATATTGCTGATCCATCCCTTTTTGGCAGCCACCACAGGCGATTTCGTGCTAATTATGCCGTATATTCGTGTTATACGCTTCAAATTACCTCCATGTACAAGTTTGAAGCCCTCTTGGAATGTTCCACTATAACCACCTGTTGCACCCCATAAGGATTTGAGCTGGTGGGGTTGTTACCAGACTGGGAGATATTGTCAGTGTTTTACACAAAGACTCTTTGTCTTACAGTATAATCACAGTAGTCAGTTTACCAATATGGATGTCGCTTTTCTGGATCAATATTATACCAGGTGAACAGACTCCTTGGCTGTGCAACTCGTTTGTTATTACTCGAAATCACTCCCGATACACCCTTTATCCTGCACATTATGGCTCACCGCCTAATCGATACGTATATTTGCCTTTTTGCTTGATAGCGCAACTGCTTGATCGATTTGTGTCATATTCATTTGCACCACTAGCACATTTGCTTACAACTCATGTGCGACCGCCAACTAGACCCTACGTTACCCTCATTTTCGTTTTTAATGGAACGAAAAAGCAAAACTGCCATCAAATGGCCACTTTTGACAATTCGTACATATATTTAATGAATAAATGTACTCATTACAAAGCTCTTATTGTAGTCTACTATAGATGCTAAACTAAACAAAAGAATAAATATGGTCGTTCAGAAGTGATTGAAAGCGGAAACAAGTCCTAATCTTGCTTCAAAAAGGCAGCAAGTGCCTATTCAGGCAGAAAGTTAGAAGGTGAGAGCAACTGCAAGTGATTAATATGTACGATATTACACGTTGAAATATAAAACCATATATGCACATCTATAATGATTCCTGCAGGAGCACCTGCTACAATAGATGCGTGAAAGGCCCGAACAACGCTATCTATTAGGACGAAAATGAAAAGTGAAAACGAAAATGAACCTGAAAGTGTCTTACACTTCATGTGAGACGAAAACAAATAAATAGGCCTCACCTAAGAGGCGTTTCATACAGAATAGTTGCCATTTTTCTCATGTGCACACCAATGTATCTCTCATCGTCCGTGGAATCACTAGATTCAGGAAGCAATAGGATCGGGAGCTTATTCTGAGTGAATATGATGTGTCACCTCAACACGCCAATATCCGAGATTTCGTCACTGTCGTTCACAACCTTACTACGGTCCATTCACTCTAGGTACCAGAGGGGATTCATACTGGGTGGTGTTCTTGAATATTCCGTTTTTCGGGTTTCCAGCACTCTTCGTTTTCAAGAGTCAGAACGTGCCATCACCACTGACCCCCAACGGAGGTGGTTTGAGGCATGAAAAATGACGCTTCGGATCATAGCAGCGTCGTTGAAGCTGCAAGGGCTCTGTGACTTCCGTAAACCGAAGGGCAGATCCTTGGGGAGCTTCTCACAAAAGATCTACCACGAAACCTGGCTCCTCTGTTTTAAGCGGACCTTGATACCGTAGGTGCTCTGAAGCCCGACTGCGCTTATTGAAGTCCGTATCTGGATGAAGGTGAGAGTGGTGAGTCTCAGCTTGCTCTTGCTTCTGAAAGAACCATTCGGGAACACTTTGCCCCACTATTTTGTCTCTTTCGTTCCCCCATGTTTTGTATACTTTAAGAATGTGAGCCGTGAGCAAAATTACTTTTTTTTGTACTCTCTATACTTACCTAAGCTGGATCAAGTAAGATGGTAGCGGGAATTGTGTGGTGCTTGGAGCGACTTGTAGTGTTGGCGGTCCGCTGTCCTTTACCACCAAGCTCCCCCACCTCTGCCACCGACCCTTACACCGTCTTATGTTTGAGTTGAGTTGTCTTCATAATGTTTTTCTTTAACTGTTTTCCTTTGAATGTTTTTTTTTGTCGGGGGTAGCATTGTAATAGTTTATGTGATATTTTCTGTCTTGTGCAACCGATAGCAGATAGTCAATAAAGAACTAGGCAGCCAGTAGGGAGACCAAGCGGCCAATAGATTGTGCTAAGGAAGCCATCACGAAGACAGTTAACATTCCGTTGAAAGTTTGAATTTCACTAAAGTTCCAAGTATGCTCAAATTCACTATAGAAAAGATACCGCGCTCCACCGCTAGGCAGCGTCGCTCATGCCATGAAGCAAGGCAGCCGCATGAAGTCATTACATGGCTTCATTACGGGTTTGGCCTCAGTTTTTTACCGTAAGCACTTAATTTCCTTGATGTCGCATTGGCTGGCTGGGTAGAAACTACAGAAGAAGCGGGACCTGAAAAAGGGGTGGGGGAGAGTTGTATTATAGTGTTAGCATGTGTGTCTGTTTGACTGAAAATTCAGATCTCGTGTGGCAGCAACGGTGGGATCCTGAATTTTAAAGTGATATGAGGGGTGGTAAAGGGGCCCTAATGGTGGTGGACAGAAAGTGATAGCTGCTTATATGGGCTGATAAGGAGCCTTTAAAGGCGAGTGTCGCCAAATCCGTCTCTCCTTTTGCGGTGATCCGGGAGCGGTAACACTCATAGGTGTTTAGCAGAGTTGGACGGGAACATTAATAGTAGTGGGTCATCTGCTTTGATAACGGTTGTTGAGATTCGATAAGGATCGTCAGAAGGCAAATGTCGTCAAATCCTTAGGAGCGTCGGGAGACAAATGTCACCAAGTCCGTCGCTTTTTCGACACACAGTAGAATGTTCACATTTACAGGTGTTGTATGATGCGGGACCTTAATGACGACCTATCAAAAGTGATAACGGCTCCACGGAAGCTGGTAAGAGTCGTAGGAAGTGGACTGTATAAATTCCTGTACACTGCTTACTGTTATACGGCTATAGTAAAAGCATCTGATTCTCTGTGCCATTGGGCGAACATATTTTGATGTTCTGATATCATCCGCTGATTTATCGACCGCACAATTGCCTAGCGTTCCAATTACTGGTGCGCGTCTTCTGATACTGCGTTCTACATGGATGATCAAGATACAGTCTATATTTGTGATAGTCAAGCAAGTGATTCATTTCCATGTGGTACCATCAGCAATAATGGGTGTTTACCGCTAGACTATGTAAGATTCCAAATAGCAGTGCATATTTGCAAAAACGATAACCATCGATAACTGGCATATAGATCTACCCATAATGTAGGAATTAGATGCTCAGCTAGTGGACAAATTTCTGCCAATCGATGCAGTCGAATACAACTTTGTCGATCCCTTAACGATTCGACCCTCCGATAGTCAACCACTTCAGCCAAAGTGATGATTAGTGAATAAACAAAAGATACTAGATTGTAACGGAAGTCTTGTAGGATATTCCAAAAACACAATACTTCTTGTTTACTTCGAGACAGATTTAAGCGGTTCAGGAATACCAGTTGGCCGGCGCACACTACTGTGCGCGATTCATGGCGATGTTGTGCAAAATGGGCTTGATCGACATGATCACCGTTGTGTATGGGATTGGGTGGTTTTTCGTTCCTCTGTCTTCAGCTGAGCTTTCAAATTGCAAAGAAGCAGGAGAGGTGACGTGATAAGAAAGCTTTCGGCAGTAATATGAGCTCACATTCTGCTACGTGCGCTCGTCGCGGGCGGCTGGTTTTTGATTGATGGACCCTTCGCCTGTGCAAAATCTATCTGACAAAACTGGTGTATTCTCACAATTAGCTGCTGATGCCATGAGCTGTTCATTCCTAAGTACGGACAGTATTCGGCTGCTGAAGGAGATTCATAGCATACTTGTCAACAAAGCGCCAGAGACCCTGCCACTACTTGAGCGTTTGGTAAGTTCAATTCCATTACTCTCCCGTGGTGTCGTAGAGGCTGACAAACGTCAGCGGTCTATTGTGCTGTTCGGTGTGCCTGAGGCTGAGGAGAACGTCGTGCCTTCTCGGCGTCAGGCCCAGACCGAAACTTTTGTTGCCAATGTTCTCGATACCCTGGACGTTGAGACGCGTCCTTTTGAGATATACAGGGTGGGTTCCAGGGTCCAGGGAAAACCAAGATTAGTGAAATGTGTCTTTTCATCTCGGAAATACCTGCTGGAGGTTTTGTCACGTGCATGGAAATTACGATCGATGCCGGCCTTTAAAGATGTATACATTCGTAAATCGATGACCGAAGACGAACGTCAGGAAGAGAAAGAGTTGAGAGCGAAAGCGCGTATGTTAAATGAGAAGGACTGTAAAGGTAAGCGGACGTATGTAGTTTACAAAGGAGAAGTCGTGAAAATCTCTGGTATTCCTATGTTGAAAAGTAGGAAAGATCCTCATCCTCCTTTCCGGTAAGCACACTCTCTGGACCTTCCTTAAACGTTGAGTGTCTGCTCATCAATGCTCGAAGCCTGGCAAATAAGCTACCTTATCTTCCTTGTCTCTTGAATGTCTCAAAACCTTACATAGTTTTCGTAACAGAATCCTGGCTGAGTAATAGAGTTTCGGATTGCGAGATCAATTCGGGTTTCCCATATTTTATTTTGAGGAAAGACAGGTCCGGCCGCAAAGGTGGCGGGGTATGTGCTTTGATTCATAGTCTGGTGTCGTATGAGCAAATAAGCTTTGACAGTAGCGGCCTAATGTCTGATTTGATATGCTTTTATACTCTTTTACCAACTAGGCATCGATTTATTCTTATTTATCTCCCTCCCAATGCCACTTGTGCCCAGGACGACCTTCTCATATCGATTATATGTGATCTTGCCTGTGCACTGCCTCTATCTACCACAATAGTCGGTGACGTGAACCTGGATATCAATTGGAGTAACCACACCGCAGATAGACCTTCGGCGGGTAAATTTTTATCGATTTTCGATGCGTTATCCCTTATACAATAAGTTGATTCTCCGACCCGCCAAAACAATGTTTTGGACATTGTCCTTTCAACCGAAGGAAGTATCGCACGTGTGCACACCCTACCCCCATTAGCGTCATCTGATCACAACTAGTAGCATTCTCATTGGTGGAACTTGAGCAAGCGGAGCACACTACCCCCTCTAGAGATTTCAGGCTAATGAACAGGGATGACATCTCTCATCATCTCTCACAAATTGATTGGTTAAGTATCTTCTCCGGCTATGTCAACATGGATGATGTTTATGCCAGATTTCGTGGCATTATTCTTGCTTTGATTGACCAGTTTGTTCCCCTGAAATGTCGTAGAAGAAAAACGGTGAGATACCCTCCGCATATTCGGAATCTAATCAAACAAAGGGATAGGGTATTCTGGCTAAATGAGAGCCCCATGAATTCCAATGTACTTGCTGAAATCAACAGAAATCTAGATCGTCATCTAAAGCGTTTCTCGGCCTACAGAGTCAAAAAAGTGGCGGAAAAAGGCAACCTGAAGCACCTGGCTGCCTTTGAAAAACAATCATCAAAGCAAAGCCAAAGCACTTGCTGATTATTTTGAAAGTGTGTTTGTACCCCATGCAGAAATGAATAAGACTATGCCACTACTTACGAATAGAAGTTTGGAAATCCCAATCATTACACCAAGTGACGTATATAAAATCCTTCGCTCTCTTAAGCCCTCCCTTTCCCTGACATCGGACGGTATCCCACAGTTATTTTTCAAAACCTTTGCGAAAGAGTTGGCTCGTCCTCTTGCTCATATTTATAACATGTCGTATATAACGTATTTCGTTTATAACATTTTTTGGAAAAAATCGTCAATAGCCTTCTGCTTGATTTGATTACTCAACTGAAATGCGTCCCTAGCGAACAACATGGGTTCCTCCCTGGGTCCTCGACATGTACACAGTTTATAGATTGTACACACTTTTGGATTGAAGCTCTCAATGCCGGCCATAAAGTTAATGTAGTATATTTTGATTTGTCTAAAGCCTTCGATACAGTGTCTAGGTCTGGTCTCCTGATAAAACTCGAGAGCACTGGCATTCATGGGGCACTGCTACGGTGGTTTCGATCTTACCTCGAAGGTTGGCAAATGAGTGTAAAGTGTTCTGGCTATGTGTCGCCGCCTAGGAGCTGTACCTCCGGAGTCCCTCGAGGAGTAGTCTGTCTCCGCTGCTATTCCTCTCGTACACTTGTGACCTTGTGAACAATATTGAGATTGACAGAAGGGTTCATGTTGTTGCCTATGCTGACGACATTAAAGTTTTCGTCGCCTTCGACGAAGATAGCAGAGTTGAAGCTCAAAGGTTACTGAATCAGTCCGTCGCAAATATGGTCAACTGGTGTGCTAAATGGGGCCTGACAATCAACCTCAAGAAAACGCACTTACTCTCGTTAGGGTCACCGGAACTCGAGATCCGCTTTCCTGATGGCGGTTTTAATGACCCAGCTTAATTCCATCAGAGATCTCGGAATACCTAATAACATGAAGTAGGGCTCCCACATCGACGAGGTCTCAAATAAAGGGCTCAAGCTAGTACACTTGCTTTTCAGAAATATTCCCTCCTTTGACGCCAGTTATGGATCAAGCTTTATAAAATGTATGTTCTCCCTGTCGTCGAATACTGTAGCTCTGTTTGGAGCCCTTCTCCAGTTAAGGACATCCAGAAAATTGAGAAAGTTCAGAAAGTTTTCACTCGCGTACTTCTACAGGGCTTTTCCAGATAGGAACTACCCCTTACCCTGCCCTCCTACCAGGCACGCCTACAAAAACTGAATATGAAAAGCCCCTTTTACAGACGCATAGAATTTGATTTGATTTAAGCATTCAAGTTGTTGAAGGGCGAACTCCTTGTTAAGCCGTCCAGGTACTGGACCTTTCGACCGATGTCTGGACGAACAGGTGCCTTCCCTATCTACAACCTCAAGATGGGCAAGTGGCGACGCGAGCTCAGAACCAACTCTTTCATAATTCGCATGACGATATGGCCGGAACGGCTGCCATCTCATCTTCTTGGGCTCAATACTTCAAAAGAATTCAAAAACAACATTAGAAAGGTCAACGTACTAGACATTTTGGGATCGCTGATGTCTCTCGAATCTGCTATCCCTCGTTACTCAGCATGTCGTTTTTGACTATAGTAGCTTACCAGTCAGCATGTCGTTTTTGACTATAGTAGCTTACCAGTCTTCGGCCCGCCTTGTATAGAGTGATCCCATTCCTGCTCCGGTAGGAGTAGTGATAGAACTCTGTTATCTCTCCATGGCTCTCATCACGTTTACACTGTTGGTCCTCCTTAGGAATCCGAAGGCGGCTGTCGATGCTTACTAGGATGCCAATAGTCTCGCTTATGACACCTACCCGGCTTACCATTTCCACGTGGGTGGTCGGTATACCCGTGTTGCGAAGTCTCGGTAAGCTCACATGGCTCCGCCTACGGCTGGAGGGCATCATTGCCGGCTGATGCGGCTCTGTGTCATAAGGTTGATTTCAGCTGTGTGCAAGATAACCTTTTGCTAAGACTTTTCTACTTTCCTAATTGGACCATTCAGTAACTCAATACTGTCTCATTCTTCACTGTCTCATCTCTTTATCTTAGCATCACTGCAATGCGGTCCGCTTGAATGGTAAGCTCATTCATCCTTTCTATATTTGCACGAAGTTCTTTACAGTCTAGGCGATCCTCACATCGGTTTGGTTTTCTTCTAATCTCTAGCTCTTTGTGGCGTAGCAGTTACGTTCATCTTGTTTTATTGCTTTACAATTTGGTTTAATTCTTATGTCTTTGTTTAGTTTTTTTGATCATGACAGCTGCTACCTCTGAGTGCCTTCTGCCTGATTTGTCATAGCGCGTCTTCTGGGCGCAATAAATAAATAAGTAAATAAATAAATATGGAAGAGCCGCTTTTTATGAACTGGTTTACATAAAAAGATCTTATGTCAGAAACTCATCGCTGACTTGAATCCATCTTCTCCCCACTTTTGGGGCACATTGAAACTCAATTAACATTTTTCGATCTGAAAACGGAACATTCCAGTGCGCGCCCCGCCCACCGCATGCGGAGCTCCACTTGGTCAATGTATGGTCTTTACTTCTTGTGCCATGCCCTACCCATCCCACGCTTGTCCCCATCTCCACAGGTCGTTTTTCATGTAATGTCCAAGCTCCGCCCACCACCACAAACACTCCGCCCACTGTGCCCAGAATTCTTTCTTGACCTTCAGAAACTCATCGCTAACCTAAATCCATTCTCTCCCTCCCCCACCCCCCCCCCCCCCACGTTTGGGGCACATTCGAACCCAAAACAATTTCGGTCTGAAAACGGAACATTTCAGTGCACGCCCCACCCACCGTGGGCGGAGCTTATTTACAACAGAATCCACCCCCCCCCCCCCATATTTCTTCAAAAATTCAGGGGTCCAGCTTTGTTGCGACGCGAGATATGGATTTCCCGTCATTCACGTTTCAAGGCTCCTTATCAGTTGCTATCACTTCCGGTTCCTTACCACTATGTCCCCTTACTACCCCCTATAACACTCTAAAAATTCAGGGTCCAACTCTACTGAGACGCGAGGTATGAATTTCGTGACAGACAGACGGACGGACACACACACAGACAGACAGACATACTTAGCCGATCATATATGGTAGGATGGTAGAACGTTCTCTGGGCTTTCTAGCTAGGTATATATTGACTCGCCAGATTTCGTGGAAAAACTATTAGGTGTTTGCAGAATGAGTGGCCAAAACATAACTGGCCATAAGTTCGCTCAGACACAACTTTATTTGTCGAAATAAAAACCATTCGAATCTACAGAGTTCTGTCAACGATCTGGTAAAGGAAATTTGCCACCACGATCAAATTCTGGATTGCGAGATTTAATAAAGTCAACAATGACATTTTTACCCTGCATAGTATCGGCGAATTTCTTCTGACGCAGGTTTGCATCGAAATCCCGGAAAAAGTGGTAGTCCGTCGGGGATGGACTGAGGAATGAGGGGGGTGAGGGTGAGACCACTTTTTCCGGGTTCTCAGTGCAAGCCTGCGTCAGGAAAAATCGCCGATAATATGCATGTTGAAATGCCATCGTTGACTTTATCAATTTTCGCAATCCAGAATTTTATCATGATTGCATGTTTCCTTTACCAGATCGTTGACAAGGTTGTGTAGGTTCGAATAGTTTTTATTTCGACAAATAAAGTGGTGTCTGGCGAAGTTATGGCATTTTGAAAAAAGTGGCCTGTTTTGGCCATTTACTCTGTACACACCTAATACAATGCACACACCTCCATCAAGCTGCGTTGGGCAAGGGAGCATCATTGTAAGACCATGTTATTGTAGTAATACATCCTACTTATACGTATAAACACCTATTTCGTAATCTCGCCATCGTTCTGTGGTGTACTGACGTTGCACTGGTCGTCAACAAATTAGGATGGCATGTAGTTATGTTTAGTTGTTGGTGGAGCACTGTTCTTTGGATAATACCGATCATACAGTGGGCAATTGAGTAAATGAAAACGATTGCAGTCTCTTTTATGCAGCGTTCATCGTTTTGGAATTTGCGGAATTGCAGAATTGCAGAATTGTGGAGGTCGATAAAGATACGCATCGATTGGGATAATTGCGGAATTTGCGGAATTGTCGAAATGCAGAATTGTGGGATTTGCGGAAAAGCATTTGATACGTATCGATTGCCACGCTACGAAGGGAGGAGAGGATTATAGAAAGGAAAGCGCGGAACAGTGGAATTTGCGAAATTGTGGAAATGCAGAATCGCGGAATTTGCGGGAATGAAGAATTGTGGAAAGGGATAAGATACGTATCGATTGGGAAAATGGCGAAATTTGCGGAATTGCGGAAGTGCGGAATTGTGGAATTTGTGGAAGAGCATTAGATGCGTATTAATTTCCATTACGAAGACACGAGAGGACTAGGAAAACCATGAAGCGAGAGGATTCTTCATTTCCGCGAATTCCACAATTCCGCAAATTCGACGATTCTACATTTCCGCAGATTCCGCAATTCTCCCGATTGATACGTATCCATTCCTCTTTCCACAATTCCGCGAATTCCGGAGTTCTCCCAACCGATGCCTATCTAATGCTTTTCCATAATTCTGCAATTCTGTAATTCCGTGAATTCCAAAACTGTGAAGGCTGCCTTACCATGTCTTGGACGTCATAGTAAGCTATCGTGATGCACACAGAGAGTGAATAGCGGATGAAGGATTTTACTATCATGGGGTGCAGCCGCAGAACCCTAATTACTATGATTAATGGAGACACCAATGGATGATTGCACTCGCATAAGTGAAAATTTTTTAAAACTGTACTTTCCACCTTTGCTGAACCACATCGCTGAGTTACTCCTTTTCAGATTATCTTATCGTGATCCGAATTAGAATGAAGCAGCACATGAGGCGTAATGATCAGATGTGATCAAACCCCATTGCGGAGGTTCCCGGCTTGTGGATCTTGTATAGGCTATGGATCATGTGCATTTCGGAACCGTTCAGTCATGACTGCTACTTTATAGCCCAACTCTTTCGCTGTAAACAATTTCATGCTTCCATCTGCGGTTTGATTCAGAAAGCTCCTATCAGTGCAGCCTTCGAAAAACACCAGACTTGCTTTATGAGAATAGCAGGAGAGTGAGAAGATGTATCGTTTGATACATTATTGATAAAATCAGTCGAGTTACAGCACAGTACTATGCGAGTACCACAAAGAAACTATGTAATGGGGAAATTGCCGATACTAATGAACCGATATCGGTGATGTCGATATCGCACAGTTCCACATCGTAATAAGCACAGTACTAGACGCTAGTCCAACTGGCATATCTACGCATATCTATCACTATTTGGAGTTTAACGTAATTTAGCAACCAAAACATCCAGCTACTACTGATATTGGAGTACAAAGTGAATTCACTTTTCAGGCTCCTAGCGCATGAAGGGATCGTGCATGGAAAAATGGGTTTCTCTGTTACCAATTTCACCCTAATTTGGCGACTCTTGCCTTCCAACGCTCCTTATCGAATCTCATCAACCGCTATCAACTTGGATCACACACCGTAAGTGTCACCGTCCCATCCCCACAAAAGACCTAAGAGTGTCGAGCTCCAGGATCTCTGTGGAAAGAAACGGATTTGGCGATTTTCACATTCTGACGCTCCTATATTACTTGTGAAATTCAGGATCCCATCATTGCTGTGACGCAAGATATGAATTTCGTGACAAATAGAGACACAAACACAATATACACAAACGCATAAACATCCTCAAACACATACACACAAACACATACAAACACCCACAAACACATACAAACCACACAAACACATAGAAACGCACACAAACACACGCATACAAACACACACATAGTTAGCGAACCATATATAATAGCACACTTACGTCTAGCGGATTATATGCAGGGTGCAGCAAAAGTATTGACCACCTAGACTTCTTCTAACTCTGTCCACAACTAGTGACTAGTTTTATAGGTATGTCTTTAATGCTCTAGGGATTTTTATATTTTCCCAAAAGTTACCTGTTGTTGCTTAGTTTCCGCATCATGGTTACTACTATAATAATATGGAGCGTGCCTTCGTGGTTGAGTTGCACTGATGCACCATGTTCAGTAGAAGAATTGCGGATACGCTTTTCGTCCAACTTAGGTCTATACGACGTACTGCGAAACTATTCAAAACAGGTGGAGGGATAGTCAACCGTCCTCGTTCAGGTCGTCTAACAATGGTAACAGCGACGAGAACCAATGTTGAAAAGGTTTGTAAAAGTTTCGACGAAATTCAAGTAGTTCAGTGAGAAGAATGGTCAAAAAAGTAATACTCAGTGAAAAGTGGGATAGAATGATAGATCATGACAAGCTCCAGATGAAGTGTTATAAGATCTACAAGGCTGCTGGTTTGACGGAGAAAAATAAGGAAGTGAGACTACAACGATGCAAGGATCTGATGAGGCGCGCTACAAGAGGAGCTCTCGTCATTTTATCTTTTCCGACGAAAATATCTTCACGTTAGAGGCCCTTGTCAACAAGCAGAACAATCGGGTTCTGTCAAAGGGTCGTAAGTCTGCTAATTCTGCTGGAAGCCAGGAGGATCTGTTTCGCGAGCATCGAATTCAACCAGCGTGATGGTTATTGGCTCACCGGTAACAGGGAATATCCATTTGTCTTCGTAGATGCGGGAGTCAAAATCAATCAGGCGAATCGTTTCAGTGGTTTCATCAAGAAGCACATACATCCCTGGTTGGCATCGCACTTCAGAGCCAATCCGTATGTCTTTTAGCAGCATTCAGCCTCGGCACACAAGGCAGGGCTGGTAGAACAGTGGTGCAAGAAAACCTTCATGACTTAATCACCTCGCAACAACATTGGCCTCCGAATAGCCTGGATCTGAACCCGCTTGACTGATCCTTGGAGCATCTTAGAAACCAAGGCTTTTGCTTGCTCTAAAGGAAGCATGGATCGGTTCGATCAACTACTCCCTGCGGCGCATGGTAGATGCTTGCCCTCGCCGTCTCCGTCAGTGTATTCAGACCAAGGGCGATGGAATCAAACTTTAGGCACATATTATGAGTTGTTGATCAATCACTTGTACTTCAAATAAATTTTACGTTGATTCGTAGTTTTTCTGACTATATTTAGATCTAGATAGTTTTGATTTTAGATAGCTGCTGATTATCAACGCAGCCCGCGATGCGAAAGTTACTACTAGGATGCTGAGTTATGGGCAAAAGCGTCGGTGTCGGACGGGGCTCGAACCGCACTCCATGCGAGTGTATCCAAAGCATGAAGTGCGGGTTCGGATCCCGTCCGACACCGAAGCTTTTGCCCATAACTCAGAATCCAAGTATAGCAATTTAGTCCAGCGGCTAACACTTTTGCCGTTGTATGGTAGCACACACATTTAGCGAATTATATGATATACCAGTCAGATTGGCCTCGCCGCCCCCGCAGGGTGGCTTTGCGGTTTTCTGTTTTGCAGCGAGAATATGCGGCTTGTATAGTATATTGTAAGCAAACCTCCAACTTTCATCGGCTTTGGTTGGAACTAAGAGACACCATACCCACCTATATCCCTTGCCCACTGAAGGCAGATCCCCTCCAAAGAGTGGCAGGATTCGATCCGAACACAAAAAGAGAATTGAAGCATTTAGGAGTACAAAAGTAGGGAAGATGGAGCGGAACGGTCAAAAAATTCGAGAAATAATACCCCCTTTCCACCGTTGATCCAAGTGTGCAAGGCACAATCGAAGATGGGCAAGCCACGTTCAAAGAAGCGGCAGTAGTTGGAGGTCTCTCTTCATGAGCTCGGAGGCCTCCATAGTACCGAGGACAATCAGCTACTTTATGAGTGTTGTACTAATATTGGAATTGTGGCCAGGCTAGGCTTGGAACTCATGTACTCTGTAAACATGGTTTGGCCCCAACCCGATCTTGACCTGCCCGACCTCCACAGACGCGTGCCTAACTTGCTTGTTGCGTGCTCCCTTCACTTCGGTCAGTCCCTACCCGGTCCTTACATGCGCGTATACAGACCCTTTCCTAATTTGCCCGACTTTCAGACCTAAGCGAGGGCCTAAATTCGTTTATTCATCGATTTCGACGAAGCCCCGCCCTGGTGGGCGGAGCTAGGCCTAGAATTTATGTGCTCCGTACACCTTTGGCCCCGAATAAGACCATTAGTATGAGAATCGCTACGGATCTAGCGGCTATTCCTTGCCCTTATGTGGTTGACGAGATTGCAATCTCCCCTGTAAAGCGCATAAGAGATCTTGGATTTTACTACCCCAATACTCTTGGCTTCTCTATACACGTTCAAAAGCGGTGCCGTCAGCTCTCATGCGCACGAGGCATATTTTCAAGACACTGTCTACGACGAATAAGTCCATTCTGCTCAAGGCCTATAAGACCTATGTTCGACCTTTGGTCGAATCTGGTGCCACTGTGTTTTACCCGTAAGGAGAAAGGATATTAACGCTCTGGAAAAGGTACAAAACTTTATTATATTTATTGCATGCACAACAGGTACATGAAGCATGAACTACTAAAATAGCACCAGCGAGCAACACAACTCAGAGAACAAAACGTCATCATGCTAAATTTAACAAAAATGCAAGACAAGGCAACTAAGCAACATAAAAAAAGAAGAGAAAAATAGTTTTAATATGTTCCAGTGTCAGATGCGAAAAAAGTAATCCATAGCAGCATTTACGCCGAATACTTGTACACTGCCTTTTTGAACTGATATATACTCCCAGGCAAGCCAAATCTCTCGGCACTTCGCGCGTAATATAGTTTTTCGAAGTAAGAGTTTTCACACTCCAGATTTCCGAAGGCTTTTATTAGGAATAAATATCTGGGACTTAACGCTGGAATCAAGGCGCAAAATCTTTGATGTGTGCATGGTATATAAGCTCCTGTACCAGATCAAGGATTTTGGCTCTCTTAGTTCCTATAAGATGGTTTGGTCTCGTACCAGAGGCGGAGAGCTGAAGATTTTCTTAAACATTTCCAAAACCAATGTAAGGGCCCGAAGCTTTACATATAGAGCGGCTAGCTTATATAACAGGTTAGCTAAGAATGTAGCCTCCTTTGACAACTTTAACCAGTTTAAGCAACGTCTGACTAAAGTACTAGGTGAATGCATGATGTCATAGTTCCTTGAGGTTCAGCAGTTCACTTCTGATTGATAAAATGCGTGTATTAACTTTGCAGTGTTGTATACCCTGACTGTGAATTCTGAATTTTAATTGCTGGTTTGTCATGCTTGTTGATGTTCCGTGTTTTGATGTTCTGTTAGTTAACTCTTTTTCACGCTTGCCTTAGTAACGTAGGAAACATTAACATTGACATGTGTTAGTCTCTACGCTATGTCCTACCTCTACAGGCTCGTTCCTAACTTGCTTCTTGTGTGCTCCCTACACTTTGGTCTCTTCCTACCTAGTCCTTACTCGCACGGCCTCAACAGACCCATTCCTGACCTTCCCGATTTTTGGCACCCAGGCGAGGACTTGAATTTGAGCACCTATCGATTTCGGCGCAAGACCCGCCCATGGAGGGCGGAGCTGGGCTTGATTCTTAGTGCTCTGTACACATGTGTTGGTCCTTACGCTATCCTAACTTGCCCGACCCCTCCAGGCTGCAGTTGAGATGTGGCCCTGCCGAATCCCAACTTACCCGAGCTACAGGCCCACTCTTAGCCGATTTTTTGACCATTTCTGCGCAAGCCCACTCACGGTGGGCGGAGCTGGGCCTAGTTCTTTAAGAGCTTCGTACGTTTGGGTCAGCCCACTATCCAATTCCAACATGCACGACCTCTCCAGGCCGCAGTTCAGTTAAGACGCATTATGTGGTGATCGGACAAACAGACACACACACAAACAAGCAAATAAAGACACCAAACTTGTGGTTTATATATAGTGTATGATAGTAGGATAGCAGGATTCACACTAGGTAATATTTCAGGTCCTCATCTATGCTGATCAACGCTTAATCAAGCGTGAACCTGCCCACGGAAAAGGCGGAATAGGTGCGAGGGAGTGTGGTTATTTGCATATCGTTGCTTCACAGAGAACATGGGCAAAGGAAAACGAAAAAGGAGGTCCATACAGCATTCAAAAAAGTAAAGCCTGTCGTGAAGATGCCTTGATGCTGAGTCAGTTCTTCTCACTCATCATTCGACTCTCCGGCTTCTTTCAAAGGCTATCTAGTGGATAACCCCAAATATGCCAAATCAGGGATTCGTGGACGCCTTTATTGCCACATGTGTCGCCCTGATGGCGGAGTATCCGCCTATCTCGAATCATTGGTGCGCACACGATTTTCTGATCGATGCGTATCTCCTTGTCGATGCTGGATATCTGAAGGTTCTAAGACGTTGGCTGTGAACGCAACACGAGAATAAATGCATGGAAAAGCCCTCTGTCCCTTTAACACGTAAGGGTCATTATTCCTTATCTCTTTGGAGTCGGTGAAAATATGTTTACGGAATTAGCTGAGTGTAATGTCGGGTGCGGTTCATTTCCCAGCTTTTTTGCCTCGCAAGAACTATGTTCATATCTGAGGTATGTACACAGTATTGCTCCTTCAAAGATAGCATACAAACGAGTGCATTGAAGGTTTCTCGTACTGTATCCGAATCACTGTCAGTTTACACTTTGCAACTATTATCATTGGGATTATTAAGTAAGTTGAATACCACACTCTTTTGTGCTCTTCTCTTGCTCTTTGAAAGCGTTTTCCACTACAATATCGATACTACGAATGAGTTTTAGGGATTGGATCTGTATGCAGTACAGTATACAGTCGCTCCTCCCTCCCTATACACATTAACCCTGTATGCTGGTCGCCTTCAGGACTAATGTGGGTCGGAAGGTGAAAGCATGTTCACCTTTTATGTCGTAAGCTCGCATACACGTAAAAGCGCAAGGAACTATTCCACGGCTTCGATCCTACAGCAAACAACGGCATAGCTTTTCTTCATATATTAGAAGAGGGACACGAATTTCAGCTCCTAGGGAGGGGGATCAACGTGAGTGAAACACGTTCCATGAGTAAGAAGGTTTTCAGAGAAAGATGGTTCACTCACCCAGAGCTTCATTCCTTTCCCGTTCCTGGCTGTGTTTGTCATGTCTTTACACGGTTGTGAGCAATGGCGCGCGATACGCTATCACCGTGTCATAGAACCAGGAGAGCGCCTCCTCCCTCACCCACGTTGATCCCGCCTTCATATCCTGTAATTGTGCCGGCGTGCCTGTTTGTGGTAGGGCTGCGTTAACAGGCAGCGAGGCAGAGTGGTACAAAAGGGACCGGAGATGATGCAGTCACGTCTTAGCGCTAGTCTAAACGCACCAGGAAGGGTAGGAAGGAAAGGGGAGTAAGATAAACAAAAATGTTCATCTCAAAACGATTACTTGAGGTTAGGTATTGCCCATAGCTTGCGATTCAGTGGCCGAGCGATCCCCTGGGTCACTCGATCAATATGTATCTTTTTTCCTTCCGCCTGGATCGTGAACTCTGAACAGTACCCTATGAGGGGTAATCGGTAGCGAGCGAGTAGTGGTAGTTTATCTTACCAGCTGAGCTATCGCACATTATCGAGCGATTAACACAATAGATTCATGTCACGGGAAATTGGTCTACATCGAAGGAGTCCATATCGCACAGTTCCACATTGTGATGAGAGCAGTGCAGAGCGCTAGCCCAGCTGGTATCTCTACAGATACCTATCATGATTTGGAATCCAGTTTCGCAGTCGAAACATCCCGTACCTACTGATATGAGAGGAGAGCTTCAGCTATTGATTGTCAATAATCTTGTCACTTACTATTGCGCTCAAGAAGACCACCACTTTTCGTAGGTCCAGATAAATTAGCTGTCGATCTCCCTTGTTACAGTGATATCGACGATCATTGTAAATGAATCAGGAGTGAAATGCGTTTATCTATCAGTCGTTCAAACTTCGGCTGAGATAATCACTATTGAGAGTTTAGATGGTCCAGGGATCGATAGTTTTGTATTCGATTGCATCGATTGGTAGCAACTTGTACACTTGCTGAGCATTTAACTCCTGCATGTTGATGGTGGATTCATGTGCCAGCTACTGATGTTAAGCTTTTTGCAAAATGCACCACTATTTCGAATTCCACATGGTCAAGCGGTCAATACCAGGTATTATTGCTGGTGTCGCATAAGAGAATGAATCACTTGTTCTGCCGTCACAGATACCAATAGTATCCTGAACATTCATGTAGATCGCAGTATCAAAAGACGTAACGCTAGACAATTCAGACAGATAGATCGGCACCACCTGATATCAGAAAAGAAACAGGATGTTCTCACTCAACGGCACTGAGCATCAGACACTTTTACTATAGCGCTCGTACATCATTAGGTTTTAAGAGAAGTTTTGGCCGGTTTTTAAAATTTCAATTTCGGGGGATCATAACTCGGCTCAGAGTGCATCTTTTCTGACAGAATGAGCACCTTTCGATTCGCTACACTCTTGGCAACATACGCATACCTACATATCTCAATTTGATGAAGGGCTGTGATTTATGTTGCGCGAAACGAAAAAAAGTCGACTCCACGTCGCCACTATTTCTAAACACGCTGCTACTGAAGGAGCTGTCCAGATGTTTGGGAAAGGGGGGCTTAGTTAGCGCTAGATCTGGTGGTGAATATGATGGACAAGTGAGGGATTCAGCCTGCAACTGCTTCAATCACTGGAAGGGGATTTGTGATAAGCATAACTGCCGTGAGGGGTCCCGCGGCACCCATTTTTTTTGGATTTTTCCAGATCAAGGCTGTTGAGGGCCATTACTTTTGGACATCCCCTGCAAGTATGGGCGCTTATCGATTCCTGCCGTTTCAGTAAGCGATTTGATCGATTGAAAATTCAAGCAGCTCGTTTTCATTTCTGCACCTCTGAAAGCAGAGACAGATGTCCCCTCCAATGCTTCACCCCCTCTGCTTGCAGTATTCGCATTTGTGGCCCTCTTCGCTAGGACTCGAATAAAAAAGAACTCGTGAAGTGAAGTCATCTTGAAAGTGCCATTTTCGCACTACTTTGAAAATTCCCTAATAATTCGAAAACCATGTGGCATTCCAAATAAGACATATATTAAGAAAGCGCAACTTTTTGTCTATCTAAGGAGCACATTATGTCAGCTGATTCATGTTGATGCGCTCTGATATTTGAATTTATCTTGTGAACGCGAAAAAGCGGCCAGAACTTTCCTTACAACCTAATAGTAGTGAACAGCATGTGCCGGATTTTACTCCCTTTCTTAACGGCTCTTAACAGGCTTTTTAGGCGTTATCAGTTTCGGTAAGTCACCATTGAGGTCCCCTTGCCCTGCAATACCCGGGGATGTGAACCTCCCACTGTCAGCCGGAAAACAGAAACGGAATTGGTAACATTGGCTTTCCGACGCTGCTTATCAAAAACTATCGAGCGTTACCGGCTTGGAACACCCACCGTTAATGTCCCCGTCCCACCCAGTGAAACACCTGTGAATGTCAGCGCCTTGGGATTGAGGCGAAAACCGAGACGGTTTTGGCGACATTTGCCTTTTGACGCTCCTTATCGAATATTATCAACCATTATCGAATTGGATCATCCAGTATCAATGTCCCCGTTTAACCCCGCTAAACACCTATGGGTGTCAGCGCTCTAGTATCAACGCGGCAGGCGAAACGACTCTGGTGACGTTCGCCTCCAAAGCTCCTTATCGAATCTTATTAGCTGTTATCACTTTCGGTCCACCACTGTGGGGTCCCCTTACCGCCCGTCCCCTATACCACTTGTGAAATTCAGTTTCCTAGCTTTGCTGCAAGACATGAATTTCGTGACAAACCGACGGATCCACACAAATACGCGCAGACATACTAAGCAAATTTCATAGAGTAGGATATCAGTTGTGGTATGTATCGACCACTAAATTCCCTAGCCTTCTAAATAATGGCGTCTGTCTTTTGACACTACAGTAATCAATATAAATGAGTGATCAAGATGCGATCTGGATCCCTATAATAATAGTTGCGAAGCAAGGGAACCAATTTCGGGCCATCAATGAAGGTGCGGGGGGGGGACGGGGCTTCGGCAAAAATTGTCGAATGTGTTCATCGCGATAACACCATATTCTACCCTGCTCAAGTATTCAAGTAGCATTTCTATAGTAGACTACCTCAGTGCTAGCCCATGGCATCCTGAGCGGAATGGGTTGCCACTGTGGTAGTCCTATGAAACTGCGTGAAGTATTCAAGTAGCATTTCTACTTGAATACTTCAAGCAATTTTGAAGGATAATGGGCGCATATACATAGACCGAATTATCAATCAGCGATGAGGTTTAGGCCGCGTTCATACCCAGATGAATGTTGTTTTCGGTGTATCGTCGCATCGGATTATCCGCGACTTGTGTTTTTTTTGGCGCTGCCACGTACCACCACGTCAGTCTATGTATATGCACCTTGACAGAAGCTAAAAATCGCAGATGCGCCGATGCGCTCAGTTTCTTGATCGATACGCATCTTTGACTGGACCCCGATCCGCTAAAAGTACCTTCATTTCGTTATGAACGCGGCTAACTGGCATTTGGATCTACTACCACTATATAAGAATTAGATGCTCTGAGTAGACGAATTGCTATCGCTCTGTGCGATCAAATCCAAAATTACTGAGCGCCAACTCTCTAACCTCCCAAGCGACGAATATAGCCCAAGGGTTAAATGATCAATCTGCGAAACCCGTCTCTGATCCGATATCAGTTGCAACTAAGGTTAGCGGCGTCTATGGCATCTCGACTTCCGAAAGAATGATCTTACATGCAGTGATGAACGACTGAATTATTGACCACCTATATGGCTCAGGCACTAAATGCTCAGCAAATGAACATGATCCCTACTACGATGTTAGTAGCAACGTTCGACCTCTAATCTACCTTGAATCATGATTAGTGATGAATAGTTGAGGGAGTACCAGTTAGAATAGCGCTCAGTACTGCGCTTATCGTAGTGTGGAATTATGCGATATAGGCTTCTTTGACATATGTTGGTTAAGATCGGTATAATCCATATTATGTAATTTACCGTGTATTTCGCGCAGTAGTGTGCGATGGCACATTTGGTAAAGCCAATAATCAAGGAAGCAAAATTTTGCGTGATACCATCATCGGGAAATCATTTCCTCATTGACCACTTTTCTCCACCGTCTTATCTTGTATGGAAGCAGATACCAACTGTGACGACGAAATTCAAATTTTGGAGAGGATTTCTTTAACCTTCTGCCTTGATGGCGTGCTCCTTTATGAGTTAAAACTTCAAAAAAAGGAAAAATATAATCCAAATGCAAAGTGTATGAAATCAGTTAAAATATTGCGAGAAAAACTCGTGCTGATTGCATAAACATCGACTCCATGAACTATGAACGTCTGTGTCCGACAAGAAAGACACATTCGGTCGAAATTCCATGAGCTTCGCGGCATATTACCGTCATGCCTGTCTAGGGTGAGCGCCTACCGAGCATGTTCACGGCATACAGTACCAGGCCGTCTCGTGCCACAATCACGGTACGCTTTCTTTGCCACAGGATCACCATGACCTGTGATCCCAAAAGCCTTCACTAGTGTACTTTTCATTTCGCGGAAATTCTTTAAATGTCCTCGGGTCTCCGCAGCATTATTGCCTCAAATTTTGCAGCGGTATGACAACCTTACCAATTGGACGCATGATAAGAGAATGTAGTGAACCTTGCAAGAGAGCATAGTAAGCTAGACAACTCCACCACCCGTAAACTGCACGAACTCTGGCATAGGAATGGCCTGTGCGTCACCGTATCTCCTTCCATTTGTCCAGTCAAGCCAAACGTATCCCTGAGCTCACACATTAATGAAAACTGTACACAGGAAAACATCCTGTCGCGCTGCCTTCATTTGATTTCTTCGTTTTAAAAGTTTCTACAACATTCTCGTCATTAGTTAATCACTACTCTTCTAACATCTCAGGTTACTGAGCGCGACATCCCACATAAGACTACCGTGGACTGTGTGCCTTTGACATTACAGTTAAACAGGCAGGATGCGTACAGACAGCCGCAACGATGCTTGTCATTCCTCTGAATAAAGTGGCTCATGAAAGTAGTAAGAGAAATTCCACTGACGTCTACCCCAGCCTCTTTGTTTAGTACGGTGGGATGTTGCATTCCAAAACTATAAATCAATGAGAGAAAACGAGATGGAACGAAATGCGGATTCGCCGTCTCATACTACTGGCCAAATCCAGACTATAAACAAAAACGCATCAGAAATCACATACTAATTGTCACTAATTATTCTTAAAGATTACCTACTCGTGACATGCAGAAAAAAGAGGACCAAGAAGCCCGATAAAGGTGGAATGCAAGCGAAACTCGGAAAACCTCAGTTACGTTTTTCATTTATCATTCAGGTTTTCTTGAGACAAGGTTATTATTGCCTAGCAGCGAAATCATGTGGTTTTAGAAATCTGGTCAACAACCGTCTGGTGGTGGATCAGGTCAGAAGAGCGATGTTGCTCCGAAAAGCGGCGTCAAAGAGGTTGGAAAAGATGAGGTAAGTCAAGCATCACACCTTGGAAGTGGTAATATTCCAACTTATCCCTCATGTGTTACAAGGTGCTGTATTTATCCGAATGTTACAAGGTACCGCATTTATTCGGCCATTGGGTACATGCTCCTCAGAGATCAGTCGAGATGTCGTGAAACTTTGGCACGTCGTCTTCGGAAGGGTGCCTGTGAATCATATCCATTTGGAAGTCTAAAATCGATACATATTAGAGAAGATAATGATTGAAGCGGAATTTCGAAAAACCGGTTTTAGGTTGTAAGGAAAGTTTTCACCGGTTTTCGCAATTTCAAGTTCGGGAGATCATAACTCGGCTCAGAGTGCATCTTTTCTCACAAAGTGAGCACTATTCCATTCGCTACACTCTTGGCAACATTATGCATACCTACATATTTCATTTTGACTGATGGCTGATGATTTATATTGCGCGAAATGAAAAAAGACGACCCCAAATTGCCACTCTTTCTGGACACACTGCTTCTGAAGGGGCTGTTCAGATGTTTGAGAAAATGGCGCTTAGTTAGCGCTAGATCTGGTGAATATGATGGACGAGTAAGGGCTTCAGCCTGCAGCAGCTTCAATTACTGGAAGAGGAAGTGAAAAATGCGCCTGCGCATAACTGCCGTGAGGGGTCCCGCGGCACCCGTTTTTTGGATTTTTCCAAATTAAGGTTACTTGAGGTGGTCAACTAATTTTGCTTGTTGAGGGCCAGTACTTGTAGATATTCCCTGCAAATATAGACGCTCATCGCCTTCTGTCTTTTGGGTAAAGCGATTTGATCAATTGAAAATCCAAGCAGCTCATTCTCATTTCTGCACTTCTGAAGCCAAGGACAAAGTGTTCCATCCAATGCTCCATCCCCTCCTCTTGCAGTATTCACATTTGTGGTCACCTTCGCTGGGGCTCGGCTAAACAAGAACTCGTAAAGTGAAGTCATGTTAAAAGTGCCATTTTCGCAGTACTTTAAAATTTCCCTAATAATTCTAAAACCTTGTGGCATTCCAAATAAAACATATATTTGAAAAGAGCAACTTTTGATCTATCTAAGGAGCACAATATGTAAGCTGATTCATGTTAACGCGCTCTGATACTTGAATTTATCTTGTGAACGCGAAAAGAGGCCAGAACTTCCCTTACAACCTAATACATACGAGGCTCATCCTGTGAAGTACGACACAACTTTGCATTAGAGCCTGCATTTTTAATATTTTCAATAATGTCACTCTGAACTCAACATTCAGGCTAAAGACAAAAAGGATGAAAAGAAATCAGAGATTCTCTCGCCTGAGAAGAAAGATGAAGAAAAGAAAGAAGGCAAGAAGGATGAGAAGAAGGAAGACGAAAAGAAGGAGGAAGACAAGAAAGAAGAGAAGAAAAAGGCTGAATTGAAACCAAAGCAGATCAAGAGAAATGAGAAAGAGGTAATTTCGGTATTTGATCCCTAAATTTGTTTAAAAAAATTTGCATTCTTATTCTTAAGGAACGTATAGCTCAAGGGAAGGAAGTGCGGAATAAAGGAGACTATCCGACATTTAACGATGTCGAAAGCGACTGGGACTCGGACAAAGAAAAGGTTTTGTGCAGTTGGCGAGATGATGTTATTCATTGATGAGCACAAGTACCTTTCTAGAAGAAAAAGGAGAAAGAGGAGAAGGAGAAAGAGAAAGAAAAAGAAGCGAAACCGGAAGAGAAGAAAGAGGGTGACAAAATAGATCTGGCAGAAACTAAGCCCACTCAGACTGCTTCACCAGAAACTGGTAAGTTTCTTCAGCGGAGAATATCACAAGACAAGCAATCACGTCGGCTCTGCAAGCGATGAACATGGCGCCTAGGTCAGTAAAAGTGACCTAAGAGAAAGCGCTGTCAGTGGTGTGAGAACGTATCTACCCATCCTCTTTTCAAAATTGATTGCATCATTTGGTGATCATGTGCTTTACATCTTTTTATGACGGATCCTGCTTCAGAGGCACTGGAAGGAGATGTTCACATTCGTGGAATATGAAAAAGGAGGGGTTGAGTAGTGCATTTGGTCAAATACTTAAAAATAGGATTTCTTTCGTATCCAGGATCTTCATCGAAAACATGCACTAGCTTCTGTCCCACATGAAGAGTGATGCAGGAAGCGAGTACAGCTAAGTCAGCGTTGCCCATCCTTCCTTAGTGCCCACTGCACCGATACGCATTTATGCGAGCACGCAATAAACAGCCGAGGAGCCTAGTAAACTCGAAAAGCGCTTTTCAATCATTTCAGTCTCACAGATTTTCTCTTTGGTATTCGCGCGATCACATAAAGAACATGTCTTTCTGGTCCTACTCCCTTAATCAGCCCCTAATCAAGGGCTAAAACTCGTGCTGAATTCATGGTAGTGCCACCCAGGCTTCAATCTCTCAGGTGATTCCACATGACAGGAAATGGAAGAGCAAGAACGGGAGAGGGAGGGGTTAGCTTCGCCAGACCGATGGAGGAATTAATTAGCTGTCTCGAATTCATTGCGAGAGATCAGGATCGAAAAAGGTTTCTCTGAAAGCTCTGCAAGCAATCGTATTTCAGAGCCTCAAAAGAAGTAAAAAACGAAGCATTTACGTCGCAACTCGATACTAAGTTCATAGGCTTCACCAATTACATTCCGAATAAAGATTTTTTCCACTTTGGATATTCTTGTATTCTAGTTACTTCGGTACATGAAGGTTCCCATATCCGCTTACTTAATATATTTACAGCTATCCCTACAATACCGCTCACATTTTTGGAACATCGCAGCCTTGCGACGGAGCTTAACGAGCTGATTCCGGAAGTGTTAAAGTTTGATAAAAAATCAATATTTAATCCATCCATAGCGTAGAAAGCAAAAGCGCGTTTTTGCGCGATTATTAGGACCATTGTGTAGCGAAATTTGTCATTCTATGCATTTCGTCATCGTGTCGAGGCAAATTCAATGCTTCTAATATCTTTAGATTTCATTCAGTTTGAACAGAGTTATGACGGTGCGACGGTTTGCGCGGATTAAACTGTCACGAGGCGTCGATTTCTCACAAAATGAGCGGCATTGTATTATATATAAAACGCTTTCGCCTGTCTGTACGTCCGTCCTTTCGCCTGTCACGAAAATAGGTACTACATGAACCCGTGGAAGTAGGGAGAAATTTGAGATGGGTAGGACATGGGACAGGGGGTAAGGAGCAAAAGGATTAATCAAGCTAAGCTCCGTGCACGATGGCAGAGTGTACGTTGAAATGGTCGGGCCTCGATCCCATTTGACTCTATAAAATCCAGACGTGGGTATGATGGGTTAACGGAAGCTGTAAGTTTCAGGAGGTGATAGAGGAGAACCGCGCGCAATGAGCAGAGAGCACACCAATGGGCGGTACTCGGCGGCAAAATCTAAAATTCGGCATAGATGTTAGAAAAAAATTGATGGAGACAGTCACCGTCTAAGCTTCCTTATCAAACTTGAAGCGAGTGAAGGTCTGCGCACAATTTGCAGAGTATCTCACTAGCAGATGATAACCACTGGAAAAAAATGCAATTTATTCCGCGAGATGCTCGGGTTAAGAGGAGTATGGTCTTTAGACTTCCGGCGTGGCTGCCTGTCTCTGCGTCTCCGTCTGTGCCATCTTGTCTCGTTGTCTGCGTCGTCTCTGCACCTCCTTCGTGCCACTCTGCCTCGCTCGAACGCAGCCACACCTTGCCGGCTCAATGCATGACGCTATCTGAGCAATCCGCTGCTTCCTTTTTCCGCGAATACGAATACTGAAGAAATAATGATACAGCCAACTCATTAGCATTTTCTCCACTTCTTTCTTCAATCCCCGACAAAAGAAGAAATGGTAGAAGCAGGACATTATGCAGATAGGGCCCTCATTGTTTCTTGGAAATGGGTAAAGTTGAAATGTCGCTGAAATGTTAAAGGAACCGGAAGGGGGTCCGAAACAAGAGAAAGATGCAAAGAAATGAGTATTTTGTAATGAACACAAGGTTCAAGGTTAGAAACGATAATAGGCGAAAAAACCCGGACTCAAAAGCGTGATGCTGCGGTGTGTATTTGCATCCCATTCGCATCAGCGCATCCATTCCGAGTTGTCCGCTGTAGGAGACGGGCCGTCGGCCAACGTTAGTTGTAGCACCTGACTCCCAGCGCAGCGGAGTGGCCATTCCCAACTACATTAGCATTCATGTAAGTACATCTAGAAACAATATGAGAAAGAACAAAGTAAAAAGTAAAGGAAAAACAAATTTAAATGGAAACATCTTCTTTTGGCATCATGTCAAGGCGTCAAATTGGCGAGTTTGTGCAATGGCGGTCACTTAAACTCGTCCACACTACGTCTGTTCTACCGTAAGCCAAAATTACCCCCTTCTGGTGTCTTTAAGGGATGTAGTGAGAAGGCAGCCGAAGACAATCTTGACATTTATATGACCGGATCTTGGTGGAATTACCAACAAAAGCCCATAAATCCACGAATCCATTTATTGCCGTTTCCAACGGTCATTATCTTCCGTTTTCCCACGTGACATATTTACTTATTCGAACCGGTCAAAAGTGTATGCTGTAAAGTGTGCTCATGAGCACTTATGATAGGAGTAGTTTGGAAAATTTTCAAAACAGCCCAAAATGGAAAAGAACGATACCAGAAGTAGGACACGTCATGCAGGCAGAGCTCCCATTAACTTAGGCCGCTTCCATACTTTGCGCACCGCGTCAATTTGACGCCGTCACCTGCGTTAATTTGACGCGTCAAACTCACTCAACCATTTGCCCGTCGTTTGCAAAATTCTTGACCCAATCACACTACAGTATGGTGATTGTGGCCGCTCGCTGCGCATTATTATGGACGCCGTCGTCGTCGGCGGATAAATGGGTGAGTGAGTTTGACGCCGTCACCTGCAGTGACGGCGTCAAATCGACGCAGGTGACGGCGTCGGTGCGCCTTACCGAAAATGAGCAGCGTTTTAGAATGTCGAAAGATGCAATGAAAACTGAAGGATGAATAAAAAGGTCGGAGGGATTGCGTCTATATGTATCATTGAGTCTATATTTACTTTCAGAAGGTTGGATCCTGGAATGAATTGCTTCCACTTTGTTATCCTACTATATATAACCAGCTGGCGGGCGCACACTACTGCGCGATTCATGGCGATGTTGTGCAAAATGGGTTTGATCAGCACGACCACAGCTGGTATTGTTGAATGAAAATTTCCTTTCTTCTGCTTTCAGCTGAGCTATTTATTTGGATAAAAACAGAGAAGATGGCGTATTAACAAAAGCATTTCGGTGTTGTTATACTTCAGTCGCTTTGCATCAAACCTGTTTTGCACGTCATCGACACGAATCGCGCGCAGTAGTGTGCGCGAGCCAACTGGTATCGGTCATCATTTGGAATTTGTATAGTTTAGAGATCGATAGAATTGTATCCGACTGCATCGATTGGTCACAGTTCGTTCACTTGCTAAGCATCTAGTTCCTACACACTGATGGAAGATCCATATCCCGATTATCGATGTATATCGTTTTCGTAAACATACTTCACTATTTGGAATTTTACATAGTTTAGCGGTCGATACCCATTGCTGCTGCCAGTACCGCATTAGAATATGATTCGGAGTGAACCGCTTGCTTTGCTATCACAAATATAGGTTGTATCATGATTATCAATGTAGATCGGAGTATCAAAAAAAGTGCATCATTTTTTGAAACGCTAGGCGATTCAGCGGTCGATACATCGGTCAGCGATATCAGAACATAAACAAAATATGTTCACCCAATGGCACTGAGCCTCAGACGCTTTTGCTAGAGCGGTCGTATAGTAGTATCAGGCGATGTGAAGGATTTCATCCCATCCAATTTCTTACGGTTTTTATCAGCCACTGTAAGCCGTTATCAGTTTTACTGAGGCCTCTGTACCCAACAATACCACTGAGGTCTCCGTTCCCTACAATACCTGCGAATGTGAACATACCATTGTTAGCCACAAAAGCAAACCGGCGTTGGTGACATTTCTCATCTCACGCTCCTTATCGAATTTTATCAACCATTATCAATTTGGATCACCCATCATGATGTCCCTGGCCCACCCTGCTAAACACACATGAGTATCAGCGCTCTTGGATCAACGCGAAAGGCGAAAGGAATTTGACGACAATTGCCTTCTCATGCTCCTTATCAAATCTTATCAACCATTTCCAATTTAAATCACCCACCATCAATGTCCCCGTCCCGTTGCGCAAAACACCTGTGAGTATGAACGCTCCGGGACCAATGCGAAAAGCGAAACCGACTTGACGACTCTAGCCTTTTTACGCTAGTTATCAAATCCTATCAACCGTCGTCAAGCTGGTTCACCCACCATCAATGTCCCCGTCCCGCACCGCAAAGCACCTGTAGGTTTGAACGCTTCGGGACCAATGCGAAAAGCGAAACCGACTTAACGATTTTAGCCTTTTTACGCTAGTTATCAAATCTGATCAACCGTCATCAAGCTGGATCACCTACCATCAATGTTCCCGTCCCACCCTGCACAACACCTGTGAGTGTCAGCGCTCTTGGATCAACGCGAAAGGCGAAACGGATTAGGTGACATTCGCCTTCCGAGGCTTCTTATCAACCCTTATCAGCTGCTATCACTTTCGGTCCACCACCATTAGTGTCCCCTTGCCACCCCTTACATCACTTGCAAAATTCATGGTCCGAGCTTTACTGGGACGCGAGATATGAATTTCGTGACAGACGGACAAACACACACACACAGACATACTAAGCGAATTATATATAGTAGGATAGGATTATCACCTGCTATCACTTTCGGTCCACCACCATTAGTGTCCCCTTGCCACCCCTTATATCACTTGCAAAATTCATGGTCCGAGCTTTACTGGGACGCGAGATATGAATTTCGTGACAGACGGACAAACACACACACAGACATACTAAGCGAATTATATATAGTAGGATAGGATTATCAGCTGCTATCACTTTCGGTCCACCACCGCTGAGGTTCCTTTGCCACCCCTTACATCACTTGCATAATTCATGGTCCGAGCTTTACTGGGACGCGAGATATGAATTTCGTGACAGACGGACAAACACACACACACACACACAGACATACTAAGCGAATCATATATAGTAGGATTCGCTTAGTATGTCTGTGTGTGTGTCTGTGTGTGTGTGTTTGTCCGTCTGTCACGAAATTCATATCTCGCGTCGCAGCAAAGCTGGGACGCTGATTTTTACAAGTGATATAGGGGGTGCCAAGGGAACAACCGCGGTGGTGGACCGAAAGTGATAGCAACTGATAAGGGCTGATAAGGAGCCTCGGAAGGCAAATGTCACCAAATCCGTTTCGCCTTTCGGGTTGATCCAAGAGCGCTGACATTTATAAGTGTTTCGCGGGATGGGACGGGAACATTAATGGTGGATGACCAGCATTGATAACGGTTGATAAGATTCGATAAGGAGCGTAAAAAGGCTAGAGTCGTCAAATCCGTTTCGCTTTTCGCGTTGATCCAAGAGCGCTGACACTCATGGGTGTTTAGCAGGGTGGGTCAGGGACATTAATGGAGGGTGATCCAAGTTGATAATGGTTGATGAGAATTGATAATGAGCACGAGAAGGCAAATGTCGTTGAATACGTTTTGCCTTTCGCGTTGATCCAAGAGCGCTGACATTTATAAGTGTTTCGCGGGATGGGGCAGGAACATTAATGGTGGGTGACCCGCACTGATAATGGTTGATAAGATTCGATAGGGGGCGTAAAAAGGCTATAGTCGTCAAATCCGTTTCGCTTTTCGCGTTGATCCAAGAGCGCTGTCACTCATGGGTGTTCAGCAGGGTGGGACGGGGACATTAAAGTGGGTGATCCAAACTGATAATGGTTGATAAGCTTCGATTAGGAGCGTGAGAAAGGGAAATGTCACCGAGGCCGGCTTGCTTCTACGGCTAACAGTGAAATGTTCATATTCGCAGGTATTGTAGGGTATGAGTACCTCAATGGTACTGTTGGGTACAGGAGCCTCAGTTGAACTGATAACGGCTTACAGTGACGGATAAGAACCGTTAGGAATTGGATGGGATGAAATCCTTGCTAACATTGTACGACCGCTTGAGCAAAAGCGTCTAATGCGCAGTGGCATCGGGTGAACATATTTTGTTTATGTTCTGATATCACTGACCTATGTGTCGACCGCTGAATGCCTGGCGTTCCGAAAAATAGTGCGTTTCTCTTGATAATGCGATCTCCATTGATAATCATGATAAAACCTATTTTTGTGATAGCAAAGCAAGCGGTTCACTCGGAATCATTTTCTAATGCGGTACTTGCAGCAACACTGGGTATCGACCGCTACACTATGTAAAATTTCAAGTAGTGAAGCATGTTTACGAAAACGATAAAGATAAGCGGGATATGGCCTACCATCAATGTGTACGAATTAGATTCTCAGCAAGTGATCTATTTGTTACCAATCGATGCAATCGAATACAAAACTATCGATTTCCAAACTACCCAAACTCCCAATGGACCAGTGGGCTGGCGCACACTACTGCGCGCGATTCATGTGGATTACGTGCGAAATGGGTTCCATGCAAAGCGAATGAAGTATATCGATACCAAAATGCTTTTATCACGCCATCTTCTCTGCTTTTTTGCAATTCAATAGCTCAGCTGAAAGCAGAGGGAAGGAAATCTCCGCTCCGCTGTGGTCGGGCCGAACATACCCATTTTGCACAACATCGCCATGAATCGCGCGCAGTAATCTGCGCCAGCCAACTGGTAATCCATAAAGTTATAGCGGAATGCGATGTACGATGAATCGTCCTTTTCCTTTTTTTCGCTGTTTTGGATCTTCTAAAATCAATTTTATCGTTGGTGTCCAAAACTCGTACATATTTGCGACAAATGGCTTTTGAAAAACGAGAGTTTCCCATTACCATAATGGTTCTGAATAACTAAGTATTTCACGTTGGAAAGACGAGAGATAAGGGCAGCTTGAGACGGTAAGAGAACGGATTCGTTGATTTATGGGTTTATGGGTGGCACCTTAAAACACAGTTCAACCGGATATCCGATCAAGCCAAAAACAGATTACCTTTGCTCGCCTTCGCACCGCGTTTTTGACATTTAATATCTCACTTTCGCCTTCCTCTTCTTCTCCCTAGCCTTTATCCCACTCCTTCGTGGGAGGGTTCACAACTGCTGTCATACTTCGCCATTTCTTCCTCTCTAAGGTGTCCATCGCCGTGGTCTCGATGTTGTGTGCTATACGGAGATGTTCTTCCTGATGACATCCTTCCAACTCTTCTTGGGGTCTCTCCGTGGTCGCCGTTCCGGGACTTGAACTCTAGCGCTCTTCTTGCTGGACGATCCTCTAGCCTCCTAAGCACGGACCCGTGCCATCGAAACCGTGCTTCAGTGGAACAGAGCCGTGTGCAGCTTGTCCGCTCTTACTTCCCATTCCTGACCCTGTTGAGCCGCGTATAGTCGCGTGCCCTCTTGTGAGGGGATCGTTTTCGCGGAGTGCCCTCTACGAAGCTCAGAATCTTGGTCTTCTCACCGTTCACTCTTCGCGCACTTCGTGCACCTTCCGGAGTTTGGTCTGGACTTCTTCTTTGCTATCAGGTCTCGTCATGAATGCTGAATGATCCTGCGGTACGGGTCGTACTTGGGAACCCGAAGAGAGGAGGGGGTTTGTAGTGGGACGGTCACTTTTCTCGACACCTAAGCCCTGGACGTGCTTGCGTGTTAAAGATAGCGGGACTTAACTAATTTATTGTTATTTTCACTTTACTGGATTATGAACGAACTAACAAATTTCAGCATTGTCTTGTCCCGAAGCCTCATGTTGATCTGAATATGTACTGAACAATGTGAGACTTGCAAGATTTATTCCAAAAGATTCAAAAACACTTTCACAAAAAATGATTGCAAAAGAACGTTGCAAAAGTATTTTGAACTTTTATTGGCAAGCTCAGCTGACGGATAGGGTAAGTAAACACGACGTGAACTTGTTGTTGATTGTAATGAAAAATGAAATAAAAAAGTCAAAGTTGGGCCCATTGAATGGTAACGTCATCGCAAGACCGCTCAAATTATTTCTTCTCCATAAAATTACTTTAGAGGTGAAGTTGTCGGCACCCACTGCACCAAAAGGAAGCGAAGAAGCCGTAATAAAAAGCTGTAAGACCTGTTGACTACAATTACGCAACTGATTATAATTACACAATTAGGAAGTAAAAAACTACTACAAGGATGCTGATTATGGGCAAGAGCGCAAAGGCGCTAAGCGCCGAAAGCTTGCCAATAAAAGTTCAAAATACTTTTGCAACGTTCTTTTGCAATCATTTTTTTGTGAAAGTGTTTTTGAATCTTTTGGAATAAATCTTGCAAGTCTCACATTGTTCAGTACATATTCAGAACTAACAAATTGTTTATTGCTATTGCTTAGCTGACGGATAGGGTAAGTAAACACGACGTGAACTTGTTGTTGATTGTAATGAAAAATGAAATAAAAAAGTCAAAGTTGGGCCCATTGAATGGTAACGTCATCGCAAGACCGCTCAAATTATTTCTTCTCCATAAAATTACTTTAGAGGTGAAGTTGTCGGCACCCACTGCACCAAAAGGAAGCGAAGAAGCCGTAATAAAAAGCTGTAAGACCTGTTGACTACAATTACGCAACTGACTATAATTACACAATTAGGAAGTAAAAAACTACTACAAGGATGCTGATTATGGGCAAGAGCTTCGGGACTCGGACCTGCATTTCATCCTTCCGGGGATATGTGCTAATCCATTACACTACCGACACCCCCTTCACCTTAACTCAGCTTTTGAATGGTATATTTACCATAGCTTATCAGCACTCACACGTATAACGTGTTGAGCCGGTTGGCCAATATCGGCATCGAACCGTGAAGCTGAAAGCTTTAGTATTGATTTTGATATTTTTTGATTTTTGGTAACTGCTGTTTATCGCCGCAGCTCGCGATGGGAAAGCTACCACAAGGATGCTGAGTTATGGGCAAAAGCTTCGGTGTCGACGAGACTCGAACCCGCGCTTCATCCTTTCTGGGGATATGTGCTAATCCATTACACCACCGACCCCCCTTTCACCTTAACTCAGTTTTAAATGGTATACACCATAGCTTATCAGTACTCACTATCAAAAATCAGAAGTGAAAAAGCTGCGAAGGGATGGGATGGGGTAACCTGTAGTCGTGAGTGATTCTGATGGGCATCTTTGCATGCGCTAGAGAATGTACGAACTGAAATTCGATGCGGGTTCCAGGGAGATGGTGCCGTAGGGCACCTTAGCATGTCCTTCCTATTCCAACCTTACCCTAATATTGCCTTCAAAGGCACATTCTAGGATTACCTCAAGTGGGTTAAAGCGCTGATATGAATATAGAAGAGCTGAGGAATACGCCAACAAAGAAAAATTCGAAAGAGGTCCCCGAAAATGGCAAAAATAAGTCCTCCTGAACTTGGGCCCAGACGAGATTTCCTCCTGAAAACGGGTATTTAAATCAGTTCCCGCTCGATGGTGTCTTAAGGAACTCTGGGATAACACCTGTTTCCTCATGTCAATGTCTCCTATATCATTGGCACCCCTTCCTCATCTTATATTATAACACAAATAGTAGACCTCATTTGCCACGATGTTGCCAGCATTACTGCCAACAATCACGTCTGGGACGGGCGAGCCTGGGCTGCTTCGCGGGGTCGTGCTTGCCTTTTTGGCTCTCCACGCTCCAGAAACTGACATCCACCCCTCGGCAAAGGTGCAGCCTACTGGCCCTGGGTCCTATCTGACCACGGCGGGAGCTGTGGTACACCAATAATCCTGAAATGTGCCTTCAAAGCTACTGTCTACTAGCTTCAAAGGCACAGTTCACGACAATCTTCGTGCCTCTTTGCGTTCAACTCTTTGCGTTGGTCTGGGTGTTCTGAAGATCACGAAAGTGAAGAAAAACCGAAGCGAATTTTCAAATGCCCTGAAAATAGAGTGTTCCCAACCTTTGGCTTCAGCCTTGAATCAAGCATTTCGAAGAGCTTTCACATGATAATGTCATGCGATAGGCTTATTGTCACTATGGAATTTTCTCCTATCGCTCTTTATCGACCGTCATTTCATTTGCAAAACTTCAATTACTATCTCTCCGGCTACGCAAAAGAATTTGCGCAGGTCGCTCTCTCATATGTGTAGGTGTGAACGCACAGTGTAGGCGTAGGTAAAGTGTAGTCAAGTCACGGGCACTAGCTGTAACGTAAGTAACGACCGGGGGTTTTTGCAAAATTTTCTCATCGGCTCACAAAATACTGAGCCGGATTCCGCAGGTTAGAATCACACAGGATGTGTCATCTCCGCCGATTCTGTGAACTACATATATCGAACGCTAAATCGAGATAGGTCGACGGTATCACAAAGAGATGTGACGACGCCTGGACAAAGAAAACATCTGGATGGAACGTCGTGAAACTGTCACAGTGTGGACGAGCATGTTCTCTGAAATGGAGGGAACGTGCTTGTTAGCAAAAAGAAAAAACCTCTGCAAGTGGAGCTAAACGGATCGTTGGATTACCACCCTCGGCGGCTTTTGAATCGGCCCTGAATGGCAATCAAAGTCCTATCCGGAAACGAGCAAATTTTTCAGGGAAAAAATGGTTCCTCAACGGTGAGCGCATCCGCGAGTATGTACTATGTCTGTGCCTATACATGAGCCGTCTCTCTAAAAAAATCGTCAGTCGATAATCATAATCCACAATCATAACATTGTCACCTAACACTGAGTATGATTAACGATTGATGGTTATTGTTGAAATCGATTGCCCGGCCCAAAACTTCATCGCTAGGCGTGGTCATCGAATATCACTCGACTAAAATTTCAAAATATGAGCTCCTGTGCAGGATTTTTTGACTCATGCCCGACCCTAATGCCGATTACCGTTAGTATTGCTGGCGCTCGTACACGAAACGATTTCCAGTAATTTGAGTAAGTATAAGTCTTCGGCCACGTAGAAAAGCCCTGCTTTTACCAATAAACAAATAGAAATAGTAACTACTCAAAAAAAGACGAATAAAACGAGTGTCGCGCCGCATCACCTACGTTGATCCTAGTCTTCTATTTCACTCTTTCATAGTCATATTTTTGAAAGAAAGTGTTATATTTTGATTTTCTGAAGTTACCCCCTCACCACTCTAACTTTTTGGAGCAAAAGAAGGTAGACGACAAGAGCTACAATATTGTACTGTGTACCATGGTCTGAAAAAGAAATAAAAGTACCAGGCCAAAAAGGCCTGAATAAATATCATCATGAAACCAGTCAGTGATGCGGCTGAATCGGCACTATTCGTTCGTCACTGCAACACGAAAAGGGACTAATCGATTAGTTTTGCACAGCGTAGTGACACATTATGCGATGCAATAAAAGTTTATGGAAGTTTTAACTGGTTAAGCAAATCTGAGTGATTCGAGCGATGCTTAATTTCCTTGACGAGCCATCGGTTACCATGGTTGAGTCATTCAATATTTGCTCAGACGAAGAATGCAGGCAAGAGAGGGGACGCCGTGCCGCTCGCCGCTCACCTGCGGTTGTTCCCCACTTCCGTGAACGACAACCTAGTGCCTATTTCCGGCTTCTTGAGCAATTTGCCGACAGGTTTCACTTCTTTTTGAAGATTTTTTGGGTGTTTCCTTCCCATACACACTTTTTCCGTTCACGCTTGCCCATATGGCTTCGAAGGGCACGCTCAACTCAGGCCTTGGTCAGGGCGTTCATTATAAACGTGGTTTCCACTATCAACATTGATCTGTAAAAAACCACTCTTGCAAGGGTGTACTAAAATCCTTCGCCTTCCATGTTTTTTGTCTCGTCCATCCAAACTCCTCTTTTTTCATGGGGACTCTGACTTTAGTGGATATGGCTGGATTGTGTCAGTAAATCGCTGCGTAGTTGATGTGGAGTACGAGTCGCAATTGACGGAAAGCCACTGAAATTTCATATATTGTCGCCACGTGGAAAGAAAACGAGAGTGACCAGGCTGGCTCTTTCTTCCGTTCACGACAAAACCAAGGCAAAAATGTCGTCGATGACTCATTTGCTGAACGAGCCATAATGTGCGAAAAAACCCCTCGTCTATGGCATACCTTAAAATCACAAAATGCCCTTTTTCGTTTGCTTAGTGTTGCTCAACATCATTTCTCCCGTTCTCGTACGATCCCATTTCGCCGTTCCGCCATTCTCTTCATCCCTCTCCCTCTCTGAATCTGCATGGCAGTCTCTACTGACGAACAGTATTGTTGTTCTCTCTCCTACATACAATGCATGTACAAATCCGGCTGAGTCATCGCTATCGTTTTTTGCCTGGTTTCCGAAAATGGAAATTCACGTTGCTTTCTATCAAAGTGTGGTGAATGGCTAGTAAACAGGAAATCCAACTATTAGGTTGTAGAAAAATTTTTGCGACATTTTGGTTAGTTTTCCTTTTCCATACTTTTCTAACTTTCACACCAAAAATAAAACTTAATTTTTGGGAAAACTATTCTGCTCTTTGTATTTATTTATATCTGCTGATGAGATATGATTGGTATTTGAAGTTTGAAGAAGTATTTTCAGAGCAGTGACATTTTAGAAAAAGAGAAAAACTGAATAAAATATGGATTAGAAGTCAGCTAGGGGTGGCATTAACTGCCATGGCCCCCTTGTTCGCATTCAGGACCGACGGTATTCGTGATGAAGGCACACCGAAAGCCACCTGAAGGAATGTCAATCGTTTCGCATTGCAGAGGTTGTAATGTACCCTACATACCAGCAATACCGCTACTAATTCATGGTCGGTCGACCCCAAAAAACGGAAAACCCATGATTTCGCCGTCTTTTATAACTTTCTTCACATTTTTCCAAGTAGTTTGGAAAAGGTGCCGGTAGAAAGCCGTGCTCAATGCGAATGTGAACGTCTGGAGAACTTTCGTCTTTTTCTTCTTCGGCATAATTTTTGAGATTTTCGCAAAATTTGCATCAAAGTACCACGTGCGATTCTCGTCACGCTGCGGAGTCGTGAACCCTTCACTTCGACGGTGACTTTCGAAACAAAAGCTTTACATCTAAAAATAACCTTGTATTCGATGAAAACATTTACTCATGATCATTATGGTATCTCTCATGTTAGGATTCAGCAGCGTTGAACAGAAAATTGTATTTGAGAAACTTTTTCAAGTTTGGAATGTGTCCATAGCTCTGCATTCCAAAGAGAACAGTTGCTACAAATGCGTAAGGAAGTAGTGATGGCATATTCTGCTAGTTTTCGAAATGTCTTTTTGAGTAATACAGTTGCTTTCTTGAGTCCAAACAATCGACCACGGATAGTAGTAAAAAACATAATATCGTATCATCGTGTTTCCTCTGAAGAACTCAAAACGGTTAAGCACAGTTTCCAGTTCACAGCTATTGAATCCTCACATGAGAGATACTAAAATGACCACGGGTTCATGCTCTTCCCAAATAGAAGGGCTTTTTCAGCTGAAAAGTTTTTGTTGTGAAAGTAGTCGAAGCGGAGGGTTTACGACTCCGCCGCGTCGACGAGAATGGCCTGTGGTACTTTGAAGCATAATTTGCAAAAATCTCGAAAATTATGCCGAAAGGGAGAAGAAAAGTAGAAATTCCACAAACTCTTACATTTGCCTTGAGCAGGGCTTTCTACTGGTACCTTTTCCACAATTTACTTGGGAAGCTTTGAAGAAAAATATAGCAAAAAGGCAGAGAAATCATGGAGTCTCCGCTTTTTGGTGTCGATTGACCATGAATGAGTAGCGGTGTTGTACATTAGTCTCCGGAACTTCCAGAAAACTCTAGCGAAAAATACCCAAATTATCCTACAACGCAATAATATGTAGGCTATGGTCATTTTACATCCTGATGTAGTCCCAGAACAATGGTGTTGGATTGAAAAAATGCACTTCATGGGCACACTTGCCCACTTGCTCATTAACCTTACAACATTCATTCATTTGCTTATTCGCAGGCGTCAGCAGTTTTATGGGATTTGTTAGTTTCGGACTCACTTTCTAGGCACTTCATAAGTTTTGTTTTGACTTTAGAAACGGATATCGCACGATCAATGAGTCCCAACAGCGGGGGCTATTATAGAAAGGCATTTCAAGTCATTGTTTCGGACGCACAGGCATCATACAGTTTTAGAAGGCCAGGAATGCTCTCGTGAATAATCTGCTTTTTGCCATTTCATGCTACTTTATTTCATGTTATTTTGCTCATGCTGCTTTCCATCAGGTTGCTGCTCATTTGGCTTTCAGGAATTTGCCCAAGTACAGCCACCAAGCCGTGCCCTTCTACGTAGGTCACTATTTATATTTCGGGAATAGGCAATATGTTATCATGGGAGTAAATCTGATGGTTTCATAGTGAAGTTCGCCTTTTTTACCGATATATCCCACCATTCAATTTGCCGCACGGCGCTATGTGTTTATTTTATACTCATCTGAAAAATTTTGTTTTTTCAGGAAATGGAAATGAAATTTTTTAAAAAAATTAAAAAATTAGACAATGAAGCTCCATCAAGGACCACAGTGTATCGTTGGTTTAGGGAATTCAGTCGTTGTCGTAGTCCGCTGCCCGATGAGATTCGTGAAGGATGCCCGAAATTAGCGGTTGTTTCCGAAAACATCTATGCTGTGTGCAATATGATTAAGCAAGATCGCCATGTCACCCATCCTAAGATTGAGGCATCTCTAAACATTATTTCCACCAACAAACATACAATTTTACTTGGACACATGGATTTGCAAAAAATATTTTTCCGTTGGAACCCACACAATTTGACAAACGCACCAAAAATGGCTTGTGTCGACAAAATTTTCAAATTAAAATAAACAAATAGCGCCGTGCGGCAAATTGAATGATGGGGTACATAGTTCAAAAAGGCGAACTTTTCGATGGAACCGTCAGATTTACTCCCATGATAACAGTATTGCCTATTCCCGAAATATAAATAGTGACCCACGTATGTACTTTCTGTTCTCCATACGCCTTACCCATCCGACCCGTTTGTTCGTACCTCTAATTGACGAACTCACTGTTCGTTTCTCGGATTTTTGATTCTATTTTTTGAAGATTTTCGTTAAATTTTTCTGAAGTGAGTAAAAAAATTTTGTTGTTTTACTAACTCTGCGTAATAGACTCTCTTGCGTGATAGACGTAATTATGCATTGCGTGAAAGGATCAGTTGATCCTGAGAGTTGAAAAAATGCGAAGAATATTGATTGCTGACGATGAGGATCTGTTGAGCTCCACTAATCATTTTTGCATAGTTGAACCCTGACAAAAAAAATTCTGCGAAGCCAGTGAGCATTGCCCTGTGATGTAGGAGGAAAGGAGTTTTTCGAATAGTCGGTATTCGAACATCCTGCCAACTACAATTATCCGTGAATGGAAGCTGCGAACGGATCGGATAGGGTGACCTATAGTCGTGGGTGATTGTGATAAACATCTCTGAATGTGCTAGAATATGTCCGAATTGGAAGATCGCCAGAAATTTCAAAAAGTTATGCTTTCTCGAATGAATTACGTCTCACTGGTGCATTTGGTTTCGGAATAATTAATTGACATCATTTTTCTTTTTTATGCAGTTTCATGCGAACGGTTATAAGTTCGATACAGGTCGCCCAATCTGATGTTCTTCCTATGATGTCAACTTTATTAAAGGATCGTCCACGGAAAACGCGTTTTTGTGTTACCCATACGTTTATGTTGTATTTTCCTAATGTGGGCCTCATGCAAAATTTCACGCGAAAAAAATGCGAATCTGGCTGAGATACAGCACCACAAAGTGCGGTCCCAGTGAGCGGGGCCTAAGAGTAAAAGCCTCGTCCCGTGGTCCGCCGCCGTTGGGAACGGAGAGTGGGACTGTTTACGAAACTTTCTGCTCCTACAATGCGTCTCCGACCACGGCGGACGTCGGAGCGAGGCTTTTCTCTCAGGCCCCGCCCACTGGGACCGCACTTTGTGGTGCTGTATCTCAGCCACATTCACATTTTTCGCAAATTTGCATGAGGCTCACATTAGGCAAATACAACATAAACGTATGGGTAACACAAAAACTCACTTTCCGTGAACGATTCCTTTAAGGTAGTACATATCATCCTTCGGTTGTATGATAGTCGAGTCATGTTAGGAATGACAAACAAACTGCTCTGAGGGGCGCAGTTAGCGAGAAATTCTACGATTGCTCAAATCTGGCGTGGGCAGGTCGCGAACTTGAGTCTGGTTGGCTACGAAAGGAAGCATGGCATTCAGCAGTAAGATGCAGAATAGTCGTTAATGCTTACTGCTTCATCGGTACGACATTTTTCCTTGTGGAAATACCCTGTTATATCAAAATTTTTGAAGTGCGTCTATACTTATGAAACGGTGCATATGGTAGCCAAATGCTAGAAAATGGCCGATTCATTTCGAATTGGCACAGAAACTACTCTACAGTGCTTATTGAGCATGCCGATTCTGATAGGAACAAGACTTTTGGTCAGCGACCTACACGAAGTTCGGTTTTGGTGTTTTCAAGGGTTCGTCTATATTAATGAAACGCACTGTATATACATACCGTTAATATGTACAATACCGCTCACGTCGCGCGATTAAAAAAAGCCTTGCGACGGTTTGTTGGCGAACAAACCGTCGCAAGGCTTTTTTTAATCACGCGACGTGAGCGGTATTGTACTTGGATATGGATTCACTTATTCGAAATATTCTTTGAACAGCACAGATCTTATCCCAACGCACCTCGGTCCAGGCTTTTAAATTCGGACTATATGCACTCTGATGCTGGTAAATGCCTGTCGGGGTAGGGAAATAATAATTTTATACAGGGGGTGCCAAAAAAAAGTAATTTTGCTCACGCCCACATCTGCCCATTATACAAAACCTAGGGAAACGAAAGAGATAAAGGTATTGAAGCAAAATATTTCCGAAATGTTCCTCTGAAAGCAGGAACAAGCTGTGACTCACTACTTTCACTTTCATAAAAATATGGAGCGTTTAAGCGGCGCAGTCGGGCTTCAGAGCACCCACGGTATCAAGGTCCCCTTAAAACAGTGGACCAGGTTCCATGGTAGGTCTTCTGTGGGAAGCTTCCTAAGGATTGGCCCTTCGGATCGCGGAAGTCACAGAGCCCCTGCTGCTTGGACAAGGCTGCTATGATCCGAAGTATCATTTTTCATGCCTCAAACCTGCTCTCGGAGGGATTTAGGTGTAATGGCACGTTCTGGCTCTTGGAAACGAAGGGTGTTGGGAACCCAGAAAAAACGGAATATTCAGTAACACCACCCAGTATAAACCCCCAGGTACCCAGAGTGAAAAGGTATGTGTGTCTTCCTCCATGTAATACTAAAAGATCGCTGATGAATGCAGTTTTCGCAAACATAGCTCCACTGGTAGGAACCGGGTATTATATTTGATTTCTTATTCATGCAGTTTGCAGCCGCTCTGAATCTGGTCGGAATGGCACAACATGTTCAACTCTGTCTCAGCACCTTATTAAGAACTACGAGAGTATTTTATGTCAGGAAACCGGCTCATCCTCACAGTCGTGTATTTCAATCGGTTCAACGAGCGACCTTCGAAAGATCGCTCAGAAGGTTGCAAAGGTCATCGAGCGCTCCTGTATGAGCGCTATGCCCCCGAACATCCTTCATAGTCTAGCTCTCACTACGGCGAGTAATATTTGAAACTTATGAAAGTGGCTATTTGGCGATTATTTTCTTGAGTGCAGAATTTCGTATATTTCCTAGAATGATTAGTAACTTATTTTGATTGTTGGCATTTTTATTTTATTATTATTTTTTGTTTTTTTTTGGTAACGGTAATTTTTGTTCTCAAAATGCTGCCAAGGAGCTCTACTACTTTCTCGCCTCTATCCTAATCGACCGAATTTCGGCTAGTCGAGGAAAGAATCCTAAAAATGTGGGCGAAACCTCACTACTGCATGGGCATAGAGCAACACCTTCCCGTTTTTGCTGGCGTTTTGCACGAGAAACCTGTCATTTTCGTGATCCATTTATGGCTACACGTACGTTCTGTACAGTTCCTTTGACACCTCTCCCGACTTAATTGCTTCTCCTTCTGTTGATGCTTATCAGTTTTGTTTGTGCATATTCCGACGACTGCTTCTTTGAAACAGTCTGTTGCACTATGTTAATGGATGCTACGGCGACTCCAACGAAGTTGTTCGCCAAGGTATTCAAGATGCACAATGGAAAATGTGGCGTTGATCAATCTTTTTTGAGGCCACACAGTCTTTTCCCACTCTATCGTAGAAGCAGCTGATTGCGACTTTGTCTACATGATGACTCACTCGCCGCGATGTACAGTTTAGTGTTTTTCTCCTCCCAGCTTGATCTGGTAGCAGTTCGCCGACCCAAGAACGATAGATGATTCCTTTCAACCAGGTGTTCATTGGTCTGGAGCTCTATCTTCGAGCCATGCTAGGGGGAGCGGCGCCATCTGTCACTACTCTAAACAGTTAACCGTAACAGGCATGAGATTTTGCGAAAAAGAACCATTGACAGCCATCAACGATGTCTAAAAAGCTTGCTATCTTCCTGAATTATATTTTCTGAAGGATCCGGCAATACTCTGGGCATGTCTGGCGCACGAAATGGTTGGAGATATGAAACACATTATGCTATAAAATTTTTTCATCTGTAAGCGTGAGTCATGACATATGGAAGTGGAATTTGCTCACCACCACTGCGGTGGCAGCATGCGTGGAATCAGATCAGTGTTTGAGGTTATTTTTCATCTATCTTTCTACTTTCTTGAAAAATGACCCGTGCGATGACGTTCAAATGCTGGACTAGAGTTCATAAAAAGGCTGTATTCAGCTCAGCAGGGCTTGAATAGTTTATCGACCATTCTCTTCTATTTCTATGAAATCATATGCAGCCATTTTGGAAATACACAAATTGATCAACGTGGGACAATTCATCTCAGCCTTTTTCATTAAGTCAGTTGAATGGGAAGAGGTAGTGTTCGTTCTCACAGAAGGTTCGTAGGAAAGCATTGAAAGGATAGCTGTCATCGTGGAAGCATCGTAGAAGCGCCAAAAAAAAAGCGCGGAACCATCAAAACGGTTGAGAAGGGCAGACGGGGACTGCGCGTGCGAGTCAGCAGATATCGGACAGAAATAATACTTGATCAATCGACTGTAATGTTAACTATTACAAGAACGATTCGAGAATGTTATTGTTGCTATTTGCTGAAGATCTTTTCTTGTTTCATCAGCTGTTCGCTACTGATGCACGCCACGAGCGCGTGTAACGTCCCACTCTATTGAGCAATTCCATAAATTAAAGTCATTTTTTCAAAAAATAAATGTCCTCTAAATCTATGCCTTTGTGTCATGTACCATGTACCATTCGAATGACTTTCTTTTTCGTTGTGATTCACGTAGAGCAGGCCGTTGTGTAAACTTTATCTTTACAGAAATTCTCTGCTTTGTAACGTTCTCTGTTTGCAGAATAATGTGAAACGGTCGAACATTCCTTTGAAGGCCTTAATGGCTGGCAATGCGCCACCTTTAGGCCACGAAACTTCGCCAAACCGCCATTTGTTTGAAACGATATATCTCACTCTGCGAAAATCCGTCAGTTATTAGTCATGACCTCTTCTACGCGCTCTGCTAATTAATGGTTCGCTGCAGACGCGTAATTTTTTTCTTAAAATATGATTCATAGCGAGTATTCAGCATCACTGCAATTAAGTTCCTTCCAGCCTAAGTTTGTCGAAAGATCATGAATCATTCAAAATAACTTTTTCTGCTTTATTCTGCACTTTTAGCACATTTATTTTGAATGCAACGGAGGTTGAATTGGCCCAAGTGATAGGGATCCAACAGAAGAAAATGAAAGCATTATATCAAAATTTATTTTTCACATTAATCGATTGAGCAAAAAAATCAGGGTTGAAAAAAGGAATTGTCACCAAATACAAGTGGGATAACCAAATGAGTAAAAATAAATTGCTCTCATGGGTAATAAATTAGTAAATCATGAGGAGCCTGACCCCAAGAGGTCAAGGCTAGCACAACGGGCCGTTTTTCCCCAGTGAAGTACAGCGTTCTAATTGATTGTTATCTTAGCCCATTTTGTCCTTTTGTCGACTGAAAAAAGTTGTAGAACTATCAGATTAGATTCTGCCACACTATCTCTGCTACATACCACTCGTATCGACCGACTTTTCTGTTTACTTCGAAGGCCCACTCCTTGGATTATCTATGATGTGTAATTGCCTTCCGTCAACAAGATAAAGGGGTCCGAAAGTAAGGTGACTTGTTGCTATCACTGTTCGAGGGCGATTGACGAGGTACAGGACAGAATACGCGATTAAGCGAGGAACTCTCGGAAGGAGGGAGCTAGTCCACGTGGACTCAACGCCATTGGCGTATGTACATATTTGCTACTGACCTATAATTCGAAGCACTTTCATCGATTACAGAGGAAAAGGGAAAGTACATAGAGGGAGGGTTTGATAGTTGTGTATAGGGACGAGGAGTTGCACTATCCAGTTTCGAAAAAAACTACCAATGACGTGGGCCAGAGCCGTCTATTGTAATCCCGTGCCATTTCTATCTGAACATATGTATTACCTTGGTCGCTGCCTTTGGTCTTTGTACAAACGCTAGCCCCCTCTTCCAACATAGTTTTCCCACACACTTGAAAACTCGTCCACGCCTAACACAGTTTTCCCACACATTTGGAAACTCGTCCACGCCTCGTCAGTTTCACCAATGAGACCCTCATTCCCTGCATTTTCAGCCACCTTTACTCTCTGCGTTTTCAGCAAATCTTCCTCTTTTTTCTGTGCCGTCAACCCACTGGGCACTCCCCCCCCCCTCCCTTTATATTCGATGGCATAATTCTTGCATTTCTATCTTTTGATGTGGATATCCCACCCGTTTCATGCTACGATGTTGTGAATACTGTTGTGAACATGCACCTTCTCCCAACAAGGATTCTATGCATATAAACGACAAGGCATGTCTTTTTAGTGGGAAAATGTTAATCTGAAGTTGCACAATTCAGGAAACCTCGAAATGGATACCTTTGAAATTCCGCCGTAGCTTTACTAGACGCCATAGAAAAAGGGCATGGTCGTTAAGGTGAAAGTTAATCAAAATAAACCATTTTCACAGATTATTTGAACCTTTACATATGTTCATAGTATGTATTTCAATCGGTGACATTCGTTCGATACGACCGTCTTTCGTTCACGAGTAAATCGGACACATTGCCTACGAAACCGTCTAGGAACATCTTTCTTCTACTCAATTTACGATGGATTTCGGAGCTGTCCAGTTCATTCGGTTTTCAATCCCTTCATTTTTGAAAGGAAATGTTAGAGCTTTTTGCAAGGTCAACAGATCACCTCTAATGATGTTTGCACTCTCTATGAAATATAAAGCCGGAAAGACGTCGTGAATGGCACACCGTCTCTAACGCTATGGATAAAGCGCAGCATACTACTTTTCCCACTCTACCTCCCTAAACACCGGAAGAACATTATAAATAACAAGAAAACAAAAACAGGAACGAATCGCCGACGAATATGCGCGAAAAAGGACTAGGTGCGGCTGCGTCGCGATCTAAATCTAGCGCGATATCTTCCCAATACTGAATTTGGACACTTTTTAATATTTCGAACTTTACCTAAGGTCCATCTTTCGAACAGCTGTGAACTGTTTTCCAAATAACTCCCTCAGACCTATCTATTGGCTTCTTGCCTTCCCTAATGGTTGCTTAGATCTCGATAATCCAGATAAGGATTAGATGAGGAAAAGTTTCGAAGTGTTTCATTCAAATGGCCATAACATCCTTCAAACTTAACCATATGAGTGCGTTCCGACGCGCTGACGTCTGACGGTTCCTGAAAGACCATATCCTGAAAGAAGAAACCTTCAGGAAAGCCAGTTGAGGAAAACTTTTTTTCCGTCGATCTTCTCACGATCCTTCCGAAAAATCGATTAATTGTTACTGAAATTTCTCTAGTGTGCATCCTCCGCTCTCGGAGGCCTAGTGGGAGGGCAAGAAGCGTCGGTTAGCTTCTCTGTGAGATGGCCATGCATGAGGATATCATACACATTCTCAATGAATACAAACGTTTTTCCGATCCGCATAGTGGCCGCTGACACCAGATTACGTACTTGCAATCGTAGTAAGATATGAAAGAAGTCCATATCAGCTAATTTTCCGTTTCCTCCCATTGTTTCTGGAGTTCCATCCACGGTGGTACCCGTTGATAGAATCGCTTTCCAAGTTAATCGGTGAATTTCGGAGGTGTCTCTGTTTCCGTTGCGGATCGCGCCATGCATCCATGACGAATAACTTGAACTGGTTTCGGTTCACACCCAATTAGTCAGTTTTATCATTTCTCCTCTCACACTTCAGACCCTAAGCCTGAGACATTCTGTTGATCATTGCCTACCTAAACGTTTACGACCTCTCCCCCACCCCTCCTACCGGACCGAATACGACCCCCCTCGTTGAGGATTCCTCAACGGAGGCTTAACCGTGGTCCTAATCGCGCCCCTTCAGCACTGCTAGCCACGCTGCCTCGCATCCGCAGGGCCGGTTGTTTCAAAGACAAACAACTATCGCGGTTGGCAAACTAGACCCTAGTCGTCTTCATCTACCCCTTAGCGGGTAGTGATGCGGAAGGCGAGGATGTGAAGGAGTGAGGAAGAGTTTTGGCTTCTTCATTTTTCGTAATTTTTTTTTTGCCCGTTGTATTCCGCTCCTTCTCTATTGGTACATTATTTATTATCTCATTCAAATCCACGATTATTCATTTATATGCCAAAATTACCTTGAGCTCTATCTTCAAAGGTGCCAGAGAGTAATTTTGGTCAAATGTGGAGCATAAAAGTGTAGCGCTATATAGTGCAGCAATGATGATATAGCGGGATTTTTGATTACCCCGTGTTCCGAGTGTTCTACGTCATATCACGGCTGGGCCATAACAAAAAATTCGGTGCGCCTCAAAAAGGGAGTAGTGTAATAAGTAGCTGCCTTATTAAAAATAGCTTTACGACACGCTGAGCCAAAATGGACGGAAAAACAACTATTCCGTCTTTCATTCGCAACATCTTGGAAGTATGGGATATCACGTCACAGCGTTCAGAAATTTTGTCCCTCGCATCAGAAGTCTTTCATAGATGTTTTTTCTCTTCGAAGGCAGCGAGAGCGGTTATGTGGGTGTTTAGTAGAAGGAGATATGTTCGTTACAAAGAAACGCTATGGAATCGTGCGCTGTGAAAGGTGTGTTTTAGGCTTCTTTATGAGGTTTCACGCTCTGCAGCAAGCGCGGTGTGCGACAAGTCTTTCCAACTAGGTCAGGTTACGCGGGCATGCAGCCTCTTATCTCTTACCGCGCGGACAATTCACAACGGGACTAGTAGCCATTTGGCGCGGTATCCTGGTTGTACAGTGCTGACAAACACCGGTGGATGCAGACTGTTCCCGCAAGTGAGCCTATCATTAGACTACGTATCACAGATCCGCAAAGCTCCCATTGATACTCTATTGTGCGGGGTGCCGCAAAACTAGTCCACACAAAGAGAAACGGGGTTAACGGGTACAGCTATTCGCTAGCTCTACTGTACCTTGCCGTGAGAACGAGCCACCGCCCCTGTTGCCTTGTGGATCGTCAAATTTCCGTAGAATGAGAAGATCTGTTATGCAATAGTAAAAGTAGATGCTAATACCAGTCTCGAAATCATTTGTATGTAAAGCAACGCGGTTCACTTTAAAATGTCAATCGGGGAGCGACTGAAAACTGTCGTTAACTGAAATCCACGTGACAAGGTGATCAATGGATCGGCGACATTGTAAAACATATAGAAAAGTTGTACAATTATCAGAACGTAATTCCTCACACTATCTCTGGTACATGCTACCATTGCATAGTTTTGTTCTTAGAAAACTTTTTTAGTCGGCGCGGTGTTTAATCTGAAAGACTTCTGATAAGCCGAGAACGAGCTACCCATCGAGACTGTTTGACATGTTGTATACACGCATTCATTTACGTTGCAGACGTTTCTGTACTAGGAGCCTCTCCTGCTCAATGTTCCTATTTCTTTTTAACATTTCAAAGTCATAACATTTGTTTGGTGTCAGATAGTATCGGATACAACCCATGATCGCCAAACTGTACACGTTCATTTAAAAAAAAAGCTCATTTACAGATTGCTCGCTTGTCGTTGATCAAGCATGGCGGATGCGAGGGCATCCATTCCATTGCTCTATTTCAAGCCGAAGGAGGAGGTTCACACTAGAGGTAAGGAGATATGCAATCGATAACCGTGGGTTCGGCCCCTATGATATGGTACCCATGGTGTGTCTTCCGTTTTTTCAGAAATTCATTGGAAGGAATGACTTTCTGAATAATGGTCATTCGCAAACGCCTTTGAACGGTTTTAGCGTTTTGGGTTGATTGAACGCGAGAACGCGAAAGTAAGCCATGCAGCGGAGCTGCGCATGAAGCGGTTTTGGCTAGTGTAGATTGCCTACTTGAAGGAATCGTCCACGGAAAAATTAATTCCTTTGTCACCCTTATGTTTATGTCGCATTTGTCTAATAAGGATGGCATGCAAAGTTTCAAAGGTTAGAATTTGGCTAAGATAGCTCCCCAATTTCTTGGCCGCGTAGGCGTAGCCCTCGAGTGAAAGTTCCGCCCCGTCGTCCATCGCGGTTGGGAACGGAGAGTAGGACTGTTTACGTGAGTTTCCGCTCCTACAATGCGTATTCGACCACGGCGGACGATGGGGTGAGCACTTGCTCGAAGACCCCGCCCATCCGGCCAAGACTTTGTGGTGCTGTATGTTGGCCGCCTTCACATTTTTTCGCGTGAAAATTTGCATGTCGCCCACATTAGGCAATTGCAACAATATATACAGCCCAGTTCCCACCGCCTGACAGGGCGAGGCCTACGGACTTGGATGATCGTGTATCGATCTCTCTCACTCCGCCACACACTCTCGCTCTCGCCACGTACTCTCTCACCCAAGTCTGAAGGGCCACGCCCTGCCAGGCGTCGGGAACTGGACTGTAATATGCATTCTATAATCGTGCCCAATGTTTCTGAAGTTGTCTCTGAGGCATGAATCTCTTCACATATCAGTAGTCACTGGCTTGTTTCTTTGAGAAGTCAGATCATCCAGAAGGACCAGATCATCATCGACCCGGCCAATGTTCCCATGGCATTTCGAACACATACGGTAACCCCTCTGATACAGTTACAGTCACCAAATTACACAATCTTTTTTGATCATCAACAGGGCATGTTTCTTCTACCATTGGTTTTGTGGGTTTGTGGGGTAACCCCTGGAATTTCGGTGGCAAAATGGATAACGCTGACAAGCTACAATACCGCCACTAATTCATGGTCAATCGACACGAGAAATCGGAAACTCCATGATTTCTCCAAACTTTTGCCATAACTTTCTTCAAAATGCTTCAAATAATTCAAAAAAGGTCTCAGTAGAAAGCCCTGATTAGGGCGAATGTGAGAACCTGTGGAACTTCCACTTTTCTTCGCTCCTTCGGCAAAATTTTCGAGATTTTCGCAAAATTTGTCTCAATGTACCACGGGCGATTCTCGTCGACGCGGCGGAGTCGTAAAACCTCCACTTCAACTACGACTCTCAAAACAAAAGCTTCACCGCCAAAAATACCTTTGTATTCGAGAAGAGCATAAACTCGTGATCATTTTGGTATCTCTCATGTTAGGATTCAGCAGCAATGAACTGAAAATGGTGTTAAAGAAGTTTTTTCAAATTTGAATTGCGTCCATAGAGCTGCATTTCAAGAGGAACACGATGCTAAAATGTATAAGGAAGTAGTGCTGGCATAGTCTCCAATTTTCGAAATCTTTTCTATTAAAAATGATGATCTCGTCAAAATTCAACTCCGACAAGTTGTGACTGCTATCATAGATACACTCTATGAAAGGGAAAATCTCGTTAATGCTCCATGCGCTATGGATGTTCCTCAGATTTTGTTGTTTCAAAGTAAGAAGATGTGTGTTTAAAATGAAAATGAATGCTGTCGAATCGATACTGCTTATTTCATTCCCAACACCAAGCATGCTGCAATCAATTATTGTAAGTGGCCAACTAATTGTGTAAGTCTCAGTTTTTTGATCATCACATTGTTGCGACTCGATTCCCTTGCTAATTGACGGTCCACCCAAGTCGACCCCTCGCTATCGATCTCATTGGTCCACCACGTGTGCACCGGCCACGAACCATCTACGAATAGGTTTCACGGTATATTTTGTTTTGAATGCATACAAGGGAGGCCTAGCAAAGAGCTACTCCAGTTGCTTTGGACGAGGCACTTTTAAGTTCCTCGATATTCCTTTCCACACATGTTCATTTTCATCAAAACCGCGTGATATTGCCCCCCAGCTCGCGACCGGGGGGCTGAGTTTATTAGAAACCGGTCGAATCAGCACAGAGCGCACAACGATGCATTTGCAAATGTTGTGCTTGACGGGGGATCCGAACCCCTTCGGGTCCCACATCGGGATCGTACGTGAAACGCAACGACCCCTCTGCGCTATTCGGCCGGTTGCATATCCACACAAATCGACGGCCCTTATGATAACGGCTGAGACGGCTGCCGATCCATGATAGCATGCTGTCTCATTAATCGATTCATTACATGTCGGGTCACGTCTTAATGAATCACTGTACATTCGATCAGGTTAGGTGAGACATTGGAGATAACATATAGTTTATATACAGCGATATTAGGGACATTAGACATATACAACATGGATTTAATTTACAGCGATATTAAGGACATTAGAAATATACAAATATATTTGATTTACAGCTATATTAAGAACACTAGAAATATATGTTAATGCAAACAGTAATGAAATAATTGCTGATCTACGATATCTCAGTCATCCAGCAAAAAGGGGTCGGTTCCTTCTTCATGCTGAGGCCTAGTTTGCATCTCTCTAAGGGCCTTACGTAGCCGCCTCACGCGGCTATTAAGGGCCTTTTTTATTGACTTCCAGACTACCGTGAAACCTATTCGTAGATGGTTCGTGGCCGGTGCACACGTGGTGGACCAATGAGGTCGATAGCAAGGGGTCGACTTGGGTCGACCGTCAATTAGCAAGGGAATCGAGTCGCAACAATGAGATGATCATGAAAACCGAGACTTACACAATTAGTTGGCCACTGCTCAATAATTGATTGCAGCATGTTTGGTGTTGGGAATGAAATAAGAAGTTTCGATTCGACAGCATTCATTTTCATTTTAAACACACATTTTCTTACTCTGAAGCAACAAAATCTGAAGAACATCCATAGCGCATGGAGCATTAACGAGATTCTCCCTTTCATAGAGTGTTGCTGTGCTGGCAGTCACAACTTGTCGGAGTTGAATTTTGACGAGATCATCATTTCTAATAGTGTCTGGGGTTGTATATTTGGGGTCAAAAACGAACGTGGTACTCTCATTAAAAGAACATTTCAAAATTTCAGACTATGCCATCACTACTTCCTTATACATTTGTGGCAGCGTGTTCCCCTTGAAATGCAGCTTCAAAATTTGAAATGCAGGACGCAATTCAAATTTGAAAAAACTTCTTGAACACCATTTCCAGTTCATTGCTGCTGAATCCTAACATGAGAGATACCAAAATGATTACGGGTTTATGCTCTTCTCGAATACAAAGGTATTTTTGGCTGTGGAGCTTTTGTTTTGAGAGTCGTAGTTGAAGTGGAGGTTTTACGACTCCGCCGCGTCGACGAGAATCGCCCGTGGTACTTTGAGGCAAATTTTGCGAAAATCTCGAAAATTTTGTCGAGGGAGCGAAGAAAAGTGGAAGTTCCACAGGTTCTCACATTCGCCTCAATCAGGGCTTTCTACTGAAACCTTTTTTAAATTATTTGAAGCATTTTGAAGAAAGATATGGCAAAAGTTCGGAGAAATCATGGAGTTTCCGGTTTCTCGTGTCGATTGACCATGAATTAGTGGCGGTATTGTAGTTCGTTATATAATAACCGGTGATCCCGTTTCCACGTGCGCAAGTCTGTTTTATTATCAGATGTTTGGAAAATACAAATAAAGTGGAAGCAAGTACACGAATAAGTGACTGTAAGCAAAAAAATTATGAGAATGAAAAGTGTTCATCTCTCTAAGCGTTCGGACCAGCTTCGTGAGTCAGAATATCACCACAACATCATGTCTGCGTTGTTTTGTGAATGTTTCAGCACCGATTTAGCATCTTCGTCGTCTTCGTCGGAATCAGTGAAGATAGAAGTTGATGAGACTGACAGCAATTTCACTTCCCTACTTCAACGAGTGGGTTCGGCTTCACATAATGGCTTCTGCAGTATAATGAGGATATGCTGAAAGTGTCCATGGTCACTTATGTTGCTTATGGTATGTCTTTTAGGGTGCACGAGATGGCAATGTGGGGGTCATGGAAAAGCTGCTCGAGCGTAGTCCTGAAATTGTCAATGCGGCTGACACGGACGGGGTCAGTTGACTGTTTGTAGTCACAGGAACTCGCAATATGCTAAAGTGGAGGTGTGTGTGTGCCACTAAGACAGAAAATTCGCCGTGCTGTGTGCATGAGCCAGGGATGCTGCATGAAGTGGATTTCTGAAGCGATCATCGTGTTCTACGCACTGTATAAATGTGCGTCGTTGTGGCTTTCATAAGATGCTGTATTCGCTTTGGGACCTACTACCTAGCTGGCACCTCTCGCATCGCAAGCATCACGCCGCAATACGAATTTCTGAACTGATGACACACCCACTGTAGTGACCTCCACGAGATTCGATGAAGAGGAAACAAAGACTCCTTCCTTTCATCCATAGCAGCTTGTATGTATAAAGATGCCATGTCGAGCCACAGAGTATGTTTCGTATTCTTTGTTTATAATACCTACAGTATAGTAATATCAAATGAGCTTCGCGTATATTTTTGTCGCTAGCTGTTGCACATTGCATTGACTTTTACCCTGTCTTTAGAACTCTTTTGAGAGGACTTCAATTCCTCATAAAGGAACGACCATTGCACGCTCCGCCTACTGCGTACCATTTCAAATGTGTTGAACACAGCTTAAATCTGCAGCTTAAAGGCACAATTCACGATAATTTTCGTGCGTCGTCTCGCTCCATAAGGACTCTGGAAGTGCTGAAGAACACATAAGTGAAGAAAGGGCCGAATAATCCTTTCAAAAACCATGGTAATTAGGTGCCCCTGACCTTTGGCTTCGACGAGCCTTCAGACCAGAGGCAAACATTTCGACAAGTTTTTGCGAGATAATATCATCCGATGAGATTGCTGTTCCCATAGAAATTTTCCCTATCTTATCTTTTCACAGTCGATATCATGCCTCTTATACACGTATATGCCACCGCTTCCCTGCTGGCAAATCGTAAGATGGGTGTGGGTCATCTTGAGACGGTGGCCGCCATCTCATCCACGGGTTCTTCACGCGTTTGGCGCTCACTCTCGCGCCGCGGTGATGGCATACATGTTGCTCCTGTGGAAGCGGCTATCTACTCGGGGATGGGATCAAGATAGTCCTATTATCGTGAACTGTGCCTTTAAACCTCCCGTAACTCCACGTTTTTCTCATTCTCCAGACTGCTCTGGAGTAGAGTAATGAAGAATTGTAGGCGGTTTACTCGGGGCACACCCATCCACTGAAGACGTCTCCCTAACTGCTACAAATACCATAAACTCATCTTATCCTATTTTCTCCCAAAATCTTAGCAGTTTTGATACGAATCATAGAATTTTCGCACTGAGCCGAAGACTTTGCAGCGCACGCTCCGCCTGCTGTGCGTGGAGTCCCACATAGCCCGCTCTTTACATCTTGCACCATGCCGCACCCAACCCCAACTTGACCCGATCTCCTCCACTTGTTCATGTGGTAATACCGAGAATTGGGCGAACAGACAAACAAGTTGACAAACAAACAGACACACAAAACTCCTGGTTAATATACAGGTTGTGATGTAGTCATGATCAACCTCCACTTTATAAAGGATATCCCTTTTTCAGTTCACAGCCCTCCACTATGCGGCTAAATATGGTCATGTAAAAGCCGTCGAACTGCTGCTGAACAAAGGAGCTATGCCAGATGTAGCTGGAAGAGATCAGTTCACTCCACTGCATGTCACTGCCAAGTACTGCCGCCCTCTAGCACTTCTGCATGCTGCTCCAACAGAAAGTCAGTCGGTTATCCAATCACGATCGAACTTCTTTCCACAAATTCAAGCCTTCAGGATCAGCCGTGTCTTTGTTCATTGACGCATCGGCCCATAGCGGCGCTACCTGTCGTCTTACGACAGCCGACGTGACTACGGCCATAGTGAATCTACTAGTGCATCATGGAGCGTGAGTTCATCCACCTACAGTGCATGTCCCACCTTCAGAAGGTGCATTTGTAGAGATGTCAACGCGAATGACGCCTACGGGATGACACCGCTCCACCACGCGGCCATGAAGGCAAACGAGCCTGCCGCGTCAACACTTCTTAAACACGGTGCTTATGTGAATGTAAGTTAGCGCTAAGGTGGGCTAGGCAGGTCTATTCAGTATGAGCTTTCGCATTTCATCTAAAAATCTGAGAATCCACAGAATACATTCCTCCAATCTTTGTTCATTGTTTGTTTTCTAATTTCATGCAAAAATCATGACTCTTTTAGGCTAAAGCTATGAAAGGAACGACGCCTCTATTAACTGCATGCGTACACGGATCTGATGATATCATCCAAATGCTTCTATCAAATGGAGCCGATACCTCAGAAACTGACAATCGAATGAATTCCGTGTACCATATAGCTGCTCAGCATGGACGGAGTGACACCTTAAAGTTACTCCTTCGTCACGGTGAGCACTCATAATCGATGTCTAGGGTTTTCACTTCAAAAATAGTTCTCTGCCATAAATGAGACGATGGATATTTGCTTAGAGACAATCGTGGTGAGACCAACCTCAGACCCTCGTGTCTGTTGAATGTCCTCAAAAAAAAGTCGATTCGATGCGACAAAAGGCGCCCATCACGGTCACCGCTCTAATTGAAACTGTCCGTGACTCTATCGCAGCCATTTGTCTCAAAAGAACTTTCCAGGAGGACAATCTGGTGAGAAATTGTTATGGATGAGTAATAACGAAGGAAAGACTCCTCTGAGGATGGCCGTCGATGGTAATCATCCCGATACCGTATCCACAATACTTCAGTTGAAACCTGCAAGTGGCTCAAGCCTCGAAGAGTATGTTGAAGCTTTTCTCTGTCTGAGATTCTTAAGCTTCTGACAAGACCTCAAAAGCTGCCGATGACTAGAAAAGAGCTTCTTTATTACCGAGCTACAATGATGAATGTCATTAGGACTCACAAAGGATTCGTATCGCGGTGTCGGAGTGCGGTGCGATGCGTACGAGCAAAGATCGCCGTATGTAAATCGGACCTTGGGCAATTAGGCAGCGTTCATACTTTGTGCGGCCGGGAGCAGCGCGTGGCCGCTTGTCTCTGTGTCCCCGCCTGTGCCACCCTGTCTCGTTGCCTGCGTCGTCTCTAGACCTTCCCTGTGCCACTTCGCCTCGGGTGTGTGCTGATATGTATGACGGAAAATCGCTTCGCAGCGTTTCACTCGCGGTGCCGCCAGTACGACTGCGAATCGATTGCTCCCGGCGGAGCGTGGCTGCCTCACCTCCGCGCGTCCACCCACGCCGCCTCGCTTGAAGGCTGTCATGCCTTGCCATTGGCACTCGCACTCGCTGCGCCGCTCGCCGCGGGCGGCTACGCGATTTTCCGTCATATCTGCACACACCCCTTCGCCTCCATACCTGTGAACATAGCCACGCCCTGCCGGCAAAAGTATGAGTGCCGTCTTACACGTACTTTTCTCTCATTTGAGGCAAGCTGCACCCCGCGACGCACATCTTCTGCACTGTAACACTCACTCAGCTATGAGCACCAATTTATACAGCGTGCGACAAAAATATTGAGCGCTTGACAGAGCATATAAACTAAAAAGAAGGTCTCAACATGAATTTTATCAAAAGGACGAACAGGTATTTCGCATGCGATAAATTTGGTACGATAGATCTTGTTATGTAAACGCTGACGAAAACGACGAAGGAGAGCGTATGCCGCTGGACGCAGGTGACCGTCGTGCAAATTGCTCTCAGCTGTCGTCAAAGTATACTTCAGGAAATCTACTGAATCTTGAGGAGTAGGGCATGCTTCGCTTTTTAACGTACCTTGAAGACTATTTGTGCGGATTGAAATTCGATCCAATCGGTGGCTATTACTTTGAGGTGGTGGAGCTGTGAAGGGTGTTAAAAAGCCAGTGTTGCCGTGATTTCGACTTCTAGGCCGGGGCTGCGTTTTGCTGGAAAATGGCGGAGTTTAGTCCAAAGTGTGATGTCACTAGGTTTTCTACGTGTCTTCATCACCCAGTTTTAGTCTGCGCATTGCCTTTGACTTGGAATTCGTCGAACTGGAAGCATTTTGTATCCCGCCGTACCCTCTCACACCGATGTCCTCCCGGTGTCCAACAATGCCCGGATCTTTAGCTGCTCGCCTATTGGATTTTGGATGTCCGCTACTCTCACACTTTACTCGTTGGTTCTAACAAACTTGTAAGACTACTCTGGCAAAAGTATGGGACAACGAGCTGACCATCATGTGCGACGCATGGTACACACTCTCCCTCACCGTCTTCATGATCTCAGCGATGCCAAAAGCCGTCTTTTGAATCATGGAGGGATGACATGAAATGTTTGCTGAATCATGTTGATACCTCCGTGTTTTAGTATGGTGAGGCTGTGTCAGGCGGTCAGTATTATTGCCCTGCCTTGTACATTGGCAATATCTCAAGAGAAGTCCTATATTTGAAAAGTTTCTCTTGTTTTATATTTCTTTACAGGGGAGACAAATATCTGCTTCACGAGGCTGCAGCAAAGGGATATATTCAAGTCGTCGAACGACTAATTCGGGTATGCTTTCAACTTCTGTAATTTTACCACGCCCACCTTGTTCTGTAACCGCGGCAACATCGTTTCTTGGACGTCGTGATTACAGTGTAGCTGAAAAGCACAGGACATTATGTCTTCATATGTAAACTTCGAAATAGAGATCGGGCTAACAAGTTATCTTTATTAAACGCTAAAACAACTACACGATCACTATATCACAGAAGTCGCGCTAAATTTGATCCTTCCGGTATTCCACGACGGAACCACTTGTGCGCTGCACCTAGGCCTACGTCGATGTCGTCCCTTATCTGTTTGTAAAGCCAACTTCGGAGCATTCACAGAAGCCGTTGAAGCATCTCCAAACCTTGCTCACTTAAAGTCCCTACACCATGGGTAGGTCTGGGGAAGAAAAGGCCACAAATCCTAGCCCAGTGCCTGTTGCCTTGAGCTATGAGAGCAACGACCACCCTGCAAGCAGCAGAAGGTCGGATTCCGAGTTGTTGCGAAGTCGCAACTCCGGATTTTTGTTCCTTGAGCTGCTGCTCGACGATGGTACATGTGACACAGTGGGTGAAGATTCACCTGTAGTGGGCCAAAGACGTTGTGGATGTGGAGAAAGCTTCAGTGCGAGAGTTTGGATGAATCATTGAACCATTAAGTACCCTGAACATATCCACGGCTTTCGATAACATCCGTAGCACTTTGAAAACACCTCTTGGTACATCTTATGAGTATGGAAGGTAGACTTCGTATTGCACCAGGGCCATTCGTGTCACTACAGACTAGGAATTCGACCAAAGTGAGTGAACCGGCGGTCGAACACACGACTTTGCCGTGACACTGGAAATTGTGTATACTTATTTGTAGCTTGGACGGTGGTCATAAGGAATTGACCATCCACCTACCTGGGCATGGCTAAATGTGACATGGTGGCTAAAGATACTTGTAGTGAGTGGGCCAAAGACGTTGCGAGTGTTGTGTGACCCAAGATCGGTCGAGCACACGCGAGCTGAGGCTCGCGCGGGAAGGGGATAACTTCTGTCAGGAGAGGCGTACGTAGAATCACTTATAATTCTTAAATATCTAGAAACTGGGAGCAAGATGAATTGAACTCTAAGAGCATGCAGGAGAAACAGGATTGCGGTATGCTATGATTCGGAATAGATCGTAAACGAGGAATCAAGAGAAAGTTCCACTTCCGTGTTGGCCCAGAAAGCATGAGAAATTGCAGGAATGAACGTGAGGATATGACTTATTACACTTCCACTATCTGTGGCAGATCATAAAATCATCTCTTCCTTTCATGTAGTCTACATACAGCGAGAAGATGTTGGGGGTATGGTGTAACCCATGCAACGTGAAAGATCCCTCTATTGTCATGTCCTTCAGTAAATATTTCGTTCATGGCATTTGTAAAATTGGACTATTACCTAATGCATGGTGCGTTTTCAGTGTGATGGCATGTCACAGGCAACCTTCACCATAGTTCATCATGGACAATATGCACGGTGAGGGAAAAATGGCTGTCTCTGCATGACCCCTTACTGCTTCCGTCCAGCTCTAGCATAGGCTGAGGAATCTTCGAAGGGGTCGGGGCTTGTAATTTCAGTGTAGGGAAGGGGGAGTGGTATTGGAAAGATCCCCCTACTGAATCCTCATCGACCATCCTGTTTCTAGTGAATCTGAAAGTGGTCAAATGGTCTCGGCAAAAAGTGGTCACTGATCGGTAATCATCCTTTATGCTACTGGGATTGTCAATCGGCAGGACGATCTCATCGTCAAGGAAGATTGGAGAGCGGGGTCGCATTTTCAGGAATTTTCTTCAACGCAATGCATAATCCTGTCCTCCTCTCCCCAATCCTTGCCAAAACGATATCTGTCTTACGTCTCTTTCAATCTGTAGCTTTCAATTCACTGTCAACTATGTACCATCCCCTCCTAACAGAACTCCTTGTTTGAAGATTCCTCTACTGGCGCTCCATTCTGTACAATACCGCTCTCGTCGCGCGAATACTAGAAAAAGCCTCGCGACGGTTTGATCGCGAACAAACCGTCGCAACGTCATAACTTCGTTCAGAGTGAATAAAATGGAGAGATGTAGAGAGCATTGGATTCGTCTCGATGAGGCGAGTTCAGTGGTGTATAAAATGTCAAATTTTGATGAGCAACAGTCTTGAAAACCTCGCGAAAACGCGTTTTTGCGTTTTTTCACTATAAATCAATTGCTTATTGGATTTTTATCGGACTTGTATACATTTTCGTAATCAGCTCGTCGAGCTCTACAAGAGGGTGCTACAAGTTTTCGGTTTTCTCAAACTCGATACTGGACCATTTTTCACATTCTGAGAAGTTTGAGGGAAATTTTCTTTAGAACCTGATGAATTCGAGATAAAATCTTTTCACGATCCTAATCTGAACTTTTAGAAGTGTAGAGATTTTAAAGTTTCGAGCCTTTCAGATCAGCCTCTAGTCCCTTGTGTGGCCCTAAACAGCGCCTCCGTGTATACTCTGCTAAACAAAAACCATCCCTCAACTCATCTGCAGACGGAGATTCCCTAATGAAATGTATGCCGTTCGATTCCTCTCAGAAAATGCTATCGAACGACATACAAAAACCTTTGTGGTGATGTCTTATTTTCCTATTTCCAGCCGTTTCCTTTTGTGGATCGACGTCTCAATCTCCTTTCGGCCGGTGCGATTCAAGTGCATGCCCTGGGAGAGCGATCACGGTCGATGGCGCCATCGCACTATTCACGTGCACGGCCGTGGGATACACTAGGAGCTCGCGATGGCGCCATCGACCGTGATCGCTCTCCCAGGGCATGCACGTGAATTGCAACGGCCGACAGGAGATTGAGACGTCGATCCACAAAAGGAAACGGCTGGAAATACGAAAATAAGACATTTATCACCACAAAGGTTTTTGTATGTCGTTCGATAGCATTTTCTGAGAGGAATCGAACGGCATACATTTCATTAGGGAATCTCCGTCTGCAGATGAGTTGAGGGATAGTCTTTGTTTAGCAGAGTATACACGGAGGCCTTATTTAGGACCACACAAAGGAGTAGGGGCTGACCTGAAATGATCGAAACTTTAAAATCTCTACACTTCTGTGAGTTCAGATTAGGATTGTGGAAAGATTTTATCTCCAATTCATCAGGTTCTAAAGAAAATTTCCCTCAAACTTCTCAGAATGTGAAAAATGGTCCAGTATCGAGTTTGAGAAAACCGAAAACTTGTAGCACCCTCTTGTAGAGCTCGACGAGCTGATTACGGAGATGTATACAAGTCCGATAAAAGTCCAATAAGCAATTGATTTATAGTGAAAAAACGCAAAAACGCGTTTCGCGAGGTTTTCAAGACTGTTGCTCATCAAAATTTGACATTTTATACACCACTGAACTCGCCTCATCGAGACGAATCCGATGCTCTCTAAATCTTTCCATTTTATCCACCCTGAACGAAGTTATGACGTTGCGACGGTTTGTTCACGATTAAACCGTCGCGAGGCTTTTTTTACTCACGCGACGTGAGCTTTATTGTAGATGATAGTTAATCAGGAGGATGAACGAGTTTTGAAGCTGGGCATCCAGCTTTTGGGACACGTAGACGCAACTAACAACGCCTTCGCTGCGAGAACAGTTTGCCCACGATATCGATGAAATATCCAACATATGTAGGCTAAAACCTTAGCGATACATTCCTGAAGAACAATGGGAGGGCTTAACCCCTCTTGCAAGGAAGTCCACATACTAGCTATCCCATAAACGGATAAAAATGGATAAACTTTGCACTGTTGTTCTGAAGTTGTAAGATTGAGGCTTTAACGGTGTTGAATCCGAAATTAGCGGAGAAGTGATGAGGGGAGCTTATCATCCGGATAATGCCCAGCCTCTTCAAGAAAATATAATGACGAATAAAAGGTAGAAAATAAAGGTTGAAAAGAGGTCCGAGATGGGCCTCGTAATAACCGTCAAAGTGGTAATGGTGAATTGCAATGTGTAGAATAACAGTAGCGATCACAAGACGTAACAAGTCGGCGTTTCGTCCTCCGAACAATACAATTGCAATCCAAAAGGTCCGTCCAAAAGAAAGAAATTCCCGTGTCTCTATTTTATTATGGCCTCCTTAAAAACAAAGGTTCCTTGAGTTGGTGGTGATCTGGCCCTACTGTGCGACCTGGAACCATCTGTGCCGTCTGTACAGCGAACGCTTACGAGGTCACACTGGAAAACACAAAACGCAATATTTGATTAACCGTTTTTGATCTGCTACTGGACAGTGTAGAAAATTTCTCATGACTGCTCACAGGGGGTAGATAAAGGGTAATAGTAAGTGACGTACCTATCATCACATGCTTTGAAGAACAAACCTTGGCTCGGCCCTTCTTAGGCCAGTGAATTTTCCATACCTCTGAGATCTTTCTCAGACCACTGAACTTTTTCATCCCACTTAGATTAGTGAATCGAGCCATTTCTGACTCTATGACCCACCTGGGAGAACGAAAGCACTGATTTGTATAGGGGGCTGCTCCACGATGACGCGTTTTTCACCGTATGTTGGCTACTGGATGACAAATGGAGCGATGCTCGGCGCACCCAAAATGGGAATATCGGGATGGGATGTTTTATTCTTCATTTTTCAATCGATCATTAATTTCAGAGTGTATTTCAGAGCGGTTACGCGCCATGTCTTCGTGACGACGCTCTGAAGCTCCCTCTACACTATGCAGCGCAATTTGACAGAGCGGACGTGGTGCGGCTTCTCGTCGACATAGCTGTAAGCATCTATCTCTCTTAAGCTTGATCGGCACTCATATATTTGCATTTTCATTTTGCAGCCGGATTGCATCGAAAGCAGAGACGATGCCGGGATGCCACCATTTTTGACGGCCGTCTGCCATAATGCTCTTGAAGTGGTTAAGGTAACAAATACAGTTGAACTGCAATATCACTCTGTTCTATCTATCTGACGAGATTAGTTTTTAGTAAAAGAAGATAACATCACGTTCACTAATTTTACTAGTTTTTTACCATTTTATATTAGATAAACAAAATGGCCTCATTTGATCTCTTTCTATGAAAATGTAAAGAAGCTGGGACTATACATAGTTTCTACTCCAGATCCTCATAGAACATGGCACAGACATCTTTGTCACCGATGATGAAGGAAGAACCGCGATTCATGTTGGCGCCAAGTTTAACGCTATCAAAGTGTTGAGGGTAAGCGAAACTCCGTTGAGCTAATCGTATTGACCTTTTACTGTCAAGCTGGAAAGTACAAAAAATATGTGGACAATTGAACTTCGGTGGAATGTGACAATATCATTTTTACTAAAAATCATTGAGTACTATCCATTTCCAACTTTTGCACGCATCAGCCTGAAGGGCTCATTTGATACCCGCCATGGCTCATTTGATGCCTATCATAGGTAAAGGCTGAGCACAATTCGCATTATTCCAACGTGTGTTTTGGTCCCAATCAGTATTGCTGTCTGGCCAAATGGTTAATAATTTGAACTTAACCCTATCTCGGGCCACAAAATGCCGGTACTTATCATGAATGTCCGATCCATGATCAGAACGGTATATTACCATATTCTTGACGCTCCTTTCCTCTGCGAGCATTGCTATTTTTGCCTAAGCTTTAGATGACAGAAGGCACCCCTTCCTCCGTCCCCTGAGGGCTAGTCAAAAATGAGAACTTTGAAAGAAACTTTGAGTGATAACCATGTGTACTAGCGCTCTCTGATGTTAGCGCTAAAACCATCAGGTATTTTTTTCAGCGATTCGCTGAAACCAATTAGCACCAACTTGGTACAATTGCAGTTGTGGTGCAATTTTGGCGCTAATGCCAAGATGGGGTCATGTTTGTGATCAGCATCCTAAGCCTTATAGGCAGTCTTATAGGCAAACTATTTCTGACCAGTTCCTGATTGTGTGGTGATGATATTGGGTTGTAGGAAGGTTTCGACCGCTTTTCGCAATTTCAACTTCGGGAGATCATGACTCGCCACGAATTGCGTCTTTTCTCACCGAACAAATACCATTCGATTCTTACATTTTTGACAACATAATGCATATTTGCGTATTTCATTTTGATAGAAAGCCGACGCAGATTGCACGGAATTGGAAGAAGTCGTCTGCTATTGAATGAGTTGTCCAGAGGTTTCGTAAAATGGGGTGTAGTTAGCGCTGCACCTGGTGAGTATGACGAACGAGTAAGGGCTTCAGCTTGTAACTCCCCCAATTACTGGAAGGTGATCTGTGGAAAATGCGGCCGCGCGGCTGCTTTTAGGGGCGCGCAGTACCCACCTTTTGCTTTGGCGAATCAGAGCTGTCTGAGATGGTCACCCACAACTGCATTGGGAGCCAATACTCTTGAATATCCCCTACAGACACTTACGCTAATCTCTTCCTTTGAGCAACTCCTCTCAATTCTGCGCTTCTGAAATCAGAGGCGGACTGCTTCACCCAGTGCACTACCTTCTGCCGTTGCTGTGCTCACATTGCTAGTTGACTCCGATGTCATAACTTAACAAAACTCGTGGGTGAAGCATCCAAGAGTGATTTTCCTACAGCATTTTGATATCCCATGATATCTCAATAATAACTTTGAGGAAAGTCTGTACTGAGGAAGAGCAAATTTTCACCTTCGTGAGCATTATGGTGAGCTGATCTGTGCTGACACGCTTTCAACTTTGGTTTTATCTTGTGAACGCGTGAAACCGGTCACAACTTTCCTTACAACGTATTGATTAAATGGCAAAGAACCTCAGCTTTCGTTGACACTGGAGTTATCCGTAGCCAATTTCAATTCTTGCAGAGCCACAGATACCCTACCACTTCATTTTTACATTTTGTCATATTAAGCACATTCTCGATTTATGCCTCGCGAAGAAAAAGGACGATAACGAATCGGTCCCCGATCTTGTAAATCAACCGGATCACAGCCAAACAACTCCAATGCATATCGTCTGCTCTAATGGATACATTGAAGTCAGCCGGGTATGGTACCCTTGGTCATCTGCTCATTTGTGTATTCAAATCCTATGTGTTGAACTGTATATAACTGTGTGACTGTAAATGGGCAGTTGAGATAAGCTGCATAAGATGCACATTTTTAGAAAAAAGCTATGAAACAGCTGGTTCGTTCTAGGTCCTGTACGAGTACGGAGCTTCACTAGATCCATTGAACGAGGACGAGGAGACTCCGCTCTTACTGGCTGCCATGAGAGGCGAAACAATAAGTGGTTCGTAGTTTCCAAATTAAACACCAGTTCGGACTGACTTATTGATTAGTTTCATTCGGGTAAAAGTACGAAATGCTCAGTGTTAGTCAGTGCTTCATCGGAAATTCGAGCTCCAAAACCTCGATGATATTGCTGAATTTTTAAAGTACCTATTGAATGAAGTGGCAGTGGGAGACCTGATTTTTACTGAAATTTCTTCGACAGCAGGATGATCTTACATCGTTAAATGCCAGAGCTAACAAATCTGTGGAATAAAGAACCTGCTCCAGTAGGTGGGGTTCGGTCCTGTCAAAAGTCTAGACTGTGCGGCGCTCTAGCCGTTGATCCGCTTTTTCCGCTCTACCACATTAACTAGACGGGACCGAATTGCTCGTTGTTGAGAGAATCGTTCACGGAAATTCTATAATTCTAACACCTCTTGAAATCACTCTATAAGGTTTAAATACATGGGTTTAAATACATGAACAGAAACACGAAAAGATCCTGAGTTCCCCTTTATTCTGCAGAAATCGAAAAACTGGAAGAAGAGCAACTCATTTGGATTCTTGCCACATTTTCCCCCACAATCGTTGAACAGCGGCCACACCGCGGTTCAAATTTTCGCGCCCAATGTTGACTTGTTTCGTGTTCTGCGTCCTTGACCACGTGGGCGTCGCCTCTTTGCTTCTCTGCTATTAAGCGTCCAAACCCACTAGGCCTCCACCCCGTCGTCCGCCGCTTTGAGGACCTCTATCTCATTTGAACTCTTGCGCGTGAAGCTTTGCATTCTGCCCTCAGTAAGCAGATATAGCATGAATATGGGGTAACAGAAGGACTTAAATTTTCGTGGACTATTCCTTTAGACGATATTGGCTGGTTGGCTATGTTCAACAATGTCTTCTTACTCTTAGATTGTTTGCAAACAGCAGCATTAAAAATCAAAGAATCAGAAAAGTGAGAGTAGGACCAGTATTTCAACTTGAATTTTGCTTCGATTTTTTGACAAATGCTGTTTATTAGTGGCAATTGTAAACACTTTATTTTTGAAAGTATCACTAATTCGAATGAATGGAGGTGGTATACTGGCAGGTGACGCACACTCCCACTCTCACGGTGTAGGGATCAAAACCGGCATCAGTGCCTGCCCAGGCGCACTTATCTTCCATCTCTCCGGTGTAGGTGAATTGGAGCCAGTTATGGCTCGACTTTGGAGCATCCGGGAGGATAGAAGCACTGAGTTGTACAGCAACTGGCTCTCGCAGTTCATTGTATAGGCCAAATGGCATTCAGTTGGCACCACCATTCTAAATGGGAATAGCGTGCATGGTACGTCCCAACAAGGGAGTGATTAACGCTAAAACCTCATCCTCTATCTAGAATGTTTAAAATTTGAAAAAAAAACGAAAAAAAGTTGAACTTATTGTTTTTCCCTGATCCCTTGTGCTAGCCGTCCCCGAGTAACCACTTTTTTTACAGTTCGACAACTCCTCGAGTGGGACAAGCGATTAGTTTTGCACAAGAATGACGATGCCGATACTGCCTTGCATTTAGCAGCGAAATACGGTAAGTTATGGGGTATTAATAAGTATTAAAAACCCGTTTTTGATTATATTTGTTCTTATACGACATTTGCCATCATGGTCCTCAAAGTCTGCCAAACGGTGGGAAGCATATTGAAACCATCTACATAGGACATTGATGGTTTTTGGGCAAAGAAGAAGAGACTCATCGTCAAGGATAATCCACCATAAAGGTGGTTCAAGGCCTACTACATGGAATCCGAAAGAGCTATGCTAGAAGAATACGACCGTTAAGAAAGGCATCTCCAGCCACCTTTAAAGGAATCGTCCACGGAAAATGAGTTTTTGTGTTACCCATATGTTTATGTTGTATTTGCCTAATGTTGGCCTCATGCAAAATTTCACGCAAAAAAATGTGAATCTGGCTGAGATACAGCACCACAAAGTGCGTCCAGGTGGGCGGGGCCTCCGTGTAAAAGCCTCGTCCCGTCGCCCGCCGTGGTCGGAGACGCATTGTAGGAACAGAAGGTTACGTAAACAGTCCCACTCTCCGTTCCCAACGGCGGCGGACGACGGGACGAGGCTTTTACACGGAGGCCCCGCCCACCTGGACGCACTTTGTGGTGCTGTATCTCAGCCAGATTCACATTTTTTTGCGTGAAATTTTGCATGAGGCCAACATTAGGCAAATACAACATGAACATATGGGTAACACAAAAACTCATTTTCCGTGGACGATTCCTTTAAGGTTTTTTAGAGCTGACTTGGTATTTTGCGGTTTGGGTTCATCCGCTGTAAACTGTAAGGGGATAGAGTAATCATGAGTGAATAATTGAGAGAATTTTTGAGCAATATCGTAGTAACCCCTTCTTGCAATAGAGTGATAACGTTCTGAGGGAAAAGGGAACAAAATTGTTCAATTTGGCTCCTTTAAAGGAACAGGAAGGGGTCCGAAACAAGAGAAAAATACAAAGAAATGAGCATTTTGTAACGAACGCAGAAGGTTAGAAGCGATAATATGACGGTGAAAAAACCCGAATTCAAAAGTGCATCGCTGTGGTGTGTATTCGCGCCTCATTCGCACTATCGCACCGACTTTCCGAGTTGCCCGCTGTAGGAGACGGGCCGCGGTCCAACATTAGTTGTAGCACCTGACTCCCAGCGCAGTGGAGTGGCCATCCCTAACTACATTAGCATTCATGTAAGTACATCTAGAAACAGTGTAAGAAAGAATAAAGGAAAAAGTAAAAGGAAAAAGCAAATTTGTAAAAGAAACATCTTCTCTTGGCACCATGCCACGGCGTCAAATTGGGGAGTTTGTGCAATGGCGGCCACTTGAACTCGTCCACACTACGTCTGTTCTACCGTAGGCCGAAATTACCTCCTTCTGGTGTCTTTAAGCTGTCATCTACAGGGTCCTGCACAGAAAACATAGTGCTGGGTTCATGGAAACGTCCTCCTGCTGGGTCTCATGCCCAGCCCTTCAGCCAATTAAATGCCCATTTTGCCGACCCTTGCGCATGGTACTGTCCCGATGGCCGATAGACTGCTAACCGTTTATGCAAATAGCCTCTGCGCCTTCCGTGGACTGTGCTCGTCGCATTTGGGTCAACCATCTGTTATAGGGCTACGAGACAGCACCTGCATCATGCCAAGTGCTGTATTTGCGATTCATTGACAGCTGGCTTCCTACTGCTCAATCCCTTCTGCATCTTTCTGGAAAACCGACACTCTGCCTGAGCTACGAGAGAGAAATCTCGGAGCATTCCTCAAACAACCACTCATTACCTCCCACAGTGCCATCTGCCATGATGGTCCAGGTGTGCATGCGTTAATCCACAGAATTGAGTGGGAAAGGAGGAGGTGAATGGATTCCCTCGCTCCCTCATGTCACACGATCATCAGTGACACGAACATCGCTGTCGGCTGTGATGGGCTTTTACAAATTTTGTTGATGGACGACGATTGCTGAGGGAAATCGCGGAATGTCGACGCCAATTAGCGGACGTGAGATTGGACAGTGCCGCCGCAGTTGCTGCCCAATGCCAGCCTCTAGCATGGCTAATTGACCCTCAATGCAACACATATTGATTTTAAGTCTTCTCGAACTCAAGCTCCCCTCTCGAACTCCTAGTTATCGATCAGAGCCAGCCAGACTGGCTAAAGGCCTTTCCAAGCTTAGTACGTTTTCTGTGGCCAGCATGATAGGTGGACTAGCCAAGTCGTAGTTAATGATCTTCTTGTGAGGCAGTGATGGTCAAAGAGGACAGTAGGTGGTAACAGATGGCGTGATAACATCTGCGCAGAGCCTAGCAGACGAGGGGAAATGTCTATTTCCTTGAATGTCTTATTTACCAATGTTTACCGCCCCTTGATGAGAACGACTCGGAATTGAGTTTATACCACGGTTATTTCTTTCAGGACAAGTGCTGATCCTGCATAGCAATACTTCCGACTCAAATGAACTCCCAAGTAAATGAATTTTGGAAAGAATCAATTCTAGAAATAAATCTGTCATGAGAAGTGCCATATCCCTGCGCTGTTTGTGCTGCTAACTAGCTGCCAGTAGTAACGACTCTATAGGCTATTTACACAGCAGAGTTGCTGAAAATTAAGAGCGTTCCGGCTAACCTCATTCCTTTCATTCCCACCTATTACGTGCCGAGAACACCTGCGGTAGCGACAATTACTTGGGTCGCGCCACTAGGCAAACCGAAAAAGTTACGGCATAAACACCTGTTGATGTCGTCATTGACGGATTGTCACCACAGGAGGTCGTTAACGCGCAAACAGAGCTAGTGGCTGGGATCGAGGACGCTGAAGGTCTGATTACCCATTCTGCTTAATGTCAAAATTTTTATGTAAACCTTTCCATAACCTCTTTCATGCTGGATGAACGGCAATCTTCCTCGTCTACGAATCCCGTCAGCAGCTGAGACACAGCGGCTTCTTGGGCCGCGATCGACTTCACCGTCGGCGCCTCACTCACTATGTCCGCTACCGTAATCCGAGGTTGCTGAGGCAGCGGCACATTTCTGTGGCGTCGCTCGTCTCGCAGCTTGTCCTGATCTTCCGCGAGTTCTGGTTACCGCCTGCGGCCATTGAATATTTCACTGCGGAGGAGATGGTCTCTGCGCAGCTCGCACTACCTCGCCCAGTCCATATCTGCGTCTCAATGCCGCCCATCCTCCTTTCGCTCTCTGACAAGCATGGGTCCGTCCCTCGCTTCCTCTGCTGATTGCCTTCCATGGACGGGCGCAGTCTGCGTCCTTCCGTCGAATCGCATGCCCCTACATGAAGTACTTCGCTGTGAGACCGGCTCTGATTTCCTTCGATTTTGTACAGAACGTCCAAAACACCTCTCGCTTGCTCACTTTCGCTCGTACTGGAGCGCTGCTATTCACGCCTATCATCATCCGTTACCATGACGTCGCTGGTTTCGTCTGAGGTTGGGCTGGTCCTGGAACCAAATGCTCCCGATTGTCATCAATTCTCGTGATGTCACCACGTCCGTCCATTTGCAGTCCATCACTGCGAAGGGTATTCAGCCCCCCGTCCACAATAACACACCATACCGTAATCGATCGTTGGTTTTCGGATGAGATGCGTCGTGTTAATTCGTCCAATCTGCCGGTCAAGAGTATCTGCGCCTCTTGTCCACCTGCGCTCTCTTCCGAGTGCCCGCCTAATCCTGACCACCTGGCCCTCAAGGGCTTGACCCTCACCGCATCTCCGCCCCCTGTCATTCGTCTCATGACCAGCTGCTACTGTACCACGCCTTATTCTGCTGGTTAGGACAGTGCTTCCATACTAGTGATCCACGCTGAATCGCTTCGCTTTCATCGGTGACTTTAGTGTGAAATGCAACTAAGGCACGCGGTGAATGCCAAGCGAATAAAGCGTTTCTTCCTCTCGGGTTCTCGCCTGTAGAATTGCTATTCGTCTTTTCAAGAAGGTGCAGTTCATTACTGCTTCTGTCAGTACTCATAAGTTCTGCAGTGGTTGCCTACTTGCCAAAGGTGAGATTGTCTAGACGTTTCCCTTAGCAATGGATAACTATTCTGCTGTTGTATTTCTTGTACATTCACCACAAGAAGAGCTGGGTGTAGGAGAGCTGGGGGATCGGATCGAAGCGAGATGGGATGGCCGCTGGCAATCTATACTGAATTATTTAATTGTGTGCTGAATGAGGATTTTCGCCGTAGGAGCACAGACGACGGCGGCGGCCTATCGATCGCCAGGCTGTGAGGAAGTGCGCTTCCTTCTTGGCACGAATTCTGAGCGGCCACTACTAAACAGCGCAGAGTGCCGTTCCTTCCTCCCTCGTCTTTGCACGCAATACACGAATGGATCTACAAGGCGCTATCCTCGAGAGAGCCAGACAGACTCGAGAAAGCTTCAGACGTATTTCAGAATGCTCCTGCATCACCGTGATCGAAGATCAGCGACAGACGTTTTCCCGTCTTTGGTCTGTGCTTCCAGACTGAGCAGCTCAACAAGCTGAGAGGCTTGTCGGTGAAAGACAGGAAACAACATTCCTCAGCGATGGTTAAGCTTCTAGTGAAGTTATAATATAGGCAAAAGCGGTTGCCGCATTGATAAGGATCTCTTGATGGACTGGTGTTTCTTCCGAAGGAGCAAAAATTCTTTATATCGTTTTCTGTTCTCCCCTTTGTGCAGTGATAGTGAAAAAATTTTACCAAATACAACCCCACTTCCTTCGGACGAAGGAAAGCAGCCGTCCAAAAATCTTAGAAAATCCATCATTAGACCTGCAGAAGTTCAAAAGGGCTTGAACATTCACATGAAATCTGATGTGAGTTTTGTATTGACAGCCTTTACCATTCTCCTGCTTGCTCATTGTGTCCGTTTCCTAATGGAGAGGGCTGCACCTCCGTCCTCCTTTCATTATTTAGAGTAACTCTGACAACATCTAATCCTACACGATTCTTCACTATAATATCATAAGAATTGTCGAAGTCTGAGGGCTTCAATGAGGGAGCTTGATATTCTTCACATTTCCAAAACACGGATTCTGTTACACTTCCATGGTCCAGAATTGCGATCCACCTCCTAGGGTTAAGGTTGAACACATGGTTGCCCCAAGGGCCGATATAGTAAATCTCCACCATTACTGCGCTAAGTTACATATAATTATGGAAATCCGCAAAGTAATACGAAAAAAAACAACAAGTGTGGAAATTTATTCAAAAACAGTTTAACAATTGTTGGGAAAAAGTAGCATTCTGTATAAGATGCAAGAATATAGAACCTAGCCTGAGAATGTGATAGCAGGGGACCCTTGCTCGATTGGTAGAGGGGCAGAAGTTGGTGAAGCAGTTTATTCCAAAACAACTTTTAAATTGCTCGCTAGTGAATTTGTGGCAGAAGAGCGATATTCAGGTAAGGCCGAGACGACGAAGGTGTTGTTGGATGCTGGTGCGGACATCGAGGCGAAGAATTCACACGAAGACACCGCTCTGCAATGTGCTGTGGCCGGTGGCCATTTGAACACCGTTCGTCAACTGATAGAACGACACGCCGTTCTCGAAAACAAAGATGACCTAAGGTTTCCTTTTTTACTTCATATCTTTCAGACGATGCAGTGATTATAAGGCTGGGCTAAAAGGCGTTGGGTGCATTTGGCGACTGCCGTGTGAATCCGAAGAGATCTATACGAAAATCAAAAATGAAAAAAAATGAATTTTAGGAATGTTTATGAATTGACGGTAAAAATTTCTAGGAAACAATGGAATGAAATGATATAATGAATAGTGCAAGCGAATTTTAGGGAAAGGTTGAAAAATGAAAACAAATTAAAAACGATGACTGTCCCATAACACTGAAAAAGTCTAACAAGGGAATGATACCAGGTCGAATGGCTTTTTGTAACGAGACATATATCATCAGACATTTCTGGTTGCTTGAGATATATTTCTGGTTATTGATCTCGAATCAGTTTTCAAGATCTGCCAAACGATTCTCTGAATGAAGTTATGGAGGCTTTTCTGAATAAATAATACTATTACATGGTATGTTTGGGAGCCCATAGCGCGCGAGCCAGACGTTTTCGCGACAAACCAAAGCGATTTTCGTGTTAAGGAAATCAAACTACCCCATGCCACAGTTCTTAGCCAATTCGAGAATTTGACCAAATCCCGGGAAAACTCATGGGCTGGCTGCTTCATAGAACTTTCACAAAAATTATTGCTTACCCGTGGGTCATCCTCAATTTTACGAAGTTGGGCCAGAAACTCGATTCGGCTGAAAATTTGCACAAAAAGGTAGTTCGACCCCCTGAGCGCCAATATCGTAATCGTTTTACGCAACAACGCGTAATTCGTGCGTTATGAGAATCTGCTCATATAAATAAGCTGGACCACAAATGAAAAAGTAACCCAACTCCTACATAATTTGGAACCTCAAAATGCATGCATAATAACGTAAAAGTGCTTCTCAAGCACTAAGAAGAAATTACATGAAATGCAAAAAATGCTGCCAAACCTAAGGCTCAATCCATGGTCTGCCGATTGCGAGCCCGAAGGCTTACCTCCATGCCATCTGTGCCCCCCACAGCCTTGAATGCCCTCACTTCTATCGCCGCAGTGATGAAAACCATGTTTCAAGGTCAAGCCGTTCATTCAGAAAAACCTCCTTAACTCCCTTTCAATAATCGTTTGGCAAGTTTTGAAAGCTGATTTGAGATCAGCATCCAGAAGTTCGTCTGACGATATATGTCTCGTTACAAATGGCCACTTCGACCTGCTATCCTTCCGTTGTAAGTATTATCCGCGTAAGACAGTGGCTAGCATAGAAATTGTAAGATAAACAAGACTTGCATTGCTAAAAGGTGAAAAGTGGAGAGAGCTGAAAGATCAGATACATACCATAAACGGTATAATATAATATTGATAAATCAGATTGTAAGGAAAGTTTTAGCCGCTTTTCGTAATTTTATTTTCGAGAGATCATAACTAGGCCCAGACTGCATCTTTTTTTTTACAGAAAAAGCACCATTCGATTTACTGCACTTTTGACAACATTATGCATACTTGCATATCTTATTCTGATGAAGGGCAGACGATTCATATTGCGTGAAATCAAATAAGGTCGACTCCAAATCATCATTCTTTCCGAATACACTGCCCTTGAAGAAGCTGTCCAGATGTTTGGGAAGATGGGGGCTTAGCTAGCGTTATATATGGTGAATATGGTGCACGAGTTAGGGCTTCAGCCAGCAACTGCTTCGATTATTGGAAGACGATTTGTGTAAAATGCGCTCGCGCATGGCTGCTCCGAGGGGTTGTGCGGAACTCATCCCTCGGGTTTTTTGAAACAGAGCTACTTGAGGTAGTCAACCTCATCTATGTGGGGAAGACCGTTACTTTTAATCATTCTCTGCAAGTACATATAGACGCTCATCGCTTTCTGCCGTTTTAGTGAAAGTGATTCGATAATTGAAGATTCGAGCAACTCATTCTCATTTCTACACTTCCGAAATCAGGGTCAAAGCGTTCCATCCAACGCTTTACCTCCTCCCCTTGCAGTACTCAAATTTGTGGTTGCCTTTGCTGGGGCTTGACTAAACAAAGCTCTGGAGTGAAGTCATCCAAAAGTGCCATTTTCGCAGTACTTTGAAATTTCCCTAATAATTCGAAAATCTTGTGGCATTCCAAATAAAACATATATCCAGAAAGAGCAACTTTTCATCCATCTAAAGAGCGCAATACGTAAGTTGGTTCATGTTGACGAGCTTCCAGTTTTGAATTTATCTTATGAAAGCGCAAAACCGGACAGAACTGGCCTTACAACCAATATTAGGGGTCGTAATAAGCTTCGAGGCAGAGTCAGAAATCAAAATCTGATTTCCAGAAGTGATGAAAAGGTTCATAACAATATTAATGGAAGTGCTGTCCATTATACCCAACACAGTTTTGGGACCTTTCCGGCAAGAAATCAGCGTTTCACCGATAAAATGCTAGATCCCTTGGACGAAATAAATTTTTTGGTCCCTGTGGAAATGCTCAATGTCTTGGAACTTCTCTTCGATCAACCAGTGCTTGAGTGATCGGAAAAGATGGAAGTCGGATTGTTACAGGTTTGGCGAGAATGATCCAACTGCTCCCAGCCAAGTACAATTAGCTTCTGTTCCTCTTCTTCGCAGTGTGTGATTTAGCATTTTCTTGAAGCAATACGACGTTATGGTGACGACTACTAGCTTACAAGCTATACACCAAAAGATACGCAAGATTGTGCAAAAAGAATATTTTCCTTTTTAGTAGAATAGGTACCATTTGATTCTTCACACTTTTGGCAACACGATGCATATTTGACTATCACATTTTGTTAGATTTCTGATCACTCACATCGCGCAAAATTGTGAAAAGTGGTTTCCACGTCGTCATGCTTCTTGAAGACTCTTGTCTAAATGTCTGAACAAGTGGGATTCAATTAGCGTTTGATCTGATGAGTGTGATAGACGAAGGGGCTTCAGCCTGCAATTTTTTCAGTTTTTGTGACGGACGACGAGGTGGGGCATCCGAGTGGGTTTGGTCACTAGAGAGCTAAAGAAAAAAGAGAAGACAGTCACGTGGGACAGGGACGCAGAGTGAGAAGCAAATCAACACTGGTCGCGAATAGGAACGCTGGGTCTCCCCATTCTCGGAGGCTTTCCCCTGTGATTTAATACCTTACTGACAGTCGCTTCTTCTCTCTTTGAAGCCTTCGTTTATCCTTTTTTCCAACACATTCACCACCAGAAAAGATAATCTCCTTGGCTCCATTTGCAAATTAAATGGAATTTGAAAATAGGTTTTGCTACTTTCAGTACCATATCATTGGGTCGAACGAAAGGTTGTGACTTGGCTGTTTCAGCGATTCCACTCCACTGCATTTGGCTTCTGCCAAAGGACATGACGCTATAGTCAGGCTTCTGCTCGAATCGGGTGCTACCATAAATCGAAGAGATGAGAGCGGTAAAACTGCACTGGATCTGGCCATCGAAAATGGGCACCGGTAGGTTGCCTCAACGTGGCATCCGTCTTTCCTAGCTATTCACTAAAAGCTTAACAAAAAGGAAGAAGCGTGTGACTGTGAATGTATAATATTAGATTGTCCCAAAAGTCTTTTAGGATTTTTTCGGTCGTACTTTTTATTATTTTTCCTTCCAACAAACGGAGAGTATGGCGGGTGGGGCAGCATATCTCAGCCGGGCTCCTGTAGCTTGCCTGGGTACACTTCGCGACGTATGGGTGGGCGTAGTCATGTAAGAGGGTGACCGCGGACTTTTCTCAGGCGCTTTCCTCGAACAGCTACGGCGACCTGCTGGAGCTGGTGGGTGTATACGGAAGCGGGGACTGTCTCGCCTTGTGCCAACACCTCATGGAAAAGCATTCCTTCCGCGTCCGAAGCAGCAGAGTAGAATCTTCTTCGGATGGAGGTCGGACGTGCAAACGAGCCACTAAAACATTTCTTTACTTAAAATTACATTATAATCACTAACTTCTTTTCCTTTTTTCATGGGCTGCGTTGGCGGCGGCGTCACGTAGCAGCCAAAAGGCGCGGGGTGCGTTGGTATCGTACATGTCCCAGCTTTCATCGCCCGTAGCCAGATAGACGAGAAAGTCGTTGCGATGCGGGCGGAGCAGCAGCAATTGACAGATGCTCACACGGGCACTTTCGTGAGCCGTCAGGGCATGAGGTCCATCGCGACAGCACCTTCCGATAACCGGGCTCGTGGAGGCGACGATTTACGGTTATGGGTGCTTGTCCATTCCTCTCCGCCCGCGTCTCGTCGTCGAATGCGTGTGGGCGTCCCGTGCGTGGCTTCTCTTCCATGTCAATCTCGCCGTTGCTGAAGCTGACGAGCAGCGGCCCACGGTCTCGTAGCTCACACATCCCTTGCCCAATGCAGCGTTGATGGAGTGCAAGGTTCCGTCGCTTTGCTGCCCAAAGACCACTCATAGTAGATGACACCGCGTGTTGGGTGGGTATCGACTACGGGCACTGTAGCTCCCTCCACAAAATCTGGTGGGTCAATTTATATTTAACTAGAAAGCTTAGAGAATGTTCTACCATATTCCTGAACCGCATAGACCTGCCTCGAAGGGTTATTGATTTTAAACAAGAGTTATTGATTTTTTTTGGGAAAATTCTACAAGACTTTTGGGACGACCTAATACATATATAGATTCTTTCGGTTTCCTGCAGATGCTGGCGTAGCGAACGATATTGGCACTAGAGCTCACTGCTGAGATGCCGATGTTACCTGAATTCCATGCAAACTATAGATATATTCAATAAGCACTAAGGATTGCACAGCAGCAAGGATCACAATTGTAAGTGGGCCTACAATGCTTGGCGTATCCTACAGAAAGGATTGATCAGCGCCAATTACTTTCTTCCTTATTTTGAATAAGTCACTAAGCCTATGGGACCGCTTCCAAACTTGATACCATCCAGGTAACTCTCACTCCAAGGGCAGGACGAAGTGTGGTAGCAACCAAATTGCTTCATAATTGTACTGCTGTATTAGAAAGTGCCAATTAAGGGAGCAACGTAGCGAGAATTCAGCCATATTGTGATCTCTGATAGTTAATAAATTTTGAACTACAGACATTTCTTTCAAGAAAGTTTCCGCGCGGTAGGAATAGATAGTGAGCATCGGTTACCTCACAATTTGGGAGCCGCTTTCCTCAACAATACATAGCGTGGCTCACTCCCCAAAAATGTCATGCCTACCTGTGGCCGATCCGCGGAGGTTGGATAGATTTGATGGCAAGAAACTTTACACCCTCGAAACTACAAAGTTATGTATAACAACGATTTAGAGAGGTGGCTCGAGTACTAGTTGAATCAGACGACTGGATGGACATCATGTCTCCGAGCGACACACTCCCTGTCGGACGTCATAATCTTTCAAGGGTCACCCCATTGAGGAAGTTAATCGAGAAGTTCCCGGACATCGCTGAGATAGTGTTCAGCAAGTGCATTATGTAAGTGAATATGGGAAGGTGTAGGCCAGGACACTCGAACTGGGTCATATCGGTAAAGCTCGTGGAAACATTGCCACCTGTGTGAGGTCGATTCGTAACAGAGCACCTGTTGTCGCACGCGGTGAAGCATTTTGTGGGATGCGGTGACTCAGTTCGAATGTCGTGGCTTACATGCAGGAATGGTGACTTTGCGTCGTACCCATCACAACGCCTATTTAGGGATCACGGAGACAGTCCTGATGACTTTTACTTCCTTCGTGAGTACAACTTTTCATTGATAGACGACACGTATATGATGCCTTCAAAAGACGGAGCTGGTTAGTTAACCTTTCTGACAGAACTTTAAGTCCTTACCAGACCAGAGACTTTCAAGGAGAACGGAAGATTTTTGCAAAAGGAAAAGTGAAGTGACTTCTCAGTACGACTTGTCCGACTTGATATCTTTTGTTTTTTTCCACGTGGAACCATTCAGACAAACTTAATGAAGGCACCGGGAGGGGCACCGGGAGGGTTGAGGGAAAACTGAGAACTGTCAATAGATGTCTTTGAAAACAAACCTACTTCTGGAGAGGTATATGTGGCGAAACTTTCATTGAAGAAACGCGGATCGGGGTCTTATCACGATCCTGTACCATGGTGTCGTCCTGCAGTTCTGCAGCCGGACGAGCTGCCGGCAAAGGCGGGACGAATGGCTGGTTGGCTTAGCGGCTGACTGATTTAGCACTCCGCCCTCCTGCGATCTACCCCGGCTAGTGACGCAGATGAGGGAGACGGTGCGAAAGACATTGGGGTTTTCCGGTTCCTATATCACGGGATGTTCGCCGATCTGTTTCGTTCTTTCTCTACTGTTTCATTGCTGAACACCCGTGCTTTCATATTCCACAGTCTGCCAGATTCACCCCTATCGGTGCATTTGAGGAGGTGGAAATGAGTGTAATATGGATGTGATGTGAGATTGAGACACACAGCAAGTTGAGTATCTGACATGGCAAACAACAGGAGAGATTAAGACACACAACATATTAAGTAACTAAAAGATTAAGGCAAAGAATAATGGGCAATCACCTTGTACAAACTACGTCGACAATGATCGAAAACTATAGAAATTGTTTGAATGTTTCTTCCTCACTGACTTTTCATGGAATTTATTCCACGATGCAGCCCATCACTGATGTATCGATCAAAGCAACTTGAATCTTCGTGTGGAGTTCGTGGGCAGTACGCGCAGTAAGTAAGACGTTCATCTGTGGAAAGAGATGGACTAGTGGGCGTCCCCAAACTAGCATGGGACCTACTTTGAGACTTGGATTGCGGCGAATCGCGCCACATACCGTCATCTTGGATATTTAGGATTATTTATTGCATACGTGATCCTCTTTTTGAACAATCAAATAATCCCTCGCGATGTCTCTGGGAAATGCCACTCTCTCAATCTTATCACTCTAGCCCGCAATTTCAGAACTACTGTCAACCGTTAGTCCCTACAAAGAGGACGGATCGCTCAAACAAAATGCTAAGGCTTACTCTGACGATTACGATGTCGTCTACAAGAATCACCCTTTGAGAATAATGGTAAGTGCTACCACTTCTACAAATAATTCTACGATTCGAGTATCTAAACTGTAACCATAACCGAATCATTTTCAGGCTCAGTCAGAGACACTGCTCTCACACCCGCTAGTGCAGGCTCTTCTGAAATATAAGTGGAACAGCCTGGGACGATACGTCTACTACTTTGGTAAGAAGTGTTGCACGCTTACATGCCATAGCTTATAGCGTGTCACTTTCAGCTCTTGGCGTTTATCTGCTCTTCCTGTTTACCTTCACTATGTACGTTACCCACACTCCGCCACCATTCAACATCTATGACGAGACCAGCAACGAGATGCGTAATTTCACTGACGTGTTCAACAGTGAAAATGAATGCCCTCAAATAGTCAGTTCTACAATGTCTTCGAAGCTCCTTGCTGGGCTTCCACCTTTCCCAAACACTTTGGAAGACATTTCCACGAACTCGACCCAGCGGCTCCAACGGAATCGAGTCGAACCAGGCTGGGCTCCTACACTCTGAAAGTAGAACACTGATTCATGTATCGTACTTGTTCACCATTGCACAAGTGATGCATTATGTGGAAACTTACTGCAATTAATCATGATTCTAAGAGGAAGCAGAATGCGCGGCACATCCCAAATTGGAAACCACCTCTACAAGGCATCAAACCGGCACACTTCGCAAAAGTCAGATCAGCCGACTTCCGCCTTATCTTCATGCGCGGAGTAGAGGAAGCAACCATACTCAGGCCTTTGTTGAGGATACCTCGACGGGGGATGTCGTATTTTTAGAAAAAATTTCTTGACAAATCCGACAAATGCTCAACATTCATGCACCCTTGATGAAAACGCATGCACCGTTTCGGTACAATCGTGAGCAAATTCGGAACAGGTTGATCGGTTAAAAGGTTGTCAATCAATAACCATGCTTTGCGCTAGGTAACAGTGGTATAATTTTAGATTGACGACTTTTTTTTGTAGAGATGGCTCGTGTGTAGACACAGACGGCCCCGGAGTAACAGTTACAAAAGCGTCGGCTGGGGGAGGTCGTCGCAGAGAAGGAGGCGAAGGGTACAGAGGTGTCTTTCTCGAAAGATTTCCCTCGACGCCTGACACGACTTTGGGAGCAGCCTGGATAGTTGACGTTCGGGTCGAGCATGAGTTCGAAGCTCGATGGCTCGATTCCGGGTGCAACCTGGTGGTTGCACCTTGGGTTGAGTGTGGCTTCTGAAAAAATTTGTGGACATTACTCAAAGATTTACAGCCCCTAAGAGCTATCGCGAGATGGGTCTTCTAATGGCAAATTGCCTCATGGAAACATTTGAAAAACAACAAGTTAACAAATTTGAAGGATTTGCCTTCCCATCTATTCTATTTTTTACCCGTCTCGGCAGCAGATCACACATCTATACTTTTATGCTTCTTCTTTTTTTCCATAGTTCCATACTCAGCACAGTTTCGAACGAGATAAGATCATTAAGTGCCCTTCTAGATGGTAACTCGTCCATCATGGTTGGCAGCATGCAGGCGCGTCGTGATAGGCCTTGCCATTGCCCAACTAATCAAAGAGGTACGAATCGGTTTCACATTGAAGTTCTAGTGTGCAAATGTGTATATTTTCTTTCGTATGGATGGATATCAAAGCTGTAGCGTTGCGGTAAGATCCGTCAACACAGTGTCTGTTCTGGAATAACACTTCTGTGAGCAAATTCCGTCCAAGTTTTCAGCTCTTTCAATTGATAACTCGTCGACACAAATACATCTCCTTCGACAACGCCATTGAATGCTTCATTTACACGTCTGCAATTATCTCAGTGATGGACTTGTCGCCCTGTTCGGAAACCACTGGTATAAGACTGGTAAGGCACTAAATTCAAAAATTTTCCACCCTACAAACCAACATTGACAAAATTATAAAACTAGAAACTTTGGTAAGAGGAAAGGCGTAATGAAGTGTTTGGTGACGTCATCAAGGACAATGAAGAATCCCATTGTATATTGAGAAATTTAATGTTAGGAGACGTGTTGTAGATGCATTGACTCCCTCAGACTTTTCCATCAAACCCGGTTTACGCGCACTTGCATCGTGATCAGTGCCTTTTCGAAAATACTGCAGATAGGGTGAAAAGGGAAATGAGGCATGAAAAATATGTTGTCTGTAGGAACAATTCGAGTTCTCAAGAGATCAGGTGTGAAGAAGCATGTCTTGGGGTTATCATCACGATCTTGTAGCGCTGCCAGACACGCTGCCTCGCATCCGGTGGGCGAGTTTCTGCAAGGGACGGGGCAATGCTTGAGGCATACAGGACGATGTAGTGGAATAGGAGTGGGTCTTAACAAAGGAATATTTCACTATCACTTAAATCGTAGCGTTTTGACGGATAAAAGTCCCCGAAGGGGGAATGTAAGCGGGTTCGTCTTGGAGTCCAGTGACTGAGGATCCTTTCGAATATGGATCTTTGTAATCCATGAAAAAAAGGAGCATAGGTGAATATTATCATGGAAGCAACAGTTATTTACGAATAGGTTCATATTGCACGACAAGGTGAGACAGAGTAAGGTAGTATGGTGGGGGAATAGATGAAGATGGCGTACAGGGCACAAGAATACCTCTGCTGGAGTGGGCGGTTGTCGGGACACTCCTCCAAAAGAAGCGCAGCTTATTTCCGTAAAATAAGCCTCTGAATCCAATGTTTCCACCTTTTTTTTTCACGGAAGTTCTCTTGCGCACTTCTGCCTTCATTTTCGTAAGAGAAATCACACCCGAATAGTCGTAAAATGCGCCTTGCATTTTACAAATTGTTTATCGAGCTGAGAGGCACAGCCACTATGGAACTGTCCCTCCATAACTGCTGGACAATCCTTTTTGTTCCACAGACCGTATTCCAAAAAAGCACTGGCGCTCAAAAAGTCAAGTTCTTCAATTTATTCACTGTAATTTTCCACAGAACTGGCAATGGCTTCTGGCAGCTGCATGTGCCTTTTCTTCTTGGATGAATCTTTTACTTCTGATCAGGAAACTGCCTAGGTATGTAACGGATCATCTTATCATCATACATTGTTCTAAGTTTGCGATGCCCCACAGATTCGGCATTTACGTGGTGATGTTCTTCGACGTCCTGCGAACATTCTCGCGTTTCTTCATCGTCTTTGCATTGTTCGTAATTGCATTTAGCATTTCGTTCTTCGTTATCATGCAAAATCGAGTAAGTCCATACCTTTTCTTGTGTGATGTTCACCATTAGTTGTTTGAATTTAGCCAGAGTTCTCCTCAATACCATCAGCCGTATTGAAGACGACAGTGATGATGATTGGCGAGTTTGAGTTCACTGCAATTTTTCACGGCGATGCCGATGTTCATCCGGAACGGCTCTTCGGACACGCCATTGCCTACCCTCTCTTCCTTTTTTTCTGTGTCATCATGACCATTCTCTTGATGAATCTCTTGGTAGGGTCAGTACTTCAGATTTGTATAGCACCGCAAGTTTTCCCATTAAGATTGGTTTGGCTGTAGACGACATCAAATCAGTACTAGAGGAGGCCAAACTGAAGAGGTTAAGCATGCAAGTAAGTGATTCCGATTGATGCTGATTTGTACTGCCTAAGGGTCAAAAGAGAAAAGACAAATAATGGAGTTGCCATGGAACAAATGAATTTCGAGCACTTGAGAAAATCGCTTGTGGAGAAATTTAGCCAATTATCAAGGAATTGACGAGCACGTGTTGTGAAGACCGGCAACGGGAGCAGTCTTTTAAGTGTTAGGCACCGGCAGGGGCAAGGAAGGAAAACTTTTTTGAAACACCGTCCTTGTGAACAAACGTTTGAACTCACAGAAGATAATGTGGATTAAAAATTGCGTTGAAAACGCGCCTTTCCGGCGCTATTGCGATTTTAGCGCTGCACCTCGAACTGCACGCCTCACGTGAGCCCATGCCACTGCCATTTGATGTCGTGTAGGGCAAAATTGATATCATTAATCCGGATGTTACACTAAAATTCACAGCAACAACAAGTGAAACAGTGAAAGGGAGAATAAGCGAAAGAACGAGAAAAAGTGTGATAAAAAAAATACCAATAAATTCTTCCTCGGCCTCTTGCTAAGGTGTCGCGTGTGCAAAGTGACAAACTGCAGACCACCGTAACCCATAGTGCACGACAAAATTGACCCTCCCACTGTGTTTTATAGAGGTACAATGGAACCCTGTGGCGTGCAGCGAGCGTTTTGACTGTGTATCACTGCCACAATCAATGAACCACGTGGCATCGACCGAGACCTAGTGAAGCTGTGCGTCACAAAAGCGCTCCGACAGGATGCGTTTTGTGTATTGGCCGCTTGACAGCCTCAATTGCACTAAAGGAAATGAACTTATCAAAAAAATCTTGCTGGTGTATGCGACCAACAAACATTTTCAGCAGACATGTCATGTATGTCCCCAGAAGATCGCTTTTGTTCTGAGCACAGCGATGAAGACTTCAAGGGAAACATCTGCCGTGGGTCGCAGTTGATCGTCGCGCAATCCATCCCAATTTTGCTTGTTGCGAGACGATGCGGCGGAGTACCAAAATTCCACAAATCAGAATATATCTAACACAAAGCCAAACAGCAGAACTAACCTGACAATGAATAGAGAGCTGGATCTCACTCCGGAAGACTATTAAGATTCCACATAGGAACCAAATCGCAGGGCTTCCAGTAGGACGCAGCTGCGGCTCACAAGGGCTGAACAGCAACAGCATTGGTCTCCACGACTCAGCACTTCGTAGTATTGACCATTAAAAAGAGCTGAATCTCAAAGTGTGTGTACGGGACACGGACACTTATCAAATCCTAGACACACATGAAAGCGTTTGCTATGAAACATCTATGTACACTGAGTTGGAATTCTGATATTTTGTTCTCGTTAGCACGGTAAGGCTCTGCGGACAATGATACCTGTGCAGGGTCAAAGGAGAGTACGTATTGCCACTACTCAATTTCGCGCCATACTCTCTCGTTCTTTCTACGTTGTGAAACTATTCAGCCCCTGTTCTTTCACCAAGACCTAACCAGTTCTTCCGTATTGAAATGCTCAGCTCGAAGCAAAGCACGAGATCAGTTGTCTAATAAAAATGAGTTGCCACGGAACCGTCACTTCTTCTTTCCAATCGGGAGCGAATGCTTTGTCGTTCAGGCAGATCTTGTGCTGCAAGTCGAAGCATCGATGCCTTACATTCGGAAATTGACCTGTCGATCTTTCGTTCGAATATACCCTAACCAATCCACTTTTTTGAAACGTTTGCGCAATCGATTCGGCTTCGATTCGTCCAGCGTTGCGATGATGGAAGAGGAATGGTCCAGTAAAGAGGTGCGCACTATTTAAAGCGGTTCTGTTATCCTGAACTGAGAACGGTGAATTAAACATTCAGGAGGAACTCCTGCACGAGTTTCGCGAAGTAATTAAAGGGCAGCATCATCAAATCAGGACGCTACAGAAGAACGTGGACGTAATGTACTCGGAGCAAGTGAAGACGGCAGCGATGCTTCGAGCCGTGATGGAACACCTTCAGGTCAACTTCCAAGAAACCGTCAAAGATTAGCCCAAACTGCTGCCGTCTGCTGCCTTAAAGCGTATACTCACTTACATATGCACATATATTGTGATGTTCAGGTTAATCCCTTTACCAAAGCTCTGACTAAATAAAAAAATTTATTGTGAAATGTTCTATCTTTCCAATATTCTGCAAGTCAAATGGCCGTAATTGCTGCTCTTGCTAAACTAAACATGGGAGTTTGTTCCGTTCATGAGGGCAGCAGTGATTATGAGTTGTTCTCGCTCAGATGTAACAAGAATAAGCTTGAATTAAAATTAGATCCTGTATTAAACACGTAATTTTTGATGTCTTCAGGATCCACAGCTGCTGCAGTCACTGAGAATGGCACAAATTACTATATGGTGTCTCACTGCCCCATTCGTCCCTGTCTCTAGGTCTGAAAGTGGATCGGAAGGGCATGCGATAAACAATAGCAACACTTATTGCAGCCATACGACAATTGGCGGACCTCGGAATGGTCATGCCTCCTAGAAACTATAAGCATTTTGGGTGCCATGCCAAGTGATTGGATTCGGCAAGGCAGCGCTATGATTGTCCAGTATCTTTGCTGTGCTGTCCTCGATTGTTAAAATGCGTGCGATACACTAAAATTGGAGATGGAAGCTGAGTTCTCTCTGTTAGCCATGAGGAGGTGCTCCACTGGCAGAATAGTGGGATGTCTTCTCTACGTGTGGCAATAGATACATTTCAAGACGGATCTGTTTGCTCCGGATTTCTTTAAGAGTGTCACAATCAGAATGATAGCGGCTGGTACTAGAATAACCACCACGGTCAAGCCTCCGTCGAAAAATCCTCGACAGGGGAGGGTGGTATTTGTCCACTGAGAAGGAAGCCGTAATCGCTGAGATGGGCAGTAATAAATGCAATTTCTCAGGCGAAGTTCGAACCTGAAACATATTTAGTTCAGTCTTCACCGAAACATCTTGAAGGATATGGAGCATAGAGAAAGAGGAACCCCACGTGGTCTGTTCATTCAACAGTCTCCTCGCGCGCTGAGCGGTCTCTTTCAAAGGTCCGCTCCATTCATGGCTCATATTCACGCACTGTCTGAAAACTAGTCTGCTTTGTTCTCTGAACTGTATTCCGTGCTGCAGCAAAAAGCGCCTGAAGCGCTTCTACTTTAAGAGACTAGTTACTTCGCTTATTCCCAATCCAACTGAGATCATAGCGGTAAAAAATCGCGTTCGGTTATTATTGTTGGAGTGTCTGAAAAGAACAAGGTGCATCACCAGTCTCCAAGCCAGGGTGCCGCTCACGAAGCAGTGAGTGGCATGTGAATGAAACTAGACCAGTTGAAATTTACAGGCTGAAGAAGAGGGATCCAGCTAAAAGCCTCCTTATCAAATGCATTTTCCTGCTTGTCGGTTTCATGTAGAAACCCTCAAGAATGTCAAGGTGTTAAGGAATGCTCCTAAGTTTTAGAATGTTTTAATTCGAAGGTCTCTTACATTGGAGGGAGTGGAAAAGTAAAGAATGTTCCTTGCCACAGCTTGGAAATTGAACCATGAAGTATCCAATTACGAGAACACTTACTGATTTTCCGACAGCAGGTGGTGAAGAGAACTGAACTAGATCAAAAAACTGATAGCTAATCGTTCTTGTCTCTTACAAAATGTCCGAAGTCTGGTTATCGAAATCAGAATCCAGGTTCCACCATCCTATTCCGTCCATAATCCCAAAGCTGTACCAGTTATACTTCAGTTCAAAACTTGAAATGTTGTGATACTTCCGGATTTCCTATATCAGTTCGTTTGCACTCTTCAGCCATCTTCCTTTTGGATTAGTGCTGTTCGTTTTCTCCAATTTCTCAGCGGATGTACATACTATGTCCGTTATATTGCGTGCTTGATATACTCAGTTGTACTTGTTTATCACTCTCCCAATCTCTGACTGTTTCAAGATGATGAGCCTTGTGGCCTTTTATCTGACTGTGTTCTGTGTTTATGTTTACTTATGTTTATCTGAGTGTGCTACTCCGTGGTAATTTCGACCTGAATATTGACACTGTAAAGCTGATAGCGCACTACCAAGACAACCTCGGTTTTGTAAATTCGCTTCGCTCTTTTCTCAACTCGATTGGAGAGCCCATTTGTGGTGATTCCATCCTAGATCTAGTTTGATGTCCCATCATTTAGGTCTAATGTTGTGCTCGGTCCCTCTGTGAGTAGATCGTATCATATCACTGTGACTTTTCAGTCAACACCCCAGCACGAGATTTGGCGGGAAATGCATTTGAGAGCCCTAGAGCTAACGTTGTGGCTAACAATAAGGAATAGGGCGGGATCAGCTGTAGTTCTGTTTTCAATATTTATGACATTATTGACGATTTCAGCCGTCACCTGATCGATCGGTTTGATCAAATGAAAAAACTAGGTCTTTTTGTTGAGAGTTCCACATAGCACAGCAGGAATCTGTCCGAACATAGGGAACATAGGGAAAGGTGGTTCTGATCGATTGGGAATCCCCATCATCTGATGGATACAAAGAGTGAATAGGAAATTTCTTTCTCATCTTAAACGTTTTATCGCTTCCAGAAAAAAACTGCATACTGGAGCTGGAATATGACTTATATTTTCTCATATATAACTAAGCGTATGGGGAGCAATAAAAAAGGATCCCTTTTCTTTTCGGTCTCAATAGGCGAATCTTTAGGACGCGGTCATACTTTATATGTTTGCGTCAACTGAAGCCGACAGAGCGTCGAATTGACGCAATCATGTGCTTGACGCAGACGACGGCGTCAATCTGATAACGCGACCCGTTTGCAAAACGCACGACCCGACCACAATTTAGGTGGTGATCGTGACGAGAGCCCAGGAATTCAGATTCGAATGTGGCATAGTATGCCAATATGCCAAGATTCGAAATCGAGAGAGGTTTCATCGTCAACATGGGACCTTCTCTAACATGAAGAAATGCCCCTCAGGTGTGCTCCAATGTGGAGTCTTTCGTCACTTCTATTTGTCATATGCACAATGGACGAAATTCTTTCGAAGTGGTTATGATTAGCTGTCTCACTGTTGTATTCGGTACATAACTTCTGGATATTCTGGACAACTTTTCTGTTAGGTACAAATTTGTAATTATGTGCAGTAGTTGTATGCTAGAAACCATTTTTGAGGAGCGAGAGGCACACTCTTCCATTGTTGAAGCCATCTTTGTACGTATGATTTTGTTCACTTTTTTTTACCTCGCTTCCATTTCACTCTCTATTTTGATTGTTTTATTGTTTTCATGAATTCTTCGACTACACTACATCACTACGTCCACCATTCCAGGACCCACGAAAGTGCAAAACTGAAAGTTTTGTGGAGGCAGTTGTAATATAATGAACGCTGATAAATATTCAACTCACTCTACATGTGGAGGATGTGATTAGCACACCACTCTTGTCCCTCTAATAAGGCTGTACACTCGCACACGCACTCTGAGAGATAATATGGATACATACAACTGGAACCATTGTAGTGTGTACAATGAGCGATCTTGTTTTTGTCGCCGACGAAAACAACAACATCCTTCGAAGCTTTGAAGTTTGAGGGTAACATCGAATGTTTACTTGATGATATTTTATGGAGTCTGTCAGCCGAAGTGTGTAGGAATATGAATTAAGCCTACCGATACGCTCCGATCTACGATCGATGCAGAGCGACACAAGTTTACCGAGTCGACTTGTTAACACGAACAATAACACGAGATACTAAGAAAACAGTGAAATCACAATTTACAGCGGGTACGATCCGGAGAGACACCAATGTGTTAGGTCCGAAGAGAGCGCCGGGGTTGGAAAGCAGGAATGTCCGTTGTTATCGCCACACAGGCACTTGAATTGAGCCACTGAAGCTAGACTATAGTTGGTGCACGCAGGCAAGAGAAAGATGAGGATGGAGGAGAATTTCGGAGTCCCTTCGACTCCCTACTACTTAGGACACACCCTACTCTGGCGGAATCTCTTAGCCTGCCTTATAAGCGTCTCGATCCGCACATAGATCTTCCCCCAAGCATTCTTTGAGCCCGCTCGATCATCATGGCTACCTTCTTTGATCACCGACCACCTATAGCGCCCGTCGTTTCATCGGCCTCTCATTACGAGGGAGGGTGGCTCCGGATTCGGATCTTTCTCCCACAAGTCAACCATCAAATTGTTTTCTGGACGTAAAGTTTTTGGCATTATCTACCCAAAGCAACCCTAATCACCTCCAATTATGATCAGGTTACACAATTGTATATTGAGAAACATTCCGATTTTGCTTAAAACGTGATTCGAGCTAATTAGATTCGTAGAACACGAGCATCATGCTCACGTGGTGCAAAACCACCTCGCACCCTCGCCACAATGACTCAGTGGCTTGCCTAATTAGGCAACTGCACCTGTGTTGCGCTGCAGAACCCTTCTGTGTCATGAGCCTGTCATATAGTACATATTTACTTGTTTTACGGGTCGACTTACCTCCGAATACAAGATCTAGCCAAATGAAAATGTTCCCCAAAAATAATTCCTTGTGCATCGAGACTCAGGGTGGTGGGATTGCTTCAGGTAAATAGTATACAATATGTGTTGCCTTTAGTTCAAAGTGGGACACCAGGCGCAGGTCTCGTCGACTGTAAATGTTAGGGGCGAAAGGTTCCGCGGGGTCGTCGAGGCTAGTAAGTATGGTATCTACCCTGTCATACGATATCCAATCCCAGGTTAATCAGAAATCTTTTCTCACATGAAGAGCTTTCGATGTTCATAGGCCATGTTCCTAGTTTAGGATCACTTTGTGACGCTTCCCAACATCTACGCACGACGACGCAAGGGACCACTATAGTGGCTGCAAGAATCTTGGCAAGACCCTACCGTACCCATTGCAGTAAGGCAAAATAAGATTAAGTGTAGACACTGCATATGATACACAGTTGAAGGTAAGAGATCTCGTTGTGGAGCTGGAGCGCCTCCAGCATGTGTGCGAACCATTCAGCAATGTGCAGGATAAAGTAATGGCTCGCGTACCAAGTGAAAGATGAGTGAGTACACTACACAAAAAACTTCAACATCTATATAGTTCATAGCAGATAGAGCAACAGCATTCAGTCATGTCGCGAAATAGCACAGAATCCCCCCTGCGCTCATGAGAAACCCAGGCAGCTTTTCCAGAACAGGCGCACAAAGTGCATTTCGATACGACCGGAAGTGGTCACTCTTTACACTCAGCTGCACACACTGAGCTGCATGTGTTGATGGTACGTTTCAGATGCTGCAGAACGCGACAATATGCTGCTTCATTTTTCCCGCCATGGGTATGGATCGCGTAGGCACAGCATCGCACGGTAAAGATGATGTTACGTTTCAAACGGATTTCACATCTGTAGTATGGTCATTTAAGGCTTCGAAGCACCATGGGTGACCGGGTTACGATGCGGGAGGAACCGTGACGTTATGCTTACCTCCCCAATGAAGCTCCTTTTCTTCACTATTCCAGCGAATAAGACCAATTCTATTACTCCGCTGGAATAGTGGAGGTACTTTATGATATTTCCATCATTATTTATTTGTTTGTTTTATTTATTATTTATTAAATTACTTACGTATTTACATTTACATTTATTTACATACATTTACGCACATTTATTTATTTGTTTATTATTTTATGCATCTTTGCTGACTGTTTGCCTCGTTGGATTTCAGTCGCTTGGCAATCTCTTAGAAAGCTTGTCAGTTGGAACTCAGCGTTTTGGTGGCAGATGGCGTGCATGCTTTGCAGCCGGATGCCACTAACAAGGCAGCCCAACTGTACATCGCCCACGGAGTATTGACAAACTACGTGGACGTACCCTTACTCCTCGCCATTACAGCAAGGTATGATTGTTTGTGGTACCAGCTGCGTTCTATAGTCTCCCTTACTTGCTTGCGATGTAGGAAAAACCAGCTTGTGTACGATGTCATCTTCGGAAAGCTCAGGGACGCCCTTGTATGAGCTGCAGGGTCCGAAATGCCTCCACATCGTGTTGGACAACGAGAAGGCCATAGACACGGCGAAGAGGTGCTTCCCAAGTGTGCTAAAAACGACTGCGATAAAAAAAAGCAAAAACGCTGTGGTAAGGTCAGCAATGAATTTGTGAAAGACGTACGGTCGCAAAGGACAAAAACTATGCTACGTGGCGCCCATTATGGGCGGAGCATGCGCTGAAATCATAGGCACTCGGAATGGTAGGTTTCAGTTTAGTTTGCAAAAAGGGCCTAAACGTGGAGAAAGATGGTTTGTGATCAGTGATGCGATCCTAAAGGAAAAATTTTTGTGGGAGGAGCTGTCCTCGATGGACGGCGCTCAAAGTAAAAATGCATAGTTTGGTTCCGGTTTGTGGTCTAGAAAGGATATACTGTAGGATTGGGTCGGCTTTACCCGTCACGTTATCTTCAAGAGAGAATGACGTCAACGAGGACTCACAGTCATTTGCTATCGCTCCCTATTGTCTCGGTTAAGGTGAACAGGGATTCATTAGAGCATCAAGGATCCGGAAGAGGTCCCAAGAAAGAGGAAGATGCAAAGAAATGATCATTTTGTAACGAATATTCTAGGTTAGAAGCGACAATTGGTGGAAAAACCCGGATTCAATAGCGTGACGCTGTGGTGTGTATTGGCATCACATTCGCATCACTTCGAATCCCGAGTTGTCTGCTGTTGAGATGTCATTGTGTCCAAGTGGAAATCGTACCTCAGGGTGACTCGCTCAGTTTTTGTCCACAAATAGGTCCCCTTTAAAACCTCCCTCCGGTTGCTTATATTCCGTTCACTGCTCACCAGCGTCCCGAGAGAAAAAGCGCTCCAGTCGCACCGCGTACGCGATGTCGCAGGCGGGGTCGCCTTTGAAACGTCACCATTCACCGTTGCATCTCGAATATTCGTTTTCGATGACGATTCCTTGTCGTTTCTTTCTGTTCTCTTTAAGACTTGTGAGTTCTAACGGTAAATCGTCTTCGCAGAAGTGTGGATTATTGATGCATCTCCTATATGTAGCAAGAATTTGTGGGTTTTGCAATTTTAGGTACTCGTCCTTTTCACAGAAAAACCTTAAATCTTTTCAGTACTATTCCCTATTCCACTTCAATATTTTCCCAATATTTGTCGAGGTTTTCGATTTCTGGTATCCAAAAGTGATGCAATCATAGATTCCAGTGGGGTTTTGAAGTGCTGAATGTTCTGACACGTTATTCCTTGCAGGATGTGTGCCTTGTCCAACAGTTTGCTCGCAATTCATTTTGAGCTGTGACCTAATTGAGCTTATCGGTGAATTCTCGAGGAAAACGTACCCATCTTTCATGCTAGTCGGTCTGCATTTTGGCAGAATCGGTGAAATTATGGAAAGGACTAGTCTGTCTTATGTTTTATCAAGAAGTGAGCTTTTTGGGGTGATATGTAGTCGCACTCCACTGTGCTCAGCGTCTGGCGAATTTTTGCTTATGCTTCTAGCCTAGGCGTTTGAAGCATCGGGAGAGACAGTTTTGGCCTATGGTATCTCTTGCAGTTGGTTCAGTTGCCGAAATTGCACACAGAACGCCTCGCCAAGACGTCGACTGCGGATTCTTTACTCGACTGACTTTTTTATTATAGACTCTCGGTGCTACCGGAGTTAGGGGGCAGTGCACTATGATCTGCGTTTTAACGCTCTGGCTAGAGCGCGGAGAAGCTATAGCTAACCGAATCGGGTGCAAATTCTGCACGGAAGCGATTCTGATGAAGCAATTCCGTGCTTTTTTCCATTCGATGTCAGTAAGTCTTGAAAGGAGATTCCCTTCCCTCAGGCTCAGGCGAATACGCGTAAGTGGTTGTTCAGTCTAGTTGGAGCGAATTCTTCGTAATTTACTAATGAAAATAATTTAATCGTCTTCTGTATCTAGGCATAAAATAACCTTGAGAGTGCCTCTAAGCAGAAATCGGTTTGACCTATGCTCTTGTCGAGTGGTCCCTCTGAGTCCAGTAGCACCAGACTCCTTCTCCTCGCTCCTTCGCTACTCTCCCCGTCATTGTTCCACGTGTTTGTAGTAGTATGCTGTATTGCATGCTGTAGTATTTATTTAACACTATCGTGAATGAAATGAAATTAACCCTACGCGACACACTAAATGACAGTGGCATTCTCCTGAAGCGTGCAGTGCGAGGTGAAGCACGCTAGAATCGCGATAGCGTCCGAAGGACTCGTGTTCCCAGTCGATTTTTGCTGAACCTTACCTGTTCAGAGCCTAATTATAGAGAAATTGCCTCAAAATACGCTTTCCTAACCTGCCGTCCCACCTGCGATGCTTTGAGGGGAGGCCTCTACCCAGAGTACTCCAGGAGTCAAGGATTCCTCGACAAGGTTCGTACTTGACGGTCGGGAGGGGAGGAGATCTTAATCGCTAAAGTCAGCATTGATCTCAGGGTATCTGAGAAGCGGAATGTGCCGTTAGCTTACCCACTTATCTGATTAAATAGAGTTAAAATCAAAGATCACCTATAAGATTCACCTTTACACAGCAAACAATACAAAAATGCATAGTAGCAGAGTACCCAGAGAGTGTACAATCCAGTTGTAGTTACTGATGTTGTAGTTGTTAAGGAGGGGGGCGTATTTGAGTCCCAGAAAAAGGGGGGGGGGGGTTCGTACCTAAGAGACAGTTTGTCTCGACACTTGGGGGTGCACTGCCTCCAACAACGCCCCTCCTCCTAAAAAAAGGCCTAGGCAAAATTATACACCAGATTCCACAAACTGGTGATTGTAGAATTTTTTTTTCTTGAAAGAGGGATGAGTGGCACCCCTTTTCAATTGGATCAGCACTTTTTGTTTTAGGACACAATGTGTAGAGATGTATCATCGGAAGAATGAGCGAAATTTCGACACAAATCGAAAGGGATTTCAATAGAACATCTCGCACGGAAAATCTGCGAAATTCAAAAAATTCAAAGCACATTCTTGATTTTTCCGCCTCAAAAGTAACTTTTGTCAGTCTTCTTGTCTGTGAATGTAGTCGAACATCCACCGCAGCAAACGTGTCATTTCTTTTAATGGCTCATGCCTTGGTCTCTGATGCACTATTCGGCACAACCTTTGTAACAAATCTAACCATCTTGTGCTTCCGGGTTCTCAAAAGGGAGGAGAAGTTATGTCCTTCTGAAAGGAATCGTCCACGGAAAGATTAGTTCCTTTATTACCTTATATTTATGTTGTACTGCTTAATAAGGGCCGCATGCAAAGTTTCACGCGCAGAAGTGAGGATTTGGCTAAGATACAGCTCCCTACATTTTTGGCCGGGTGGGCGGAGCCCCGAGTAAAAACCCCGTCCCGTCGTCGTCCGCCGCTGTTGGGACCGGAGAGTGGGACTGCCTACGTAGCTTTCTGTTGCTGCAATGCGTCTACGACCACGGCGGACGACGGGGTGGGCACAGCTCGGAGGCCTCGCCCACCAGGCCAAGACACAGTGGTGCTGTATCTTAGCCGGATTCACATTTTTCGCGTGAAACTTCCCCTTATCTCAGGATGCCGCACTGCGACATGTCGCGCGAAGCAATGCGGACGAGCTAAAGGCGCCATTTTGTTCTGTCCTGAAGCGATTAGAAGTCAACTGCGTATCGCACCCAAGCGTTACGTTGTAATCGTTTTGAGACCCAACCACCGCGACGCGCATAGCTCGCACACACTGCGTCACACGCCGCTTGTCGCCGTGCGGCATCCTGATGTAAGGGTACACACCCGAAGGCTGTCATTTTAAAAGTCTTATTCTCGTCATTCTACGAATTTCCAGAGGTTACGAAAAATATGGCCACCATACTTTGCTAAGATTCAGTGATCATTGAAATTGACACGGGCTTCTAACATTTTGGGAGAATTTACAAGTAAAGTGCTCAGTATTTTTTGAAGTCAGCGTTCTTCAGATGTGATATCTGTTTTTGGTAGTATCTAATCGCTTGGTTAGGTTCTACGCTTTCCGCAGAACTTTTGAATCCCTCAAGCCTCAGTTTCACTTATGTACTAATTTAAATTTTGCGAATTTTGTGCGAAATTGACTTCAACAGAGTTTCAGCAGTATTTTGTTCACTTTCAGTGCACGCCTACTTTGGTGTGATTTCTCCGGACTTGTTGAGGAAGGTCGGATTTGTTTCAACTTTTAAGCAGCGTGCACTAGCGTTCTAGTTGCCGCAAGTTACGTCGTGAGTTTGATAACAAGTCGGCCAAGACCTTTTATGAATTTTATTTTTATTTCTTTTTTCAGATCTGAGGGGCTAAGGGCATTTATGAGCTCCATCTTGGCCGAGTTATCCTCTGCAGCCGTGTCTACTTCACCTCCGCCTACGAAGAAGGCACGCGTCGTGGAATTGAGCGACAATCAAAGGGTACTGTTCATCTAAAAGATTCAGAAAGGCGTCATAGGCATTTTACAAGTTTCGAGGTTTTCTTGGGTAAACTTAGCTGTTTTGAGATTTTGCAATCTCACACGCGATAGTGCGACGCCGCGACTTTGCATGCGGAACCGTGACATTGTGAAATAGGAAATCTAGTATCAGGCTCATGTGATGGATGGAAATAAGTTTCTTAAGCAGTTATCACGGCAGTATGAAGATGTAAATATTTTTCTGCACTTTCTGTGATCGCTTTCTGTAAGCAGTTTTGCTTTCAGCCTGTTCTTTTTTTATTTATATCAGTCATCTGAGCATGACTGTGGTATGTTTTGATTGGCATTCTATGAAAATAAGTAGCTAGTTAGCGGATGTATCATGATGTTACTTGATTGATGTCGGTGAAAGATAAGTGTTAGGGCGACAGCAGGCAGAGATGCTTTGCAAGAAATGATGTGTGCAGTGATGGGCATAGAATCGCTAAGGGAGACAAACATTTCACTACCAAGTAGGAGTGCACCTGTGCTGAGGAAGCGAAAAAGTGATTCGAAGGAGAACAGGATAATTACGGTCAAACATGATTTCGAGCATGTTTGCGATCTACACGTTCCGCTGTGTTTGCTTATTTTGTGCTCCTTTTCAAACCTATTCTGACTGATAATTGGTAAATCGCAGGGCTACGGAATTCAAATTACAACTGCTCTCTACTAACCCGTGTCCACTTACCTCTCTTATGTTATCCGTTTCCCTATTGAGGATTTCCCGAAGTTGCTAATAACAGTGTTCTCCACTAAGCTTAAATTTCGAAACGTGGTTGTTTTGGCATGTCTTGTAGGCTAATCCTCTAGCAGCGATTCGCACAGAGCAATATGCAGGTGTTTGAGCAGTAACTAGTTTATTTGGCTTGCGATGATTCTTACGTACTTATCATTGTATGATTATGAAATTCGGATCACTATCGAATATTCGATCACGCCCTTTTAGTAACCCTTTGGTTAATGAATCCTATCTGCCGATGAGTCATTCCCTATTGTAAAGATTTTCCAGTTTTGTCTAATATAAGGAATGCGTCTCAAGCTGTCTTTTAGTGGTAATCTGATGTTCTCCGTGAAGCTCTCGTCATTTGTTCTTTTGAAGTTGTAGCCTGCGTATGGTAATGGTCTGATAAAAACAAATTCGAATCCCATGAATGACTGAGTGACAGAGTTGAATTGATGTGTCTGTAAACAAAATTTAACTGTCTTCAAATGTTTCATTACTGTCACAGCAAATTGGATGTGCTTGTGCGTAATGCGGTGAACTTTGCTGATTGGTTAGTGAAGCCACGCTTCCACCAGCACACTTTGGTCTCCCTAACGAAGTGGGATGCAAATTGTGTGGTAGTTTGGTCGAGAGTGGTGCAAAACCTGTGCTCTTTAGGGATTACCTAGTAACACTCCTTGCTATGTTCTTTTCCAATCAATTCCTGCCATACTGATGGCAGAAACTTGCATAGGAATATTCCCTCCGAATGATTCCCATGCCTTCTGAAAGTTATGCATACTATGTACAGAGCTTTTCTGGCATTTTTTGGTCAGGTGTGTTTTGCATAGCGTTCGCATCTTCAGCATGGAAGCTTTTGCATGCTATTAATCAAATTTGCCGGTTGTTCATTTGTGTAGTGGTTATTTTTGCTTTCTCCTGTATCTCTCTATCGTCTTCCTAAAGGTGTTGTCTTATGTCTACTGTGTCCCCTTCTGCTTTCCTTTTGCCTGCTCGCATTTTAACTGTATTTGACATTTCGTAATACGCGGTGGAAAGAAATGGTCGATGAGTCATAGTTCTTAGACAAGCGTTCCTTTTGCCAAAAGAAGTGCAAATATGACTGGTAGTGTGTTCGTTTAACGTTCAATGATTTGCTTATTCGTGACAGCGATCCTTGAAGCATTCTTGTTTTACATGCATATATCGTGGAAATTCCGCATTTGCATGGTAGTCCCATCAGTTGGAGCAAGTCAAGAAATCAGTGTACAAGTATGACTCTTGCCACTAGTTTGTGTAACTAAGGAGCTAGTGCGCACTGCTTAATAGGGTTGATACGTCGAGATTTCAGAAGTGCTTTTTGACCTTTTAAAAATCGTGCTTTGGTGATGTAGCGCTCGGCATTCGACCATTGATGGTGCTCAGGGGTTCACACACAGCTTAGGAACTTCTTAGTGCTTAATCCTTCCACTGATTTAAGTATGAATTTTGTGCTTACCATCCAATACTAAGTCATTCTTTGTATGTGTTTATAACTACACTCTCCATATGCACCATTATGCCTTTTCACAGCGTTTTAATTTTTGAAAAAGAAGAAGAGTGTCGAGCGTTCAACACAGAAATCGTATTGTTTGGAAACTAAGTGAACTTTTTTTGCTTCCGAAGGGATGGTCAAGAGAAAGACTGCACTCATATTCCAACTTCAGAATAAGGAGCCTTAGGCAGAATTTACGATGATATTATAGAATCTCATACACGGGCTGGTAGGGCGCCATCAGACTTCGCGAGAATTGCAATTTGCGATTTGCACTTGAGATTTTGCAATGCCGCTGTTTCGCGTGCGGGCCGCAGCCAGGTTCAATCGTGGCGTCGAGGAAATTGTTCGAAAATTACCACCTCCCCTCCCCTCCGAAAAAAGGGGTGCCTCTATACGACCCTCCCTCTTCAGGTTCTGCTATTTCTACCCTGCCAATGCGATTCATTAAAGGCACACCTCGCGATAAATTGTGAGAGTTATTGCGCGTATAACTGGACGTGAAGCCCTGCTTCACCCACCAGTGAAGAAAAATGAACCAAATCTCCTCATAACCACCCAAAATAGAAATCCCGGTATTCAGTCCTCGTACGAGTATTGGAGATTGTAGAAGAGCTTTTGCTCGGTGATATTTATTTATTTATTTCATTACGTCACTAGACGTGCCTTTACCAAGACAATGTCGTTAGTGCTAACAATCTAGAATAATATTAAAGAGTAAAGAAGAAAACTCAACAGTACTCAAGCCATTGTTTAGGCTAATTACCAGCTGATGATATTTTTAGACCTAAATTATCCTATACGATGTACAACAACTGAAACTGAATCAAATAAATGAATGAGGTGATGTATTAATAACGACGGCTTTTGAACTGGGAGGTACCCTTTGGAAAATAATTAGTTGATGTTAAGGTATATGGTAGTACATGTGGCACGACTGACGTGACATATGGTGTGGACTTTGGAGACAATTCTTTAGAAGAACTGCTTCTCCTGCCTTGGAAGCTGTAATGCGTGACCTTGACAAGCGCCGCATCAGCCGGCTATGATGCCCTTCGCCACGCCAGGGGTCATGGGCACTCACCAATACTCGACACGGGCAGCTCCAACAGGGAAGAACAGGTGATATCGCGCAAAATGCTACGATATCACGTGTTCTTCCCTGTTGAAGCTGCCTTCGCTATTGAAATCGTTGCCTTATCTTGTCTTATCGCAAGTTTCCGTCTCCACGTAAGAGCTACGTTGGAAGTTCGATCGTCTAAGGCCAGGTGTGATTTGGCGAAGTAAGCCACTAATGTGATTATCGCGTGGTGTGCCTTTAAGGAACTTAAGAGCCTAAAAAACAATGAGGCCAAGCCCTTGACAAATGAGTGATAAAGAACCTAACTGAACTCAGTACAAATATTCAGAAACAAAAGCGTGTAAGAGAAATAACCAAACAAAATCCAATAATTATATATACATATATTTTTTTGATTTTTGATAACTGCTGTTTATCGCTGCAGCTCGCGATGCGAAAGTTACTACAAGGATGCTGAGTTATGGGCAAAAGCTTCGGTGTCGGACGGGACTCGAACCCGCACTTCATCCTTTCCGGGGATATGTGCTAATCCATTACACTACCGACACCCCTTTCACCTTAACTCAGCTTTTGAATGGTATATTTACATAGCTTATCAGCACTCACACGTATAACGTGTTGAGCCGGTTGGCCAATATCGGCATCGAACCGTGAAGCTGAAAGCTTTAGTATTGATTTTGATATTGCATCCATTATTATAATAATAATATCAATATTATTCCATTCAAAAGCTGAGTTAAGGTGAAAGGGGTGTCGGTAGTGTAATGGATCAGCATATATCCCCGGAAAGGATGAAGTGCCGGTTCGAGTCCCGTCCGACACCGAAGCTTTTGCCCATAACTCAGCATCCTTGTAGTAACCAATAATTATATTTTTGGATTTGAACCTAGTAAGTCAGTTCTATCCATCATATCTCCCCTTTACACGTTGGACCGTCAGTTTGAGCAATGCCGTTGATCACTGCATACAGTCCTTATCCCGAAGATAGAGTAGGCGTGTCCCATGCAGTTCAATGCGAACGCGGCTTCGACCGCGTGCGTTTTCGAGTCAAGTCGTGTATGAGCTCGTCTGCCGGTCAGCTCATTTCATCGCTGTATTTCATATTTCCTAATATTCTCGGCTTGACAAGTTCGTACACGACTTGACTCGTGCACGCACGCGGTCGAAACCGCGCTCGCATCGAACTGCATGGGACACGCCTACTCCATCTTAGGGATAAGGACTGTACCTCAACGATTACGACATCTCCTCTCTCCCGAATAGGACCCCTCCTGTCGAGGTATCCTCGACAGCTTGACACTGGCCGCAACCCCGCAAACTAGGAGAGTCCCGAAGTCTGACGGCGGCCGTACTGTTTGCCGTTCCTCGCATCTCACTCGAAACTGGTTGGCAGAACGGCAATTTCGCAACTCCGGGTCACGATCATGGAACCTTTTCCTAGGTCGCGATCGGCGCTGCTCATCCTGGGCTGTCTTCGAACAAAGACTGTAAGAAGTAACTCTTGTTGTTGTCATGCGAGAGAGTGTGCTCTGTGCGGTTGCAGTTGGCGTGTTAATTTGTTTTACGCTCGGTACACTTGAATTACTCTAGCTCCGGTGTTGCAGCGGTGTATTCTTGCATTCATGCTTTGCGAAGGTGTAGGTGACGCCTTCCGGCTGTAGTTCCTTCCACAGCCTGGGTCTTTGAATTTGTTTGTTTTCATTTCCATTTGAATCCCTCGTTGTGATAGTGTTCTCCGCATTGAATGAGTGAGGCTGCCCTGCGCTCACCATTACTAGTCGTCGCATTAAAGACATCGGAGGGGGTAAATTCGGCAGATTGTGGTATATTGAAGCAGAGGTGCTTAGCAGTGTAACAGTAGAGAAAGAGAAAGAACGAAATAAAACGGCGAGTGTCTCGAGAAATAGGGACCCGAAAACACTCTTGTCTTTCGCGCCCCTCCTCGTCACTAGGCGGGGTTTGATTGCACACGGGCGGCGAGACCGAATCAGCCAACCGCGAACGTTGTCCCGTCCTCGTCCGGCTGATGAACTGCAAAATGACGTACAATGCTGCGAGATCGTGATAAGAGCTGAAGCTGTGCTTTTTCAATGCGAATTTTGCTTCACATCAGCTCTTCTGAAGGGCTTGTTTTCAGAGAAAATGTGTACCCAGTTCTCACTTTCTCTTTACCCCTTTAAAGACACCGGAAGGGAAGTAAGGAAGGAAAGCGTATTCGGGAATATTTTCCCTGTAAACAAGCATTTGATTCCAAAAGAGATAATGTGTAGCGAATCTTGCCTTTAAAAGAACGCCTTTGGTGCGCGCTGTTGCCATCATGGCGCGCTTTCCCCCGAAGTGCGCGCTTCAGAGGTCGAGTTGCCTATCGGCGGCGGACAGAGTAGGCGAAAGTGACTTCCCTAATGATGTTGAACAAATGAAAAAAACAAGTAGAAGCAATCAAGCGGAACAATAAAAGGGTGAAGAAACGAAGAATCGTGAAAATATACGTTAATGATCTAAACTACCCTATGCTTCATACTCGACGTCTTGGCAAGGCGTCGTATGTGCAATAGCCGAACTACAAGCGAGTACCGTGGGCCGGAATTGCTCCTCCCGGTGTCTTTAAGTGAGCATTTGACCTACTCCGAACGTCTTCTGTCATCACTAACGATTCATATTAATTGTGGGAGGGATAATCTGAATCGAGAATTCTGGACGTGAGTTTGAGTGCGATGGAACTTTGGTGTTGTAGTTCAAATGAGTAGTGTTTGGTACTTTTTCCCCCGTGAACGAATTCGTTTTTTTTTTCTCTTTTTAAAAAGAGCCTGTCAGTATTTCACTTGTCACTTCTACTTGTCACTATTCCACTTCCAAGTGAGCCCGTCAGCACTGCTGTAGATCTAGTTTTTCTCGGAAGAATGACCTTATTTGTGGGTATATCCAGGTTCAACTATAAGACTTCTGTCTCTTTTTGGGTCATGGTTTGGTTCAGTGGTCTTCACCTTGTAAACGCTCATGGTAAAATTACCTCTAATCTTTCCTGGTGTCAAGCCTTTTGGCAACAGAGCTCCAAGTGCTTTCTCATAGCGAAAAATGTGGACATTAATGGTAGCTTTGACTTCAACAACTTCCAGACGGGCTTAATCATTCATGGTGTAAAGTCATTGAATAATGATTTCGATTTAGGATTCTTCCATTGCTGTAAAGAACTACAACTCGAATTCCGGTTCCAAAACGATGGCTTCCGATAAGAACGGACAAGAGGCAATGGATACCGATGCTGCCGGACTGGACACGAATCTTTATTCGAGACAAATGTATTTCCATACTTTTAGAATGCTTATATTTTACTGGAGCATCAGTTTCTCAACAAGTTCTATGTCTTCAGATACGCTCTTGGAGAATCTGCAATGATTCATCTCCGAAAGGCCTCGGTAATTATTTCCGGATTAGGAGGAGTAGGAGTCGAGGTGGCGAAGAACCTCATACTTGGAGGTAATACCGTTTCTTAATGCAGTTTTTACTTTTTCTTGTAATATTGCCCAATATTTTTACTGATTCCTCTCTTTCCACGATCAGTAACATGAGTTATGCAGGAATCCGCAATGTCACTCTTCACGATACCAAAGAAACTCAGTGGTTAGATCTGTCTGCACAGTACTACCTTACGGAAAACGATATAGGCAAAAATCGTGCTGCCGCCAGCTTTGAGAGGTGGGTACATAACAGAGTGAATATACTGTGGTATTTTATTGTGTCATCCCATGAGTAATTTCTCTTTTTTCAAACAGAAATTTTTCTGTAGAACTACAAGCTTGTGCAGCAAGTTATATATCATTCAAAAGAGATTCTCGCTTTAAAAGTGGCATGCTCAGTCTGTCGCGGAACGCGACTGTCCCTGTGGGCGCACCGCGCGCCCGGCCCCGCCCCCAGTCCGTGACTCTATAAAAGAGTCGCCTCTGCCGGTCGGTGCTCACACACTTTCCCCCCGGGAGGAGAGGGCACCGTGCTAAGGCTGCTAGGATGCCATGCCGGACTGTTGAGGGTGAGAGCTTGCCTCTCACGCTCTGCAAACCGTCAAGGGCGCGGTGCGGTCGGGCGGACCGCGGCCGGCGTGGTTGAGCGCTGGCATGCCCACGTCCGTTACACCCGAGGACGTGGACGGCTGCAGGCGGGGTAAGGAGCCTGCAGGGTGCAGGAAGTTACCGCAGTTACCGCTGGTATCCAATAGTTGACCCTTGGGGAGATGAGGCACGGTCGGACCTAAGAGCAGGCAGGATGATAAGAGTAGGGCGACTATTGTGAATGATATGTACATAATAAGTATGGGTGCTGTAAACATTGTACTCGCTGTCGTTCTAAGGGTAGTTCATAGGCAGAAGTGTGAGAGCCAATACCTCCGGGAAGCGGCGGCATACTGTGGGGAAAGCAGTATGGTTCCCGGGGAAGCCCACGTGGACAGTGACAACCCGCAAGCATAGCAGCTGGGTGGTGTGGAGTCCGGAGACCCGTAACCACGATGCTGTTGCGCTAGCGGTTAGGAGGGCAACCGCCCGAGAGCCGCAACACAGTTCCTCTGTCCGTTATGATGGGTCCTATTTTAGGCTGGCGATGTAGTTGGTCTAGTCGACAAAAATTGACTGCACCGGCAGTCAATTAGCATAATTTTCCACTCCGGGAAAATCGATTAATCATTTGTTTCGTTCTAAGCCCCGACCTCTTCTATAAATCCCACCAATTGTTTGCTTGAAAAGTCGCGTCGCTTCTCTTCCAAATATAGTTTTGCCTCCCCAACTTGGTGATTTTGAAATGTCAAGAAGAGGTAATGACCAGGGACGAGGAAACATCATCAACACGATTCCTTGACTTTCTGTTGAAAAAATATGAATTGTGAGATAATGTCAACTGAAATCAGGCAGTTTTAAAATTCAATGTGTATCAATACTAGAACAGAATTGAGTTATATTTTTGTAGAGCAGAAAAATCCGCACGAATTTTTCATAAAGCAATGCTCAGCATGGGATTTCACTTCAATAAACGTGAGTGCTTTTGGAAAAAGGATTTAAAAAAAGAACGACGCAACTTCTCGATCAAACAGGTATTGGGAGTCGCAGAAGAGGTCGGGGCTAAGTACCAAACACATGTTTGGTTGATTTTTCCGAGTGGAATAAAGTGTTTCAATTAATGCCGGTTTGGCAATTTTTGTCGGGTGGACTTCGCCACTGAATATCGACTCCATTCTAACATGCTGAAAAACTGAACATCACTTTTTGTAGAGGCGAGGAATCTATTTCGAAAACTTTTTAAAATGCTACACAAACTCGTGATCCTTATAGAAAAAATTTTCGCTTGAAAAAAGCCGTTCCTCATGGAATGACCCATTACTTTCTGCTTTAGTTCGCACGCAAGATTCTATTTGTGAGAATATTTGTGAGTGATTAGAAGCTCGTAGACAAAAGGCAACAATGTCTTGGGGGCTTACTAGCGGAGGGCTGTAAAATTGTGAGCCTGTTGAAGAAACTACAGGTTATATTGTTCATGCGGGCTTGATATAAGCCCAGGTCCAAGTGAGTAAAACGAAGTTTCGCAAGTGGTATTCAACGATAATTATGCCGTCATAGTGCACAATCGTTCAGTTACTCGTTTTATCGGTGATATATAATTCGGTCTCAAGTTTCTTGTATTATCGCATACAATTCAGGCTTGCGGAGTTGAACGACAGTGTCAGTTGCCATCTCTCGATGAATGACCTTACTGAAGATGTTGTTAAGCAATTTGACGTATGTTTTTATTAGTTTGTCGGTATGTGGGCAACTTTCTCATTGGACATTTTAGCTAATTGTGCTGACTGACACTCCGCGAAGCGTGCAGCTGGATGTGTCTCGTTGGACGAGAGCGCATCAGAAATGTTTACTGGTTGTCGACGCCAGGGGTTTGTACAGCTATATATTTGCTGATTTCGGCGACTCCTTCAGAGTGGACGATCCTAATGGTGAACAAGTCAAAGAGGTAGTTTTGTCAACCGCTTCGTTTTTTCCATTTTCATTCTGTTAGCTTTTTGTTTTGCTTTTCAGTTCCTTATTGAACACGTAGACTCTGAAACTGGAGACGTAATAACATTGGAAAATCAAATGCACGGACTAGAGGATGGAGATCACGTCACCTTCTCAGAAGTTAAAGGAATGACGCAGCTCAACGATTGCGCTCCACTTAAAGTAACTGTCAAAAGTATGGAGTGTGTTATTTCTAATTAACTGAACGCAGTCCACACTCCTCTTTAAGAGCCGCATGTGTTTAATATTGGCAACGTTGTGAAAACCATGTCCAATTATGAAGAAGGAGGTCGCGCCAAACAAGTGAAGGTCAGTTTTTCAGTTTTTTTAACTAGTGTCGTTTGTGGATTGAGACTTAAGTGATCTCGCGTTTCGCCTTTTGTGTTATCTTTTGGCTGTTGAGTTGAAGTTGATAAGTTGTCCATTTTCATCATTTCATTCATGTAGGTGCCCACTTATGTGTCGCACAAGCCTCTAGCGGAGTCACTGACCAATCCGGAATTCGTTTACTGGGACTTTGCGAAGTTCGAGTATCCTTCACAGTTGCATGCGCTCTGGACCGCTTTGTATAACTTTGAGGCGAAGGTATGTCATCAACAGCAAGTAGCGCAGATACTTCTGTGAATTTCTAAAGAAGGTTTTTTAGCATGGTCGAGCTCCTAGGCCCCGATGCGATGCCGATGTAGAGACTTTCAAAGCCGAGTTGCCTGAAGGTAGTACTGTGGATGAGAAACTTCTGAAGTCTTTCTGCTATCAGGTAGGTATTATGGTATGGTTTTTCTCAGTGAGCAAACGTCTTTTTATGTACCTTTATAGGCAATGGGTAATCTGGTCACAATCGCTTCGGTAGTCGGTGGTATTGCTGCTCAAGAAGCGATGAAAGCCGTTACCCATCACATGACTCCACTCAAGCAGTGGCTCTATCTTGACTGCGATGATGCTCTTCCCGGTGATTGGAGTCTGTTTGACAATGCGAAGCTGACTGTTGAAGAATGCAAACCTGTACGTAGTTTTTGGCGCAGCTTATCGAGCAGTGATGAAACTTGTTTTTAGCGCGGTTGTCGTTATGATGGACAAGCAGCAGTTTTCGGATGGAAATACCAGGAGGCTCTCTTTTCACAAAGGTGGTTCGTCGTTGGCGCAGGTGAGCCTTTCACTACACTCCTGTTCACCATCGCATGAATTATCCGATTCGAATCTCGTCTCAAGCTTCTTTTCGGTCATCCAACTCTTCCACTTTGGGTCGAGTAACAGTAGTAGTTCGTATCAAATCCGTTTGCAAGTATAAAGACTTGCCACGCCGGTTGCCTGTCACCTTTGGGGTATATGATATCGCACTGGAAAACAATTTATAACTGTCTTATGTTTCAATTTTACTTTCATTGTGAACTCCACGGTCCATATAAAAAAAAAAGAGATAGGTCAACGATAAGCGCTTCACTTTCTCTACTTTCTGCTTCATTCATTCCTATGTAGGAGCGATTGGATGCGAACTGTTGAAAAACCTTGCCATGATGGGCGTGGCGTGCGGCAAAGATGGGCTGATTAAAATCACAGATATGGATCAGATTGAAATCAGCAACCTTAACAGACAGTTCCTCTTCCGAATGAATGACGTTGGAGTGAGTTTTTTTGTTGGATTGCCTCATGACGCCATATCCACTTTCTTGTTCTTTAGAGCAGGAAAACCGTGACTTCAACGCCATAGTGACATCCTAGTATTTTAGAGCAAGAAATCCGTCGTGGCTAGCAGAGCAGTGAAAGTCTTCAATAAAGATGTGAACATAGAGGCTTTGGCTGAGAGAGTTGGGCCTGACACCGAGCATATATTCAATGACGACTTTTTCGCGGAACTCGATGGAGTTGCAAACGCACTGGATAATGTTGATGCCCGTTAGTTCATAAATAGCCGACTCCCGAATGTGTTGTAACCGAGAAGGGTAACGCTATGTTTAGGTCGTTATATGGACCGAAGATGTGTGTACTATCGTTTGCCACTGCTCGAATCTGGAACGATGGGCACGAAAGGAAACACGCAAGTTGTCTACCCTCATCTCACTGAGTCCTATGGGTATGTTTTCTTTTGGAAATTCATTGATCTATCATTGATCGTTGATTTATCATCTTTTCTAGATCTTCCGTGGACCCACCGGAGAAAGATATTCCAATCTGCACTTTGAAGAACTTCCCGAATGAAATCCAGCATACCATTCAATGGGCCAGGGATTTGTTCGAGGGTGAGCGTAATGAAACTATGCGGTGTGTTTTGGGGCGCTAGCTTCAAACATCTTTCAAAGTTGCTGAGCAGTTAATGAAAGTGTGCCCTCCATGCCTTAAACGGTTAGGGTTGGGCGTCACGCATTGCGTTTAATTCATACAGTAGCTACAGATTTATCCAAGAGGTGTCGAAGACTGATACCATCTGATTTGGTTTGCCATCACATCGTTACTTAATTTCCACAGGGCTTTTCATTTTTGAAAATTCAGTAGCTTTCTCGCGGATTGTTCCATACTTGATTTTTCTATTCACCTTCCAATTACGAGGTGACAGATTTTTCGGGATACTTGGTCATCAGCTTAAGTCTCAGTGCACTGAGCTTCTGCTGGGTCAGGCTACCATGTCTTGGCATGAACTCAGCTATAACACATGTTGTCTCCTCAAAACGGTAGTCAATGAAAAACAATCTTTACAACTCCGTTCTGGAATTGTTCGTGGTCGGAACACCTATAAGCTTCCAAGAAATGTCGTTCTATCGTTCTGTCGCTTAAGAAAATTTGCACATGATATTTGTGTTTCGCATTCAGAATTTTTCGTGTTTCTCTTATAAAACTGGCGACTGAGTAGAATGTTACTTCAGGTCTGTTCACTGCTCCAGCTGAGACAGCAAATCAATTCCTCTCTGATGAAAGAACGTTCTTGGAGCGACTTGAACAGATGAACATCAGTCAAAGAACACAGCTTCTTGGGCAGGTTGGTTTTGCTAGTTCACTGCTGCATCGGTTCGCTCGGCGAAAATGTATATTAATGTAATTTTCTAATTCCAATTTTTCAGTCAGTTTTTATGATGTCTAAAGCCGAGTTTCAGGTTAAAGATGCTCTCATCGACAGTAAACCAGCATCCGCTGAAGATTGCGTGAAATGGGCTCGTATGTTATTCCAGGTTAGAAAAGCTCAGTTCCTTAACCGTAGTGTGCAAACCTTCTGCTTTCCGCTTATCGTTCTTTTTCAAGGAACACTATCACGATAATATCGCTCAAATGCTCCATTCGTTCCCACCAGACCAAGTTACAGATCAGGGAGCAAAATTTTGGTCTGGCACGAAACGGTGTCCTCACGTACTTGAGTTCGATCCTTCACAGGTAGAAGTTACCACATTTTTTGAACTGTTTGCGCCCCATTCTTTCATTTTTACAGGAAGAGCATCGGAATTTTGTGTATGCTGCCTCGATTTTGCGAGCTGAAATGTATGGTCTGAAACCATTGCTAGACGTAGATGACGTAATGAAGGTAGGTTTAAGATTTTTCTGATAGTTGTTTGGGGGCATTCTTCGGTCCTGGTTCATCATGTTCCAGTCTCTGTAGAATTGCTCTGAAGATACATTCAGATTTGAGAGAGTAGTGATTGAAGCAAGTTCTCAGATTTTTTTTTTCAAATTTATCTCTGCAGATCGCGAAATCTGTTCAACCTCCTCCCTTCAAGCCACGGGCAGGCGTTAAAATCGCGGTTACGGAGGCTGAAGCCAAGGAAAATGCGGAATCTGATGACGGTATAGGACTTATTATCAACTACTTTATCCACAACATTTTTGGTATTTCAGCAAACGCAGATGCCATGCTAGAACAGTTGAAGGTCAAACTTGCTCGCCTTCACACGAAAGCCATTCCGAAACTGAGACCCATTGATTTTGAGAAGGTTATTCCATTGAATGAATATGATTACGTCTTTCCAAAATTCACTCTCTTTATGTAGGATGACGATTCTAACCATCATATGGAGATGATCACGGCAGCATCTAATCTACGTGCAGAGAACTACAACATTCAACCTGCTGATCGTATGAAGGTAGGCTTTCAGCCAGCCCTGACATCTTATTTTCTCATATTTTTTATTGCAGACCAAGCAAATAGCCGGTCGTATCATACCTGCCATTGCTACTACGACGGCAACTGTTGCTGGACTAGCCTGTGTTGAACTGTACAAGGTATTACCAGAGAGTTTGATTTCAGCTTTTTCTCTTCCAAGTACAACATTCAGATGGTTGGCACGGAGAAACCGCCTATCGGTCGCTTCAAAAATGGCTTCATCAACCTCGCTTTGCCATTCTTCGGATTTTCCGAACCAATTGCAGCTCCTGTGAAAAAGGTGGATCAACCGCTATTGAGGTTGCTCTGATGTATGAGTATATGCAAATCTTTCAGTATAATGATGCCACTTTCACTCTTTGGGATAGACTGGAAATACAGGGACCGAAGACGTTACAGGAAGCTGTTGACTGGATTCAGGTAAGAGTTCGTGTCACATCTGAAGGTGTGTAAGGAGAAAAAATTACATACAAGATAACTGGTTCCCTATTGTTATTTTGTTTAAAAAAACCAAATGTTGCACAATATTACTGACCGTGTTTTCTGGAGCAATTCATCGTTCCTTCTTTACGTTAGTCATGCAGCGTACAAAATGTAGAAAATTTCTGCGTAGATCCATATATGTGTAGCTCTTTTAGAATGAAACTGGACTAGAAGTTACCATGCTGTCATCTGGCGTTTCATTAATTTACTCCTTCTTCATGGATGCTAAGAAACGTGCTCATCGAATGCCTATGGAGTAAGTTTTTGTGTTCATCATGTTTTAATGTGGTGACCCTACATAAAGTGGTGTTTATCTCGTTCGTGCTCCTTATAAAGTTCCATGTATCCATACATTATCTTTTTATTTTTAGTTTATCAACGAGATGTTAGGTTGTCCCCAAAGTTTTGCAGGATTTTTCCAAAAAAATCAATAACTCTTGTTTACTTCGAAGCAGGTCTAGGCGGTTCAGGAATATGGTAGAAGGCTCTCTAAGCTTTCTAACAAAATATATATTGACCCACCAAATTGCGTAGTGAGGGCTACAGTGCCCGTAGTTGATACCCATCCAACACGCGGTGTCATCTACTATGAGTGATCTTGGGGCAGCAAAGCGACGGAAGCTTGCCACTCCATCAACGCTGCATTGGGCAAGGGATGTGTGAACTACGAGACCGTGCGTCGCTGGCTCATCAGCTTCAGCAACGGCGAGATTGACATGGAAGACAAGCCACGCACGGGACGCCCACTCGCATCCGACGACGAGACGCTGCTCTCCGCCGTTCGCGCCGATCCTGAAACCACCATGCTCGAGCAGGCGGAGAGGAATGGACAAGCACCCTAGACCGTAAATCGTCGCCTAAGAGCCCGCTTATCGGAAGGAGCTGTCGCGATGGACCTCATGCGCTGACGGATGCTCACGAAAGTGCCCGTGTGAGCATCTGTCAATCGCTGCTGCTCCGCCCGCATCGCAACGACTTTTTCGTCTATCTGGCTACGGGCGATGAAAGCTGGGACATGTACGATACCAACGCACCCCGCGCCTTTGGACTGCCACGTGACACCCAGCCGCCAACGCAGCCCATGTCGGACCTCCATCCGAAGAAGATTCTACTCTGCCGCTTCTGGACACGGAAGGTATGCTCTTTCACGAGGGTCTGGCACAAGGCGAGACAGTACTCGCTTCTGTATACACCCATCAGCTCCAGCAGATCGCCGTCGCTATTCGAGAGAAGCGCCTGAGAAGGTCTGCGGTCACCCTCCTTTATGACAACGCCCACCCATACGTCGCGAAGTGTACCCAGGCCAAACTACAGGAGCCCAGCTGGGATATGGTGCCCCACCCGCCATACTCTCCAGACATTGCACCTTCTAAATATCACCTTACCCACCCTCTTGAATTCTTCTTGGCCAAGAGAAAATTTGCTGATTATGACATGCTTGCAAAGGCGATCGCTGACTTCTACGACTCTCAGAACCCAGAGTTCTGGGAGGAGGGAATCAACGATTCACCTATGAGGGGGCACAGTGTTGTCGATAACAATGGTGAATACGTTGTTGCCTAATTGTTGTTTGTTGGAAGAAAAAATAATAAAAAGTGATGATCGAAAAAATCCTACCAGACTTTTGGGACAACCTTATATTAAGTGTGGCTCCCACTATTTTTGAGTATTCCCTTTCTTTATGAGACATATACGCGACAAATGAAACCCACGAAATCTGGACGCTTCGCCTTCACAACGCTTAATTTGTTGTAGTAACAGTGGGTCCAATTTAAATGGATTATTGCAATACTGCAGCATCTACATTATTTGAATAGTAGATGCGATTTGGCGTTGATCCTGGAGCTGATGTATTGCAGTATCTTGCAAGCTGTAGAAAAGATAACGAAAAACGAAGTTAGTCACAAATTCGCTACATCTTGTGAACAAAATGCAGCAATCACATTGAAATTTCTCCTCCGGTACGGATATGAACTCCATGTCTCTTTCAACTCGATTGCACGTTGCACGTTTCACGCAAGTTTTTTCATTGGTTTCTTCCCAGGTTTCCTCCGAGGCCATTTTCAATCTATTCAGACCGGGATTGTTACCTACAGGTTTTGGTCAAAGATCACAATAGGAGTCGAACGGTATAATGAGTTCCAAGAAGGCGGGCACTTGGGAGACGATCAAATCGATCCATCCCATCGACACCTCTCTGACCGACTTTGGTCACACACACTGGTGCGAAGTTTCGCTGGACTCACTACCTTGCTCTTCCGAAGTACTTCCGAGGCTAATGCATCAGGATGTGCACGAACTGCTTCATATTCACGCTCACGTTAATTTTATGTGGGAACTATCGAAAACCAGTGCGTATATTTACTGATCCTCAAGTTATAACTGGTACACGTTTGCCGATATTCCATCATTCTATTGGCATGGTATATCCTACTAGATGTGTGTGACTACAGTCGGTTGCGTCATGGTCACGACCTCGAAGAATTTCGCATTGGAACAAAAGGGCTGCGAGGTGCGGGAACTTGCTGGACGATTGGTCCAGATGGCACTGAATGGGCTTTTTCAATTGTAAGGGTATATATTGTGAGCTTCACTTCTCTCCAATAACGATGTACTGTGTTACGCAACTGCTGAGCAACAGTAAAGATAAGTAGCTTCGTTTGTGTTCTGGAAGATTAATTTATACGTTTTGAGGGCCTCTATAAAGCGAATATTACTGTACAACTGATGTACCATTATGTCCCTTTCAGCAGAAATCTGTATACTAAATACTGTAACACCCACGTCGCAAACGTTACTATGAAACATGAGTCGACCTTATATTTCGAAAAGAAACTTGATTGCTCAAGTATTCTTCAGAGTTCGTCATTCGCATGTTTCAGCCGGAAAGAAAAGATATATATAGATCGAGCGATTCAGGCAGGAAGAATAATACATATCGATTAGATGAATGATACGCCCGAATCGCGAAGTCTGAAGAATGCCTTTGATTATTTATCATTTTATCTACTCAAAGTTCTTGAAGAATTGGTCTAGACTAGTTATTGTGTACTTACAATTGATCCAACATGTTTTCAACATGTTTGCTTACCTTTTAAGCATGTTTTGGGTCTTCTTGTTGCTCATCTTCATGCTTTTCAGCGTGAAGGCGGTTGTGGAGGATGTGTCAAAACGACAAGTGCCTCATTACCAGCGCTCCTTGGTTTTGGAAGTAATGGCGACTGATCCGAACACCGATGCCGATGTAGAGGTTCCTTACATCCGTTATGTTTTTGCATAGACGCACTAAACGATATCACTTCTGCGCTTCCCGTTGCAATCTTTGCCTATTGTATTTGGGGTATTGTGGCTTTTTAATATTGCTGAGCCCTTTGAAGACATGCCTCTTTGTTTTTCATGTCCATGTTCGGTTAATTATGAATGAGTTTTATGTGGTCACCTAATTTCCATGTGGGGAGGTATTCATCAAGTCAAATTGATTTCATCTGGAGTGATTCGTGGTTATCTCCTTTGTGAGGAATTGTGTTTTTGAACCGCATTGCGCTGTACTGGTCTTCGTCTTCTTAATGGTATTCCTTTTTCTGAGTCCAATTTTTTCTAATAACTGTGGATCTATGCTTATTCAATCATAATTTCATATAATTTATTTCTGATTGACTGCAAATGAATTTAGAGTTAACACCTGTATCATTTCTTAATTGCACTTTGCAATTAGTACGAGTAAAGTTTCAAGTGCCGCATATGAAGTAGCTGTACACAGGAAGAAATAGTAGCACATCCAAAGCTGAGACTGAGAAAAATGCTTTCAGAAGGATCGCTGAGAGGTCAGAAAAAAGTATAGCAACGGCTGTTGCCAGGCCGAGCGACGTAAGATCCCAAGCCCTTAGGGCTCGAATGTGTGGCTACGCTCACTGCTTTAGCAAGCATTAATATCTTGTGTATCTGTGAGCTGAAGCCTGTGTATGCTAAGCTGACCTGATCTCGATTCAGTGATGATTGGGCTATCGCTGAGCTTCGCGATGAGGTATACCTGCAAACATGGTGATGTTGCATTTTGCGTTTTGAAGTTCCTGCAGGAAACTAACTTTTTGCAAGGAGAAAGAAAGGTAGTTGCTCTTTTCGGGTAAATAGGAGAAGTTTCGATTCTGCTACGGCGTACTCACCTTTGTGTCACTAGGTAGCATTTCTATGAAATCCTCGCCATCTCGTCCTTCGACTTTGAAACAACTTTCCAATTCTTTGTTGGCACTATCGTTGCAGACGAAGAACACGACCTCTCCCTGGAAGCGTGGGTTGTTACGGTTGTTGTTTGAGCTTGGTTTAAGGACATCGTGAGACAATTTTGGAAGATTGTGAAGTACTTTCGAAAGTGAATGTAGAAGTGATGCGTAACGCACCACTAGAGAAGTAGTGAAACCGTCAAAAGTGGAGGAATAGAAACCCGAAAAACCTCACTAATTCATTTTGCATCCTTCGCTTCACTAGCTTTCGAGGGGTAAATAGCGAGAGTGGAAGCTAGCCAGCCGCTAACCTCGCCCTGCTCTGGCAGCGAGTCACTTAGCTGATGCGAGGCAGGGCGTAATGTCTTTATCGCGCTTAGGGTCTTTATTGCGATCTACCTGCCATAGAGATAATAAAGACCCCAAGCGTGATTTCCCCATTCCTCTTCGCTCCTGATTATCTTTTCTGAACTCGTACATTCATTTACAGAGAACTGACTTCCCAGTTCTGGTTTTCTCCTCACCCCAAATGGTGCATTCAAATAAAAAAAAAGGTTATTTTAGGATGTTCTCAAGCGCTTTGCTAAGTTGAGCTATGACATTCAGTGCACCACCCTCCTAGCAAAAAGAAAAAAGGGGTGTGTAACCCTATGACAGGATTTTGCCCGACGACGAGCGGCGCGCGACGCAGTGTGTGCGAGCTATGCGCGTCGCGGTAGTTGGGTCTCAGAACGATTACACGTCAATGTTAGGGGTCGATACGCAGTTGACTTGTAATCGCTTCGGAACCCAACAACATGGCGCCTTTAGCTCGTCCCGCATCGCTTTGACACCGCGGTGCGAAATCCTGACATAAGGTACACACCCACGAAAAAGTAGCTAAGTATTCACTTACCTCCACAGTGTATGTGAAATGTAATCGAGCGATAGTGTTCAGATGGAAGACAGGCGATTCAAGAATTGCAATATTTCGTGAAGTATCTAAGCGTGCAACCACTGAATGATCAATCACCTGAAATCGCCTTTTCTGAGAGCATTCAATCTGGTTGTTGATCACTGGATCAGTGGAATCGAAAAAGCTCACATTATGTGGAGCGCTATTTTGTATTGGGCTCGAATCGTATAGACAGGCGTGTCCTCGTGAGAAATCACATGAAAGCAGGCGACATGCATTTGGGTCTGGTTGGTCTGTTAAGGGATGGTACGATTTCGAGGAGTATTGTCGAAGCACTGAGGGACACAAATCACCCTAAACATGAATAAGTCAGATGATGGAGAGGAGTGTTTCCGATTTGCCACGATAAGGTAAAAATGGTAGAATCTTCAACAGTGGTGGCGTCTTCAGCAGGTGATAATGATACGAGTTCGATATTAACTAGCGAGTGCTCTTATAAACACTGTGCTTGTGCACCACTTAAAAACTCCCGCGAAGTAAAATAGCACCTTCTGATTTCCCCATGATCCCCCTCTGCATTTTTATTGCCGAAGTCTGTGTAGTGTTTGGTTGGTACAAGTAGTACCAGGGCTTTCATAGAATTTGCTTCCGAAAAAGAGAATGTCGAATGAACTCAAACACTGCACACTGATGCATACTGAGCTTTAAAATCAAAGGGTAATTCGAATGGTTTTTGAAAATGAAAGCAGACTTCTCGAACAGTGTAGTACAATAAACTAGAAACAAGAAATGAAAAAAAAAAATCTAAGAAATATCATGCCTATCTGCTCCACTGCCTTTTGTGTCGGAGTGAGTAGGATTCCAGTGCTTTCCGATGCACCCTTCATAATGTACCGATCGAGGCTTGGCGGACCCGTAATGCGTGGCGGATACACGCAGCACGTGATGTGCTCACCTACGGGAGATTACGCTTGACGGGAGGGAATGTGTCGGTTAGCATGGGAGCTTGAGGAGTGTAGAATGCGTTGTTCATTTTTGCTTGTGCCATTTACCGTTTCTTTGATCCCCTGTGTCTTCTTCACAATTGAAAGATTTCGTTTTTTGGCACCATTCACCCAAAGCAACCCCAACACTTAGTCAACAGATGCGGTCGAGGAGGTGATTTTTCAAGAAAATTTTACGATTGGCTGCAAACTCCTACCAGAGGCAGTTTGACGAGAGTACATATAGACACTTGTTCTGCGCAAAGTCGCCTTACGTCGACGCCAAAATGGGGTGGGTCAGCAAACTCGCCCAAAACTTGTCCCAAGGGGTAGTTTGACCTTTTGAGAAAAAATATCGCTTGCACTATGCATGAAGAACATTATAAGAATTATCATGTTTCCACGGTCGCCGAGCGGTTTCGTGCCGAATAAATGCAACATCCTTACTCATGAGGTCAAACTACCCCTTAGGAGAAGTTTTGGGCAAGTTTAATGCTCCACCCCACTTCGGCGCAGGCGTCTGTGGCGCGGGCGCCAGGCGGCTTCGTGTCAAACAGGTGTCATATAAGTATTCTCCAGGTCGAACTACCTCGGGTAGAAGTTTGCAGTCAAATTGAAAGGTTTTCCGGAATCACCTATTCGACAGCATCGGCAAGGTGGTAGGATGCTTTGAGTAGATAGTGCCCGTTTTCCTGGAAAGCTAAATTGTTCTTTTGCTGCCTTTGGTGTTCCAATAGAACTGCTACTGTCGACCTATCCTTACCTGCACTCTGATGTCATCAACAATAACCATGCCCTGATCAGGCGATTCTGCCCGAAGAGCGATTCGAAACGGCCTTTCAATTCGAGGCAGATCGACGACTACTGGACCGGACGCAGCCGGCTGGCAGTCCAAAAGGGTCGGCGTCGATTCATCCACCAGACAAACCTGTCAAGAACAATTTAAATGAGCAGAGCTAAAAAGTAAATATGACCCAGAAGTCGTCATGGATCACCTGCAATTTGGCTGTTCCTGTGAGCCATAGATTGAACTGAATGCTGACGTCGTTCACGACACATCGGATCACCTCAGAAAGGAGCATTGTGGAACCGCCTGTCTCCATGCGAGCTACTGCGAACTCACCGTCTGAAGCAATGAGTTTGGTGATCAGCTGAGCCTAATTATGCTTGTAGAGCCAATTCAACTGGCCTAGTTCCACCTTTTCTTTTTATGCTGAGTAAATAAATGTTACTGATGATGCCAATTCCTGTAGTGAGCCTGTAAGGCAGTACCTGGTAAATCGTTGTGGCCCGTGAGGGAATAGAACTTTTCCTGATTGAGTGGGCCATGTCCGACCGTCCACTGGTTTTCGGCGATTTCCGTATCCTCATTACCCGTAGTGGATTCCGTAGAGCCCCAAACACAGTTTGCAGCTCTACGAGAAAAGTCGCAAGCGAGCTCCTAAACGATAAGATGTAGGGTGTAGCAGCTCTTTAGGCGTTGTGAGTTGGCATCGTGCGTATCAAACATCGCATTCACTTGCCAACACGATTCTGAATGGAACTAGAGTGCACGGCACATCCCAGTAGAATGATAATTTAGGCCAGAAACTTTCTTCTATGCTTACTCTATTCCCACACATGCCGTGCGTATCAAACAAAAGGCCTCTGTGGAAAAGTCATGCATTATTTGTTTCTTCGTCGGATCGCTGATCTTCAACAATTATACCAAATGCTTTCAGGGATTCACGCTCACACATGTCTGGCAATGGTAGTTGTGGGTCTTAAGGACAGAAAACTCGCGTTGCGGCGTCCGGCATGCGACGCTATGGTGCGAGCTATGTGCGACCTATTGGATGGGTCCTCAAGCGATGATGGTGCTTTGTAAATCATTCTAGGCATAATCGCTTCTGGACTCAACTAGTACGCCGCCCCCTATCTCGCATCATTTCGTCGTACGTCAAAAGCCGCCACGCGAAATTTCAGTCCAAATGGCACGCACCAAGGCAATGAGTGTACTGAACGCATTTAAATCCGCGTAGACGCTCAGGCGGCAATGAACCGCCATTGGGGACCGCTGGATATATGTTGTCTTCACTTCACCCACACGCTGAGCGTATCCCCTTGCTCCAAACACATTTTCTAGGGTCCACCAGTTTTCTTTCGGAAATTTCTCAGTTGATGCAGGTATCGATACAAGTTTTGTATAGGATCACAGCAATAAGCTCACCTTTGCTGAGTCGACATTCCTGTTGAGAAGCAGGCTGAGCATCGGAGTGCTGAGGAAATGCTCACCGAGATCAAACACACTCAATGCATCACTGCAGAGAGTGGCACGGTAAGAGATCTCATCAATGACCACCAATGAATCGAAATCCGGATTGAAAGACCGTACTCGGATTGTTATCTGGAAATCTCTCCAATTTTTCAATAGGCTCGAAAAAATGGGAGAATGGTACCTCAAAATTTTTCGCAGCTGTGATGAAAGACACTGAGACAGGGGCTGGACTCATTTCGGAAGGCAGTGCATAACACTCGATTTCCTCACCCATCAATGACACCGCACATGCTTCTAGTTCGACATCCAGCGTTTTCCAGAATCTGAATTGGCTTTTTTTAGCTTGACTTGTGAAGTACAATACCGCTCACTTCTTTTTGAAAAATCGACGCCTGGCGACGGAGTAAACGGCACAAATCGTCGCGCCGTCATAACTCCGTTTAAATTAAATAAAATGGGGAAGATTTGGAAGCGTTGGATTCCTATCGATGTGGTGACTTCGACGAGCTATAAAATACCGAATTTTGAGGGCACCAGTTTTCGGTGAAAGTAAGTCACCAGCTTTCGGTGAAAGCTGCGAAGATTCCTTTTTACCCTGAGGCAAGACTCCGACAGTTGGTGCACGTTCATGTTCCGCACAAACATCATTTTTAGTGAGATTTTTCATGTTTCAGGACACTTCCCAACATGAGCTTTTCACGACATTTCTGAAAGATTTTGAGCTCATTTCGTCGGAATCGATTAAGTAGTTGGAAAAAACACACCTTGGTCGACTACTAGCTGCGTACTGCAGAAACCACCTTGACTTTTGAATCACAGGGGAGCGCTTCTTCTGTGATAAAGCTCAAAAATCAGTGACGGTGTATTTTGAAGGCAGACATTTTTAACCGTTCTTGCCGTTTAATCCGTCGCCAGGCGTCGATTCAAAAAAAAGTAAGTGTATGGTAGCATTTCTTACAGTACCTCAGTAGGAGTGTGTTCTCTGTTTGGCTTTGGCAACTGATCGGATCTGAACGCAGATAGTCGAGTGGTCCCTGAATAAATGGCCAGCTAAGCGGCATGGTTGTCAGAGGCTTTCGCCAACTTACCTTAGAGTCCTGCTCGATATAGAGCAAAGCATATCTTCCCTCAGGTCCAACATAGCTTCCCGTCATATTGAACAACAATTCGGGCGGAAGTGTGGATGAAGACGTTCTCCATGGCTGAACGAATATCCATCGGTCGGACCACTTTAAAAGCAAAGCGGTACCTTGGATTTCTCAGCACCGCCTCTCCATCGGCAGTCCACGAAATCGTTGCAGTCAAGGTCTGCAGCTGATCGGATCGGCTTTCCTGCTGCTGCAGATACCAGTGGGGATGACTGGAAGCCATCTCCCATATCGACTGCAAATGATCGTCATGGGGGAACTATCGATTAGGCGATTTTGCAGCAATCAACCTACTTGCAACTTTACAGAGTGACGCTCTGTACATGATATTATCGAGCATGATGAATGATCCCTCCGGGGTTGACATGTCGTAGGCGCGTATACCAATCCTACAACAACTCTTATAGGAATTTATTCTCTTCAGACGGGCGGAGGTGGTGCAGTGACAGGTGGCGTGCACCCCATTTTCATGTTGCAGGGATCAAGCCTCGTATCAACGTCCGCCCAGGCCAACCAAGCCTTCCATTCTCCTGTGGTAGGTGAATTTGTACCATACTCGTAATGAAGGATAAAAGCTCCGACTTATATATTAGCTGCCCACCCCCCCCCCCCCCCTCCCAGTCATTGTATAAACCAAGTCGTATTCATCTGTTACCACGATTCTAAATGGAACTGGAAAGCGTGGCGCATTCCACAGAAGGGATTGATTAATGTTGAAAATTTTGTTCTTTTATCCTTTATTCTTTTCGGGACAAGCAAACCTAGCTTACCTGAAAGGAGTTTCGCGAGCCGGAATTTCGGCATGGCATTCGGTGTTCATCTTCACAGTACCTAAAATAATGTGGTATTCAGGAAGAGTCTTCATAGAAATGTGTATCTCCTGCGTTGCACTTTGTACAAAGCCATTTTAGGCTCAGAGCCGTCGTACAGACTTCTTGAACTATATTTCGGAGTGACGCCAGCTATCCGTTTTTCTGCTCTTGTCTGTCCCCTCTAGTGGAGTGTTGGTCGAATTTTGGCGCAACCGCCCGCGGAGAACGGCGCGGCGAATGCGAGTCGTTTGAAATTCCGCTCAAGACGCAATGGGCTGGTACCGTAAGTTACCTTCAAGGATTGCACCTATTTTCAGCGCTGGCGGCTATTTGCTTTTGTTCTTCTACTTTCTGAGATAACTGAAATATCAAAGGTAATTCAAATGTTGTTGTTCTGTCTCATTCTGCAGTGAGTGATCCATAAGCTTCTTCATGAGCGTTAACAGCTGACGAAACCTATCAAGATAACAGAACAGTCAACAACAACCTCAAGTTCCACAGAAGCAGTGTTAGCTATGCCTTTATTAGCTTTGAAGGACGATGGAGAGCTCATTTTGCACCCTTAGGAAATTCTGTTCCACAACATAATGCTAGAAATAAGTGCAATCCTTGAAGTCCCTTACGGTACCAGCCCATTGCGTCTTGAGCGGAATTCCAAACGACTCGCACTGACGGCGCCGCGAGTGCGTCGCCGCGGAGCGAAAATTCGACCAATCAACCCCCACCCTTCCGAGTAAACTTCCCACCTCTCTCCTCATTCACCTTGCCAGCCCTTTCGCGTAGGTTCACGCTCAGAGAAATCTCATTCTTAGACGCTGAGGCAGCGGAGTATTCGGTAGTTTTGTGGAGTTTAGCGTCGCCACCTATAGCAACGAAGTCTTCTGAGATGTTGTGGGTACAGGCGATGGTAAGTGGGATAAGAGCCACATTACCTTCCGCTCAGGTGGACCTGTCACGGAAACTACATGTTTGAAAGGATAAGCGCCAGGGCAATGTCTCACTTTCATCTATCCTGGTACGTACCGCGAAAACCTCATTCTGTAAAAAGCTATTAAAATGTTATGTTCGCGAAAAAGGGCTCGAAGCTCTGCCAGTTGCGTGAACGGATTGGTGCGTGCGATGTTGGTATCGTGTTGATACGGTTGTCAACAGGTTGGAAAACTCGCTTCCTAACATTGTGTGGGGTTCGAACCGACTGCGAAACACGTCTTTTTGATGGGTTTTCGACAGTTTTGATTGCTTTTATTTGATGTTGTCACACGTAGAATACATCTCATGCCCATACCCAAAACATCTTTTCCATAGAAATCGTGCTGCTATACTTGCTTGCAAAAGAAAATCTGAAAATATCTCACCACAGTCCACGTAAGGCTTTTCGTAGAGCATTTTGTAGCCTCGCACAGGCAAGTCTTCGAATAGTACGATCTCCACATGTGCGCTATTGTAAGCCCAGTATCTGAAGAGAGATTGACAGCAGTGCAGCCCTTCATAGTCCAAAGAAAAAGGCAAGATCTCACGTAAAGGTGAGATTTCCCGTTGCATTTTGGCAGCCAACGAGTGACGAGATGTAAATCGCAGATTGTTCCTCCCTCTTTTTGTCTCCAGTGAAAATCATTTTCTCTCCTAAATTCAACATTCAAGAATTGCTTCTCTTGATATGTTCCTCATGAATTATGTGTAGGATAATTCTCTGTGGAACATCAAATCGATTCCAACCTTGATGGACCTTGGTCGGGCCCGGTCCGACTCGTAACGCAGGAAACTCGGTAAAATCGACTTTTTCGAACAGGTGGAAGTCGAGTGAATCGAATCCCATTTTGTTTTCCATGTTTTTCCATCGACATTTCTTCGGATCAGCGAAATTGCAATCCAGGTCGGACGCGTGTCGAATGTGTTTTTCTCTCGAAAAGGCTGCAATCACGTAATCAAGTTATTTGCAAATTTTTTTATGATCGCAAGTACACTTTCGCCTTCGATTCGCATCGCTGTGCGAGAGCGGTCTGTCTGCGGCGCATATAAAGCGACCCTTGATCGATACGTATCTAATCCTCACCAGAATTGCAACGAAATTACATGGGGATCGCGAACGATGTGTACAAGAATAAGAGCCCTCAGAGGTTGTGACCAATTATGTGCACCGATCTCTTCCAGGTGCACATCTTCCACGAATGGATGTGTTCTACAACTCGCATAGCAACAAGTGAATCTTATGGATAACTATTTTGTGCACTATTCAACGGTACCTACCCGAGAAACCGTGAGTTGAGCAAAAACTTTCGCTGAAACTTGGTCAAATGAAGTTATTTGGGGCACTGCACCAATATGATCGCCGTTTCTGGCGCTGAGACCGAGTCGGTGCAATAGCTTCGAACTGGTGCAATTTTTTCAAAAATTTATCTGGGCAGACAGGCAGCTCCAGTCTTATTTATTTATAGCTATTAGGTTGATTCATAATAAATCGGACAAATTGACCAATTTTAATCATTGTCGTACAACTTTTTTACGACAACAGGGATTCAGTTGAAATATACTCCATCTTTATCGATGACCTTCTGCCACGGTATAGGCAGATCATGGATGCCCTTGCTCCAGAAGGCCGGAAGCTGGAGCTCGAAGAAGTTGCCGAGTGCTGCCTTGACCTCGTCGCGAGTTTTGAAGTCTTGGCCGTCCAGGTGGCGTTGGCTGTGGGAGAAAAGGTGGAAATCTGAAGGGGCCAGGTCTGGGGAGTACGGTGGGTATAGAAGTACGGTCCAACTGTACGACAGCAGCTCGGCCTTGGTCGATCTTGCGAAGTGCGGTCTGTGGAAGTAGACACGTTGTCGTGCTGGAAGTAGACATGTGACCGCCGCCGTAGCGAACTTTGGACATTGGCCTTCAATTCTCGTAATTGACGAACGTAGACGTCGGCGGATACTGTGGTACCTTCATCGAGCAGCTCCCAGTACTCTACGCCGTGTGAGTTAGACTGCCACGCGGTTCTTTAGAATGTGTGTGTTCCTTCTACACTGACACGACCACACCAAATCCAGGTTTATGTAGTACAACCTCAAACTTGGGTAATTAAACAACTTAGCAACTTGTAAACAACAACAACAATAAGTTAAATAGCTCCTAAAATCTCCTAAAGGAAAAGAAGAGAAAACGACTGCCGGGAGCGCCCTAGGTGGCCTTTTATACGGTCGGGTCCGCCATTTTCCCGCCAGATCGTGCGGTAGGTCGCCTCCGGTAGATCGGTGTCGTCGTCTCCGGTGTCGTGTTATCCACGACACTCCCGGCCATTCCAAATAGTGCGGCTTCCCATTTCCTTCCATTCGCGGATAGCATCTTCGAGACGTATTTCCATTTGTCGCTTCGCGTCTGGAACAGGACACAGTGCCTTGTGGTGGCCCCCATCTCTCGGTATCGTGTCTTGGAAAGGTGTGCCGTGCACTCTGGCACAGTAAAAGCACTCCCTTTGTTTGTCGCCGCAATTACCGTCGCCACATCTTTCTAAGCAGAAGCGACATAGGTTTTTTGACGCTACGATCTGCTCCCTTGTACGAGCGTCTCTCACGGAAGGACAGGAGTCAGAAAAATGAGCATATTGCGCTCCACAGAAACTGCAAGGACGATTTGGCTGTATGCCTTCCGAAATGTGAGCTAACTTGCGGTACGGGTATCTTTTGAGTGCGTCCTCCATCGATTCGATCCAGCGGCGCTGGTCCTCGAAGTCCCCAGTGGAGGTACTATATCTGGAGCTGGATTGAGCCTCACGTCTACTTGATCTAGCAAATTCATCGTCGTCCCTGGTTTCTTCAGTTAGCCTGGATAGGTACTCGTCGTCAGTGATTTCCATACCTTCTTCTTCATGTCCTCCTTGATCACGCAGTTCTAAATGTTGATCTGCCTCATTCATACAAACCTCCAAAGATGACAGCCTTGCCTTCAAGGACTTGATTTCCTCCGTCTGCTCCTTCAGAACTTGCTGAAACTTGTTGACATTCTCACTGACTTCACTTGACTGCTGTGAATGACTTTCACAAACTTCCTTCTTGAGTTCCTTTTCAGCTTTCGTAAGAAGCTCCTCTGTCTGCTTGATGACTTCAATGAGAGGTCTGAGTTCCATCTCTATGGTCATGTTGATGACTCCAATTTTGTGGGATCCGAAGTTTGTGGGATCCGAGGTAATTAAACAACTTAGCAACTTGTAAACAACAACAACAATAAGTTAAATAGCTCCTAAAATCTCCTAAAGGAAAAGAAGAGAAAACGACTGCCGGGAGCGCCCTAGGTGGCCTTTTATACGGTCGGGTCCGCCATTTTCCCGCCAGATCGTGCGGTAGGTCGCCTCCGGTAGATCGGTGTCGTCGTCTCCGGTGTCGTGTTATCCACGACACCGTGTACGCTCCACCAACGGCGGTTTTCGTCTTCGATGGAATAGTCGCCTCACGCAAACTTCGAATGCTACAATTACAGTGTACTTCTGCCGGGGGCATGCTCCTTGTGAACTTCTATCAGACGTCTGCCGATATCCGCGGGTTCCTGGCCAGATAGCGATATAAATAGTATGACGTTGCGGATGTGGTCTCTGGACCGCTTGAAATCGTGCGGCATTGTGGCGGAATGAATTTACTTTGGAGTGATTATTTTGCGGTACTTTGAAGAGCTTTTCATACTGATTCCAACGGTACCTCGCGCGTCCATTTTCGTCAATTCGTTACTGAGTTATGATCTCTAGAAATCATCACTACCATTTGTCCGATTTATTATGAATCAACCTAATATAATGTTGCTGATGCAGTCGAGGGACACCACTCACTTTTTGGCTGTCGTCTTTCACCTGACCCTATTCTCATCAATCTGCATACTCGAGCATGTTCTCGCCTGAGCCTCACAATCAGAGGAGGGGAAAAAGGTTCTTTCCAATATAACGCCCAGCTTAAAACAGCAGCGGACGCCACCACAGTATGGTGTCCCTATCTCATTGGCGCTGCTCTAGTGGCGCTAACGACACTTAAAACGACACCTAAATAAATGCCATAGGCGTGATTAGCCCTTATGATAATCTTTCAGGGTAATCGGTAGAAAGAATTGCCGCGGAGAACTTCGTGCATTGAGCGAAAGTGGCGCCAATAGCAAAAACGGATGCCATATACGTGATCAATACCCTAATTAACCCTCATAAGGCGTAGCTTCAGCGAAAATCGACTAAGTCGCGATGTGTTGGTAGTGATAGCTAAGTAGTGGTCTATCTTGTGATAATCCACAGCTCAAAGACATCGGAAGGGGTAAATTTGGGAAAGTGAGGGATTATGAAAGTGGAGGTGCTCAGCAATGTATTAGTAGAGAAAGAACGACATGAAACTGTGAAAAAACTGAGGAATAGGAACCCGAAAATCCGCTTTCTCTCTCGCGTTCCTTGCGTCACTAGCCGTGGTGGACTGCAAACAGGCCAGAGGCTGAATATGTCGGCTACAAGTGTTTTCCACCCCTCCCCGGCGACTCGCCCGGCCACAGGACCGTAGGGTGACATGCCGTGTTGCGAGGTAGTAAGCTCCCAAGCGGCGTTTTCGTAGTGCGATTATCGCCACATATGACCTCCTCTGAAGTAGAAGGTTCGTTGTACTCCCAGATCTCAGTTTTTCTTTATCCCTACCAAAGCCTTTAAACCACGATAAATGGTGCGAACTTACAAAGCTGTAAAATCGGCGACTACTCATCTGAAATAAACTTCAGCCGTAAAATGAATGGTAATGATGGGGTTATGCCACTGTGCTACAACCATCATACTCCATATAGTTAGTGTCTCGGGATGTCGTGCCTATCGCTTTTGCTGGTCGTTTTTCTTTACCTCAATTTAGGTTTTTACATTTGAAACTCCAACAGAACTGTGTACTATACAGCGATACTGTGCATATAGACGCTCATAACTATAAATTTGAATGTCTGATTTGAAGTAGATTATGATGTCTGCGAATATAGCAACATCAAAATTTATTTTACGCTTACCGTTTAGAGAAGGTCACTGTTACATAGTTACACATATGTTCTTGTGACCAAATCATCGTGCTCTGTCATAATTCTTAAAAGGCGCCCAAAGATCATCACCGTGGGAGTTCCTCAGCCACGGATTTCGTGGCAGAAGTTTTACCATGGCTGAATCATTCCCCAATTAGATCGCGACCGATGCAGACGTTGTGTGATGGGGGACAATGCGTAGCAAGCATGCTTTCGAGAGCGGATATCCCTTTCGACACACCATAAAAACAAGTGGATTGTGAATGGGAATTGAAGCGACCCAATAACCCACGAAATCTTTCATAATCCCGAAAAATGGGAAGAAGAAGAACAATTCGTAATGCGATGTGGTTTGGAAATTTCTGATCGGCTCTCCCCCCCCCCCCCTGAAAGGAGTGAAATGAGCCCCTCCCAGAACTATAAGGTAGACAGCAGTTATGCTGTCATCAGGTTGCCTGGATATATTAGGTTGGAACAAAATTTCTGTTACACTTTTTATTTTTCTTGTGGAAAACTGTGGAAGCTTCTGGAATATCTGGTAGTGGGGGGTATGTAAAACGAATGTAAAGGACTACTGATTAACACATTCATATTCTCTATGGCTTCAACTAGCAGTGAATCTACGACAATTTCGCGAGAGGTACGAAATTTACGAACACCGCTCCGGTTCCTAAGCATGCAAGGCCACTAACCGTATCAACCAGTCGATGGGCCCAGGTACTGTCTCTCATATGGCGGGAACCCGATGGCTCGATCGACTCAAATTGAAACAGGAAAAATTTCAAAAAATTGCAAAGAGAAAAAACAATTCAAAAAATCTTTTTCAAAAAGGGGCAAAAAATTGCCATCCAACACGACAGTCACCGCCGATCTCTACTGCAGGTAACTGGACACCGTAGCTGCAAAACTTACCGGAAAAATGGACCGAAACTTCTTCCTCCACGACAACGCTCGCCCACATGTGGCAAAGTTGACGTGTCAAAAGATCCAGGACCTTGGTTGGACGAAGCTCCCCCACACCGTAATCTTCGAACATGGCCCCAACTAACTACCACCTATTCCGATTTCTGACCCACTTCCTCGACGCGGCACTCAAAGATGAGATGATCTCAAAATCGACCTCCAGACTTTCTTCGACCAGAAACCCCCAGACTTTTACAAGCGAGGCATCTACTATCTCCCTACTCGCTGGCAATATATTGTTGATTATAATGTTACATATTTTGTTGACTGAAGACAGACACAAATAAAGAAAAATAAATTTGAAATTTTTCGTCATTGTGTAACAGAAATTATGTTCCAACCTAATAAATTGAGAGCGGGCTAGCTAAAACACTGTTGCGGGACTGGATCGATTCGCGAAGCTATATGATCACTGAGAAAAGGAATTGAGATAGCGGCTGCAACGGATCGAGGATCACTAAGGAGCAAAAAAAATTTTGAGGTCTATTCAACTTCGCAACCTTTCTGTCCTCGAGCTGTACTAGAGACACCGGGAGGGCTATTTCGACTTACGATCTTGTAGTTCGGCTATTGCACACACGACGTCGACGAATCCACGAGGAATTTTCCAAAATAGAACCCCCCCCCACTTCTCTTCTTTTCAGTCCACAGTACGACCCCCACTTACGATATTAATTTATTAATATCTTAACCCTTGTAGGTTAGATTTGGTTGAATGAATGAGGGCGTTTATTATTTATTATTTACCGTTAGCGAATTTTAGAGCTAAGTGGGATTCAGCGCCATGCAAAAAGACGAGCACGCATCGCAAGAACGCTACGAAAATGAGCGTACTACGGCAACAAAACTCACGCTGGCTATTACAAGAGAGGGATAAATTGGAAGTGAAATTAATTGGAAGCATACCCTCACGTAGCCATCGGAGGCGATGTAAGCGGTGGCTTAAATTACTACTCAGTGCCGTGCTCAAACATGGAAGAAACTTCCCATAAGACTTACCCACTGCTTTCCTGTTATTCACAATAAAGATGACCTCCTTTATTGCAGCTTAAGGATATAGGAGACAATGTTGAGTCCATCTTGGTAGCGGGGTAGTTTATAAGAGATAAAAGTTTTGGAGTAAGTCAATCCATTCTTAAGATACGTCGCACATTCTACTAGTAGTTCCATTCAGAATTCAGTAATGGTAAGTGAATGCGTTTTACTATCCTCCCAGACGAGAGTCTTGTACCAACTAACCTATCTCGGCCGATGGGATGGAAGGCTTGATAAGCCTGGGCGGGCATTGATGCGGGATCTGACCCCCGCACTATGAGAGTGTGAGTGCACGCCACCTATCACTACACCGCATTCGTCGTAATCCTTAGAGTAGTTTATAGTCTTGTAAAATGGGGTGTATACTTATCATATAAATAACACAACTGCTGAGTCTCAGCTCCAGTGCTACACCTACATAATGTGGCGTCCGTTTGAATATGTCACCCAACTATGTACCACATGATAAGTGAGATCATCCACAGCTATACACAGTGGGCTAGTTGAGCCTGCCAGTTTCATGTTCGGTGACAAATGGCATTGCGCATGTGGAAATTCAAGTGCTTAACAAGTCCTGTGGTGGTGCTCGTCACAGCGATCAAGTGCTTTGAACTAAACAGGCTTTGAAGGGCTACGATTACTCACCCTTAGCCCTGTTTGATTCATTCTTGCTACCCAATCGATTAGAAACCTTATCGATCGATAAGAATTCGAAGACAAAAACTGAGAGAAAAGGCAGTCATACTTTCAAAAATATCGTTCACAATAACGACGAATGAACGGGCGGACAGACATACAGACAGAGTGACAAACGAAGTGGGTTATTTCAATGAGAGATGCGGTCAAGGATTATTATAAATGCAAAATAAAAACTGGCAGGTGAAATGACTACAGTAGTGCGGTTCTTGCGTTGCAACTTTCTAAATTTAAGTCAAACGTGGATTTCGAGAAGAAAAAACGCTGAACACTAGAACTAACCTGTCATCAGAGCTCTTACAAAAGATATGTAGGTCAAGGAAAGTTTCTGCGACATTTTTGTGATTTTTCGCTTTTCACATTTATTCACCAAAAATTAGGCTTTATTTTTTGGGACGCGACTTTACTATTAGCGTTTATCTGTTATGTATTCATATGTTGAGTTCTAAATAACGCCAAAAGTTCTTTAAAACTTTGAAAAGCAAGATTATATCGTAAGGAAAAAAGAAAATAAAAAATTTAGCCAGCTTCAAATCACGTTAAACTGCACTGTCCCCTCTTTCATATTGTAGCTCAGGCGGTGCTTTTGAAAAGGAATGCTACGACTTTATTTCGAAAATCTCATTTCGAACGCAGGCGTGGAAATTGCAATAACCTCAGTGAACTGTAATAGTACCAGCCGACAAGTTCCTGGAAACTTTCAGAAAAATGCCGCAAAATTCTTTTAACACATAGCTGCTGATTTATTTCTCATTTCCAAGCAACTATAGCAGCTGGTCTTCAGCTCTTCGATGTTTACTCTAAACAACCCAGACAGACCGCTCATTGTGAAATCATCTTTCTCTGATTTTCCTTGTGTTTTCGATCCGATTTTGCTCTCCATTGTTCTGGCTCTGATTTGTCAAGGCCCTTCATCATTTATATGGAAAAGATAAAGTAACTGCTCTGTTGATCCCAAAAAGCCTTTAGAGCTTTACATGAGATACGTGTGTGAGGCACCTGCAGTTTCTAATACACCTCAGAAAACTTGAAGCGGACGACCGTGCGACAAGATTTCAGAGCTACTTTTGCGCTTCTTTCTAAACCTTTGGTTGAATTTTTTTAAAATTACGCATCCATCATGCATATAAATTGCGATAAAAAATCAATTACTGAGATTAGCTTTCAGTTGTTAAGGTTTTTTGATCACAATACATCGGTATATGATTGGCGCAGAGCGCATTTTTTGGGCTTAGGTACAAAATAATCGATGCAAGAATAGAGATGGCATTACGCTTTTATCAGCCTCTATCACTCCAAAAATCACAGTTAGGGTACAGCACACATCTTGTCAAATCTCATCGCAATCACGGCCTATATACCGAAGCCATAGATTAGTATTGAGCTAAAGATTAGTGCAATTTCCACAGTAAAAAGTGAATGATAAAAAAGTTTATTAAGGAGAGATGATCATGTAGTCGACGTCATGCCACTCGCATGGGCGTACGAAAAAAGTGCGCGGTCCCACGTCTCAGCCAAGTGTAAACGGCGCGGTCGTCAGCGTGTTAAGGCTTTTGCCATATGACCAACTGAAGAGATTTTGAAGAGGTTTGTTCTTCAACAAACCTCTGAATTGGCTTTAGCTGGCACTACAACAAGTAGTCACGACAAAGCCTCCAAGGTGTGAAGAGCAGAATGCTTCACCGGTATTGGTCAGGGACGGCATGTTATATACGCCACGCATCCTCAAACATGATGGTGCCTCAGCAAAACAACGGCACTTTATAGAGTCCATAGCAGCGTACTAGGTGGATGTCTTGTATCGGTACGGGAAATATGCAGTCAAAATTATAACTTTACTTTAGAGTCAAAGGAATACTTTGGGAAGCATGTCCGGTATAGTGAGTTCGGAATTCTTCAATCCTAAACACTACCACTCACTAGTAGTGACGGAATGACCGACCAACGCACGGAATGACACCATTTAGGCGTGCGATATCACGTAGGTATAATAAGCGATACAAACAACAATAGGCCGCCTATGGTAAATCGACTGGTACAAGTCAACTTACAGTTTTCTTTCAATCCATGTGGAATCCATTCAATTCCAAGGTGCTCTCTTAGTTTGTCCCGTTCGGCTTCGTAGCCGGGCATGCATGTGAAGCCTGAAAGAGAGGAGAACATCCATAAATTCTCCATTACCATGCAACTTATCGATAATTGGGTTTATGCGCATGGAACTGGTCACAATACAGTGAGAATTACCAGTATTATGGCGTTCTTTCCAATATCACAAGTGGAAATAGGACTGACTCACCCGTTCGAATCAGAATCGCCAAGGTAATAGATGACAAAAACCACATTTCCGTGTCAAATTGGGACAATAATCAGCAGAAACAAACTCTATCGATGGTGATGTGTGGATGCGTACGTGTCTGTTTAGAGAACCCGTTAGTGAAGAGTGCCCGCCTTGACGAAGGAAGCCAGAACAGGAGTCCGACGGGAATGGAGAATCTCGAGCGAAAGCTGGTGAATCGTGAAAAAGCTTGCGCCTAACTTCCCTGCCCCAGCCTGTCCAATGTGAGGAAGGGCATCATCGAAAGGTTGCAATGACCGACTTCGTATGACCATAATTATGGAACATCCATGAGACGGAAGCATTCCGTTTTGCACTTCGAATATTATTGAGTCTCCGTAAATGGGTTGCACGGACTTATTGAAAAAATGGCCTATTTCTGCTTGGTGAGCCGAAAAACGAGAAACTGATAACTCCAGGCATATTGGCACTTGCGTAAGCGTGAAAATCGAAGATTCCATCCTCCCTGTAGCGAGCCCTGCAGTTATTTCGTTTGAACATTTCGTCTAGAAAAAAATGCAGTCACGGCAACATACTGAGGCCTCAACACAAATAACATGAGCTTTTTTCCTTTTTACTGAGAAAAGCTCATGTTATTTATGTTGGGGCCTCAGTATGGTGCCGTGACTGCATTTTTTTACTGAGTTTTTCACTGAGTTTCATGCCAATTTGCTTTTATTTTTTTTTTCTACTTTTTCTACTTTATGATGATTTGCGCTCATCTGCAAGTGTCAAATATCTGAAGTTGTCTTTTTCTCGTTTTCTAGCGCATCAAGAAATAATTGGGCACTATTTCAATAAATACGCACAACCCATCTGTGGAGATTCAATATTATTCGGGAAGAACGGAACAGAACGGAGTTTCATGGATTTTTCATAATTATGGTCACAAGGAGGCTGTCATTGAAACATTCCAATGATGCTTTCCCTCATGCTGGACAGTCTGGGCAGGAAAGCTGAACGCAAGCTTTTTTCACGATTCTACGGCTTTTACTCGAGATTCTCAATAGAAAAGCCCAAACGAATCAAGTTTCCGGCATCACTCCGAAGGCATTTCTCAACATCCAGCAATGAGACAACAACTTTCAAATTTCCACAAATAATAACTCACGGCCTCTTATTTCGTTACTTGACGCGTATGAGTCCACTTGTCATTCAAAGTGCTGTGTGTCAGACGCTGCTACGACGTTGCCTCCATCCTATGTATCCCGCTATACGCAAAAGAAAAAAGTAGTTTCTCATTGACAGACAGCGTGCCGCTCAATTATTCGCGGTTTTTCTTTTGGAAATCCTTAATGTGTCCACAACTTCGTTCTATGAAGTCTCCATAGCCACGGACCACATTTAACTGAGGGTTCATCAGTTCCCAGGCTTTTAGTCGCTGAGCTGACCTAAAACACGATTTTAGATGAACCGTTCCTGAGTACCTCGTCTCTTTATTACCACCACCGAACACTCACTTACGTCAAGGTGCAATCACAGATGACCCCGAGCTCGCTGTTTTGACGGTCGTCAGGTGCGCATTTCCTTGGCAACCGACGGCCACCAGGGTACTCGTCAGGCCATGACGTTCGCATCGTGGCTGGCGCTCTTAAATTTCATTCCAGTAACTTTCGCAGCGGGATCCACTTGTCACGAATCGGTACTTTTTCATCGCGGAGAATCCATTCTGCCGTCCACGGATCTCTTCTGTGTGGTCCGCTCCAATCGTAAGTTGACTGTTTTATGTCGAGATTAATTTTCAACTATCGACAATCACACTATTCCTACAGGAATCATACTTCAAAAAGCAAGATTTCTTTGGAACTTCTCTTACACGAACTTTTTGTTGTTCATCATTGCTTCAGAATATCACTATGCTGCAGGAAAATCTTTGTTTTTTTCATTTTTCTGAGAGCTTCCGCAAATTTTTGTGGTGAGATTCGTAAGGAAGTTATCCAATACACTGCCTACAAAGTCTAGCCTTCGATATAAATGACCATTTTCGGTGCTGGACTTTGGTTGCTCATTTTTTATGAGTACAACCAGTGACCCAACGCTAAAATCAAAACATCTGCTAAGACTGGATCTTTGTTGCGGCTGCGCGGTGCACCCTCACAGTGCTGTGCCTGCGTAAACACAACCGAGCCGCGCTCACCCATAAATCACACCTAGCCACCACAATTTCCAGTGTGGAAGCTGCTTTCATGATCGAATCGGCTGTTCCATCAAATTATCTTCTCTTATTGTAAGTTTCCTTCATGTGAGCATCACGTTGGGAAATCGTTCGTCTAATGATAAGGCTAGATGTGAATTGGTTGGGTAGGCGTGGCTCGGTTGTGTTCAAGCAGGCACAACACCGTGAGGGTGCAGTTGTCCAAGGAACTTCTTGACCCAAGAAAGTAAGGCACTATTCTGATTATTGCGTGGTGTGCCTCCAAGGAAAATACAGGGTGGTCCACATGAAGTGTGACGGGTTGAAAAAAATCAACTTTTGGGCATTTGCAGCACTTTTGTTTGCTTTTCGTGTTGTTATTCGTTTTTTTCGTATCTTCTAGGTCCTATTAAGTTGCGGAGTCTCAATTCTATAGGTAAAAATGATATCACATACCGATCGTTCAGCAGTAGTTGCTATGCACAAGCGCGGCTTCTCATTCGAGGAGTTCACTCACTCCCGCCAAATATACAAAACAAAGTGTGATAAAAGAAAAAAAAAGTAATGAGGCAAAATATCCTGGAATGTTCTCCCAAAAGCAGAAGCAAACTGAGGTTATCACTTTCACCCTCATAAAGATAGAAATCTCGACGGAAATGACTGCACGCATCCTGAAGAATTGCAGGAAGAGACTGGATGCTTGTTGAACAAGCAAAAAGTTTCCTTATTTGGCCTGATTAGTGCAAACTCGTGCGTAGCTTTTTCTGTCACGTATCATGTGGAGTTCAGATCACTCAGGTTATACCATTGTACCCACTTTCATACTATCAAATAGCCATTCTTCGATTGTAACATGATGAAACATGAACTGGAATGATCACGCCATGTTTGTAAACATATAGTAATCACTAATCAGCTGGCCAGTTGATGGTTTTAGGTGAAACTTTTGATGACGAACTGTTTCGATACGGGCTGTGTTGTTAATAACGGGATAGTGGAGAGCCTTTAGGTTTGGTGCAAACAAACGCAATACAATTTATATGTTTAGCATAAATACAACAAATATGTATATTCGAAACAATTCTTAGCACAATTGCCTCATATGATTGCATGATTATCAGAAGAGCGAACAGATCAAAATGTGCCGATCATTCTAACTGAAGAAGAATGGCTTGAATTCGTTTCGGGAAATCCATCACTCGATGAAGAGAAGGTGACCTTCACATTTCCTCTCTCCTTTGCCACCTTTACCCTCCTTTTCCAGATTTGGGAAGATTCACCTCCTCCGGTGCTTCTAATGAGAAAAGGCGAACAGGTGACAGAATTCCTCGTTCCGACCTCATTTTTCGGTTCGAAATGCACTGCCACACAGGAAGTAGGTATGTTGCTTGCTTTTTTCTGTATTACAACGCATAAATCAGACATTTCAGTGATTGGCTTTTCACAGACTACCTCTTGTACGCCTGAATTTACATCATTCTCCGAAGCTGAGTGCCTCTCGAATAGTTTTCTTTCTGCCCAAACCCTTTTTGGATCATCGCTAGTATCGGTATGTCATGACCAATTTGTAGCAAGCAAATGGCCTTATTGTAATAGTAACCTAATGGAGATCCTCCATGGGAGTAACTGCTCGGATTCACCCGATAACTCCCCAATTGTTTTTCACTCAGAATAGTTCGGAATTGAAAACCTTCCAAAAATGAATCAGGGATTGAGAATTGTTGAGCATCTGATGAAACTTGAAAAGGCTACTGAAAGGGGATCATATCCTACTTTTACTACGAAACAGAATCCAGTCAAGGGTAGAGGTGAACTAGGAGGGCTTTTGGAATTATCTTGGAGAATTAATTAAATGTAGCAGTAGACGTAATTTAGGTGGACTGTTGAATGCGAAAGTTTTCAAAATGCATGAAAATATGAGTCTTCATAGCCCATCCATCCTTTCTGCGGAATACGCTCATTTTACTCTCATTCTGTATTGAGGTGGCCGGTGAATGTTATTCGACCTATACACAATTAAGTGCTAATATCCTCCCAGACGAGTCTGGTAGCAATTCAAGTACCCCGGAGGAATGGAAGGCTCGGTATCCTCTTGCAATAAATCGTCTGATTTACGCCATTCATTCATGAGTTTCGTAATATTAGGTTGGAACATAATTTCTGTCACACAATGACAAAAAAATTCAAATTTATTTTTCTTTATTTGTGTCTAACTTCAATCAACAAAATATGCACCATTATGATCAACAATATATTGCCAACGAATAGGGAGATTATAGATGCCTTGCTTATAGAAGTCTGGAGATTTCTGGTCGAAGAAAGTCTGGAGGCCGATTTTGAGATCATCGTCATCTTTGAACTGCCGTCCATCGAGGAAGTGGCTCAGAGATCGGAATAGGTGGTAGTCAGTTGGGGCCATGTCCGGAGATTACGGTGGACGGGGGAGCTTCGTTTAACCAAGGTCCTGGATCCTTTGACACGCCAACTTTGCCACATGTGGGTGAGCGTTATCGTGGAGGAAGAGGTCTTGGTCCATTTTTCCGGTAAGTTTTGCCGCTCCGGTGTCCAATTGCCTGCAGTAGAGATCGGCAGTGGCTGTCGTGTTGGATGGTAACAGTTTCCTATTTTTTTGAAAATTTTCAAAAAAAAAAGTTTTTTTCTCAATGCAATTTTTTGAAATTTTTCCTGTTCCAATTTGAGCCGATCGAGCCATCGGGCTGCCGCCATATGAGAGACAGTACCTGGGTCCATCGACTGGTTAATTTTGTTAGTGGCCTCGCATGCTGAGGAACCGAGGCGGTGTTCGTGAATTTCGCACCTTTCGCGAAATTGCCGTAAATTCACTGCTAGTTGAAGCCGTAGAGAATATGAATGTGCTATTCAGAAGCCCTTTTCAGACGCTTCATATACCCCCCACTACCAAGTGCTCCCGAAGCTTCCACAGTTTTCCCCAAGGAAAACAAAAAGTGTGACAGAAATTATGTTCCAACCTAATAGATCATAATTTTGAAACTCAACCGACCGCTTACAGGAAGCACGTCTCCCGAATTCTGACTTCCCTGACGACCAGTTTCAACTTTTGGACCAAATACCCTCGAAATCGCAGTAGATCGCCAATTCTGGCTTCCTATCAGATCGGTCGAAAAGTTTTCGTCGTCTTCGGTAGCCTAACTTTGAAAGATCATAATGCGCTCAAACGCAGTTGGTTGTACTAAGCAAAAGTCAGCAATGAGCAATCAGCAAATCCAGTCCTCCCATTGAAATATCTACTTCCTTAGAATTCGATGATAATAGTAGTAACCTGAATAGCGTTCGAAAACGTTTTTGACATCCTTACCTTCTTGTAAATTCTCTGTCTGAGAAATGCTTCAAAGTGCGAAAAAGTGGTAGTCTTTCTTGAATACATGGAAGATTCACATAACATAAAGCCGAACTCTTGAGTTTGTCCAGCTTTGAAATAGCTCGTCTTCCGTGGTGGGAGTTCGAATCATCGTGTAAATATAATTGGTCTTCCTTGTTCATTGAAACTTACTACGTAACGAAATGGTTCGTGAAATTTGTAATAGACTTTGGCCAGATTACCCATGAAAAAGTGACCGAAGGGTGCAATCCCGAATTTTCGTCTCCTTAGAAGTACTTGCAACGCTACTCTTCTAATATCCACGGCTTGGCAACCTCTTCCACAACCAGTCGTCGCATTCTGCGCTTACGCTGAAGCATTTTGATGAGTTGAGTCTGAGCTATCTAGTGCTACCAGCTAGAAATCGTGGTTTCCTGTGGCCCCGCATTGCGGTCAGAACATTGGGAATTCTTCTGAGAATCTCCCTCGGGCTTTACATCTAAACAACAAAGGAGGTTTTTCTTTGTAAAGTAGATTCAAAAAATCGAAAAACCACGAAAGATCTATTGAAAAGCCAGAGGAAACAGTGTGCAAAGCAGCGGAAACTTTTTGTCCGACATAAAAAATACTTTTTCACTATCCATACAACTGCTCTGATTGACAAGCAAATTCTGTCTACTATATCCTGTTCAATGCACAAATCTTTCTGTGGTTCAGTCCCAGGGCAATGTGACCATGGAAACACCTTTCCGTACGAACACGAGTCTGCTGGCTGTACTATGGTCCAATAGTCAGTGTCAGAACGTCATAGAAGAGGTTCGTTTCTCATATCGCTATCCGCTGCTGGAAACTAATTGCCATGTTAAGGTTTTGGTGGAAATCACTCTCAACGAAACCTTGGTCAAGGAGGCTGTGCTGTCAAATATCAGGTACTCGACGCTCACCGCACAAAATTACGCTGATTTCAAACAGCGATTCACCATCAACTTCAAAGACTCATCTGAGCCTTCTGAAGAGGACATGGGCCGCGGATATCAAAGTGGAGACGAGATTTATGCGATGAAGGGTAAGGAATCTAAAGACATTCCATAAATTCATAGATTTTGTGCATTCTCTATTCTTCGATTCATTTTAATGAGTGTCCAGAGAATTGAACTCGTAGGTTCTCTTAGGATATCCCTTTTTTGTGAAGTAGTTATAAAAACCGTTCTTGTATACAGTGTTCATTTGGGATACAAGGATATACAGTCCATTTCGGAGCGCTCGATAGGGCGTGGCCTACGGACTTAGGGGAGAGTGTATCAAATTCTCTCACCCCGCCACACACTCTCACTCTCGCCACTCAGGCCATGCTCTCTAGCGCTGTGAAATGGACTATAAATTGCTTATACGACTTCAACATTCGTTTCAGGTGAAGCTGATACTCCGTCTTTGTTCTCTATGCCAAAGACTGGTCTCTGTGGAACAGAGAGCGGGGTCCCTATCAAATTCCTTGTTAACTCCAACTCAATGTGCACCATACGGTCAGTGCATTGATTCACTATCTATCAAAAAAAAATCACAAACCATAATCGACAATCTCCATCCGTTTTTCTTTCTTTTTTATTGCCCTTCATCGACACATGAACTCTTTCTAGTTAGAGTATCTTTCTCTCTGTGAGTACAGCTCGCCAAAGGGCCTAGCCTTCGATAAACGGATAAAGAAGAGGCAAATCACTTGCGAAATTTTAACGATGCTAGTATTCTTCTTTTTTTCTAAAGCTCTGATATTTTAAACGATCTGCCACAACAAATGGGGGAAATGGCTGCTGTCTTTGGAACGGTGTTAATTTGAACTACAAATAGGCCACACCATGCACACCTTGGCTACATCGAGTCACGGTTTGGAGGGAAGTATTATCAAAGATCCCTAATACACCTCAGGCTTCCCCATTTGAGCACTCCACCCACACATTTCTTCGCTTCTACTGTTCTTCACGGAGCTAAATGCGCAAATAAAGGTCTCCTTTCAAATCAACCCACAAGATTTGAAAAAAATGGAAATTATTTGCTATGTATCCTCATCACATGATATGAAAGCTCTGAACTACGCGTCGCATCCCGCATGCAATAAACAATTTCATCAAAGGTCGTAGGAGCTGCAATCCAAGGATTCAAAGTCGAAGTGGGGCTACTCTAAGGATGAAAGAACATTGGAGATTAGAAAGGAAAGCAATAAGACCTTCAACAAAGACACACAATGTCAACAGCAAGGAGGCTCCACAACAAGCGAGCGCATCATTTGACTGCGTACCACTACCACATTTCAAAGATATGCGTGATTCCGACCGATACACAGTTATGAGGGGCGCCGCAATATTGTTTAACCTAAAGATCAGAGCGGATGCTCGCATTATTACAGTTTTTGCCTATTTTACTTCTAGCTGCTTTTGAGTATCCTAACATAAGTATTAGCCTTAACATAACTGTCAAGTAAATGTACCCCAGATATTAACTGATGATAGGCCCTTTCAGAGCATCGCAGTGCCGAGAAATGCAGCAAACAGTGCGACAACTCATTGACAAGTTTGTGCCGAATTGGATTCAAAGTGTACCGACTGAATCAGTGACGAACGAGACAAATGCCCTGGTAATTCGAGGAAATGGAACCGAAGTCGAGGTCAGCGGTACTGCTTTGGCTCCTCAAGACGTTAAGTTCACATAGCGGAATTCCAACAGAAATTACTCAGTGATTGCTGTGAAAAAGAAAACGAATTGCAGAACCCATCTGGCATGTTCTGTCCCCTCACCACTGAGTTGCTTATCATCATTCACTATGCTAAGAAAGGGAAAGAGCAAAACTATCGACTAGTCATTACATCGGCAAAGTTTGCCATGAACAACCATGCAGTCAGTCTCCATCCAATTTCCTCTTTTCTCCTAGCCATCTTTTTATCGTAAAAATTTGAATCCGTTGCTCTTCAGGTTCCAATGAACAGTACGGCAACCTTACGGTTCAGCGTGGTATTCAAGGATTCAACACCACGTGAGACATTCTTTTCCGAAAATTTGAATTGTAGTAGTATACAATGTAGCATGAGGATTACATTCCGAGGTTCCGTCTACCGTTTATGACCATTCACAGACTGAATAGGTGCTAACCTTATACGTATCTCCAAGGCGTAGTCACTTGAAGATAATGTAGCTGCTAGAATACCGTCAAGTCAAGAGGGTTGGACTTTGAAAGAAGACTTGGGTGGTTCTATAGTCTCGAACTGAGCGAACTCAACTCAAACGCACAATGAGGAGTAATTCAGCCAATCGCTGATTTCGAAAGCAAGGATGTTAAATAGTTCTGCAGCGGAGAGAGAATGGAGTGATTCGACCGAAGACCCAATGAATGAGAACCTCTGCCACGGCCATGGCTGTCCTGTCTGGGTTATCGCAGACTAACTTTGACTACTCCCAACTCGCTTCAGCACAGCCATTTTGCAATTTGGGTTTTCATATTTGCAATCAGCATTCGAGACTATACAACCACCTAAGTCTCCTTTCAAAGTTCCATGAGAAGTTGACACTCTTCCCTGATTAGAGAATAAGCCTGACCAAAGGCGCCATTTTGGACCATCTCTAGGACAGTGTTAGGGGTAATGTGGGTGATAAGGAATCCCTAAGAGGAGCCATTCACTCGAAAACTACGGGTTTGGAAAGCCTATTTGCGGCGAAACCCCCGCGAAGAGCGCGCCCCCGAGCTGTGGCAAAGGCGGCCTTTTAGCTCGAGCCGCCTTACTGTGCTCGGTCCGCCTCCTAACGACTGATTAGCTGGGGTGGGAATAGAAGGTATCGCGGCCCGCTTTCTCAGTTTTGGCTTGACCTCCTTCAAAGAGATACCGGAAGTGGAGCAACACTTCATGTTAATGGCATTATTTGGATGGTAAAGCAATCTAAATATGTGTAGGCGAAAAGTTATCAAGCGAAAAAGTGAGCTGTTTCCAAGCAGATTCTACTACCCTAAAGTCTGACAGATAAGTCCGCCCGCACGCGGTGTCGCGCGCGGCAGCGGCGAACGCTGGCGCAGTCTTCAAAGAACACAGGATCGCGATGCACCCTTCATTATTAAAAATGACAGAATTGTAGAAACTGCTTATTCAACTTAATTTCTAATATCAAAAAATACCACCTACCAAAATCTTCGTTTAACCCGTGTAACAATGATCATTCATCTTAGATTTTCTACGCAATCTCCATTTCATCGTCACAAACACTCACACTCATAACATTAAATTTTCACTCATCTCATCTAACAATGACTCTTGGTTCAAGGCCCTCAAGAAGCTATTGACAATCGCCTCCTCAGAAATTGAATAGAAACTGTCGCAAACTAGGGCAGCTACCTCTCCGTAGCTCATAATTTTCCTGATTTTTCTGATGGGTCGGCGTACGCAAGGTGCGTTAAAAGTTGCTCAATGAAATTTTATGGGAACAATTTTATTGTTCCTCCCGTATATGCTGATCATAAGTTGTACAGGCATTTCAGAGGGCTCGATGATTGGAAGGAGGGCTTACATCAGGTGCAAAAACTTGACGCGGCAAGCAGAAGCGCGTTTAGCAGGGGAAAATAAGGTGAAAGACGCATTTCTGCTAGGCTTTGTGCACCACTACCATAACAGGGGTGGGGGGAAATCCGCCAAAAAATCGCGTCAGCGGCGTCGCACTCGCGGCGCCACCAGTACGACTTGCGAATCGATTTTGCTCTTGGGAGCCCGGCAGAGCGTGGCTGCGTCACTTCTGCACTCCAGCCATGCCACACTGCCTCCTCCAGCCACGCCACCCTGCCTCCTCCACCTGTCCACACTGTCTCGCTTGAAGGCTGCCATGCCCTGCCACTGGTACTCGCACCAGCCGAGCCGCTCGCCGCGGGCGGCCACGCGATTTTTTGGCGGATTTCCCCCCACCCACCATAACAGGAATAAGGAAATGTTTTTATTCAACCGCTGTTCAACGCCAAAACCATCGTTGCATTGAAACCCCCGTTGAACAACGATTCCCCTCTCATTCGTTCACTTTTCTCTGCCAACTGTGAAGTTTCCGTGTTCACCTTTCGTACGACCCCAACTTTACTTGTACTCGCTTTTATATTAACAAATACAATGTACAATACAATATAAACTCGTTATTAATAAAATCCACAAATCATAGCTCCCTCGATTTCCTTCATCTCTGGTTGGTTCTTCGAAGACTGCGATCGCCTGTGCCGCGCGCGACACCGCGTGCGGGCGGACTTATCTACAGACTTTAGGGTATTTTTCATTCCTTAAATTCGCCTCCACTGCTCCCTTCCTGCACTACAGCTACCTCTAACTCGCGACCACTAACTTTGACTATGATCTTTTCAAATTACCAAGACGAAGAGCACAACAGCTTTCTACGGAGAATCCGTCCGCATTTCTGATCCTTTTAACATTTCCAGTCATCGCTTCCCGTTTCGTCGCTCTTCCCCACATCGACCTACGACTGCCCAACGACTTCTTCTACCCATTTTTGGAAAGGTCAGCTGCGTCTGCTGTAACGAGCATAGCGTCAAGTATATCAGTTTATCTCCTGCTCAGGAACTGAAAAAATTCCGAATGTTGTTCCCAAGGTTTTAGCAATGTTTCTATTTATTAATAAATTAATATTACTACGAATGAAATGAAGTGAGGTTCAAAATATGATCAACATGTGGAAAGACGTCCATGAATAGGACAAAATGACAAAAAAGTGCGCGCTAGCCGAATAATAAAGTGAAAAGGAAAGTGCAATTATGGAATTCGAACAAATCGATAAGTACCGTGAAAATGAACAGATCTGAGAATTTATGCAAGATGATTAGACCCAATGAGAGTATTATATTATGCAGTGAAAGTATGGAAGTGTGAGTTAGTACAATGAGGGGTGCGAAAGCGAGGGAGGATGACTCAGAGGTGATACGACTAAATGGGCAGAGCTGGTGGAGAAAAGGCTCAACGTAAGAGAAAGCGTGTGCAGGGCAGTGCAAGAGCATAAACTGTGGCCAGAAAACAAAACGACAGCAGCGATTCCTATAAAGTTCCGCGAATAAAAGACTAGTAAGAAAGATTTTTAATAGGGATACTACTGAGAGCAGATTCATGCCCAAATTCCTTCGGCGTCATCGAGCTCTCCGGACATGTTCATTACGTCACCTGAAAGGAGTATCAGAAGTTGTCAGATATGAGACTCATAAAAAACATTACAAAACTTTGAAATAAGTATAGAAGTACATAAAAGAATGAAATGGCATAGCGAAGTACCTTGACGGGGACTTGGCTGAGTGATGAAAGGAGTAGGACCTCCAACAGCCACCGTGGCAGCGCCTGGCTGAACGACGCTAGCAGCACTGTCTGGTCGTACCACCATTGCGCGCCTAAAACAACAATACAGGATTTAGCACATTGTTCTATTCTGGGGAAAAAAAACATACGAGGAAGAAACATATTGGGTAGTCTAAAAAGTCTTTTCGTATTTTTAAATACCGCTTTTTTCCTTAAAACTGCTTTTCACAAAATTTCTTCTGTACATATATATGTAGTACAAGTCCACACGCATCTATAGGTACTGTTGTCTTCCATCTCCCGGATAACCCTTTTCGGCAAAATAAACATATCAAAGGTCACCTCATTCTAAATTCCAATTTTTTTTGAATTGCGTTAGACAGGGAAAGGAAAAGGTGATGATCCGATGGAGCAAGATCAGGGCTATAAGGCAGCAATGTTATCCAAGCTCGAGAATTTTTGGCGAGGCAATTTTTTGGCAAGTTCTTCCCACTATTGAAAAAGTGACTCGCCAAAAAGTTATTGAGCTTGGATAAAAATTGCTGCCCCATCCACCTTATAGCCCTGACCTTGCTCCACCGGATTATCACCTTTTCCTTTCCCTGTCTAACGCCATTCAAAGAAAAATTTTTTTATAATTTTTGTATTGAAAATGAGGTTGACCGTTGATATGTTGATTTTGCCGAAAAGGGTTATCCGGGAGATGGAAGACAATAATACCTATAGATGCGTGTGGACTTGTACTACATGTGTATGTACGGAAGAGATTGCTGGAAAGCAGTTTGGAGGGAAAAAGCGGTATTTGAAAATACGAAACGACTTTTTAGACTACCCAGTATCTAAAGCGACGAAAAAATTTAATCCCATAACGGGTAACATTGCAAGCCTATATTCCTTCACTTCGGACCAAGGAGTAGTCTTGGCGCTCCAGGTTATTCGCGCTTTGCTGTCCAAAAACCATTAAGTTCGAGAACGAGAAATCAAAATAAGGTATTTATGCCAAGTAAAAGGATTAAGGATAAAGTTTTTGGCGTTAATCAATCCCATCTTGGGATGCGCCGCACATACTAGTTCCATTCAGAATCGTGATGGCTGGTGAATGTGATGTGGCCTATAAAATAACCTGCGGTAGCCAGCCGATGTACAAGTCGGTGCCTTTATCCTCCCAGACGAGCCTGGTACCAATTTGTCGACCCCGCAGGGATGGAAGGCTTACTTTGCCTGGGCGGGCGTTGGTGCGGGGCTTATGCTTTATATAACGCGTGAAACATATAAGCTCATCATTTCAACGCAGGTGGTTTATTCCATGTTCGCTTATTTAGAGAATGTGTCCCATTCGGACACATTTACGTAGACGACGACCTCATCGCAATACCCATGAAGCAGCTAACTGAAGCTCCCACAAACAATTTAGAGGCACCGAGAGCGGTAATTTATTATTTGCTGGATATGGAAGTAGATGTGCTAAGTAGGAATCGAAGGCACCACCTGGGGTCAAAAAAAGAGAACTGGAAAGACTTGTCCTACGAAAACGAACTTTATGAGAGGTGATGTATAGCGAAACTGGCACAAAAAAAAAACGCGGCATTGGGTGTGTCACGATTCCGCAGCACTGCGAGTCGTGTTGCGCCGCGAGGGCGGGACAACGTTCGCAGCTAGGTAACTTAGCCTGTCACCCGTTGCATCTTACCCACCGGCTAATGATGCAGAGGGAGCGAAAGGGAGATAGTGGGAAAGGAGGTTCTCGGAATTCTATTTCTCTGGTTTTTCGCTGTTTTATTTCGCCCCCCCCCCTACTGTTGCACTGCTGAGCACCCTTAATTTTATGTTCTCCAATTATTCTACAATCCACCAAATTCACCCTCACCGGTGTCTTCATGCATCGAGAATGGTGGATGAATGGTATGATGCGGTCAAAAACCCGAGAGATGAGACCCCTTTTCCTTCGATGGTTTTCAAGAGCCTGTTTTCGCATGCTCTACTTCACTGGAGGGAGTGGGGTAAAGGCCAAGCCACGTCGCGACCATTGCATCACTCCCACGGCTACTCGGCCATCCGTACCATGGGCATCACTGCGAGGCCAAGGTTAGGCTCGATGCGTGCCTTCAAACGTGGTAGCGCCACATGTTGTCTCCCAAACCTTTGCATTCATTTAGAATGGACATGACTCCTCGATCCTCAAATACCCAAGTTAACCCTCCTCGAGGAGTTTTCGTACCTTTAAAACTTTTACAACAAAGTTTGAATTATAGCTCTCAGACGAATCATGAAAATTCAAATATAGTCCTATATATGTATATTCTAGGAACATTGATGTTATAGCGCCTCTGACTGTGGGTTCACGCCCACCCGTGCTGGATAAATGCGCAGTCATACCCAGCTATCACAGCTGGGCATAATCTGTGCTAACCCATGAGCTTCGCTCACATTACACACTCTAAAATCAACATACCGTTCATTCTCTTGCTTCAACTTCCGCATCAGGGCTTCCTTGTGCCTACGAACGTTATCGATTTCTTCACGTGGAGCACGAGACTTCTCCAGAAGAGCCAAATGCGCGTCTTTTTCTGAGATGGCAGCCAAGAGAGCTTCCTGCCTGAAAAGATCTGACTGGAACATTTTGAAGTAAAAACTATATATTAGAAAGACACACTTCAGCTGCAACAGTTGCTCGATGTGTTGCCGTCGTTCAGCTTCTAGTGCCCTCATTAATTGCTCACGGTCACTTGTGCTTCCTTCTACTACTCGCTTTCTCAATTCCGCATTTTCACGCCGAGCATCATTCAGCTGAAAAACGCACGCGCCACTTTTCCTAATATTTTTTTCCTATGCGGTACTCCTGTAACTATTTATCAATCCAGCGGAAAAGGGATACCTGTTGGTTGACTTGATGAAGAATATGCTTCTGTTGAGAAAGGTGAACCTCACGTTCAGCCGTGATACTGACTGATTCCCTCAGAGCTTCTTCCAATTCTTCGATTCTAAACAGACATGACAGCAAAAGCACAGTATCATCGAAAATTTGCTTACTACCTCTTTTTGGCTTGAGCACTGATGCCTCCAGGAAGAATTGTGCCTGGCATCATCGATGTAATTTCACCCTATAACACAAGCTATCGACAGCTCTGTGCATCAGACTTACTTATCATGGTCTAACCTTTGTCAGAGTACCGCTGCTTCCTTCCGTGCCGCCTCTATCAATGGCACCTTGCAACTGCTTGCACTGTGAGCTTAGCTGAGTATTCTCTTTCTCCAACTGACGGACCATTTTCAACAACTTTTCCACTTCTCCCCGAGCTGATTCTACCTGAAGTAGTGACATGAAATTGATCACTTCGCCTAGAAAGGAGTGCAATATTGTCGCCTTCCCCAACCATGACTTAAATCAAGTGACGTAGGCGACAATTATACCCAACAGGAAGCTATCATTGGCAACATATATTGGGTTGGGGAATAAGTTCCCGCGGTTTTTTTTAACCCCGTTTTTCACATTATTCCCTTCATCTTTCGGTAAAGCTTATATATGATTTCAATAGAACTTTTTTGCTCTACAAAACGCTACTATCTATTTTTCGATTCCTTCAAATACTTAATATTTATGAGGTTTGGAAACGAAGTAAGCTGAAGGCAAAAATTGGTACTCTCGACACCTCATCTTCCTAGTCTACCATCGAGATCGAAAAATGCATGTGTACATGTTTTCGATGGAGCTTTTTCAGCTCTACAGAATGGTACTACTTTTTATTCAAATCGCTCAACTTTTTGCTGTTTTTAAGACTCACAAATGCAACACTCACAAAAGTGTGCACTTTCGTTATCTCCCCTTCCTCGCCTACCGTCGAGATTGGAGAGGATGTGCATACATGCATTCGATAGACTTTTTTTGCTCTACAAGATGATTCCACCCACCTTTCAAATCCTGTCATAAGGTAAGAACAAATTTCCACCTTTTTTTCAACTCAAAATTGCGTAATGGAAATAAATTTTTTTGGCAAAGTGTTCCCTACTATTTGCTTTTCTCTTTTCGCTCTACAAGATAGTGCTTATGGTTTTTGTTCAAATTATTTTTTGCTATTTTTTAAATCATTTTGAAGGAGTGCCAAATCGACGAAATCGCGCATTTTCCTGTCGATCATGCTCGATTTCGTCGATTTGGCACTCCTTTAAAATAATCTAAAAATAGCAAAAACTAATTTGAACAAAAACCATAAGCACTATCTTGTAGAGCGAAAAGAGCTCTATCAAATCATACAAAACACTTCGCCAAAAAAATTACTTTCATTACGCAATTTTGAGTTGAAAAAAGGTGGAAATTTGTTCTTACCTTCTAAAATATGACAGGATTTGAAAGATGGGTGGAATCATTTTGTAGAGCAAAAAAAGCTCTATCGAATGCATATATGCACATTCTCCCTAATCTCGATGGTAGGCGAGGCAGAGAAGATAACGAAAGTGCACACTTTTGCGAGTACTGCATTTGTGAGTCTTAAAAACAGCAAAAAGTTGAGCGATTGAAATAAAAATTAGTACCATTCTGTAGAGCTGAGAAAGCTCTATAGAAAACATACACACATGCATTTTTCGATGTCGATGGTAGACTAGGAAGATGAGGTGTCGAGAGTGCCAATTTTGGCCTTCAGCTTACTTCGTTTCCAAACCTCATAAATATTAGGTATTCAAAGGAATCGAAAAATAGATAGTAGCACTTTGTAGAGCAAAAAAGCTCTATTGAAAGCATATATAAGCTTTACCGAAAGATGGAGGGAACAACGTGAAAAACGGGGTTAAAAAAAAAACCGCGGGAACTTATTCCCCAACCCAATAGGTACTTGGTTTTCCTTCATTCTCAGCACTAATAAAGATGTTCGGATAGAACGCGATATACAAAAGTGACGGTTCTCTCATCACTTTTCAAGTCTCCCGATTCACAAGGATACTCGAAGTTTCAAATACAGGGCCGTGACTGTCGAAATTGCATGTACTTCGGAGGCACACAGCGTTCGACTTGCAAAAATAATAGTGAAAATCTACGAGTTGAAGCGGATACCGCTTTCTATGGCAGAAGCAGCATGCCGAAACCCGTCAGCAAGTACTGTCCACATTATATTAGGTATGGACCCCCGCTAGTAGCCGATGTACTTGGTTGTAAGGAAAGTTCTGGCCGGTTTTTCGCGTTCGCAAGATAAAGTCAAATATCAGAGCGCGTTAACATAAATCAGCTTAATTATTGTACACCTTAGATAGACAAAAAAGTTGCTCTCTCTGAATATATGCTTTCCTTGGAATGCCACAAGATTTTCGAATTACTAGGAAAATTTTGAAGTACTGCGAAATGGGCACTTTTGGATGACTTCATGTCACGAGTTCTTGTTTAGTCGAGTTCCAGCGAAGGCAACCCTCAAATATGAGTACTGCAATGGCAGGGTGTAAAGCACTGGATGGGCCACATTGTTCCTGGTTTCAGAAGTGCAGAAATGAGAACGAGTTGCTCGAATTTTCAATTGATCAGATCGCTTTCAGTAAAACGGCAGAGCGATGAGCGTCTGTAGCTAACGCCACTAAATGGGATGGTTACATTTCAAGCCCACGCTGCCGACGTCCGTTACCGTATAAAAGGACGGCGACTGAGTAGAGATCTGGTTTTTTCCTCCGTGGCAAGACGATCGCTCAAGCTAAGGATTCTTCGTTCCTCACTATCGGATCCCTGTTCATCGTCGTCCCTCGTCTCAATATTGGACCCCTCTTCTTCACGATTGCCTACAATAGCGGACTCGTCCCTCTGGTGTCGTCGCAATAAAGGACGAGTACGTGGAAGATTCTGGTGTTCTGTATTATTCTGTGTATAATAAATATTAGTGGTACACTGTCTGGTACCGTACAATTTAGAACCCGCGTGGCACACAAAAAGGCGAGCACGGTAAAGACGGGCTTTATACCACTGAGAGGGAACCACAGCGTCCATGCTTGCACGGGATATCCACAAGTATTGGCTCAACAAACAAACTTGATTGACCACCTCAAGTAGCCTCGTTTGAAAAAAAAAAACAAAAATGGGTGCCGACCCTTCGGCACAGCAATAGCCAAGCGCATTTTCCACAAATCCTCTACCACTGATCGCCGTTGCAGGCCGGAGCTCTTACTCGTCCATCATATCCACCAGATCTCGCGTCAAGTGAGCCCCACCCTCTCAAACATCTGGACAGCTCCTTCAGTGCAGTGTGTTCAAAACGAATGGCGATTTGGAGTCGACTTTTTTCATTTCGCGCAAAATAAATCATCAGCCTTTTATCGAATTGAAATGTGTAGGTATGCGTAATGTTGCCAAGAGTGTAACGAATCGAAAGGCGCTCATTTCGTAAGAAAAGATGCACTCTGAGCCGAGTTATGATCTCCCGAAGTTGAAATTGCAAAAACCGGCCAAAACTTTCCTTACAACCTAATAGAAAGCTCAGACATTTGTTGCCTAATAGCCGTTCCGGAACCTAAATCTTTTTTGATCGTGATTAGCTTTAATATTATAGCATTGCACGGTCCATGTATCGGAACTCGGAACAACTGAGGTAGTAGCGCGATGAGCAATACTGTCAGTTTCTAAAGCTATGAAAACCCAAAAATTAAAAGAAAAGGTTTTGTGTATGTTGATGGCAGTTGTAAACCGCTTGCAGTTGAAGCACACCAGAATATCACATATGAGATTAATCTACTCAGAATCTACTTCATAGGCGGGAGCTACAACCGCAGAAAACGGAAGATCACAGCATTATTCGAAACTGAAGCCACAGTTCGCGATAACTGAACGATTTTGGTTCCAACCATAGGCGAATAGCCCTACTCGCAACTGAGTGGGAAGGGCGTGTTTATACACGAGCGCTAGGTTGAGACGTAACCGTGCACAGATCCCGTATATAAAATGGCGGCCACCGTTTCAAGATGGTCGACACCCGTCGTCAATATGACCAGTGTAGTAGCGGTGGTAACCAACTGGCAAAGAAGGTTTGGTATGGATCGCAATAATACAGGATCCACGAAATTCTAGTAGCAGAGGTAACGGTATCAAAGAAAAAAGTAGTGTGCCAACATTCTAGGTGATGTCAGTCACAACTTGTGCAAACGCCTGCCTCTGTACTGTGAACTCGTCTAATTGTAAGGCGAAAGTTGGCAAAGTCTAATCTTTAGTCTAATTAGGGTTTTCCAAGGCTTTCTCCGGTTTTTCCGTCATACTTGGGTTCTTCAATATCCTCAAATTTTTAGCACGAAGAGACGAAGGTTATCGTGATTGTATCTTCGAAGAAAGCATCAATGGTTGATGCAATGGCGTTCCTTACTTACTTGGACTACACCGAAAGGCTCAAGAACGCATTTATGACGGTGAGCACACTTGCAAACATGCGAAATTTCAGAACTTTCTGATTTGTTTTATACTGAAACCATTGCAAGCAAAAGAATGCCATTTGCAGCTCCCTTGCTTTCGAAACGCGAACAACATTCAACACCAAGGGCAGGTAAACTGTCCTCAGAAGCTGCCCTTATAGCAGACCTCTTGGCTCCATTCGTTACTGTTAGCAATTGACGAGTGGGGAAAAGGAGGGGGGGGGGAGAGGGGGGTGGTCGAGCCAAATTGTCATAGAGATACTGAGAGAAAGCATGGTCATATCGAATAAAATTTCCTCACAGAAGTTTGTCACCAAACAAGCACTGCTATTGTTGCCTGACACAAAACATTATAATTCGAGATACATGGTAAAACCATGGACATTATCAAGTACTCATTATGATGAAGTGGTGATACGAACACGCTCAGTTATTACTGGATATAAAGAAAACTCGACCTCTCGGTGTAGCTCTTCAACGCCCTTATCCGTAATAGCTGCCTGTAGCCGCTGTTTACAAGCTGCAAGCTCACGATCCATATCACCAATCTTAATTGAGAATTAATACCACTTGAAAACCAATGCTGGGTAGTGTCACTAACCTTCTCATTTTGAGACTCTAGTAATACATCACGATCAGCAAGTTCTTTCTGCAAATTCTCCACGTTGCACCTCAGCTGCCGCAACTGTAACAAGAAAATGGAAAACTAAATGACAAAAATCATAGTGACAAACGTCAACGTCAAGCTATGAAATATACCATATAAAACTAATAGCAATATATGCGAAAAAATTTACCGACCTCAGTCTGATATGTTTCCTGCTGTTCCAGACGCTCTTTTTCAGAATTTCTCCTTAACTGATCGATGTGATCTTGCAAGCGCTTCTTCTCCAATGTCACTGAAATGCAACTCTTTATTTTCAAAAGATCTTTGAGCTAATAAAAGCAAAATTTACTGGATTCGATCTTGTCTTTCATCTCCTTCTCCTTAATAACATCAGGATGACTGAGTAGGCGAATCTGCAAAACAAACGGGACATTCATATGGACCCAAGAGCTGTCTAAAACGTAAAATAATAAAAAGCTTCCAATTAATGAACTAGCCGTTCGACTGACAGTTGACTGAAAAAGTAGAAATTCATAGATCAAACCTTGGCTTTGTCTAATTCTGCCTCCTTATCTCTCAATGATGTCTCTAAACCGTCAATGCGACCCATCATCTGAGACGTTCTATGTTCCGCTTGTTGAATCTATAAAAAGTGCATCGCAGTGACAATCACTATTAATGAGCCAAAAAAATACTTTAGTTCAAACAGATATGTTAATCGAAATTTGAAACACACGAGCACAGCTAATCGTACTGGATTTATAAAGAAGGCATAGAGATCAACGTAGAAAAAACTCAAACACACCAAATCTTAATGAGGAATTACATGGCGTCCCAGGAGCGAACTCACTTGCTCGTTCTTTTCGCTAACTTCTCCTTTTGCATTTGCTAACTCCTTCTCCAAGCGCTCTATTCGTTGATCTCGTTGTTCCATTTGTTGGTTCTTACCTTCCAACTTTTGCCTTAAAGCGTCGACCTGAAATCGACAGCAAATTCAAATTTCTGCGCTGCTACTTTTCGGTAACACCAGAAGGGCTTATCCCTCCTCTCTCGTCTTAAAATGTATTACAGATTCCTCCTAGATAGTTCCTTTTTTCATATTCGTGATGTTCTACTGTGTGTGGCTAAGTCCTCAGGGGAGCAATACGTGTACTTTTGAAATTTTTATGTCTAGTAGCACCTCAAATCCATACGGCTGCAGCTGTTCACTATACAGCAATCTGAGTGCTCCATGAGTGCTCTAGCCTTCAGTGAAGAGGGTTATAGAGTGAGTTTGTTCGGTTTCTTATTCTCTTTGTTTGACAGCATTCCCTTCGTTCGAGAAAATGCATATTTCTTCAATAGGACTTTCTTGCTCTAGGAAACAGTGCTATTTGTCTTTCGAATCATCTGACTGTTTATCATTCTCAACAGGTGGAAAAGCACTCTCAAGAGACAAAAATCCGCAACTTTCAACACCTGCCCTTCTTCGCTTCTAATCGAAATGTTAAGAAGCAATTTCAATTTCATATGAACAAAAAATTTAGCTTTAACAACACCAGTTGGCTGGCGCACACCAATGCGCGCGATTCACGGCGATATTGTGCAAAGTAGGTTTAATCGGCCCGACCACAGTTGTGTATGGACTTGAGCGGAAATTCCCTTCCCTCTGCTTTAAGGCAGCGTTCATAGTTTTGGAATTTGCGTTTTTGCGTTTTTGCGTTTTTGTGGAAACAGAGTAGATACATATCGATTAGGAAAACTGCGTTTTTGCGTTTTTGTGGAAAGTAGAGTAGATACGCATCGATTTGTGGAATTTGCGTTTTTGCGTTTTTGTGGAAATGCGGAATTGTGGAATTTGCGTTTTTGCGTTTTTGTGGAAATGTGGAATTGCGGAAAGCGTGGAGGCCACGTGCGCGGTGCGTGTCATTCCACGCAGCTCATCATTTGCGAGCGGTTGAACGGATGATGATGAGCTATTTGTTCTCATTTTCTTGAGTTCGGGAAGAGCTTATATAAATAAGGATATAAGGATAAGAGCTTATACACATTTGATAAATGGTTTTAGTCGACTTTGAAGAAAAACTGCCATTTTCGTGCAGGGATATAGACATAATTTTGTGAGAAGTACAGTTTCTCTCCAAAATCGAATGTCACACGGTTGTGCTAAGGTGGATTGTCAATTACGAACTCGAACCGATTCGGAAGAAGTCTGCTACTTCATTCCCTGAGAATTTCTTATACAAAAGTCAGACGTTATTGAAGATTCATCTTAGCAAGGGTGTGCTGCAAGAGTTCCGATGATTACTGTGGGGTCAGGACACCCATGAGTGAACTTACTTCACAAGAGGATTGATTTACTACCTATTCAAGATTTTGGCTACGTAGCTGGTCCACTCATGTCACGGATAAGCGTCGAAGAATAAAGGCAGATACTCGTAAAGGTAAATATGTAATAAAGATGGAAAACTTGTAATTCAAATAATTAAGTTAGGGCATCTTCAATTAGATACAAATTCTCGCTGAAAGCAGAAACGATCTATGATGAAGGGGGGGGGCTGGTCTGTGACAGCCCGTATTACATGTTTTTAGTCTCACAAGAATCTTGATTTCATCGTTATTACTCTCCGCAGCACTGCGGACATGAACTCCCTGCACGCTGTTCGGAACACTTGCACGCCACCCAAAGACACACTACAGTGTGACAGCAGACGAAAGTGACATATCAAAAACGAATGATCGAGAGTACGAAAGAGTGAACGAGAAGGGAAAAACTGTTGAAAAAGCAATGTATAAGATCAGTCTGTTCCTTCAGTGTAGAAAGTGCTTTGTCTTATCATCCACGTTCGCTGACGAAGCAATCGACACGTATCTTATCCACCTCATTTCCACAAAAACGCAAAAACGCAAGTTCCGCAAATCGATACGTATCTAATCTTCTTTCCACAAAAACGCAAAAACGCAAATTCCACGATTCCGCATTTCCACAAAAACGCAAAAACGCAAATTCCGCAAATCGATACGTATCTTATCCCTTTCCGCATTTCCACAAAAACGCAAAAACGCAAATTCCGCATTTCCACAAAAACGCAAAAACGCAAATTCCACACTCTCCTTTCTCTAATCCTCTCGTCTCTTCGTGGCATGGAAATCGATACGTATCTAATGCTTTATCCGCATTTCCACAAAAACGCAAAAACGCAAAAACGCAAAAACGCAAATCGATACGTATCTATTCTTCTTTCCACAAAAACGCAAAAACGCAAATTCCAAAACTATGAACGCTGCCTAAACTATTCGATTGTATCGAGTGGTAACAAATTGTTCACTTGCTGAGCATCTCATCCCTACTTTAATGGTAGATCCATATCCCGCTTATCGATGTTTATCGTTTTCGTAAACATGCTTCACTATCTGGAATTTAAAACAGACTAGCGGTTGATTTAGTGTTGCTGCTGCTGCTAGTACCGCATTAGAAAATGATTCCGAGTGAACACTCACTCTGCTATCACAAATATATGCTGTATCATAATTATCAATGTAGATCGCAGTACCAAGAGAAAAGCACCATTTTTTGGAACGCTAGGCAATTCAGCGGTGATATATCGGCCATTAATATCAAAGCATAAACAAAATATGTTCACCCGGTGCCACTGAGCATCAGATGCTTTTGCTAAAGCGGTAGTCTAGTAGTAGCAAGCGATGTAAAAGATTTTATCCCGTCCAGTTCCTAACGGTTCATAACGGCCACTGTAAGAAGTTATCAATTTCACTGAGCTTTCTGTAACCATTGAGCTCGGCGTACCCTACAATACCTGCCAATACGAACGTTCCACTGTTAGCCGTAAAAGCAAACCGGCCTCGGTGACATTTCCCTTCTCACGCTCCTAATTGAATCTTATCAACCATTATCAGTCTGAATCACCCACTATTAATTGAGTAAGCGCGCTCTTGGATCAACGCGAAAGGAGAAACGAATTTGACGACATTTGCCTTCTCATGCTCCTTATCAAATTTTATCAACCATTATCAGTTTGGATCACCCACCATCAATGTCCTTGACCCACCCTGCTAAACACCTATGTATGAGTGTCAGCGCTCTTGTATCAACGCGAGAGGCGAAACGAATTTGACGACATTCGCCTTCTCATGCTCCTTATCGTATCTTATCAAACGTTATCAATGCGGGTCACCCACCATTGATGTCCCTGTCTCAAGACTTAGAACACCTATGAATATCGGCGCTCTGGGATCAACCCGGAAAGCGAAACGGATTCGACATTTCAAGCCATTTCACGCTACTTATCGTATCTTATCAAACGTTATCAATGCGGGTCACCCACCATTAATGTCCCTGTCTCAAGACTTAGAACACCTATGAATATCGGCGCTCTGGGATCAATCCGGAAAGCGAAACGGATTCGACATTTCAAGCCATTTCACGCTCCTTATCGTATCTTATCAACCGTTATCAATGCGGGTCACCCACCATTAATGTTCCCGCCCCATCCCGCAGAACACCTATGAGTGTAGCGCTCTAGGATCAACCCGGAATTCGAACGACTTGGGTGACATTCGCCTTTTTGAGGCTCCTTATCAGCGCGTATCAGCTGCTATCACTTTCGGTCCACCACCGCCTAGTTCCCCTTAGCATCCCCCATATCATTTGTAAAATTCAGCGTCGCAGCCTTGCTGCGACGCGAGCTATGAATTTCGTGACAGACAGAGACACACACACGCACAGACATACTAAGCGAATTATGTATTATATAGAGTAAGATGTTATAATTGTCATCATGCAACTTTATAATTAGGGTTCTTTCAAATAAAAACGTTCGATGAGGCTGCGATTATAACCGAGGGGTGCCGAAAGTGCATATTTTCACCTCTGAGTACTGCGTTTCTAAACTTTTGAAATAACAAATAAACAATCAATTTAGAAACAAGAATACATTTTAAGAAGGGTGTTGTAAAACAGAAAGAATTGAAAGTCTAACGAACTTACTGCACACTACTATATCGCGTAGGAACCCTTTAAATATTTGAAAGGAACCGTGGCAAGCAAAAAAGGGTAAAAGTTCAAAAAAAAACCACAGCTGATATAAGTCATTCCAAATTGCACTTTCACAATAAAAAGAACAGAACCCACATCGCCCTGTAAGAGAGTATGCTGTTGTTCGCGATTTGTAATTTGTTCCTTCAGCAGCTGCACATGCTGTCGTAAATCAGCCGCCTGCTCTTCTGCATGCCTCATTCGGGCTTGACATTGAGCCAGCTCTGCCTTCCTTTCACTCAGCTCAACTTCTGATCGCTCCATTTTCATACGGAGAGTTACCTAAACGATGTAAACAGAATACTCAAAAGAATTAGAATTAAGTAAACTTTAGCATGACACCATAACTAGAACCATAATCAAAACCGGAAATTCCCACCATTTCGTGACTCGTGATGCTCTTATCGGTGAAATCGCGAGGTTGACCTGCACGACCTATCCGCAGCCTGGATACCTCTTCTTGTAGCTCATTTATACGTGCTTGCTGAAATAACCAGTGGGTTTCTTATAACACTCTAACAAGGAAGGCCCATCAGGTCATGGTGAGCTTTTTCAAAACGGTTTTTTGCATTTTATAGGGTCACATACATGAAGCAAAAAACCGGTCTCAAATTCGGCTAAATGGTTTTGGGGGGCCCAGAAAATGAGTGACAAAAGTTGCTCAAAAAGAAACAATTTTGACCAGTTTGCTGCAATGCCTTCCAGCTGCGGCGTTCAGTATATGCATATCAGAAGACTGTCTTCAAACCTACGCCGAAACCACTGCGATCTCGCTCAAAAATGTAGAATCACTTATGGTAACTGCTAAACGAAGCAAAGAAAGCTGATAGCGGATGCACAGGGTAGCATACTTGCAGTGGTTGGTTGTCCAAATGGATAGTGTGATAGATTGGCATTGGCACGGTGGTGGGGGTGTTTGTGGTTCAAGTCCTCTGACGTTTTCGCTTTTGCATTTTCTTAATTTTCTTTGTGCAGCGCTATACTATTTGCGCACATGCAAAATGGCTGCAATTTTCGTCGCTGGTGCACGAAAGTGACCTCATTTGCAAGCTTTCAGTGGTTAAAGTGTCTGGACCCTTCGGCGCCCCTAGCACGCGTGCCAAGCGTTTTCCTGCGAAACTATTAGGGTGTCCGGAAAGTTTTGAGAAAATTCGGTCATTTTATTCAACACATATTAACAACAATAAAAACGAAAAATCAGTAATCAAGATAGTGGCCCTTCTTAGCCACGACTTCTCTCCACCGATTGGGCAGTGCATCGATACCTTCCTTCCAGAAGGAGGCAGGCCGGGACGCAATCCATTCGTCGACCATACGCTTGACATCCTGATGGTTCTTGAACATCTTGCCCGTAGCGTAAGCCTGGAGACCTGAATGCATGGTAATCACAAGGGCTAAGGTCAGGTGAATACGGAGGATGTGGTAGCCATTCGATTCCCAAACTCTCCAGCTCGTCCCTTGTCGACTTCGCATGATGGGGTCGGGCGTTGTCCATGACGATGTGAAACTTGCCTCGGAATTTATGGGAAAGTGGAGCTCGGGACACCAGCTCTCGTAGTTGTTCACAGAATACCGATGATGTGACAGTAGTACCCTCATGAAGTATCTCGTAGTAAACGCAGCCGGTGGAGCAGAAAAAAACGAGAGCAAGTCCTTCTTGGTGTGGGAGCTTCGCTTTGGAACGGAGTCCGGCTTTTGACCCGACGGCAACCACTCCAATTTCCTATCCGGATTTTCGTACGAGATCCACTTTTCATCCTGAGCGATTATGAACCTCGCCCAAGTCGTCGTTCGTTCTCGATCGAGGAGCTTCTGGCATACGTCGACCCTCACCGCACGCTCCCTCGCGGTAAGAGACCGCGGAATAATTCCGGGCAGAGCCGCGCGGAAGCCGTTCCTTTTCAGAATGCCGTGAATAGTGGATCGAGAAGTAGAAGTCTTCCTCTCTAACTCCCTCAGACTTTGGGCAGGATTGGTCCTCACAGAAGCTAGAACGATGTCAGTGTTGGAAGAGGAAGGGCGTCCGCATCGAGGTGCTTCATCGAGGCTAAAGTCTCCCATTGCAAAGCGATCGTACCATCTGTAGCAGGTGGCAAGAGAGGGTGCATTGCCACCCATCGACGACAGCAACTCGTTCCTCGCTTGAGTGGCGGAGCGGCCGGAACGGTAAAGATGAAGTAGGATACGTCGAGTGTGTCTGTCGCACATTATTCGATTGATGACAACAAAGGCTAATGATGAAATGTAAAATCGATCAGCTGCTGATTTGATCTACAGATCATCCTCTATCTTTCCATGTTTTGATCTACACATTTGCTCTTGGCCTTCGCGCGCTACGCTTTTTCAAAGTGAGGCGGCGAAATTTTCTCAAAACTTTCCGGACACCCTAATAGTAAGATATTCGTGCTCAGGAGACTCGACTAGCCCGATATACAAAATACTATCCAAATTAAGATTTTGACCCAAACTCGAGACAGTAGGGTGGACATGGGCATACAGTCACTGCACTACTTGTACAGACGAACAACTTACAGCCTCGATTAAATGCAATCGAGCATGTGCAGACACAACGCATTCCAAGTTCACTGCACCTAGCAACACCATGCGGAGGCAAAAGATAACAAATATTTCCTTATATCGGGCGAGCTCCTTTCGTTGAGTGCTCTTTACTATGGCAATAGCAGTACTATTGGTCGTCCAATTTTCCGAGTTTGGGTCCAAATCGCGATTAGGCTGAAAACTTGTCATCTAGGGTAGTTCGACCACCTGAGCATGAATATCACACGTACTTTGCGGGAGAACGCCTAGTTCCCCTGTTATGGGCGTTGGCAGGTCCAAACCAATCATTCGCTTAGTACGCAAAAATACTGGAGATAAAGGTTCCCTGGTAGAATAAAAATTGATTTTGCACATACTTTGCACGTACGGTCTTACATGAGCACAAATGGATTAAAACCAGAAAAATGCAAAAATTTGTCCTCAGTGGGGACCGAACCATCAACTATTTTCTGGGCCACCCAAAACCATTTAGCCAAATTTGAGACCGGTTTTTTGCTCCATGTATGTGACCTTATAAAATGCAAAAAACCGTTTTGAGAAAGCTCACTATGACCTGATGGGCCTCCCGTGTAAGTAACATCGTCGTCACTCAGACATGGTTATAACGTAAAGCTTCATGATTCCATGAAAAAACAGTAGCTTCAAGGCTCAGTGCGAAGGATACAGCTATTACTAGCTGTATTCAAGACAAATTTATTCTCATGATCAGCCAAGAAATGAGAAATTTTATAAAAAAAAGCAACTGAAAAAGTAAAAAAAGAGAAAATCATAAAAGTGTTTGTTGCTAGGAAAATACCTTCTCTTCAGCAATACGGAGCGCATTCTCGAGCGCAAAACGACCACCCGAATCCTAAAGAAAAACAATCGCTTTCAATGTTCAAGAGCTAGCATTGTCTAACTCACTACTCCTCCCATCATTTGCTGTTCATTAATTTTGAGCATCTCTTGTAATTGAGCCACAGTCTCTTCTAATTCTCCAATGCGCATATCGGACAAGCCTGATTGGCCTGAATCCATTATATTGAATAAAGACAGAATGATTTAGAAGCTGCCATTTGGGGGCTCACCTGCCATACTCTCGTCAAGCATTGTTGATAACTGCCTGATCTTTTCATCACGCGCAACAATTTCCATTCGAAGATGAGCTTAATACGTATTGTAAATAAAAGGCGAAATGGTGTGAGAAAACTAACAACTGTATTCCACATTATCTCACCGACATCCTGAGATACTGCCACGGTGCCAGGAGCGGATGTCTGCAATAATCGTTCCACTTCCCTTCGCATCTGACGTTCGCGCTGAAAAACTTTCTTACGCGAAGCGAGGGTATAATAATCTACCAAGGAGAGGCAAGTTAACCTTCAGCTCGGGACTCCAAAAAGTCTTGATCGAATTCATTGTTTGATTAAGTTTTTCTATGCTAGCTTGATAATCAGCTTTGAGCTGCTCGTACTCTGCAGACAACGAGAGACCACCTTGCAATCGATCCCCACCTGCTTCTGAATAGTGCGACATTCTGAAAAATTAGGAAGATTTGAAAGTAATTCATGGCTTCGAATTGTATCACACTGCCTAAGAGTAAAAGGATGTGAAAGGCAAAAAATGTCACAACATCACACGACAGGGAAGTGTCGCTAACAGAAAATGGTGTTTCAGCAATACTAAGGGGGCTGCTCGCATTATGAGTAATCGAACTCGAACGTTATGTAAACGAAATGCACAAAGGAGAATAATCGTTTCACGAAAACTGCTTGTCACAGGAATCGATTGCGTATACTAATTACACTACCCACATTGTACATTTCTTCCCCGAAAACGCCCTTTGTCTATAAAGCGGTATTCGGAACAGCGCATCCTGCGTATAGTGACATTAATCAAAGTAAAATGAAGACCAAAAATCAATCACGCGGAATAAGAGGTGGCCAACACCAATAGAAATGCTACCAGGAAATTTCACTTAAACCACTCACCCTCCTACGTTGCTCCAGAAATTTTGATTAGTAGACGTTGGATTGGATAATGGAGCACGATACACGCTTTGCAGACCAGAACTCTGAAATATGAGCATGACTAGTTTATCGACTTTCGCAACATTTCCAACAAAAGTAGCATCCGGCGCATTTCAAGAAAATTCCAACCGAATGCTTTCAAATGGTAGTAAAATCAACGGAAAGTCGCTACAGTACATGTCTAACAGCACACCCTTTGCCTTGCGCATGATTTCAAGATGACAGAACTAGGGGATGCGAACTGATTCTATGACTATAAAACTCACGAAGACAAAAGTTTTTCAAGTTTTTCGAGTTTCTTTTACGCTATTCCAACAAGCTTTTACTATTTAGGTAATCCTGGAGCACGCCGAATGCAGTTCGCAGTTGATATCATGCTCTTATTACACTCCTAGAACTGGAGTTGGAAATCTGCAGAACTAGACATAATTTGTAGCAACGAAGATTTTACTCTGGATAGGCGTACACGAAAGGTAACTTCGAATAGTACTTTTTTGGCAGCAAAAAGAAAACACACTTGATGATGTAAAGGAAAATTCGTCGATATGGCGAGAGGAGCATCGTGAGCGCCGAGGTCGGCTCCTGCTGCTTCGAGTGCTCCCATAGTATCCATTGACCGGTGTTGTCTGCAAAAAAACTAGGGAATCAAATTTTGGTGCGCACATAGAACAATCGCGATACCATGGCATTCGAGGTGCGAAAAAAGTTATAAACGTCATGTGATAACGTTTCAGAAAAGGTAGCTGCTTCTGTGGAATTGCTACTCCCCTTGCTGACGGTTTGAGCACCAATGTATTTATTAGGTTGAGGAATAAGTTCCCCTGTTTATGTTCTCTATTTTCACCTTGTTCCCTTCATCTTTCGACAAAACTTATATACTCTTTCGATAAAGCTTTTCTGCTCTACACAGCGCTGCTTTTTGTTTTCCGATTCCTTCGATTGCCTAATGTTCATGAGTTTTGGAAATGAAGTGAGCAGAAGACAAAAATTCGTTGTCTCGACACTTCATCTTCCTTGCCTGCCAACAAGATCAAAAAATTATGCGCGTAATTTCCGAAATGGCTTTTTCAGCTTTACAAGCTGGCACTACCTTTTATTCAAATCGCTCAATTTTTCCGGTTTTTAAGACTCACAAATGCAGCACTCAGCGTAAGTATGCACTTCCTGTATCTTCTCTTCTTCGCCTACCATCGAGATTGTGGAGAATATTCGTACATGCATTCGGAAGAGTTTTTTTTTTTGCTCTACAAGATGCCACTAGTCTTTTGGATACTTTCACAGTTTGATAATCCTGGGGCTAGAAAATTGGGTACCCAGTAAAAACCCACCCGCACTTTTTTCACAAAAAATCTAGGTTTTACCGACCTAAATTACCTCTCAATTACAACAATAGATGACTCAAAGATTTCACCCTCAAATACAACAACAGATGGCTCAGGGATGCCTTTTTCCCTTATTTGATTTCATCTGACGTGGAAAAGGTCAGCTTTTTTGTATCTGGATGCGCCAAAAGTGCAGATTTCCCCCTGCATTACTCCATTTTCAAACCTTGAAAATGAAAACAAACGATACATTTTTTGACCTCGATGGCAGATGAAGAAAAGGAAATGACGGAAGTGCGAATCTTTGCCTTCACATTGCTCCATTTCTAAACCTCATAAATATTGTCAATCAAAGAAATCGAGAAACAAGTAGCACTGAAAAAGCTCATCGAACACATATATGTATAAACTTCATCGAAAAGAAAAGAGAACGTTGCGAAACACAGAGAATACAAGACAGCGAGAACTTATTCCTCAGCCTAAAAATATGTATCAATAATTATTACTAGATCAAAATGAGAAGGACCATGTTCCTCGGAAGAAAAACATAAAAAAATGGGATGGAACATGGCGAGAAGGGCATCGTGAGCGTGTGGAGCATCCACGCAAAATGGGCAGCCCTATCCATGTTTAGCAATCGAGGAAGGATCGATTTCGCAAAACCATCTAATTTCCTCTGCACTGAGCGTGACAAGTCAATGTGATTCGGTAGACTGCATTTTTAACAGAAGAGAATGATCTACGTTAGGACTTAGCTTGTTTCACGCTTCAGTCATTGCCAATGTCGATATTCGCCGTTGACACGCGTGCCTAATGAAGTTACCAATAAGGGTTCGTTTGCAAGAGACCGAAGGCTATAGCGGAAATTGTCATGGATTTAGAGCGTTGCAAAACAATCTTCGAAAAAACCAAGAACTTGAAACTTAAGAAATTGCTGATGAAATTACTAAGTAGCTACTGACCTAGTAAGGGTTTGCCTTCGAGCTGAAGTAGATGGGTACCCGTGTCTGCTCGGGCCAACACTTGTGCCTCTGGGAGCTGGAGCAGGTGCTGGGGCGGTGGCAGATCCCATATCGTGTGGCTCATATGATGAACACCTCGGTTGTACAACATTGAATGCAGACCCGTATTCGCCGAGACCAAAACGACTCTGAATTATTAAAATTCTATACCGATAACCTAAAGTGAATGGCAACTTTCCACACTACGAAACAGTACTAGCAACCTGAGTAATATTGTAATTCAATGGATTCAAAACAGGTTGCTCGAGATCTCCTTGTGGATGCACCATGCTGAAGGTGTAACCATCGAAGGACCTCGCCGGAATTGCTCCAGTTAAGTCACCGCCCCATGCTAGGGACCTGCTGCGAGCAGGCCACGCTCGATCCAGTACGTCTATAAACATGTATTATTCAGCATCACAAATAACGGTTGGGAATTAGGACAAACATTTTGCGCCATCGAAAACGACTGATTGCAATGGTGGTAAAAACGAACGTGAAAACTTCCGAACCAAATCTATAAACGAGCGGGTGACATATTTGCCACAGTCGAGCAAAGGTAGCTAGGAGCAGAGCAAACTTCGATCTCGTCAACTCACTGAAGAAGGCAGTAAATATTTAATTTCTCACATCAATAATCAATGAAAACTCAGCGATTTCAGAAATAAAAGTATATAATGACTCCGGAAATGTCAAGTGGAACATAAAGAATGCAAAATGAGAAAAATTTTTAAACATTCACTCACAACCTGGTGCGGTACTAGCCACGTTGCGCTACAAGTCCCTCCTCCTTCACACTCACCCGGATTATTCTAACGTAATGAACAGTCCAGATGCCTACGAAGACATAGAAAGGGATAAACTTGAACAGCTAAGGGAAATGAAAGATAAAAAATCCTCCCCTTTCGTCCCTCCGCTTCATAGCGCCCCAGGGGCAATGCAGACGACGAGGGGCTAAGCCAGCCACTCGCAATGGTTTCCTTTGCGGCAACTCGGCCAGTGAAGCGCGGCATCTGAATGTGAGGCGCGATTAGCGCGCACTTTCAGCGTGGTTATGCCGAAGAATATCTCCTCATAACCGGCTTTTTCATTCCCGAAAAGTATCACTGGCAGCTGAGCTTTTCTTCATTGCTCCCTTCCGGTGCGTTCACAAGTATCGGGATCCGCAAAACAATCACGGCGTCTCGCAATAATGATAGTCATATACGAAAAGGAAAACGTCGCGATATGAAATACGATCGAATCCAAACAATATGCTAAAAGGTTTCGCACAGGAAGACAGCTCGACTAGAACCTCGGCTAGAAGAGGGACAATATTGACACAGAGACGAGAAATGAGAAGCCGCGTGAAAAACCAGTAGAGGAAGAAAACGACTTCTCGTCGTTCACAATCGTACACAAACTAAGCACCGAGCCCGAAATGGCCGCTAACAAATTACTCATCGCGTAATGGGAAAAGGGTTGCCGGCAAAATAATGCATAACGGAATCCATTGTTCTCGTGTACATATGAGTCAGATGAACTTCCATGAAAACCTTGTAAGAATCGTCATAAACGCCCTTAAAGGCACCGGGAGAGGAGGGGGGGGGGGGGCAAGGAAAGAAGACGTATAGATTTTCCTCTGAAAATGACAGTGTAGCTGAAGAGATTTTATTAATGGCAAAACTCGTTATGAGAAACACGCCTCTGGGACGCTTTTGCTATCGTAGCGCGTTCATTTCGAACTACATGCTTCAGTGACCGAGTTGCTTGCTGGTGACGGGTAGAGTAGGCTAACGCCACTGTCATTTGACGTCGCGTAGGGCAAATTTGATTTCATTCATGATGATTTTGGACATGTGAAACAACAAACAGTAAACAATAAGAGGAAGAGCAAGCGAGAGTAAGAAAAAGAGTTTATAATAAAAAGTAAAATGATTCACACTCGACGTTTTGGCAAAGCTTCATGTGTGCCATTTCGGCAACAGAACGAACTGAAAGTGGTACCGTAGGCCAAAATTGCCCCCTCCCGGTGTTTTAAAGACAGCATCAGCGGTCATTTTGGCAGATTGTGGAATAATCATGGAATATGAAAGTCGAGGTGACAGTAGTGCAGCGATAGAAAGAACGGAGAGAAACGATTAAAAGCCCCTCAAGTAGGAGCTCGACAACCCTCCTTCCTACTCTTTCCTTTTGTCTCCTCTGCATAACTAGCCGAGCTTATGCCATCGAAACGCGAACGTTGCCTCACCTTCGCAGCAATTTGCTCAGCAGATCGTGAACAGCAGTCGGAAAAAACAAAGCAGAGCAATGTGAATTATGATTATTCAAATTCCACAGTAGCGAGAAATTTGTGCAATTCCAAAAGTGAGTGGTGAAGAATAACAACATAAGAGACGGTGACCTAGAAGACAAATTGCTAGCGATCAGAACAAATAAGAAACTAACTGAACCGGTTCTGAATTCTCATTGGTATGGGCCCTTTTAGTACGCTTCAGCAATTCGAATGAGTAAACTCGACCGAATCTATATAAAAGAATGCTCAAGGAAAGCGCACAGAAAATGAGAAAACACGGGGAACAGATTATTAAGGAAGAAAGCTTCTTCAGTGGAAGAATGAAGAAAAGCAGCTGTAAACTTACAGTTAGCTCTCAATCAGAATTTTTAGAATGGCAGACACGCCGGCAAAGAGGAGAATGAAGTTCATGAAGCTCCCAAGTTTCCTTCACGAGAAAAGACGGCCGTTGGCAACATACACAAAGAATCACTTTGTAACTACGTTATAGATATAAAAGAACAAAGCAATCAAAGTTCATAAGAAGTAGTCAATAATAATCAGGAACATGTAATAAATGGACAGAATATATTATACTCTGTAGTAGCTTCCAACTCACACCTAGCATTGATGATTTGAGGGTAAAAATTGACCTCTCTTCGAAGCCACATCGCAACACATGAAGATTATCCTTGTAGAAGGTCCTAGATATAACAAACACAGACAATGTTTCACTGAAGAGCGTTATGTCCCATGACGTATTTCGTAGGGCACAGAGCGACACTTCCTGTCCTAGCTTAGAATATATCGTAATACAGCTTCGTCGTACTGTTCAGACCCTTTGTCTGAACAGAAGCAAAGAGTTCGAAGTTAAATAGAATGACATATCTGAGCAGCGACGATCTGTTCCCGCATCCTGCCAGCTCTCTCTGACCACGATAAAGAGATGGATGGATAGAAAGAGAACGTGGGATCTATGGTACTTCAAGACGGAGGAGTCGTCTTCTTCATGGCTATTATCAAAAACACATCTATTCTACATCTGTTCAGTATCTATAGAGTTACTGCTAACCCGAATTCCAACAGGTGAGAAAAATTGGGTAGGTATAACCAGGCGTCCAATCACTCCGTTAAAGCGAGAAGGGAACATGCCCCTGTTAAGAACAAAATTGCGAGTGTGGCATTACCAGGTGCAGATAAGCCTCGAAATCAGCAAAATGCTCAAAGCTTGAGCTTATCATAAACTTTTATTTTTTTTCAACTGCTCACCGCCTGTTGTGGGTCATAGCACGGCCAGCCCTAAGATAAAAGCTCTTCTTAACTTTATTCATGCGCTTATGGTTTTTCGAGCGTTCCCCACTTGCACTTCTCAGTAGCCGCCAGTTTTTGTGAGGATCACTCACGGGAGCACTTCCCGTATATAAAACAAACTATGACCATGCACTGGTGATATGCTGATAACAATCGAAAGCGGCTTCTTAATTGGATGCGTTTATAAAAAAAAAGGATTCTATCACAATGAGTGATGCACACTGACGAAGGCAAACGCTCAGGATGTCTTCATACTTTGCGGCACTCGATGCTGGCACGGCGTCGACGACGGCAATAGCATCGTCGATTGCAGATGTGTGCGAATATGGCCGATGTGAGACTTCGCGATAGCGCGATCCTCGGTTATACGACGTCGCGATATCACACCTTCGCTCTTGATTCCGCGACGTTGAAATTTGCGGCTTTGCGTGTGACTCGCGATACCGCAAGCTCGCAGAATTGCAAAATCACAAAATCATGAGCTTTGATGTCGGCCCACGGAGGCGTCCTAACGCCTTGCGGCAGGAGGTTGTACCACTCATGATAACCGTGCAGTGAGATGTCCTTTTTGTTTTTGCGCTTCCAGAATCAGTTCAGAATCAAGCAGTGCACCTTGTTTTACACAACCGCCTCTGTGGTTAAGTAGTCTCAGCGTTTGACGGTATTCTTCTTGCGGCTCCACTTCCCCACTAGCTAAAGGCACACAGAGATATATGAAGAAAATGGGAACTGTTAGCACATGTTTCCTTAAAACAAACCTTCCACTTCAGAAGAAATTATGTGTGAAGAAACTCGGAGTGAAAAAACGCGGCTTGGAGTTTTATCACAATCCCGTAGCACAGCAAGTCGTACTGCCGCTCACTGAGGAAGTTGCCAGTGACGGCGGGACAACATTCGCGGCCGGCTGGTTGAGCCCCCGGCCAGTCTGTAAACTACCGCTGGCTGGTGCCGCAGAGGGGCGCGTAAGAGGGGGATCGTGTTCATATTTCTCGGGGTTTCATCGTTTTATTTCGTTCCTTCTCTTCTCTTCCACTGCTGACACTTCTACTTTCATATACCACAGTCTGCCAAGTTTACCCCTTCCGGTGCCTTTAAAGGAACCGGAAGGGATAAACCTGGCAAACTGTGGTATATGAGGAACGAAACAAGAGGAAGATGCAAATAAATGAGCATTTTGTAACGAACACTGAAGGTTGGAAACGATAATCGATAAAGAACCCAGATTCACCTGACTCCCAGCGCAGTGGAGTGGTCATTCCCAACTACATTAGCATTCATGTAAGTACATCTAGAAACAATATAGGAAAGAACAAAGGAGAAAGTAAAAGGAAAAAACAATTTTCAATAGAAACATCTCCTCTTCGTACCATGCCAAGGCGTCAAAATGGCGAGTTTGTGCAATGGCGGCCACTTAAACTCGTCCGAACTACCTCTGTTCTACCGCACGCCAAAATTACCACCTTCCGGTGTCTTTGAGAAGCCATTTCGCTTGGAAATGAACCTGGATGAAGGTGCGCTATCAACATACAATTCGGTCAAATTTTACGGATCTATACTTTGCAGTACATAGCACATATCTCTACATTCGTGCATTCCTACAAAGCCTGGATCGATCATTAATAAGGGGAAAGCCATTGAAAGTAGAAATTCATTTGACTTGAAGCACCCATCCTCTTGTAATCTTCTCTGGGGAAGGTTACGAGCACATCCAGCAACAAGGCAGTAAAACATCCGAGAACTGTCAAATCCCATTAGAGAAAGAGGCATAGGGGCATCGGGGGGGAGGGGGGGGGGGGGGAGGGACAGAAGAAGTCGCTATACATCGTTCAAATTTTTTTCACTCGAAGAACGCACTTGGGGACATTCTGGAAAGCGACAATCAATTCGGTGAGCAAAAAGAGCCAAGCTATATGCCATGAAAAACGTCGTAAAGAAGCAGCAAAAAGATTGGAAGTTGACAAACGAGCCAGAGTATTTCAGGGATTGAAAAAATGAGTCCTGGGCAAAGCGTTGAGGGATCGGTTGTAGACGGTGATTGCTGCAAATCCTTCAGCAGACGTATAGGTAGAAAATGGCCAGAAAGTTAAGAATGAACAGAAGTGCGAAAATACATCAACGGATAAATGGTTCCTCTTTTAAACATTATCTTCACAATATTCACAGAAGCTTGAGCTCAAAAGACTGTTCGAAAGCAACCCATGACTACCACATGGAACGCGTTGAATGAGTACATTCACATAAACCGACCGCGGATGATTTACTACGTGAGGGTGAGCACTTCATGAGTTTGAGAAATTGATTTCTCCTTGCAGTTTCACATGAGCTGCTACATGAAAACGGCAAACTGAGTAACAAGGAAACTTAAAATATGAGGAGGAAAACCCAGAAATAAGCAGTATGCGCACCTGAATTGTAATGGATGCAGCAAAGAACGTTTTTTTTTTTTTTGCAAAAAGCCAATGCGTGGGATTGTGAAGCAACAGGTAAGGTGGCTATACGGATATGAAGTCGGCGTCCAAATCCACTCCGGGACAAAACTATTCGACAAAGGTTGGAAAACGATATGAAAGAATACTTGAGAGTCGAGCGTGGACTCTAGGCCGATGTCAGACTTTGCGATTTTGTAATATCACGTCTCAGCAAGCGAAAACCCACCATTGTAAAATTTCAATGCGCAAAATCGCGTACGAAAGTGCGACATCGCAAACTGCAAAACTAGAAAAAAACAAAACTGTGAGTGACGTCGGTCATACCAAAACCTGAGAATAGAGTTAGCGATGTATTATAAAGGGGGCGGGGGAGGGTGGGTAAGCTCATTGTGCTGTCGTTCCCCACTCGAAACTATTCCACAATCATCACTTTGTATACTCAAGTGTATATTTTACCAAGGCTTTACTTTAGGGTGGGAGGAGGGAGGGGGGGTGTAAGCCCTCCAAGCTAAGGCTCTGCTGTTAAAAGTCAAGACAAAAATAGCGCCGGATTACGGGCACAGAAGAACCTGCCAAAAACCTGAGCAAAATAGCGCCGAACACCTAGCACAGCCCTTGCCACATTACGTTAGCACCGAGAGATCTTTGCGGTAACTGAACCAGTTTTCCTGCTAGACCTCTCCTCCATCCATATCCACATGACACAAAAAATCTTGTGCACTATTAATATTTTTCGATTAATTGAAGCAAATCACGAAAAGCAGATGCATTTAGCTAAAATGGTGGTGCTAATATAGTTGACTGAGCCACTCACTGTCGCGCTGTCGCCTCCCATTGAATACCATTCTACAGTCATCAGTGTACTCAAATGTATACTTTTACCCAAGCTTCTTGAGGTTGGTAGGAACTTCCTCCTAAACCGAGGTTTAGGCTAAAACCCTAAATAGCGCCAAACGCGAAGCTTAGTGGAGAGCCCTTTCCCTCCAACTACATCAGCACCAAAATTATTTGGAATGCGACTAGAGGCGTTACGACCTGACCAATAAAGAGAACGTAGAACCATCCTGTCCGACCGACAAGAATTCAGATGATAATCACAGAAAATCTCCCAATTATTCTGTACTCGAAGGCCACGAGGGAATTTCCAGTAAGTCTGTAAATGAGCGTCATTGACACTCAGAAGAAAAATAACGATCAAATAGCTGTGAAGGCGACTGACGACTTATCCCATGTCAAGATACTAAACGCAAGATTTTACTTCCACTCTTCATCTCAATTCGAAAGATGCAGACCATTTCGGAGGCAAGCTTTATGTTGAAAGGTCGGTGGGCGAATATCCGATACAAGAGGGCATAGAGTGGCAAATCGATAAGCGGGGTAATACGAGTGCACCCTGATGACCTTTGTGAAGTGGAAAAACTAATGCATCACATCATGGAGTCACAAATGGAGTATATAAAACACAACAAAAATAATGAAAATGTCAGCGTTTAAAAGCAATCACAAAAACCGCGACCGTGACGCCATATATGTGATATGTTCGCAATCACAGAAAATTCCATGCGGAAGCTGCCATAATTCACAGGTTATAACTATGAAGTTTAGAAGGTTTCTCGGCGCAGCACAGTGAAATGTCCTGAGGACCAATCACTTAGAAACATGGCAGGTTCCCATAAACTACTCAAGGAATTTCTAGTGCTCTCCCTTCGGGTGGTCTCTAGTGCTTATTGATTTGTTGGCATCGTGCCGACCACCTCATTCTCGTGAATTCCAGCTAAAGTCTTTACCCGTCTCGAATACTAGCACTAACACGCACACACGCACTCTCGAAGCCGGGCTATTAACGACGAGGTGCATGTGCTGGCATGTGCCGACTTTTTGCCCCCCCCCCCCCCCACTAGGAAAATCTGTTACCAATTGAGTTAGGGTTAAGGAATTTTGCATGGTCATTGATGTAAGACATAATGATTGTGATTCTTGATAATTTGACCCCTAGGCTTAGGCTTCCAAAATCGGTTGCTCATCCTCATGCTCGTGCTTCCACGCTATAAAGGATTAGAACCGAAAATGATAGATCAAAATTTTAAATTATGCGCTTCACGTAGCGCTCAGGTTCTGAAGAACCAATACTTCTCACTGGATACATCCCCTTTCGTGAGCTATCCTTAATCACTGCTCATTTTTTAAAAGGCTTAGAAGTGTTATGTAAAAGAATATGATGACAGTGTTTGAAAAAGTACAAAGCACTCGGCCAGCTAGATTCTAAAACCCTGTGAAAGTATAAAAATATTAAGCGTTGGTGTTGAACCGTTCCTTCTGTGATGCGCCATGTATGTTACCGCCACTCAGAATTGCACTGGTAAGTCGCAATCCAAACTGGTGGGAACCATCAGGGGAAATAATTTTCACTCATCGGAAGTTTGCTTCTTTCATTCCATATTCTTTTCGTCGGCACTATCTATCTATCTAGCACGTCCACTTCAAAGGTAGGCAGGGTGTACAGTCAAAAGATTATTGAATACGAAAGTCAAGGTGCTCGTTAGTACGAAAGTAATGAAAAAACGGAATGAAATGCTAGAGAGCTCGAAATAGGATCCCCTTCTCACCGTTGACTCCGAAAGGAGGCGGGCTCTGTTAACGAAAGGGGTGGGCACTGCTAAAACAAGGGCAGCTCTTGGGGAAGACGGCCCTTATGATGTCCGAGGGCGCTCCTTTTCACCGGAAATTTCGCCACATATGGTCTTATTGGACCCGTTCTTTTATTATGGCTCACTTAAGGAGTTCTCATATCACCCCTACCAGCTCTTTAATATCCAAAAGTATTTCCTTTGCTGACCCAAATACTCAAAAGCGCAAAAATTTCTTAGAGCAGCTCACTAATATTTTTTTTTTACTAAAACATCAATAGTGGTTGTATTGAATGGTGCGGTACGACACGAAATTAAAGGGAGCGTGAACATCAAAAACATTTGAGCCCCATCCCAAAATCGTGGTCAGGCGAGACAGTTTCCCTTTGCAATTTTGCTTAGGAAGTGACCTGCGTTGACCATCCGATGTATGTATGTACAGTAGCGCTCAAAAGTCTTCGGCCAAAACTTTTTTGTCATAACTTTTTTTCTACTTGACCAAATTTGACAAAATTTTAATATGTGGTGCCTGAACCTATTGTCCACATTTCCTTCTACTTGAGCGCCGCTTGCCACTTTTCATGATTTTTTTACAAGAATTTACTACAAGACCACCCAAAAAAAAGTAAGAGGCTTGTTCAAGAAAAACGGCTTTCTCCACAATAACAAAAAGAGCAAGCCTCAGAGAACATTAGTATTTTGTAGAAAGACCACGACTTTTGATGACAGCGGCACAGCCGGACGGCATAGCGATGGCATGCCAAAATTAAAAAATTTCGTATACCCACGTAACCTACACCTTTGCGCGCCAAAATAGTACATTAAGTATGCAGTGTCTCCAAGCACAACATACTAAAATTTCTCTTAAATCGGTGCAGTTGCAAAAAAGTTACAAGTGAAAAAAACCCAAGTGAGAGACCATTTCGCCGAAGACTTTTGAGCGCTACTGTATGTACATATCAGCGCTTTATTGGCCCGAAAAGTCTGGCACCAATTCACCGACCTTGGAAGAATAGGGCCCGGTGTGGTATTAAAATACGCAAGACGTTGCTCACAAAATCTGGTCGGTCGGGAACGGTATTGTTCGGGCATTCAAAGTACAAGGCAGGCTAATATCATTCTGAAGGAATCTGCAAACTCGTCGACTGTAAGGATGGAATGCTTGGTCTCAAATTGAAAGCTCAAGAAAATGTTATATTGAAATTTGGTAGGCTCAGGAAGGAGATGTGATCCCTGTACCATGCTAGCGATAAAGGTCCCTTCTGTTAGTAACGCCCCATTCCCACAGTGACAACAACTATGTAAACCGCATCATTCAAACCACTAAATTCAGGAAATAAGATGGTCTTGCTTACATATATTCTCCCTCAGACGAGAAGTAACTGAGGATCATGAAAGCATACTTTGATTCACGGATGGCAGATGAGATCGGATATGAGAACCTCTTCAGTGCTTGTATCGCTGAACTTCGATTGCTGTTTGCTACCGCTAACTTCACGGGAATGGAGCACACTTCAACACGGGCGTGGCTGGGTTCGAGGCATGGTCTACTAGCGTGTTGCAGTGAACTCGTTTTCCGCTGCACCTCGTTCCTCTCTTTTCGAGTATATAGATTCTGGATTAACGGATACGCATTTGTTTGAGCTGTTGTCTGATGTTAACGCTTTTTCACACCCTTTTTCTGGAGTCAAACAACCTTTGTTTGTGTTTCTCTCAATGCTTTCTTTTTTCTTTTTGCATATCTTTCATATTTTCCCCTTGTTTGATTTGTTTACATGACGACGTTTTTGTTGTGGTTTTCGTGGAAGAAAATATTTGTGAGAAAAAGATTCGGTAGCATATCCAAAACAACTTTTATCTTTTGAAATTCGCTATCTGGGCAATATCGCAAAGAGACTTTGTAATTGAACAAACATAACAAAAATCACATTGGGAAAGAGTTGATTTCAATCGCACTGCCTCGGTTGACCACGATTTCTGATTTCGTCTGAACCGTTTTCGATGTCTAAGTTGAAGTTCGATGAAGTCGTATGTTTTTGGGTATTTGCGTCAGCAAAGGAATACATTCTAGGAAACTGAAGTTGAGGTGCGATTCCTTTCGTCTGAACCGTTTTCGATGTCCCATAATTTCGTGACATACTACACTATTCAATATTACCACCACTGATGTTTTAGTAAAGTATCTATTAGTGAGCTGCTCCAAGAAGTTTTATGTTTTTGGGTATTTGCGTCAGCAAAGGAATACATTCTAGGAACCTGAAGTTGAGGTGCTAAATAGAAATGCCGCGTGAAGAAAGATGGGAAGAAATGAGCAAACACCGGACAAGTGAGAACTAATTCCCCTGATGGTTCCCAGCAATAGCTTGTGGTCAAAATGAGACACGTAAATGGGTTGTCCGTTGACACCATATCAGGTCGTTGGGCGCGTACTTGCATACAGTCAGAATCAGCACAATTTGAAATTCTGCTGACATCATGTAAGCCACGATAATGTCAATAAAAGAACGTGATGAAAATAAACTGAAATGAAAAGTAACAATAAGAAAAAACCACAAAATTGAGAGGAGTCTAAGGCCGCGGTCATACTCTGCGTGTCTGCGTTAGTTGACGCCGGCACCGGCGTCAACTAACGCAGACACGCAGAGTATGACCGCGGCCTAATACATCTCGTCATGTGCGCGCCGCTTCCCGGATCCACTCCCCAAGCGAGCCGTGGTCGGTGGCCCCACCCTACAGCTGCTCTGCCATGGCGGCGGTGTCATCACCGTGCATACACAACGAAGCCTTGGTGAAAAGCCTAAAGACATCGTTTGGAATAATTTTGGCAGATTGTAATAGTTGTGGATAGTGAAGGTTGACGGGGTCAGTAGTCAGCAGCAGAGAAAAAGCAGAATGAAACTGCCAAAGACCCGAGAAATATGACCTAAAACCTCCTTCTCATTCCTTTCCTTTCGCTCCCTCTGTATCACAAGCCGCTGAGGGGTAGATTCAGACGGCGATGGGCTGATTTACCTAGTCCGACCATTGAAGCGGCCGCGCAGATACTCGCATATCGACAACGGCGCATTCCAAACGCTTGCACCCGAGGCCGCAACGAAGATTCCAAGGCGCGCTATTCAGTGCGTGTTTCGCCACATATGACCTCTCTGAGGCTTGAATCCTTTCAAAGAGAACACATTTTTCCTTTTCATTCTCTTTTTTACCCCTAGCTGTGCCGCGCCCCTCTGAAGGTGGATAGTGCCGCACACTGTCTCCTTATACCCCAAGGTTCATACAAGATGAACATGCTTCCCCACTCCTAGACACCCAGATTACACCTCGGTTCTCTCAAAGGATGGTGAGTATGGGCAATACGGATCGCCTTGGCCAGAACTCACCCCTGCAGTGTCTCTATCAATTAGACACCGAGACCTCACGCATCTTCACTCACCTTCTTTGAGGTGTACTCATCTCCTCAGCACTCATACATTCATCATAATGTTTAGAATAAACCAAAACATCATCAGGAGCAGAGAGCATTGTTTGAAAGAGATGATAGATACTTACGTGTGAGAGCCTCCCATCCCAGTCCCATGAGTATTTGTTTTACGGCCATAGCAGTGTAACATTTAGTATTCTCGAGGGCATGATATATACTCTCTGCAGCAATAGTGCAACACAAAGCCATCCTTCTGCTCATGAATCATCGAATGAGTCCTGCACGCTCAGTTCTAAAAACAGAGTTGATTTCAGCTGATTGAGAAGTATGGAGGTGAGTGCCGAGTAGTATAGCAGAAAAGAGAGAACGGAACGGAACGGTGAAACGCGAAAGCACGTTCCCCAGAAAGGTCTTTGACAGGTGCACCTTCCTTCCATTGATCTCCATTGAGGATGTGTTCTCGCGGTCTCCTCAATACGAAAGGGGTGAATGACGGCAAATCACGGCCCCCTCGCTGCCCTTCCTGCAATGACTGGGCAGAGCGCGCGGACAAAGCCCCATTTGATAGACAAGGAGTGCGATAGAGACGCAGAGATGGCTTTTTGTGTCTCGACCGTCCCCCTTTGCCGACGTTACTGCCGCAAAGTGTGAATGCGGTTCAAGGGGTTCAAAGCGCCTCTGCCAACGCTTATTTCGCTTCAGATCATCTTGTTTGAAACTAATCCGATCATTCGCGGGTACATGTCCTCGTACTTCTATTCCCTCCTTGCAGTGCCTTTGAGGCATATTCCCAGCATGTTTTTTTCAAGCTATTGAATGCCTCAATCGCAATTTTGTATGGAAGGCTTCACTATCGTAGGTCGTAGATTTGTACGTAGGGATTCGATCAACTGCATTTCCGTTATTTATTGTGCTATATTCATGTGAATATATGCAGTTATAGGTATCGGAAGTCCAGTACTCACCCGTATAACGTGTTGAGCCGGTTGGCCAATACATAGAATGAATATATCTCCCTACTCCTGTACCCCCCCCCCCTCCAAGTTTACCTTCTATGGTGCTTTTAGCTTTTAACTAAATGACAGTGGAGAGGTGGAGAGTACTGGCATCGAACCGTCGGTAACGGCTAAAAGCACCATAGAAGGTAAACTTGGGGGAGGGGGGGGGGCACAGTAGTGGTGAGATATGTTTATTATATGTAAATGGAAGTTTGACGTTATAAAAGACTAAATGACGATGTGCGGCGCAACTTACATCAGAATATGCGCTTGGAGCATTTCTCCACGGGCTACAGCAGCGCGGGTGCGTACCCTTATGCCAAGGTTTCGCGCCGCGGCGTGTCACAAGAGAAGCGATGCAGACGAGCTGGAGACGCCGTGTTGTTGGGTCCGGAAGCGATTACGGGCCATCTGTGTATGGCGACCCTAGCAATACCATGTGATCGCTCTGAGACTCAACTCTAGCAGCCGCATAGCTCGCAACGCTGCGTCGCACGCCGTTCATCGTGGTGAAAAATCCTGACATATGGGTACACACCCCTGCGGCTCGCCTGACTTGAGACATTTGAGATGGAAAGTCAGAGCTGCAGGAATGAGGCAAGGGCTGTATTTTGTTTCAACTTTGCCCCATCCCTCTAGTGATGTAGGCGCGAACACTTCCGCGGTGGAGATCTGCAGAAGCAGCGAGATCGAATTCGATCAAATAATCATTCTTAATACCTTTGAAGCTATCCGAGGATTGAACAGAAATTAAGGGTAGTTTCTACTACTGTAGTAGTTCATGAGCGAAGGTGGTGCAGTGGTAGGTGACGCGCACAATCACTCTCGTGATGCGAGGATCAGATCCCGCGTCAACGTCAACGAAAACCAAGCATTCCGTCCTTATGAGATACATAGATGAAATGGTAGCAGACTCCCGCAAATCACTGTGAAGGCCAAATCGCGTTCACCTACCGCCTGTGATTCTAAAGAAAACTAGAATGCGCGGGAGGAATTGACCAAGGCTAAAAACTTTCTACTTTTTTATCTTTCATAGTAATCCAAGCATGATTCGGACCATTGTTCTATTTCTGCGTATTTCACACATTTTTTCCTAACATTAACTGCTTGACTGTGTCCGTTTATTTTGGAGATGGCAGTTACAATACGTCGAGCCCCTTTTTAGAGGTCAGCGTTTGCTCTATTTCATGTAGTGCGCTGTAATAGTGCCGATCGATGGAGATTCTACAAAATAAATGTGCACATTCACTTTTTGTTGTGCAGATGTTCGATTTATAGTCGATCTGCCGGTCTATGATACTAGCTCGCGAATATCAATTCAGAGAGGTTCTCGTTTATTCACTGTGGAGTTTGTCGAGAGTTAGTTATTGTGATTGCTCGAATGTAGGCCTGTCAAAAGAACAGCTACTATACAGGAGTAAACCAAAAGAGCCACTTCCTCTCCTCCACTTTCAACCCTATTTAAAGACACCGTAAGGGAGTAATTTTGGCTTACGGTAGAACAGACGTAGTGTGGACGAGTTCAAGTGACCGCCATTGCACAAACTCGCCAATTTGACGCCTTGGCATGGTGCCAAGAGAAGATGTTTCCATTATAAAGTTGTTCATTCCTTTTACCTTCTCCTTTGTTCTTTCTTATATTGTTTCTAGATGTACTTACATGAATGTTAATGTAGTTGGGAATGGCCACTCCACTGCGCTGGGAGTCAGGTGCTACAACTAAAGTTGGCCCGCGGCCGTCTCCTACAGCGGACAACTCGGAACGCCAGTGCGATGATGCGAATGAGGCGCGAATACATACCGCAGCGATGCACTTTTGAGTTCGGGTTTTTTCACCGATTATCGCTTCTAACCTTCTGCGTTCGTTACGAAATGCTCATTTCTTTGTATGTTTCTCTTGTTTCGGACCCCCTTCCGGTTCCTTTAAGTCGAATCTCAGCAGATCCTGACGGGTTATTTCCATCATCAAATCCACGAACACGCCTCACACTATCACCATACTCCGCAACAGCCTTCTGCACGAGCAGGTTCGGGAGCTCCATCCGAGAGAACATGTATCACCTCAATCGGCGAAATCCGAGATTTCGTCATTTTCGTTCACTGCATTGCTATGGTACGTACCCTTGGTACCTGAGGGGATTCTTATTGGGTGATGTTCTTGAACATTTCGTTTTCTCCGGGTTCCCAGCGCCCTTGGTTTCCGAGAATTAAAGAGTGCCATCACCATTAGAATCCCTCCGGAGACAGGTTTGAGCATGATAAATGACACCATAACAGCGTTGTACAGACAGCTAGAACCCTGTGACTCTCATGAACCGAAAGGTCAGTCCTTAGGAGAACCACCACGGAAACTGGCTCTGCTGTTTGAGGGGACCCTGATGTCGTAGGAGCTCTGAAGCCCGACAATGCAAACTGAAGGCTTCATATTTTCATGACGGTGGAAGTGGTAAGCCTCAGCTTTCTTCTAGAGAAAATTCCAGGGATATCTTTTTCTAATACTTTTATCTCTTCTTTACCCTCTGTTTTGTATACTTAGCGAAAGTGAGCAGCAAGCAAAATTACTCTTTTTGCACCCCCTGTGCATAACCGGCTAAGTATGTGGGTGTGCTTCTCTATGTCAAAGTGATCCAAATTGATATCATTCGATTAGAGTTGATAGAGAGCATCGGAAGGCAAGTACCAAAAAACTGCTGCATATTTTGGGTATCAGTGTAGTGTCACACTTATCATTGTAGTATAGTATGTGGAACAGGGACACTGATAAAAGGGCAGGGATAGCCAAGTGGTTAAGAGTGTCGGCTCACGTCTGCACATTCATGTCCACTGGGCGATCCCCGCCGAGGCACAAAAATGCCTTGGGTGGCAAGGTGAATGAAGTAACTTACGTTAGAGGTGCATCAAGGATCGGTACTGGAGCCCCTTTCTCTTCCTCCTCACTCTAGATGTAATGGTGAATGATCTGCTGGAGGGACCGTTGGAGACCGTCCCGTAGGTCCTTCTCACTCTAGATGTAATGGTGAATGATCTGCTTGAGGGACCGTTGGAGACCGTCCTGTAGGTCGACCCGACGTCATATCTCTGGTAGCAGACAGTAGAGGAGCACTCCAGGCAAAAGTGCAGAGATGGCAGGACAGGCTGGCATAGAATGGACTCCGACTGGACGTCAAGAAGACAATGTACATGAGCTCCGAAGAATGCCTAGAGGCAGTTCGCCATCGGGAAACCATCCAAAGGGTAGCCGACTACCGGTACCTCGTTGGTGATCTAGCGGTTGATGGTACGGTGGACCGGGCGGTGAAGGTCCGAATAAACGGGGCATATAAAATGGAGGGAGTCCTTTGGTATTCTGTACGATCGGGAAACGCTCAAGAGCCGGGTGTATCGAGCGCTAGTAAGGCCCGCCATGCTATGCGGGAGCGAATGCTGTCCCGTAACAAGGATACATGAATGATAACTGCACGCGGCTGAAATGAGAAAGTTGAGATGGGCATGCGGATGGATGCTACTGGTTATGGTCAGGAACGAGGCTGTGAGAGCGATCATGGAAACGGCTCCTGTCCAGCTGAGGTTCAGGTTGCAGCGGCTGCGATGATATGGGCACGTACTGAGAAGACCAGAGAACAATCCAATAAGCGTGAAATAGGTTTGTTTCGGTGAACAAATAAGTGAAACACATAAATAACTCTACACCCCGCACACAACGGGCGTAGCGTGCGCTGAAACTATCGGTGCTCAAGTGAAATTTTCCGATTCAGTCCTAAAATGGCTCAGAAGTGGGGAAAAGCTGAGATGAAGTCAGCCATGTGAAGCTGGGAGTCATGAAAAAGTGCCGTCCATAGTGGCAGTTCTTCGAATGGGCGGAGTTCACAACAAAAATTCAAGGTTCGGTTCCAAGCTAAAGGCTTCGTTCAAGCTGTAGTAGGTGAGACGAGATGTATAAATCTATCACGAAATTCGGAACTACCTGAAGCACAATCTATAAAGGTCATGTCAGGAGTGAAGTAGGTAGAGCATGGGTATATACGCAAGGGCCGCAAATAATCAAAGCTACGCGCACACACAGTAGCGCGGTGTGTTCTGAAACGTTTGCTACTCAAATGATAAATTTCTAATTCAGCTTCTAACGACATTCTTAAAAAACGCTGTGCTAAGGTCAGCGATGAATTTTGGAAGAGGTACGCTCGCAACGGACAGAAACTAGCAATAAGCTACGTGGTGAAATTATGGGCGGAGCATGCGCTAGTAATCAGCACTCAGACCAATAGTTCCCAAAAGACTAAACGTGGGGAAAATAGTTTGTGGTCAGCGATTAGATTCTGAAGGAAAAATCCATAGTGGGCGGGGCTTTCATCGATGGACGGTGCTCAAAGTAAAAATGCATGGTTGGGTTCCGATACAGCCTAGAGGTAAGTAGGATAAACTGTAGGATAGGATCGGCTTTACCTGTTCCGATATTTTGAAGAGAGAAGAGGAAGTCATTAGCTGACAACCACAAAATCTTGGTATATGCTTCGGGGGCGTCGAAAGTAGAGCGGTTAAGAATGAAGGGGCTCCAAATCGTGTGAAGTCAAGTGAGCGGCGGGGCTTCACGACCATGAACCGTACGGCGAGGTCTGGGTTGGCAGCAAATGGCGAAAAACCCGAGAACTCTCTCCTCACTCTCTAGCTTTCGCGCCATTTCGCATTAGGCCGCGTTCAGACTTTGCGATTCTGCGATTTTGCGATTCTGCGATTTTGCGATTTTGTCTTTCTTGCAGAATGTTCTTCAGTATTCTTTGAAATTATGAGCGTGCTAATCTTAGATTAGTGTCTGTTTTGTGTTTTATGTGTTTTATTGTGTGGGTTGTGTGTTTGAGCGTACATGTTGCCCATAGTTATTGATTCACTGCTCTTACCAGTTGCTTTAATGTTTATTTTCTTTTTGTAACCCGTATTGTTTCCTTTTTCAGTTTCGATGCTTTCTTATTCGATGTCATTTGATTTGTTGGAGATGTTATCTTTGATGCTTGAGAAATGGAGGTGTTATTTCTTCACCGCACGTTAATTCGGTAAGTTTATTTGAATTCTTGCTGACTTCCCGTGATCAAGACCGTCTTTCTCTATTTATAAGAGTTTGTGTGTGTTTGTAGCTGTCAGCTTTGGTTTAATTTGGGTGACTTCTTCCATACTACCCCACACTTTTTGACGAAATCTCTCCTTGCTCTGAAAACCATGAGCATAACTAGGTGGAGTAGGAGCTGAATTCCGAATACTCCATTACCTTGCAATCGAAATGTTACAGAATTGGCAGTTTTCAACCGTTGTTTCAGTAATGTATCGAGAATATTGTCTTCTGACTGTATGCATAACATCATGGCAGTTGCTATGAACAGGACACCATCCCATATGATGTGTCGCCGGCCACAAGCAGAAACCGGTCACCAGGTGAGGACCCCTGCCGTGACGGCGACACAAGAGGGTCCCGCGACGAATCCCCGCCTAGCTGAGTATTAAATGCAGCAATGACGCGGGAACCCGCAATGGTCAAAGGGGGGATGGGGCCCGAGGTCTTTTTTGGAATCAGTCTTTTCGGTGCCGCAAGGGTTTTGCCTCTAGTCTTCCTACTATTCGCTGACTGTCGCGGGACCATCGTCGGACTCTATTCCAACTCTCGTCTCAGAACTCGGCAGTTACTGTATAGAAGAATAACCATCTATTATTCTAGAGTTTGCTCGGCCTTGAGAAGAAAGGCCGCTTTGTGTGTTATCTTCATCAGTAGGACTATTCCTAACCTCAAGAAGCCTATTCATATTTTAGTTGGTATTCAGTTACTGTTTTGTTTATCTCACTATAGTGGAATTACTCGTCGACTTGTGGAAGGAGCCGACGAGTGCTGGTATTCCTGTAGTTCGATATTTATATAATTGTGGTTATCATCGTCGTAATTCGGAGGATCTCCGCAGAAGGTTGGTGACCCTTTCGCATAAAGAGGTGACGTTCTCCGGACGCGTGCTAACTTTCGCAAACAAATCCACTGAACCACGAAGGCGCGGACAACGTCAACACATATGATGTTTTCCGACGAAGGTACGTGTTTCCAACTACGCTTTCATTAAAAAGTGCATAATATCTCCATCATCAGTACTCTTACTTTTTTGCTTCGCTTCATACTCATAGTTCCCGGTAAGTGGTTTTTTATTGCAGGTGAATACTTCTTGATGTTAATACGAGTATAGAAAATGTGATATTCAAAGTTCGTGCTAAGAGAACCACTTTGCTTTGCTTCATGATTTCACATTAATATTTCTATGAAATCGTAGCCTGACGATATTGCAGGTTGATGATGTTGATGATATTCTTGGTCGGTGTAACTTTAATTGATGATGTTTTTCGGTGTTGTGTGCATAAGTTTAGCTGTATTTGTAAGTGTGAAGAAAATGCTTCTACAAATGTTAAGAAAATGTTGGAATAAATTGTTGCTGGCTATCGTTCCCTTTGCAGTTTTGCAGCGAGTGTGAAAGTATGACCATTTTCATGTTTTATCTGTTAACGTTTTTCACCACTGGCTGTTTTAAAGGAGATTTGTCTTAAGTCTTATTCTCTCACATCTCAAGTTGACAATGGCAGATAGCTTCGAACTCTCCGAAAAACTTTTTTGTCAAACGATAACAACGGTCTGCTCGATTCATGGAGTCTGTAATTCATGGAGAATTTGCAGCATACTTCGCTTTTATTACAATTCTCGGAAGACTGGCCATATTTGGCCTTGGCCATATCTCCACGATGATTATAAGTTTATTATTTAAATAGAGAGTCTGAGTGCGACACAACGAATGGCTTCGAGAAGTCACGCATGTATATCATTTGCCATTTCTTCACTACAATAAAGACACATTGTGCAAGCCTTTCAAGGGCGCTAACTATCGTACTCTTTCCCAGTCATAACACATAAAAATTTCTTGCATCTTCGTTCCTGCTCTAGCTTACTACGTAGAGGAGCGTGGAGCCCAGACAAAGAGCACTACCTTTCATTATACAGACATCGTAGTCGATCCGAACAGAGAGTGAACAAACGAGCTGGCATGCTTGGACGGGGGTATACAACTCGAACCTGTGAGCAACTAAATGTAAAGATAGAGTAGCTTTGCATGCTCCTTTTCCCTTAATCACTCTGTCTACTCAGATAATATATAAAGCGTGTATTGGCTCTCTTGTATTTGATGAATGTAGAAGGAGTTGGCTGATCTCTTTCATACTTTCACACTCGCTGCAAAACTGCAAAGGGAACGATAGCCAGCAACAATTTATTCCAACATTTTCTTAACATTTGTAGAAGCATTTTCTTCACACTTGCAAATACAGCTAAACTTATGCACACAACACCGAAAAACATCATCAATTAAAGTTACACCGACCAAGAATATCAATTAACATCATCAAAAAACATAATCACCATCGTCAACACAACAACAACATCAACATCATCAACCTGCAATATCGTCAGGCTACGATTTCATAGAAATATTAATCAAAGCAAAGTGGTTCTCTTAGCACGAACTTTGAATATCACATTTTCTATACTCGTATTAACATCAAGAAGTATCCACCTGCAATAAAAAACCACTTACCGGGAACTATGAGTATGAAGCGAAGCAAAAAAGTAAGAGTACTGATGATGGAGATATTATGCACTTTTTAATGAAAGCGTAGTTGGAAACACGTACCTTCGTCGGAAAACATCATATGGGATGGTGTCCTGTTCATAGCAAATGCCAAGATGTTATGCATACAGTCAGAAGACAATATTCTCGATACATTACTGAAACAACGGTTGAAAACTGCCAATTCTGTAACATTTCGATTGCAAGGTAATGGAGTATTCGGAATTCAGCTCCTACTCCACCTAGTTATGCTCATGGTTTTCAGAGCAAGGAGAGATTTCGTCAAAAAGTGTGGGGTAGTATGGAAGAAGTCACCCAAATTAAACCAAAGCTGACAGCTACAAACACACACAAACTCTTATAAATAGAGAAAGACGGTCTTGATCACGAGAAGTCAGCAAGAATTCAAATAAACTTACCGAATTAACGTGCGGTGAAGAAATAACACCTCCATTTCTCAAGCATCAAAAATAACATCTCCAACAAATCAAATGACATCGAATAAGAAAGCATCGAAACTGAAAAAGGAAACAATACGGGTTACAAAAAGAAAATAAACATTAAAGCAACTGGTAAGAGCAGTGAATCAATAACTATGGGCAACATGTACGCTCAAACACACAACCCACACAATAAAACACATAAAACACAAAACAGACACTAATCTAAGATTAGCACGCTCATAATTTCAAAGAATACTGAAGAACATTCTGCAAGAAAGACAAAATCGCAGAATCGCAAAATCGCAAAATCGCAAAATCGCAGAATCGCAAAGTCTGAACGCGGCCTTACTAGTAGGTATAAGCAAACGGGCAAGGGGCTATGTCAGCAGGCCGCAAACGTTGTCCCGACGACTTTTCCGTTAGAGCGCGGTCGACGGGACTCCCAGTACCGTGAGAGCGTAATAAGATCCATGCCGCGCTTCCTCGCAACACATCAGCTCTTCTTAACCGGAGTATTTTTTTTAGAATATGTCCTCCTGGTGAGATGAAGCTTTCTATGATGAATCAGAACTATCATTTTCTCTTTACTCCTCTCTGAAAGCCAGCTGGGGACGCTTACCGTACGCGTTTACAATTTGGGCCCTGATCATAAGCTTTCGGCTTTGGTGCAGTATGACAGTTACGCCACAATTCACAACGTCCCATCTTCTTCCTATTGGTCTCGCGTATCAGATGTGATGGAAGAACGCAGACCCACTTTCCTTGCCTGTTATGCAAGATTCCAACGCTCTACAGGCCTTCATCATTTTAGATGCACCAGAAGGAAGACAAGATGAAACGTACATCCCAGAACGAATATCCGAATCAGAGGGAGCAATCGGTGGCGAAAATCGGGTCGAGAAGGCGACGTTGTAGCCTTTTTCGCGCACCATTGCAAACTGCACATAAAGTGTGTCCCAAAAGTGTAGGTTCACCCTATTTTTCATCCATATCTTCAGAATAGACCAGTGATTCCTTTCCAATTTTTTAGCTGTAGTACCTGATCACTGTAGCGATCAAACGCCCCAGTAAAATTGAAGACATAAAATTGCAAAATTTTATTTGCTTTTTTTTTCAAAAATAAGGGTGTCCCAAAAGTATAGGTCCACTCAGCTTTTCCGCCTTGCTTCCATCGAAAGGTAAGTTGTGAAGTGGATGTGTTGACGCATCCTTCTGAGATTTACTCTACAGTGTCATGCCACGCGGTACGCACTTATCCGAGCACGAAAAAGGACAAATTCTGGCCTACAAGGATGTGGGACTCAGCAATCGCAAAATTACTGAGAAGATGGGCCCATCCTACAACTTGATCAGCAGCTTCTGTAGCACCATGCACCTGTACGGAACGAAAAAGAGAAGTGGAAGGCCGCAGGAGCTTTCTGAGAGGCAGAAGCGTCGGATCCTCAACGGTGCGTCCAATTCCAGAAAGGGGTTTGTCGGCTGTACAGGGAACTGGCACTTACTGTATCGAAAAGCACTGTGCACGGTCTGCTCAAGTCGTCTCCGCACATCGAGCGAAGACGCTTTTCGTCCACGCCATACCTCACGAGTGCGCACGAAGAAGCTCGAATCCATTTTGCCAAGTAAAATGTCAGCTGGACGCATCAATGGGCTGAGGAAGCCTGCAGGGTTACATTATTGACGTAGTAGTTCACACAACGTTAGTAATAGTGTTGCAGGTGATCTTTTCTGATGAGAAGAAATTTAATTTGGACGGATCGGATGGCCTGGCTAGTTTCTGGAGGGATCTGAGGAAGGATCCACGCTACTTCTCGAGGCGCTGATTTGCTGATGGTAGTGTTATGGTATGGGCCGCCTTCTCTCGTTTTGGTAAGAGCAGGATACCATTCATCACGCATCGTATGGATTCCAGGGCTTATCAGGACGTCCTAGAAAGTACTTTACTACCATATAAACAGCGGTACATACGTACAGTAGGTGCCAGTTCCCTGCACAGTCGACAAACACCTTTGTGGAATTGGACGCAGCGTTGGAAATCCGACGCTTCTGCCTCTCAGAAAGCTTCTGCGGCTTTCCACTTCCCTTCTTCGTTCCGTACAGGTCCATGGTGCGACAGAAGCTGCTGATCAAGCTGTGGGATAAGCCCATCTTCTCAGAAATTTTGCGATTGCTGAGTCCCACATACTTGTAGGCCAGAATTTATCCTTTTCGTACTCGGATAAGAGCGTACCGCGTGGCATGGCACTGTAGAGTAAATCTCAGAAGGATGCGTCAACACATCCACTTCACAACTCACCTTTCGATGGAAGCAAGGCGGAAAAGCTTAGTGGACCTATACTTTTGGGACACTCTTATTTTTGGGAAAAAAGCAAATAAAATTTTGCAATTTTATGTCTTCAGTTTTACTGGTGTGTTTGATCGCTACAGTGATCAGGTACTACAGACAAAAAATCGGGAAGGAATCACTGGTCCATTCTGGAGATATGGATGAAAAATATGGTGGACCTATACTTTTGGGACACACTGTACACTTTTCCGAGATTCTCGCTGTAGAAGGGGGGAGCTAGAGGCTTGCATAATCGTCGTTTGTCGTCAAGTAGGATGTATTTCATTCTTTCACGATGCTGTGAAACAACAAGCAACAACGAACGAGTAAAACTATGAAGAGGAGAATTAGCGAAAGGGTAAGGATAAAAAGAGTCAATGTTTAAGTCATGTCTCCATGACTCAACCCTTTCAGAGCGGAGAGCGGACATTCGCCCCTCGACTCAGACTTGTTCCTTTGCGGCCTAACAGGCATGAATCCTACACGTAATCACGTTGAGGCATGTGATCTCTTTGCTTGCGTGTTGATCTTGTTGCTCTTCGTAAGACACATGTATTAGGGTGTCCGGAAAGTTTTGAGAAAATTTCGCCGCCTCAATTTGAAAAAGCGTAGCGCGCGAAGGCCAAGAGCAAATGTGTAGATCAAAACATGGAAAGATAGAGGATGATCTGTAGATCAAATCAGCAGCTGATCGATTTTACATTTCATCATTAGCCTTTGTTGTCACCAATCGAATAATGTGCGACAGACACGATACTCGACGTATCCTACTTCATCTTTACCGTTCCGGCCGCTCCGCCACTCAAGCGAGGAACGAGTTGCTGTCGTCGATGGGTGGCAATGCACCCTCTCTTGCCACCTGCTACAGATGGTACGATCGCTTTGCAATGGGAGACTTTAGCCTCGATGCGGACGCCCTTCCTCTTCCAACACTGACATCGTTCTAGCTTCTGTGAGGACCAATCCTGCCCAAAGTCTGAGGGAGTTAGAGAGGAAGACTTCTACTTCTCGATCCACTATTCACGGCATTCTGAAAAGGAACGGCTTCCGCGCGGCTCTGCCCGGAATTATTCCGCGGTCTCTTACCGCGAGGGAGCGTGCGGTGAGGGTCGACGTATGCCAGAAGCTCCTCGATCGAGAACGAACGACGACTTGGGCGAGGTTCATAATCGCTCAGGATGAAAAGTGGATCTCGTACGAAAATCCGGATAGGAAATTGGAGTGGTTGCCGTCGGGTCAAAAGCCGGACCCCGTTCCAAAGCGAAGCTCCCACACCAAGAAGGACTTGCTCTCGTTTTTTTTCCTGCTCCACCGGCTGCGTTTACTACGAGATACTTCGTGAGGGTACTACTGTCACATCATCGGTATTCTGTGAACAACTACGAGAGCTGGTGTCCCGAGCTCCACTTTCCCATAAATTCCGAGGCAAGTTTCACATCGTCATGGACAACGCCCGACCCCATCATGCGAAGTCGACAAGGGACGAGCTGGAGAGTTTGGGAATCGAATGGCTACCACATCCTCCGTATTCACCTGACCTTAGCCCTTGTGATTACCATGCATTCAGGAGTCTCCAGGCTTACGCTACGGGCAAGATGTTCAAGAACCATCAGGATGTCAAGCGTATGGTCGACGAATGGATTGCGTCCCGGCCTGCCTCCTTCTGGAAGGAAGGTATCGATGCACTGCCCAATCGGTGGAGAGAAGTCGTGGCTAAGAAGGGCCACTATCTTGATTACTGATTTTTCGTTTTTATTGTTGTTAATATGTGTTGAATAAAATGACCGAATTTTCTCAAAACTTTCCGGACACCCTAATATTAACTCGTCGTTCTATTGTTGATATTTTGATGACGTATTTCCTTACATAAATCGTTTATCATCACTATAGAGAAATCGCAGAGATTATTCACGCTTTCACGGTGCCACAATGCTTACTGGTAGCAGCGAGTGGTACACCCCTCGTTGCCTCCAGAGAAACAGGTTAGTCGTTAGAGCACTCTAAATTTTGAACTCGTTTGTCTTGTTAGTCACAAAGATGGCCACTTTATGCTAGTCTTTCCGGTGAAGGTTGAAAAAGCGGACCGTTAGCAGATGTCTCCGAGCGGAGACTACAATAATCTCTTTTTGATGTGACCACGCAGCTGTCATTCTTTCAGGCGGTTGCCACAAAATTTTTGCCCTCTATTTCTGGCATCCTATGAGCTACGATTTCTGTCCTCAATTTCCCATGATTACTGTAGCCTTTACTCTCGTGGTATTATGTTTACAGGGTACTCTGATCAGTGAAGGACTGATTCGCGCACAAAGGGAGACCGGTTAGTCCCAAGCTTAGACTTGTTTGAAACGATTACGTCAGAGTGCGTAAATGAAAAGGATCCTAGGTCGAGAGTCCATTTTAGGAAAATGGATGCCCACTTCAGGGAAGCGGAGGTAACAGAGAAAATCGCCGTGGCTGCGCAGCAGAAGCCGACGTGGAGATAAGTACTGGAGCTCAAGCAAGGAGAAGTATTGTCGCAAGGAAGAGGCTGATTATGTTTCGGAATTACCCTTTTGGATAAGGTGTAGGTGGTGAGCTAGTTATCGTCAAGTGTTGAGTTTTCCACGTTTGGCATGCATGCAGTGATTGAGTGTGATGTAATAAGTAATGAGGTTCTCCCTGAGGTTTAAAAGAAAGTTTGGTTGTGCACTAATTGAAGTTTTGACGCGTCTCTATGTTATGGTCGGCTGGCCCACCACAAAGATCATAAATTGATGAATCAAAACGCCGCTAGCATATTGCCCGAGGAGCTCAAAACGCGAAAACTCTATATCCGAATCAGCAAACCCCGCACCCCGGTTGCTCGCCATGACAGCGATCAGCCGGCGTGCGCCATTGGACCGGCTTTTGATCTAACGAATCGGCCAACCAGGTGATAGCGGATATCGGCCGATCGTAGAGCCAAACAGTGTGTAAGGTGAGAGTTAACCAGTTCTTACTCGTTTTGACATGTTAACCTGCTCGTTGTCGCTCCCTTTCTCCTCTTTTGGTTCCACGTATCTTTGTCTACGCGAGATGCGCTTGTGTCGACCAGCGAACAATACCGTCAAAAAGGAGCCGCGTATCAGCGGCGTCGGGTGGGCCCAAGTGAGGAAGTATTGAGGGCACTACGTCTCAGGAGGAAACCCAGTCTGGCTGACCACCAGGTACTTTGGGGTGGCCACAAGGCCGTATCTGGCCGTGGATGTACGGCAGATCACCTACGAGTCAGAAAACCAAAAAGGTCTATCTTTATTCTCGCAGATTCCCTCGCGACTTGACGGCGGAGGGTACAGTAAGACCCTGCCACCTTTCACTGCCTCCATACAGTGCATACATATAGCTTAGTCATTACAGTCATAAGCCAGTTATTCGTCTTTCTATGACGCTTCAAGCTCGTCTTCGCGATCACTCAACTGATTCTCGGGCGGATGTCCCCTTACATGGACATGATTCGGACTCCCACCTGAAACTGTCTAGACGACAGCTTCCGCTGCTGCCGCTACAGAGGGAATCAGCCAAATCCTCACCAATTTCGGTGGAAAAGTCACGGTGAAAGGGAAGCATGCGAAGGCCCTTCGCGACGCCACGGTGGTAGCGATCTCCGAGTATGGACCGAGTTAAGAGAAGCGCCGACAAGGGTGGCTCGCAACGTCGCCGAAGATAATACTAATTTACTTGCTGGTCTTAATGAGTCTTTCTGCTCGATAGGTGATCGCATAGAACGCATTCCTGTTGCAGCTACACTGATCCCGGATGGGCCTCTACTAGAATTGTTTCTTTTGTTGGGTCAGGTGAAGGTCCTCTTCAGTCCTCCATGTGGCTGCGCCGGCTGGAGGAGGCGACAGCATGACCAACATAAAGGAAGAAGTTAGCGAAAATGTTATAACAAACGTCAAGGAAGAAGTTTGCGAGAATGTTATGGCATACGTCAAGGAAGAGTTGGAGGAGCTGGAAGTGGAGCTCACGACCGTCGAACCCGTGCCGACTTTTCGCCTCCTTCAGTTGACTTCCTCGACGACTACACGTCGAACGTCGCTCTGTCTCTGTGCCGCCATGGTCAATCCATCCTCGGGCACGTCGCCTCGCTCGAAGGCGTGCCGTTTTGGAAGCGTGTCGTCGACTGGGCCCGGTTCGAAGGCATCGTCCCAACAAATGATTTGGAACGGTATATCCGTGATTAATCACTTGCCGATGGTAAGCTCCAGTTTTTTCAATCTTGAAGTCTGGAACGGACTTGATGTAAAGGGGGAGCTGTAAGCGCGTACGGTAAGCGCGCCCAGCTGACTTTCGGACCTCCATGACTCACCCCCTTTCAGGGCGGAGCGTGGACAATCCAGGAGACGGCTGGCAGCAACGACGGGGAATGGTCGCGACTCATGGCGGTTCACCCCTCGACTCAGACTTGTTCCTTTGCGGCCTAACAGGCCTGAATCCTACTCATAATCACGCCTGAAGTATGTGATCCCTTTGCTTGTATTGACGTGTTGATCTTGTTACTCTTCGTAAGATACATGTATTAACTCGTCGTTCTATTGTTGATATTTTGATGACGTAAATGCCTACATAAATCGTTTATTGTCACTATCGAGAGATCGCAGAGAGATCATTCACGCTTCCACGGTGCTACGATGCTTGGGTTTCGTTCATACCAAATCGAATGAGAGTTTTGGCGCATCGGCGCATCCGCGATTTGAGAGAACCAGTCGGGTTGGCCGGCTGACGCCGGCCAACCCTCCTGGACTCGGATTGGCCGGCTTCGCCGGCCAATCCTCGTAGGGGCGGCTTCGCCGCCCCGGCAGGGTGGCTTTGGGGCTTTCTGTTTTGTAGCGAGGAGCGACTCTCGGCTCGCCGCTGGCGCGGCGAGCCGACTTTCGCATGCGCGCTTCGCGCGCATTGCAGCAGGAATAGGCCCTGTGTATAGGGAGCGCACATAGCAGCAGGGAACGGATAATATGCGGCTTGTACATATTGTGAGCAAACCTCCAACGATCATCGGCTTTGGTTGAAACTAAGAGACACCACACCCATCTGTAACCTCTTCCCCACTGAAGGCAAAACCCCTTAAAAGAAAGGCAGATTCGATCCGAACACAAAAATAGAATTGAAGCACTTAGTAGTACCAAAGTAAGGAAGATGGATCGAAACGGTCAAAAAATCCAAGAAAGAAGACCCCCTTCCCATCGTTGATCCAAGTGTGTAAGGCACAATCGCAAAGGTGCGGCCACGCTAAAAGGAGCGGCCGCAGTTGGAGGTGTCTCATCGTGAGCGCTGAGGCGCTCCGTAGTAGTTGACTTTTGAGGATTAAAAGTTTGGAGAGGACGTGCATGTATCAGTTCTATAAGAAACATTGACCTTAACTGATTGCCGAGAGATACATCTGATAATAACACACCACTCCCTAATGGTAACCGAGAACAAACAGTCACTTTGTGAGTGTGGTACCATTATTGCAATTATGGCCGGGCTAGGCTTAGAACTTATGTACTCTATACACAGGGGGTTGACGTGTACAGAGTACATAAGTTTGGTGGGTTGACTCCTACCCAATCCTAACCTGCCCGACCTCCACACACCCGTACCTAATTTGCTTCTTGTGTGCTCCCTACATTTTGGTCTGTCCCTACCCAGTTCTTACTCGCACGACCTGAGCAGTCCCATTCCTGACCTTCCCAATTTTTGCAACCCAAGCGAGGGTTTATAAATTTGAAAACCCATCGGTTTTGGTGCAGGCCTCGCCCATAGTGGGCGGAGCTAAGCTTAAAACTTATATGCTCCGTACACATGACCCCTACCCAATCCTAACCTGCGCGACCTCCACAGGCCCGTGCCTTATTTGCTTATTGCACCCTTCACTTTGGTCAGTCCCTCCCCAGTCCTTACATGCGCGACTTCAACAGACCCTTTCCTAACTTGCCCGATTTTCAGCACTTGAGCGAAGACCTGAATTCGTTTATTCATCGATTTCGGGCGAGCCCAGCCCATGATGGGCGGAGGTAGGCTTAGAATTTATGTGCTCCGTACACTTATGTTTTCCTCTACGCTATCCTAACTTGCCCTACCTCTACAGGCCCGTTCCTAATTTGCTTCTTGTGTGCTCCCTACATTTTGGTCTGTCCCTATCCAGTCCTTACTCGCACGACTTCAACAACCCTTTCCTAACTTGCCCGATTTTCCGCACTTAAGCGAGGACCTAAATTCGTTTATTCATCGATTTCGGCGCAAGCCCCTCCCATGGTGGGCGGAGTTAGGCTTAGAACTTATGTGGTCCGTACACTTGGTCCCTACCCAATACTAACCTGCCCGACCTCCACAGCCCGTGCCTAATTTGCGTTCCCTGTGTTCTGTGTTCCCTTTACTTTGGTCAGTCCCTTCCCAGTCCTTACATGCGCGACTTCAACAGACCCTTTCCTAACTTGCCCGATTTTCAGCACTTGAGCGAAGACCTGAATTCGTTTATTCATCGATTTCGGGCGAGCCCAGCCCATGATGGGCGGAGGTAGGCTTAGAATTTATGTGCTCCGTACACTTATGTTTTCCTCTACGCTATCCTAACATGCCCTACCTCTACAGGCCCGTTCCTAATTTGCTTCTTGTGTGCTCCCTACATTTTGGTCTGTCCCTATCCAGTCCTTACTCGCACGACTTCAACAACCCTTTCCTAACTTGCCCGATTTTCCGCACTTAAGCGAGGACCTAAATTCGTTTATTCATCGATTTCGGCGCAAGCCCCTCCCATGGTGGGCGGAGTTAGGCTTGGAACTTATGTGGTCCGTACAGTTGGTCCCTACCCAATACTAACCTGCCCGACCTCCACAGCCCGTGCTTAATTTGCGTTCCCTGTGTTCTGTGTTCCCTTTACTTTGGTCAGTCCCTTCCCAGTCCTTACATGCGCGACTTCAACAGACTCTTTCCAAACTTGCCCGATTTCCAACACCTGAGCGAGGACCTAAATTCGTTTATTCATCGATTTCGGCGCAAGACCCGCCCATGGTGGGCGGAGCTAGGCTTAGTTCTTATATGCTCTGTACGCTTAGGTCAGCCCCTCCCCACTCCTAACTCGCGCGACCCTCCAGGATACAGTTGAGATGAGGCCCTACCAAGTCTTAACTTGCACGATCCCTACAGGCCCACTCTTGATTTTTTTCAACCATTTCTGCGCAAGCTCCGCTCACGGTGGGCGGAGCTAGGCTTAGTCCTTAATGAGCTCCGCACACTTTGGTCAACCCCTACCCATCCCCAACTTGCCCGACCTCTCCACGTTGCAATTGAGTTGAAAGTAGATATGTGACAAAAAACGGACACATGCTTACACACACACACAAACACACCAAACTTCTGGTTTTAGCTTGCCTCTCATGTGCTCCGTACATTTTGGCTTACCCCAACCCATCCCTAACTTGCCCGACCTCTACAGGTCCATTCCTAGCCTGCCTGATTTTTGGAACCTGAGCGTGGACTTAAATTTGAACACCGGCAGTTTCCGCGCAAGCCTCGCTCACAGTGGGCGGAGCTAGGCTTAATTCTTATGTGCTCTGTGCGCTTAGGTCAGCATCTACCCAATTCTAACATGCCCGACCTTTCCAGACAGCAGTTCAGTTGAGACATCATAACAATGGGATAGGGGTGTATGTGGTGCAGACAGGTTGTAAATGGTTGACGCTGGACTGTGGGAGTGACATGGGTACCCTCGGTGTATCCCTAGGTGTAATTTCCTAACCGGCCCATCACAACACAGCTGCGTCGCCATTCGCCTTTCGAGGCTCCTTATCAGCCCTTCAGTTGCTATCACATCCGTTCCCTCACCATTGATATCCCCTTACCACCCCTACATTACCTTATAAATTCAGGATCCCAGCTTTGCTGCGACGCGAGATATGAATTTCCCGCCATTCGCCTTTCGAGGCTCCTTATCAGCCCTTATCAGTTGCTATCACTTCCGTTCCCTCACCATTGATATCCCCTTACCACCCCTACATTACCTTATAAATTCAGGATCCCAGCTTTGCTGCGACGCGAGATATGTATTTCCCGCCATTCGCCTTTCGAGGCTCCTTATCAGCCCTTATCAGTTGCTATCACTTCCGTTCATTCACCATTAATGTCCCCTTACCACCCCTACATTACCTTGAAAATTCAGGATCCCAGCTTTGCTGCGACGCGAGATATGAATTTCCCGCCATTCGCCTTTCGAGGCTCCTTATTAGCCCTTATCAGTTGCTATTACTTCCGTTCATTCACCATTAATGTCCCAGCTTTGCTGCGACGCGAGATATGAATTTCCCGCCATTCGCCTTTCGAGGCTCCTTATTAGCCCTTATCAGTTGCTATTACTTCCGTTCATTCACCATTAATGTCCCAGCTTTGCTGCGACGCGAGATATGAATTTCCCGCCATTCGCCTTTCGAGGCTCCTTATCAGCCCTTATCAGTTGCTATCACTTCCGTTCCCTCACCATTGATATCCCCTTACCACCCCTACATTACCTTATAAATTCAGGATCCCAGCTTTGCTGCGACGCGAGATATGTATTTCCCGCCATTCGCCTTTCGAGGCTCCTTATCAGCCCTTATCAGTTGCTATCACTTCCGTTCATTCACCATTAATGTCCCCTTACCACCCCTACATTACCTTGAAAATTCAGGATCCCAGCTTTGCTGCGACGCGAGATATGAATTTCCCGCCATTCGCCTTTCGAGGCTCCTTATTAGCCCTTATCAGTTGCTATTACTTCCGTTCATTCACCATTAATGTCCCCTTACCACCCCTACATTACCTTAAAAATTCAGGATCCCAGCTTTGCTGCGACGCGAGATATGAATTTCCCGCCATTCGCCTTTCGAGGCTCCTTATCAGCCCTTATCAGTTGCTATCACTTCCGTTCCTTCACCATTGATGCCCCTTACCACCCCCTATATTACCTTAAAAATTCAGGGTCCCAGCTTTGCTGCAACGCGAGATAGAAATTATGCGGTGAGCGGACAGACAGACAGACACACACACAGACAGACAGACAGACAGACAGACACAAACAAACACACCAAACTTCTGCTTTATATATAGAGTATGACTGCTTTATATATAGAGTATGATTGGCGTGCCACGTCACCCTTTTGAACGCGGCGCGTGCCAACGTGCGGTTGATTTCTTTTTCTCCTCTTTCTATTTCCTGATCTTCTTCTGTTATGGCAATTATCCAAAATCGCGGATGCGCCAATGCTCTCATTTTTCTATCGATATGTATCTTATGCATGACGCAATGCGCCAATTCTCTCAAATCGCGGATGCGCCAATACTCTCATTTTCTGATCGATGCGAATCTCATGTATGACGCGAATGGCCAAAACTCTCATTCAAGTTGGTATGAACGCAGCCTAACTGAACCTAGCGCGAAAAGCATTGGATGAAATGGAACATATCCACTGCTTCTTCCTTACACATTGACGTAAAGCGGATTCTACATCATTAGAAATTCCATTTCGTTAGGTTGTAAGTGTAGGGATATAGAGGATTTAGGATGGGTGATGAGACCGAAGGATAAGAAGAAGAGGGAAGAATGATGGTGGATAAGAAGAAGACTTGAATAAATAAACAAACACCCTATATAAGGGTGAAAAGTGATGGAATAAATGACTCCCCCCAGTTGTGTCCATACACACTACCGACCGGCGATCAGGAGTACTACTTGAAGTGGAGGAGGCAGAACACGAAGCGAATAAGGAGAGAAGATGTCTACGACCCAGGGCAGTGTTGTTGCCATCAAGGTGTCTGCGATGGCGGGACCGGGGACCTTGGTGGAGGTCTATCGGGCCCGCGCACCTGGCGCGTATGGCCGGGCATACCGTGGCGCACCTGGTGGCGTCTTTCCAATAATTTCCTCACATGGGAAGGTAACGGACGAAATGGAGCAAAGGTTTGCAAGAAATTGGCGGCAGCAACCACGAACTGCTAGAATCATTGCTCCAAGGGAAGGAACCTGAACAAGTAACCTTGAAGGAATTGAGCGACACATGGCAGGGCACGCCCCGCAAAAAGGGAGACGTCCCACGATACGTCAAGAGTCAAGGGAAATGCGGGCCCTATGTGCCCAAATGTAGGCAAAATTGGAGGAAGGGCATAAGGAGGCCCAAAAGGGCGAGGAACACCGCAAAGAGTAGAAAGGAGAAAGAATTTGTAAAAAAAGAAAAGTGTTAATAAAGTGTTTTGTAAATTAGTGTATGCAGAAGTATGGAGTAGGGATGATGAGGAGTGGGGGAGAGGGAAGCGAGACTCCTCCGGTTTCAACATGTTTGGTCAAGTGACTACGTCACTCGGGGGGAGATGTAGGGGTATAGAGGATTTGGGATGGATGATGAGACCGAAGGATAAGAGGAAGGTAGAAGAATGATGGTGGATAAGAAGAAGACTTGGATAAGTAAGCAAACACCCTATATAAGGGTGAAAAGTGATGGAATAAATGATTCCCCCTGTTGTGTCCATACACACTACCGACCGTAAGGATTGTGAGGATCCGAAATAACAAAAATAATATACACCTGTGAATGTGCCTAATGGTGATTTCAGTTCTGCTATATCAGTTTTTGCCACCTCATCTAGAAGAGCACAACACATACAATATTGTTCCTATTAGATTTTTTGATACAATGGTGAGCCCATGTTTTGCTGTTTACATGCCAATGCTTTTCAAACCTTTGACCTTCTTTTTTATTGTGAGCACCTTTGAGTGTATTGAAATAAATCCTACTATTTATAATAGTGTCTGTTGGTGTGTGTTTGACCGGAAATTCATATCTCACGTCGCAGCAAAGCTGAAACTCTGAATTTTGCAAGTGATATGCGGGTGGTAAGGGGACATCAATGGTTAGGGACCGGAAGTGATAGCAACTGATAAGGAGCATTGAAAGGCGAATGGCGGGAACTGATAACTCACGTCGCAGCAAAGACGAGATCCTGATTTTCACATACCAGTTAGGCTGGCGCACACTACTGGCGCGTAACACATGGTAACATGCAAAATGTGCTTGATCGATATCGACTGATGCGGAAAGACAAGATGGACGGGGGGATTTTTTGTTCCTTTTTCCGTTTTTGCGGATACCCTGTTTTTGCGAGCCTTTGAATGATGATACTGATCGATTGATACGATCAAGTCCAGCTCGCATGCTTCCATGTGTGACGCGCGCAGTAGTGTGCGCCCACCCAACTGATAAATAAATAAATGAATTTTGACCGGTTTTCGCACTTTCAGACTCGGAAAATTAAACTCGGCTCAGACTGCATCTTCTGACACAGAATAAGCACCACTCGATTCGCTCCTTTTTCCTGCAATATTACGCACACTTACATGTTTCATTTTGATGAAGGGCTGACGATGTATATTACTTGAAATCAAAGAAGTCGACTCTGAATCACCATTCTCTCTGCCTACACCGCTATTCAGATGTTCAGATGTTTGGGAAAGTGGGGCTTAGTTAGCGTAGATCTGATAAATATGATGGACGAGTAAGGGTTTGAGCCTGCAATTGCTTCAATTACTGGAAGAGGATTTGTAAAAAATGCGCTTGCGCATAACTGCATAAAATGCGCTGGAAGACGATTTGTGGAAGGTCGCTCGCGCGTTGCTCCGAGATGTCGCGCGGCACCCATTTTTTGGGTTTTTCGAACCAGTTATACTTGAGGTGGTCAACCGACTTTTGTAGAAGGCCTGTACTTTTAGATATCCCCTGTAAGTAGTTTTAGTTCAAAGACACACCACGCGATAATCAAAATGGTCCTCACCTTCTCAGGGCAGGTAGACCCTTGGATAGTTGTAAAGACTGCACCCTTTTCGCGGCGCCATGCTCACCCCCGCCGCGTACGGCGTGGTCGACCTGAGCCGAGTTGAGCCCACTGAGCCGAATCACACCCGGCATAGACGAGAGGGAAATTTGCGATAAGACAAGATAAGACAGCGATATCAATAGCAAAGGTAGCTTCAACAGGGAAAAACAGGTGATGTCGTAGCATTTTGTGCGATATCATCGAGGAAAAGCTCTTCTATAATCTCCAATATAAGTACAAGGACTGACGGCAGGGAGCTTTATTTTTGGTGGTTTTGAAGAGTCGATTTATTTTTCTTCACTAGTGGGTAAACCAGGGCCTCTACATCCTGTAACACGCGCGGTAGCTCTCACAATTTTTCGCGAGGTGTGCCTTTAAGCGATTTGACCAACTGAAAGGTCGTGCAGCACATTCTCAGTTATGCCCTCTGGAAACCACGGACAAAGTGTTCCTTTCAATATTTTACCCCTCCCCTTGCACTACGCACATTTGCGGTTGCCTTTGCTGAGACTCGACTGAAAAAAGAACTCGTGAAGTGAAGTCATCAAGAAGGTACCTTTTTCGAAGTACTTGAAAATTTTCCTAAAAACGCGAAAACCTTGTGGCATTCCAAGGAAAACATATATTCAGACAAACAAACTTAGGTACTATGGGAGTTAGGGGGGGGGCAGCGAACTGTGCTCTGCGTCTCTAACGCTATGGCTGGAGCGCAGAGAAGCCATAGCGCTAACCGGATCGTGTTCAAATTCTGCATAGAAACGATTCTGATGGCAAATTCGTGAATTTTTTTCATCCTATGTTAGCTCAAGCCTTGGGGAAAGAGACTCCCTTTCCTTAGGCTTAGGCGAATACGCGTAAGTGGTTGTTTAGTCTAGTTGCAGCGGATTTTTCGTAATATCCTGAAGGACGAATAATTCAATCGTTTTCTCAGTAAGTCAGCGGTATCTAGGCATAAAATAACCTTAAGAGTGCCTAAAAGCGAAAAGCATGCGCGACTTTTGCATTTGTCGAGTGCCCCCCCCCCTCCCCTAACTCCCATAGCACCGAAACTTCCTTTCTATTCAAGGAGCACAATATACAAGTTCATTCATGTTGACGCACTTTCAGATTGGAATTTAAAGGCACTTTCCGCGCTCGCTGATGGGTGGAGTTACAGTGAACTCTCCACTGGTTGTCGGGGCGCTGGGGGCGGATCGACCACGTCCCACTGCAAGCAATAGGGCGTGGAGAGACCGCCTCCCAGCTGCCGACAACCAGTGGAGAGTCGACTGTCACTCCACCCATCAGGGAGCGCGGAAGGTGCTTTTAATTTGTGAACGCGCAGGACAGGCGAACGTTCCTTACAACCTGATAGTTAATACAAAGTCACATCTCACCCTACCCGCTCCAAAATAATCATGATGAATTTTAAGAAGGGCTTGGGTTTGTGAGAGCTCTATCTCACTCGAAAGGGCACTATTTATCCAAAGCGAAGAGATTGTTTTTGAAAAACCTGGCTGCAGACCTCTACCCGTTCCACACGCAGAACCCGAATATGACACTTGTCTAAAGACACCAGAAGGGGGTAGTTTTGGCTTACGGTAGAACAGCGTAGTGTGGACGGGTTTAAGTGGCCGCCATTGCACAAAGTCGCCAATTTGACGCCTTGGCATGGTGCCAAAAGAAGATGTTTCCATTATAAATTTGTTTTTCCTTTACTTTTCACTTTGTTCTTTCTTATATTGTTTCTAGATGTACTTACATGAATGCTAATGTAGTTGGGAATGGCCACTCCACTGCGCTGGGAGTCAGGTGCTACAACTAACCTTAGCCAACGGCCCGTCTCCTACAGCGGACAACTCGGAATGGATGCGCTGATGCGAATGGGATGCGAATACACACTGCAGCGTCGCGCTTTTGAGTCCGGGTTTTTTCGCCTATTATCGCTTCCAACCTTGAGTGTTCATTACGAAATGCTCATTTCTTTGCATCTTCCTCTTGTTTCGGAACCCCTTCCGGTTCCTTTAACGCGAAACCGCCTGGTCCCTGCGCCAAAATGGGGTGCATCATCAAATTCGCTCACAACTCGTCACAAGGAGAAGTTTGATCTCCTGCATATGAATATCGCATTTGTTCGGCACGAACGGCCTGGCGCTCGCGCCTCAGGATCCGGCGCCAAAATGGGGTGAAAAAAAAACTCACTCAAATTCTCATCCCTGAGGGAAGTGTGACTAGTAAAAAACGAATTAGACGTTCTTAGCCGTATGGCAATGTGCGATATTCTTACCCAGAAGGACGAACTACCTCATGTGCCAAGTTTTGTGCGAGTATGATGATTAGCCCATCATGGCGCGTGTGGCGCGGGAGTTTGATGATCCGCCCCATTTTAGCGCCGGTATCTCGCACCGGACAGGTGTCATATCCATGTTCTACGAGTCGAATTACCCCAGGCTAATAGCTTGAAGCCAAATCGAAGGGTTTCCCAAAACCTACCTCCTCGATCGCATCGGTTGGTGGAATGGTGAGGTTGCCTTGGGTAAATAGTGCCCTCGAAACTAACATTCGAACAGTGAATCATCACAGTGTATGCAGTCATCCTGACCACATGTCCAAGAAGCTGAACAGCAGGACTTCAACACATTCGAACCATCCCAAAGCCGAAGAGACCGTCGCAGTGGGCGGATTACGTGACCCGATCCAGCGCTGAAAGCACGGCGGGAGCCCGGTCCAGCGCACGCGCCGCAACCGCGCGCAAGTGGGGCGGGACGGCTCGCCGCACTTGGCGCTCGATAGATTTCCCAACTCAGCCGGGAGTTATTGATCCGCCCCATTGACTCATCATTTCATATGAACAGAAAGGCTTCATATTTCCTTTTTTCTGAATGACTCGCTCAGAGTAGCGGCCCGTGGCCATCGTGTCGTTTTGCCCTTCTTTTTAAGTTTGCTTGTGTGGAGATGTTCGACGTTCTTCCTTCAGTGAATCAGTCGCTTTCACTTTATGCTCGTTTCTTCGTCATTCTTTCAATTTTTCGAATCTACATGTAATAGGCTTGTAGTGATGGCGTCTGGGGCTCAATCACCGCCATCAACAGATGTTCTCGACCGAAAAATGATCAATGATGTGGATCAGTGGATAGAACAGCTTTACGAGTGCAAACAACTTAGTGAAAATCAAGTCAAAACTTTATGCGAAAAGGTGAGTTTCATTCTCTGTGTTTTCTGTGTTGTCGTATTCTCAGGATCATCATTATTTAGGCAAAAGAGATTCTCGAAAAGGAATCCAACGTGCAGGAGGTGCGATGCCCTGTGACTGTTTGTGGAGATGTTCACGGGCAGTTCCATGATCTCATGGAATTGTTCAAGATGGGCGGTAAAAGTCCTGACACGAACTATCTTTTCATGGGCGACTATGTTGATCGTGGTTACTATTCTGTTGAAACTGTTAGCCTTCTAGTTTGCTTAAAGGTTTGTTGTAAGACTTGTCCGCTTATGTGTTTCGTTTAATATTTTCACTGCTTCAGATCAGGTATAAGGAGAGGGTTACTATTCTTCGTGGAAATCACGAATCTCGACAAATTACTCAGGTGAGAACGGATTTTTTTATGGGGTGGCTGCACAATATGGTTCACATTCAAGCACTTTTATGAGGGCAGTAGTACAATTCGAACTGATGCTGAGCGCTATATGTAACTGCGTATTACCCTTAGATAGTGGAAAATGTCCAAATTATTTGACGTCTTCACCTGGCATGTACACTCATGTACTTCCAAGGTGGGATCGCAATCTCGGCAATAAGGTGTAAAGCTTCTGGCACGCATTGTAGACGATTCCGCAAAACGCGAAAATGTTATCGCTTATTTTGTACGTCTCTTTGGTCACCGAATCTTTTCTCACTTGACAGTTTATTGCACTGGCGCAGCATGAGTTCGTGTCGTCTTTATCCTTATATGTATTTGCATGGTATTAAAATTCTTATGATTGGTTTTGCTAAACTCCTTTCAGCTAAATAAACAGCAAGTGGCAGGATTGGGAAGTGGCTGAATGGGTGCTGGGCTTTTGGCTGCCTCGAGTAATGATAGCGGGATTAATCACATCGAAAAATAAGTTGACGCAATGGATTTTTCGAAACATTTGAAGTAAGATATGTGGGAGTCAAGCTGAGTCATCCGGAAGCTCGAATTTATTTAGTTTTTTGCCCTTTTTAGCTCATAGGAGTGCGCTTTCAGAGAGTGTCTCGTTTATACTTTTTTTCGGATGTGGCAGTAGGCACTTTGCATAGACAAGAAGGGAGCTCGATCTAATTCATGAACTCAGAATGTTTCGGAAATCCTAGAAATCGAGCTTCAGTTCTGCGAACGAAAGGGCCACATTATTATGAAGTGGTGTAGGTGGAACGAAAAGGGGGAGGAAGGGATCACTGATTAGCCGCACGGTATCCTAGTCCAACATAGCAATATTATAGATAGCCTGCTGATATTGGGTTGTTTTGTTTTGTATTTGAGAGTGAATAGCTAGTGACAGTTGCTATTCGCCCTTGTTAGAAGTGATCATGCCATTTCAGGTTTACGGGTTTTATGATGAGTGCCTACGCAAGTACGGTAATTCCAACGTATGGAAATACTTCACGGATTTGTTCGACTGCTTCCCACTCACAGCTCTCGTTGATGGTCAAATATTCTGCCTGCATGGTGGACTTTCTCCGTCCATCGACACTCTGGACCACATCAGAGCCTTAGATCGCATCCAAGAGGTTTTTTTTCAATTTATTTACTTTTAAAGGGTTTTGTGACAGCTTTTTTATTGTTACACTGAGGACTTCGGGATTATCTGAGCTCAAAAGCAGGCGATGCTCTGCATGAATGTTGTAGGGCTTTTTTCGAATACGTAATCGTATCGATCAGGGAGAAAGTTGGAAGGTCTCAGAGTTCACTGGTTTCTTCTGCTTCAGAACTGTAGTCACATGTATGGGCAGCGTTTCCTCTTTAAGTGTTGTCGAATGCTTCTATTATTTGCTCGACTGGACGCAACTTTATGAGTGGGGTAACTGTTCATGTCAGACTGCGCCACACTGCAACCCGCACACGTCTCTGAAATTGTAATCAAAAGAACAAAAAAATTACAGTGCGTTGTTGATGGCACTCTCATCGAGCGACATTAGTGTTTTCTATTATAGTGTGGTACCCACACTTTATTGCCCTACAAGAAAGTGAGGCACTAATTTTGTCACAATATTTCCCAAGATTACTTCGGAATATGCATGCTCTGGTTTGTGCAGCTCGCAAGTACTTATGGTCCCTCCTCATCGCGGGAGAGTGTTAACCAGGAAAAAGAAGTTTTCTGCAGAAGTCTGCTATGTCAGGTGTGCGCCATGTCTGTGCAAATGTCTCCGCAAATATTAAGGCGGCGATAAGATGTATCGCGGTGTTTCTTGATAGTGCATAATGTTATTGAGCCATTCACATACCACAGCTCTTGTTCGTCTTTCCTTTCTGCATATCGCATAGAATCCTTCTGGCGCATGCCTTCGGCTGTTCTCTGTAATATGAAGTGGCCTCCTGAGTTGAGATAGTAAAGAGTTCAAAGGTTTAGGAAACCTTGCGCCACCTATGTGAAAGGTTTTTTGATGTAAGGAAATTTTCTCTCCGAGAACACTGTCCCTCCTCTGTAATTGCTTTTGTCGTCAGTGGGGCTTCTGGAGTAATCGTTGCTTCATGAATATACGGGAGTGTCAAAAAAAGTAACTTTGCTCGCGGTTTGCTTCCGCCAAGTATACAAAACAGAGGGTAATGAAGAGATAAAAGTGTTAGGACAAAGTATCTCGAATGTTCCTCAGGAAGCAGCACCAAGATGAGGACGGCCGCTTTCACCGTCATGAAAATGTGAAGCCTTCGGTCGGCACTGTTGGGCTTCAGAGCTCCTACGACATCAGGGTTCACCTCAAACAGCAGAGGCAGTTTCCGTGACTGCTCTCGCGGATTATCCTAAGGACTAACCTTTGGTTCATAGAATCACAGAGCCCTATCTGCATGGCGCTACTATGGTCCGAAGAGCCATTTTTCATGCTCAAACCCGCCTCCGGAGGGGTATCAATGGTAATGGCACGTTGTGGCTGTTGGAAATGAAGGGCGTTGGGAACCCGGAAAAAGTGGATAGTTCAAGAATACCACCTAATACAAACCCCCTCACCCAGAGTGAACCTACTTTAACAATGATGTGAACGAAAGTGGCGAAATATCGGATTTTGTCGGTCGAGGATGCAATCACTCTGAGCAAATCCACCCTTTGGGACTTACTTGATTGGGTAGGGACACTGGGAGAAGCAATTTTGGCTAACGTTATGGTTTGGAGTGGCCTGCAATCAGTTACGTTCCACACACCACACCTTACCCAGACGTCTATGTGAATTCATAGAAGATCGGAAACGGCAAAAGTGGCATCATTTCCCTTGCGCGGTCGCGTCCCGGTTTCCTTTCTGGAGCTGGCGTGGGGAGCCTGAAATAATGGGTCGTGTTTGAGACCATTGCAGTGAAAATTTAGGGTCCAGCTTAGTTGTATCTTATGATGTGTATAGTTTGTTTGTATAGCATCACATTGGAAATTCTCTCGGTGACCAGGTGCACTACAAATTCGATTTCGGAATTTCTGAGCGACTTTCATAGTCCTTAGTGTTGAAGTAGCGCTTAACGGAAATACGATGGAGTATCATATATTTTTCAAAATTGTATGTGCATAACTAAACTTTCGAGTCATTTCTCGGTGGTAAAGTATTGTTTGGAAGGGAGAGGGAGAAGAGGGACACTCTCGCTCGTCATTGTGATACGATGCAATCCTAAAATGATCAGCTTTTACTGCTATGTGTATGCTTTAGGTAACCTTAGATGTGGGTTGCAGGAGCTCACGTTGACTAAGGCTGAAGCTAGGAACTGTTTAAGTAGGAATTTGCTGCAATTTATTCTTAATTCTGCAACTTACACATTTACTCACCATCTAACACATTCACATACTATCTCCTTATATTCAATCCAAGTCATTCATTCAGTTTAAGCCTTAGCCCTGGAAGGAGAAATGAGTTCAGGGGTGACCGAACCATCCCTTACTAAGGAAACCGTTCCATGCGCATTGCACGTATTTTAACCACCCCGAGGCCCTTTCCTCTCTGTGGAGTAATTGCTTCACTTTATTCAATGCAGCCCAGTTGAAGTCGCTGTTACAAGATTCGGAACCATAAAACCTTACAGAAGTCATTCATACCAAGTACCTAGGCAGAAGGGTGAATGCAAGAAAGGTGAATACGAGGCTCGAAAACAGGGTACTCTCGGAATACCAGCATATGTTCGTCTGTTATTGTGGTTTGCGACTCCTATCTTAATTCCCTGGTCTACGTGGAACTGTTTTGTAAGTCTGAAATGGAATTTGGGGGATGTATCGCGATTATCTTTGACTTTCCAGGCTCTGACGAAGGCGACAAGGCCGAAACGTTAGCCGTATAAAGTGAATTAATATCTTGGTTTTGGCTACAAGAAACTGACACATATCAAGAAAATACCAGCATATGCATTGTGAACATCTCACACAGCGGGATGAAATACTGTGCTCCAGCCGAAAAACCGCGACGCAACCGCGCAAAGGACAGGACGTCACTTTTGCCGTTTAAGTTCTCCCTGCATTCATTGGTTTTTTTTTTGCATTACAAGCGCACTTTTCCTTACTTCCGCTTGTCTCGGAAGACAGATTGTCCATTTCCGTCCTAGCTCTTTTCGAATGCATTGGGTTCTTTTTCATCATAAGCGCACCTTTTCTCATTCTTTCGCCTGTTATCCCTTTCATGTTGCACTTGTTTTTTGCTGTTTCACAGGTTCAACAGCATCATGAATGAAATCAATTTCGCCTCGCGCGGCACGTGACAGTGACGTCGACCTGCCTAAAGCTGCAGTTTAAGGTGAAGCGCGCTAAAATCGTAAAGGCGCGTTCTCCAACGCCATACATCTTTCTGAGTTCGAATCTTCGTTCACAGAGGAAAGTTTTTCAAAGTAAGCTCTCCTCCGCTCTTAGAGTGTAAAATGAGCGGCATTTGCTTACGCATCTCTGTGATGTTTCTAATGTAAGCAGGGGCACACATCCTTTCATGTGATTTGTGGTGCAAGGTAGTGGCCACTTTGCACTCCTAAATCTTCTCTTTGATCCTATGATTAAACTTGTTGCTAAAGTAAGCCACTGGAAAGGATTTCGTTACTCATTTGTGAGTGTAACGTGAACTCTCACGATGATCTCAAGATCTTCTAACATGGTAAGTTGGAGTGGTCATTAGCAATGGGACACATGTCAATCGACGCATTTTCGGACGCTGATTTCAAATCTGTATTTGGAGCCTGCCAAACGTTTTTCTGAAAATAGTCATGAAGGTTTTTTTTCTCAATAAATAATACCAATGGTAAGTTCGGAGGTCTGGAGCGCCTTTGCGCAAGTCCAGTGTAGTTTTCTTGTTTACGAGATCGAGTTACCTCAGGTAACAAGGTTCTAGCCAGTTCAAGTATCTGACCGAGTTCTAAAAAAATTCATGGGGTACTGGCTAATTCATGGGTGGCAACACATTATACAAAGGAGAGGTCGTTGACCCTCACCGAGCAAGTGCTTTTCTTTGGCGTTTTTGCGTATATTTCGTGTAATGGGCATCTGTAAGAGGTATTGATGGTTGCAGGTTGTTTTTGTAAAAAAGAATTTTAAAAAATTACTCTTAACCACTTTGACTATTACATTTTCTGTACCTCCTTACCATCGTGGCTACCCCATTTTTCCGAAAATGGGTAAAAACCCGATTTGACTCAATATCTCCATACAGGTGTGGTCCCCCTAAACATGAATATCATAATCGTTTCAAGCGAAAATGCTTGATCCGTCAGTTCGGGAGTCCACTTATATAAACAAGCTGGATCACGGCGTTTTCGGCGATCTTGAATATAGTAGTAGTGCGTTACGCGGAAACGAATAAAACAGTTGTTGTGCATGTCAACACTTTTGGGAATGACATGAAATATAACATGTCCTCAGACGTGAAAGACACAGCCTTATGCGGTAAGAAAAAGTGCATTTATGGGGATCCCATCCATTGTCCCCCCTCCTGGCACCTGCTCCACACCCCATACCCGTAAACTCTGCATCTCATGTGCTAATGTGTAATTAACTTGGTGCGAGAATCAGTGGTCAGCTGTACGCCGCTAGCTAATGTTCGAATAGCAAACTACTATGTATTAACGTTTGTCGAACTAGTTTATCTTTGGACCTCATAGCAGCTATCAATAATGCGAGCTAAAAATGTATTTAATTCAGCGACATGGTGCACTTGTCACTTTCATAGTGAAAACTTCAATGAAAGCATTCATCACTACTGTTTTTCTTTTGAGTCCCCAGCGTATCAGATGTTACAGTAAGCTGTGGCTGTTAAAGTTGTGGGAGGGGCTATTTTGGCCTACGGTGTGGGCTTACGTTGGACTGTATTTCCTTAGTTGCCCACATGACGCTTTACCAAGATGTCGAGTGTAATTCATTGGACTTTTTTCTCTCTCGCTTATTCTCCCTTTCATTGTTTCATTTGTTTGTTGCTATGTTCTGTTTGACTCGTTTAACATCATCACAAATGAAATTAAATCCGCAATACGCGACACCAAAAGACAGTGACGTCGGCCCGCCTGAAGCGTGCAGTTCGAGTGAAGCGCGCTAGAATCGCAATAGTCCCCCAAAGGCGCATTCATCAACACTATTTCCGCTACATGTTATCTATTTGAGTTCGAGTGTTCCTTTGTAGAGTACAGCGTTCTTAAATACACTTTTAATGATTACGGCTTTCAAAATCTTCTGGAATTTTTGCTGTCTCATAAAGCTGCAATGCAAGTGCTCTTTACAGGTACCTCATGAAGGTCCAATGTGTGATCTCTTATGGTCTGACCCTGATGATCGTGGAGGTTGGGGAATTTCACCTCGTGGTGCTGGTTATACTTTTGGCCAAGACATTTCTGAGACTTTCAATCATTCAAACGGACTTACTCTCATTTCCCGTGCTCATCAGCTTGTCATGGAGGTAATTCGTTTAATAATTTATTGTGATTTTCTGATTTTTCGCTAACGCTTGTATTATAAAAACAGCGTATTTCTTGTTCTAGGGCTACAACTGGTGCCACGACCGTAACGTAGTGACCGTGTTTTCCGCTCCAAACTACTGTTATCGATGCGGAAATCAAGCAGCAATGGTAGAATTGGATGATGAATTGAAGTACTCGTTTTTGCAGTTCGATCCTGCTCCTAGGCGTGGAGAACCGCACGTCACACGAAGAACGCCGGACTATTTCCTGTAGTGTTCTCGAGTGTGATTAGTCTGCGGTACATTTCTTTGTTCAACCTCAGTACTCCTTACACAGATTTGTTATCACTCAGATAACGGATGTCTCACAACTCAGAACCAATAATGTGAATATAATAAGTATCACAGATAGGATGAAGTTTTTTATCTTCCTATTGATGACAACTTGAGACATGTTAGGATTTCATTTTGATAGTTTAGCATCTGCTAACATTTCTTGCTTTCTGATCTTGTTCTTTATGTAATATGCGTGTTGTTTATGTCTCGAGTGATTATCCACGATTGTCTAAGTTATTCAGTTTATGAGAGATAAATTACTGCTGAACAAAGTTTTTGTTGTACTGGATCCTAATTCTGACATGAGAACAGCATTGTCTATTGATGAAGTGTTCTCCTGAAGTGTCTTATGGATTACGCTCATATAGATTTAGCCGTGTAGATCGGAACTATGTTAAGGCCTCCGACGGAAGGTGGGTGGCAGTACGCTCGTCATTAGGAAGCATTGGCATGAGTGCATTGCGAAACACGCATAGAGGAGAACGAGCTCAGCATGTGGGCGACGGACATACGATGATGCAGACAGCTCCCACTTTGGGCAGCGGCAATTTACACGACGTGGTACGCCTCCCTGCTGGAGAGGACATCAATGAGTGGCTTGCCGTAAACAGTAGGTCTTATGTATCGGTAGAAACTGTTCAATTACTACGATCCTGTGCTACTTGATTCGATGGCAGTTCGGTTTTTCAAACCCTTTTTTGCTTCGGTGGTATGTAGTGTAAGATGACCTGCAATCATGTTCTGTTAGTTGTAGTTATGGACCTTTTCAATCAAGTGCGCATGTTGTATGGCACGATTACTGATCAGTGTACCAACGAAAATTGTGCACAAATGACAGCAGGACCATCATTCGAGTATTTCTGGACAGAAAATGATAGAATGTAAGTGATCACATATTTTTTGGTAAACTTGCCGTTTCAGTCGTTTGCCGTTACGCTGCCTTACTACTTCATTTGATATCAGGAGTGCATATCTTTGTCGATGTTTATTAAAATGCCTAACGAAATATGATTAATGAAGGGATCAAGCATGTTCGCACTCAGAACTAATGTTCAGCATGCCTGTTTGTTTGATGAATATCCTTGTTTAAAGTCGTCAAGACAAAGTGGGTGCTGTAGAATAACAAGCTGCACATCTGACTGCAGTTGAATCATAAAATAATTTCTCGTAGCTTTGGACGGCACAGTGCATTATGGGGTATGTAGCCATGTTCAAATGTTTTGCTTGGGATGGTTTCACCTCATTCTCGTCTGTCGTCGATTTTCTTTTTGGGCTCTCCCTTCCCTAGCTCTTCTAGCAAAGAGTCACATGGAAGTGATATGAAGAGGTTTTTCTCTGCTAATTGTGTTAGGCCCCAGTTTTACCGTCGGAGCTGGAGACCTTCGCTGAATGCATTTGCCGCACCTTCGCTGAATGCATTTGCCGCGACGCGCGGAACTGGTGATGAGGTGGACCGTCCAGTCTGCTGTTTCGCTTGAGCGTTCTGTTCCGGACTAATTCCTTTTGGGTTTTCATTTACTAGCAAATTTTACAGAAAATCCAACCAATTTTTTGTACTGATTTCTTGCACTGAAACTTTGCCCATAGGAGTTATTTGGTGCAACAGTTTTTTCCTTTTTAAGCACCGTGCAGTGGCGTTGAATGACACCAGCGTCTCAAATGGGTGCCATATTTGTGATAAGCACCCCAAATAACCGTCCTGGGCGGTTTCATTGAAAATAATTTTTTTCCCAAACGCGGTACTGGGGTGAGAGCTGGATAGTGCCCAATCATGTTCCTGGAATTCTGTAATTTGCATTATCTGCGCGTGCTCCTTTACGCGACATTAGGCGCTACGGGAGGAAGGGGAGGGGACAGTGCACTGTGCTGTACATCTCCAACTGCTATTGCTAGAGTGCAGAGAAATCATAACGCTGGCCGAATAGGTTCGTATTCTGCATAGCAACGATTCTGATGAAGCAATTCGTGCTTTTTTCCATCCTATGTTAGCCTGAGCTTTGGAGAAGAAGGTCCTCTCCCCTAGACTCAGTCGAATACGCGTAAGTGGTTGTTTAGTCTAGCTGAAGCAAATTTTTCGTTATATATTAATGGACGAATAACTCAATCGTTTCCTCAGTATGTTAGCTGTATCTAGGCATAAAATGACCTTGAGAGTGCCTTTAAAGACACCGGAAGGCGGTAACTTTGGCCTACGGTAGAACAGACGTAGTGTGGACCAGTTTAAGTGGCCGCCATTGCACAAATTCGCCAATTTGACGCCTTGGCATGGTGCCAAGAGCAGATGTTTCTAATATAAGCTTGTTTTTCCCTTTTACTTTTCCTTTGTTCTTTCTTATATTGTTTCTAGATGTACTTACTTTGTTCTTTCCTTTACTGTTTCTAGATGTACTTACATAGTTTTAATGTAGTTGGGAAGGGGCACTCCACTGCACTGGGAGTCAGGTGCTAAAATTAAAGTTGGCCCGCGGCCAGTCTCCTACAGCGGACAACTCGGAAAGTCAGTGTGTTGATGCGAATGGGATGCCAAGACACAACGCAGTGTCGCGCTCTCGAATCCGGGTTTTTTTCGTCGATTATCGCTTCTAACCTTCAGTATTCGTTACAAAATGCTCATTTCCTTGCATCTTCCTCTTGTTTCTGACCCCTTCTGGTTCCTTTAAGCAGGTGCGCGACTTATGGTTTTGTCGAGTGCCCCCTCTCTCCCCATCTTCAGTGGCACCTTACCTTATTTATAACCTTATTCATTTAGAATTAATTTACAACCTCACAAAAATTGAGCGAATTCTCTCTAAACCTCACCTGTCAGTCAAGAATATGTTCAGAGTCGTGGTGACTATTACACTACCAAATACCACCATATCTCTTTCTCGATAGACGCTGTACACGCTGTACGCTGTGCTTTTGAAGAGCGAGACAAACATTATCACCTGCCACGTGTTTCAGTATTCCAGCGTCTGCTCCGGTGTACATAGACTACGTCATGACATGGATACAGGATCAACTGGACGACGAAAACGTTTTCCCATCGCAAGTTGGTGGGTACTGTTCACTTTTCGATGGAAAAACTACAGCATTTTTCAAGAGATCGCATCTTCTTCTTAGGTCGCTCGTTTCCTCGCAATTATATGGAAGTGTGTGAAGGAATAATGCGACGTCTTTTCCGAGTATATGCTCATGTTTATGCAGCACATTCTGCACGCTTCAGTGAACTGAATGCAATTCCCCACCTTAACACTTCTTTCAAACAGTTCATTCTTTTTGCACGACAGTTCCAGCTAATCCCCGCGCGGGAACTGGAACCTTTGCGCACGAAAATCGATGAGTTGATCGGAGCGTTTTGAACAAGTTCGCCTTTTCTCTTCTCTTTATGATTGTTGACCACTTATCGTTTCACTTACAAAAATTCTGCTCTCTTGTGCTCACATCTGAACGTCTATTTTGTGATTTTCGTTTTCCATTTTTTCGCTATTTCACCTTTACATTTACTCAACGTGTATCACCATTGTCGGCAATATGTTAAAGACACCGGTAGGGCTAAATCTGGCAAATTGGAGGATTACGAAAGTAGAAGTGCTCAGCAGTATAGTAGTAGAGAAGGAACGACATGAAACTGCGAAAAAACGAAGGAATAGGAACCCGAAAACGCTTCTTCTCTCTCGTCTTCCGCGTATCTAGCCGGAGTGGACTGAAGACAGGCCAGAGTCTGAACCAGCCGGCCGCGACTGTTGTCCCGCCCCTCCGCGGCGACTCCCCGGCCGCATAACTGCATAACGACATGCCGTGCTGCGGGCTCGTCATAAGACCCCAAGCCGCGTTTTTTTAATGCGATTTTCACCACATACGACCTCTTCTGAAGTAGAAGGTTCGTTTTCAGAGAACATGTACTCCCAGATCTCAGTTTCCCCTTACCTCTACTGTTGCCTTTGACGGCCCGGGAGCTGTCGATTCCCTTATGGATAACCAAACCTCTGGACGAAGAAAGATGGGATGTTATTCCTTACCAACCTTCTTGTCTTCTCATTTTCTCCCTAGAAAAGTGAGTTAGCCTGCGAAATAGGTGGGTATTGATTAATGAGAGGCTAGACTATGAGCCTCTTCCTCAGGTTAACCTCTCTGTATTCGTCAACACCGAGGGCTCCTCTGTAAATTGGGAATGACGATGAAATGAATTGGTACGAAGGAAAATAATGGGTAAGAAAGAAGGCTGTGTGATCCACAGGTTCACTATAGAACAAGGGGAGAGAAATGAACGGAACAAATGAAACCGTTTCGTAAATCATTTTAGGTCTTTAAGATTGTGAATATAAGAAAACTTGTAATCTATGTAACAGTATTTTGTGATGAAAATTGACTTCAAAATTGAAATCATCTATTTTGTTCAGCCTATTTTTGCCTTGTATGCACATATTGATTATGTTATGGAATAAAAGTTCACATGCATAGATAAATGATTGTATGTTTGTAAATCAATTATAGAGTGCATTATACAGGCAGATTTTGCTTCCACTGTAGAAACAATTCTAGGATCACCGATTAGATCGCTTCCAGCCGAATGGAGGGAGTTGGTGCGCAAATGATTGGAAATGCAGAAACTTACACTGTGACCATTGCACTTCGAATGGTTTTCCGAGAATTTATTTACATTTTTCCAGAAGCCCATATAATGTTCATTTCAATTGTTTGATGTGTGTATCCATATTACCGTAGCTAAGTCTGAGTTTGAAATGAGGAAAAATGCTAAGATGGTCATGGATGGTGGTGTCAGACGGGTACGTATTGTAGACGTCATCTGCTGTTTTTGTTTCCTAAATTCACTACTAGTATTGCATATTATGTATGGTAAGTAGGTCCCATTAGAAAGAAGTCGAACAGCTTTAAGAACTGGTGATCGTTCCTGTTCAATTAACACCGAGGCAGCCACCGCGAAAAGGTCAAAAAGTAATAATTTACGCTGAAACGTCGCCTAAAATGGCTAATTGGGGTGCTGATTGCGAACATGTCATCCTGGCGCAGCAACTATTTCTCAACAAAATCGCTAAAACCTGGCCTAGAAGGGTTATTTCGAGTCTGATAGCGAATATGGCATCCGTTTAAGGTTCTGGCGTCGTTTAGTGCCATCGCAGGGGTGCGGGGTGTACGCCATTAGGACAAAAAATTCGCGTGGCCGGGTTTGCGCGCGATGTGATGGTACGAGCCATAGGCGCCGTGTTGAGTCCTGAAGCGACTACACCAAGAATGAGACGTAGAGCACAGGCGGATTTTCTGTCCTAATGGCATACACCCCAGGGGTGCTAGTACAGTAGGGACACCATACTACTCCAGTGTTTTTGTTTACAGTCCATTTCGGAATGCTTTAAACCGACTTGGGTGAAAGTGTATCAAACTCTCTCACCCCGCCACGCACTCTTCTCGCCACTCAGGCCACGCCCTATCTAGCGCTGTGAAATGGACTCTACCCTTAAAGACACCGTAAGGGAGTAATTTTGGCTTACGGTAGAACAGACGTAGTGTGGACGAGTTCAAGTGGCCGCCATTGCACAAATTCGCCAATTTGACGCCTTGGCATGGTGCCAAGAGATGTTTCCATTATAAAGTTGTTCATTCCTTTTACCTTCTCCTTTGTTCTTTCTTATATTGTTTCTAGATGTACTTACATGAATGTTAATGTAGTTGGGAATGGCCACTCCACTGCGCTGGGAGTCAGGTGCTACAACTAAAGTTGGCCCGCGGCCGTCTCCTACAGCGGACAACTCGGAACGCCAGTGCGATGATGCGAATGAGGCGCGAATACACACCGCAGCGATGCACTTTTGAATTCGGGTTTTTTCACCGATTATCGCTTCTAACCTTCTGCGTTCGTTACGAAATGCTCATTTCTTTGTATGTTTCTCTTGTTTCGGACCCCCTTCTGGTTCCTTTAAGAAGGAATGGAATTATGCTAAAGCCGTTGAGTGGGGGAGGGGAAGCCATTCATCGTCGCGCTGTCGTCTCTCACTCGAAACCGCTCTACAAATCATCTGTTTGTACACTTAAATGTATATTTTTATACAAACTTTAATTGTGCGAGGGGCTTAAAGGTTAGGGGCTTTTCCGCTCCCGCTAAAACCAAGGCTCAGGCTAAAATCCTAGGCAAAAGTAGGGCCGTATGCCGAGCACAGTGAAATGCCCGCCCGCTCTCAACTACATTAGCTTCGGGAATCTCTTCCTTTCCATTGAGACTGAGGTGAGTGTGCAAATGGAGAATTGTGGGACAGTATGAGGTGTAAACGACAATGACGCTTCTCACAATCAGCTCGCTCCCTTTCACTACTTTAGCACCAGTACAGCACAAATGAGCAAGATTGTCGTAATCTTGGGCCAAACGGTCTCCGCACTGTGTAATTCGTCTAGCGTTTTGAGGATTCCTAAGTGACAAAAAGAAATTGATGCGAAAAAAGTTGTTGCTGCTGAAGTTAGGGGGGTCACTCGACAAAAGCATAAGTCGCGCCCAATTTCTGCTTATAGGCACTCTCTTATGACTAGATACAGCTAACTAACTAAGGAAACGATCAAATTTATTACGAGAAATTCGCTTCGATTAGACTGAACAACCATTACGCGTACTTGCCCAGCCTAGAGAAAGGATCTCCCTCCCCCAAGGCGTATGCTGTCACACGATAGAAAAAACACGAATTCGCTTCTTCAAAATCGTTGCTTTGCAAAGCTCGAACCCGTATTACCCCCCCCCTTCCCCTATAACACCCCTATTGCCCCAAATTGGTGCCAGCGCGAAAACGGATGTCATATTCGTGATCAGCACCCCAATTAACCTCTGTGGACAAAGTTTCAGCGGAAATTATTTTTCAACTCGCGGTATGTGGCTATCGATAGTTGAATAATGCCAGCTGATTCTTGTTGGGATCCTTTACGAGTCTTTTCCCAACCTTAGAATATTCGAGTATGGCTTCTTTAATTCATTGGGTTCATTGATGGGTTGGATATTGCCATTGCAGTTGTTGCGGGTCAACTCAAGTCGGGGGGTGGGGGGGAGACGCAACTTTGCATCGACGTTTCACCCACGTCAAAGCTTCTTTCCTTCCCTAGGCTTAGGCTAAAGCAGATGAGACCTATGCTTTGACATATGCTTTTTTTATGTAGAAGAAGGAAATATCAATTTTAGCCTAAGCCTGGGGAGGGAAAGGAGTTTCGACGTCGACGCAAAATTGCGTCTCCCCCCCCCTCGACTTGATTTGACCGGGAGACGGTCGTTTGGCGCGGCCCCTTGGAGCTAATTTGCCGATGGGGCACTGCCAAAGCTCCACCCCTAAAAAGGCTTAGGTAAATCTGGGAGAGTCCAGACGGCCCATGCGCCCCATTGGCAAATTATCTGCAAGGGCCGCGCCAAACGACATACACCCGATTTGACCCGTTGTTGCTGTTCAACCTTGATTTCTAAGCTTAAGCATGAAGCAGAGGAGACAGTGAAAAAACTAACCACCCAACACCAGGCATTGCATAAACGCAAAAGAAACACCAAAAGCATGAATTAGGTAGTGGGAATGGACGTCGGTGAAGCGAGGTGGGTCTCGCGCAGAAGACCTTGCAATTCACTTCGGAGCGACGGCATTTTGCACCAATGACATGGAACTTGGGTGATTGCCAGATCGTACGCTAGAACACATCGCCTGGAACCACGTCAGGACAAGGACTTCCCTTGACTTTCACTTAGTTTCATATAGTTTCATTCATCTTTACATTTTCCGCATTTAATTGAGTCTTAGGATGAAATATCTCTGTTCTTTTTGTTACCAAGACGTTTTCTGTATCTGTTCATTTTTTTTCTATTTTTCAGGTAGGTGATGTTTGCACCACCGTTTCCTCCAAGTGGAGGTGCACCACAAGGACAACCAGGCGTCCCATTTCCACCACAAAATATGAACCCGCCAAATGGTCCTCCTCAATCGTGTTCGTTTTCTTAAATGTGGTTGCTCTTATTTGAGAATGCTTTACTAAATGCTGTGTTTCAGCTCAGTTTGGGGGCTATCCGAAGCCATCATTCGATCCATCTCAGGGATATAACAATACTTCGCAAGCAGGAAACATGGCGAACCACACACAACCTTCTCACCCTCAGGCGAATCCGTTTCCTCCTGGACCTACTTCCGCAGCACTGTCTCAACAACATCCTGGTGGACCTCCGACTATGAATGGTATTCCTGGAACAGGACAGCCTCCTCATTCTCAGCAAAATCATCAGCCTCCAACGAATGGCTTTGCACCACCTGCAGGTGCTAATCTTCAAGGTCCACATCAAGCTGCTTCTGCAAATGGACCTGTACCACAGACATCAGCACAATCTCGTCCTGCTCCTTTTCCTTCACAGCCAATGCAGTCATTTCCTAGCACGAATCAAACTTCACAGCAGCCTCATGGCTTAAGTGCGCAGCAGAGTCACTCGAACGCCGGTTATCCACAGACAAGTCCATTCCAAGCTCCACCACCACCACAGCAACAATCAACAGGTGGTCAGACAGTTCCTGCTGGAGGCCCCTCTCCACCTTATATGGGTGGCCATGGTGCAGCAGGCTTTCCAGGTGCTGCTGGAGGAACGGTGCCACCACAGAATGCTGTATTTGCTGCAACAGGTCCAGGTTTGTACTGCGCCCGTCACTGTAACTACTTACCACATTGTACATGGTGTTTACAGGTATGAGCCAACAACCTCAGTATGGAAGTGGCCCTCCAAGTATGCCTGGAGGTGGTCCTTTTGGCTCCTCGGGAGCTGCTCCTCGTGGGACACAGGGAGTACCTGGAGCCGGTCCTTCTTTCATGCCAGGTAGTGGGCCTGGTATGCCCAGTGCTGGTCCACCGGGTATGCCTAGTGGTGGTCGTACTAGCGCGCCAGGTGCTGGACCTCCTGGTATGCCTGGCATGCCTCATACTAGTCCTCCTGGTATACCAAGTGCTGGTCCTACTGGTATGCCTGGTGCTGGGCCTCCTGGTATGCCTGGTGCTGGTCCTCTTTGTATGCCGGGTGCTGGACCTCCTGGTATGCCTGGTATGCCTGGTGCTGGTCCTCCTGGTATGCCCGGTTCTGGTCCACCTGGTATGCTTGGTGCTGGTCCTCCTGGAATGCTTGGTGCTGGTCCTCCTGGTATGCCTGGTGCAGGTCCACCTGGTATGCCAGGATTTCCTCAAGGACCTGGCATGCCACCTGGTGGTCCATCCATGCGACCTGGTCAACCGCAACCTCAACCACAACAGCGTCTTGATCCAAACATGATGCCTAGTGCGGTGAGCACATCACCTAATCATTCTCCTCCTTGCAATAACTCTTTAAGCTGAAATTTAGGTCGAAGTCATGGAGATAGACTCAGCGCAAGCTGGACAATTTCCAACAGGTCTGTGCTGAGGGAATAACGTTTGTTTTATATTTCTACTCGTTCTTTGAAAGTATTACAGGGTATCCACATGCGAATCCTCCTCCTCTGGTGTCTACAGACTTTTATTCTGTCGATCAAGGTTGTAATACTCAGCATTTGACCCGATTTTCAATTTTGACTTCTGGAATTTTTTCACCTCACTATTGATCAGCAGAGTTTTCTTCTATGTATGGCTTTTGTAATGCTCAGGAAATTGCTCTCCAAGACTGATGCGATCCACCATGTACATGGCTCCCGCCTCAAACGATTTACTTAAGACTTCGCAGATTCCGTTCGCTGTGGCTTGTTCTCCGTTTGCAACCCTTCATCCGCAGGAGGTGAGCGGTATTTATTTGTTGTGGTAAGGTGTTTCTTAAGTTCTTTATTTCAAGCGTCCTGCTCCCATAATCGATCTTGGACCCGGTGGACCTGTTCGATGTCAGCGTTGTAAGGCGTATATGTGCCCTTTCATGGAATTTCAAGATGGTGGTCGTCGCTTCCGCTGTCCATTTTGTCATGCTTCTACTCCAGGTGAGCTCCATATTATAGCAATTTTAGCTACTTTCTATTTTATGGACTTCTTTTGATTTCGCGTGAGCTAGAAAAGTTTCAGGATTGTGTCAGATTGAGCTTCTTGCTTTATTATTGGTTTTAACATATAATTGTTCTAGTCAGTATTCTTAATCTGTTGTTAGCTACATTTTCTTCCAATCACTCTAGAACCTATCGATCCCGTCCTTTACCATGCTACTCCTCAATGTACGAACCTACACCTAGCCGTCGTGGCCATGTAGTCTATTCAAACATGCTGCATTCATTTTAAAAGATTTTGAAGCTTTCAGAGAAGAGCAGATATCGTAGCGGTATGGAGCTCACCTGACCATCATTTAATCTGGGCCTCACGTGCCATCACGTTTTATCCTGGAGCAAATGTAACTTACAGAAAGTATTGCTGTATCAGTTCTTGATTATTCGTCGATTCAGTTCTCTACAAATATGTTGAATTTCTTGACCAGTTGTTTTTTTTTTTGTTTTTTGAAAGATAGTTGATGACTTCCCTTTTGTTCTCAGTTAGTTTCTGCACCTTGCGCTCCTTTGGTTTCATCTTATTGGAAGAAGGGCATAGTTATACAATGTTTTCAATATATCATATTAGGTTGTCCCAAAAGTCTTGTAGGATTTTGCCAAAAAAATCAATAACACTTGTTTACTTCGAGGGAGGTCTAGGCGGTTCAAGAATATGGTAGAAGGTTCTCTAAGCTTCCTAACAAAATATATATTGACCCACCAGTTTCCGTGAAGAGAGCTATAGTGCCCGTAGTCGATACCCACCCAAAACGCGGTGTTACCTACTATTTGTGGTCTTGGGGCAGCAAAGCGGCGGAAGCTTGCGACTCCATCAACGCTGCATTGGGCAAGGTATGTGTGAGCTACGAGACCATGCGCCGCTGGTTCATCAGCTTCAGCAACGGCGAGATTGACATGGAAGACAAACCACGCTCAGGACTGTGCTACTGCTGGGATGCGGGAGGACTGCTTTTCCACGAGGTGCTGGTGCAATGCTAGACAGACCGCTATCGCTTACACCTGCCAGCTCCAGCAGCTCGCTGTCGCTGCTCGAGAAAAGCGCCGGAGAAGGTCTGCGGTCACCCTCCTATGGACGACACCAGCTCTCGCGAAAATTTGCGAAAAGTACCCAAGCCAAGCTACACGAGCTCGGCTGGGATGTCCTACCCCACCTGCCATACTCTCCAGACATTGCCCCATCTGACTATCACCTTACCCATCCTCTTGGATCCTTCCTGGCCAAGGGAAAATTCGTTGATAAGACCTGCTTGCAAAGGCGATCACTAACTTCTTCGACTCTCAGAACCCAGAGTTCTGGGAGGAGGGAATCAACGATTTTCCTACGAGGTGGCTGAGTGTTGTCGATAGCAATGGTAAATACGTTGTTGCCTAACTGTTGTTTGTTGGAAGGAAAAATAATAAAAGTGATGATCGAAAAAAATCCTACAAGACTTTTGGGACAACCTAATACATAGCACCCAATGAATCATGTCACTGGCATGATTTGCTCTCCTATACTTTTTTCTAAAGTCCTGTTTTGCTAAATTCAAGAAGTTAGGAGGTGACACCTCTATGTCGATCAGACACCATTCGGAATTAGGCGAAAAATATGCCGCCATTCAAAATTAGAAACAGGTGATGACCATCATCTATATGTCTGCCCATAGATCTTGTCTGGAAACCACTGCTCAATCTAATGCCTACGTACCTCAACCAGTGATCTTTGTGGCATCCTATTTACAGAGCGTTCTATTGATTGCCTACCGTGAGCATTTCGTTGATCGCTTTCCGTCGGCTGTTCATCGATGCCGTCGAAGTGATTTCAAGTAGTTCCGACTCGTAATGTTTTGAGCTTGTTTATAATGAAATCTAGCGGGCGAAGCCAGCGTGGGGGCTCGGCGCCCCAGCCCCAGAAGATGTGACAGACAGAGAAACATACACACCAAACTTCTGGTTCATATATAGGATGGATATAGGGTTTACCTTGACCGTCGTGTTGCCACATCATGTGCTTCTACCCCTTCAATCCTGTGCTGTCGAAAGGATGAAAACAAATATAAAAAAATCACCGTATCCATCCCTAAGGCATTGACCAGTCAAGTGAGAAATAGAAAGAAGAAGGAAGGAATGTTAGCATAAAAGATAACAGGAATGAATTTTCTGCTAGAAAAGGGGTAGTGTTCCTGCAATTAGTGTCTAAAGTAGATCGACGTGATCCATTGTAAATCAAAACCTCTTCATATTTAGTGGAAGACGTCTACTTCGCTCATCTTGACCACACTGGTCGTCGAACAGACATTGACCATCGTCCAGAGTTGTTCCTAGGAGCTTATGAGTTCATTGCCACAAAGCAGTATTGCAAGGCAAGGTTTTTCATTTCTTTGTGAATACGTCGTGCATCAATCAGTCGTGCAGTCAAGCATAGTTGCTACAGATTTTTGCGTTACATGCTTGACTGTAGCGGTTTAATTACTTTTCACTTGTTTTGTTTCACAGAACTGTTGTTCAGAACGGCCTGCCGCCCAAAGAACCAGCATTTATTTTTATGATTGATGTTTCCTACAATGCAATACAAAACGGAATGCTCCATGTTGCTTGTGCAAACCTTGAGAGAATTCTGCACCACTTGCCTAAGTAAGTAATGGATACTCCAACGTAATTTTGGTGATATCGTAATGAGGCATATTATATGAAGTTGCATCTCTAAAGATGTCCGAGGAATCTCTGTAGGGTCACCCTGCACACTAAAACGTATGCTATTGCCTGAGCCATAGTGGGGTAAGGAAGGGGTTCCTTTCCTCTTTTAAGCTCAGGCAAAAATAGCGTCCACTTTGCGATGCACGCATCCTCCTGATTGCGATAGCATCGTATTTTTGCTGTTGTACCCCAAAATCTTTTCATAGATTTTTCTTTGCAGAGAACTTGGTGCTTCTGAATCGGTTGTACATGTGGGACTCGCTACATTTGATCAAGTAGTACATTTCTTTGACTTATCTGCTGCTCAGCCTTCAATAATGGTTGTAGGTTCGTATCATACAAGTGATTCTTGTGTATTAGATTTGATGGTGTATAATTTTGAAATTCAGGGGATGTTGACGATATGTTTGTTCCCATTGTTGATGGCCTACTCATGCCGTATTCGCAGGCAGTGCACGCTATTCGAGCAGCTCTTGCAGAAATACCTCGTTTATTTTCATCATCTAAAATAACAGAGACAATCCTAGGGCCTGTCGTACAGGCAGGACTGGATGCGCTTCAGGTTCGTGTGATAACAACTTTTAGCTTTGTTTGCGGCGATACTGTGAAACATTGCGATGGCGTCATGGCCATTTCTCACTTTCCTAACGTTCCCTGACGCCTGTTTTCTGGCAGCATGAGATACATTTCTAATGCTTGCGTTATGTATTGTTCGCTGAACTGCAGCACAGGATCCCAAGTTTCATATGCGATGAAAAAGCAAAAGTAAATGTGTTCAGTGTGCTGATCGCGCTGGTAAATTGATGATCTTCTCAACTTCACTGCCTACTGTGGAAGCTCCAGGGAAGCTGAAAACAAGGAATGAAAGGAATCTACTAGGCACCGACAAAGAAAAGGTATTTCATTCCACTTATCACATCCGGAGTGGCGTGCAAGTGTTGTGACCAGTGTTCCAAGAGGTCAGCTCACCAGCGTTGTGTGGCGGGCAATTCAATTTAGGAATGACGAAATTTACATTTTATGGGACTAAAACTTCATGTTACGGACTGTTGGTCTGCTTCAGTTTCAAATTGTTTATGACAGATGTCATTACTAAACTGTTTATATCATATACACCAAACTTTATAACATATTCAGTTCCACGAGTATCAATCTTTATTCTTTGCCCTCGATCTTCGACATAAGTAGTTCAACTACGAAGCTGACATCTTGAAATCAACAGCAAGTCAATCGTCTCATGAGGCAAATCCACCCTTGGGTGACCTGACCCACACTAATCACCGAAACACTTGCCACACACCCCGCATAGACCGCACATCACCCAGCATATGTTCTGATAAAGACACATATTGTCTATTCAAGGAGCACAATATGTAGGTTGATTCATGTTGACGTACATTGAGATTTGAGCCTGCCTTGTGAACGTGCAAAACCGGCCAGAACTTTCCTCACAACCCAATAGAAGGATAAGCAGTGCTGAGCACTAGGAAATGGGTGGATATCCTGTAGAACTAACCTGGTCCTCTTCTAGGTTATCATTCCATGACCACGATAGGCCGCCGTCGCATTTCTGCGATTTTGCGCTGTCGCGGCTCCGCACGAGAAGTTGCGGCATTCACAATCCTAAGGTCGTAGTATCGCGCGTGAAAGTGCGAGCCGCAGAATCGCCAAAAACGCGGATTCGCGAAGTGTTTTCGCCACTCTCTGGACACATTCAGTTCACTTTAGGCCGCCGTCACCTCTGCGATTTTGGATCACATTCAGTTCACTTGAGGCCGCCGTCAGACCCTCCGATTTTGCGGGTTCGCGGCTCCGCACGCAAAGTTGTGGCATCACACAGTTTCAAGGTCGTAGTATCACGTGCGAAAGTGCGACGTCGCAAGATCGCAGAATCGCAAAATCGCAAAGTCTGACGGCGGGCTATAAGACATGAGCCCTTTTAGTGTAGAGCACGAAGGGAATCCGAAATGGTATGTAATAGACTAGTTACAAATTTGGAGGCGAGTTTCATTTTTTTTTTCAGAAAAGGAAAGTGAGGTTTTCTTCAACTTTTCTCAAAGCCTGAGAGATCTTATCATCGGAGATCAAGCAAATGTGTTTTCCGATTGCAGACTGCTCTTACACCTCAAGGGGAATTCTACACGAAACTTGGAGAACAATGTGTCAAGGCGGGTGTGACCGTGGATCTTTTCCTTTTCCCAAATTCGTTCATGGACGTGGCTTCTATTGCCCAGCTCTCGGCCGTAACTGGTGGAAACGTCTACAAATATCAGTACTTTGTGGTATATCACATTTCTATTGGACTCTTATTTGAATAAAAATAATCTGCTAATATCGTTTAGGCTGACAAAGATGCTCCCCGATTCCTAGCTGACCTCAAACATAACGTTTCTCGTCAAATAGCCTTTGACTGCATGGCGAGGGTTCGATCGAGTGCAGGTAATAGCATGCTCTTAATTTTGGAAATGTAAAATCATTTCACCCACTGGACGTCTATTGCTTTGTCAAGGCATTCGCCCGGTTCTCTTCCAAGGCTCTTTCTTCATGGAAAATACGACGGATTTGGAAATGGCTTCAATAGATGAGGATAAGGTGAACAACATTTCCAATTATTTGTATTCGAATGTAATATGATTGTGACTCCCATTACGTTCTAATGGCTCGAAAATTCCTGAAATGATTACAATGAACCCAAGTCTGCTAGATCGATGTCAGACTTTCGATTTGCTACGCTTTGATTTTGAGATTCAGCAGTTTTGCAATATTGCGATTTCACATGTTGCCTGGAAGGGAAGGACAGCTGCTTTGGTCAATCTCTGAAAGTGTTTTCGTAGCAAAACTAGAATACTTGCTTCTGTTACCTACATGTGCGTACTTGGCTTCTAAAATTTATTTCAGACTTTCTTCGCAGAGCTGAAGCACGATGATAAGCTTTCCGACCAGAATGCCATTATACAGGTGTGTTCACTTTACCCTTTTTGCTCGGACTTTCCATTCAAAGCAATGCAATGACAAAAAAAAAGTTTGTCAAAGTCATGCAACTTCGTTCTTCGAATGTTTTTTTAATATGGCATTAATTTAAAGTTTTACCAAATACCTGAAAAATGTGGATGGCTTAGATTACTACTAAGGATTCCCACTACAAAAATTTGAAAGCTCGTGTAGCAATGCTTTACATCTAAGCAGTGTGTTGATCTTTCTAAAAATTCACATGGAAAGCCTGTGTAGCAGTGGTAGCAGTGAAATCTATGTTGTTTAAAAGGCACACTTCAGGATTGTTGTAGTCTTGCAGTATCTTTCGTGGTCGGATAGATCGACCCAAGCCACGTAAGCTGTACCTTTACCTAAGCGTGAGTGTGAGTTCGCAGCGTGGAGAGCCAAAGAAGATAGCGCGACTCACCATGAAGCTCAGGCCCGCCCATTCTAGACGTGATTGCTGGCAATGACATCAGCAACGGCGGCAAGAGCGTGGCAAATGAGGCCTGCGATAAGATGAGATGAAGAAAAAATTCGTATAGTGAAGGAAGAGTTGATGAGGGGAAAAAGGTGATATCTCACGATTCCCCATGATACCACCCAACGGAAGCTGACTCAATGGCTCACTTTCACGCGGTAATCTCGTACAAGTCCAGATGACAAGAGGCCTTATTTTCGTCATTTTGTGGGGCCTGTTCAAATTTTTCTTTGTCGGCTATTCCACATGTTTTCCGCTTCCACAATTCAGCGCTTTAACCCATTCAAGGTAATCCTGGAATATGCCTTTGATAAGAAATTTAAGCAGCGTTGTTGTTTCCTATCTCGCGTCGGTGCATAACACTTGTGACTCGGCTCTTCTTTCACAACGTTTCTACTCCAAAACTCTCAGATATATACAGGCAGTACGGTTATCATTATCTTCTACCCGTTACTTCCATTGCTTAGGTAGCTGCTCTGTCTCGTCCAAGTTAACAAGCTGCAATTTGAGAACCCATGGACACTCAGTTCGTGTAGATAATCAATCCAGCTCAATTGAGCTAGATAACTAAACTTCTTACTCCTTATGTAATTCAGGGTCTTGATTAAGTAGCGTTGGAAACACCCTAGGATAGGAGGATACGTAGAGAAAGCGGAACTTCAGAGCTCAGCTCCTTCTTGTCCCCCCTCCTCCTCCTTTAGGCCGCGTTCATACTTTGCGCACAGATGGCGACAGCGTTCAGCGACGCCGTCAAAGCCTTGTGCCCACCTTACCAGTGGAGCGCGGGGTGTGTTGCAAGTGTTCCGATTCTAGAGGTCGGCACCGAACTGGGTCACCGCCCTTCGCGAATTGTCCGAATGGTGGCGTGTCCTGCCGTTTGGGCTCTCCCAGATTTGCCTAAGCCTTTTTAGGGGAGAAGCTTTGGCAGCGTTTCTTACCTGTCTTTACCTGATTGCAATCCGCCGCGCAACCTGACCTGACCTCACGCACCCATGGAGCGCGTGACCAGGGTGCCGCCGTGGTCGGCGGGTGGTACATGACTTTGACACCGCCGCCGGTGCTGGCATCGGTGTGCAAAGTATGAACGCGGCCCTATTTTTGTAGCATACATGGCCATGTGCTGGTTTACGATGCCATGTTGGAGACATATCAGCCGGATTTCGGAAAACGGTAAGGCCGCGGTCGTACTTTGCGATGCCGGCGGCAGGGCGTGGTTGCGTATATGTGCGTCTCCTTCCACGCCACCCTGCCTCGTTGCCTGCGTCATCTCTGCACCTCCCTCGTGCCACTCTCCCTCGCTGCCTGTGAACGCAGCAACGCCCTGCCTGCGGTGAGTATGGCCGCGGACTAAAGGCCAGATTCAGCTGTTTTCTGACGATGTCTGGCGCAAACCGTAGTCGTTTTGACTGATACAACTCTGATTGCGGCATTACTAAGAAAATATGGAGCAAATAGATCTGACCTGAAATCCAGCTACCGTTTCACATAGAGACGATTTTCCACTACTCTGCCTGTACAGTACCTTCTTACCTTCTTATTGTTAACGGAGAGTACCGAGCTTCAATCAAGATATGCTGCAGATCTTTTGCCAATCTAGGACGCTCAACAAAATTTCCTAACACTCACACTGCTGTCTTGTCTGACTCATTGGGTTGGTAGGGCACCCAAGTAGCTCACAGCTTCTAGGGCTATGACAACTTAGTAGTCTCACAATCGTCGTATGAGTAGAATAAGTTCGCTCTTACGTTTAGCATGATCGCTTTCGGATGCTTTCAAACCGTAGAATGATATATGGCATCAGTAGTGAGTGCAGCATGAATAATAGCAGCTGATCCGCCAGCGAGGGATCCTGCAGATACTTGAGTATGCTCTGACTCAGTGTGGTAATTACAACTTGCTAGAACTCGAGAAGAGTGGAACCACACAAAAATTGGGAATTATCGCAAAACTTATGCACCAGCCTTTTGTTTACCATACCTGTTTTTATCTTTGCATTTTTTACCTGCTCTCTGTTCACATGGCCGGGTAGATGAGACTTAATGCTCTAAAAACGTTCTAATTTCACTAGCGTATTTTGTTAAGTACTTCAGTGTGCTATTCTTTTCACATCGGTTAGTGGACAGCGACGCCTCCGCATCCTAAATCTATGTCTTCCCGTTTCTTCTGACTACAACCAGCTCTACCGAGTAGCTGATCAGGGAGCGCTCGTCTCATACCTGCTCAAAAATGGTAATAGAACCATTCTTTTGCGAACGAGATGAAATTTTGTTCCTATCGTTCCAGCGGTGCAAATAAATCGCGAGAAGGGTCAAAAGGAGATGAAAGATCAAATTTTCCAACGATGTGCACAAATCCTCGCAACGTACAGGTATTTTTCTGATTGTTTCTTATACTCTGATTTTTTGCAAGCCTTGGAAAAGTTTCAGGGAAAAGGTGAGTGAATCCGCGCCTCTTGGACAGTTGATATTGCCTGAGACCCTGAAGCTGTTACCTCTCTTTGTAAACTCTATTGTCAAGAACGATGCTATCAATGGAGGTGATTTTTGAGTTCCTTTTAAATTTGTTATTTGCCATTTTCATTGCAGTGATTGATTCTCGTTTTTTTTTCTACTTGAGCTCTCAAACTGTTTTAGGCAGTGAAATGACTGTTGATGATAAGGTTTGGATGATTGAAGTGATTCGTGGAATGCGGATAGATCATACAATGCTTTTGCTGTATCCAAAGTAACCGCACTTATTGAAATTTCTTTTAGCTATGCTAATCCGGTGTAATTATTGAATTTTCAGGATAGCACCTGTTGACCACTTGGAACTGCAGGATCCTCAAGAGATTACGGCCATCGTTAGCAGTGTGAGGGCGAGCTATGATAATCTTTCTAACACAAGGGTAATATATTTCGTAAACAATATTCATATAAAGCTAGGCTTAGTTACTACGTATTTTTTGCAGGCATATCTGATCGATAATGGCATTGTACTTTTCCTTTGGATTGGTCTAGGTATTGCTGAGTCTTGGGTCCAGGATATATTCGGAGTTAACAACGTCACCATGCTTGATACAGAGAATGTAAATGTTCGACAACTTACGGAATTTGTAAAGTTATGAAGTCGCAAGGTTATAAACTCGTCGTTCAGGCTCAGATTCCTGAAAAGGATAACCCGCGTTCCAGAGGTCTTCGCCGAGCAGTTGAACTAATCCAAGAGGTAGCTGCTGATATTCATATGTGAATAAGGAGAGATATTCGCATTTATGCAATGTGTCTTATTCTAGTGCGGGCCACGGAAAAGGAAGCTATTCGTCATTCGGGAAAAGGATGCTTTAGAGCCATGGATGAAAAAATTCCTTGTAGAAGTGAGTGTTCAATCACAGATCAAACATTTTAGAAATGGGCTGTTCATTCATGTTCAAATTACTCGTTTTAGGATCGCTCGGGACCGAATGTTATGTCTTACGTAGACTTCTTGTGCTACATCCATCGTGAAATTAGAAACATACTCGCTTGATTGGATTGTTACGCTCAGTAACATTATCTGCCAATTCGATTGTGATGCACATTGTTTACTATTGTTAATACGTTGTCTGTTCTCTCCGTTTTATTTATTTATTTACTCTTTTTCTGGCATGTCTTTTCCTCTATAGTGTGATAAGCACGGTCCATCCATAGTTAATAAGATTCTTGTGATTTTCTTGAAAATATTCTTATATGCGTGTAATAATTTCTTTTCTGTACGTGTTACTCGGAAATGCTAGCGCAAAATTTCTAATATATATAGTATTTGTTACATTTTGGGCCGTGGCTACTATTTTAAATCAGCTACAAAGACCTGATAAGTTCATTTTCACTATTCGCGTGATTGAAATTCAATTGCAGAGCTATGGGAGAGGTGGGTTTTTCGAAATTTTCTTAGAGGTTATTTTATTTGAGAGTAGAAACATCGTTTTTTGAGCCTGTGGTGCATTGATTTGTTTGATGATAAAATATAGTTTATACTGATGTGGTTCTGATTTTTTTCCTCGGTTTAGTGATAGCCATGTTACCTTTTTTCCCTTTACCAGTGGGTACGCAAAGGAAAGGAACTCAGTCAGGAATTGTCTCTGATGAAGTTAATAGAGCCTTTCATTTTTTATGCTTCTCGTTTGTTTAGAAACGTATTTTGCGAAAGGGTTTGCCACTACTTATCGATGTTTGAACATAGCGTAGCTTTGTCTTTCTTTATCTTCAAGGAAAAAGCGGTTAGGCTCTTGAGATTAGTTAGGCGGCCGTTGTTCTCAGTATTCCAAAGAGACTGGTCATTTTTTTGGTCATGGTCTGTCTGACCTATTCGATACGCTTAGGCCGTCGTCAGTTTGCTATATTGCAATTTTGCGATTCTATGAGCGAATTGGGAAGAGAGAGACTGATCTAGTGAGGACTTCAACATTTCCTGCATGAGAGTGGATTCGAACCATTGGGATCCCGGGAGAGCTGTACACGAATGGAACCCCGACCGCAACAGAAACAATAGCATTTCGTTCCAGATCTAGTTCGAGGAGACAAGTTCGAATTACAATCCTTTTCCTTTCAATAACTTTCTGAACGCCCCGCCCAACCGTCTACAATGTGTCGTAATGTCGAACAGTGTCCAGATGCACTCAAAATACAGGGGGTGCCAAAAAAAAGTAATTTTTGTCCTCCACTTTCAACCTTACATTAGCCGAACTTCGGCGAATTCTGACCAGGTATTTTCATCCCTAAAGAAAAGAGCAGACCTCACTCTATCACTGTTCTCCGTTACAGCCTACTGCAAAAGCAGGAACGGTTGCTTGTTCCGGGTGAACGAGATGTGTCACCCCAGCTGGGCAAAATTCGAAACTTCGTCGTCCTCGTTCACAACCTTGCTAGGTCCGTTGACTCTGGGTACCTGAGGGGATTCATACTGGGTGGTGTTATAGAATGTTCCGTTTTTTCCGGGTTTCCAACGCCCATCGTTTTCAAGAGCCAGAACGTGCCATTACCACTGAAACCCTTCCAGAGACATGTAAAATGATACTTCGGATCATAGCAGCCTTGTCCAAGCAGCAGGGCTCTGTGACTTCCATAATCCTAAGGGCCAATCCTTAGGAAGCTTCCCACAAAAGAGCACGGAACCTGGCTCCACTGTTTTAAGGGGAGCTTGATACCGTGGGTGCTCTGAAGCCCGACTGCGCCGCTTGAAGGCTCCATACTTTTCTGAAAGTGAAAGTAGTGAGTCTCAGCGTTCCTGCTTTTAGAGGAACATTTTGAGAATATTTTGCTCCAATACTTTTATCTCTTTCGTTTCCCTAAGTCTTGTATAATAGGCGGATGTGGGCCGTGAGCAAAACTACTTTTTTTTTGGCACCCCCACCTTGGCTATAGCAAAACCCGCTTGTGCGGTTCCTTTTGAACGAAGCTCGGCTTTCAAACTCGATTTGTCCTTAACACGGAATACATCTGGTGTTTTTGTCATCTCGTCACGGTGAATTTCGTCAGGGTGATCGGGGGTGGTTTGAGGCGTTTCTATTCGCGTACACAATAAGTGGGTGAAGCGATCTCCCAGCAGCCGGAACTTTCTTAGAGTCCATCAGCGAGCTTGGTCACGAAATCGCTCCAGACACTTTTAGACTCACTTGGCCATATTGTGGACACTGGGGCGGGAGTTAGCAGCAAGTTTTGGAAGGGGGCAGGATCCGTGCATGAATAAGACCTCTGTTCCGTTCCAGCACAATAGAATTTCGTTTCAGGCCCAGTCCGAGTAGACCATGTTCGAGTTTTAGTCGTACCTATAAGAGTCGAATTTGGTCCTCTCGCAATGGGCCTCTGACGAAATTTTCATGTCCTTGAGCGGAACAAGGGTCTTATTCTGTACAGATCCCTCTTGTACCAAGTTCGAATCCGCTCTCATGCAGCAAGGAATTTGTGAGCCCTCACCCTTAATCAGTACCTACCGTCCAATATCGCAAAGTCTGACGGCGCTCGTTTAGTCTCGTTTTACTCTAGTTTCTCATATCTTAACTTTTTTGGTCAAGTCTTCTCTGTGGGGCTTTAGATGGTGCTGTACATCACGTTGGAAAAATTGAAGTGCTCTGCTTGGTCTTGCTACGTGTGATGCAAGCATTGTTCAAGGTTCGCGTCAGACGGAAAGGAAAATGAAAGATCAAGCGATCGGAGAAAAGGATAGGATACGTATTGATTGAGTAGATATGCTTCCTAAGCTCTGTTGTGCGACGGGTGAGTGGTGTTATGTGTGAAAGGTGGACAAAAGGATAAGGATTTCCATCGGTCTGGGATGCCTCACGATTCCAGTTTCCGTGAGAGTCGTGGTGTGTGAGTGTGATGACTTGTGGGGGGCTAACTGATTTACATGTTAATGCTTTCGTACTCCCATATGTCTGGTCTCGGCTCACCTGCCCTGAGGGATGGGATCACTGGCCTGAACGAACTAATGCCAGCCAAAGGTGGAAATGGGCCACTACCCATTATTTCTTTTGGGCTCAAATGTTGGTTTACAGAGAATAGTGCTTCCCAATACGTTCCCAGGTGCTTTCAAGCACCGTAATGCTTCATGAGAGCTTATAGGGCCATGCTGACGTCTCATGTTGAACTGAAAATACTCTAGATATTTTTTACTCCGAACTCTCTGTACTCTCCGAACTGATGTCTCTTTCATGGCGATGAAAGCTTCAAATTAGAAGGAAGCTTCGGAGAAGCTCATTTGTGTGCGTATTTGATAACGATTTCAAAATTGTAACCTGAATGCGCACTCATTCAAATTTAAAATTACATGTTCAGATGGTGCAGCGTGTTGCTCCAGATTATACTAACAGGTCGCAGAAGTTTCTGCTCACTGCAGAGGACAGGAAGGATGCGTTTGAACGACAGTACAATCATGTGTACATGTGCCGACTGGATTTACTGAAAACGAGGATAATCGAAGCGGGAAAGAAGGAACTAGGTGGTTTCTTGACCATTCTCGTATTCGTCTAACCTCTCCGTGATTAAGTATGGCTTCCCTTCTTTAGGTGACGAAATACTATATAAACAGCTAGAGGATTTGGAGATGCATGAAAAGGCATTCATCATTGGAACCATCGAGAAAAGGATCAGTAAGAGGCCTAGTGTGTTGAAAGTGAGCCACCTTATACGATTTTCCTCGCTTTCGCTGTTATCTATTTTTCCAGGAAATTGCTGAAGATGAAGTGGTTATACCGGAAGACTATGACCCAGACGAGATGATGTCAATCGTATCAAATAAGGATTTTCTTGAATTTGAAGACGAGAAGCAGATCGTGAAGTTAGAGGTGGGGCATATTCACGTAATCTTTGCTGAGATGGAGATAGCTTTTGTGATGTCTCACCGTACCCTCACAGTTCTAATTTATGTAGTTAGGAAGATGTAATATACTAGTGACCGTGTCGCTAATTGCGCCATAGCACACACTCGATAGGCAAATTTATATTTGGCAACCTATGTCGTAGACTCAGGGTGTATGTCGCGACGCGACGCTGGGCTGCCGGGTCACAAAAGAATCAAGCGTCCCTTCGCAGCAGGTAATGGCCGATGCTTTTCCATGTTGATGGAGGGTGGTATGATTTTAGTCGAAGCCCGGCGAAATGCTAGAATTAGAAGAAAGTGAAAATGAAAGAAAATGATGCAAGAACAAAATGATGCAGTCCGATAAACTTACTCCTTGCCACTTGTTATACATGAGATGTTTTACCAATTAGTTCAGGCCGTAAAATACGTGAAGTAACTTTTGGCCTTTTACTTACAATATCTATCTACAATAGCTGAAGCGTTAGAAGCTGTCGCTCCTTTCAGTCGAATCGTTATTGGAACCCCTTTTTTCATTTTCTCCATTTTTTTCTGTGAAATTTGTGATATCTCCTGAAACTGTTGAAAGATGTACAAGTTAAGGTAATAGCCGCGCAGTGTGCCGCACGCGACGCACTGCGCGGCATCGCGATCTGGGTCACGATAGAATCGAGCGTCTCTCCGTAGACTCATGATCTGTTTCCATTGACATGTGCTGCATAATTTCGTCCACTAGGAGCCTATGGAGTGTAAATGACCCTGCTTCCTAGACGATCATTGAACGTTCGGTTTTTAGGGGAATATTTCGATGGATGAAGTAGCTACTGGATGCACCGTAGGATTATATGGTTCTCAGGTTGAAGTTCTTATGTCTGCAGTGTAAAAGTTATAGCCTCGAGAAAGTCTGTTCAGGTGAAATCTGATGTTTTCGAAGTGGAGAAAGTAATTTGGCCAACACCTTGCCCCCAACGTCCGTGGCCGACGAAGAGAGCTGGAGAGGTTATCGCATTCCTGTCTGGTCTTGAACTCACTGGTGATGCGGTCAATGATGTTAGTTACTTTCCCTCATTTGAATGTGAAACAGTTTGGTATGTGAAAAGAATAGGTAGTGATGGGTAAGTTGTTTTGCACATTCATTGAGTATTTGAATCACTTCGTTCAATTTCTTAAAATGCTCCTTTGCAGAAGCCCGTTATCACAGCATACGAATTGATGGCCCGCTGGCTGAGCGGTGAATCTAGTGAATCTCATCTTTCGCAACTTTCTTCACGCGTGGAGAGATTGATTGTGCTTGGAGAAAGCATTGCAATTGGACAGGTTTGTTTTTTCTGCTTTCCCAATTTCTGTCCGGGCGTCACATTAAAGGAACCGGAAGGGGGTCCGAAACAAGAGAAACATACAAAGAAATGAGCATTTCGTAACGAACGCAGAAGGTTAGAAGCGATAATCGGTGAAAAAACCCGAACTCAAAAGTGCATCGCTGCGGTGTGTATTCGCGCCTCATTCGCATCATCGCACTGGCGTTCCGAGTTGTCCGCTGTAGGAGACGGCCGCGGGCCAACTTTAGTTGTAGCACCTGACTCCCAGCGCAGTGGAGTGGCCATTCCCAACTACATTAACATTCATGTAAGTACATCTAGAAACAATATAAGAAAGAACAAAGGAGAAGGTAAAAGGAATGAACAACTTTATAATGGAAACATCTTCTCTTGGCACCATGCCAAGGCGTCAAATTGGCGAAATTGTGCAATGGCGGTCACTTGAACTCGTCCACACTACGTCTGTTCTACCGTAAGCCAAAATTACTCCCTTACGGTGTCTTTAAACTCGAAATATCACGAATGTAAGCCTATATTATTTCCGCGTTTTTTTTGTAACGTTGCAGTTGAACTAACCGACGCACGAATAACTTCCGTATAGACACTTTGTCTACCCTAATCATTGTTTTGATAGTAGTGTTCTATGTTCTGTTCCTTGTGTCTCAAAACAGGGAAGGATGCGTTATCTCAGAGTGTTGTCCTAAGTCCGGGTACAGTGTTCAACCTTTGCGTAATGTGTACTTAGCGATGGACTTGAACGAAACTATCAAAGCGGCCGCCAATGTTGTATCGCTGTGTGCTAATTTACCGAAAGTGCTTGCGTCACTAAGAACTCTTTCTGGAGATTGCGCCTCCAGCCATTCGCATGCACATTTTCTACAGTATCAGGCATAGATGTTTTCGATAGAATGTATGAATTCCTCTTTATTCTGTCAGAGAGTCTGTAGAAGGAACGTTTATTGTTATTGTTGCTGAACTCATCCCCACGAGCTGCATGTTCCAGAAACGCAAGTACTGGTGTTAAATATCAAATGTGAAGGACGCTACTCATGGTGCATACCACAATACATAGTCTAATGTCTCGTTATTTTTTGAGTCTATTCTTTGACCTCACTTCGGAATCTATGCCAGCTCGCTGGCACAGATTCCCAATTCGGCCCCTTTTGTTATTCAGTTCAGAATGAGGTGCACAGTGGCTTTTATGGTAATCCTCATAATTCTCACTGGAAGGGAACTGGTTACAATATCCGTCAACTTTGTTTGCAGTGCTTGTGATTTGATAGATGTAATGAGAACGGTTTTAATAGGTCTATTTGTGGTCAATCTCGCATGAAAGCAGCTAGATACGATGCTCAGATGGTGTTTCGATTTGCAGATGAGAGGGGTTATTATCTGTGGTGAATTTTAATAAAAGATTCGGATGGGGTAAGTTTGGCAGACTGTGGAATTTGAAAGAAGGGGTGTCAGCAATGTAACAGTGAGAAAGAGCGAGACAAAACGGCGAAAACCCCGAGAAGTAGGAACCCGGAAATCCATTTCTTTCTCATCCCTCCGCGTCACTGGCCCGGGTAGACTGCAGACGGGCGGAGAGGATAAATCAGCCGGCCGCGAACGTTGTGCCGCCCTCGCCGGCAACTCGTCCAGCTTATGAGCTGCAGAACATTACGGCGCAGGTTCGTGGTGAGACCCCAGGCCGCGCTTTTCCAATGCCAGTTTCGTCACACATCACCTCTTCTGAAGTAGAAGGTGTGTATCAGAGAACACTTATTCATGGTTCTCAGTTTTACTTCCCCTCCCGGTGTTTTCAAGCGGAACTGAATCCAGTTTGCGCATCTTGCGACGCGACCTGTATATGAATGGATATGAACGCTCTCGGAAGGAGAACGAGTTCGTTGCTCGAGCAAACCGTAGATTAATAAAATCGGTCACAGTAACGTGAGAAACAATTGCTCGGGATGAAACTCGTGCAGTTGTGACCACTGGAAATGTGGAACATAACAAACAGAGGGGGAGGGTAGCCAGGTTCCGTCAAAATTAACTTTGTTTACTTCACGAAAGCTATGGGACGAGGGTTGTACTAGTCAGTGGTTTTAGTCTCTTAATTAGACAAGTTTGGTAGCCATTCCCTGACTCATGAGTAAACTCAATAACTCATGAGTAGGTGAAAGACCTGATTTGTCTGGGCGAACTATACTAGGCTACCTTATTTTAAATAATTCTCAGTAATTGCTTGTCCTATTGCGCAGCACTATTTCGCTCAGAGTGTGGATATAGGGTGTTGGGTTTCGAAAAATAGCTGCGTGGTCTGTATTTCGAGGCCTTATAATTGCGATTTACATCTAAAATGGGATAGATGAGGCACGTGTACTTTCACTCCCTGTTGAAGCTCATTTCCCTTCGAATCTACATGGGAAGATTTTTCGCAAATTCCGAAGATCTGATCTTTTGACCTTCTCCCTTTTATAGCTGTGAAATTTTCAGGCTCACGAATTCGCCTCTGCTGTCCACTATCTCAATCTCAATTACAAGGAAGCTTCTTCCAATGTGGAGACGATCGCCATTTTGGATGCAATGCTTTCTAAAATTTCGGTCTGTTACTTTTACGATTGCTAGTCAAGAGTTACGACTCGAGGGGGTGTACAACAGTGCCTAGCTTAGCAGTCTTTGGGCTTGAGGACTAGTAACAACATACTTTTGCAGTACATCGATAAAGAGAGTCCGGTATTTTGCTTTGTGTTTCATGTAATCGAGTCAGATGGCTCGTTTGACCTCGTCCTCATGAGATTTACCTGCCACCCATCCCGGTTCTAGCTCCTCTGCATGCCTTTTTTGCCCACCTTCTTCATCCACTGATCAGCCTCTAGCACTTCTTTAAAACAACATTGGTTTGTCGCAAACGTGTCTCATCTATTCCCCTTTACACCGTTGCAGTTCTACATGAGATCTTATCACGTATAACTTGTTATTGATCCTTTCCTTTCATGGCAAAAGTCACATCACACCCGCTTCATTCAAGGTTTCAAGCACGTGAAAAAATAGTAGTAGCGTTCTCCCACATACATATGAGGCCCAATTAAGTAACTCGTGCAACATCATGGTTTAGTTTTTGCTCTTGCCGCTGTGCTCAGATGAAGAGCAACAATGAAAATGGCGACGAATGAGAGTATCATGCCGGCTGAAAATTAACGCCACACTCAGGAATCCGCACGTAGTGATGGTGACCAAAACCATGTAATGTTCAGGTCCTATCTGCGTACCACTGTCGAGGTCTTACTCCAAAGACCGCATCCGCATCAGTACAGATGACAAACGGTTTCTATCACTTTTTAGTAATCCTTTACCTACAATCCTTTAGGCGTGGCTTTTTATATGTGCCACTTTAGCCTCCCTTTCACTCCCTAACATTCCACTTTCATACCCGTAATTCTACCAGTCAGCGAATAATGATAACCTGTTGCAGCATTGTTGTATCGATTATCTGTCGGACATATTTCTGTTACTGTAACCTTTTGGTGATGGTCTATTCAGCCCAGAGATCGGGAGTTATTAGTCTGCCATGGTGACTGCGGCTGTTCCACAACCTTTCGAGAGGCTAGTGCCATGTGTTTCATGTGTCCGCAAAGCTGTTATCAAGGGATTAATGTCAGATTTTGCTAGTAGAGTATACGCCACATCTGACGCCATAATTAACCATGCGACGCATGCTGTATTTTTTTGTACATCAGGTGAAATATTGTTTGGGAGAAAATTCATGTTGGCAGTCACTAGGGAGCTTGCAAGAAACAGTAAATCGCTGTTGCGAAAAATAGACGGGGACATCTACTTCTTCGTCCTGCGAAGGAGGATTCGGGAAGCCGTTGTTCACCATGAGGCTGCCGATTTGTATCAAATCCGATATCCGAAGTTCTTCACTACTTGTGATATATATTAGGTTGTCCCGAAAGTTCCGGAACACCTCGAGCACATTTTCAAATTTCTTCACAACATAAACACATTTCAGTCAACAAGACATGTCATTCTGCAGAGTAGAAAATTCTTTTCCGAATGATATATGACATGCTGCAAAAGGCTTTATGTTGTAAAGAAATAAATTTGAAAGAGAGAGGTCGAGGTGTTACGGAACTTTCGGGACAACCTAATAAGAGATAAAAGGATGACAGATGGATAGTTGAGGTAGAATGTAAATGTGAGAAGTCTGTCAATAGAAGAGAGAACGTAGTTAAAGGCAGTGGTAGGGGTAATGTGGGCCGATCATGGAAGGAACATCAAATATGAAGGACGACGTGCCCATTAGTGCGAAAGTGAAGAAAACCGACTGAAACCATCAAAAACCCGAAAAATAAAGCCCATTCTCACCGTTTATTTTCAGAAGGGGTGGGTCGGGCTTAAAAAGGGGCGGGCTGGGATAAAACGGGGGGCAGCTGTTGAAGAAGACGGTTCCCATTGAGCTCGGGCCACTCTTTCTCATCGGAAATCGCCACATATAGTCTTGTTACAACCCCTGTTAGACCCCTAGTTTTCAAATGCAGGGTCCAGTTTAGGAGTTCTCATTACCCACATAACCCCTATCACTGCCTTCAAGTAGTGAGGAAGTGAAACATATACATATACGGTGATACCTTTACGGTGATAAGACTCACGCGGCTGATTTCTGTAGATTCTCTTGGTATCACCCTTGAGTCGTTCCCATATCAAAAACAAAGAAATCATTCAGCCTTTGTGCTATGGCTGCTACACACCTAAAACCGCGGATCATAGTCTTCTAGCTTCTTAGGAATCACCAGCTGCCTGGGTAGGAGCAGGCTGGCATTCCATCAGTAGGCAGCTTTTTAACATGTAAAGCTGGTCATATTACAGGACTGAAAGCTGAAGACTCAGTCCAAATTGGCTCTTAGTCTAATCTTTTTTTTTTCAGACTAAGACGAAGGTGGATTTAGTACCGGGCATTGGAGATCCGTGCACTCAGCAGATGCCTCAGCAACCGATACATCGGGCCTGCCTACCGAAGTCCTCCATGCCCGAGGCTAGTCTCACACTTCCTACTAACCCTTACCAGTTCACTTTTGATGGTCTCGATTTCTTGACAACTTCCGGTGAGTATTAGAATGTAAATCACTTCCAGTCACACTTTTTTCTTGTCTGATGGTCTCATTATATTTATGACCATCGAGAGGTAATGATTATCGCATCCGTCTGTAATAGGTAATTAGGATTGCGTGGATCGCAACCATTTTTGCGGCTCTTTGCGCGTCCTTCAACCTTGAGATGTTTATGTGCATTAATCATATAGGTCTGATGTTGCAGAGGCGAAATAATAGGCAAATTTAAACGCACGAAATAATTTCATAAAGTCCTATAAACTTGTTCCTATTCTCCAGACAAGATGTTTTACTAGTCTTGTTATATTAATCAGTTTCATTATTCAGCATTTGTTATTTCAAAACTATGTCAAATTTTATTCCAATAGACACAAATTTGTTCTAGGTCAAAATGTGTCTGATCTTCGACGTTTGAGTGGAGTGACCTCAAGCTGTGACCTCATGAAGCTCATACTCCGCTGGCAGCACCTTGCCCCCACCTGTCCTGACACCGTCGACGGATTCCCATTCGATAAACGGTGAGTGCAACACTTTTGTGACGATATCCCTTTTGCTAATCGTCTTTTCAATGATAATGCGAATTTTCAATGATTAAGGGACCCGTTTATAATGGACGACGAATTTCCTCATGTGATGGTTGTTGGTAATCAGCCATCGCTAGAGTCTGGTTGGTTCGAAGGATCAAATGGGGAGAAATGTCTAATGATATCTGTTCCTCGTTTCTCCCGAACGCAGACGATCGTTCTTCTGGACCTCGACACGATGGAGGTGACAAGCGAAAGATTTGGAAAGGCTTAGTTCCACAAGCAGCTAGACGACTGCCCATTTTCCTCGTTGTTCTCTTTCTGTTCTACAGGTCTGCTCCACACCTCTTGATCGTCAGTTCTCCATGGCTTTATGTTCTTTTTTCGCCATTCCATTGCTAGTACCAGTGATCCATGGGTCAATAGTAGATCATTGTGTAACGTGTACAATGGCTGGTGTTTGCAGTACGGCTCTCCCTCGTACCCACTTGTCCCATATAGCGTGTTAATCTCTTCTCACTTGCCATATGTTCTCACTTTGAATCATAATAAATGGATTGCTTCCATCATTAGTGTTCCACGTTGCTACACATGATAACATTTAAAAATTATTTCACAGTCAACATAATTTGAACAAGTAATCCTCTTATCACTTGAATAAGCGAAGCATTTTGATAGGTTTTTGAACAATATGGAAAAGGTGTTAACAAATAAGAAGGTGTTAAAAATACATACATCCAACAAATACGTTCAAAAAAGGCGATTTCAATACTGCTAAAATGGTGATGTTCGAGATGCTGATAAGGATGTGAATTTTTCGAGAATCATTTCCATTTTGGAATATAGCACATTAAGACCGACGATATAGTTAGTATCCAGTTGATTATTTGAAGGAAATACGTGGGAAAAATCTAAAAAGTTTACATTAAAGGGTTGGCCTTAAAAACTAAAAATGGCGCTACGGGGGCACTGAACCGGAGAAAATGGTTCATACTCCCTTGATTGCTCTTGCTCCCAGGCTTGGATAAAACCCACCCAATCCAATTAATCAATTCAACCACACAAATTGAATTCTTGGTTGACAACCATTTCATCGTATCCCTCTACCTCTTTTTTTGCAATTTTAGAAGGCATTGGCCTTTATTGCTCAACGCCCCCCCCCCCTTCCAACCATATCCATATGGCGGCGAGGGAATTATGGTATAAAACGAAAGTTACTCACCAATCATAACCAGCTGTACATTTGCTGGTTTCGATCGATCATTTTCATATACGAATAAAAGTGACGATGCATAAAAGTGAAACGATGTTTGCTTGGCAAACCATTGTCGTACACGATCCAACTTTGACAACGCTTCCGACATCAATGCGGGATCAATGCCTCTCCCGGAAAAGAACTCGAGAAGACCTGGAAATGTGAAGAGAATTTTCGTAACCTCTTTTACATACAGAACTGTCATCACATACCATCTAGTATAGTGTATTCATCATAGCCTTTCCCCCATTCTTTATCTTTAACGACGATATTTCCATCTTGACAATGCATCTGAATTTTTTCACTCGTTAAAAGAGATTTGAATTTAGATTATCCACATTATTGATTATTTGGAAATACTCTGTATTCTTTATCCCGGATCATTAGCAACTTGGGTGATATAATTTTGACGAAGTAATGATGGCAGTTTAATAAGACCTTTAGCACGTCTGTAGTCCAAAAGCGAAGTCTTTATCTTCTTCGCGGCATCTTGGCGTTGAATGTCATAAACAGCGGCTCTCTTTCCGCAAATCGCTTCAACTGTGGCTGAATAACCGGCAATTAGCCAGAAGGGTCGCGGGATCACACACCGATACGACTGTTGCCATGTGGGGGCGTGAGATTCGAACCGAGACGGAAATGGCGGCCAGCTGTTGAGGAATGGTCGCCATGCCTTTTGCAAACTCGTTTCCTGTTCAGTCGCAAGTGACACCTGTCGTGTATAGCTTACCAATCGAATGATTTGAAAGCGACAGATATCAAGGCACCGCAGAAAAGAAGGCACTTACCCTATATCCAAGAATCCTGAATCCCAGAACGGTCTGTGGAGGATATTTTTGTGCTTCCTTCTCTCGTTTCGTTGCGCTTGCAACGGGATCATACGTAATTCTACCCATTTTCACATCCAGTATCGCTGGTCGAGTGTACGTGGACGTCACATCTTCCAATATCAAAAAATCAACATCTGAAACGAGCATATGAGGCATATTAAAAAACAAATCACAGGAAATCTGTGGGGAAGTGATAAGATTCAAAGTGATACAATCAAGAGAGGAAGAACATGACGAGTTGGGGTTCTTGGGACCTCGAAAACTCTTAAGAACTGACAAGTTGAAAAATATTTGGAAAATATCTTGACTACCTTTTTTATCAATTGGAACAGAAGTGAGTCCATAAAATCGTGGAGTCATGCGGGCGAGACCTTCAGCATCCTCCATGCTGATCCCTGGCCATCCGTCTGAACTGAAATACCTGGTCTTACTCATCTATTCTCATTTCCATTCACGGCTATGCTTATCAACTGACATCGTGTCGTCTGCACTGCCTTCACTGACATTTCCGGAAGTCGAGTGACGCAATGCCCTCGCCAGCAACTTGTAGACATTGACCTGAAGATGTCACTTCCACCCAGTTGCGTCATTTACCTGTACCTGATGACGAAGGACATCCGTAGCGTCCACCTACTCACATTCTACATATCTAAGACAGGTAGATAACAATTCTGAAGAACGTTATAACTACCACACTACAAATTGCTCAAATCGAAAGCTCTTATAGTCATCAGGATGTTTTTGGATATTAACCTGTCTGCACATATAACGCCTTAGATCATTCAATGAATGCATTATGCACAAAGATTTGAGATGACGCTGAATTATTCTCAAATATATAAGGGAAAAAGGGTAGGAGTTTCACCTATAACCTCCAACCCAAGCAACTTTGAATCAAAATAAAAGATCGAATCCACTCTGAAATATACCTCACACTCCCCTCGAAGTGCTTCTTGCTTCGGCTTGAGTATCTTGTCACTACCGCGCTTCTTCAGGAGACCTGAACTGCATTTGTTCAGCAGACATACTGAAGCTCCACCACCACAAACTATTAAATTGGTGGATAATTAATGCGCTTTTTAATGCCGAATGTTCTTTGTTGTGGAAATTGATGTCCTTGATTGCTATTATGGAAAAGCTCCCGCATAATCATTTGACATACTTTGGCTATACTCTATCATTGTTTCCGCTAAATAAAACCCGTTGAAAATCCGCATCACTTGTGCACCAACCCAGTCCATTTGAATGGAATGCAGCACCTGGGCAAACAATAGGGGTGTGGCAGCAAGCAAAAGCCATGGGGATAATGATTGCTCAGGAACGATGTGCACACGTACCTATTTCCCTTCTGCCATTTTTGATCACAGAGGGGTGGTGACCAGCAATCTGATCAGCAAACCATTCGTACGTGGCTGGCAGCTCCTGCTGCGGTACCGCCTCCATTCATGTGCAGGCGCACTTCTGAATTATTCAGTTTTGAATGATTGGATTGTGGCACATGAAAATCAACTCCCTGAGCCGTTGTGAAGGTTTACTGGATTGATAAAATGTGGAAAAGATATAAACTATTCAAACAATAGAGAACGGGTGCGGTAAATAGCTCAATGGGAAAGAACTGAAGTGCACCTAAGCAACAACGTGCAACAACCGAATAAATGGCCCAGATTCATGGCACAGACTTATCAAGGTTAGACTCTAACTATTCTCGCTCATGTTGCAATCTTCAAAACCCTACTGTCCTTATGCTGGCATAAATGTACGATCTGCACGGGGCCCGAAAAAGTCATTTCATAGGCATCAGAATGTCAGTCAGGTGGCGGAAACGGAGAAAAGTATTCGGTGTTACTTTGTGAGCACAAAAAAAAAGTATCCACGCCTTTCACCGTACCCTAAATATGAATTCTGAGGCCGTCGACCAGGTAAACGAGACACACGATATTAGCATCAGCCTGAAGAAAGGTCAGGCTATTTGCAGGTAACTGCCTTTAGATAATCGCTCAGTTATGGAATACCCCTGAACCCTGCGGATTGGATAATGTTGCTAGGTTCTAGGTCCCTTTCCATCACATATCAACATTACCAGTCAAGGCGATAGTTAAGCGTGCGCCCTCGGATGTCGAGCCCGTCTGTTTAATGTGTTGTAAAGAATCTAGGATGCCGGCAGCAGGGGAAGAAAACATCGAGTCAAAGTTCGATAAACCCAATAGGAATGTGACTTTTTTGGACTACCGTACATCAGACAAGAACTGAGTTAGAACATTCGTGGATTCTCCAAGGAGTTAACCAAAATAATTCTCTGTTATTCTGCATTGTACGAGAACCAAAATAATTCTCTGTTATTCTGCATTGTACGAGCCATTATTCGAATAAGTCATCAATTAAATAAGCGAAGATAGGATACCAGAACACACGAAACGACCTGAAGCGTTGAGACACGAACCAACACTTACTAGTGTCGCTCGAATCTACATTAGAAGTGCATAACATTGTTAATTTGCACTGTTCCCACTACTTTACTTGGAATCTTGGTCATACGCTTCAGCGGCTCCCAGAATTTGCACGGTCATTGACGCGTCACACTAACAATTTTGTAATTCAGTATACTGGATTCCAATCTATGGAACAACTAGTTAAATCAGTACTAGTTCGTCTACTGAACACCGTGAAAATCAAGATAAAATCTCCAAATAATGATAAATGAACTACCATAAATTGTAAAACAAGGCATCAACGTAATAATAGTGCTGTAGGTTTATATGCGGAATCTTCCATTAATTGAAAGTGATTGTCTCATAGCTCTTACTTATTAATTAACCAAAGCCCTCCACGAAACTCACGGAGGGTTAGCGGGAATTCCTTGAACAGAAAAGGGAGAAACTTCGAAGAAAGATGTCTCGAAAACGTCCAATAACTCGAAATCCAGTGAAATTGGAGTTACTGTTAAAACTGAAATTACTCACTGTATTTAGTCGAGACAGCAACCAAGGATTGATGGATGCGTCGAATGCCGTGAGATGGTTGTCATCTCAAGGTAAGCAAGATGACTTCATAGATAACATTCGGAATTCCTTACTACGCAAAACTCCAAGCAAATAATCGTTCACTCGAGCTGGGCATAACGCAATCCAATCCCACACCCCACTAGGCGTCACGCGACAGCCTATTCCTCATTGCGATTTTTGGCAATCACCTATTTGTCGTAAAGCCTGAGATTACACAAGCACCTGCCGGATGTTCCTAAACACCCTGTCGCCTATACACACATGCTTTGTGTTTGGGCTAATTCGAAAAACTACCGTAATCGGGTAGTGGAATCACACCTGCCTTACGGACTATGAATACAAACACTATGAGCAGATATTTATATAATAAATATTGTATTTGTACATGCTTGAATACATAATATAACAGACAACTAACAATCACATGCAAATGAAGAAAGAAGGGAAAAGAAAGGATCGCGAATCTGAACAACAACAAAGAGAAACGGGCGTGGGGGCACTGCCACACTGATTGATTTCAATATAATGGCAACGACATAACGCATCGACTAGGAAGATACTCACAAGTGACACGAAATATCATAGATTCGGAAAGTATTGACGGCCTGAGGGGCAGACGATTGTCGGAACTTCTTCGAACTGGGTGGAGTCGTGCGTGGCGGCCAGATTCATATACGTGTGATTCTCCTGCAGATAATAGCGATTTACGACAACCACGCACTACGAAATCGCCGTAGAAAATTTGTAGTCGACCACACCTTATTGTTATCTGGTTCACTCCAGCTACCTTGATCCTCATTTGAATCCGTTTGAACTGGAGAAACGGAGTAAGCCGAGTCCGAAGCAACTGGGGTTGACGTGCGAATCTCCTTTCTTTTTACACGACGCTTGCGGCGGCTGTGCATGTCTTCGATCACTGAAATGACTATAGCTGCAGATCATCATCGTGCTATCAAACCATTTACTGATTATTGCATATTTTTTGATATGACTGCCTAGAACCAAAAGTTATATTATTGGGTGGCTCCTGCTGTTCATTGGAGGGCCACACTAGTTAATTAAGAATCACACTTCATACCTTCAACCTTCCCTGGGAGACACTCGGGAGGGTCGATTGGACCATAATCGAGACATTCCGATGACGAGGTGATCTGAACTCGTTCGCATTTCGGGTGACGTCGATGTTCGATTTTCTCGATGACGTGTTGTGTCCGTCTTTGAGTAGTCTGATATCTGAAAGGCACGAATGCAGTAGGGTCGGATGCGCAAGTCGGCAATTAAGCATGACGTTTCTCTCGATTACGCAATCACCCCACAATACTTCGCTCAATACGATTCTAATGGGTGTAGGGTTTCAACAGAACGGATTACAACAATGGTGGGCTCTTTTTGGGTTCAACAGCGCTTTTGGGCGCCACACAACTGAATTACTTTACCAGCACAAACAAACCATTAAAGAGGAGGGGGGGGGGGGTTTACAATACACGGATGTGAGAAGCACAGTACGAAGATTTTACACAGGCTTAGTAAAATCTAAAGTGGCTGAAACACTTATACCGACCCTCCTCCCATATTCGGTGTTTCAGTCTGCTGGATTATCTATATGTTAATAACCAAAAAAATACCGTGTTATCCCGAAAACTGTGCAATCTCAACCGAATCTCAGTCAAGATAGGAATCGAATAAGATCACTAGATGAATGTAAATAGCAATGATGGAATGTCGCAGAGTTTCACAACATCCATCATGATATATCCAGTGGCAACTCTTAGTGGACATTGTGACACGATGTGACATTTGACTCATGGTAATTAAGGGAGATCGATGCTATGCACGAAGGGCAAACGGGGACAATCAAGAACAATGGAGAATCATAACTTGTGAAACCCCCTGGTGTTATTAATTAACTCATCCAACCACTTGCCAAACTTAACACCTGCTCGTCCAACAGACTTGGAATCCTCACCCACGGATACAATTGGACAGAAGGAGAGTGAGGGGTGAGCTAAATGAGGGAATCGATGCTGACGGAGGCGCGATTCGAGTCCAGCGGCAGATTGACGCAAACAACCCACCTGCACGCAGTTGATGCCAGCTGCTGCTTTTCATTCCAATCGGCCGTGAATTTCGAGGAAAACGCCAGCGGTGGTTGAGCGGCTGTGGATTTCACGATCGTGCCCATATGTGGTTTCTTGGAGAAGATGCGGGTGATGAAGCCGAAACGATCCTTTTTCTCCGGCTCCTCAGGTGCGATGATAGACATTCCCGTCTGGCACTCCACTGCCACCTGAACAGGCATCATTCAATCGTTTTTGGGTTTCATCATGTTTTTTTTTTCTCGCGGCGCTTTAATACGCTAGAAGAAACCTTGAGTTTTGCAGCTCATTTGGAAGTATTTTATAGGTGAGGGAGATGAGGAGCCTCAAATTTCTCTTTATCCTCATCTTTCTAATCGTTACCTAACGTTCCTAGGTAAAGCTGATCGCTGAGGGCGCAATGTGGACGCGAGGCTGAGGAAGCATGTTAAGCCATTGTTTCGAAATGCACATCCCAGGGAGATTACATGAAAAGGTGATTGTAAATTGTGGATCCCGCGGTATTCTCACACATATCACCTTACACAACATTCCATGCCTGGATTGGGACTATTTCTTGACGTATTTGAATCGCCGTTGTACTTCCCACACTTAATTGCCATGTTCTCATTGCGGTTACTTCCAATAACATTTCCCAAGCAATTCATTGTCTAAGGAAGCTATTCCCTTGCAAATGAGCGGAAAGTTTTTGGGGGCGAAAAAGTAATGGGATTCAGATCACATGTACGTCTTGACTACCGGGGTTGGATGATGAAGTGCTGTGTAAGGATTTCCAATCATGTATGGAATTAGCGCGAAAAACTACGATTTAGGCGTCGCTTTGTAGCTTCTTGAACCCTAGGCATAAAATAGCGGTATATTCAGGCATTGCCCCCTCTTCTGTCGCTGATTGAAGCATGTGTTTGTTTTATTCATGCCATTTAGAAGGAGTTTAACTCGAACCAACTGACTGCTCACTCACCTTGGCTTTCGGTTCAGTCTGTGCTGGAACAGAGAGGAACAGATGATCACCCATCTTGTAGACGAGTCCGGTGGCGATCAGATTGGTGACAGTCTGCTTAACCATGTCCATCGACGGTGGTGCAACATAGTCACAATTGTTGATAACGTGCTGGCGAACGGCTGTGATCGTGGTCGCTCGACCGGCTCGATTCAGAGTCACAATTGCATCGCAAAGCACGTCGGCGAGTGGCACGAAATCCATCTGCTCCACGGTGTGGATTGCGCCCATTTCACCTTAAATCCGCAAAATATGCCAATATCGCTCTGTGTCGTAATGTTGTGCTCAATTTCCTTTAGTGCCGAGACGACAAGTACCAACATAGACATCTGCTCGGCACCTGTACAAGCGTATCGCGTTTCACGACTCCGCTAACAGGTGCCCACATAGCCGCAGTACTCGCAAAAGAAAGCAATTAGCTGCATTGACGCAATCGCTATCATAAATCAGCGTCTCGTTACGCTCAAAATTCACATATGTTTCTGCCATACCGGTCTTAGGACTGTAAACACTTTGCTAGCTATACCTGTGCAATCTACATGAACTCTTTCATTTTCGAAATGTTTTCTGAGTGGATAAAGAACCCACCCCATAGGGCGCACTCAGACTTACACCATGGTGGCCGTATACAGCGCACGAAGAATGGAGGAGACATGGAGAGAATCATTGAGAAAAAGCTGACATATGCAAAGAAACCTTCTGAACCACTTTCTTCCCTGGAATGGGCAGCCTGCTAGTTTACCTCACTCCGTGGTAATTATGCCTACCTCTAAGCAGCTAAGGATCTGCTTACTTCAGAAAATATCTTTTTCTTGCCTCAATATTGTTAGTGGAAAGTGAAAACATCAAATCTGAGAATTACCCGCGGTATGGTCATTCAGATCGTATGGCACGAAATTCAGCATCCTTCTCTTAAATTGTTTCATAAAATGCTGACCCCATCGGTGCGATCCCATCAAGAGATAACCAGAAATGAAGTTCTTCAAGAAGGTTGCAGTGAGCCTGAGTCGTTTTAGCGATAGAAGCGGCAATTTGATCACAATTAGACCATAAATCTGGCGACCTCAAGGTGTTACGGTGGTGGTTATAGTGTACAATTAGCACAACATGGCGCAGACAAACGGTGAACATCAAAGCAACACCGACGGTGAGTCGAAATCGCTTCCAGCAAGGATAAAGATTCGGCGGTGAAGTCCTGCAAGACAGGGACGAGAACGTAGCTAGCAGATCAAAGGCCCAGTAAACGCGATTGGTTTGGGTTCAATGGCCTCTTTACTCATTACGGATTAGTACAGTAAACTTATATGGGAATTAAGCCAAGAGATTGAGTAGTAGCATTGAGGCTACCGTACTTTTCGCTTTCAAGGTTAGACATTTCACTTGAAGAGAACTTACCCAGTGAGGCGATCGAATAACCTTCGGCTGGTTTGAGCACCCGACGGGCCCACGCAGTTCGAAGGGCCTGCAGATGAATCATAGGCCCTGAGACGAACAGCGTGGTTGGTCGCATGAATCCCATGAAAATCAACGAATCAACGGCTTCAACAAGTTCTCTGAAATGGGAAAAGTGAGAAAAAAGGAGAAAAGGAAAGAGGAGAAGGCACGTACCTATTCCAGAAGCATCCTTTGTTAGCCTCAACGAAGTGTTCGAAGAGTCTCCGTCCATTTTTGGTTTTTGGACCATTGAAGATGATAGCTAGACAGGACATCACTTACTGGCAGTAATCCCGTGTCTGTTTGAATATTCTGAGGTACTCACTAGCGCTCCGCCCTCGGCTCCGCCCATCCCGACCGGGGGACGGTATCAACGGCGGCATCAGCGCGTGAGGACATGCGGCCGATGGCAGATGCGCGACAAATTAACGTGCACGGTGAACACCATCACGCATCGTAAGTCGGTGGGGTTCCACTGTTGGGATGGAACTCGTGCAGAGCGGGAGAAACCTGCAGATAGACATGGGAAGGTGCGAAATTTGGTGCAGTGGGTGCATAAAAGGAAACCCAGGCTTCAGCAGTGGGCTCTTTCAAACGTTAAAAACCAGTAATCAGGTCAGGCTTTGTAATACAATTTCTTCTCCTACATCTGAATCTGTGCCCCAAACAAATCAATCTCAAGCGAACTATGACTACTCACAGCCTTTCAGCGGGTTAGGATTTCAAAAAAATGTGCGACCTTGTTGAGCTCGGCGAGTGACTAATTCGACATGACCGCTAGACGTCTTCCTCTCCAATGAGAACGATGCGATAAAGATCTTCGACAGAGAAAACTTCTCGATTAACCTTAAACAAACAGTATACCGTATACGAAAGTCCATGCCTGTTATTCTGTTAGATACCACTTGGTGAGAATCCCATTGCATCACGTATTTGTATAAGCGGTCTCCTAAAAGAATACTGTAATCTGGTGTCGGTGAGGACATCTCCTTCAGACGACGCCACACGGTACATGAAATAACATGGAACGTATTCATGCTGGTGTATTTAGAATTCTCAAGTCACGAGACGACGAGGAAATCTGAAAATGTGGGTCGGTAAATTCAAAGCGAAGTGTGTCATGTTATGTTCGTAGTTCCTATATGGGTCACATTCTGCTCTACAAACGAGTGATCGGGGAATCAGGATACCAATCACCTTTCTACCACCCAAACTGTTGATCGAAATCCATATCGACAATAGTAACGGTGGCGGCGGTGGGGCAGTTATAGGTGACAAATACTACCGCTCCAATGGTGCGGGGATCAATTCTCGCACCAGTACTCTCTCCCTTTCATGAGGTTAACGATATTTATGAAAACCTTGAAGTAGAAACTATAAGTGTGCAGCGAGGAACTTTCAGTTTGTATCCAAAAGCATCCAAAAGTTGTATGGATGCATCTTCTTGTCTATGCATATTCGTAAAACTAATCAGCATCAACACAGCAACAAGTTGATTCTGCCCATTCGGGACCAATAATAATCATTAAAATCATCAGAGGCTGAGATGGCATGCACACGGGGTATACCAGCAGTCCAGGATTCCTCGACAGAGGTGGTATCTGACGGGAGTGATGAGGGAGTGATCGTTATTGCACAGGTCAGCAATGGTCCTAGGCTACATGATAAGCGGAACGTATCATCAGCTGACCCGGTTATAGACTAAAATATGATAGAGTCTGAGTGATCAACACAAAATTTGCAGTAGTTTAATACTTAGTAATACTATGCAATCGGCCTTAGTTAGTGATACTGTAGAGGATATGTGGATGTTGAAAAAAAGGGGGGGGGGGGGGGTACGTGGGTCCTCATTGAGAAGGGGGTAAGCCGAAGCGGCCATTTACCTCGACACCTGGGAAAAGTGAGTGCTGTGGTGCTGCTCCATTGCAGTGCTTTATGGCTATCACCTTTGCAGGGTGAGATCTTCCAAATCTGCTACATGGTTTTTAAATGTTATCTGACGCATTTTCACGAGGAGGCTAAACCCAATGCAAGTCGCTTTTGACCTCGAAATCATTAAAATGCAACACTCAAACTTAAGAAATGAGAGTTGACGAATTTTACCCTCATTTCAGCCACGATGGGATGTTTATTTCCAGGTTTCTTGCTTGAATTTAGACCTTTTTGTCAAATGTTTTTCGGACCTGACTACACTCAATTTTGAACATCAGATAAAGCTCATGCCCTGGATGAGCCAAGTTTTGAAAAAAAAAAACCTTAGAATTGAACAAAATTACCGAAGTATCAGGTCGTCTGCTCATTCGTACCCGATTTTTTTTGCATTCTTAGCTTTTTTTATTCATAAGATTGCACCAGCTTAATTTTTTTGTGGTTCAAAATAGCATTTCTTTGAATTTTCATGCAGCTGCTAACTATATGTTTTGAACGAAATCCACAGTACCTCTCGATCTGGGCATGGGTGGCATATGTTGCAAGTTTACTCAGGTAACCCGATGATGCAATGTTGATGGCCAGTCAGAAACGCTTCAAAGCCGAAATCAATCTGATGGCAACAAACACTTGGCGAAGAGGGTTCTGTTCCGTCCGTTTAGAGACGAGTGGAGGATTCGTCTAATTACGGTCACTCTGCCTTGTCCCTCGGAGGTGTCAATGTGGACGAATAATCACCACGAGCTAATTCGAGCGCAACAAAGACACTGTTACTCCATAAATTACTGTACGTGTTGTCGATGGTGCAGAGTTAGAGCGCAGCCAATTGGAACCGTATCGACCCAAAAGCTCTTTCGAATAATCCGAGATTGGACTCTAGTGAGCCAGCATAGCGACATACTTATGCATGGCCGGTTCGAGAGGCCATCTGACACACAGACTCGAACCCTTGCCAACTACCTGGCCCTCTTCAGTCATTCATCATCCCCACTTAGCCAAATCCAAGTGATTCTTCAACGAACACGTACCCATCTGATCCACATTCCATTGGTTTTGAGTATGATGTAAAGGAGCAATGAGGGATTGACCTCGATCATAGAGCCATCCCGACGCGCCATTGCAGCTATCGGATTTCACATAACTGACGGTATTAACGCCTTTGTAAGATATCCCTGTCAAGTGGGTGCTAAATGGAGGGAGACCGATGTCAGAACTTCAAAATCACCGCATTCGAACAAGGGCAGAAGAAGCTGCAATCTAATTGTTGCGAGCTAATGACAGGGTTAACAAGTCCATTCGTCTCTGAATGTTGCTATGCAAGGTTTTCGTAGAATCACAGTACCAGTGTTTGGGGACTCGGCTGGATACCAACTGCAACTGCGAATTTCATGGGACTACGAAAGCGCCATACACAATCTACGAGGTTTATCAAAGTTTGCAGATATTCGGCACACACATAGTGGAATATAAAACTTTCTATTTTACGACTGAGTAGCGATATAATCATTTTCTCATACTCACTTCAAAAACCTATGTTCGAACATTCATTTCTCTCTGTTAGAAGTGAAAATTAGAAAAATATAGTTATGGAAGTTTTGCCGCTAAATGTACAAATAAGTCTTCAAGTGATCCAAAAAATATTTGGATCAGTTTATCAGGTTGAAATAGTTAACAACAGTGGGCGAAATTCTGCTTCTCTGAATGACTTTGTCAATCTTTTTCAGTGACATTTCGACGTCACGCTCATTGAAGCTCATTAAAGCTCACAATGGTCTGGTACACATCGTGGTTGTCTTAGCTCAAATAATATTACTCATGTTATTTGATAAAAAAACCGTTATACTTCGGACCGCAGCCCTATCCAAAAACAAAAACATTTTGCGTCGTTATCTCAAATAAAAGCATTTCACAAACTTCGGTATTCAGGGTGTCTAGATTTGTAAGTTGTTTTTTTGTCTTCGAGTTGGTTTGATTTTCTTTTCTTCTTTTCAATTCGTTCGCCCTCGTGTTCTAAGATGCATTGAATTGAAAGCGTTGTTGTCCGACTTCATTGTTAGTTGACTTGTTTTTTGTGTATCCATACATGCAATAAATTCATTTCATTACTTTTGATATTTTTGATTTTTGATAACTGCTGTTTATCGCCGCAGCTCGCGGTGCGAATGTTACACAAGGATGCTGAGTTATGGGCGAAAGCTTCGGTGGCGGACGGGACTCGAACCCGCACTTCATCGATAAACAGCAGTTATCAAAAGGATGAAGTGCGGGTTCGAGTCCCGTTCGACACCAAAGCTTTTGCCCATAACTCAGCATCCTTGTAGTCAATTCATTACGTTTTATAGCGTATCCCATGAAAAGTCACGGAGCGGTTTGGTAAAGAATTAAGAGCAGCCCATCGTACAGGAGAATGTTAAAAAGCGAAATGTTCCATGAACTCACTGAAATTTGGCTCATACATGACAATTTTAAAGGAGACACTTCGAGTGGTGCCACTATCGATTTTTGTTTGCCTGTTTCCGAGCCCTACTCGGAGACCTGACACTGAATACGCGCAAGCAGGTGACGTTGAACATGTAAGTGAGCCGGATTCGTAGCGCATCGCGTGCCACCTTCACACGCGACGAGTAGAAAATTCTCTGTAAGTAGACGATTTTCGATAATGAATATGGATAAAGGAAAGCTTAACGTAGTAACGTCAAAAGAAAACCCTATAATGGTGCGATTTGCGATGTGCTACGAAGCATTGAGACTGAATGATGTAGCAAGCATGGAAGATGCAGTATCTCTTTCGACGGAATTCTTGCTCGACACTTACAGAACAACTTGACCAAAGTAGTGCGTTACGAAGAAAAACGCAGTTTCTTCCGGCATTGTGAGGCATATCTGAGCAACTCTTATCGCATATTAATCTTATCTATTTGATGTACACATTCGGCAGCGGTGATGTAGTGACAAGCCTCACGCACTACCACTCTCACAGTGAGGTGATCTAACCCCTCATCAGTGCCCGAATAGGCCAACCAAGTTTGCCGTCACTTCGGGATAGGTAAACTGGTACCCTGGCTTCCTCAAGTAATTAATTGGCCAAATCGCACGTACCACCATGATTCCGAACGGAACTACTATTATATCACAGAATGCACAGTGCATCCAAACAGGGGGTCGGGTAACGCCAAAAACTCTCCCCTACCCTTCATTTAGAGTACTCTATTGTGATTTTTTCAAAAGATAGTTGCTTGAACAACACAGGATCATGTCCGAGACAAATTTCAAAAAAGTAAGGCTTAATTTTGTGATAAGCCCTAGAAAACGTTACTTTGATGCCGAGGGCAATTACCTGTACTATTTCTTTGGATTTCCTTTAACTATTGCGATTTTGCTGTTCCCCCCTGCGAAAGTAGCGAAAGCAAGTAGAAACAAATTTGTTAGGCGCATGCGCTTATACCTTGCTTGATTCAAAACCCATGCAAGGACCGCTGATGATCGCATCGCTCTCATGAACTCTTCAGAAGTCGCTCGGACGGCAATTAGAGTATCATACGATCAAAATGACTGGTTAATGGTGTGATTGACGATAGCTGTCGGAAGCTCTTTTGGTTATGGATTAGTCGGTCAGTGAGTTAAGACAAAGAGGGTGTTCGAGATTGCTTGTGGCTTTGTAAGTGAGTAGCCCGCTGAGAAAATCGTGCCGATTGTGAGCACGTGTGCATATGCATGTGGATGTAGATCCCATAGGTACAAAGTTGAATATCCGAAAGATCTCAAGAACGAGGTCTGTTGAACTCTTCAGACCCTACAAAATCTCACAAATACGAAATTTTGAGATTATGCACTGATTCAGCGTTGTGGGTAGCCCCACATCGTTTCCTACTTTCACTACTATGCCAAAGGAACGCTGCTCTTTCGACCACCAGATTTTGAGAGAGGACTGTTTTTGAACCCCAGGTTTAATTGCTGCGAGAATAATTCATCTATATCTCAGGAGATTGAGTCAGTTTTCGAAATTGAAAACGTTTCTCGTTTGGTAGATTAGTACGCAGATTCCTTATCCAATCTTTTGCCTGGTTCACTTCCACTTACAAGGGAGGTCTTTCAGGTCATGACGCGCTTTCGGGAAACGGTTTTTTCCATCATATGGGGGTATCTACATGAAACATATAACTGACTTCCATTTCTGCTGCGCGGCCCAACAAATGCCAAAAAAGGAGTAAAGAAAATTTTGTTCAAAAAAGGCGATTTTAACCCATTCATAGTAACGTATCTTCCTTGCAACTTTGATCATGTGCAGATCCGAAGGTGTTCTTCTATTTCACATTCAAAATAAAGTCAAATACGGGAAAAAACGAAGTTTATCTCCACCATGTACTGAAAGTGCGTAGCAGCCTCATAAGGGCTCCCCGATGTATGGACGCTGCAACGACTTGATGGCCTACTGGGTACGGCGATGGACTCTTAAACGGATGAAATGCTGGGTTGGTGGTTCGGATCCCGGCTCTGCCGAAGCTTTGCATTTTTTTGCATTCACTTTTTCGTCTTCAAATATGTATGTTTATGCCAAATGACTACGATTTTCGTTGACAGCATGCCAAAATGACTCTATTTACGAATTGTCAGTGAATTTGGTGATGTGACCTCTTTGGACACGAAAGGGCCCGTAGCGCTCGAAATTCGCGATTTCGCACAGAATGAGTGTCATATTCGTGTTCAGGGAGTCCAACTACCCTTGGGGACACATTTATAGCCAATTCCAAATTTTGACCCTAACATCGAAAAAGATGTTTGGTTATGGGTACATGGTGCGCTTTCTACTTGTAGAAGTGAGTAACTCACAAAACCGATGAAAATCAATGGAATATGCACAGCATGGATGCCTATCGCTATAATTTCAGCTATCAAGCACCAAGCAAGAGAAATAGAGAGAAATTCCTAACAAGTGGTATCGCCGTCTCCTTCATCGAATATGCAGTCGATGGTATACCAATACCCAGCTCAAATTTTCGAATTTGGGTCAAAATCTCAATTGGGCTGGAAACTTACCACCAGGGGTAGTTCGACCTCGTGAACACGAATATTGAATCTGTTTCGCGCAAAAACGTCTCGTTCGTGTGCTATGAGCGCCAAAAAGCTAAAAAATTGGACTGTCAAACTTGCTGAAAACTGGCAATAGGGGGCAGTTCGGAGTTCTAAATGTGATTACTGCACTTATTCTTCATATTCGAATGTTTACGAGTCCAAAAACTGAAAATCTAAATTTTGCAAAAATTTGTCCTCAGTGGGGATCGAACCATCAACCCCGTTTTTGGCATTTGTAGGGCCGCGCAGCAAAAATGGACATCAGTTATATGATTCTTGTACGTACCCCCATACATGCAAAGAACAGCTTTCAAAAAGCGCGTCATGAGTTGGAAGACCTTCCTCGTTAGAACTTTGTGTTTATGATGGTGCATAGCAGCACGTATAAATAAGTACATAAATAACTGAATGAATAAACAAGCATAATAGATAAATAAGTAAAGAAATAAATGTGACTTAGGGAAGAGCGGTAGCACAAGGAAGACATTTGAGGGATACATTGGAAGCGCAGATCACTCTGAAATGATCAACAATATGCAATGGTAATAATGAGGAGTTTCGACATATTTCAAGTCAGAAAAAAACAAAAAAAAACCAGAAAACAACGAATACAAGAGTACCATGAGTTCCGCATCTTGAGTGGTTTTGCTACTGTATTTGTTTGTACAAGGAGAGCGATTGCAACCGATGGCAATTCCATCAATCTACCTGAGAGTGATGGCCATTAACGCTTTCAGTCAACCGGAAACAACGGAGTTCATACCGTTTCCTTTGCTTCTGCCTCCAGCACACATCGTGAATTATTCCACCCACATAACATTCCCTTCTGTTTGCCTGGACCTTGCTAGTAATTGAGAGCGGGGATCAGTCGTTGCCAAGAGGTGCTTGACATAATTTGCTGGCATGGCAGACCGTGATCGAGGAACATAAACGACCAGAACATGTTAGACGAGTGCTGTAAACAAATGATAGGGGCTACTTCACTTACTGATGAGCTCATTTTTCAATGAAACTAGCAGAATATCACCTCTTCCACTCCTGATAGCAAAAGTTATGAACCAGAGAAGTGAGAAGGGTCTACGATCCTTCGGTGCCGTATGTTGTAATATTCATCAAAAGGCCGAAGCGATTTTCCTAAGAATAATTTTAAAGGATAGAGTTTTTGGCGTGAATAAAATTATTCTGTGGGATGCGTCGTGCAATCTATTATGGTTCCATTCATTGATGTGCGATTTGATCCCCGTACACCAGGAGTGCGCGCCACCTCCCCCCCCTGATGATTTTAATGATTTTGAATGATCCCGCATGGACAGAATCAACTCCTGTTCCTTGAATGATGCTGATTAATTTAACGAATATGCATAGGATAGAAGATGCATTCATACGGTTTTTGGGTGATATTTATTATTATTACACGCACACTGAAAGTTCCCCCACGGCACACTTATATTGTTGTTCCCACCTCAAGGTTCTCAAAAACATCGACAACCTCATAAAATTTGATACATGTTGTAATCGGCCACTGTTTCAATTCAAAATATGAAGACCATATCAGGCAAAACGTCTTTGATATTTTTTTTTGAGTTTTAACAAAATATGGATGCTACACACACTCTTTACCCAGCACGATCAACTTCTTTTCAGAGTGTTTAAGTGCTCTTTTCTCTCACAGATCATCTAATTATCTAACACTTCTGCGGAAGATGCACCCCGTCAGGAGGACTAGGCTGATGCTTAACTTTTCGATTTTGCGGTACTGTCCTTTGCGACTGTAACTGTAACTCTGCAACCTTGAGTTATGCCTGCGAAATTTCAATATCGCAGCACCACAGAGACTAAATTTCTCTGTAGTGCTCAAGCTCGGGTGTGCATCCTCACGCCAGAATTTGGCACCGTGGCGGCGTGCCGCGTGCGCCGTGATCGGGCGAGCTACGGGCGTTGTATCTAATTGGGACCTAAAGTGATAACCGTGTTTCAAACATAAAATCATAAAATTAGGTAATCACTTGGGTCGCAAATTCATGTGGCACCTCTAGCTCGCACGTATCGTCGTATTCCGCTTCGTGAATTTTTGACCTAAGAGCTTGCGCTCTTTAGGATGTTACTCATCAGATCAAAATGTAACTTATATCAATTTCGATACCGCCTTATAGTATTACAGTGATGGGCACATCCTGAATTGCAGTGAAGTTGACTTCTTCCATGAGGCTGCTCCATCGTGTATACAATAGGTAATTGGAGCGTTATCTACAATACATTGCACCGGTCTTTTGCTCATTTTCTTCCCCACGGGTTTGCTTCAGCTCTTCGTGTGAGCTATTATGAGATTGAGTTGTGCGGCAAGTGTTCATCCTCAATTAGCAGATCGAAGTAGATCCGATCCAGCCGTTGGCACACGAGGCGTCGTTTGACACCTCGTTATGCGAGATGCTAATTTGTGAACCCCACGCGACCGCTACGTGGTCAATAGGTACGACCTCTCTAAATGTCACAGACTGCAGTTTTGTAATGTTATTTTTGAAAATATAAAGGTTTTGAGCATGAGTCAAAGTTTGACGCTGAGAATCAAAGAAATAATGGAATTTATCATCATGCTCGCATAGGCCCACTGGAACTTTGCAATCTATTAAATCTTTGCGCTCCCAGCGCTTTTCAACCCTTAAAGGCATATTCCAGGATTACCTTAAGTGGGTTTAAGCGCTAAACTATGAAATCAGAGATGCAGGGGAACACGCTGACAAAGAAAAATCCGAAAAAAAGTCACCGAAAAGGGCAAAAATTAGGCCTCCTGTCATCTGGCCTTGAACGAGCTTACCTCGTGAAAACAAGCCCTTGAATCAATTCCCGCTGGCTGGTATCAGAAGGAACTCTAGGATATCACTTGTTTCCTCATGTCAATGCCTCCTTTATCATGGGCATATCTTCCTTATCTTATGTTATCACACAAATCGTATGCCTCATTTGCCACGTTGTTGCCATCATTGCCACCGTCATTGCCAATGATCACGTACGGGATGGGCGCGCCCGAGCTCCAGGGTGCGGTCGAGCTGGCTTCAAGAGCTCCGCGCGGTGCGATGACTTATCATCGCGCTTCGGTATGTGCACAGTCCCCCTGCACGTTTGGGGAACTATTAGGTCATGTGAAGGGCCTGCGATGTTTTCCTAATCCTGGAATGTGCCTTTAAATTGAAATGCGGATATTTCTGCTCCAGCAGAAATGGGATACTTCGTAATGCGAGATGGGAGAGTGAGATGAGGATCATTAAAATAAACAATGTTTTTTTCCAACAGATGAGGCTTGCTTCTATCGGTTGCTCAGAACGGTGGAAATCTAGATGCGACGATTTCATTGATAAATTAGTGTTAGGTCATGAAGCATTTTTCCCGAAGAAAGCGTTGGTACGCTTGCAGAAATGGTAGGCGGTAGGGCCAGGTCAGATAAGTATGTGGATCCCGCAGAGCATCGTAGCCCTGTTCATTCAACTCCTTCGAGGTTGTTTGTGCGAAATGGGCCGTGAGTTATAGTGAAAAAAGATATGTTCCTTCATAGTCTCAAAACTGCTCACTGGACTTTGCAGCCGTTATAGTCTCGTCGGGATCCATGAGGCTATAGTGGATTGGAGCAGCCGTAGGCCATCGCTGCTATGCTGATGAGGTGACCACTACGAGTTCGACCTTCGTCCAACCACTGTGCAGGTCGTTGTCGATTGTCCATATGGGAACCCAGTTTTCATATGTCAGGATGTAGCTCAGAAATACATCGTTTGTGTACCGGAGAAGAAGATTGTACGAGGCATGGAGCAGAGCCGTCTTTTGTCCACTTTTTCCGAGAAACTTAAGAGAAATTCAAAATCATTCTAGCTTATAAATGCCACGATATTTGAATAGAGCGAGAAGCGGGCTTCTCGCTTTTTTTAAATATCGTGGCATTTATAAGCTCGCTCTATTCAATATGGTAGAGGTAACCGTACGGGAAAGCAAAAAAGGAATTCAGAAAGAGAATATTCGAAAAAAAAAGAATCTTTCGAACCACGATCTAACAGGACCTGGAATGTAGTTGTGAAAGCTCTTTAAGGTAAGAACGGAATATAGCAGACGTTTCCAATGCCTTTAGAATCTTCATGGACAATTCTTTTGAGTGATTTTACGAGTTAATAGTGCTGTCAGGGCGCGGCAGGAGTATTTTCCGCTTGACATGGGCTCACTGTACCAGAAAGAACGAGAGTATCAGCATGAATTTTACTCAAAGTGTAAATGATCAACAAACGTAATGGGTTCCTAGTACTTGATGAAGTTGTCTCTAGCCCGTAGGCATTAACGAAGACGGTCGTCGGCTGCAGGCGATTGTGGTGCAAATCCTGAGCAGGTAAGAATAGACTTCAGAGGTTCGAATGAATTGTGTGCGATAGTGCAGATTTTGCCCTCCAAGAAGGCGACTGCCTTTCGCGTTCCCTGCTTCCAAACAAAACAGTTGCGCAAGTTGAAACTCATGCTGTTTGGCGGTCGCTGCTGCGAGGTGGTTAGGTCGCTGAGGCTGCTATGGGATGACTAGTGCATTTTCCGCTTGACCTGGCCTCACTGTACCAAAAAGAACGAGAGTATCAGCATGAATTTTACTCAATTCAGGCTTATAGGTCGCACTCCCCGCTAGTAGTCGTGCGAATTGAGATATCTCCTAGATACATGTTCCTAACATTAATGATTTAGTTCTGCTGATAGTTTTGAGGATATCACAGGATTCCTGGATTTCGTGTAACTCTGCCGCATCGTCTCCATGGAAGTTTCTTCCTAGGGCTGCTTGGGTAATTCCTTTCGGGCGGGAAATCTACTTTGCTTCTCCTCACTATTCAATCAGCTCTCCTGAACTATTTCACGAAAAAGAACAAATGGTGCGACGCTCATCTGTGACCACAGGCAGATGCATTTCATCGCCGTCTTCGTCGTCGTTGTGGTAAAACCAAAGGATATCATATCGAATTCCGGGTATTTAATGAAATTTTGTTGGAAATGCTCGCTGATTGCATATGGAAGTAATTGCATATGTAATTCATTCTAACACCTTTTTTCTTCGTGGTGTGGTAAGACATCACCAAGCGGTCAAAACTTGATCGCGTCCTGTGAGCGTTTTCTTCAAATTTTCTTGAAATCTAAGTTCGAATGACAGTAGAACTCATGCTCGCGTATCAATCGCGTTGGTGTTTACAGTTTGGAGCGAAATTTCCTTCTGAGGAGGGGAGGGGGGGGGGGTCTAATTGTCAAATTCGTTAGGTTGAAGTGATACAGGAGTAATGTTTGTGTGTGTCAGACCACGATTTGCGGCACTGTACAGGTATTACCTATACTGAAGGTAATTTGAGCCCTCTTGCTGCTATCGCCTTCACATAAATCTGTGAAAAAATTCATTCATAAATTAGTGTATTCCTTCGGAAATTAGTGCGTGTAATAGAAAATCTCCGAACTTCACAACAAAATAATTGAACAGATTCTTGCATGAGCTACTTCTTTGATAAGATGTTCCCCAAATCCCCGTTTGCTTATCCAAGAATCAAATGATTCTTTTATATGCTCTGTACGGGGAATGTAGGTGCTGATAAGAGTTAGGGCGTCTCCGCTGCTAAAGGTTTATCAGCGTTGACGCGATTGGCGTCTAGCACTTTTCTTTGATTTAACAGAGAATCATATATTCATCTATATCTGTGGCTAGCACTGTTGGCACATAACTACCATATTTTGAAGCACATTGGCGAAAGAAGGACTATTTGTCATCTTGAGTGCTGCTTATTTGACTTTAATGGCATATACAGTTTCTTTTCATACTCAAGTGTTCTTTTCTTTTGCCTTTTTTCTCAGGGCTTTGAGAAACTGCTGCCCTTTCTTACAATTGATCCCTTGTCGCTTAATCTGCATATTCATATTCCATGTAGTAAGTGAGCTTCATACTACACATGAATACCTGCTTGAAGATATATTAGATTTCGGTGCTGTACGTCGTGTGGAGGCCTGGATCCTGCGATCAGTCATGTTCAGGCATGTTGCCCTCCCCCGAGGTTTAAATCGCTAACGACCGCGAATTTATAACATTTACAGCAAGCGAATTTATTTCGCACTGATAATTAGATAGTCAAAGCGAAAATACTGTCCATGACGATGTACATGGATAGTGCGGTGTAGTGATAAATGGCGTTGCTCCCACTAGCATGTCTATAGTGTCAAGTTCTGGATCAACGTTCAACAAGGCCAAGCGCTGAATTCTCCCGTGCTCAACGGTTGAGGTAAAAGATTCGTTTGAGATTTTGGGTAGAGACTTGAGCATTAGATGGACCGAGCAAGTCATTGCATAGGGCAAATCATTCATTCAAATGCCAATACGATTCTAGATGTGATAGTCAGTTCGAAAAGTTCTCGCGATTCTCGACCTCGTACTTGAAACGCACATATCTCAACTCATACAGATTTTTATCAGTCATGAACAATAAAACTACAGATTTTTGAGAAGAAACTACAAGCTTTAATGTTCCAGTTGCTCCAAACTCTACAGATCTAGGGGCGAAGAAGCTGATGAAGGTCGCTTCAGCATCGTTTTGGGTCTTAAAGCGTTTCTTCCGAAAAAAGCTGCCCAGATGCTTGAAGAAAGAGAAATTGGTGGGAGCCTTATGATGCATGCTACAATGTTTCTTAGTTCAACTCATTCAACTTCTTCATGGTTGTATGTGCGAAATGGGGACGTGCGTTATCGTGGACTTTCTCACTAGCCAGTACTGGGCTCAATCTGCAGTTTGCGATGCGATCTTGTCGGCTTCTCGCAGTACTTTTCAGCCGCAATAGTTTCATGAAGCCAGGCTTCACGGAGCGATAATTGCTCAGACCTACCGTACTGCTACCATGACCTTTTCCCATGCTACTTCGACTTTGGAAAGCTTGACCTTTGAGCAGTCACTACTGTGCAGGTCCTTCGACAGAACCCGAAACACATCACAGTTACTGTAAGGGTAAGAGTTGGGCCGTTTGTGTGTCGGAGAAGAGAATGTACCAGACATCTGTCGTTTTTCCATTTCCTCTGTCGACTTTGGAAAAGTTCAAAAGCACTTTATATAGGACATAAACGTTACTGCATTGGATAGAGCGAGAAGCGCGCTGTAATACGGTTTAGGCAGTGTTAGCAAAGGCAAGAAGTATTGAGAAAGTGGAACATTCGAAACCGCAAGATCTTTTCCGGACTACCCACTAGGTGCGTGGCACATTCCAACTGATTACTTTTGATACGCCATTCTTCTGTCTGCGACCTATCATACCTTTCGACCAATTCACGTTCACTGCAGAAGCATGTCTTAGCGAATTTGTCAATTTTGTGAGCAGCTTATCGAGCCCATATCCTTCACGCCATCGAATGGTGGCGCGAGGCACAGTTCGTTCATTGATTTTCTAGAAATGGAGATTTTTTTTTGGAAATTTTCTCAAGTTTTTGAATACACTGCAGTGACAGCCCAACGGCATTGCTCACCGATGCCCGACAGTAGTTTTGTGAAGAAAAACCATAGGAAGACTGTCCTTTTCCTGAATGATTACTGCGACAAAAGAAGAGACACATTTTGCTGTACGAGGGAAGCAGTAAAAATGGACATAGTGAGCTGCAACAGCAACAGCTGTACCCACGCCATGACTTCGCCGTGTTCCTAGTGGTTCTCCTTCGGACCTTCGGCTGTTCCACATAGCATTGGGGATGCTAATCAATCCAGAGGGTGCATAACCAATGTGGTTTGTAACCGTCTTCACCGTTCTCATTACCACCACTACCACATGATAGAATTTCAGGGCCACACGACTTCTGCTGTAGTCCTCATTTCTTTTCATCTTTGTTCACAGTGACGGCTAATAGATGGCTGATTGCGTCTAACCTTACGACTAGAGAATCACAACTCAGGAAGAACTTCAGGACTTTGACTGGGAACTGAGAAAATCGTGGCATTTGCCTTCTTATCTGCGAATTCCACTATAATAATCGATGGCGAGAATATAGCAGATAACGAGGAACCAACGTTCCTAGCAAGCATGACGCCACTTGTGGAATAGGGAAAATCGTTGACTGTGTTACATGCTCGTAAATCGCAGATTGCCAACAGTTCATTTCGAATATCATTTGTAGTGAATGCATTATTTCAGAGGATGAGGAGGACTTTGATTGTTCTCGTGGCATTCGCCGTAGCACAGGTGAGGCAAATCATCTGTACTTGACCATTCTAGAAAAATCGAATGCAGGAAATCCATCAACGAAATTTTGCTGATTTCGTACACGTTTTGCAGCAGGAAGCTGAGAATTTCGAGGAATTAAACTGCGGCATGATAGCTTAGCGCTCTCCGAGATAAATTGGGTATTCCAGTCATCTCTGTGAGCAGACGGATAAAAATGCACATTTAGCACTCTAAGGCCGCATTCATACTTTGCGCACCGACGCCGGCACCGGCGGTATGAGTATGTATGAACGCGAAGTATGAACGAGTTTGAACGCAGTAGGTATGAAGTATTAACGTAGTATGAAGGTATGACGTAGTATGTATGAACGCGGCTTAAGGGATGAGTCAGTAAAGCGCTCACATCCCACAAACTTAGTCCTACATAGACCCCACCAAGGTTGCGGCCGCCAAGAATGTAATGGGTCGGTGTCTCTTGTTTTTTCGTCTGGGTCCATCACCTATCAAAAAGGATGTTAGGTCGCAGTGGTTTTTCGAGGTGAGGTTTCTATTAGTGTTACAGCTCGTTGTGCCTTTTGCCAGTCCACATTTCATATCTGCAGTGAATCACTAGAAAAGGAGTTACAAGGGTTTTAAAAGGAGCAACATAAAATATAAAGGATTTGGGCGAGGTTGATCAGTGTGTGTCTCAAGAGCCAAGTGCTTTGGTGCTCGGATATAAGTACAGTCCATTTCCCGACGGCTGGCAGGGCGAGGCCTACGGAATTGTATCGATTTCTCTCACCCCGCCACACACTCTCACCCAACTCGGTAGGCCACGCCCTGCCAGCCTTCGGGAACTGGGCTGTAGTTCAAATTCACGAGTTCGATTCCTTGATAGACATGCCTTTTTGGGTTGTTCGGAAATCTTTCACGGAAATCCTAAGGATCGAGCTCTCTGCCTACTTACTCTTGCTATGAGATTGCTTTCTGAAAAACAGAATCATTTCCAAAGTTTCACGTTTCTTAATTGATTTTACGAATGTGTTTTTTATAGTAAATCTATCGAAACATGAAGAAACTGTCATATATGACAGGCATGAAATGGATGTGTAGCGTTGGAAACAAGTAATTTATGTGTCAAATGCCACCCCTTTATATGCTTTAATGCGAAACCACATGAGGCAGCAAAGTAAGTGTGTTTCTCGAGGCTGCCTTCCGCTAACGCGGCAAGGGTGTGTGGCGACTGGTCGAATTTTCACTTTGCGGCGCCGCTCACGACTTCGTCGGTTGAAATTTCACCAGGATGCAATAGGCGGTACCGTGAGGGACCTTTAAAGATTGAAGGTTGGAAGTTTCGGAAGTTCGCCTATGTGGTGCTTGCTGCTGTTTCAAGAGATGAGACTTCCAACAACTCGACTCGCCGTGCCGCTCGTCGCGGGTTGTCGCGCAAAAATTCGTCCAATCGCCACACACCCACCCGGCAATCGCCACAGAAGTCTTGCTGAAGCATCGTTATTCCCGACTTCTTGATTGTAACACCTGCTTATGATATTTGGCCTTTGTGATACTGCGAGAGGGCCTACTGGAAAAAAACGAATGGCTGTCGACAGTTCCGCGTCCTACATGTTGATCCGAGGCAACATATGATGGACTCGTAGTGGATTCCGAAAAGATAACAGTGTTGAAGACTACATCGACTCCACCGTGGGAGTGCGACGAAAGGATTTTCTTTTGATTCAGTGGAAAACCGTTACATTATAAGCTGTGAAAACCTCTTGTTCATAGGATGTCGCGTTCGACTCTTACGTCCACGTTTGGGATTCCACATTGTAGTAGAATAATGGTAATAAAAGAAGAAATGGAAATGTGCATGATATACTTCCGATGATTCTTTTATCATTTTTCTGAAACTCTTAACAAAAAAAATCATGCGCAGCGATTGCCAATCTCTGCTCGCTGAGAAATAGGAAGAAAAGCATTTCATGACTCACCGACTTGAACCCCTCAACGCTTGGCTCTCGAGAAACTCATTGGTTATGCTTGCCTATTGCTTATATGTTTAGCTGCTCCCTTCACAACATTTGTAACTCCGCTCCCAGTGACGCACTGCGGAAAGTGGATGCCACTGATATGAATCCCACCTCAAAAGGTCACTTTGACCTACCATATTTCCCTATGAGCTGGTTCACGATCTGACATAGCCGGGAGAGCCTAATTTCAAGCTGTATGAGCGGTTTCACTTGCTTTTTTATTCACTGCTGAGTCCTGCGGCATCTTTAATTTTACATGGTCTTAATCTGCTCTGTATACTGAAAGCCACTCAAATGTCATTTTGTAAGCAGTCACTTGACTGATAAGTGATCTATGCTATGAAACAAAAAAATCATTTTAATGTAGTCGAAAGTGATGTAAATGATTTGTCCCTTCATGCTATCGAGTTCAATAAAATATAACGGTTAACCATTAACTGCGCAACATTCTTCCTTTCGACTGGAGACGGGAAAGCCGAAATAATCTAGAAGGGAATATCCAGGAATGTTATCACTCAAGGACCTTTCACATCTTTCCTTGCTCCTCGAAAAATTTGCCGAAAAATTACGAAAACACCAAAAAATACTGCACAGCACTCTTAACAACTCCGCCAAATTGGTGAAAGGGCATGGAAATTGAAATAACCCGAAGCAATCGCTCTCAGAAAACTCTCGTACCTGCACATACCTTCAGGAATGGGCCAAAACGATCTCTAACCTGAAGGCGAAACAAGCACTGTATTCCGGTTGAATCAGTCAAATTCGTGAATTCAACCCCGACTTTCTTTACATCCACGTCCACAGGCCAAACATTCACATGCGCTATTCAAAGAAATATGATTACCCCGTTCACCGCCGCCACCGCCTCAAAATGGTCTACACCCATCCACGATTCAGCCAGCGGTGCAGCGCTGGCCCCTACGAGAATAAAACGCATAGTATAGACTGCGACAGGCACAGGCAGAACAGAATCCCCATGGTAACAACAAGGTTATCGGATGATAACATAACATGGAAACTTGTTCAAAGGCTAGCTTCTAGGCTGCAAGCTCGTCTAAGCGACCTTTGGTTCTTTCTTCGCATGTGTTCCTGGGGGCGGGAAAAATCATCGTGAACTATGCCTTTAGACGAAAATAAGTAAAAATAATACAAAAATAGCAGTAGCAGCAAAAATTAGTAGCATTCCAGTGACGGAGAATATCAACGTCCGCACACTCATGGCTTCTGGGTTCCAGGTACTTACGGACGATGCAGGTACATCAACCGCTTCATCACCCACAACAACATCAGTGACACCGCCAACGGACGATGCAGGTACATCAACCGCTTCATCACCCACAACAACATCAGTGACACCGCCATCTTCAACAACACCCGCAAGTGCAGCATCATCATCTACATCAGCATCAGGAACATCCTCATCGGTATCGGCATCTTCATCAATCAGACCATCATCCACATCAGCATCACAGACATCCGCAGCATCATCAGCCTCAGCACTCACTACTTTCCCAGGATCAGCCGGTGGGCACTTTTCTTCTAGTGATTTGTCTTTGACCCCTGCTTTGAGGATTATGTATCTGGGCGAGCCTCTCTTACGCTAATCTGCATACCGAAGAATTCATGCGCTTCATTTTCTCTGTGAAAGCTAAAATATCATTGGACTTTTCAAAAGACTTGCCTTTTGGCATTGAACAATTGCTTCGAAGCATTTTTAAGCGCGGCAATGGCTTATCCATTTGTGAACACTACTTTTTGGTGAATATTGGGTCATTCCCTAGGTAGTGTCGTTTTTTTCAAGCATAAATTTTTGCCATGAAATCACAAATTTTTACAGCATATCATATATCATTTGAAAGCAAATTCTCTGCTCTACAAAATGCAGGTGGAGGCAGGAACAGGGACTACCACTGATCGGATTCCTTAACTTTCTCATGGGAAAAATAAATTGTGAAAAATGTCAACTGGACCCCTATCGCATGGTATTAAAACTCAATGTGAATCGCATGCGAGAACAATTCAGAAGGATGTTTTCGATATAGCGGAAAAAGTTCTTTGAAGTGGTTCATGAAACAACTCTAAGCAAGGAGTCTGAAAGAAAAAATTTCATTCTGAGTAAATGTTGGTGCTTTTGAAAAAAAGATTTTAGAAAAAGAACGGCAGGACTTCTTGATCAACTAAATATTGAAAATTGTAGAAGAGGTCAGGAGTAAGTACGCGACACATGATTGGTTTACTTTCCTAAAGTGAAATATAGTGTTTCAATTGATTGCCGGTTTGGCCAATTTTTGTCGGCTGCACCTACCTCTTCGTCAGCCTAAATGTCTGCCCCATTCTAACAAACTGAGAAACTGAACATTATTTTGTAGAGCAGGAAAACATCTTTCAAATAATATATGACATGCTGCAAAAACCCGTAATTTCATAGGAAAAATTTATGCTTGAAAAAAACGACATTACTTATGGAATGACCCAATACTATATATCGAACGATTCTATTCTATGACATTCCATCAAGAAGCTTTGCTACCATGTACTGTTCCATGCCTTATTATTGGAAGCCTGTAACGCCGCCCAAGCTTCGACGTTTCACCATTGTTGCCTTCGTAGCTTATAATACCCATAGAATCGCGCAGTGTGAAAATGGCCAGTACCGACCAAACGACTTCCCGGTCCATATCGCATAATATCACGGTGCCTCTCACTATTGAGCATTTCACGTAGTTTAGAGGTCGAAACACTGCGTGCTTCCAGACATCGGTGTGCAAGGTGTTTCATTTGCTGCATTTAATGCTTAAAGGTCACCATTTGGAGTAATATGGTTTTCGAGAAATCCCTAAAATAAGTCACTTACAAGAAATCTTCAGGTGTAAACGGCTATCTGTGGCGAAATCCCGATGAAAAAGCGCGCCTCCGAGCTGTAGAAACGGTGCAACGGATAGCAGCTGCTGCCTTTGGATGACAGACCCCGCCTCCTAGGGTCGACTTTAACGAAAAATGACTGACGTGCAGAGCAATGAGCATGCTAGCAGAACGATACTTATCGTATCGCATTGAAGCGTATTGATCGAAATGACGTGGTGCTTGATGTGTCAGCTTTCATGGACGAAAACGTCCACCGGCCGGTATCAAAGATTGGAATGAATTATACAACCGATTCACCTCTACCACTGCCTTCAAAAATTGCTGGTGGCTGATAATTCTGTCGTATATCACCGCATCTCACATCTATAGAGACGAAAGCAACTTTTCGAATGTTTAAATGATTTAGCGATCCATATCCCTTGTTACAACTGATACTAACCAAGGACCGTTGACCTGGTGTTCATTTACCACTTGGGATGTGGTGATTACTATTTGAGAGCTTACATTAGATGGTTTGGTGGACGACGGTTTGGTTTGCCATCGACTGATAGAAATTGTCCAACTGGTTGCAATTTGTCCACTCACCGGACCTGTAATTCTACTATTTATATTGGTTGTAGGTCCATTTGTCATTGAACAGTATTTATCATTCTACCGAGGATTCACAACTATTTGAAACTTGACATAGTTGAGCGTTTGTACGTTTTGTTGCTCCTTTTACTGCATTACGAAATGGTTCACTTGCTTTGTAGCTACTACAAATCTAAATCACATGTTGATCATTCAAGTAGACCGCTGAAAAGAGGAGCCATTTTCGGAGATCTAGAGAGTTAAAGGCACATCCCAGGATTAGGAAAACATCGCAGTCCTTTCACATGACCTAATAGTTCCCCAAACGTGCAGGGGGACTGTGCACATACCGAAGCGCGATGATGAGTCATCGCACAGCGCGGAGCTCTTGAAGCCAGCTCGACCGCACCCTGGAGCTCGGGCGCGCCCATCCCGTACGTGATCGTTGGCAATGACGGTGGCAATGTTGGCAACAACGTGGCAAATGAGGCCTACGATTTGCGTGATAACATAAGATAAGGAAGAGATGCCAACGATAAAGGAGACGTTGATATGTGGAAACAGATGATACCCTAGAGTTCCTTCTGATACCAGCCAGCGGGAACTGATTCAAAGGCTTGTTTTCACGCGGTAATCTCGTTTAAGGCCACATGACAGGAGGCCTAATTTTTGCCCTTTTCGGGGACTTTTTCGGATTTTTCTTTGTCAGCGTGTTTCCCTCCATCTCTGATTTCATAGTTTAGCGCTTAAACCCACTCAAGGTAATCCTGGAATATGCCTTTAAGTGATCGATACATGGCTGCATCAGAACATGAAAGCAACATGCTCACCCGGTGACACTGTTCGTGAGACAGTCCAATCAGTGGTTATGGGTGTACCGAATTTCATACAATCCACTCCTTAATATCCCTTCAGCCCTTATAGGTCGTTATCAGTTTCGATCAGTCACCGTCAAGTGCTCTGTATCACTCCCTAGAGCACCTATGACTGTGAAATTCCATTGTCAGCTGGGAACACCAGACGGATCTTGCGACACATGCCCTTCAATGCTCCGTATCATTCCTTACCATGTGTTATCAATCCTGTTCATCCACAATCGGGCACCGTATTTCTTCCCGCAGCACCCATGCGTGTGCACTTTTCACTGTCATCCAGCAAAGCGCAACGGATTTGGTGAAATTCAGAAATTTAGTCTTAGAAAGAATCTTGTTAGCTTTTATCAGCTATTATAGTTCGAATGATCCACCGCTCATGGCCCAGTATCACCCTACGTAGGTTCGAGAGCTGAGAGACCACAGCCAGGTTTCAGGTCTCTTGACAGTGTACAGATGCCTGAAACCTGACTGTTTGGAGCATTATTCCAGAAACACGCGTTTAGATCGCCGGTAGTGTCTTAACAATATGAGGTGACCTGGAGGTGCTTCCCTTTCGAACGTTCGAATACAGTTATCACTTGCAGGTGACACAACTATATCTGCAACAACCGTAACGGCTGCCTCCTCCACAACAGGTGAACGTTTCTTGTTTTTTTTTCTGGACGAATCGCGGCGTTTGTGATTGAGTAGGTCTCAGTCTATAATGACTGCATCGATTTCCATGATAGTAACTATCGAAGCGGGTGAACGCCGGGTGCGACAACGATAGTGACTACCGGAGCAGGTGGTTTTTTTTGATTGGCAACGAGTCACCAACACGTCCGCAAATCTAGGGATAAGAGTGCATTTGCCAACGCTAACCACGCCCCCAATGTTTGTACAAGGCTCCTAAATGTCAAGTCATAACATAGCTATTAATTTTGATGTCTTTGATTCTTTAGATAGCCGCTAATTTTCGCCGCAGCCCGCGCTGCGAAAGTTGTTACAATTATGCTGACAAAGAGAGGACCCGAGGTCGAAGTGGCCGTTTGTCGTGAGACACTTATGGTCCGAGTACATTCTGATGCTGATTTCGAATCTGCTTTCCAAATTTGCAAAGGTGTTATCTGAACCGAGCTACAAGGCCCTCTTTCAGTGAGCGTCGGCTCATGTACACTACAGGAGAGTTGACTGCCAGCAGCCGTCTGGCTGGGAGATAAGTGTCAAGCCCCATAAAATGGAGACGATGGCTTGATCCATGTGGTGCCGCTGTTTTTGCATCTTTATGAACATCTCCTGGCTACAGAAGACCTTCGGTTTTGATATTACCGTATTTGATGTTCCTTCTGGTATATAACAGGTGAAATGATAAGCTGAGCGCTTTTCGCAACGTTTGTACTTCACCAGTTCAAACCAGGATGAGTTCAACATTTTATGAGCAAATCTGGCATCCAGTACGATATTATTGAAACATAAAGTCTTTTTAAATGGCCTAAGAATAAAAAATATTCCGTTACAGTCTCTCGTCGCTTCTCAAATGCTCACCAAACGTGACGGAAATTAGGACTGTGTAGGCGTCTCAAAATCCCACGGGTAGGTACAGAATTGAAAGTACACAAGCGAAAGGATGCGTGAGCAGGAAGCACGAGTACGAAACGAATGTCGATGCTATGCTCAATTACATGAGCCGTCACTCGTTTACATTGCCTTCCTTATATGATAAGAAAAAATGGCTTCATAAAACTTCTTGCGCCTGGGGAAATATTTAATACTTTCAAACGTTATAGATCATTTATGGTCATGAGAAAATATAATACCACGCATTCAAAGTTAACGATAGGACATGATATTTGCCAAGTGTACTCAGCTAGACATTTCACCATGTTTTATGCCAGTAGAAGCATTAAACTGCACTTATATCAAAATAGAAATGTCTTATATGGTTATTTGAAGAAGTTCATAAAAATGGAAAAACAGCGACTCCACATGCATACGAACCAACGTCTTCATTATAAAGCTTGACACTTAAATCTCTCTACACGGCTTTCGTCACTAGACTCTCCTGTGCTGTACCTCAGCCAAAGTCCGTTGAAAAAAGCTTCGTAACCCTGCACAGAGGATCGCTCGGTAAACTTGGCAGATTCGAGATTAACATCGTACTGTACGTCGGACCATATATATCCCAATGTAAATGGCCATTTCAACATCGCGTCCATCCTTTGTGAGTGTAGGTGAACTCAACACACTTGCCATAATTCAGCATACTTGTAATAATATCGCAGTGGTTTGATTCGCAGCGCTCCAATCACGATAAGTAGCAGACGGTGGGTATCCAAGTGCGGTCGTCGACACCGCTGCCACGAAGTGTGAAAGCAGCCCAACGAAGCTGGTGGGTAGTGATGTGTCGATTTAGTAATGAGAAGTCATTATTATTATAACAGAAGGACACCTATGGCAGCTATTTACATAATGGAGTGCTATCATTGGACCAGGGTATTATGGTAGCAAAATTTTACAGGATTTTATCAGGAGCACCACTGAGAGTACCCAATTGTTCAATTACCTAGCTTGTGCTTTTCGAGGTCGATTGGTGGAACATTTATTTGGCCTAACGTTTCGACTGAATCGCTGTTTTTGGGGGCCCTGAGGTTCCACCTATTTAGTGAAAAACTGGTCCGACTTGCTACTGGTTGTCATCATAGTGCCGTAGCGGATTTTTCGCCTAATAGGTGGAACCTCAGGGCCTCCAAAGACCTAATAGGTGGAACTTCAGTCGAAACATCAGGCCATTTTGATGGATGTTCCACCAATCAACCTCGAGAGGCACAAACTAATCGACAACTCACAACTAACAGTGCCGAGGTTGCAAGAAGAGAGAAGCTGGAGAATTCTTCAAACTGAGAGTACTGTACTCTTTCATATTTTCTTGTTAATCGATTCATTCTTAGATGCTGGAACATCAGCATCGTCCACCTCATCGAGTACTTCACTACCATCAACGTCAAGCATAGGTATATCGCTTTCTGATTTTGGACGAGATATCGTATCATCTTGTCTAAATACCGGAGATCTTACCACACGACAATAAGGCCGAATTTTAGCCTACGATTGGGCAGGAGTAGAGTTGGGGTTCTCATCTCAGAAATATCTCTTTGCACATGAAAACCGTTTCGCCCACTCGGACACTGTTCCCGTTCCCTAGATCGAGACTAAAACTCACTCATTACTTTGCATGAAAAAGAAACTTCAGTCCTACTCATGGTGGAAATGAAGCGTGTCAGTGTTCATAGTGTGTTTTGAGGTGTGGGTGCATGGGTGCGCAATACGCGATGTAGCCTCTAGAATGTGCCGAGGTGGGGGTCAATTGGTCGAATTTTCGCTTCGCGGTGACGCACTCGCGGCACCGTCAGCAAAACTTGTTGCAGTCAGTTGGAATGCCGCTCAGTATGCAGTGGGCTGGTATCGCGACGGACCTTCGAATACTGCAGGTTGGAAGCTTCGGATGTTCTTATATTGGGTAGTCTAAGAAGTTTTTTCGTATTTTCAAATACCGCTTTCTCCCTCCAAACTGCTTTCCAGCAATCTCTTCTGTACATACACATGTAGTACAAGTCCACACGCATCTATAGGTATTACTGTTTTCCATCTCCCGGATAACCCTTTTTGGCAAAATAAACTTATCAACGGTCAATCTCATTTTCAATACAAAAATTATGAAAAATTTTTTCTTTGAATGGCGTTAGACAGGGAAAGGAAAAGGTGATAATCCGATGGAGCAAGATGAGGGCTATAAGGTGGATGGGTCAGCAATTTTTATCCAAGCTCGAGAATTTTTTGGCGAGTCATTTTTTCACTAGTGGTAAAAATTTTTTGAATTTTTTCTTTTAAAAATTTTCGAGCTTGGATAAAAATTGCTGCCTTATAGCCCTGATCTTGCTCCATCGGATCATCACCTTTTCCTTTCCCTGTCTAACGCCATTCAAAGAAAAGAAATTGGAATTGAAAATGAGGTGACCTTTGATAGTATGTTTATTTTGCCGAAAAGGGTTATCCGGGAGATGCAAGACATCAATACCTATAGATGCGTGTGGACTTGTACTACATATATATGTACAGAATAAATTTTGTAGAAAGCAGTTTTGAGGGAAAAAGCGGTAGTTAAAAATACGAAAAGACTTTTTAGACTACCTAATATGTTATGGTTGTTGCTGTTTCAACGATAAAACTGGCAGCGCGAAAATTCGACCGATCGACCATCACCTAATGTGCCGTAGAAAAGTCTTACAGAAAACTGACGCAAGGGAAACCAAAAAACGGGGTATTAGGAAGGGAGGGCATCGTCTCTGCCTCGAAAATTTATTAGAAGCGGGTCATTATCACATTTTTGCGTGATCACATGAGAGTCATCAGACTAGAAGCCATAGGCTGTGTTCATACCTTGTTCATACTTTGCGGTACCGGCAGCAGGACGCAACTGCGTGTCACTGCGTCCTCGCCTATGCCACCCTGTCCCGTTGCCTGCGTCGTCTCTGCACCTCCAATATGCCATTCTGCCTCGCTGCGGATGAAGGCAGCCACGCCTTGCCGGCGCAAAGTATGAAAGCGGCCTTACAAAACGCTTAATTGATTGTGATGTTACAGCCCCAACAACAGAAACGACGACCACTCCCCTGCAAATGGCAACAGTCGATGTGAGCAACGACAAAACAGCTATTGATGGCAAACTCTTGCTTCAAAAGAGTGTAGCTCTTAGCAATGAAGTGCAAAGGTGAACAAAGATTTGGATTGCACCTGCCTTTGCTTTAATTCCATCTAGTATTCTCGTGTCTGTGTCTTCTGAAAGAACAGTTGCACTTTCTGAAGGCGACATCCTTCGGTATGAAAAAGGCCATCCCAGGGAAAAAGTGGAACGAGGTATGACCCCCACTCAAGCCTCTCTCTTTTGCTGTGCAATAGCACTGCGAAAAAACCGCCGGACGCTGGATCTCAAACCCCCCTTGGCTTATCAGTAGTGCAAAGTGGTGCCTGCCTACATTGTTGACTCCTGAATAGAGTTCGTGCTGTATCATGGCAGCTGCTAGCCCTCCACCAGCATGTTCATATTCCTGGTGAAGAATCTTTGTGAGACTGGAATGCTGAGGGAACTCAGAGGCACACCACGCGATATTAGGATTAATACTTTACTTTCTTGAAGCAGGTAGGTCTTCGGATAACTGCTCACGCTGCACATTTGTTGCGGCTGCACGGTGCACCGTGATGGTATTTTGCATGCCTGAAACCACTCCCACTCAAGCAAGTCACGCCTGGCCTTAGACAAACAAATTTCCAAAGTGGCGCTGACGTGTAGAAGGAAACTTAGACCAGGTATGATTCGGATGGATGGGCGTGGCTCGGTTTTGTTCGAGCAAACACAGCACCGTGAGGGTGCACCATGCAACCGCAACAAAGATTCACGCTGAGCGGTAATCCTACAAGAAAGTAAACCCCTAAACCGACTATCGCGTGGTGTGCCTTTCAATGATATTAAAGTGTGTTGTGTTTTCAGTCTAATAGATGAGATCACTGCGTTGGAGGCGTCCGTGAATGCGACCAACTCTCCATACTTCAGCCAAATGACACAGATGCAAGAGGACGCCAAGCAAATGGATGCTAACCTGACTGGATTATTAGTGCAGCTAAATGTGAGTCTCAGCGTTTCCATTATCAGGCCGTTGCTGTTGAAAAGGACAACCTTTAGCAGAAAACTTTTCGAATAGTTTTAATCATCCTACTAGTACCTGTTGGTTTGGCTTTCCCGAACGTGAAGCCGTGGGTAACTAGAGGCAAAAAAACATTCTGCCCCTCTTTGAAAAACTCCGTGACTGAAAATTCATTGGACGGAGACTGGGCCAGCCTGCCAACCCTGCCCTGGAGCAAATAGGGGACGACAGACCACTCGACGCTCGCCCTAAATGAGAATGCAGCCCCACCTCTCCTCCCGCGAATGCGTAATGTGCATTCCAGAAAAATTGTTTGTCCAGAGTAGCTCAGTATGCTCCTTTCGGTTACCGCTCATCGTTTATTTTCTGCTACAGTCCTAGCCACGCACTTATTAGCGAATAAAATGGGTTGACGGTAAGCAATGTATGGTAGCGTATTTACCAAGTGTGGGTAACATGACCGCACAGTACACTCATGAAACCAAATAAACTGCCAGCCTAACGAAGTGCGTGGAATATGGTTACTTCATTCGAATGCAGGGTAGATAGCACCTGTAAGGGACTGAATCGTTAGCGCTAAATGCTGAGTCAGATGCCATTGTGGTCGTGGTTTCATTGCTTTTAAAAATTTTTCCAAAACTTTGGAAGTAGTCTCGACTAATCATGTGAAAATGGTAATTCTAGCAGTTGAGAAGATCCCTGGTGCACCGTGTTTCAAAGACTGGCTGAAAAGTCAAGGGGGGAGGGAGGGGGTGGTGTCAGTCAACACCATTATAAGCTGATTCCAGAGTTAATTGTATTTAGCACTCCTTTCTTTAAAATTTTTCTGGGCTGAGGTGGTGTAGTGACAGGTGGCACCACTCTCATGGCACGGAGATCAGATCCCGCACCAACGCCAGCCCACGCCAATTAAACCTCCCATCTCTCCGGGGTCGGCAAATTGGTACCAAACTCGTCTGAGAGGATAAAAGCACTAGCTTGTACATCGGCTGGCCACCGCAAGTCATTGTTCAGGCCACATCACATTCACCAGCCATCACGGTCTTGAGAACTAGAATGTGCGACGTATCCCAGAAAAGAATTGATTAACGTCAAAAACTTTATCCTTTTATCCTTTTATTTTTTAGAAGCAGATTGATCGCCAAGAAAAGCTATCCATTACCGTGGCAAACTTCACCAAGTACTACGAATGCTTCGCCGCCAGCCAGTGTGTCACTCCTGTACGTTCTGAATAATTAATGTCCCACAAAATAAACTACCAGTGTCTCAGGACATTCCTGTCCCAAGCTTTAGCATGGCATGAAAATTCAGGAATACAGTGATGCTCCGAAAACCACCGCCAAATGCTCCAAAGGCTAGAGTCTTAGAGTTGTTAGCATTCCTGTCGACGCGTCTTGGCGAGTAGCACCCTTGTCGTGACCTAAGTAGTGACTACCAGTTGGAGAAACTGGCCCTTACTTGAAGGGATGAAATTTAGATGCTTCGTTTCACAAGAAGCTACATTCCACGATAACCTTTTATCACAGCCTGACGAGAGCTTTGTCATACTCATACGAAGTAAAATCTTTATTGTATGAAATCCACAAATTGATAAGAATAGTGAATATAGGCTTAGCTATTTTCTTGCCAGCAATCGAATCATTTGCACCTCGTCCAGGAAGGATGCAGGTTGACGCAAGCCTAGGTAAAACGTTAATGCTACAAAGGGCCACCTGCTTTAAGAATGGAAGTCTGTGGAACTTGAAATGTATTTAAAGGCACATTCAAGAATTGTTAAGGCAGTGCAGCTCTCTCCGTCTCGGGCTGTAATTTTGAGCGAAGCGGAAAGATACGGGCCTTTATTTGGGGCATTATTTTATTTCGAAGTTTATTTCGAGTGTTACTTTGTTGGAGTATTCCTCAGCCCCCTTATTCAATAATTTAACGTATCAAGTCACACACGGCAATCCTGGGATGTGCTTTAAGAGCTAAAATTGTGAGATCGATGAGAATTTTCGTTGTTAATTTGTTGGGTTTTCAGACAGCACCTCCAACTACAACGGTAGTAACAACAGCGCCCCGTAAGTCATCCCTTCTACATGTGAAACGCTTCGTTAGTCTGTCCGTCCGTCCCTCCCTCCCCCCGTCCGTCCGTCCGGTTCCTCTGTCTGTCACGTAAGTAAGCATAACACGAAAAACAACGGTTTGGAAGGAAGTAAAGGCAAGGGGTAAAGTTACGCTCCTCCCACCGTGAGTGGAGCGCGCACTGGAATGCTCCACTTCTAGACCAAAAATTATGAATTCTGTTCCAGTAGGATCCCTCCTATGTATACAACGCTTCGTCTGTCTGTCTGTCCGTCCCTCCTTCCCTCCGTGCGTCCGTCCATCCGTCCGTCCCTGTGTCTGTCACGAAATCAAGTATAACATGAAAACCAACCTGCAGGGATGGGGACAAGTTTGGGATGGGAAGCGCTTGGGACAAGAAGTTGAGGGCACACATGGACCAAGTTACGCTCCGCCCACCGTGGGTGGAGCGAGCGCTGAGATGTTTCGTTTTCGGACCGAAAATCATTAATTGGGTAATCGGGTTCCAATATGATCCAAACGTGGGATAATGTGATGTGGTAATGGGTACCAAGCAAATTCATAAAGAAGCAATTCCGATCGACCCACCGACGTCAATGATGTTACGCGCTCAATAGTTTGCTCTAGCCCAAGTGGTTAAACAATAATTTGTTGCCTGAGTCCCATACAGCTAATTTCAGCGCTGCTACCATGTCCCACCGTTACTGCAAATCCTGTGAAGGATGTATCTCAGCAATACGATGTACCTAACAACACCGTGAGTTTTTGTTTGATTGAGAAGGAGAGTAACCCTTAAAATGGTAAGGAACCACGCTTCTGATGAGTATACATGGACAACTGCTACACTATTTCAACCCGACCAAATTATTATAAAAAAAGTCTAGAACCATGCCTCATTGTGGAAAAGTGGAAGTGGCTTTGCACATCAGTATTACCCTCCAGTCTTAGAGACACTGGGAAGGGTTGATTCGGCAAATTGGGGGATTACGAAAGTGGAAGTGCTCAGCAGTAGTAGAGAAAGAACGACATGGAACTGCGAAAAAACCAAGGAATAGGAGCTCGAAAATCCGCCCTACTTCTATCTCTCGTCCTCTGCGTCACCAGCCGGAGTGGACTGAAGACAGGCCAGAGTCTGAACCAGCCGGCCGTGTTCGTCATACCCCCCTCGACGGCGACTCGCCCGTGTGCATGACCGTATGACGGCATGCCGAGCTGCGGAGTCTCCATAAGACCCCAAGCCGCGTTTAGTAGAAGGTTCGTTTCAAGGGAACATGTACTCCCAGATCTCAGTATTCCCTCACCCCTACTAGTGCCTTCAAATGGAAGAAAGGAGCACGCAAGGATACCACGAAGGGCAATTTACTATGGTTGAAAAATCAAGCATAGATATGAAGTGGCCGAAAATGAAAGGCAGCGAAATGAAATTTTCGGAATTCGATATAGAAAAACCAGTTATTCCCATTAACTCCTTCAGTTAAGGTATTCCCTTGCTGAGGTATCACTGGAATCCAGGGGAATCGGTGATGTATAGTGGTGACGCCCTCACTTGCGGGCTGAACTTGGGCAACGTGTGGAATTCGGGACAGCGTAAAGAATTGCTGAGAAGCTAGAGCATGTTTTCAACCACGAATTGCACATTACAAGGTCTTCTTCGGCTCTTTCGCCTTTTCAAGTACGCTATTTTGAACCCCTGGATTGGAACATACGTGGTGCTTTCATAAAGGGTATGGAACTAGTCAAACTGCCCAGATCGAGTGAACCACGCATTCAGCACTTCATGGATCATTTTGGCTATCAAGAGCAAGTGGTGTAACCTGCGCAGCCGCTGGTTCTTGTCCATGGAGGGAAGCACTAATCAAACCTAAAGTTTAATCGGGATTCAATTGAGTTAGGCAGCAAAAAAAGATGGAGTCGTTTCATACTTGTAAAAACTGAGGAGTACCTCATGAAGTGGTAATAATTGTGAGAGGAGTACAGGGTACTCCGCCAGTCAAGGATTCCTCGACAGGGGATGGGTCGGTGGTTTCGTACTTCAGAGGTTAGTGATAAGCACTAGAATCCAAACTTTCAATAAGCAGATGGAAGCAAAGGGTATTTCACCGCAAATCCGTGTGGCGAAATGTAAAATATTAGGTAGTCTAAAAAACTTTTCGTATATTTAAATACCGCTTTTTCCCTCAAAACTGCTTTCCACAAAATTTCTTCTGTACATATATATGTAGTACAAGTCCACACGCATCTATAGGTATTGTTGTCTTCCATCTCCCGAGTAACCCTTTTCGGCAAAATAAAAATATCAAAAGTCACCTCATTTTCAATTCCAATTTTTTTCTTTGAATGGCGTTAGACAGGGAAAGGAAAAGGTGATAATCCGATGGAGCAAGATCAGGGCTATAAGGCAGCAATTTTTATCCGAGCTCGAGAATTTTTTGAAAAAAAAGATTTAAAAAAATTCTTACCACTGTTGAAAAAATGACTCGCCAAAAAATTTTCGAGCTTGGATAAAAATTTGCCCCATCCACCTTATAGCCCTAATCTTGCTCCATCGGATTATCACCTTTTCCTTTCCCTGTCTAACGCCATTCAAAGAAAATTTTTTTTATAATTTTTGTATTGAAAATGAGGTTGACCGTTGATATGTTTATTTTACCGAAAAGGGTTATCCGGAAGATGGAAGACAATAATACCCATAGATGCGTGTGGACTTGTACTACATGTGTATGTACAGAAGAGATTGCTGGAAAGCAGTTTGGAGGGAAAAAGCGGTATTTGAAAATACGAAAAAACTTTCTAGACTACCCAATAAATATTTTGCCTCAGGAAAGGATATATAACAATAAAACACGTTGCAACTATGCAATCCGGCAACAGTTACTGGTATTGCAGAGGTCAAAAAGGGGTAGTACTTGGCGGCCGTGAAGAAGGGGGGGGTCTACTGAAACGGCCATTTTCTTCGGCACGTGGGAGTGCTTTGAAGGCGTAGTTGAGTGCTCTATCCTGGATTCTCAATCAGAGTGTGATTCCAGAATATTCGATGCTCGGATGTTTTTACTGCCGATGATAACTTCAACGTCGTTCTCGATGTGAATGTCACCATCTATGGCTCTGGAGCCGCGCTCAATATCATCAACGCCCGTACCGGATCTCTTATCAAGAGGTTATGATTGTATCCACCTCCGTTAACGCAAATCGTCGCAACTACGAGTACAACGTCAACTGAAACAGTGATATATTAGGTTATAAGGAAAGTTTTGGCCGGTTTTTGAAATTTCAATTTCGAGAGATCATAACTCGGCTCAGAGTGCATCTTTTCTCACAGAATGAGCACCGTTAGATTCGCTACACTCTTGGCAACACTATGCATACCTACATATCTCAATGTGATAAAGGGCTGATGATTTATATTGCGCGAAATGAAAAAAAGTCGACTCCAAATCGCCACTCTTTCTAAACACACTGCTACTGAAAGAGCTGGCCAGATGTTTTGGAAAGGGGGCATAGTTAGCGCTAGATCTGATGAACATGATAGACGAGTAAGGGCCTTACCCCGCAACTGCTTCAATTAGTGGAATAGGATTTGAGAAAAATGCGCTTGCGCATGGCTGCCGTGAGAGGTCCCGCGGCACCCATTTTTTTGGATTTTTCCAAATCAAGGCCACTTGAGGTAGTCAACTAAGGTTACTTTTGAGGGCCAATACTTGTGGATATCCCCTGCAAATATGGACGCTCATCGCCTTCTGCCGTTTTAGTTAAAGCGATTTGATCAACTGAAAATCCAAGCAGCTCGTTCTCATTTCTGCACTTCTGAAACCAGAGACAAAGTGTTCCATCCAATGCTTCACCCCCTCCTCTTGCAGTATTCACATTTGTGGTCCTCTTCGCTGGGACTCAGCTAAACAAAAACTCGTGAAGTGAAGTCGTCTAAAAAGTGCCATTTTCGCAGCACTTTAAAATTTCCCAAATAATTCGAAAACCTTGTGGCATTCCAAATACAGTTAGTGCCGTAAGAGTGTTAAAAATCGCGCGAAAACGCGTTTTCGCGCGATTTTTAACACTCTTACGGCACTAACTGTAAAACATATATTCTGAAAGAGCAACTTTTTGTCTATCTGAGCACAATATGTCAGCTGATTCATGTTGACGCGCTCTGATATTTAAATCTATCCTGTGAACGCGAAAAAGCGGCCAGAACTTTCCTTACAACCTAATATAATGGAAAAGTCTCCAAGTATAAAATGAGGAAGCAGAAAGTCGTCGCAAAAGGATGGTGGTTATCAGCTCTGCTAATTCTTCTTGAGCATATTCAGAGCTTTCTTTCATCAATTTCATAGATTAATCCGCAGATGTTAATCCGATCAAGTGATTACTTGGGCCAGGAATGAATAGAATATAAAGCTGCAAAAAACACAATATTTGAAGCAAATACACGCCCTGAACCGTAGCTGAGCTCAGTACTAGTTGCTTCACAGCCTTTACTCAGACCTGATATTTCCATTACTTATATATATGATATGAATAGCCTGATTCGATGGTGCACAAACTTCTTCTTCTTCTTCTTCTTCTTCTCCCTAGCGTAGTCCCGCGCCGTCGCAAGGTCCGCTGTTCTTATCAGACGTCATCACTTGCTCCTATCCAAGGCATCCTCAGCCGTGGCCTTCATTTCGGTGACGTCGCTCTTGATGACGTCCTTCCACCTCTTCTTTTGAGCTCCACGTGCCGCTTCCCTTGCGCCTCGAGAACCAGTGCTTCTCTTTTGGAGTGTTCCTCACATCTTCTTAGCACGTGTCCATACCATCGCAGTCGCTGCTCTCTCAACTTCAGCTGGACAGGAGCCGTCCGTGTGATTCCTCGTTCCTAACATTATCCAGTCGCTTTCAGCCGCATGCCCATCTCAACATCCTCATTTCAGCTGCGTATAGCTGCCTTTCATGTGTCTTAGTGGACCTTACCTTCGCTCGATAAACCTTGCCTTTGAGCATCCTGGAGCACCGCCGATCACCCAGTACTCCAGTACACTCCCTCCACTTCATCCATGCCGCGTTAATCCGGGCCTTCACTGCCTGCTATCGTACCATCGGCTGCTAGATCATTACTGAGATATCGGATGTCTTCTACAATACGGCGGTTAGCCCACGGCGGTCCGTTATCGCTTGAGGCATCCTTCGGAGCTTATGAACTTGGTCCGCAAGGCATTTCAGAGCACCGGCCTGGGGAAACGGTCGAAAGCCTTCTCGATATCGAGGAATGTTAGGTAGCATGATCGCCGCTTCTCTCGATATTTCTCCTTCACCTGCCTGGATGAAAATGGCATCGGTTGTGGATTTTTTAGGCATGAACCCGGACTGTTCCTGGGAGATAGGGGTGAGTTTCCCCTGTCTCGGATCGATCAGCCTCTCGTACAGTTTCATGGTATGCGCTGTCAACTTGATCCCACAGTTGGAGTAGTCCGTTGCATCACCCTTTGGGATCCTTCCTTCAGTGGTTACGGTGTTGAGGCATCGAGTGAGCCACTCTATCCCGTACTCACCCAGTGCCTTCTGCATCTATAGGCACCTCATTTGGGCCAACTGCCTGCCCAGTCTTCATCTTCCCCAGCGTACAACGGACCTCTCCGTTCGTCCAGGGTAGGATTGGATCAGCCGTGATCTCACTTTCTGCGCTTTCGTTAGGAGGAACTCCTCTTTCAGAAGCCCACTAAAGTACTACTGCCATCTTTTTTCACCTCGGCTGGCTTCCTTAGAATGACACCGTCACTGCTTTTTACGGACTTTACCACCCTGATGTCCTGAGTGGCCCGATGTCGAGTTTTGGCCAGCCTGAAGACGAATTCTCTTCATCTCTGCCCTCCAATTTCTCTACAAGGCATCCATTTCCGTGTTCTTCAGTTTGGCTACGGTTGCTTTGGCAAGCCTCCTGCAACTTTTATAGGCGGCGAGGTCTTCTTGGCTCAATGTTTTCAGCTAGCGTATGTATGTCCCCTTCTTTCGTTGCACCATTCGTTGAACCTGCTCGTTCCAGAACCTAGTCGTTATGTCTACTTTGCTGCCTCCTCGAGTTTCACCCAGTATTTCTTTGCGCATTGTAGGATGACCTTGGCGGCCCTATCCCAGCTCTCCTGAACCGCACCGCTGGAGTGTGGAAGACCAGCCTCCATCACCCTTTTTTTAGATCATTCTTCTCTACCCTGTGTAGCTTCCGCCATCGTATCCCATACTGACCACAGAACTCAGGCGAGGGTTCTGCGCGCCACTTCCGGGTGACGTCCTAGCAATATCACTGAACCTCTGCGACTTTGGACATATTTGTTGTGACTAGGTTTCTCCATCAGCCAGCCTGTCAACCTGGGCCTGACGCTGGTAACGTCACTATTTTTGCAATTTCTTGCAAGGTATGGTTTTGTGTTTCGGCTGGGATCGATCCCAGTGGTTTCGATTGAATTAACCACTCCGCAATCCCTGCCTTTCGATAGTGCACAAACACCTTAGTCACAATAGAAAACAGACCTGCTCGCTGTGCTACACTTGCTTTTTCGCCGCTAGCTGCCGCTTACCGCAACAGACTCAATGTGACTAAAACCACAAACGGCCTAGATCAAAGAACGGAATTACAAACCATAATAGTAGAAAACACCAATTTAGCGTGGCACATGATAGATATGTGGTAAGATAAGGTTATAAGTGGTACACTGCTGCTGCCGCGGCTACAGTAACGTAAGCATAGAACAAGTCAATGTTGCCATAGTGGCACACGCGCTCTACCACTGCAATTCCTTTTCTCACTTTCGAGCCTGCTCTCTACCCCCTTGGAGAGCTTTCCAAAACTGCTCTCATTGAGAGGCTTGCAGACGAAACTTCCCCAACCATCAATGGGTCACTGCTACTGCTTTTAAGGAAACACAAATTTAAAATCCTGAAATTACGGATCTCGACACTATCACCGATGTTGAGCTGATATTACAAGTTGAGCTCTCGATTTTTTTCTGTAATTTTTCCTATAAACCCATTTCTTTTCGCTGCAAAGTGGCAAAATCGGATTTCTGAAACGAATTCAAAGTGTTTCAGTTTTGTCAGTACAGAAATGAACGCAGCGATAGATACAAAAGTTCAATCTGCACAAGTCTTCTACTCGGCGGACTGGAAGTCATCTATCGAGTTCAACATTAGCTATTACGCTGTGAATCAAAGTAATTCTCTCCATCTCCATAAATCCATCAGAAGAACCTTATTGGCCTGGAACCTGAAGCGCGAGTGTTACAGGTGATCCTTGTGGGGATCCCGGTATTTGCAACAATGGCACCTGTACTGTGGATCCGAATACTGGCGGTGTGTTGTGCCTCTGCCGTGGATGTGAAGTCGGCAGCTACTGCGAGACAGGTAATCAAACATTTTGTCATTTAAAAACTGAATAGAAATCAAGGAATTGATCGAATCATACGATCATTGAAGTTTTGAGAGAATGACTGCTGAAATGAACAAAGATACGCGCATCTAATTACGTTGAAGAATTAATCATGTTTTGAAGGGAGCCGTCTTTCCGAATCGCAGCGTAATAGTCAGGTCGCATACGCGAGTTGGGACATTTCCCATACTTTACCCATAGAAAGTGTTAGTTCTGAGGGCAGCATTCATTGATAAAACGCGAGATCGAACTCCTTGCTCGGTGCGACTGTTTAGAGCAGTGTTTGTCCGTTTGCGTGGAAAAACACTCGAAAGGTCAATAGCAGATGTTCATGTAAGGACTTCTGAAATGATTCTCTGTGTGCAAGCGTGATTTAAAACGATTTGTGGCCTATGTAGAGGTGATCAGCATTTTTGTTTTTGGCGAAGTAGTGATGATTACACTAAAATGTAGGGAATTAGAAGTAAACAGAAGGACTACAGGTCTCAGTTTTCGATTTTTTTTCAACATCAGTTGTTTACCGCTAATTTTTTTAATGGGTCTTAACAAGCTGCAGGAACGAGCAGTTGGTTGTACGTGAGCATGAAAGGAGATGTGTTACGCAGTGTGAAGGGAATAAAACGAAATATGTCAATAACCAAAAAATCCGAGACTTTAACCAATGTTCCTGTCGTGGCTATTCGCGAGGACGACATTTCGCTGTGCATCTATCAGAGCTAAGCGGATCTGTGTTACTTTGCAGTGGTAAGCAGTCAAACGACATGGCCGATGTGAGGGGGGGGGGGGTTGGAGGTGGGAAGCGGGAGGGTGAGTTTATCGTAGAGCAAAGGGCCCTGCTTAAAGATACCGGGAGGGTAAATTTGGCAAATTGTGGGATAACGAAAGTAGAGGTGCTCAGCAATATAAGAGTAGAGAAAGAACGACATAAACTGCGAGAAAACCGTGAAATAGGAGTCCGGAAATCCCCCTTCTCTCTCGTCCTCTGCGCCTCTAGCCGGCGTGGACTTAAAGGCAGCATTAGGGAAAATTCGGACGAAAAGTAAAAGAAGTAAAAGAACATCGTCTTCTTAAACCCCTGTCCTTGCTTATGGCGAAAATGTTAAGCCTCTTTTATACTTTGCGGTGCTGACAACAGGGCGTAGCTCCGTGTCCCTGCGTCTCCGCCTATGTTGCCCTGCCTCGTTCCCTGTGGAAGCAGCCACGCCCGGCCGACTCTAGGTATGGATGCGGCCTTACCAATCCGTTATTTATTAGGTTGATTCATAATAAATCGGACAAATTGACCAATTTTAATCATTGTCGTACAACTTTTTTACGACAACAGGGATTCACTTGAAATATACTCCATCTTTATCGATGACCTTCTGCCACGGTATAGGCAGATCATGGATGCCCTTGCTCCAGAAGGCCGGAAGCTGGAGCTCGAAGAAGTTGCCGAGTGCCGCCTTGACCTCGTCGCGAGTTTTGAAGTCTTGGCCGTCCAGGTGGCGTTGGCTGTGGGAGAAAAGGTGGAAATCTGAAGGGACCAGGTCTGGGGAGTACGGTGGGTATAGAAGTACGGTCCAACTGTACGACAGCAGCTCGGCCTTGGTCGATCTTGCGAAGTGCGGTCTGTGGAAGTAGACACGTTGTCGTGCTGGAAGTAGACATGTGACCGCCGCCGTAGCGAACTTTGGACATTGGCCTTCAATTCTCGTAATTGACGCAGGTAGACGTCGGCGGATACTGTGGTAACTTCATCGAGCAGCTCCCAGTACTCTACGCCGTGTACGCTCCACCAACCGCGGTTTTCGTCTTCGATGGAATAGTCGCCTGACGCAAACTTCGAATGCTACAACTACAGTGTACTTCTGCCGGGGGCATGCTCCTTGTGAACTTCTATCAGACGTCTGCCGATATCCGCGGGTTCCTGGCCAGATAGCGATATAAATAGTATGACGTTGCGGATGTGGTCTCTGGACCGCTTGAAATCGTGCGGCATTGTGGCGGAATGAATTTACTTTGGAGTGATTATTTTGCGGTACTTTGAAGAGCTTTTCATACTCATTCCAACGGTACCTCGCGCGTCCATTTTCGTTAATTCGTTACTGAGTTATGATCTCTAGAAATCATCACTACCATTTGTCCGATTTATTATGAATCAACCTGATATTTACTTTTATTCATCTATTTATTTATTATGCATGGATGGTGCGCCTCAAGATCCGACAACGGCAACAAAGTTAAAAGCATGGAACATAACACACAAGCACACATAAACACACTAGTAGGATTCTCGCGTTTCTCAGTATTTTACTGAACCGAATTCAACTAAATTCTGTCTATTGAAATGAAAACAGTTTGAAAACAAGGTGAATTTAGCTGCGAAATATATAAAAAAGGCCGTAGATGCGGTTGCTGCCCTTGCGGTTGCTGCCCCTTTCGCAATTACACGCGATTTTCACCCAAGACAGCCAACTCGCGCACAAACGGCTTTCGCAACACGGCACGACGTGAAATTTTGCCCTTTCATACTTACGCACCGACGTCGGCACCAGTTGCGACGGCGGCAATTTGACGCCGGCACCTGCTGCAGCGGCGTTAAAACCATGTGCCTAGCGCCGGGCACGGCAGCAACGGCATCAAAATGATGTGCCGCTGCCGACCACGAAGGCACTCTGGTGACATGCTTCATTTGTAAAATGCTCGACCCAACCACACTACAGCATAATGATCGTGGGGAGAGCTTATGAATTCAAATTCAGTCTTGGCATGGTTCGGCACTATGCCAAGATTCGAATCCGAATTATGGCTTTTGCCACGATCACCATACTGTAGTGTAGCGATTTACAGACGGACGCTTCACCAGAATGCTGCCGTGGGAGACGGCGGGCCCATGGCTTTGGCCTCGTCGCTGCCAGTGCCGGCGCCAGTGCGCAAAGTATGAACGCGGCCATAGCTATCATCATGCTTTGCCGCTAACATTCACTTCAAATGAGGTCAATGATGTCTGCTATAGTAATGGCAGGCTACTATCAAAAATCATTTTAGCATCAACGAATTATTCAATACAACTTCAAAATCACTATGTCACCATGCAGTTGAGGACGAGTGTCTACTGCGCGGACGGAGGACATCAATTAATATGAATGATTCATGCTTTCATCTTATTCATATGTCCTGGTACTAGGTGGACACCACGCGAATAACTGGTTGATGTTTTACCAAAAAAGCCTCAAAGTTCTTCCGAGCTGTTTTGCATTTGAAACAACAACTTATAATCGTTATATAATTTACTGGACTAAGTTAACTGATTGTTCTGTTACAGAAACAGACCCTTGTGGTACGGCCACTGCAGAGAGAAAATGTCGTATAGGCAAGAGCCCAGGCCCAGGCACTTGTGCTGTGGACGATAGCATAACCGATTACTGCGCCTACAAATGCAACTGTACATTCCCCGTGGAGGGAGTGACGAATCAATGCGGTAAGCAATTTGTTAATTTATCTCTGTTAGGTGTAGGTGCGGGTGAAATAATTCGTATGTGCAAACAACAATTTCTTGCTTATTGAGGGCATATCAAAATCTCTATTGCACGTTAGGCTGCCATTGTCATTTGTCATTGACATTAGTTTTGTTCAGAATGAAATTGGTAGACTAGCATGCTGTCGGATAACAGCTAGCAATTTCAAATTATTTTTCTTTCCTACACTGTGCTACTGGTTTTCCATGCTTAGGTCATTTTGTGTATGGACAGGTAGCGCTTGAACTGAGCCACAGTCTTGGTAACGGTGCATAGCTCGCGCGCTCCGGTCTCAGGCCACTATAATCTCAGGAATGCTAATAAAATGGCTGAAAAGACCAATAATATTTTGGTCTCAAGTTTCCTACGAAATCGCCATGAGTTACTTATATGAAAGTTGGCAGAACCTTACATTGTAGTAAGCTACGAATTTGCCATCATGTTTCGCAAGTGTTAACTTCCCCTTTCTAGCTATCGTAATCTCAACAATATCGGCATTTGACGGTGTGCTTAACTGCTCCTTCTATCAGATCACTACCGTCGCAGAACTGCGTGGCTGAATGTGTACATTCATCCCATGACTTTACTTCAGTGAAGTTGATCGACAAGGTTGAAGGTGATTTCTCTGTTACCCATAAAACTATGTTACCGAGGGGGCAGGGCTTCCGAATAAATGCCCGCCGTGATTCGAGACCAGCAAAGGGACTGTTTATGTAACCTTCTGTGTCCACTGTGCGTTCCGACCGCGGCGGATAGCTGGCGAGCATTTACTCTGACATGAGGCCCCACCTCCCTTAGTTGTATCCCCATACCACTTTGAAGAGGTGTACCTTACAAGGGAAGAACGCGAGGTCGAAGCGGTCATTCGGAATGGGTTACTATTGTCCGACGTATTTTTGGACGCTGATCTCGAGCATGTACTCCAAATTTGCAGAACGATTCATTGAGTGGAGTTATGAAGGTTTTTTTTCGAAAAAAATGCTATTATATGGTAGGCTTGAAAGCCCGTTCCACGAGAGCCAGAGACCAGCAAGTTCGTATTCGAAGGACTTAACTATCCCATAGTACGTGTTTTCAGCCAATTCGAGAATTTGACCAAATTTCGGAAAACTCCTTGGCCTACCGAGGATTTGACCAAATTTCGGGAACATTCTTGGCCTAACCAATAGGCCTCGCAGTGGCTAGGAACATGTCCCATTAGGCAGTTTGGTCCCCTGCACACGAAAATCGCACTGGTTTTGCGCGAGAACGTCTGGCTCGCGTGCTACCGTCTTCCAAAGCTACTATATAATAGCATTGTTTTTTCAAAAAAAAAAAAAAAACCCCATAACTCTGCTCAGAGAATCGTTCTGCAAATTTGTAATGCAGGTTCGAGATCAGCGTCCGAAAATACGTCGGACCATACGTATCCCATTCCGAATGGCCACTTTGTCCCCGGGTCTTTCCCTTGCTGGCCGGATTTTTACTTTCTCTCTGAAATTTGCATGCGGCCCTTATTAGGCAAATACAACATAAATGTGTGGGTAACAGAGAAACTCAATTTTTCGTGCACGATTCCTTCAACCACTGAATTCACTCTTACTAATTCCATTGCAATCGTGGCACAAGCAATGAAGCTCTTCAGCTGCTCTGTCACAGCCCAGTACTGGTGTGGAAATCGTTAAAGAGACCAAGGCGAATGCACATGGAATGGTTCAGGTTCATCCTCTTCGACCAGAAGCTGCGCCATAAAAACTAATACCCACAACAAGCAGTACCGTAATTAGGGTGCAACCTTATCAGACGCAGACCAACTCTACCTACTGAGGGATTGATTCTCCTAAAGAGCAGAATTTCTCTCCAGTTTGCATCTTTTCTGCCGCCCTTATTCCTTGATAATGTGTTTTTAGCGTCTTCTAATCAATCACTGCAATCAACCTGGTGGAGGTCATCACAAGAATTCTTGCTGTCACCGCTACACCAAATGTGGAAGAATGTATGGTAGATATCATGGAACTGATCGATGATAAATATTGAGATGGCATCAATATTTTCACATGTACCAAGTTGTAGTGATAGAGATAATTCGGGCCAATATGGAAATATCATCAAATATGAAGGTCGACATGCTTAAATGAATCGTCCACGGAAAATGCGTTTTTGTGTTACCCATACGTTTATGTTGTATTTGCCTAATGTGGGCCTCATGCAAAATTTCACGCGAAAAAATGCGAATCTGGCTGAGATACAGCACCACAAAGTGCGGTCCCAGTGGGCGGGGCCTAAGAGAAAAGCCTCGCTCCGTCGTCCGCCGTGGTCGGAGACGCATTGTAGGAGCAGAAAATTTCGTAAACAGTCCCACTCTTCGTTCCCAATGGCGGCGGACCACGGGACGAGGCTTTTACTCTGAGGCCCCGCCCACTGGGACCGCACTTTGTGGTGCTGTATCTCAGCCACATTCGCATTTTTTCGCGTGAAATTTTGCATGAGGCCCACATTAGGCAAATACAACATAAACGTATGGGTAACACAAAAACGTATTTTCCGTGGACGATTCCTTTAATGTGTACAATACGGTACAATATGATTCCTTTTACGCCTACAGATATCGTACCCGCCGTGATGGCGGTACATCGCTCATGATGCTGCCTTCCTGGAGAACTTGTTGATCAGTGCTGAACTATGAAATGTCGAGACACCACCGTATAAGATCTGGATCATTTCCTTTACCTTCAGCTACAGCATCACGGGTCTTGTTTAAAGGCAGCATTAGGGGAAAGTTGGACGAAAAGTAAAAGAAGTGGGTGCATATGAAAGTCGAGATGCCTAGTAACAGGACAGTGGAGAAAAAACGGATGGAAATGGCCCAAAACCCGAGAAATAGGACCCCCTTCTCACCGATGGTTTTAGGCGCGGACGACCTTCCCGTCAAGATGCGGGTAGTCTGATCAAGTTTTCCATTGGCATGTTGCCAAGTAAACACGAAGGAATGTTTGAAAAAGGACAGCATCTATTTTTTGGAGTGAGCTGCAAGCTAAAACTGCGAAAGCGCGCCGCAAAACCTTCGATCCTGCAGCATCTCCTTGGCCGCTCCCACCCCAGTCAATCGGGAATTACGTCATCGGGAGGCGGGATCAAGAAACCAAAGGGAGGCGGGATCTAGAAATCAATGATCCGTTGCGCCGTTTCTACAGCTCGGGGGGGGGGCGCTTTTTCACCGGGATTTCGCCACAGATAGCCTTCCTAGGCCCACGACTACCATGTGAGTTACTTCTTGTAGGGATTTCTCCATTACCGCATTACCCCTAATGCTATCATTAATTATTTATACGTTCACAGCGAGTCAATCACAAAAAGACTAGATAATGGCTGACTTAACACCTTACTGACAGTTGACCCGCCGAAGAAAGGTTGCATGGCGGTTTTGAGATCATCTTGGTCAGCTTGCCATTTCTTCTCAGGGGAGTGAGGTATAAAGCAAATTGCATGATGTTTAATAATTCGCGCGAGGTTCGGGCTATGCAATGGATCAGGGCAAAGTGCTAATCCAGATGTTCTAGATTTTTCTTGAATTTTGTTGGGAGTGGGGGTGGGCATTACACGAAAAAACAGACACGAGCCAAGTGCTTAAGTTTACTTTCGAGACGACTTTTTAGGCCGCGACCCAGTAGGGGAGAGGGTGCTGCGATTCGTACAGAAACTCTGGGCACTGGCTAATGGGTGCTCAAGAAGGTAACGAATCGGTGGCATTAAATTATTAAGCTTGGTGCAGAAGATGGACGCTATGCGTTTCAGCAGTACGACAAGACTAGAACCAACCAAAGACCTTTTAGCGTAGCCAGCCAGATCTAGACGAGCTAGATTTAGGAAGGCCATTCGCAGTGCACAGTTTCGAAGATAAATAAGTAAGGCTCTGTCCGGTACTCGCGTTATTCTGATTTCGTATACTAGAAACCTTCATACACGAAAACGAAAAGAAGAGGCAAAAATCATGAAAATCATGTTGATATGGTAGAACACTGTAATGCCGCAACACAATTCCACATAGAAGGTAGTGGCATGTTTGGAACAACATTCTAATAATAGAGTCACATTGGAGGAAAGATTTCTGAACCATTGGCTGGTTGCTATAACGGCCTGTAGCTCAAAGTCTCTTCATCACTCAACCGCCCTTGACAAGCTGGTTGTTCATACATTTCTTCCCAAATCTCTCCCAGGGCTACGTTATGTGACTCCATACTAAGGTGACTGACTCGTCAGACCTTGTTTTTAGTTGAGAACTTCGGCAGGAGATCAATGGAATCAAGTTTTGGGAGGTTTGACGGACAGCTCGGTATTCGTCCAAATCGAGTCGGCAGCGCTTTTGAATCAGTTTGATTCTGTAGACTTAATCGCCTTGCCGTTAAACTCACCAAGTATTGTTCCGAAGGACCAGTTGAGCCAATGCTTCATTATGTCTAACAGTCTGTTCTCCATGTTCACATTCCCCAAGATTTGCGCCAAATCCGACAGAAACCAGCAGCTGTCACCATTGAACCCCAAATTATTATTGGTAGCTGCTTACAGGTAAATATCCAAACGTCCTTTCGGCATGGTGTACCCTACCAGACGTTATTGGCCACGATGGGTTGCCCTCAACGGTTCTGACCGTGAAAATTTATTCGTCCGTGCAAAAGTACGGTGAGGTGCGTGTCACCGTCGAAGCAAGTGACTGCGAAGTCCGTTTGAAGAAACTTTGATATCTCAAAATATCATGGGCTTCATCCCGAAAAGTACGCATCCTGGTAGGAGGAGATCCTGTGCGCCCCTTGGCAGTAAATGAAAGGAAAAACATTGACACAATTCGTATAGAGGAATACAAAGAAACATGAATTTAGACGCCCATGATTCTGGGACACCCTGTACAAGACTGTTGTGTGTGAAGAGTGTGAAATTTCTTTTGGGGTGTTTTCTGCCAACGCCCATGACGATAACATTTTTTTTGATAACAGCTCGAGTTCCCACTTCATCAGTCATTTAGACACAGCATCTAGGGCTTCTTCCAGTGAGCAAGAGTATTGATTGTGAATACTTCAAAGCCGTCAGCATATAAAAATCTTTTGATTTCTCCGGATAGAAGTATGGGAAGGTCAACAAGAGCAGAATTATGTGAATGAAGCTTCAATCAGGTTTTCGAGGAGCATCGCCTTTAGCGATCCATGCACAAAATCCAGCATTACTTATTCTAACTTGTCTCTTCATCGACTTCATAGCCACTGATATTGCTCAGTACGAGAGAAGTGTGGAGATTGAGTAGAAGGTTCTCTGGACCACACTGTAACATAGCTTCCTCTGTTTAGCTTTCTATATTTTTATAATGGAACTGTAGATGGGAGGACAAGTCGTTCTTCTATCATGAAGGAAATCAAGATGCGCATGAGCTATGACTTGTTTGCGGAGTGAAAACTCGATATTTCCTAGCAAATCCTCCACTCATGTACCGTGCATGTGATCCAGTGAGATTTATGTGACAGTAATTGGGGGCACAGGTTTCAACACTTTTTGTGAATAGGGACGCAAAAGAACCTTCTTGAAACGTCAAACAGGGTAACGAGACGGGTAGCCTGCTCGAGAGGCATATAGGAAATATTGTCAGGTAACCAAAATTCGAAATGTAGAAGACGAACAGTTTGGTAAGCAGAGTCGCTACTTACCTCCACCCACTGTAGCTGTTTCCGGTCAAGAGAGAAAACCTGTACCAAATCGATGGAACGTTTGTAAACATTATTAGGTTGTTCTATAAGTTGCGGACCACCCTACACCTATTGTTGTTTGAATTCAATAGGAATCCCTAATTTCTGCTACTTGCCTGGAATGAGTGCCCAGTTTTCTTCGCCATTGTGAAAAGATAGCCAGCTCATTTCACGCTGCTTTTTTATTTTATTAACTTCACGAGGAGCTTCCGAAGGCTATTGATTACCGATCTGGATCTTCCAACTCGGGCGGCTATGAGAGCCTCAGCCACACAAAAGGTGAGGGGACACTCTGCAAAGAGGTAGTATTGCGCTGACATATTTGTTCACGAATGCTTTTTTTTTTGCTTTATCTGATTAACACACTCTGACGGCCCACGACCTTCTCTACCCATGCTCTAGGCCGGGTTCGTGAGAAGGATCCTATTATAGATGGTTCAGTTCACGCTTGAATTTCTCAACCACATGTCTGAGCACGCAAGCACTAGGCTCAGAACGTGATCTCGCAATGTTCTTTTCTTAACTTTTCATCACCTCTACGCGATTATCCAACGTAATCACTTTCGATTAAGAGTGGGGACTGCATGTAAGCCAATTCATAGGCGACTGAGCTCGCGCTCAAATGATCCGAGATTTCCAGGGAGCCACGAGGATGGGAAATTCACGTGGCCGCGTCCCACCATACGGGTGTGTACTCTTATGTCAGGATATCGAGTAGCACTGTGCGGCATGCGAGGTGTGCGCGCTTTCCACTGGTTTTCGTGGGGTAAATTACGAGCAATTGTGTCGCGCGCTTCCGCACTACTTCTGAAGCAAGGGCGCTCCATGATCGTGAGCCGCGATGGGCTATCTACGAATATTGCCAATGGTAGATCGACGCTTCGCGAACACTCTGGTCGTTTGGTTCTAATTTCTCATAACTCCGCCAGTTTCGTGTGTTCGTCTCACGCTGCCGCCTCGACCTTCCTCCTCGACGTCGCCGCTTCTTCGCCCCGTACGACACTGCTTCCTAGGCAGTGACCACTTCAGCACCCTTGACATATTTTATCCTTCCGAGGACAAGTGGAGTGGTCCGAAGAAAGGGCATGGAGGCCCAAAGGAAATCCTCGGACCAAAGGTAATTAGTGGCCGGTTACTTCTACATGACGTTGCCGGAACCGATCATAGACTGTTGCCTTCTCATCTCCTGTAGCCTAAACCGCATCTGGTCAGCCACGTGGTCATCGTTATGCGTATTGTATTTTTCGTGTATATTCTATTCAATATTTGCCGTAATATATTCAGTTAGTGTTTAATGATTGTCACGTAGTTTTCATGAAGGAGGGTGGACTCATGGTTTCAAGCGCACCGTTGTGCTGCAGTACTGGAAGTCTGCCGGATGTTCTATTTAATTGTGTCGTGAACACGTAGTATTAGGTTTTACCAAAAGTGTTGCAGGATTTTTTTGATCATCACTTTTTATTATTATTTCTTCCAATAAACGGCAAGTAAGCAACAACGTATCGACCATTGTTATCGATAACTCACTGCCACCACATAGGCAAGTCGTTGATTCCCTCCTCCCACTACTCTGGATTCTGAGAGTCCAAGAAGTTAGCGATCGCCTTACAAGCAAGTCATAATCAACGAATTTTCTCTTGGCCAGGAAGGATTTCGAAGGGAAAGGTGATAGTCAGAAGGGGCAATGTCTGGAGAGTATGCGGGTGGGACAGGACATCCCAGCAGAGATCCTGTGGCTTGGCCTGGGTACTCTTCGCGATATGAGAGCGGGCTCGTCATTAAGGAGGTTGACGAACCTTCTACGGCGCTTTTTTCGAACAGCGATGGTGAGATAAAGCCGGTAGGTGTATACGGCAGCGGTGACTGCCTCACCTTGTACAGCACCTCGTGGAAAAGCATTCCTTCGTGGAAAAGCTAGGAAAGGGGTCGTAATTGTTGCAGTGATCAAAAGAATTTCTCAGGCTGAGGGTCTGAAGTGTTAGGGAAAAATGATAAAACTGACCAATTGGGTTCGAACCCGAAACTAGTTTAAAGACACCAGGGGCCGTATGCTATCCTCTCCCGGCCGGGGACGCCTTCCCGGCCGGGGAGGCTTCCCGACCGGCCGTATGCTATGCTGCCGGGGGGTGTATGTCGATTCTATCGTGACCCAGATCGAGATGCCGCGCAGTGCGCCGCGTGCGGCCACTGCGCGACGCTGGGCTGCCGGTCACAAAAGAATCAAGCGTCCCTTTGCAGCAGGCCACTTGTTATACATGGATGTTTTACCAATTGGTTCAGGCCGTAAAATACGTGAAGTAACTTTTGACCTTCTACTTACAACATCTATCTACAATAGCCGAAGCGTTAGGAGCTGTCGCTCCTTTCAGTCGAATCGTTATTGGAACCCTTTTTTCTTTTCATTTTCGCCATTTTTTTCTGTGAAATTTGCGATATCACTTGAAACTGTTGAAAGATGTACAAGTTAATCCCCGTCTAAACGTGACTCAACGCGTTACCTGCCGCGCAGTGTGCCGCACGCGACGCACTGCGCGGCATTGCGATCTGGGTCACGATAGAATCGAGCGTCTCTCGCTGCCGGGAGCTCCCAGGGAAGGCAGAGACGCAGAGTCGCGATGGCGCGTGCATTCAAACACCCTTTTTCTGTCCATCATGTGACGATGGGGCAAGGATTCTTTCGCCATCCTTTCCGACGTTACGTAATCCGTACATTGATTGAAGTGTGTTTGTTCATTATCGTGGTTTTCGTTGTGATAAAATGGCGTGCTTTCAAATGGCATTTTTCATATCGGTGTCGATGGCAGCTCATTCGCGTTTCATTGCAATGGTGCAAATGCCTCGCATGCTTAATTGTTTTATTACGTTGTTCATTTCAAATTTCGGGGAACATTATCTTGCCTTCTTTTGCAATTTATTCTATGCCTTCATAATATTCCTGAAAGTAGATCTTCTTTAGCGGAACGATAGCGACGTTAGGGTTTGCCCTTCGAATTTTCTATTTTCAAAGGGAGGATTGTGTGAAGTGGCCAGACACATTTCACAATCTCTCCGCGCAGCATCAACAATGATTGATTTCGCAATTGTTGACATTGAGTTGAAGATGTGTCTGCTCGTTCTCATTTTGCTTTTTCGTTTCGTGATTCTCGTTTTGCTTCAAGTCTTGACTGTATCTCGTTCGCCCTTGTTTTTTACATTTAACGAATATGCTCTATTTCGAACTGTTTTTTCAGGTGGCATTGCTGCTGTTTTGTGGAGCACCGCTGTTGAAGAATAATCGAAGGGTAAGTCTTTCTGTGCAATTTCTCCCATTTGAAGGTGTTCCTTTGTTCCTTACATTCCTTAGCGAATCTGATCTCAAACTGTTTTTTCAAGTGGCATTCTCGCCGTTTTTTTTTTTTGGTGGAGCACCGCTGGTGGAGAAATTGAAAGGTAGTCTTCGTTTGCAATTTTTCCCGTTCGAAGGTGTACCTTTGTTTTTTACATTCTTTAGCGAATATGTTCTATTTCAATCTGTTTTTTCAGGTGGCACCGCTGCCGTTTTTCTTGTGGACACCGCTGGTGAAGAAAATTGGTAAGGTAAGTCTTTGTGTGCAGTTTCCCATTTTAAGGTGTACCTTTGTTTTTACATTCTTTAGCGAATCTGCTCTATTTCAAACTGTTTTTTCAGGTTGCATTGCTGCCGTTTTTTTGTGGAGTTTGAAATGAAAAAAGTGAAGAAAAATTGAAAGGTAAGTCTTTGTGTGCAGTTTTTCTCATTTCAATGTGTAGTATTTCTTCCTTTTATTGTTTGGTTTTCGTGTGAATTATTAAAGCAGTGATTTTTTTCTCACATTTTGCCCACTTGGGTGAGAGTTGTTTTTTTTGATCACTCGTCTCATTTTTTTCTAATAGATTGCTGTTTCTTTGATTTTCGGGTGCTTTCAGAGGTATTTATGTGGTATGTGACCTTTAGGGGTGTGCCTTAAGAGGTGTGGGATAGATGAGGGATGATAAGGCACGGATAATTTACAACGATAGGGAAGCGGTAACGGAGTAGACAAAGGAAAATATTCAGATAATGGATCTCGAAGCATACGAGGAATTGGAGGAATGGGTGGAGGACACAATCATTAAAGAAGAAGCGCGCGAAAACCCCCCTGTAGGTACAATGATTATGTCGCGCTCTACTTCTTGGCATTGTAGTTCTCTTTTTAAGGCAGCTGCGGTGAATTTCACTGAAAAGGAGACGGAATTGATACCAGAGCGGTATGTGCAGAATTATGATACCTTCCATCACGCACTGGCGCTTCGAAAGAAGAGGGGTTTTGGTAGGCAAGATTGTCACGCTCTGAGTAGCTTGATGATTAATTAAGCAAATTCAGGCCAAAAGGAGAATGATCCAGGAGCTGACGGTTGACGTCAACGCACTGGGAATTGCTCGGAGGAGCGAAAAACAAGTTGAACAAAAAATCCGTCACGAAATTAAAATTTTGAAAAAATATGGGAACGCTGTGGTAAGATGCTTAAGTAGTGTAGGTAAATTTTCTACCCGTGTATTATTCCTTTCAGATCAGTTAGAGGAATAAAACTGGGGGTGGGAGGATGGGCCACCTCCCGAGGTTGACGATGGCGCAAAAGCGCGCTTTCGACGCGCTTGAACGGCGCCCAAGAATCATGGGGCTGAGAGAAGGGCCTGAAATTGGCCAAATCGCCGCAAAGGTAGTACATTTGTAACTAAGTTCAGCCAATGAAACCAAGAAACTCCTTTACAGCGCAGAAGAACTGAACTGGAGGCCCGGGGCCCATCGACGGCGCACTCTTCAGCTGCCAGTTCGCAGCTGCCTTCATCCGCGAGTTCGGTGGTATCGGTCTCCACTTCCCAAAAATCGATGAAGGACGACATACTTGCGAAGGAATTAGAAAATCAACGGCTCAAACAAGAACTATTGATTAAGAAAAATAAGTTAGCGGATTTTCAAATTGAGTATTGGACGAAACGAATTCGCCATTTATGAAGAGAAAAGGTGGGGATCCTCTGATCTTATTGAATAATCGATCTGCCTCTAATTGAACTTTTTTTAGGTGAACGGAAATTACGGCTGTGTGTCTATGTATTTTTTGTATTTGTTGTATGTTGTTGTGTTATTCATTGTCATGAATGTTTTTCTTTGAATTGGTGCTTTGAAAATATTTTTTTGTTTTTTCTATCAAGTTGTCTGTTGAAATAATTGAAGATCTTTGCAATTTTGCCATGTTCTTTTTTTATTTTCATTGTACATGAACACAGTGACTCAGTGATAGATGAAATTCTGACCATAAATGATAGTGATTGTTGTTAAATACACTATACTAGAAAGCAAAATATATATACAACGTATGCAAGGTAGGTGTACAAATGAGCTGTGCACAGTAGCACCGTATGCGATACACGTGGAAGACAGGCGTTGACACTGAAATGAAAAAAATTGATTGTTTCGGCAGTAGATATTACAAAAAATAAGTAGTGAATGAGCCGTTTGATTGTTACCTCAAAAATAACGCGAATTATACTTTCCATAAAAGTAAGGGCTTTTCTGTCCGGGACATCATCTAAAGGCTCAGACGGGACCTCGGAGCCTTGCTGGTCCTCCCCTACGTACTCGTCAAAATCGACGGGTTCGTTAGCACCTATCGCTATATTTCGGAGTATGCAGCACGCTACAACTATATCAGCCGCCTTTTCTGGGGAATACCTTGAAGCAATTGACTATAATGGTTGCTACATGGTAGACAAGCAAAGCATGCAGATTTCACCTGCACTCTGCGTGTAGGATGTGGAATTGACGCTTCAGAATTCCAAAGGACTGCTCGATGCGAGCACGCGCAGAGCAGATGGCTCTATTGTATCGTTCCTCTAGATAAAGTAAGTTACGGTAAAAATGTCAGGGGGAACGATACTGAATACCTTGTCTGCTCCTAGTTGTATTTAACGGCTTCAGTAGGAACGTTTCTGCTGCGTATGCCGAATCACCAATCAAGACCCCTCCGAGCTCCCTGTTTTTCAGCTGCTGGTAGAGTGCCGAGGTTTTGAAGACTCGAGAATCGTGCGCGGATCCTGGCCACTTAGCACATACCCACCTAATTTTCATGTCGTAATCAACCACGACTCCTACATTGAGACTGTGATATCCTTTTCGACACAAATAGTCTCCTTCAGCATGGTGCGGTCTTTGTATGCGGCAGTGGGTGCCGTCTATTACCCCCGTGATGCCAGGAAGACCGTATCTATTAAAAAATGACCGTCTGATCCCGACTCTCTCTTCCTCAGGCGGCCAATATATGAATTTGCTCGCTCTTCGATTGATAGCCTTCAGAAATGCCGCCAGCACCCGAGATACTGTCGTTTGGTGACAGCCAGCTATTCTTGCGGAGTCACTCTGCATGACATTCCTCCCGAGTAAGTGAATGGCGATAGCCACTTGGTCCGCATCCGTCATGTTAATCCCCATTTCTTGAAGTCGCTGAAGGTCTGATGCCACCAGATCGCAAATTTGGAAGAACACGTGACGAGAGAATCGGTAGTCCTTTCTAAACTCGACGTCACTCAATGTGTCATACGGACACGTACGGTCTCCGAAGGTGCGAGGGACTGAAGCCGTCCCATACCTTCGCACGCGATCGAGGGTGTCGATAACTTCCATTATCTAAAATATCCCTCCCTTTTTGCACATTGTTATTACAATAGGACGGGAGAAAGCGATTGGGTTGCATGCAAAGTGATCCCCCACACAATCAATGAAACAAATCAAGACTTCAAGTTCGAGCAAAAAATAATGAAGAAAAGTCCCAGAACAACCACATGATAAAAACTGTATGAATAGAAAAAGAATAAAAAATGGATAGTGAATGTGAGCAAGAAAGGTGAACGGTCGCAATCTAAAACAACAGTCTAACTCTGAATCAGACTCACTAGAAAAGAGCAGCTGCTCCCACAACAACATTGTCAAAATAACAACCTTAAGTAAGTGAATGAAAATCAAAAGAAAGAAGAATAAACGTACCTTCAAATGGAATACCAGCACCACACCGAATGATAAGAGGATACCAACAGCAATCTAAAACAATGATCTTGTAGGAAGAAAGTAAGACTGAGAGGAAACGAATCAACTACTCCCGGTGAGGGATTCATTAACGGATGCGGGATTTACTCAATCATGAAAACAACAACAAAATAAAAAACAGCACCAAACGTACCTTTTAGTAAAACTGCTATACTCTGCAATTTCTAAGAATGGAACAGCTGATTGATAATCTAGAAAAGAAATAGGATGACAAAAATGGTCATATAGCAAAATGTAAACTTCTCGATTCAGAAGAGATTAGATAGTTTGGTAGTCTTCCAACTTTCTATTTATATGCTTTTTTAGAGGCGTGTCTCGTACGGTGAGAAGGGCTTGACACGGTGAGAATCTCCCAATTACCTGGGGACATCATCACCGCATTTACGATGTGTCCAACCATCTTTTACGATCTCAGAGGCCGAGATCGTAAAAATGATTGGACACATCAGCCAACTTCCAACTACCGTGCACAGGGGATTGCAAAAAGTGAAAATCAAATTCCGGCGATTAGCAAACCCAGATGTGATACCGGAGACTTCATATTCGAGAAAATGGCCAGATAATCACTAGTGCAAGCAAAAACAGAAAGAAAATGTTGAGCGCGCTCAATATGATAACACGAAACAATACCAAACATTTTTAGAACTGCCTATTTCAAAATTGAAATAATGAGAAGAACAAGTTGCAAAACCAGGAGTGAAACTAATGTAAACAAATGGACTTCTTTAGCGGGATCTACAAAATCACCAATGAAAACAACAAGAAAGTAAGAAACAGCACCAGACATACCCCTTAGTTGACTTCTACACTCCGCCATTTCTGAGCATGGGACAGTGGATTGATAATCTAGAAAGAAATATAATGACAAAAATGGTTATAAAGCAAAAACAAAAATCAAATTCCGGCGATTAGCAACCCAGATTCGATATTTATAAACGAAAAAGTGGTCAGATAATGGATAGTGCTAGCAAAAAGAAAGAAAGTGTTGAATGTGCTCGATATTATAACATAAAACAATACCGCTCATTTTTAGAACACGTGCCTACTTCAAAATTGGAATAATGAGAAAGACAAGTTGCAAAACTAGGAGCAAAACTAATGTAAACAAATGGAGCTCCTTATTCATATAAATTAAAGACACCAGGAGGGGGTAATTTTGGCTTACTGTAGAGCAGGCGTAGTGTGGACGAGTTTGAGTGGCCGCCATTGCACAAACTCGCCAATTTGACGCCTTGGCATGGTGCCAAAAGAAGATGGTTCTATTATAGATTTGTTTTTTCTATTTAGCTTTTACTTTGTTCTTTCTTATAGTGTTTCTAGATGTACTTACGGGTCAAATAAAGTCGGGGGGAGGGGGGAGACGCAAAATTTCCACCCACGTCAAAGCTTCTTTCCCTTCCTAGGGCTAGGCTAAAGCAGATGAGACCTATGCTTTGACAGATGCTTTTTAATGTGGGACCAATTTTAGCCTAAGCCTAGTAAGGGAAAGGAGCTTCGACGTCGAGGCAAAGTTGCGTCTCCCCCCGACTTTATTTGACCCTTCTGAGATTTTCAGGTATAGAAATGCACAATTAAGAAGATCCATAAGTAAACAAGTAAAATATGTCACTAGAAAACAGTGCAAAGAGGAAATAATTCAAAAATAAGGTTACATCAGGCCGAAGACAAGCTTTGAAATGAACGAAGCGTGGCTCGCCCATGGAAGCTTGCAGTTCGGACGGAAGCGCGCCCTGGGGGCAAATAGCGGCCTATGGCGCGTTGTTCAACGCCGGTTTCGTTACACATTGTATCTACCGAACCCATATGTTTGTTTTCAGAAGCCATTGTTTTTGTAAACGTTATTCCGCCCTTGGCCCCCTCCCGGTGCCTTTAATAGTGTGCGCCGGTGAGAATGCTCTGCTCCGTGGTCACGGGATTGCTGTATCCCCGACGCTTCCCGACCCCTTTCCGGTCGGGGACGCGTCCCCGAGATTTGAAGGGCGGAGCCTCCTCCCGACCAGCCGTCGGGGAAGCATAGCATACGGCGTCGGGGACACATCCCCGGCCGGGAGAGGATAGCATACGGCCCCAGGAGGGGGTAATTTTGGCTTATTGTAGAACAGACTTAGTGTGGATGAGTTTGAGTGGCCGCCATTGCACAAACTCGCCAATTTGACGCCTTGGCATGGTGCCAAAAGAAGATGGTTCTATTATAGATTTGTTTTTTCCTTTTAGTTTTTACTTTGTTCTTTCTTATATTGTTTCTAGATGTACTTACGGGTCAAATAAAGTCGGGGGGGGGGGGGGGGGGGGAGACGCAAAATTTCCACCCACGTCAAAGCTTCTTTCCCTTCCTAGGGTGAGGCTAAAGCAGATGAGACCTACGCTTCGACAGATGCTTTTTAATGTGGGAGGAGGAGGTATCAATTTTAGCCTAAGCCTAGTAAGGGAAAGGAGCTTCGGCGTCGACGCAGAGCTGGTCTCCTCCCCCCCCCCCCCCCCCCCCGACTTTATTTGACCCTTCTGAGATTTTCAGGTATAGAAATGCACAATTAAGAAGATCCATAAGTAAACAAGTAAAATATTTCACTAGAAAACAGTAAAGAGGAAATAATTCAAAAATAAGGTTACGTCAGGGCGAAGACAAGCTTTAAAATGAACGAGGCGTGGCTCGGCCATGGAAGCATGCAGTTTGGACGGAAGCGCGCCCTGGGGGCAAATAGCGCCCTATGGCGCGTTTTTCAACGCCGGTTTCGTTACACATTGTACCTACCAAACCCATATGTTTGTTTTCAGACGCCATTGTTTTTGTAAACGTTATTCCGCCCTTGCCCCCCTCCCGGTGCTTTTAACTTAATCATCATGGAAACCTCATGCATGGCGCGATCTGCAACGAAATCGGTCAACGCCAATAGCTCTTTTGTTGGTCTGCTGACACCGAAATCACGTACAGAGACACCTCCAAAATTCACCAATTAACTGTGAAAAGCGATATCTATTGTAAGCATTCGCTGAATCCTCTTCTCTTCCCATGATTGATGACTCACTGAATCAGTGGTTACGGTACTAACCTGTATATTTGAGGTCTGATACCGTCTAGAGGACAGAGAAAAAACGCTCGAGCTGCCGGACCTGGTCCTTGGACCAATTCACCATCTACTCCAGCGCCTGTACTTCCATCGTCACCACCGAGCCCATCACGTCCACTGCAACGAACGGACCGATCCCCCTTTATTCATTTGCTGCTTTGATTCATAATAAATCTATATAATTCTAGTCGTTGTCCTAGCAGACGCACTGGGGACCAGGTGGCCAGACCACCAACATGACTCTACAGGGGGTGCCAAAAAAGTAATTTTGTCTCGTCCACTTTCACCCCACTTTAGTCGAGCTACAGCAAATTCTGTTGAGGTATTCACATCCCCAGATTCAAGAGCAGACCTCACTCTATCACTATACTCCGTGGTAGCCTTCTGCACGAGCAGGAACGGGAGCGAGGAAATAGTGAACAACCTCAACTGGGCGAAATTTCGTCGCCCTCGTTCGCAACCTTGCTGAGGTCCGTTCACTCCGGGTACCTAAGGGGATTCATACTGGGTGGTGTTCTTCAGGATTCCGTTTTTTCCGGGCTCCCAGCGCCCTTGGTTTCCAAGAGCCAAAACGTGTACTTACCACTGAAACCCCTCCGGAGGCGAATTTGGGCATGAAAATGATACTTCGGATCATAGCAGCCTTGTCCATCAGCAGGGGCTCTGTGACTTCCATGAACCGAAGGGCCAATCCTTAGGAAGCTTCCCACAAAAGACCTATCATGGAACCCGGCTCCACTGTTTTAAGGGGACCTTGATACCGTGGGTGCTCCGAAGCCCGACTGCGCCGCTCAAAGATTCTATATTTTTATGAAAATGCAAGTAGCGAGTCTTAGCTTGTTCCTGCTTTTAGAGGAACATTTCGGGAATATTTTGCCCCAATACTTTCATTTCTTTCGTTTCCCTATGTTTTGTATAATTGGGAGATGTGAGCCGTGAGCAAAATTACTTTTTTTTGGCACCCCCTGTAGAAACGGATACAACCGTGGATAGACACTCCAGAAACAATGGGATGAAAACAAAAAACTAGTTTTTATGGACTTCTTCTACATACTACGATCGCAAGTATGTAATCCAGTGTTAGCGGCCATTATGCGGAACGGAAAACGTTTGCATTCATTGAGAATGTGGATGAAATTCTCATGCATGGCGCATCCACAGAGAAGCTGACCGACGCTTCTCGCCCTCCCACTAGGCTTTTGAGAGCGAAGGATGCGTACCAGAGAAATTTCTGTAACAATGAACCAATTTTTCGGAAGAATCTTGGGAAGATCTCTTAAATTCATAAAAGAAATCTCTCAACTGGCTCCTGATTGTTTCTTGCTTTGTTATGGAGATATGATGGCATAGCTCAGGGAGCCATTCGAAAGAGGCGACCTCGCGGACTCCGGTTACTTAAAAACGCTTTCGTATGATTAATTTTGAAGGAAGTTATACCATTGGAAGTGGAAGACACCAATTTTTCAAAATTTTCCTCATCTAATCCTCATCTGGCTTCCTTCAAAGTAACTTCCTTCGTTTTGAAGATATGGCACAGCTCAGGTAGTCATTCGAAAGCGGCAGCCTTGCAGACCCAGCATCACCGAAACGCTTTCATATGATTAAGTTTGAAGGAAGTTATGACCATTTGAAGTGAAACACTTCGAAATTTTCCTCATCTAATCCTCAACTGAAAACCCATATCGAGAACTACGCAACCATTAGGAAAAGCGAGCGGCCAACAGATAGGTATGAGGAAGTTATTAGGAAAACAGTTCACAGCTGTTTGAAAGATGGGCTCTAGGTAGAGTTTAAGTATTTAAATATGTCCTAAATTTAGTATGGGGAAGATACCGCGCTCCATCGTGATCGCCGCGTCGCAGCAGCGCTCTACCCTTAATCGGTTATAAATGTGCGCGTTGTTGTTCTAGATATCTATTATCGTGATTCTACTAACACTAAAGCTCTTTTCGTTGACTCTTCTCTTATTAACCCATGTGTACGTGCACCTCTTGCTCCACACCGGCTGGATGTCATGCGGGCATAACCTTGACTTCTAAAAGTGGTGGCCTCATTCTCAATTTGATTCATCTGCGTTTATGTTTGTTTCACAAATCGATAAGTACTCAAGTTGCACTGTTTCGGATCTTATTAACGTTTTTATTGGATTCCGTCTGCCAAATTTTTGATTATCTATAACGTGCCAATGTGTGGCTAAAAGGAATCTGACACTACCTGCTATCCTCTTGCGTCTCATTCTCATTTTTGACACCAACCATTTTTGATTCTCATTTATGAATGGTATATGTGAATCTTAGTGTTAGTTGTTAGTTGAGTTCGTAGATTCATTATTCTTGGAACTGCGGGTGGAACCTACTAACAGTCCGGAACAAGAGCTCACCTTTAAAAATGTTGAAGCTCTAATCAAAATTATCGAGAAAGGTATGCATAACGCTTGCTAATTTGAAACCCTTATTTTTTAAGGTTATGTGACCCGCCATAAGTCCACACAGGCTTTTTTTTGGAAGTGCAGGTCTCTCCTGTACTTCGGCTTTTCACTTTTCGGAAAGTATCTGAGAAGTATGGAAATGTTGATCAACTTGTACATACCACATACTATTCTTACTATTCGTTGACCGTGCCTTCAGTTCACGGGATTCCTCACAGGCAGATGTTGAGCGCAACGGTATAGTTCGTTTTGTGCAGGATTGGGGCGCATATTCGAAAATTGCGCTTCCGCTTCATACTTTCAAGGTTGCTATTCCTGAATGACCGATCTTCTCGTTCTGTTCGTGGCAGTATGCTTCTGAAGGAGATCTATGAAGTGTCACTTGCTGGACGTGATCCCAAACAAGATCCTTTTCCGATGGCTTTAGCTTTGTGTGCAAGGTAAGCGATATATTTTTATCTCAAATTTTTCGGTTTGCATTAATTGGCATCTTTTTATTCTGAATGAGGCAGTCGAGTTTAGGAACTATCGAGTTGATCAATAGAGTTACCACACTTATCTCAGTTCCTTCCTCCAATTCTTCAGACCTTTCATTAGTGCACAGAATATAATGCCGAAAGCTGGGTTGTTGCGCTGCTTCTCCATCAGATAAAATCGCTGAAAAAAGCGATTTTATCTTCTGTTCACGAAATCGGTATCTACTGTTACAACTGCCCATGCGGGTAGCTATCAATAATTCTGTGAATATTCTCAATGAGTGGCTAAACTAACTTGGTTGCAGGTACAATGTCTGCGACTCGACTGCGAAAGCTGCTCAATCCGGAGGAGACGCTACTACTGTGAGGCGAAATTACTTAAAGGAATTGCAAAAGTCTGCCTTCAGCATTGTGAATGACGTGGGTACCTGTTCCCTTTGATGCACTGGTTTCTCTGCTTTTAATATGTAGACTGTATAGTGTTGTCCCATTAATAGTTGTATTGAAGAAATGGCCACTACCCATGCATAGTTACCAGGCTGTCCAATAATTCCTGTTCGAAAATTTTCAAAATTCTATAATTTTCCTTAGAAGTGTTATAATATCAGGCAAGTGTGAGAACCTTCTAGGGGGTTCTCCAGAGTTCCACGCTAGGGATATATAAGGCGCAGTCGCCGCGTCTAGCTACCAGTACAAGCTAAAAGACCAAGGTCGAATTCGTATGTTCGTGTACTACGAGTGGCTGCTGGGCAACGACACGGGCACCACGGTTGCCAATATCTGCAGAGCGTGCAAGGAGGATACAGTGTCCCAACGCACAGTCAGGCGCTGGTTCAATCGTTTCGAGAGTGGCGACACGAGCCTCGAGGACAGGGAGCACAGCGGGAGGCCTTCTACGGTGGATGATGACGAAGTTCGTCGCTGTATCAAGGAGAAGCCGGAAGCCACCACCCGTAAACTGGCGACGACGCTCGGCTGCAGCAAGTCCACCATCCACGATCGACTCAACTTACTCGGCTACCACAAAGTTCTAGCCCGTTGGATCCCCCACCGTCTGACGGACGCCAACAAGCTGAGCCGCGTGGCCGTCTGCCAGTCCCTCCTCCTTCGTCCGCATCGCAAAGAGTTTCTCGAGGACCTGGTCACTGATGATGAGAGCTGGGTCCTCTACGACAACGACCCGCCATGCCGTCTGGATCCCGCGCGGAGAAGAGCCGCCGACGACGTCGAAAGTAGACCTGCACCCGCTGAAGATCATGCTCTGCTGCTGGTGGGACGCCAAGGGCATGCTGTACTTCGAGCTGTTCCCGCAAGGCAGGACGGTCACCGCCTCCATCTACACCGATCAGCTCGAGAAACTAGCCACCGCCATCCGAGAAAAGCGTCCCCGACGGGCCCCGGTCCACCTGCTGCACGACACGCTCACCCCCACGTGGCGAAGGAGACCCAGCAGAAGTTGGCGACGCTCGGCTGGGAGACAGTCGCCCATCCACTGTATTCCGCGGACCTCGCCCCCTCCGACTACCACTTGTTCCGCTCGCTGAAGCACCATTTGGCCGGAAGAAAATTCACCAACTACGGCAACCTATATCCGACATCGCGGACTTCTTCGAGTCCCAGCCCCCGGAGTTCTGGGCGAAAGGCATCGGCGACCTGCCCAATCGATGGGTCACTGTTGTGGATAACTGTGGTGATTATGTTGTTGATTAGACTTGTTTTTCAATAAAGTTGAAAAAAATTAAAAATGGTGAAATTTTCGGACAAGAGTTATTGGACAACCTGGTAAGTCGTAGATGATGTGAACGATAGTCTATTAGCGTGTCAGTAACGAAGCCATCACTAGTGCCTCACCTATCCTTTGTATCGACTGGTTCATTTCTAAAGACCACGTGCTCAATTAATTGTTGCTAATTTCCTCCAAATTTGTCGCATTCCAACACATCTATTCACTTTCGTAAAATATTGCGAGATGATTTCGCAGTCACTCAAACAGAAGAAATCAACGGATTGTGGTCGCCTTAGGCCGCGGTCATACTTTGCGCACTTGCGTTAGTTGACGCCGGTGCCGGCGTCAATTCACGCAGGTGCCTGCGTGAGTTGACGCCGGCACCGGCGTCAAACTCACGCAACCATTTGCCAGCCGCAGACGACGGCGTCAATAGATAATCCGCAGCGTTTGCAAAATTCTTGACCCAATCACACTACAGTATGGTGATTGTGGCCGATTCGAATCTTGGCAGTGTGCCAATATGGTGATCGTGGCCGCTTCGTGTATTGGCACAGCGCTAATTCTGTTTTTATGCATGCTGGCAAAAGCCCTGAGCAACTTGCCTTGTACCTCACCAAATACCCTCAGCGATTTGTTCTCCTCCTTTCAATGGGAAGAACTTCTTCCCCTGGGGTGAAAGGAGAGGAAGGGAGGGAAGGAGGGCGTTTTGTATTCCACCTTTCAATTGGAAGAAATTCTTCCCTTCGGGTGGGAGGGAAAGGGAGGGAGGGCGATTTGTATTTGTATTTTGTTATATATTTGTATTTGTGCCTTTTGTTTTTTGTAGTAGTGCCGCAGAGAGAGGCTAGTAGGGGGAATCCTCCGGGAAGGATCCCGGCGAAAAGGCGGGCCACCCAAATTAATTGAACTAGACGCCAGGAGTGGAGGAGGTAGGTGAAAGCTCGAATGAAGGTAAGAATCCTGTTATGACTTGTGATTTCAAGTTACTCTTGTGATCTCAAGTTACTGATCAGAGCGAGCTTATCATAGAAGATAAGAGTAGTAAGGGAAAGTTCCATTTTTTGACGTGCGTCATCCATAGGTGGTGGCGGATCTCTCTCGGGGTTTCAGGTTGGTTGTGACTGTTCACTTACGTGGTAGTTGTGGCTTTGTGTCGACCTCCGTGGTATTCTGTTTTGACGTCGTATCGGTTTTCGTATAGCCGAGTCAACAACCGTAGACAGGATCTCTCTCTAATGTAGAATAACCGTAAAAGGCTGCACCCTCCGGTCCTGGATACCCCCTCAACTACTCCGCTTTGTCGTTTGCGTTGTGATATCAGTGTGATCCTGTGTTTCATTGGTGTTAAATTGTTGTTGGTTGTTTTTCAAGAAACTGTTAGTCCATCACGCAGTGTCATTCGCTAAGTGTCTTGAAACAGATATCTGTCGGACCTTAGCATCATACATCCTTGCACGTGTTGCGGTCCGTACAGTAGTTATTTGTTTACTGTCGAAGATCTCTTTTTGTTTTTTAGGTATAATTAGTCTTTATACGAAGTTGAATGAAGTTGTTTTTTGATAAAAACTGTGTAAATATTAAAACAAACCTTTATTGATATGCAACAGTTTGTAGCAATTTGAAAACAAACAATTAAAGATGTAAGAGGGGGGGTCGTATTGAGGCTCCTTTTTTGGGGGGAAGGGTCGTATTTCCTGAAAATTTTCCTCAACTGAACGCTTGACCCTGGGTACACTATGTGCTAGCTGGACGCCGTATTGGTCGGCTCCTATAGCGATTGTGCCTGGAATGAAGCGTAGGGTGCCATCATCCTTGAAGGACCCAACACACAGCAAGCGTAACTCGCCCTCATAGCGTAGCCGGCCGGACAACGAGGCGTCAATTTCACGTCCTAATGGGCAGACACCCGGAATTCCAGCAGTAGAAATCTTGAGAACGTCCATCGACTTGCTACGGAAATACAAAGAAAACCAAGCACTTGTAGATTTTATCCTCCGATGCAGGCGCCTATAAGAAAGCCTCAAATAGCAACTTCACTCGATCGTCATCCAATTGGGAAAAATGAGATAATAAGATGATAAGATGTTTTTGTTTTCTGCACAGTAATGTGATCCCCATTTGGTGGGAAACTTAGAAAAAATAGAATACTTTTGATTAGGCATTCATTTCTCTTTCATTGCTGTCATATTCCTGTCCTTCCTGTAGCAGCAAGCAAATAAATGCCAATGTGATCTCGGAATTGACATTCAGTCTTCCTTTACCCCGAATCTGTGAAGTTTTACAGATGTTAAATCGAACAGCTTTCAATGTGGTGATCAAGGTAGTCTGAAACGTACGGAGCTACCTCGTGCACTTAGAACTATTGGGAAGATGGCTTTATCTTTATCATTTTTATAACCGAGGACAAATAGTAGAGTAAGGAGTGCCTAATGGGACATTTGTCAGGGCCGGGCGGTTCACAGGTGTTCAACTCGATTCTGGAGCCGAGTCTGGCGGTCACCGGCGACTATAATCGTGTCAAATACAGAACAAATACTGTATTAGCAAAGTGATATGATATTCACGGCACCGAACCGATTCAACGAACCAACACCACACTTGGGATTATTCCTTTTATTTCAATTTTTCTTCACAAATGCTTATGTAAGTACGACGAGGTACAGCAAAGGTAGCCTCTGCGCCCAACAGGAAAAGGCTTCGAATCGGTTGGGAGACTGATTCCGCTGGTGGGTACCTCGACGTCCGACAGTAAATTCACCGCTCGCTTCCAGTGCTAGGGATGCTAGTTCTAGCCCGGTTAGACCTTTGCTAGTCATCAAGACTGGCAGTCACTATAAGTCGACAATCAGCTGCTTCGGACCAAGACACGTACTCGAAGACGCTTTGCCATGGCCTCCTTGCGCTTATTTATTCTTCGCCCCACCCATCGAGCGCTGAACTGCGTGATTTGCCATGGCTGACCTTTCCTAGACTCGCAGATCCGCCCATGCGCTAAGAAGCCCCATGCGACTGCGAAAAGTCAACCGAGTATTGAATGATCATCGGCAAGGCTTTACTGATACTCCATTTCAAGCAAATAGCGATGAACAAACAACGTAACAGCATACCGGAGATAGGGCTATATAGCTAAGGTAATCAATTGACAAATAAGAATACAAATAGCAAATATCATGTGACATCAGCAAATATCATACCGATCACAAATATCATAACACATGAGATGAACTGCCCCCTTCATTGCTGCCCCAGTCAGCCAAGGGGTCCTACGTAGAACGACGATTTGAAAAACTGCGGTGGGGTCTGATGACCCCTGGTGCCACTGCTTCGATCACGGTTGAAGCGATAACAATTTTGACAATAACGATGCTATGTTGCCCGCGGCAGCGATACTGGAACAATAAGCTACGACCCCTTCCTCGCCTACGAGGTGGGCGTAGGCGATCATATAAGCAGTGGCAGATAACGGTTTCATTCAAGAACCGTTTCACTCGCGATGGTGTGTAGCAACAAATTTGCTCGCCGGTTGCCCAGGATTCGATGCGACTCTGCCTCCTTCTCGTGACTTTTGTCGTGAAAGTCATTAATGCGCTGTTAAAGTGTCGACTGTTGTCGTGCAGTTTTTTCAGCAAGTTCTCTGATTAGGCCGACACCTGCCTACTCATAATGGTCTCGTGGTCCAGTAGGAGCAACACATCTGTTCTCTTGGCCAAATACTACAAGTCCAACCAGGGTATAGTCTGCTCTTCCAGCAAATAGTCATGCGTGAGAGAAACGAGCACTATTGTGTAGAGTTGCCGGGAAGCCAATGTCCTTCGAAGTTGTGGGGTTCCTCCAAAGAAGTAGATCTGCTCACAATTCTTGGAGAAACCTTTTGCCTAGTCATCGAAACCCGTGTGAAAAAGCTTACATTCCATAGCGGACCACCTATATACCATCCAAGTTAGAGCAAAACTGAACTCATCATTGCCTCCTGTACGACGCGGTCCACGTCAAACCCATTGATATCTGCTCTAAGAGCATGCGCTTTATTTGCGCGACCTGAATAACTTGGCTGACGTGCACAGAATCTCCGCGAAAATGTTCATACAAGATGGCTAACCTTATAGACACATTGCATATGCATCAGGATTTAGATCACGCTTTGCAGCATCTGAAACATGCGCCTGCATCGCAGTAGTTATTGCTCTGCCGAGTTCATATGAAATCTTTGGAAAGTATCCGGAAATCGGATCATTTGATATGATCGCTCCCCACAGTCTTGGGAAAGCATATGCCACTGCTAATTAAGACGCATGTAGTGATCCAGACAACAGAAGTCAATACTTGTCGTATCATCTGCAGGAGATCGTTAATCGTTGAAATGACGAGCGAATTCTGGTGGTACCTTGACTAGATGATCAAACAGGTTTCTCAGCCAATAATGTTTTAAGAGCCGGATCGGTACTTGCTCCCAGTACACCTCATTTTCTTCTCCTGTTACATGTCAATTCAGGATGAGATGATATCCCTTTTGTGCACCCTGTCTCCCGTTCGGAATACCATTAATTTCTTGGCCTTCCTTCGCTTGTCACAGATACTTTCCATTGCTGCGCGAAACTTCTGAGTGCGTTCAATTACACATTCACAGCTAGAACTCTAAACTCCTACTTTGTTTCCATGCACAAATTGTATAACCAATGTACGAAAGATGGTTTCAAGTCGAATGAAAAGGAGATATTAGCATAAAGTAGAATTGAGAGAAAAGGAAGGAAGAAAGATCAATTAACTAATTTCAACATCATTTGAGTCAAATATGATATCAGTCCTGAGGTTCTTCACTGATTAGGATTGATATCAACAAAAATGGGTGACCATCTCGTTAAGCCAGGAGTCAAAAGTTGTTACAAGTATGCTGAGATATGAGCAAAAGCTCCCGTCTCGGACTGGACTCGAACCCGCACTCCGTGCTTTCCGGGCACATGTGCTAATCCATTACACTGCCGAGACCCCTTTCACCTCAACTCGGCTTTCGAATGGCATATTTACCATGGCTCATCAGTACTCACACGTGCAACGTGTGGAACCGCTTGGTCAATTTCGGCATCAAATCGTGAAGCTGAAGGCTTGAGTGAATATTAATTTTGATATTTCTGATAGCTGCTGATTCTCGCTGCAGCCCGCGATGCGGAAGTTGTCACACGTGTGACAACTGTAGTGTAATGAATCAGCAAATATGACAGCAAAGCATGGATTACAGTTTCGAGACCCGTCCGAGACCGAAGCTTTGCCCAGAACTCAGCACACTTGTAAGAACTCTCACATCTCGGGCTGCGGCGAAAATCTGGAGTCAAAAGAACTCGATACACAAAGAGTAATCTGGTTACTGAAGTGCAAGGAATTAAAGGTCGGAGTATGAACCAATATAATAAGAGTCGCTCCTGACATTAAAGACCACTGATGATGGGGTGTGATACTCAGCCAATGCAAATGGAGCCATACACAACTACAGCAGACCAATATCCGGTCGAATATAGTACAGTTACAACAGGATTTTAAAGAAGCTCGATAATACCAAGTTGAGAAATACCATCACCAGCAAATGTATAAGTGATAATAAAGTTTCTCCCGAGTAATCGACAGGCATTGATCAAGCAATAGAGAATGTAAAAGAGGAACATTAAAAAGATGTCGAAGATGCTAAGTCTTTATTAACTCAGAGAATAACAACAGGAGAATTTCGGTTAATAATCAAACACCGGCAGCAGATGGTCTGTGATGCTACCGAACAATGGAGCGACACCATCAAGCGACTACTAAAGGACCTCTCCGAACAGTCGAGGGAACCTTATGCTTCCGCTGCAAATAAGAAATCCAAGGCAAAACCAGACCGTAAAGCAATGCATATGTATACAAAAGCACTCAATGAAAGTGTGACAGTTGATAAAGAAGATCTCAGTACACGTACTATGAAGCGAAACTAGGAGGCCCGTAGGGAGCAGGCTGACATGTTAAACAGAAGTTTCGAAGAACGAAAAGATGTCAGCTAGTGGATGGTCCTCGTCGCACGCTCGTCCTGAATAGCAAGGGTACTTGGCTTGTTGAGTTCTTTGCTCCATGGCGCGAACACTGCAAGAATTTTGCACAGCGCTGGAAACAGCTGCTTCGCAATTGAAAGGGACATCAAAGCTTGGAGCACTCGATGCGAATGTTACACCGTGATGTCAAACAAATTTGGAATCCGTGGGTTCCCTACTAATAAATACTTCGCTCCTGGCTCGACAGAATCAGATGCCGTTGACTACGACGGAGGCTGTACTACCTCGGACATTGTCGGCTGGGCTACTTTCAAGGATTTGGAAAACCTTCTCCTCATGTAGTCGTGCAAGCCACGGACTCAAAAGTTGCTGAAGAACAATGCAATGGAAAACAGTTATACATTCATGCATTTCTTCCTCACATCCTTGACTGTCAGGCAAAGTGCCGTAATAAGTTCCTGGACATTCTACGTGGACTAGGTCATCTGTTCAAGAAGAATGGTTGGGGATGGATTTGGGTCGAAGGTGGATCTCAGTCGGATCTGGAAAAGGCTCTGGGTGTCGGAGGATACAGCAAGGTGAAGTTATGAAGTTTTCTGTGCTCAAGGATTCTTACGATAAAGACGGAATTCGTGAACTCCTGCGAGGCCTAAATTATGGGAAAGGAAAACTCCACCTATCAAGGGAGCCACTTTCCCGACAATTAGCAAAACAGAACTCTGGAATGGAAAGGATGACGTGCCTCTTAAAGAGGGGGATATATCTTTCTGATGTTGATCTTGAGCACGTCGAATCGTAATTAGATATATTTGTTGTATTGGGTTGGTTGTTCCATTAGGCATGAATACTGATTTCGCCAAAGATTACATCAATCAAGAACTTGGACATGTAGTTACGGGAAATTCAGAGAAGTGATAGAAGACTGTCTCCGTAATCTGCTAGAGGTAAGGATCAAAGTATAGAATTGATTTTGGAATTAGTAGGAAGGAATTTCAGGTTAATCATAATCAGATTCTACATAAAGTGATAACTTTCCATGAAATAGATAGAGACTAAATAGTTATGATATCGCTCTTATCGAAAATTTTCACTCTCTATATGATCAAAAAATTGAACCCCTCTCAATTCAAGCAATATTAATTTAGAAGAAGCTAACAAGATTGTTCCTCTTGACGTACTCAAGAAATAACAAGGTCTTGGTTTTCTGCTCTTTGGTCAAGGCTAGTAATAATTATGGGATAATTCTTTAATATTATAGTAGCGATAGGCTATCGCCTCGATAGCTACCGCTTATGACCACGACCAGAAAACACAATCCCTAGTAATAATTATGGGATAATTCTTTAATATTATAGTAGCGATAGGCTATCGCCTCGATAGCTACCGCTTATGACCACGACCAGAAAACACAATCCTCTGGCCGGCCCTGCGCAAGCCACATATAACAGAAGTTGACGGCGACTCCTCTGCCATTGGTTGATCCTTCCCGCAAAATTGTGACGTCATCAGCCACCCTTGGTTGCTCAGTATCGATCGCGTTTACCCATGTCCATCCACGTCTTTCGGAACGTTCACCATGGATGTGACCCAGCAGTAACAATTTTAGTAATATCTAACAAAGCAGAACAACAACATGTAGTATACACATTACAATAAGGCAGGATGCACTTCAACAATGTAACAGTATACACTACAGTGAGGCAGAATATCCTTCAACAACATAACACTGTCTGATAATAATAATGAGGGAAGTGGGATTATCATACTATATGGATCAAAAATGATATTATAATCCTGATAATATACATGAAACATTACGTGAGGTAGATAAGGAAGCTACTGCAATACATAAGCACACTAGCTTTTGCCAAGGTAACAGGTTTAGAGTGAGCACCGGGAAAACCTACCCGTCACTTATGCTCTTCCAAAATTACATAAAAACCCAGTTTAGGATTATAAGGGCAGCTTATAATAGTAATATCCAACCACTAGCACGGGTCACATGTTATCTTTACAAGTATGAAAAACATTTGGCAAACTATACGAGGGTAATACAAAGTAGAAATAAAACTATGAAACTGTATTGGTCTATAAGTAATATTGACACAAGTAGTAAGCTGAGTAGTATCACAAGCAACAATCTTGAGTTGTTTTTGGCCGATTTTCGGATATGTTACCAATTTGAGATATAGCATAATGTTGAAAAATTATCGCAGAGTTTTTAGGAAAGTGTTTCAATAATGCAGGTAAGGAGTTTATCGGCACAAATGGGTATAGAGCCTTTCCACAAATGGGGAGGATCATATTATTAGTAAGTTTAGACTTTGCAACATACGAGAACTGCTTTGTTTGATTGATTATTTGCTTAGTAACAATTAATGTTTGTTTAGCAGCAAAATCTCTAAGCAAACAGTAGAAGTTTCACAATGGAGCGATTTTAGTCAACTTTCAGCAGACCTCAGTCTCACCCTAATGGAGTTCAACTATTCCGTGATACCAATCTAATAACATATTCGTCCCTTACAGATACATATGACTTGATTGTAATACATAACCACAACGAGGATGAAATTGAAGAGCAGTTTAAACAAGTATACAGAAGCGGACTGGAGTTCAAAGACATACAAGGATTTGACAAGTTGTAGCTACTTGGATCTTTCTATTATCATAGTTAACAATAAAATAGTTACAAAGTTCAATAAAACGGATGATTCTGATATCAATGATGTTAAATTTCTACAAAGTGACTCTTATATATCATATATCAGTGAAGGATTTGATACATATACATACACACTTAGAATTGCCTACACATGTTCAGTTTATGAAAAGAGGTCTGAAAGAGAATGGATATAAAGATGTATTCATTATTGCTAATATTGTAAAATGTATAGTTCATTAGCTGCAAGAGTACTATAAACAATGATATCAAAAGCATCAATAAACTGGTTACAAGACTATCGAGATAGGTTGTCACAAAAGCCAGTGTGTAGTATCTGTCCTATACTTCGTATATAACCTGATTGACATATGGACGACCCTTCTATTTCATTTACTTTGCCCAAATTATATTCGGGATTTCACTTTGGCTCCATTTGCATTGATTCATTATCAAATCCCATCATCTATGGTTTTCAATGCCAACACTGACACCTATTTATACTAGTTTATGATCCGGTTTTATTCCTTCCATTTCAATGATTAGATATCTCTTTATTTTTATTAAATCCTTTCGATTTCTGACAAGACGAAATGGTTACTTATTTTTGTTGAAATCAATCCTAATTGCTGAAGAGCCTCAGGACTGATATCATATTGAACTCAAATGATGTTCAAATTAGTTGAATTGATATTTCCTCCATCCTTTTTTCTCAATTTCACTTCGTGCTAATACCTCCTTTTCATTCCGCGTAGAGCCTTCTTTTGAGCATTAGTTTAACGATTTGTGGATGGAATCTACAAAGTAAAAGCGTATAATTTAAGCTCGTGAATGTGTAACTAAACGCACTTAAAAATTTCGCGCAGCAAAGTAGCTATGACAAGCGAAGGAAGGCCGAAAATCAATGGTATTCCGAACGGGAGACAGAGTGCAGAAAAGGAAAATCATCTCATCCTGAATTGATCGTGACAGAAGAAGAGCATAAGGTGTACTAGGAGCAGGTACCAGTTCGACTCTTATCATGATGGCTAAGAGACCAATTTATCATCTCGTCAAGGTACCGCCAGAATTCGCTCATCATTTCAACGACTAGCGATCTTCGCAGATGTACCGACAAGTACCAACTTCTGTTGTCCGGTACGCTACATGCGTCATAACCAACAGTTGTCATTTCTCCCCAAGACCGTGGGGAGCGATCATCCGAAATGCTCCGATTCCCGAACTCGTTCCGAAGACTGCATATGAACTTTGCAGAGCAATCGCTGCAATGCAGGCGCATGTTCTAGATGCAGCAAAACGTGATCTAAATCCTGATGATGCATATGCAATTTTGCTACCTATGGGGTTAGCCATTTTGTATGAGCATTTTGGCGGAGCTTTTATGCACCTCAGCCAAGTTATTCTGGTCGCGTAAATGAAGGTGGGCCCAGCGCACGCTCATAGAGCGGGTGACTAGGGGATTGACGTGGACCGCGTCGTACAGGAGGCAATGAGGAATTTAGTTTTGCTCCAACCTTTGATGGTACAAAGGTGGTCCGCTATGGAATCTACCTTTTCCCGCGAATTTCGATGACTGCGCAGGTTTTCCCAAGAATCGGCGATGATTCACTTCTATGAAGGACCCCCCGACTTCAAAGAAAATTGGTTTCACAGCAACTCTCCGCAATTGTGCTGATTTCTCTCCTGCATGACCTGGAAGACGGACTACACTCTGGTTGGACATCGTGCAGTCTATGGTCAAGAGAGCAGATGTGTTCCTCCCACTGGACCACGAGACCATTATGAGTGGGGAGCAGGTGTCGGCTAGAGATCTTGCTGAAGAAACTGCACGACAGCGGTCGACACTTCTTTACCTTCTTTCCTTCCTTTTACCTTTCTTGTAGCTGGTTATGATTTCTATAACATGAATCTCCTTCCAATACTTCCTCTCGTTATATTTTCTATCGTTCTCGCCCTCTAAATCACATTTTTCTCTAATTGCACCGATGGTGTTCTTCGCGGTTTTAAAGTCCATCTGCGTCAATTGACCTTACTATTAGGGTGATATGTCACTCCATATTCTACATCCTCTTATTATTCACATAACTACTATAGTGTAATCACTTTTATAACTTCACTTTATGTTAATCTTTTTATTTAACGGAACAACTTCCAATGAAACGAGACAATCTTGTCATTATTCAATACAATTTTCGTCAAACAATATTTCGGGATTTACTCCTTGTTGGTCGGAATTCTATATACTCTAATTTCTTGCTCGTGCGTCCGCATGTAGAGATTCATGACGAGTTTTGTTGATCCCCTATCCTGTGACACAGCATCTCATTTTCTACAAAATTGCCCTCCAAAAACATGGTGTCTATTCAAATCTGTTCTTCATTTATAACATAACTTCAAACTAATGGGCTCAATGAAGTCAAGTTACAATATTCAGAAAAGTACTAACGTTGACACACCAAACTAGCGAGTCGATAGGGAGTTATTGAACACAATGAAACAAAAACAGAAACTCAAGTCGCTTTTTATTCTGACTTTCCTCTTCCAGATATAAACACAATAGTCGATCAACTGATAGTGATTTCGATTCGAACAAACCTTTCTGTAAGTAATTATAATACTTAACTGTAAGTAATTATAATACTTATATAAAAACAATTAGGCAAGTAACTCGTAAGAAAGTAACTTATAACTGAGTTTATCCATTTTCTGAACTTACTTCGCAGTTTTTTGACTCAACCTCATTCAACGATTCCTTCATAGGAGCACCTGCCAGTAGGATCAATCTAACCCTAGTTGTATTGCTAGTACGGAATAGGCTGGGCTTGCCCAGGGATAGGCACTTCCTAATTGTTCCGAAGAAACGCCCACCACTGGAGGTGTCAAAATTGATCCCATCATGCCTTTTTGACCTAAATAAACCCCATCAGCGTTCATTCACATTTTTAAATAAGAGATATGACCCTCTTTTTTGAAGACCAAGATATAAAAACCAAATAGATGAAATTAAATATAAATTCAAAAGAATAAAAATCAAAAATGGAGTGACGGTTATTCACACAAAGTAAATTAATCATACTTATATCACACTTATTATATTCTTGAAATATTAGGTTTGTATATGTATATGTAAACTTACGATCAAAGTATTACCAAGGGTGCTTGGTGATTGAAGTTACACAGTGCTGTTATAGGCACTTTCCGCGATAATCGCAGCAGCTATTTACACTGCCGCAGCCGATAGACCCTCGGGTAACTGTCGAGGCTGTACCTCTTGAGCGGCGTCACGAGGCCTCCCGGCAGCGCTGAGCTCGCGAAAAGCAACTGCTACCCCACCCATCAACACCACACCTGGCATTGGACGAAGCTCCTTCCAACGTGGCACTTACATGGGCCTATGAATCATGCGATAAGATAAGATAAGGAAGAAATTTCAGTACTTATGGCGTATAAGATCCATCATGGTACGGTCCATTTGGACATTTCCAAATTTTTCATAGTCGTAGAGTCCAATACAGGGGAGCATCAGTGAAAACCTCTACCACGACAGCTCGTTCACAGGTCAGGTCAGAGTTTCTCTCAGATAGGGTGCGCACCACTTTTTATTTTTTCTTGCGATCTAATGACATCTCAATGAAGTATGGTGGCTTTAAAAGGACAGCAGAAAAATTTATATAATTGTAGTTTAGAAGCCAGTTTGTTGGGCATTTTATTTGTATGTGTGTCTTACCTCTTCTCAACACGTACAATATGGCGTGTCCATCAATAAATAAATAAATAAATTTAATGAAACGGTCACTTGGGGAAACAGGTAATATCTCAGGGTTCCTCAAGATACCATCCAACGGGAACTGATTCATAGGTTCGTTTTCACGCGGTAATGTCGGACAAGACCAGATATAAGAGGCCTCATTTTGCCATTGTTTGGAGCTTATTTCGGATTTTTTTTTCTTAGGCGTATCCCGTGGCACCTCTGATTTCATAATTGAGTGCTTTCACCCATTCAAGGTTACCGAGGAAGGTGTCTCTGAAACTGTTACATAGCTTTAATTAATCATTAAAATCAATAAGGTATAACATCACAATAACAATAATGCTAATAAATCTAGAATGCTACTATAATAACAGTAGTGATAACAATTGTTATTCAATGTAAAAGGTTAGTAAGAAAAACCAACTTGTTAAAACATTTGTAATATTGATCACATCTTCTATTTTACAATTACAACATATTATCAGATTAAGTACCTCATGAAGACCTAATGTAATACCTGATATGACCCGTTGATGAACAAAATCCATTCCTGTGTGCATTAGAACCGTAACGGGTGAAGTAGGGGCGCTACTGGAGTTAGGGGGGCCACTCGACAAAAGCATAAGTTGCGCCCAATTTCCGCTTATACGCACTCTCAAGGTTATTTTATGCCTAGATACAGTTATCTAACTAAGAAAAAGATTAAATTATTCCTCCATTAGTATATAACGAAATATTTACTTCAACTAGACTGAGCAACCACTTACGCGTATTCGCCTAAGCCTAGGGAAAGGGAATCTCCTTCCCCAAAGCTTAGGCTAATATAGGATAGAAAAAAAAGCACGAATTTGCTACACCAAAATCCTTTCTCTGTAGAAACGAACCCGATTCGGCAGGCGCTATGACTTCTCTGCGCTCTAACCACAGAGTTAGAGACGCAGAGCACAGTGCGCTGGCCCCTCCTTACTCCAGTAGCACCGAATTATGTATTACGGTATCAGTGCTTGTAGCATTTGGGGTAGATTACGTACAAGGCTTATAGTCGCACGCAAGCAGATGGATCCCAAACTATCCTGCTTCAACTATTACAATTACAAATCTTGTTTTCCTTTTGTGTTCCTTATTATCTTCTTTTATCATAGCATGTGTTTAGTTTGAAAATAGAATGTAATTGCCTTCATGCAAATCAATGAAAACAGTGCAATGTAAACGAGGTGATGTAACATGTTTAAACGAGCGATCGTATTACTATACATGTTGTAATAGAATGAATATATTAACACAGTTTCATTTCTAATGTCCGTGCATCAAACAACATGGTCGGATCGCAAACCATAAGTAGCGATGACCATAGGGTAAGTGGTTTGAAAATTACATTTACATCGTAAAATTCACGTAAAATTATGCCTATTGGAGGACGTTTAGTAAATTGCTGCCTCTTATTCGAGTAATTTTGGAAGAAGGGTTTAGATGTGGCCAATATCGCTTGAAGGAAAAGTAGTGAGGCTTAGTAGCAAGAAATAATTGGATTAGTGCTTTTCATGATGATAAAGGTGAATGTCCCAAACCGATTGGAAAGACCATTGCCAGATGTAGTAAAAAGCTTTCTCACAGACATAGTCGGGTGAGTGAATAAATTATAACTTATGAATTCAGATGAAAACATGATTATACATTCACAGACCATATCTAGTTGATCTTCATTATTGGAAAGAAGATTAAAAGTTACATCATGAGTCTCTTCGCAAACATGCAACCATAATTCATGGTCATTTTGCCGAATTTGCAAAAAGCTATTCATTCATCGTCATACAATTATTTACGTTCACTCTCAGTCAATTCGCAAAGTAAAATTGTCAGGCTGAAATGTAGATTAATATGCTAGTACTATCACACAATCTTAGAAAAAAATCATAAAAGTTGTAATACCATTGAGATTGAGACGATGTTCTACGAATAAGACGTTCCTGAGCTAGTCTCGGCAGTACTTCTCAAACAAAACCGTTGCAGAAGTGAATATCGGACGGATAAGCATCTAGCGAGTGCAATTATCCGAATTATTCGAGCTAAGAGTGTTACTTTATGGAAAAGCTCCATAAAACGGGTAGATTTTACTTGGAGAGCTTGAAATCGCATGGTCGATTCCACCAATCTGCTGTGAAAACAACTTTACCAACTAATTCATCTCATCTGGACATGCCATGTTTAATTTAAAAAAATTCCTTCGCATGGGGTTGGGAATAGCAAACGCCAAGGTAATCGCAGAACATTCCCTTTATTGTGTGTAAAAAGTTGGTAGGTTCCAAAAATGTAAATCGCTCTTCTCCTTCACCCGTGCTCATCTAGCAGAATTGCGACCATGATTCATGCAAATGTTTCATGATGCGACCTTTTTACAAACATACAACAGTGACCATGTCAAGAGTATTTGCTGATTCACTATCAGGTGATGGAGTTGATAAATAGGTGCACTGGCTAGATTTTGCAATGAGGGTTTGCGGGAACTGAATATTTTACGAATGTCGTGCAGGAGTTCACCACGAACCGTGGGAGGTACTTATAGGCACGGCAGACGTATTGCGAGGTAGATTCTCTCTCATGTTTAATCATTGCTCGACTGTATCTGCCCGTGGGCGGTCGGTTGTTTTCAGTGGTGCCATGGAGCAAAGGTATTCAATAACTTTAATTGTCATTTTCGGAAGTCTGTACGAAGAGAATCTTGGGCGTACTCTACCCTCGACAAAATACTCGAACCAGAGTGATGGTTCATCTGCTCAAGAATGTGGCGTTTCGAAAAACGTAGACAAGGCTCCCTCCAGCTCTATCGAAAAGGTCGTCACCCGATTAGACGCAGCTGCAGACAACCTCTCCGAGGTTTCTATCCAATCGGCGTTTGTGCAGGCTGAAAAAGCTCGATCAATCGTTGTTGCAGGATTACCGGAGGCTGATTTCAGCCATGGTCTCGAAGTAATATCCTCATTCGAATGGTCTAATATATGGGCATTACTGAGCGACTTGGGAGTAAGATGTGAACCAGCATTTGCTCACCGCCTCGGTAAAGTGAAAAAAAACTTTTTCGTCTCCTGAAAATAGAAATTCTAGCAAGTTTCCTTCTATGGACTGCCGTCCGTTGCGCTCCATTGCTTCGAAAGTCCGCCAAATTTAGCAGTGTCTCTATACGACCGTCCATTGATGCAGAGGAACGTAGGATAGCTTTTGCCTTGCGCAAACAATGCAGGCACTTCATGAAATGGCTGGAGGCAGCTACCATATATCCAAGGACTGTATTTATGATAATATGAGTGGTAGAAGAATACCCCTCGCCTTCGCCTCCTCATTCGTCTGAAATGAAATGCTTCTCTATGAACTGCTCTAGCCTCAAAAATGACCGATACAATTCAAACGCTTTTGTGTTGTTACAAACCAGATGTACTGTGCCTACAAGAAACTTGGCCAAGTAATTCTATCACTATTGGTCACATTATTTCTAATGTGCCTCATTGTGTATTCAGCGAAGATAGACCAACTAGAGGTGGTGACGTAGCCATTCTAATACGCGATCACAATGTTGCAACTTATGCTAAGCCCTTCAAAATAGATGGCGCTGCATCAATGATAGACGACATCTTTCATCGAGCTCATCAGTTTCAATTGTTACAGACCTCCTGATATAAGCGCTTATACATGCAAATGACTCCTAGACTTCCTCAGTGCAGTATTGATTGATTTCGTTTGCCCTGTAGCACTTGTTGGTGGCTTTGATCGTGATATTTCTTGGCTAGCGAACCTATTGTCCAAATGCTCACGTTCAAAAGAGTATGTCAAGTTATTTGAGTTGCATGGTTTCACACAGCATGTAATTTCTCCAACCTGCGGTAACAAGGTCGGATTTAGTCCTCACTAGTAACAAGAACTTTATCACGATTCCTGACCTACTGAATCTCCTGGTCAAATCTGATCATTCATTCTCTCGTTTCCACTACTTTTCGTTTCATACATCCGATCCCACACCTATTCCCTTTCTTGTCTTCGTACGGGCTGATTATATGTATTTGGTTGAGGAATAAATTCTCGCTGTTTTTTTCTACCCCGTTTTTAACATTGTTTCCATCATCTTTCGACAAAACTTAAGTATGTTTTCGATAGAGCTTTTTCTGCTCTTCAAAAAGCTCCTATTGGTTTTCAACTCCTTCGACTATCCAATATTTATGAGGTTTGGAAATGAAGTAAGCTGAAGGCGGAAATTCGCGCTCTCGACACTTTATCTTCCCAGTCTACCATCGGAATCAAAAAATGTATAAGTATATGATTTCGATGGAGCTTTTCCAGCTCTACAGTATGGTACTACTTTTTATTTAAATCGCTCAACTTTTTGCTGTTTTTAAGGCTCACAAAGGCAGTACTCGCAAAAGTGTGCACTTTCGTCATCTCTTCTTCCTCGCCTACCATCGAGATCGTAGAGATTATCCGGTATGCATTCGATAGAGCTCTTTTTGCACTACAAGATGATACCACTATTCTTTTGTATCCTTTCAAATTTTAGCATGTAGGAATAAATTTCCAGAGCTCTTTTCGTTCTACAAGACAGTGTTTACGCTTTTTGTTCGAATTGAATTTGCCATTTTTTAGATCGTTTAAAAGTCGAAGGAAATGAGCATTTTCGACACCATGTGATGAACACCGTGTGATGTCGCAAGACGCAAGACAGTGTCGAAGCTACAGTTGAGGTGGAAACAGATGTAAGTATGGAGTCAGACGTTTCCGCTGATTTCGACTGGGACTAATGTGATGAAGAAGCTGAAGGGCGCACTACTGCCAATAATAATGTAGTTTGCTTCGGTAGCTCCTCGGTCTCTGGTGAGCAAGTATGTCGGCGTGTTTCATTGCGTTTACTGTGAGCGTGTTAAATATTTCGTTTTTTGGTCTGGTCACGAAGGCTATCGAGCACTATAGAAGTTCCTCAAGAGGATATCGCAAGTTATCGAGCATGAGCAGAAGGTTCAGATGGATCAAGAATGAAGAACATCTGAGGAGCTACGTAAGACTGAATATGAAAGGAAGCTGACTATGAAGGTGTAGTATCGTCAATCCGCGCAGGTGGAAATGGTAGGAGACTACTCCACGAAAATGTGAAGGTAAAACTGGCAGCAGGTTCATATAACTTTGTATTTGACTGGTTTGCGGCTTAATTGACTGCCGACTTCTTTCAAGAAATAACACTGCACGACGAGAAGTTCATGGCGCTTGATTCATGACGGCAGCATTCGATTGAGAAATTTAAGGCAAGCCCATCGTAGATAAAATGCATTAGACGGCGTAAAGGGAGAAGGTGAGTGGTCTAGAGGAAGATAACGCTATTTTTTGTTTTTGCATCGGCAAGCGATCAGCATTCGTCAGATAAATGACAACAGGAAGATCACTAGCATCAGTATGGGCGACGAAGGTGAGTCCACCGATGCCGTGGCTATGCTGTCAAAATAGAGATGACGAACTTATTTCTTCAGGGTGGACGGATTGTCGAAAACAGGGCAGCGATTACGTATTCGTATACCATCCTCCCTTTACCTTATGCTGGCATCAAGCTAGGCGAGAAATAGTATCTGGTTCTCCAAGAAAAAAGAGGAGCACTTCTCCGATAGAGACACTTCGAAGCCCCAAAGCCTATGGTGGGAGCAGACCTAAGTAGTGACCAAGGAGCTCATGGTCGATTGGATCAAAACCTGTTTATTTCACACCAACGAAGTCCAGGAAATGCCCCTTGTAATGGACTCATGGTCATCCTTTCGTGACACTGACACCATCAACAAGGCGGTACCTGAGGGTGAATAGAATGATATATCACTGTATATGTATTAGAAAAGTCCATTTCAGTTCTTCATATGCACATAATTACAGGTTGTAAAATTGCGGTCAACAATATCCCTGCCGATGCGACATCATTGATCCAACCTTTGGATGTTTTCTCTTTTGGCCTGATGAAAAACGTAATGAACGGGTGAGGACGAGCGCTGTGGTAAGCAATGTAGAGTTCAATATGACCCAGCGCGATAATACGCTAAAGGCCTTACCACAAGTGTATCCTAAGTCCGAAGTTAACTTTTTCAAATACTGGTGGTTACTCGTGGTACAAGGCAGAATATGTGGATAATCACCCATGCCTTTTTCTCTCTACTGGTGACTATTTATTCAGGCTTTAGTCGATAGACTGCTGCGTCGAAGGTTGTAGAGAAATAGCATGCATGAGGTGCGCAGTTTGTAAGCATTTTGTAAGCAGTTTGTAAGCATATTCACTTCATACATTTTTTTGCTTTGTTTTATCAGTGTTAGAGCTGTTGATATAAACACAATTAATTTTCTTGTCCTTTTCAGTAGCGATGACAGAAAAAAAGCTTTCATGAAACCATTCAGATCGATTGACTGAAATAAAGTGGTAGGTGTAAGCGGTGTCTATGATAAGGCGCCAACATTTTAAAAAAATGTAAAAAATTGGAAAAGAACCATTTAACGGAGGTAACATACAAAATGCAAAAACTTCGAGGTGGAACAAAAGTGAACAAAATGCAAAAACTTCGAGGTAGAACAAAAGGGAACAAAATGCAAAAACTTCGAGGTGGAACAAAAAGCATGGAACAAACCAGGCGAATAACGCCCAGAGCCGAAGTTCACCACCGATGAGCCAGCGCGACTGTTGCTGCGGACATGATTAGCCACGTTGACGAGTCACACTGGCAGAGTACCCCATCGACGAGTCTTCGCAACAATTGACCCCTCCTAACTCGCTTCAAAGCAGCCCGTAGCATTTTTGCTTTTCATACTTGCGATCAGCATTCATAACTCTATCAGTGTGTCTGAGTCCCTATCCAAAGATCCATGGGAAGTTGAGAGCCCTTCCAGGTTAGTGGTAACCTCTGGAGTTGGAGAAGATCCTTTCTTTGTGACAGAGTTTATTTGTGTCATAGTCGAAGTCAATTTTTACAGACACTTACCAGTGGCGTATTCCAAGGTACTGTATTGGATCTCTTTAATATTTATGTATATGATCTTCCAAAGTGTTGTCGCACGCCTCCATCGGTCCAAAGATGCGTTGCTGCTGACGTGAAAACGTCCCTGCTTTTCTAAGAGGATAACTATGTAAACATATTCGATTTTACAGCGCTAAGTAACGAATTCAATTTGGTATTCAGATCAGTGGCAGTTGAAATTATTCTTGAGCAGAACATGCGCCCTACATTTGGGCGGAAACAATCCCAAGGCGCCACACTTTCTGGAGCCTCATGCTCCCATATGTGCTGTTTCGAGAACCAAAATCTTGAGAATCGTAATTGATCAAAGCCTCTACTTCGGTCAACAAATCTCCAAAGTTACTGATGCTGTGCGGCTTGCGATGTTCCGTATTCTACGAACCTTCCGCTCGAGCATTCTTTTGCTGTTATCACGGTTATTCAAGATTTATGTGCGTCCTCTTCGGGAATGGAATTCGCTGTGTGGACCCCGTATGAGAAAAAAGACATTGACAGTCTAGAGTATCTCCCGCAGTTGTTCACTAAGCTCGTTTATTTCTAATGCAACCACACAAGACCTGAGATTTTAAGGCATAGAAATGCACAATTAAGAAGATCCATAAGTAAACAAGTAAAATATGTCACTAGAAAACAGTCTAAAGAGGAAATAATTCAAAAATAAGGTTATATCAGGCCGAAGACAAGCTTTAAAATGAACGAAGCGTGGCTCGGCCATGGAAGCTTGCAGTTTGGACGGAAGCGCGCCCTGGGGGCAAATAGCGCCCTATGGCGCGTTTTTCAACGCCGGTTTCGTTACACATTGTACCTACCAAACCCATATGTTTGTTTTCAGACGCCATTGTTTTTGTAAGTTATTCCGCCCTTGCCCCCCTTCCGGTGCCTTTAAAGCGCTCCGCGCTCGCGATTGCGCCGTCGATCGTTAGTACAATAGTCGATGATGTCAATTGAATCATGAGATTTAATTCCGCGGCTCGTATATTTTGATATTTGGGTGCTATGTGGTGATAAAGCCTCTGATTGAGCAGCTCAGCATACGGACACCGCCTTGCCATTACTCGATCGCCATGACGCGTTTGCCAAATTTTTACACCAGACTGTAGTGGATTGAGGTGAGAGTGATTTCATTCTGGATGTCGGAGCAGCCAATGGTACCCTTGTTGTAAACAATTGGTTGATGCTGTGCATGAATCTAGTTTGTTCCAGTTTCTGCTTATTTCTGGTTATTTCTTGCTACACATCTTTGTGATGTATCATCAAATAAATAAAATAAATATCCTCACCGGTGGATGTATACCAGTTCTGAGGATCCTAATTCACTGAACGGATACGTCATGCAGGCGTAAATGATGATACCTGATACCATATCTTTTGAGGTGAGCAAATCTGGTCACTCGAAGCTTTTGATTAAACAATTTAGTTGTATGAACGAAAGAATAGTATCAAAATAAGTATTCAGGCCGAGGTCACATGCTCCTTTTGGAACTTGTTTGTATCATAAGGTCGAACTTTTTTATTGGAAATTAATCATAAATATTCCACACGTGCGTGTTTTAATGGGACAATTAAATAAAGCGGCCGATTTGAAGAGATTGAGGGGAGTTAGAAAGCTTTCAGAATATTATTACGAAGGTCTTACTAGTATAGGTTGATTGAGTAATATTTTTAATTTGTATTGGCGAAAACGCCTTTGAAATCACTGCCTCGAAAACAAATTATCGGTGCCGGATATTCGTGTCATTGGGGCTTATTCAACCTTACAAGGGTATCGAACAGAAGGAAGTGTAGTGAGTATAATAATCGCTCAATAATAATAATATGTGATTCCAGTTAAGTGTGTTCTTTCAGAAGATGAAGTCTTCTGTATCAGCAGAACAACTAAGTCATTCGGACTGGCTGCGCCCCCATAAAGGAAATGTTTAATAAGGTTGAGTCAGAAAATTACGAAGTAAGTGATACGAAGTGATGAATAAACCTATTAACTCCTTATTTTTATGTGTCAACGTTGAAGAAATTTCCTGAATACTATATTTTGACCTTATTAATCCCTTTAGTTTGGAGTTATGTTATGTTAAAAATGAAGAATATATTCAGACACCAATGTTTGAGGAGGGCAGAGATTGTAGAAGCAAGAACTGTGTCACAAGGTAGGGGATCATCAAATAAACTCGTCATGAGTCTCAACATGCGGACCCACGAGCAAGGAACTAAAGAATGAGTAATTCCGAATATCGAGGAGTAAATTCCGAAATTTTAATTGCCGAAAGTTGTATCGATGAACGACATGATTAACTTGTTTTATAGGAATGTAGTTCCATTAAATAAAAAGATTAAATTAACATGATGTGGATTCATAAAAATGATCACAGTATGAAAGGAATATCAATAATAAGAGGATGTAGAATGTAGTGTGACATATCTCCTTATAGTTATGTTAATCGGCGCACATAGACTTAAAGTCCACGAAGAACACCATAGGTGCAATTAAAGAAAAATATGATTCAGAGAGATAGAACGATAAGAAAATATAAAGAGTAGAGGTATTGGAAGTAGATTCTAACCTATAAAAATTATCTAGTTGGTGGGAAGTTGAAAGGAAGTAAGGAAGATAGAACAGGAGTAAATAGAAGGTTGTAACAAGAAGGTGAAGTATGAAAGAAAGATCTTGAATGTGAAAGAGGGCATGATTGAGAAAGTGGGAGACTATAGATAACGAGGAAATAAAATAGGAGGTGAGAAATATTAAGAAGAAGAAAGAGAGTGGTAGAGTGGTGAAAGTGAATGAGGCCGAAAGAATGAAGTAGTTATTAGAAACAAAAGATGATTGTTGCGAGAGGTTAATAAAGGGGAAAAGGTTATGTGTGGACTAGGATAACTCATAGCTCGAAACCGGTGCAAATTTGCCCTGGAGATATTTAAATGTTTCAGACCGCATAGCAGCTCTGTTTTGTAATCATCGTAGTTAATTTATTGCGACGATAGGTGTTCTCTCGGAATTGTTGGGGACGGTCCCTTCCATCACTAGGAAGTGAGGGACATCGGCAGTAGCCGTATCTGGAGACGCGTTAAATACATAGACCACTGCTGGCAAGATTCGGCCCCATTCTGTGGGGATAAAAGTCTTTTTGTTGAGCATACGCAAGGTGGTCCCATTTGCGTTTTCGGTTAGTCCACTTTAAGTGGGCACTATCCTTTGTCTTGTTTGACCTTCAGTAACTTCATGATGATGATGATATTGATGACGATCTTCATGATCATTCGTGATATTTCATGAGGTCGCCCCTACGAATCTGTCGTTACTCAGCGTCACCTACTCGACTTCTGCATCTAACAAGGTCTCAGAGTTTTTTTCCATCAGTCTTGGGAATACTGAAGGGGCATTTGTCGAACCAAATGGGAGTACTCGGAACAGATACAATCCGGCGGTGGTTATGAGTGAGCTGATACATTTCATGCATCAGTTAACGGTATCTGCCAGATCCAGAGATGTGAAGAACTTCCTTCTACGAGGTTCTGCCGCCACGTCAGTAGCGTAAGTGTGTGAAATCCGTCTTCCTCTATTCATTGACTTCCCTGAAGTCTACGCATAATCTGATAGAGCTATCTTTTTTGACCACTTGAACACTTGAACAATTGACGAAACCCGTGGGGATGAGCTTAGCTTAACGATTATCCGTTGCTCCAGGTCTTGGGGCATATCCCTTCTTTGCGATCGCACACCATATCGCACTCGACGCATCCTTTGACGTATTAGAATGTCCTTGAACATCGATATCATACACGATGAGATGCGCTTATGTCAGCTCGAGATCCGTTAAAGCAGCGCCATCGCTGTATTTTCGGATCGAGCTCTCAAACTCGTCGGGACCTTCACCTGTTTGCTTCATGTTTTCGAGAGTCCCGACTACCTGCGATGCATTTCCCTACAAAGCTATCCGACTTGTTTCTGCATTCGAAGCACGTTACTGGGACTATTAGCCATCTTTGGTTCATGCTATGGGTATTCCGATCATTCTCCTAGTATCTGACCCTTTCTGATCACCCATGAGTCGACACCTTTGTTTACCACAAATATATTAGGTTGATTCATAATAAATCGGACAAATTGACAAATCTTAATCATTGTCGTACAACTTTTTAACGACAACTGGGATTCACTTAAAATATGTTCCATCTTCATCGATGACCTTCTGCCACGGGTTAGGCAGATCATGGATGCCCTTGCTCCAAAAGGCCGGAGGCTGGAGCTCGAAGAAGTTGCCGAGTGCCGTCTTGACGTCGTCGCGAGTTTTGAAGTCTTGGCCGTCCAGGTGGCGTTGGCTGTGGGAGAAAAGGTGGAAATCTGAAGGGGCCAGGTCTGGGGAGTACGGTGGGTGTGGAAGCACGGTCCAACTGTACGACATCAGCTCGACCTTGGTCGATCTTGCAATGTGCGGTCTCGCGTTGTCGTGCTGGAAGTAGATATGTGACCGCCGCCGTAGCGAACTTTGGACATTTGCCTTCAGTTCTCGTAATTGACGAACGTAGACGTCGGCGGATACTGTTGTACCTTCATCGAGCAGCTCCGCTCCACCAACTGCGGTTTTCGTCTTCGATGGAATAGTCGCCTGACGCAAACTTTGAATGCCACAAGTACACTGTACTTTTGGCGGGGGCATGCTCCTTGTGAACTTCTTTCAGACGTCTGCCGATATCCGCGGGTTCCTGGCCAGATAGCGATATAAATAGTATGACGTTGCGGATGTGGTCTCTGGACGGCTTGAAATCGTGCGGCATGGTGGCGGAATGAATTTACTTTGGAGTGGTTATTTTGCGGCACTTTGAAGAGCTTTTCATACTCATTCAAAAGGTACCTCGCGCATCCATTTTCGTTAACGCTTTGCTGAGTTATGATCTCTGGAAATCATCAGTACCATTTGTCCGATTTATTATGAATCAACCTAATTGTACCATGTCCATTACATATGCGGCATACTTCAAGCGTTATTGGACCAGAATGTTCCGAAACGTGGTCTTGTCCCTCAATTTCTACAAATGCAGAGGCGTTTGGTTGGAACACTACTCTTTTCCGAAATCGTGCTAGTTTTGAATACCCTTGACCGTCTTTTTGTTCGTGCTCTGCTGTATCTTACAAGGAAAGGCGCTCAGGTCACCGTGGCCATTCAACATGAGTTGTACGTGTTCCCAAGTAGTTTCGAACGAGGATATCACATCTGCCCTCTAAATCTGTTGAACAATTTTGGGAGTGGACTTATGGTGCTTCTTCTGAATAACTGGTACTATGGGTTGGTACTATTATATGGTTCATTTCAGATTCAGAAGTCTATGGCGCGCGAGCCACACGTTTTCGCGCTGAACCAGTGTGATTTTCGTTTTCAGAGGATCAAACTACTTCACTGGACTAGCAACTAGCAAGTTTTCAGCTAATTCGAGAATTTGACCGAATTTTGTAAAAATTCGTGAGCTATTGGCTGACAACCCATTCAACGAAGAAGAAATCTTTTACTCTTGCCGCGAAAATGCCCTGATTTGACGCTTGTTACATACATTTTTGTCATGAGCATATGTAACAGATATGTCTAGGGTATCTTCGTTCAGATTTCACGATCTTTTGTAGAAAAAAATTCATAAACTACTACTTACCCTCCCCCCCCCCTCCTGCCCCCAATTTTCCGGTTTTGTCCAAAACTCGATTTGGCTGAAAATTTGCACAGAGGGGTAATTCGAGCCCTTGAGCGCGAATATCATAGTCGTTTTACGCAACAACGCCTAATCACAATCGCAGAGTAATCGGGTAAAAAGATCAGAGTCTTCAATTGAAAAGTACCAATCCTTCCATATTACTCATCAGTGGGGGAGAGGGGGGGGGGGCGGGATGCTTTGATGAAGCGTGAAACGTTTTGGAAACGTTCAGAAAACACTCAAAGCAAAACCAATTTCGAGTAGGACACCCTACCAGCTGCTCCATCCGAGCTCCGACTGCAGGTTTACTTGAGTCACATATGACCAGCACCTGCGCTTGCGCCGTATCTTTTAGGCCCCTGTAACTTCCTTCCCAGAATCGTTTAGCAGATTTAGAGGACAGATATGAGATCCCCGCTCGAAACTACATAGGAACACATATAACTCACCAGTTGCTGGCGCACACTACCGTGCGCGTAACACCATGGGCGTAAGTAGGTTGATCGGAAATGCTTCTCTCCCATGAACCGAAAGTACCCATAACCCATCACTCGAACGGTTTCAGAAATGGGGAATTCGCAAAAACGGAAAAGGGAAACAAACTACCTCCCGTCAATCTTGTCCTTATACCACTTTAGGAATTGAGAGTCCCAGCTTTGCGGCGACGCGAGATGTCAATTTCTCGCCATTCACCTTTGGAGGCTCCATATCAGCCCTTATCAGTTGCTATCACTTCCGTTCCCTCACCGCTGATGCTCCCTTACCACCCCTTACATCACTTTAAAATCCAGAGTCCCAGCCTTGCTGCGACGCGAGATATCAGTTTCCCGCCATTCACCTTTGGAGGCTTCATATCAGCCCTTATCAGTTGCTATCACTTCCGTTCCCTCACCGCTGATGTTCCCTTACCACCCCTTATATCACTTTAAAAATCCAGAGTCCCAGCTTTGCTGCGACGCGAGATATCAGTTTCCCGCCATTCACCTTTGGAGGCTCCATATCAGCCCTTATCAGTTGCTATCACTTCCGTTCCCTCACCGCTGATGCTACCTTACCACCCCTTATATCACTTTAAAAATCCGGAGTCCCAGCTTTGCTGCGACGCGAGATATCAGTTTCCCGCCATTCACCTTTGGAGGCTCCATATCAGCCCTTATCAGTTGCTATCACTTCCGTTCCCTCACCGCTGATGCTACCTTACCACCCCTTATATCACTTTAAAAATCCGGAGTCCCAGCTTTGCTGCGACGCGAGATATCAGTTTCCCGCCATTCACCTTTGGAGGCTCCATATCAGCCCTTATCAGTTGCTATCACTTCCGTTCCCTCACCACTGACGTTCCCTTACCACCCCCTATATCACTTTAAAAATTCAAAGTCCCAGCTCTACTGCGACGCGAGATATGAATTTCGTGACAGACGTACAAAGGGACGGAGGGACGGACAGACAGACGAAGCGTTTTATATATAGTAGGGATTTTCAAAGGCCAAGGTGACCTTGGAGCCTTTCCTTGTTAGACAGCCTTGGTTGTTACCTGCTTCGTGCTTCAGTGTGACCTCAACACCACACCGTTGAACACAGCAGCAAAATTGAGTGATTTTCTTAGAGGCTGTGGGTGCAGTAACTCGAACGTTTCATCCATCCAAACCTATTTCACGCAGGTGGACGTCCTCATCGCGAAAATGAACGCATTACCGCATCGCCTGCGATAAGGAGAAAATGATAACCGGGAAAGCAAACAAACATCCAGATTAGAGAGGTGATGGGTAGCGGAATTTGCGTTGAAAAAGCGTGGCTTGCAGTCTTACCGCGATCCCTCAACACGACGAGTCGCGCACACTCGCCTCCGTCGGTGGAGTTGCCGCAAGGGCAGGAGAACGTTCGTGGCTGTCTTACTTAGCCCCTCGCCCGTACCATTGTTGAAAGCACACGCGTGCGGCCTTTCGCAATTGCATCGCACATACATACTATTGGGTGGTAGCATTAATTCTGCCGGACGACATTTGCTCACAAAAGAACTGGGTTAGCAAGTGTGACACTTGCTCAATGCTGTCATTCTCGACAGGCCTAGCCTTTGCTTTACAGAATATTCCACAGAAAATACCAGTTTTTACCTATGTTTAGTGATTTGTCTGTTTTAATAGTGCACAACCAATGAGGCGCACGAAGTTGTATTTTGGATATCCCATTCATCTGTTGTTTGACATGGAGGAAATACCTTCTCGGACTTATAAACTATAGTGGTAGCTCAAGGAGATAAGGCCTCGTTGCACCTCAGCTATCAGCTTTCGTTTAAATATTCAAAAGTAATAGTTTCGAAGTTGATGATGACTAATGCCAAGGCAAGGTAAAAAAAAATTTGAATGTTTGTGAACTGCACGCACAGTTCGATATAAGCTTGGAGACGAGTTCGGGGTTACTAAACTGAATGTTATAAATCGTTCACAAGCATTAGGGAAAATCTATATGGAAGAAATGTCACAAATAATTCTCAACTTCAGTCACTGTCTATTTGATGGCAAGGCGCAGGAAAGAGTATGGTGTGTATTGTCATTGTCGACCAAATGTGGACCTATTGTAACAACTCCACACACACAAGAAGTCGTGGATAGATTCAGGGCAATCATCAGATGGTAATCAAAATGGAACGGTCGTGGCTCCGAATTACTGCCCTGTATGTAAAGGAATCAGAAAAGAGAGGATACTGACGATGTCTACGTATACTAAAGAAAAATTCAAAAAAGACATTTGTGCGAAAAAGTAAGTAGCCACAGTGAGTGACGACTGCGAATCCGTTCACTCGCATCGATGCTTTTAGCAGTTTGTGGCAAAAACTGTTAGGAAAACCGACTTGCAGTCCTTGTAGAAAGCCAGCGTTTTATTTCTTTCTTTCTCTACTGCCACTGCTATACTGCTAAGCACCCCTACTTTGAACTCCTCCTAATTCCGCAGTTTGCCGAAGTGACCCCTCCTGGTGTTTCCAAAATGACTCATCAGTGTGATGCTGTGGAATAGTCGTCGTGGTCTGTTGGTAGCGATGGTCCTCTGTAGGCGGTAGATGATGACTTGCTTCCCGCTGAAGAATCATTTCAAGCAGAGTGCCTTACTGATGAGCCATCGCAAGCAAACTTGGGCTCTTTAACTTGTCTGGAAATGGTATTTTACAGTTTGGTTGTATTGTGTCACTCCATAAGTAATGTCCTTTTTTTCCAAGCATAAATTTTTCTTATGAAATTATAAGTTTTTGTAGCATGTCATATATCATTTGAAAGAGGTTTTCCTGCTCTACAAAATGACATGTTCGATTTCTGAGTTTGTTAGAATGGCGGAGACATTTAGGCTGCGAAGTGGTAGGTCCAGCCGACAAAAATTGGCCGAACCGGCAATCAATTGAAACATATATTTCTCTCCAGAAAAATCAACCAGTCGCGTACTTAGTCCTGACCTCTTCTACAATTTCCAATATTTAGTTGATCAAGAAGTGGTGTCGTTCTTTTTCTGAAATCTTTTTTTCGAAAGCACCCATACTTATTCAAAATGAAATTTTTTCTTTCAAACTCCTTGCTTAGAGTTGTCTTATGAACCACTTCGAAGGACTTTTTCTGCTATGTCGAAAACATCTTTCTAATTTGTTCTGGCTGCGATTCGGATTGAATTTTAATGCCATGTGATAGGGGACCAGTTGACATTTTTCACAATTTATTTTTCCATGAGAAAGTAAAGTAATCCGGTCAGGGAATTTCCCTACTCCTACTCACTACCCGTTCTTAACATTTCACCATTTTTTCAAGTGATTGGTTGAGAAAATTTTCTTGCCTTGGTTCGAAGAAATTGTCTAAAATCACCGAGTTGTGGCGGAAACACTAAATGTGGAAAAAGAGCGGCGTGACTTTCCAAGCAACTGGCTGGTGGAACTTGTAGAAGAGGTAGGGGCCAAGTACGGAACACATGATTGGTTAGTTTTCCTCAAGTAAATAGTGTTTCAATTGATTGCGGTTTGGCCAATTTTTGTCTGCTGGACCTACCTACCTCTTCGTCAGCCTAAATGTCGGCGCCGTTCTATAATACTCAAAAACTGAGCATCATTTTGTAGAGCAGAAAATTTCCTTCCGATTGGTATATGATATGCTGCGAAAACTTGTGATTTTATGGCGAAAATTTTCGCTTGAAAAAAAAAACGACACTACTTATGGAATGACTCAATAGTAAACATTTAAGACCCTATCTACACAACTAGGTGCCCTTTAAAATTTCATGGGAGGTAGAACTTTTCCTTGGCTGACTAGCTAAACTGCTGTCATGCCTCATAACACATAGAGAGGAATGCAACGTAGGATATGTGCAGAGTTGGCCGTCGCAGAAAAGAATAAGTGAACGGGCAGAAAGTCTACTACAGCACCGCTGGACGAGCGGAAGAATGGTCGAAAAGGCGAAAGGAATAAGATGCATATCGAATCGTTATCTCAGCCTAAGCCTTGAAAAGGTCCTCACAGGGGGAAGAATAATTTTGCTCACGGCTCACATCCGCCAATTATAGTACAAAACATAGGGAAGCAAAAGAGATCAAAGCGTCGAGTCAAAAGGCTGTTCTTTCAGAAACAGGAACGACTCACTACTTTCACCTTCATCAAAATACGGAGCCTTCAGCCGGCGTGGTCGGGCTTCAGAGCGCCTACGGATCAAGGACCGCATAAAACAGTGGAGCCAGGTTCTGGAGTAGGTCTTTTGTGAGAAGCTTCCTAAGGATTGGCCCTTCGGTTCACGAAGGTCATAGAGCCCTTGCTGCTCGGACAACGATGCTATGATCCGAAGTGTGATTTTTCATACCTCAAACCCCCTTCGGAGGGTTCTCAGTGATAATGGCTCGTTTTGGTCCGTGGAAACGAAGGATACCGGGAGCCTGAAAACAGGGACACTTGAAAGCACCACCTAGTATGAACAGGCACCCAGAGTGAACGGACGTTCTCTCGGTATTGCCGTGTTGAGGTGACACATCATGTTAACTCGAAGTGAGCTCCCCATCCTATTCGTTAGAAGGCTCTCACGGAGTTTAGTGGTAGAGTGAGGTCTGTTCTTAAATTCGGGGATGGAGACACCCAGTCAGAACTTGCTGAAGTTCGACTAAAGTAGGGTTGAAAGTGGAGGAGAAAAAATTACCGTTTTTGGCCCCACTGTAGATGAAATTATTAGGTTGTACGGAAAGTACTGAGACAAATGCAGTGGTGAGATTCAACAGCATATATTAGGTTGAAGCACAATTTCTGTCACTTATTTTTCTTGTGGAAAACTGTGGAAGCTTCTGGAATATTTGGTAGTGGGGGGTATGTAAAACGAATGTAAAGGACTACTGATTAACACATTCATATTCTCTATGGCTTCAACTAGCAGTGAATCTACGACAATTTCGCGAGAGGTACAAAATTCACGATTATCGCCCCGGTTCCTCAGCATGCAAGGCCACTAACCGAATCAACCAGTCGACAGTGGGCCCAGGTAATTCAAGTGATTTGAGATCGAGCCATCGGGCAACCCGATGGCTCGATCGACTCAAATTGAAACGGAAAATTTTTTTCAAAAATTTGCAAAGAGAAAATTTTTTTTTTTGGAATTTCAAAAAAAGGGGATTTGATACCATCCAACACGGCAGTCACTGCCGATCTCTACTGCAGGCAATTGGACACCGTAGCCGCAAAACTTACCGGAAAAATGGACCGAGACTTCTTCCTCCACGACAACGCTCGCCCACATGTGGCAAAGTTGACGTGTTAAAGGATCTAGGACCTTGGTTGGACGAAGCTCCCACACCCACCGTAATTGTAGAACATGGCCCCAACTGACTACCACCTATTCCGATCTCTGATCCACTTCCTCGACGGACGGCAGCTCAAAGATGACGATGATATCAAAATCGACCTCCAGACTTTCTTCGACCAGAAATCCCTAGACTTCTATAAGCAAAGCATCTATTATCTCGCTATTCGCTAGCAATATATTGTTGGTTATAATGGTACATATTTTGCTGACTGAAGTTAGAAACATATAAGGAAAAATAAATTTGAAATTTTTTGTCATTGTGTGACAAAAATTATGGTTCAACCTAATATTTTTGGACGTGGATTTGAGAGCACCCGAGGAGGCCGCAAACTCGCTCAAAGTCGGGTCCTTCCTCACAGATGGCAAGTATGAGCTGCTTCTAGTTTTCGAGACCTTTCTCACCTTTGTCGAACTTGCCGTACCATCTGAAGCACGTCGCTCGAGAAGATGCTTGATCCTTCATTTTCTCCAGCAGGAGCCGATGGGCCTCGTCCGCGAATTTGCCGGAACGGTAGTGTAGAATGAGAGCTGCCCGATATAGCGTTTTCTCCTCATTCATCTCCTGCACGTTTGTGAAAGATGAAGACAGTGTGGACTGTATTCCTTTGGCGGCATATATGTACGGGTCTTGAAACACAAAATTCCAGAATTTTGTCCTCTCACACTTCGACGTCCAAAAGTATATGCTGTTGAATTTCACTACTGCATTTGTCTCATTACTTTCCGGACTACCCAAGAGTTAGATGGCATCGCCTCTGTGATAGCTTCAAAGGGTCTAGGCAAACAAGCAAAAGTACACGTATCTATTGGTCGCCTATTTGCCCAAACCTTTCGAAAGGCTTAATCAAGAGAATCGTGACACGTACTCATTTCTTGTTACTTTAGCCTGCCCTTCATCGCCTGCACTCACCTAACTAAGTCCGAACTATGCCTAAACGTTTTGGAGAGAATGTTCCCCGAGAGAAATAGCATGCTCCGCTACTTAGCCCACGCCCCACCCGTATTCCAACGACACGCCGACAAGCAATTCATTTCAGTGCTGTGCCTAACTCTTCTTTCACTGAAGTCTTGCACACTGAACTTTGCACTTTGTAGCGATTTATTCATTTTTATTCAGCCGCCATAGCAGACCACGATGGTTACCCACGGACAGATAGAAATGCCACCTTCTCGAACTTTATTTTTAAAATACTACGACATTTCGCTTGAACGAGCGCGGTTTAGTTGGTGAACAACCGAGCCACCTCTCGTTCTCATCATTTGGCAAACAATGAAACACATTCTCAGTGTTTCTTCTTAATTATCCAGTGTTCTCGATGGATTGTTGATTAGTCGTTGGACTGTTTCGTAGACTCTGGTAGGTTATTCAGCGCTTATAACATCATTCGTCGAAAATCGTTCCCTCAGCAGCAGCGACCGTCCAGGGTTATTTTTTTCACCTTAGGGGGGTTTTTTAAAGGAAGCCTACTACAGTAATTGTATGTAGTTTAGTTGGAACACAAATAATTGACGGCATAAGTTATACAGAACTACCCAGCTTCACGGGAAGTCGTGCGGATATTACATCATCAAACCCTTGAAATCATGAAATTTGGTATAATTTCTTAATTATCGTAGACGAACTTCAGCGATCTGACGACCGTACCATCTCCCACATGCAAGTGTTGATTCCTTTTGTTTCCGGTACAGAAACACATCACATAATAGTATTTCGTGGCGGGACCCACTTTAATACCTTTGCGCTCTGATCTGCTTTTTTGCATTCTTTTTTGATCGGGGATCGCATAACGTTCCAAATATGCGGAAAAAGTCCGAAATCATCAAGGAGAACATGTGGTGGTAGGTCTTTTTTGTTTTTTGGCGAAGTATTCTGCTTTTAAAACAATTGTGCATGCGATTCATCAAGGTTCTGCTTTTGAACTCAAGAGAATTAACGTCCCCTCATTCTGGTTTTGAATATCCGGAAATTATGTTCTGGTTTTTTTCATGATTCAGTATATTCGCGATATTTTGAGATATATTTTAGCACGCACTTCCTTTTCCTTTGCTTCGTGTGACCTTTAAACCCTTTCATTGCTGGTTTCCTGTAGTGCACTAGCTATTACCACTCGTCCATTTCGTAATTCTGTTAACCCTTTCACCTCTACATCAGAAAGGTCGTGATTTTGAGCTCGACCTGTCTATTCATATTGTTTCAGTCCCGTTTAATACGGGATGACAAGGATCGACGAGAGAGCTACTGATGAGAATACTGCAATGGATACGGTAGTAGCTAAAAAAGCTGGTGGCCGTGTAACAGTGAAGGAATTGAATCGCCTCATCTCGGATGTGCAGGAGTATCCATTGGAACCTGAAAGCAACTGGTTTGTTTCTGTTTAACTATGACTTTTCGAGGCGCTCATGTACTATGGGGGTGGCACTCAAAAACACATTTGAAATCATAATAGAGAATTAATCCTTTACAAATCTTCAGAAAATGTAATATTAACGTGTCCGATTAACATTAGGATGTTTCTATTTTGAAATGTCAAAAGTAAATAAACAAACACAATCCTGCCTGCCATTGATGATCTCCGTGAGTGAAGTATCCCCCTCCCCCAAGGCTTAGGCTAAATGCTTGGTTCTGGTTCGCACGCATTTCTTCGTATCGCCAAGAATCAGAATGCAACATTATGAAAGAAAATGAATGTGTGAGGTGGGGATGAAAGCTGTTCTGTCAGAATCGTGCCGCGGCGGGTGGCCAGCGCGCTCCTTCTATTAACACGGCGACACCTGTAAATGACGCTACAACACACTTATTTCATTGTCTTTTTTTGTTCTTCTGGTTTTTTATGTGTGTCTGGTCTAGTATTATGTTTTTTAATGTGTTGGGAGGTATTGATGGCAGTGCAAACCGGGGAATGTGGTTTTTGCCTAAGCCTTGAGGGGAAGGAGCTTCGGAATGGGTGAATATTTTTTTGGTGTAGCAAACACTTTTTCATCTTGTGGTTGAGGACACTCCTCGGAGCTCTTTTCCTGTTGTAAAAATTAAGGACATCTTTCGGCTGTCTGTTTTGTGGTCATTCTGCTTATTCACTATTTTGTGGAAGTGATGCGCCTAGATACGGCTGCTGTATTATCTTGCAAACAGTTTGCAGTTTCGACCCAGCCATTGTGCGAAACTGCTGTTCCGCAGAAGCGCAGCCTCTTTGGGTAGGCACCTATTTGAGGTCGCGTTCATACTTTGCAGCGCTGCCGGCGACGGGTATGTACGACTGCGGCATGACAAAAAAGCAATTCCAATTGTGGGTAGAATCTTTCAGTGCCCCTTGTTGATTATCAGATAATAAGGATAAGTAGGCAGAAGGAGCTGTTCTTTTCACAATGATGACATTTGGGTAGCGTTTTTCACTGTAACAGCCGCAGTGTCCGAGGACGTAATAGTGCAGTTCAACGCTAAGACGTATGTTTGATTTCAAAGGTTGAAGAAATTTAGGTCAATTTGCTAGAATATCGACAAACTCACAATCAGTAAGCCTCTGCTGATGAACTGAAAGGCGTGTTTCGCTTTCATGATGAGTTCTTTTTCATCATGTAGCTGCTTGTTATAAGCTCTACAAGCATACAGTGTGAGATTTCAATCTGCGAAAAGCTAAGCGGTCTGTTCTCACCGCTTGTGCTGGTTTATCACTTTTTCACGTGTACCTATGGCTGTTAACACATGTATGTATCCCTGTCAGTTCGGGTAACATTTGGTCGTATCGGTGGGGAACAGGATGTCAAGTATATCGTGCAGTGGCTTACGGTGATTTGAGAGAATTGCTATTGGAATCATTTACTTTCGTCTATTTCTTGAGTGTATGCAATTTTCTGTTACTACCTAATATTCATAGTTTACATTGCAAGTGATTTAGGTACATTGTAAGCAATGCCTGGTGGACAAAAGTGCTTGAGGCTGCTAGGCAAGGCTTCGTCGACGATATCCCAGCCATTAACAACTCTTCCATTTCATGTAAAAGTAAGTCCTCTACAGGTTTAACACCGAAATGAATAGTCTGTTCCAGCAGCGATTCAATATGCGTAACGGGGCGGGCTGTAGCTTTATTTGTTCTTCTAAACTATACCGTGGAATTAGCGCAAACGTCGGGTACTTCGACTACTTCATAACAAAACGGCTGAAGTGGCAGGTGGTTAGGGGATAGGAGGTGTCATAGAGAGTTTCTGTGATTCTACGACGTTGATGTTGCGATCGTGGAAACGTAAGATTGCGGAGTAGGAAATGGGAAGTCTGATTTCATCTTCGGGTCGCATTCATACTATGGCAAACATGCGTTTCTTCGCTAGTGCTGACGGAAGGCGTCGCGGACGTGTAGTGATCACCTCACACTTTCTTTTTCTTTGATTTTCATTGCATATACAGTAGCGCTCAAAAGTCTTCGGCCAAAACTTTTTTGTCATAACTTTTTTTCTACTTGGCCAAATATGACAAAATTTCAATATGTGGTGCCTGAACCTATTGCCAACATTTCCTTCTACTTGAGTGCCGCTTGATACTTTTCATGGCTTTTTACAAGAATTTACTACAAGACCACCGGAAAAAAGTAAAAGGCTTGGTCAAGAAAAACGGCTTTCTCTACAAAAATAAAACGAGCAAGCCTCAGAGAACATTAATATTTTGTAGAAAGACCACAACTTCCGATTGCAGCGGCACAGCGGGACAGCATAGCGATGGTACTCCAAAAACAAAAAGTTTCATATAACCACGTAACCTACACCGTTGAGCGCCAAAATAGTATATTACGTATGCAGTGTCTCCAAGTACAACATACTAAAATTTCTCTCAGATCGGTGTAGTTGCAAAAAAGTTACAAGTGAAAAACCTAAGTGAAAGACCATTTCGCCGAAGTCTTTTGAGCGCTACTGTATGTGCTGACGGCTCCCTCGTTAGCGCTCCTAGATCAGCAGGGTCTGTACAGCAAACAGGTACTAAGAGCACACGACAGAAGCAGGAAGAATTACTCGCGAAACATGTGCATGACATCTGCGTTTTGTGCTAATGTAAAGGTTTGGCCGTGCATGCAGAAGGTTCGCTGAATCAACGAAGAGGATTAGATACGAGCCGACCGATCCGCTCCACCTCTGGGCGTTTTAGCAAACTAGTGGACTACTTGAATTGGTTAAGGAGAGCTTCTCATTTGTCGCCAAGTAAGGCCGCGGTCATACTTTACGTGTCTGCGGCAGGGCGTGGCCGCGTATCTTGCGTCTCCACACTGCCTCGTTGCCTGCGTCATCTCTGCACCTCCCCCGTGCCACTCTCTCTCACAGGCAGCGAGAGAGAGTGGCACGGGGGAGGTGCAGAGATGACGCAGGCAACGAGGCAGTGTGGAGACGCAAGATACGCGGCCACGCCCTGCCGCAGACACGTAAAGTATGACCGCGGCCTAAGAGAGTCTTTGTCTTGGTGGAGTACGTGACGTCAGATCGACTCGAGGCGAACGAAACTAGTTTTTGCGATCTGTCGTTCAGATCGAATGGATATGCTGCTCCCCGTACGCAGCCACGGCTTAGCAGCCTCCAATACTTTAAGAAATTCTTATTCCTGCCTGGATACATGGCAACTTCCACAGCTAATTCCAAAAGCGTCTCTGATCAGATCAAGAGTTCAGCCTGTGCGAATTATTTTATCGTTACTTCATGACGCAAATCAGGCTGATCGTTGCGTAGCTTCAAAAGGTCCCTGTAATTACTTAAATGTCCGATCACCCCCCCCCCCATTTTATGCGTACATATATATACAATACTATTCATTATTTTATATATCATACAGTTAGCAAAATTCTTTTACTTTCTTCTTTCTCGTCCTTTCTGAACTACTGTTGGTGCTATTATCACTTTGAAGGCACCGCCAAGGGTAAGGAGACAATGAGGGCCGAAACCGATGTTCATGAGAGCGAACATTCAAGCGCAGAAAAGATCACCTGTTGCGAAGCTCGCTTTGAAAAAGAGGTGGTCTCATTAGGGCTACGTTTGCCTGCGTTTCCGGTTGCACGGTTGCCGATTTGCGAGTTGTTGCAAGGGCGGGGCAACTACGCAAGTGCGAGGCTTGCCCCATCGCCATATGCTTGTGCCCTTAGCGCCTATTGAGCACAGGTGGCGAAAGGGAAGTAGTGGGAAAGGGCTATTCCGGGCTCGTGTCTTTCAGGGTTTTGACCGTTTAGTTTAGTTCGTTCCTTACTGCTGCATCGCTGAGCTTATCGACTTTCACATCCCAGATTATTCCACAATCTGCCAGAACTACCCAAACAGTGCCTTCAAAAAGTTAACGTAATGCAACGTAATTGATCGGCTTGCCGGTAGATTGCAGCTATATTCAATATAGTAATACTTCAGATGGCGACGCATATTTTTTGCGATCAAACCTAGCCGAATCAATCGATTTTCATCTTCTTCCGGAACCTGTTTTTAATCGCTTGAGAGAGGTTTATGGTTTGGAAATGGTCGACCGTGATTACATCTGTCGGAAAGTTGTTTCCAAAAATGGTAAACCGGTGGTGGAGGTTTACCCTCGAGTGGTCATGGTGAGTCAGTTCTGAATATATGGTGACGTTTAATAAGTTCGTTTCTAAGGTCGGTAATTGCTACAACTTAGGTTTATCTCGCTCGGGATGCTTCTAGATTCTGTGAGCTTCGATTAACTGGAAGTGATACCCTACGTAAGATTTACTCTCATTTTCATGGTTTTCTTTCTCCATATTTTTGTTCATTTGTGTAAAAGTTTTAGTGGACCTGCGAGATCGCGCTCTGAAGTCTCTAGGAGTTTCCTCCGTCCCACCAGAAAAACTACGTTTCTATATTGCTCACGGCGACAAGTACGAGTTGATAGATATTTCACAGCAAAATATTGACAGTTATTTTGATACGGCTCAGAAGGTAGTTTTATTGGGTATTGTGTTTATATCTACTATCTTTGTGAAACCCAGCCTCCCATCAGGTTTACGTAGATGTTTGCAACGCAGAAGACAAATGGTTCATAAATAATGATAAGCACAGTAATTCGAGAGCGGATTATCCATCAAACTCGGTGTCTTCTTTTTCGTGAGTTTGTTTCGCATTTTGGTTGAATGCACCAGCTTGCCCCATGTTGTTTTGCTTGCTGTTTTCAACACCGCTTTGTTTTTCAGCGAATATTCTTGACAGTGTGTTTTCGTAACAAATGCTAGAAACCATCCTCACATACCAACTGTCAGTGCACCATGTTCCCTCATTTGCGCACAAAATTTTCGGCTTCATTTTCACGTTACATTTCCAAGCTAGTTGAAATGCTCGCTTAGGTAAAGTTTTGGTATTATTCACTTGGGGGCTGAAGTTTCGCTAATCACAGTTTCTTTTGATCTTACTTGGGGCAGCGAATGAAGATTCGTAGTTCCAGTATCACAAATACATCGTTTGTTGAATTTAAGGCTTGCCATGGGGTGGGTGTCTAATTTTTTGAAGGTTGTCGACGTACTTACATGCCTGCAGCGAAGTCGAAGTGGTGTTTTACATCGTCTTAGGTGACGAACGACAGTAGGTTGCGCGCTTGTATCATTCCCAAGCCGATCCATTATCTGTATATGAAAAATGTATCAGGTGGATTGCTGCGAGTGAGGAGTTTCGAACGGCGGGTGCGATCATGTGGGTATTTACGAGAAGGTGTTTGTCACAAATAGTTTCGCGCTAGGGATTCAAGCGGACTGTCTGTTGCGCGTTTTGTGCTCACTCAACAGTACCCAACAAGGTTGTAAGGAGGTCCATCGATCTCTTTACAATCGGCTCTGCCTGCGATTGAGCACCTTCCCTCTTTTTACCGGCTCCCACCGGCCTCCAGTAATGTAGGAAAAGCATCATCAAGGACCAGAAGGGATAGGCCCTATTGCGAACCCTCAAAGCACAGGTGATCAAGAAACAACCGAAAATATGGGACCTATTCTTCTTGCTCGGTCTCGTCACGGAAATCTACAATTTTCGCTCCCCGTGCGTTGAAATGGCTAGAATATGCCGTGGCCGTTCCCTACACCACCACTTTCGGCCACGGTCACGGGAGGCATGTTGTGCCGACACGCCACCTTAAAATCACCGTGTCCTTGTACTGAGGCGTTCATTCATAGTTTATATGTCTCAAAACTCAAATTACCCGAGCCTTTACTTATGCTGACTTTAACTGCTCTCACCCTCAAAATAAGGTGGCAAGCTCTATTGCGGTATGCTCTGTGAAATGTTGAAGCTTTTGATAAGTTTTGCCACCAACGTTTGTCGACTGTCGCTGCAAGGTCGCAGTGCGATAGTCACATCACTTACTTTAGGTCACTGTGTGGGAATCGGAGTCTACGTTTTGTCATTGTCGTGACGACTTGAAGTAAACCAGGGCGCTTTGCTTAGGTGCGTTGCTATCACCGCAGTAGTTGTCCTGATCGCAGTCAGCAGGTTTTCGCTACAGTCACAATCTTAGCTACGGTTTTTAATGTGCATGAACGTATGCTTACGGTACCCTTTCTAGTTCTATGTGCTGGGCAGTAATTGTTAAAGTATAAAGTCGAAACAAATTTGAATCGAAAAAGGGTAGATATCATTGCCTGGGGTAGTCACTGACTCTCCATCAAGTTAACACAAGTTTCTGTCTTTCGAGTTTAGGCTGTCATGGTGGTCCTTGCTATTTCGTACGTACCGATACCTAACGAACTGGCGTTGGCTCTATGCCATCATTGCGTACATAGTTCGTCTTCATTGGGCTCCTATCAGGTCCGTGGGTGGTATATGTCAATTTGATTTTGCCAGTTCTTTTACTCATTCAACCCAACCCACGGACCTAGTGCCTACCTTTCTCATTTATCGCACTAGTAATTCACTAACAATTTCTTGCATGTGGTCCGCGGGTTAAAGAAGTGTAATGATGGAATTGCGCTTCCTTTTCGAGAAACATGCTTGATACATTTCCGCGTCCGCTGATTTTTTCCAGTCTTATTTCAATAGTTAATGCCAATCCCAGTTATGTATTTCTGCAGTGGTCAACACCTAGGCATAGCCAAATGTATTTTCTACGTATTCCAATGGCTATTTTCTCTTTATGGCATGTTACTGATATCCAAATTCAAAACTCGTCACAATATCTTACTATTTCATCGAATTCTGTGGAAGTACTGTAATACCTCGTACCATTTCGCATCCTCCTCAGAACCAGTTTCGTGTTCGAGGCAAACTTATGGTAGAAGATGAAAGTTGTAGGCTTTTGGCTCATGGCTCATTTTGACTCTTTCGTCTGATAGCTAATTAAGACAATTACTTGTTTTTGTGATGATTACCAGATGTGTTCCTTATGTTCATAGGATCGCTCCTATAAACTGTACCATGTTTTAACAACAGATCCTCTGCGACCGAGCACTTTTGGGACAAGTTCAACAGGCACTCTGTGTACTTCATTAGTTTTATTAGGTTTGTGCAGAATAAATGGCCAAAACATAAGTGGCCATAACTTCGCTCAGACACAAGTTTACTTGTTGAAATAAAAACCATTCGAATCTACAGAATTTCGCCAACGATCTGTTAAAGAAAATATGTCATCATGATCAAATTCTGGATTGCTAGAACCAATAAAGTCAAGAATGGCATTTTTACCGTGCATAATTTTTCTGCCACAGGTTTGCATCGGGAACCCGGAAAAAGTGGTAATCCGTCAGGGATAGGTCTGGGGAATAAGCGGGGTGAGGGAGAGGCTCGATGCCTAACTGCATCATTTTTTACTGGGTGCGCAAAACAACGCAAAACCCCACAGTTCGCAAGTCACCCGGCAGAAACTGATCGAGACGCACCCTCACCCCACTTATTCCCCAGACCTATTCCTGACGGATTATCACTTTTTCCCGGTTCTCGATGCAAACCTGCGTCAGAAGGAGTTCGCCGAAACGATGCATGTTGAAAATGTCATCGTTGACTTCATTAATTTTCGCAATCCAGAATTTGATCATGATGGCATATTTTCTTTACCAGATCGTTGGCAAGGTTGTGTAGATTCGAATGGTTTTTATTTCGACAAATAAAGTTGTATCTGAGCGAAGTTATGGCATTTTGAAAAAAGTGTTCCGTTTTGGCCATTTATTCTGCACAGACCTAATAGTTTGCTCACTGTCCTTGATTTTTGAATTTTGAAACATTTGATCGTACTAAACGCATGCACTTTGTAGGTTGCTTCAATGCAAAGAGTTTAATGGCAAACCCATAGGTCTTTCTGAAATTTTGTTCCTTTTCAGATTTTACGAGACTGCGCGTGATAAAACTGGAAATTTTGTTAAAGGAGCTTGTGGTCTCCAGAATCTCGGCAATACTTGTTTTATGGCTTCAGCGCTTCAGGTGAGAATGACTAAGACTGTCGCTTTCTTCGTTTTTGATTTCTGCTGCTTTCAGTGTTTATCAAATGTTCCGGAGTTGACTGGATATTTTCTGTCTAATAGATATGTAGCCGATATTAATGAGAGAAATCCACTCGGAACACGAGGGGAGCTAGCACGCGCATATGGAGATCTCCTTCATAATATGTGGTCAGGGGAGAATGGCAGCGTTGTGCCTCGCAAAGTCAAGGTTGGTTATGTGTTGTATGAATTTTTCTTCCCGATATCAGTCGCTGACATGAACCGTCTGCAGTTCAAGTTGCATCAAAAAGGCTTATGCGCCGTCCGCGTTTCTGTATCGCAACTACACTGAAATGTAAGCTACTTTACAGGGCGTACCATTGACCATAGCTTTTAGCTTGACTGTAATTGATATCTTTTCGTTCCTCCTCAGTCCAGATGGGAAAAGTGAAAAGATGAAAATTCCCATAAAGTGGAAAGGCGGAAAATCTCATCCAAAAGCTCAAACGCTTCTGCAAGAAGTCTGTTCTGAGGGATGAGTGCTCTTCTGATACATTCCTTCACGCGTCAACCGCCATTCTTCGAATACTTGTAGCTTTACTGAAACTTAATCTTTTAAAGTAGGGTAAACTGTTTTCATAATAACCCCTTCAGCCCTATCTATTGGTTGCTTGGTTTTCCTGATACCGGCGTGGTTCTGTGAGTGAAAACGCTTTTCCGGTCCGCATAGTGGCTCACTAATACGAGTTCACGTGCTGACAGTAGTAAGATTCGAAAGGAGCTCATGTTGGCTCATTTTCGTTCTTATCCCGTAGGTATCTTGAGTATTTGTTATGTTGAGACCCGTGGATGAATAAGGACCTTTTGGCTAGTCGGTGATTGCTGTAAGCCCTTTTTTACGTGTTTTCGGCGCCAGCACACCAACGAAAGGGCAATTGTCGTTGACCGGCTTCGTTGTGGGACGCGTCATGGATGACTTCCTTGTCAAGCCATCCGGTTAAATGATACACTATTCCCTCGATCGTCTTGGAACTGTGAGCTGTAAACAAGATATTAATTATTGATAAGATCGCACCATAACGTAGGTCATGCACGTTCGGTTACAGAAACTTGACACCTTGTTCACAATCCGCAATTCCAAAAGGGCCGAAGGGAAAGGCTTACCTTGTTTCCTATTTGTGGGGCTCTTTCTGATTGCCCTTCGAGATTTTTAATCAAATATAGAAGATGGATCCCGGTTTGAACCCAGTTAGTCAGCTTTATCTTGTATCTCCTTTACACTTTGGGCCCTCAGCTTGAGAAATTCCGTTGGTCACTGCCTATCCCAACATCTACGACACCACACTCTCCCACCGGACCGAGTAGTTCTCCTTATCGAGGATCCCTCGATGGAGGCTCGACTCTGCTTCTTTGTGTTCTGTTCCTGAAGTTCAAACGTGTTTGTATAAATCTATCAAACCGTCATATTCTAGGATTCTCCATGTTTTACTTTGGTTAAATGAAAATATGCCAGTAATCTTCCATAAGAACGGCGTTCGATAAACTCGTCATCAACATGATGCACACCCCACTTTCTCGTTCCTTTTATCCTACTGTTGTGCATATTGCTGAGTCCTACGCTTACAAATACAAACAAATTTTCTGCGGGGCTCGCTCTAGGTCTGCTAGTACCACCTTCCCCCACATTGCAGTGGTAGGATTGGCTGTTGATGCCTTGATGAGTATAAGGCTATGAACTGAGATTTCTCCATCAACATCAATGAAACGGATCGGTGGTTTGTTACGTTAGTCAGGGCTAGTTTGGTTGACGCACTTGTCAGAGCCCCCGGTAACATTTTTCATCGCCACCCAATTTCCTGTTGAATATTCCAATTCGGAACTAAGTTGCACTGTAGTTGGTGTTTGGTACGTTTTTAACTACATGGGACAGATAGGACCAATAGGTGATAATCATGTAAAGGTGTACAGAATAAGGCTTGTTTTCGAATCCTCCATGCTTTCGCACTTCGCAAAATGGCGTTGTACTTGGAATATTGCACGTAATCGTGTTCTTTCCGAGTCACTTCGAAGCACGTGAAAATTTTAAAGACATATTATTAGTGATGTCTTGTCGGAGATAATGCAGTTTCGTTCATAAAATTGGAATCACTGGGAAGTTAAGCTAACTACAAAATAGCGCCTTAGCTACGGGTAAGATGTGGTTGTGACATAGAAATCGTGTATTGTAGTGAAGCACGGACGATCTTCACAGATCATTTGTTTTGGTTCTCGTCAGTGAATAAACACAAAACCAGTTAATGTGGCCGACTTGGGCAGGATCACTAAGGCCGCGTTCATACTGTGCGGTGCCGGCGGCAGGGCGGAGCTGCGCTTCTCTGCCTCCCCGGCCATGCCTCCCTGCCTCGTTGCTAGCGTTATCTATGAACCTCTTTCGTGCCACTCTGCTTCGTTGCCGTGAACACAGTCACGTCCTGCCGGCGCAGAGTATGAACGCGGCCTGATGCTTGAAGTCTAAATCTAGGCGTGCTTCCTCCATTGATTTCCCCAGGGTTAGTGAGAAGGTGCCTTTTGAAGTGTTTCATTTTCTCTCCATGATGGAACACGCTCAGGGGCTCAAAAAGTGGTAGTCATGAGAGTCCGCCCGTCAATCAAATTGTGCTTAATTCTGGGGCATTGACTCTATACGACTTGGGTATTTTGTTTTCTTTGAAAAAAAATTCGAGCTCAGAAAGGATATTGTGTATTGAAACTTACGTTGAATAACGCACCAAGCCTGTGGGAATCCCAGCGCGCTCCACATCGAGCCACGCGCCTCAGTGGCCGAGTTGTCTGCTGGCAGCAGGCATGGTCATTTGGTGTCTTGTAGGGCGAATTTTTCATTTAAGGGTGTTAAACAGGTGAAAACAACTGACATAAAGAAACAATTGGACACAATGAGGGGGGGGGGGGGGGAATAAGCGAAAGAGTAAAGAAAAAATTCAATACAAATATTCAATGGGTTCACACTCGACATCTTGGCAAGGCGTCGTGTGTGCGACAACTGAGCTCCCAGTTTTATCGTAGCCCAAAATTTTCCCGTTGTCTTGATATGTGATTCATGCCTCCGTGAAAAAAATATAGGCGGTCGTAGTATCCTTGGTAAATATCTACGGCTGGGTTGCTTAGTTTTTTTCCGTAAACGAACTTTGTTTGAACTAATACTCTTAAGATGACCATCGGACAGTTTGCTCCGAGATTCAGCGGATATGCGCAGCAGGACTCACAAGAACTTTTGGCATATGTATTAGACGGTTTGCATGAGGATCTGAATAGAATAAAGGTGAAGCCATATGTTCCTGATGACGAAACCTTGGAAAGACTCGAAGAGCATGAGGTTTGTTTGAGTCAGCCTGCTACGTGTATCGAGAGGCGTGACTGTTAAGCCGTCTTTATGTACTGAGTATGAGTGTAGTGTTGTTCAGCAAGCCGAAAGATCATGGCAAGCCTACAAGGCTCGCAACGACAGTATTATTGTTGACCTTGTTCACGGGCAACTGAAGTCGACTCTGGTTTGTCCTGTTTGTGCCAAGGTAATCTACATTTTCCGTTTCGTACACGGCTATAATAAAACATGCATATGTGGTTACTTGAAGGTCAGCATCAAGTTCGATCCGTTTTGTTTCTTGTCAGTTCCATTGCCGCCAAAGGAGAAAGTGCGGCAAGTTGTCACGTTGATTTTCAACACAAAGCGAAGATGGGCGAAGGTAATTCAATACATAGATACAAAATGCATTCTTCGACCTTTTACCTTTTTTCAATGGGGCTCTGTCCTCCAACGACCCTTAGTTGGGAGTGGATTATATGCGTATCGGTCAGCGATTGCTTTAGTCGCGACTCAAGAAATATGCCTCTGCATGGCATCACTTAGCAGTGAGTGGCATGAAGTTACCCGTGCGTATGGGGCATTGAATAGGATACGCTCATGTAAGAAATACCAGACGGCGAAGGCCGCAACGCGGTGGCTTTCGCTGCCATCACGAGCCATGGCTGCTGCTTATCCGCAGGATAATCTTATCGAGACTCGTATGATCGATCTTCCTCTCTTTCCAACCCCTCCTCCCTTAAATCAGTTCGCCTTTCATAATTCCAAGTGCAGACGTAAGAAGTGATCGCTACAAAGAGCGAAGATTTCGGCGATGAACAGGGCTGGTACACTCGGGTTGATGTTTTTGAGAGAGGAAAAATTCACAGAATTGCATTGAATTGGTGAGGGAACTGAAATGGCAGCATTGATAATAGAATAGTAGAAGGGTATACATAAATAACTGGAACTCAAAAATCATGAAGTGGAGGAGCGGGTTAAATAATTGTTTAAGATGGGGCGAAGACAATCGAATAGGGTCAGGTCGCCAAGCCAGTGATGGTCATGCCCCTCCGCGCTCGGTCATTCCACACAAGACAGCAAAGTTAGCCTTCATGTGCAGTTGCGCAATTCACGTGGCACTCTGGCCTAATTCGAGTGTAGTAGATATAGCTAGGGGTAAATTGTAATTCTTGCTAAATATCCCCCTCAATATGAAATACTCTTAATAAACGCTTCTTTTTTTGCAGTTCACCATTACTTTGGCGACTTCTACGACTGTGCAAGATGCGATCATCACAATGAAGACATCTTTGCAAAACATCGGGAATGAGTTTACGGGAGAGGTATGTTGTTGTCTTTTGTGAATTTTTCACTCTGAGTGCTGCACTGTGAGGTTGAAGTCGATTTCGGATTCTAGATCGTTGTTTATTCTATTGGGTTTGGAGAATTATCGGATGAAGTACGGTTACTGGACCCTGCAGAACCAATTTATATTGAAGACAAAAATCAATCATTGTATGCATGTCAAGTTGACCACAATCCTAATACGCATAAAGTAGTTGTTGTAAAGTGAGTTTTCACAAGATGTATTTTTTCATCTACTGTTGGAAAGAAATTTTGCTCTAGAAATCAAACGCAAACGGGACGTACGTTATCATTACCAATGGTATTCACTCTACCGAGCCCAGACTACCTCACAAGAAGGTGACATTATCTGCATTATCTGAAAGTTCAATTTCAATTGTGACCTTATGGTCATCTCTGAGGTATTTCAGACCCTTCCATTCAAGATTTAAATCATTTGCAGCTTTCTCGCCAATCGCGTATTGCCTTTCATCTCAGACACATTCATGAAGATGCCTTTGGAACTTTGTTCAGAAACAGAGACGCCTGAAGAGGAGCGCGGTAAGTTGTTGATGTATTAGCCTTCTATTTTGATCACTGTCGTAATTTGTTGCTCTTCAGAACGTTACAAACTTTTTGTGATGCACGGCGTCAATGCTGTTCCTTTCCCAACAGATCCTGACGAAGCTATACCATGGCCAGGAGGTCTTCCTATGCACACAATCGTCTTTCAGTGGAAGGATCCCCAATTATTCAACCAATATAAAGGAGCTGTAAGTGAACTACTAAGCAAAACCTGTCTGGGAAATACATCCACATTCTGAGAACTTAGATTCAAATGCAGTTTGAATATGAACCCATTGCAGGATTTGATTGATCGGGAGGTGTCTGTTTCTTCGCGTAAGGATATTCATCTGATGGAGTGTATTGATCTTTTCACCAAACAAGAGCAATTAGGCGAAGAAGATAGTTGGTAAGATATAACCCACCTCATGCTCATCTACTGAGTAATCTTCTTCTACTCACTTTAAAACTTTTGAGCGCAGAGATATATTGGCTTGAGAGATAAGCTCCTGCCGTTTTTCAGTCTCTTTTTCACAACGTTCTCTTCACTTTATACAGTGACCATATATACAGGGTGGGGCAAAATTACGGAAACTAAATTGATGCTACCCAAAAACCTTATTTCAGCTCGAACAAAAACATAATCATTACCGATTTACTCTCCAGAAAAAAACTGAACAAACAGTACTACTTTGTTTTGAAACCATCTCCATTTACTCCGATAAAGGCTCGAAGACGCTCCGAAAACGCGTTGACCGTGGCGAGGAGATAGCCTTCGTCCAACTCATCCCATGCTTTCTTCAGCGCTGCCTTCGAGTAATTAAGGCCGGGATGGGGTTTTGAGCATGCCTTATGCTCGAGGACACTCCATACAGAGAAACCGAGTGGGTTGAGGTTCGGAACTGGGAGACCATTCATCAAAGGCAATGAAATCTAGGAAAATTTCCTGTAGCGTTGGTTTCTGTTCCTTTTGCTGTCGGCAGAAAGAAACTGTCCTCCTCCTTGCTTGTGTGCCTTCAGTTTCCAAGTGATTTTTCACAATCCTGCCCATCTGTCACGTGGAAATCGACATTTCTTCTGCCATCTTCCGAAGCGACCGCACTGGCTTCAAACGCAGACGATCACGCACTCTCTTGATGTCCGCCCTGATCGTGACAGAAGTGGGTCTTCCACGTCCTGGTCGGTCGGAAGGTTTCCTAGTTCTGTAAACCTTGCGATTGATTTCGATACAAGACTTTGTGATACCTTTAGACGACGGGAGATGTCAATCGCCTGGAGTCCTTGATGGTGCAGGTAGATGAGGGAATTCCGGTGAGGGGATGGCATTGTCATTTCAGATCAAATATGAAATTTTTTGTGCTGGTTAGTAGAGAAGGTTGCGCTGAATCGAATAAAAATAAGCAAGGGCTTTTCAAATGCGAAAAGCGCCTCAGGGGTCAAAGTTCCCCCGCCCGCGCCTTGTTTCCGTAATTTTGCCCCACTCTGTATGTTCAGTGAAACTTCTTCTGCTCAGAAAACATTGCTACTTATTTACCAGTTCCTCTGATTGCTTAATATTTATGAGGTTTAGAAAGAAAGTATCTAAAGGTAAAAGTTCGCACTCCCGACGTCTCTTGTTCTTCGTTTGCCATCGAGGTCAAAAATAAAATTATGCGCATACGTTTCGGATAGTTTTTTCAGTTCTACGAAATGGTAGTGATAGTTACTTGAATAGCTAAACTGTTTGCTGTTCAAGGCTTACAAACGCAGTACTCAACAAAAATGTCTAGTTTCGAAATCTTCTCTTCCTCTCTTATCATCGAGATTGAAGAGAATATTCATACATGCATTCGATAGAGATTTTTCTGCTCTACAAGAAGGTGTCACTCTTTCGAATCCTTTCATAATGCAATATCTTGAGGCTTAGAAGTGGGGTACTCAGCAGAAATCCCTTTCGTCCTTTTTTCGCCGAAAATCGAGATTTTATCAGCGCGTTTATTGAACAGGGGAAGTCTTAATTATAACAGTATACTGAACAACGATGTCTCTTTCTCGCTCATCGAAAAGGTATTTTTTGGAACCGTATATGTTAAAGTGCAGGTTTTTGCCTTTAAATACTCCATTTCTAAACCTTGGAAACAACAGTCGATCAAACGATAAAAAACAAATGCAGCTCTCCCGTAGAGCTGAAAAAGCTTTATCGGAACATATGCTTATACATTTTTTGACTTTTGTGGTGAACGAAGAATAGGAATCGTCGTGAGTGCGAATTTTTACATTCAGATTACTTCATTTCTGAACCTCATAAATATTAAGCAGTCAGAGGAACTGCAAACAAATATCAATGTGCTTTATAGCAGAACACATACATATAAGCTTTGTCAAACGATTAAAAGAACGTTGTGAAGCACGGACAATAAAAAATAGGGAACTTATTTCTTAACCCAATAGATCAGTACTGACTTCATTGGGGAATTAATCGGGATCACTGTACTCGTCTGAGTCGTTGCCGAACTTGTTTACTGCGGCGTCATTATGTGCTGTGATGGTTCCGCATATTCACAGGGTTTTGCAAGCAATGCAGAAACGGAAGTGGTGTACAGCAGTTGATTACATTGCGAATAACCTTTGCAATGTTCAAATAAACATAGTGGGAAGGTCGAGGCGCACAACTAGGCAGAAGTGGGGGTTTCCAGAGAGGAATGCATCAGACACGCCTGGGATTTTTGTGGGAATTTAAGAAGCCTAATAATGAGTGTTCGTCCATAATTATGACCTTCCCATCACCATCATAACTCCAAAGTATTGGTTGTCCGGAAAGTTCCCAGCGTTTTGGGTTACTATATTCTGTAAATTGCTGACCAAGAACTCATTCTCCCTTGCGTCTGAGTAGTACATCCTGAAGAGAGTTCAGCGCTATCTAATGTTATAATTGCCGTTTCACCATTGCTTGATAAATCCCTCTTGTCAAGCCTGTTCGAAGCATGTCAAAGAGCAACTGCGGACGAGATATTTCTTCAACCACCAATTGAGTCAGTCCGCAGACGAGACAGCTCGACAAATTAACCAGGTGTGGGGCAAATAGTGTTGGAGAAAGCACCGTGCGACAAACAAATTCCATTCTGTAGAATTCAGCCTTGAAGGAGAACCTCGTAGCGTTTGACTTTGAGGCAGCATTAGGGGAAAGTCGGACGAAAAGTAAAAGAAGTAGTGAATGTGAAAGTCGAGATGCCTAGTAACAGGACAGTAATAAACAACGGATGGAATTGGCCAGAAACACGAGAAATAGGACCCCTTTCCACAGTTGATTCTCGACGCGGACGACCTGTTCGTCAAGAGGCGGGTAGTCTGATTTAGTTTTCCATTGGCATGTTGCCAAATAAACACAAGGGAATGTTTGGAAATACGATAGCATCAATTTTTTGGAGTGATCTTCAAGCTAAATTTGCGAAAGCGTGCCGCGAAACCTTCGATCTGCCGCATCTCCTTGACCGCTCCCACCCCAGTCAATCGGGAATTACGTCATCCGGGGGCGGGATCGACTCATCAAGAGGCGGGACTCACCAAAAATGAAAGGCAGGAGGATATGCAACCAGCATTGAGCGGTCCTGCATTTCATTGTGGAAATCCGAAGCCATTTCGTTTATATGATTGTGACTGGGATGAGTCGAACATTCCACATTTATTGATCACGCATGGATTCGAGAATAAGCCGCTACTCTTCACTTGAAGATGGTGTACTCCATTTGCGTGTAGATTTCAAATACGTGATCCTGCAGCTGATATGCGTAAAGTGTTTTCGTCTAATTAGAACTTTATACGAGCTTCGCGGCTTATCTATTGGCAAGTTTACTGTACCGAAAGGGGACCCGTGTACTGACCAGCGGAAAAACTAGTTATCGTTCACTTTTCGTTTCTTTAGTCTAAAATTTCGGTAATCTACTTATTAGTCCTACGAACATTTACTTCCATTAATTCAGAGATCACTATTAAGGTACTGCCCGAAATGTAAAAAGCACGAAAGGGCCACGAAAAAATTGGATCTATGGAATCTGCCACAGGTCTGTTTAACTTTAATGTTTGACGTAATGTTTAAGAGCAATTTAGAGCAATTGATCAGCGCTAGTGGTGAAGGTGGTTAAAGTTGTTGCCGCTTTTCAACGTAGAATTTTTCCTTTTATTTAGAGTGTTAATGATTTTGTATCTTTTTTATGAAGTTTGAGCAGTTTATGAAATTTCCTTGCCGATCCAGACCCTGGGTACAGCGCTTCTCCAGAACTCTCACAATCAGTCGTGAGCATCCCGAAGAAATGGAGTAGGGAGGCATGTTGCTGGATTTTGTTTCACTTTGGGAAATTTGGTAGCAAGAGTATGAATGAGAAAGGCAAAATTCAAGGGTTCAGGAAACCTTATAATTTCCCAAATCTGCTGCTTTCAATTTTCGCTGTATAGTTGTGATGTTCAGTCAGTGCAATGCATTCCTGCTTTCGTCCCATCAGCGCTTCTTCATTTTATCACTGAAACTGCTGTATGTTCTCTTGAATTCTGCGTGTTGTTGTTCACCCCTTTCCTGTTGCCGTATTCTAAGCCTTTGTCGCACGTTCTTTTGGAGAGACAAAACATCTGAGAAAAGATTCCATCGGCGTTCCAAGGTGCATATGATGTACGCACTTTATTGCTGAGGATACGGCGCTCGAGTCTGCCTTTCCCACTTGATGTATCGCTGCATATCGGCAATCAGCGGTTGGCGCAGGAATGCTTTGCTTTGCAGAGCCAAGTTTGGCAATTGTCTAGTTTGATGGATTTATATATTTTCAGATCCTCATTATTCATTTGAAGAGGTTCCAGTATAGTAAATGGCACCGTGACAAAATCGACATACCTGTTGTTATTCCCGTGAAGTCTGTTTGAAGCTGTATTTATTCGATTCGTATATTTTCCAACCAATCGTCGAATTTCATTTCAGAGGATTCGAGCTGAATTCAAAATTAGCGAATGAAAGACACGAACATGTGAAGTATGACCTGATTGCGATCAGTCATCATGTTGGCGGTTTAGGAGGTGGACACTATACGGCTTCTGCTCTTAACAAAACAACCGGAAAGTGGTAAGCAAATAAGTAGTATCACAAGATTATACGCAGTACGCAGGTTTGTACCCTTGTGTCAGAATTTCGCACCGCAGGCTATGGCGTGCGACGCTATATGTGCAAACTATGGACGTTGTTGTGATTGGGTTAATGTTAGGAGCGTCGTATGTAATTGCCTGGTAATCGCTTCGGGACCCAGCTGCAGCGGCGCTTCTAGCTCGCGCAGATCGCGCCGTATGCGGCGTGACGGGGTGCGAAATCCTGACATGAAGAGTACACACTCAGCAGTTCGCCGCTGATACCGCGGCTATAACTATTTGAGGCTTGAAATATTTCCCAGTGTTGCTGCTGTTGCATATATCGCGCTCTGCTGCTCGCGAAACTTTCACCAAAGTGGACCTTACCTCTTTGAATAATTGAGAGGCTTTGTGAATGCATGTGTGGAGCGGGGGAGACGAACTACTGCAGATTATTAGCGCTGAGCCATCAGGCCAACTACTTTAAAGTGCAAGAAAACCCAATGATGCATTGTTTGCTATAGCTATGTTAGGCCGGTTCATACTTTGCGCCGGCATGGCGTGGCTGCATTCACAGGCAGCGAGGCACAGTGGCAGGGGGGGGGGTGCAGATACAACGCCGGTAACGAGACAGTGTGGCGTAGGCGGAGACACAGAGACACGCAGTTAAGTTCTCTCGCCGGCACCGCAAGGTATGAACGCGGTATAAGCAGCACTATACCGTATACAATCTTCTTATAATCTCTTTTTTGTATCTTGTTTTCTTATAAATTCTCCGATTATTGTTGTTTTTCTTAGGTATGAGTTCAATGATTCGTGCGTCACGGAAACTGCTCCTCCATCCGATCCTACGGTTGGTCGTACACCATACATGCTCGTTTATCGACGTCAAGAAGTCACCACCGATATTTTATCGCTTGATGCGAATGTCGAAGAGGAAATGGAAGAATAGCATCGTTATATGTTTGAGAGCAACCACGTTGTCGCTTTTAAGCTGACGTTTGTATGCTCATTAGAGAAGTTGTCGTCATTGGTCGTCGGTGCAGTCACTTTCACGCACACACTACAGCTAGCAGTTGAGTTTTGGTAAGGACAAAGAGCGTACACGTCAAAGATGTCGCCCTTCCTTTCATGGGACGGTGAAACGACTAAGCAACAGTGCTCGATCAGTTCTCCTTATATGCTTTCACAGTTCACGACTTCTTTACACATTGTTTTTTTTGCGTCGTTTGTCGTTTATTTCATTGATTGATGTGGCATACGAAATTTCTACGATTACGTGTCAACCGTGCTTTTACCAGATAGACAGTGTGAGAACAATGGTACTCATTAGATTCGAACATGCCGACCAAGCACCGATGCTGTTGTAGCGCTCCCGTCTGTGCATCGGAGATTGGTCCGTTTCTTCGGTTCATGACATCCCAGTGCTCTCATGCTCACCCGGTGATTATTTCCTTCTTCGTGGCCTTTTAAGATCTTATTTAATTTTACATATTTCTCGGTGGCATTGATCGCCACAGTTTGATGACCGACACTCGCTTGTGTTTAGAATTGTCACCAGTCTTAATTTTATACTTTCATCCCCATCCCTTGATCCAGTTTATCTCCCCGTCTCGTACAGTGCAGGCACTCCAGGCTTACCTTGTGATTTCGATTCTTTTAATGGTTTGAATCGATAAATATTCAAATTGCTAGTGATAGTGCCTCATTGACATACGCAACTTGTCGTATATTGTTTCTTAGGAATTCGTTGATGGAATGTGTGAAATGATAGAATGCTGTGAAGCGTGTTACTAGGATGCTCTTACTTGGTCACACTGAAAACCTTGATTAAAAAAGTGAGGGTAAGTACGATGAGGACAGGAAATTTGCGTCGCGATTCAAGTGATTTAGAATGACGGCGCGATGTGTGCGGGGTAGGAGCGCGTCATTAGTTAGGTCCTGAAGTGATGCCTTGGGCCTAATTGCATGCGTTATCATTTTAGGACCGACGGCGCACCTAGCACCAACACACGTCAGGCGGATTTTCTGTCCTGATGGTGCACACCACAATGGGTGAGGTAAATTGTATACTATGGCGAAATAAGTTCAGTAAACGAACGCTACACATTAAGTAGGACTGTTGTGTCACGTTTTGCGGTGAAGAGAGCATTAGGGACGCGATAATGGAGCGCTTGTGCGAATCCCGGGCAGATAAGCTTCCGAATGGACACGTTGCATGCCGCGTGTGACCGTTACAAACCACCTATTCGTGTGCCGCCAATGTGTCTGACGGCGTAGGGTGTATTAGATGCTTCATCTCTTGGGCTTCCAGTAGTTTCATTGGGTTCCTCATTCACTGTCGCAACTTCCATACCCTCTTCGTTTTACGGTTCACTGAAGTATAGTGCTTAATGTATCTCAGCGATCTTTCCAGTTCCTGTATTCTCATATACTAATTAACGATTTACACTATTAGTGCCTCGAACCTCCAGCGATGTCTGTCAGTTCTGATCGGAGTCTCTGAGAGCTAAAGGGGAGTGCTGTGGCAAAGTGTTCTCGTTTTTGATCATTGTGACGTTATCCAAGGGGGCTCCGAGACTGTGGTGCCGGCTGATTTTTGTAATGAAACAGAAAAGGGCTCTTTTGAGAAACTGGTGTGACTCATGGGTTGTTCACTTGCGCAACTTATTCTTTGAAGGCAGCAGAAGCATCAACTGGAGTGTCCAGCGAAGGGAGATATGTTATGTAATAAATCGAAGAAAATGCCGTGATATGAAATTGGTGCTACACATAGCCCCATCCTGACCGATAAATTCACCGTGATTGAGCTCCTCTCACAAAGAAGCGCTTTATCCTACCGCGTAGCCTCTTATCAGAAATCCGCATGACTGCGGCTGATACTCGCTGATGGGGCACCCTGCAAAACACACTGACGATGAGAATTGTGTCTTTGTTTGTGAAAATAGCTCATCATGGTCTGAGGGAGTTCGCCTCGATGCGTCCACTGTGCAATGAGGTGGGTGTGAGTTACGGACGCTACCTTATCCGGGTCCTCAGGAGATGACTGTGTTCTATGCTTCATTTCAGTCGTAATCCCTTCAAGACCCACTAACGAGGCGCCGTCAGCTCGCACCCATAGCGTTGTGCGCCACATGCGGCCACGCGGATTTTCCATTATAATGGCTCAGGTCCAGTGTGTGGCTAGTAGTCAGTGAAGTAGAAGAGAATGCGTGTTACACTAATGAGATAGGAGCAATTTCCGAACGTTGACAAAGCCGCGTTCATACTTCGCGGCGCTAGCGTCGGCACCGGCAGTGACGGCGGCACTCTGGCGACGCACTTCGTTCATAAAACGCTCGACGTAACCCGTAATGATCGTAGCGAAAGCCTACGAATTTGAATTCGAACCTTGCCATTGTTCGTCACCATGTCGAGATTTGGATTCAAATTGGTGGGCTCTCCTCACAATCATCTTACTGTAGTTGGCGCCGGTTCCACAAAGTATGAACGCGGTCTAATAGCCTTCTACATGACTGACTTGTCAATAAAACGGAGATAAGGAGAACGATACTTTACACTGAGTGCCCGAATGCTACTTTTCATCATTCATGTAAAAATGTCAAAGTATTAACGTTAATAAATTAACAATTTGCCCTTCGTTTGCGCAGCACTATGAGTTTTCTACGAGTATCTGGCGTCTAGGAGGATGTACAGCGTGTTACTGCAGCAACACCTTAATTTATTTGACGTCCGTCCCGTAAATGTTTGCTAGTGATTACTGAGGACCACTGTGAGAAACCCAGAAAACAAATGCGCTTCGTTGGCTTGTAGTCATGACACATGCGCTTTCCGAAGGAAATAGCTCACGCCGCGTACTTTGCTGTGTCATTATGTCTAGATGTTTCAAATCAAATTTATTGAACAAATAAGACCTGTCAATATCAGTGCTGTGTATGGAACACGCACCCATGAGTTATTCTCCTTGTCTGAAATGGATTTCCACAAAGACTTTTGCTTTTCGAGTTTCTGTTTCAATGATTTCTTGCTATTTTTGAGCCCAGGGCATGCACGATAATAGCAGCTTTTTTCGCCGTACACGCACTCCTTCACCATAGAGCTGAAAAGATTTTCGTTTAATGTGGAAGCGTTTAAACTGGAGAAAGCTCGAAAAAGAGTCGAAGTTTCGGGTTAGATGAGGATCTCTTACATGAGACAGTGCATTTACTTTGGCGTCGTTACCAGAGGGTAAGGTCGCCGACAGACTTGACGTTTGTCCGATTCTGCGATTCAATGGCGTCGCCCTTTCGCCGCGATACTACGACCCTGGGATCGTGCAATGCCCTTACTTCGCCTGCGGAGTCGCGGACCGCAAAATCGCAAAAAGGCAAAATCGCGAAGTGCGACGGCGGCCTAAAGCATATGTGGCAATAGTATTGGCCGCCTCACAAAGCCTCACCATATTAGGAAAAAGTGAGGCTCTATCTCATGAGGTATAAGCATGAGTTTCACTGGTGTATGTAGTCAGCAAGCAGTTCCCACTAACATATGCCACCATAATTCGGCAGGATCGCCTCTGATTTGATCACAATGGCGAGGAGTGTGAGGAAAAGCATCTTTCTAAGTCGTAGGTGATTGTCGCCCAAATCGTCCCATGCTCTCGTTAGAATAGTCTCAAAGCAGCGAGTGAATTGTGCGGAGTAGCGCAGGCTCTGCGCTTTGCCTTGCCATACCCTGCCGGCACAATAAAATAGCTGAAAGGCACGGTTCACGATAATTTTCGTTCCTCGTTGCTCTCTATAAAGATCGGGGGCGCTGGAGATTATACAAAATGAAGCAAAAAGCAAGGAAATTCTTCAGGAACCCTGGAAATAAAATGTTCCGATCTTGGGCTCCGACGAGTTTACAGCCTAAAAGCAAGCATGTGACAAGTCTTCAACTAATAATATCATTCGATAAATTTGCTGTTACCACAGGATTTCTCCCTATGCTATCTTATCGGAGTTGATGTCTTGCTTCATATCCACGTTGGCACCGCTGCCCCGCTGGCTAGATCGTAGATGGGTGTGGTCCGACATGAGACGGTCATTTACGGGTTCTTTACGCGTTTAGCACTCACCGCCGCGCCGCGGTGATGACACGCGCTTTGCCGTTGTGAAGGGCCTGTCTACTTGCGGATGGATCCAAGATACTTATGTCAGATTAGCGTGAACTGTGCCTTTGATGTCCTGCAAATGTGGAGGACCGCTACCGCATGACAGTGTGGCATGGCACTGGAACTCCACAAATCCGTAGATATCAAGACTTAACCAATCGGCCAACTAAATCAACAATGTCGTCAAGGGGCACTACATCCCTAGATATCATCTCACTCACACACACATACATAGACATCTAAGGCCAATTTGGATGACTTCTTGCAGGAAACAGCCAAGACCCACAGTGCATGGTTGCGGCATTAGTGATCTTAGAGAAGCCTTCACGACTTTACCGTCCGCAGCAGTGACCACCAAAAGCATGAACCCGCTCAACAGTGTTTTTGGAGTGAGTGGAAGACGAAGCCTGCATTACCTTCCCATTTTTCTCTTTGAAGTCTGTTTTGCCCAAGTTTGGAACGATTTTCGGCAACATACACTCTTCCTCGCACTCTTCGAATTCGACCTTATCACTTCTAGGGCTACATAATGTAATGTTTATAGATCATATATACTTTGAACAAAATTCATGGTGATACCCCATTTTCTAGTCGAAATGGCGAAACATTGTTCAAGCAGTCAATACTTTTGCCGCACCCTGTAACACAAGAAACCGTCTACAAGACAACATTTCCATATGTGGGTGGGGGCACTGGGAGCGGTCACGTGATCAGTGACGCAGAGTGGGGAAACAGATTCACGTGGGACGCAAAACTCTGGACTGCGCTCATTTCCGCGGGCAGCAGTCAAAAGGTTTTTCGAGTGGAATCTCAATGGGTTGCTGTTAAGTTTTCGGGGGTTTTTCTTTCTGCGGTGGAACGGAGCATGATTTTGTACTTCTTTAGGCCATGTTCAAGAAATTAATCTAGCATGATGTTTTTGAGAGGAACTGGACTCATAAATTTTCTGTGCAGGTTTTCTTTAGGCTTGTTAGGCGACGAGTTAGCGATTACCCGCTCGTGGGATACTTGGTTAGAAATAGTATCTCATCGAATGGTGGGTACCGTGCGGGAACCCTCATAGCTACAAAGCTGCTCTAAAGTACGAAGTTTTGATTCAAGATTTAGTTGCTCACCGAAAACAGTCATCTTCGAAATAATCTCTCCAGTTGTTGTACAAACAGCCATAGTGATATAGCTTGACATCTTTCAAAAGTTCAACGTCTGGGTACTGTTTGAGTGCCTGTAGCAGAACATTCCCACGCGAAGCAATGCTTCCATCATCTTTGATTTTGAGCTGAAAAATGGCAAGATGGTGCTTAGTGGAGCGATTTAAGCCCTAATTATCTTTGGGTGGAAGGATGTAAGACGCAATTGGGTTACCGCTCAACGCGAGTTGCGTTGAGTGGCGTGGCCTCAGGCGATCTGTTCCAATTCGAGTATCCTGGCCTATATCAGGATGACTGTTGCTAAAAGGGATCTGCTTGATCGACGTATCGATAACCAGCGAAATTATGAGCTGGAGGTGTGTGTGTGTTCGTCGACGGACCCTAACGTGTTGTCACGTAGACGCATGTCGCCAACCCCGAGGTATAGTGCAGTTCCCGACCCCTGGCAGGGCGTGGCCCTACGGACTTGGGTGAGAGAGTACGTGGCGAGAGCGAGAGTGTGTTGCGGAGTGAGAGAGATCGATACACGTTCATCCAAGTCCGTAGGCCTCGCTCTGCCAGGCGCTGGGAAATGGACTGTACATGGTGTCACTCTTTACCATATTTGCTTGCGAATCTCACTATGATGGCGATCTACCTCATAAGAGGAGCGGAGAGACGTCACATGTAGGGGAAAGAAAGGAATCATTCGAAAGCTGATGTTAAAGGAATCGTCCACGGAAAACGAGTTTTTGTGTTACCCATATATTTATGTTGTATTTGCCTAATGTTGGCCTCATGCAAAATTTCACGCGAAAAAATGTGAATCTGGCTGAGATCCAGCACCACAAAGTGCGGTCCCAGTGGGCGGGGCCTCCGTGCAAAAGTCTCGTCCCGTCTTCCGCCGCCGTTGGGAATGGAGAGTGGGACTTTTACGTAACCTTCTGTTCCTACAATGCGTCTCAAACCACGGCGGACGCGGTACGAAGCTTTTACACGGAGGCCCGCCCACTGGGACCGCACTTTGTGGTGCTGTATGTCAGCCAGATTCACACTTTTTCGCGTGAAATTGCATGAGGCCAACATTAGGCAAATGCAACATAACTATATGGGTAACACAAAAACTCATTTTCCGTGGAAGATTCCTTTAAGGTAGCGTTATCCTAATGTGGCAGGAGGAATTATAGTAGCTTGCCTTGATATGTACCACTTGGATGACGCACACGACGGTGCGCTTCACGCAATGGGCGCCACTTGGTTTAGGTTGCTCTCTCCTGTGTTTTTTATAAGTACCCATTACCACTGATGAAGACGTCACTGCTTAGCGACGTGGAAAAGTGATTACACAGAATTTTAGCCTCTGCAGCACAATTCATCCGTTGGGGTTGTTCGTTACCCATTTCTGCCCTTCTTCATAAGAATCGATGATTGCGATTGATGATGATCGATAATCGTTGACCGTAGAATTTGCTCTGTGCAATGAGTTCACCTATTTGTCCAGCAGGTAAATAGCTGCACAGAGCTCCCTCTCTATAGAGACACCGAGAAGGGGAAGGCGAAAGAGAACTGTGAGTACGTGGTCTCTGAAAACAACACTTCCACTTCAGAAGGGGTGATTTGTGGCGAGATTTGCATTGAAAAAGTGCGGCTTGGGACCGTATCACGATCCAGCAGCAGGGCGTGTTGTTCTGCAGTTCATCATCCGGACGGACAAATTGCCGGCGAGGACGGGACAACGTTCGCGGCCGGCTGACTCAGAGTCTCGTCCGTCTGCGATCCAATCCTGGCTAGTGACGCAGAGGGGCGGGAATCGAAGGGGGTTCTCGGTTCTTTACGGTTTTTCTCCCGTTTCACTTCGTTTACTCTTTTTATAAGTACCCATTACCACTGATGAAGAAGTCACTGCTAGTAGGATGCTTAGCAGTATTGTTACACTGCTGAGCATCCTACTTCCATATTCCGCAACCTCCCGAGTTTGCCGCTCCCGGTGTCTTTAAAATAGATTCAGTTCAGTCTCAACACTCTCGCATCGCATTCTTCATGTTTTCGATTTAAATTCCGTCCATTTCGACGCAAGCATTCTTTTTTATTTATCTCCTCTTCCGCGAGAAACCTTTGAAAAGGAATTACGAAATTTTCTGCTTAGGTTACGCCCGAACTGCAAACGTTCCATCTACAGTTGAAATTTATCATCCTTTTCTAGCGGAGCCTACTACTGACCTTTCCCACTTCTCTCCCGTCTCTGAACCATTCTAGAAATGAATTACAATTCAAGATGGTGATTGCCATCTGACCTCCAGGTTCCTCCCATTGTGGGAGCTCCGCTCACCTTGGGTATAAGATAGCTTAGACGTTGGTCATCTCTACCGCTTATTTTCCCAGTCTCTATGCCGCGTTGGAATCGAGTGAGGAATTCTTTGTGAGCAGAACCTGTTCAAGGTTCGTTCCCCCCACCGTGCGCGGGGCTCTTGCCTTCCAAAAACATATCGCTGACTCTAACGCACCATTTTCCCTCGTTTGGACTATTTTGGATTCGAACCCAACGATTTTTAGATTGAAAACTAAACATTCCAATCAGTGCACGCCTCCCCACCACGAGAGGAGCTTGGTTCGGTCCATGTGTGCTCCTTACTTCTTGTTCCATGCCTTACCCATCCAGAACTTGCCCCCATCTCTACGAGTTGTTCTTCATATCATGCCTAGTTTCGTGATAGACAAACAGACGGCTGGACGATATACAGGCAGATAAAGCGTTTTTCATAGTGTAGGGACGTTTAACAGTATTAGTGACCTTACGAGGTCAATCCTAAAAATTGAAAATGCTGGCTAATGTGGATCGGGGTAGGACCAAGGGTGGCGACGAAGAAAATTTACGAAAAATACGACTTCCATTAGAGGGGACCTCCACACGACCCCTCCCCCTTTATGTCGCAAGCCCGCATCCATGTTAAAACGTGCAAAGGCCTCCTCCGCGGCTTCGTTCCTACAGCTTGACGATGGCAGATATTTTTCATGTAGAAGGAGGGGAATATGAATTTCAGCCTACGTCAAGGGAGGAGAAGGAGCATCGACGTGGCCGAGACAACTTACCTGCGTAGAATGACCTCAGTGGTTAACTGAGCCCTTTCCCCCTTTCCGAGGCTTATTGCTAGGCTATAGCTTACAGCCCGTTCGCAGCGCTTGATCGGGCGCGGCCTCCGGACTTGGGTGAATGGCGAGAGGAGAGTGCGTGGCGAGATTGATAGTGTGTGGCAGGTTGAGAGGGTTTGATACACTCCCATTCAAGTCCGTAGGCCACTCCCAATCAAGCGCTGCGAAATGGACAGTACATTCTTCGGGCCATGTTTGTCATGTCTTTACGTGTCTATGAGCAATGGTGCGCGATACGCTATCATTGAGTCATGAAGTCGCGTCTCTCTATCCCCCACCCCTATTAACCCAAAATTTCTTTTGGTTGAGTATCAAATCTTACAGAGATCGATCTTTAGGTGACTGTTGCTCCGCCAGGATGCGCCACCACTGTGCTACATCCGCTAACACTTTACCTAGTCACGCCCAGCTAGGCTAACTGAGAGTGTCATGTTCGTGTTTAAAGAATGTAGCATCGTAATGGCACCTTTTGGCAAAACAAAAGATGTGCATCGGGTATAGTTACCCATGCACTTGCTGCCTAAAGAGGGCATTTGTTAATCTGATTGCTCCAAGGTGTGTCCTTGAAGACGGTGTGTACCCTTATGTCAGGATTTCGCATCGCGGCATGTCGCAAGCGAAGCAATGCGGACAAGCCAAAGGCGCCATATTGTTGGGTCCCGAAGCGATTACGAGTCAACTGCGATCGCGTCCCTAGCATTACCGTGTAATCGTTCCAAGACTCAACTACCGCGACGCGCATAGTTCGCACAAATTGCGTCGCACGCCGCTCGTCGTCGTACGAAATCCTGACATGAGGGTACACACTCGAAGCTTGCAAACTTACTTGTTTGCTCATGCAGGATCCCACATCTATTCTCATATTCGTGCACCATTTTGGAAGATCGAGTCCTTGCTTCGGGTCTGCTAGCTTTCCTTTGCATTTTTTATAGGTATCGTTTGTAGCCTGTAAATGATCTCATTATTTGCAAGATTACAACCTTCGGGTCAATAAGGGTCAGGGGGGGGGGGAAGAGACGCGACTTCATGTCACGTGACTGTTAGCGTATCGCGTACCACTGCTCTAAAAGTAAGAACATGACAAACATGGCGCCCACACATACAAAGGTAAGGAAGCTTTGAGCGAGGGAACCTTTCCTCACGGGAGAAGCCTTTTCTGTATTACGTGATTGCGAGCTTGCGATATAAACGGAGGTCACGTCTCCCTCCCGAATCGCACTCACTCCAACCTTCTCTAGGCCCAATGACCTTTCCCGACCCGCATTTACTCCAACCTTCTTTGAGCTTAATGACCTTTTGAAAACGACTTACGTCTTCTTCTGTATTAACTGCAATCAGTAGTGAAAGACCAATTATGAAAATGACCGCCATGTCGGAAGTGTTAGTTGTTATGGAACCTGCTCATCTAAAAAACGTTTTGTGATAAAGTGGAAATAATATGATTGGTGCGATATCATTGGAACTGCAGTTTGCTGAGCTGTAACATGCCTTTGCATGATGTTGAATCGAAAAAAAAAGAATGAGCAAGAAAATATTAAGCAAAACGGCTGATGATCCTTGACCTCTACCCCAGAGAAAGGTTAGCCCCCCCCCATCCTCCGTGTACCAACTCCACAGGATTATAGGAACGTGCATTGTACGTGATATTGAAGCTACAACATGGAGTTGTGGAGATGTCAGCCATGTGGTGGCTTTTTGCTGTTTGGCATTCAACAAGGCACTTTCTTCACTGACTGTTGAGGACCTCTGTTGGATCACTGGGGTGTATGTTGGGACACACGGATTTTGACCTTGACCTGAGGTCAGCTCGGCGCGCGGCAACGCTTCGCGAATTGTTCTAGTTGTAGAGTTGCCTGCTGCTTTGGCAGGTAGCCAAATAGTGGCTCCCCCACCTCATCGGTCAAGGCGCCATTATTTTACGCTCGGTCTTCTGCCATTTTGCTAAACTAGGGTTTTGTTTTTGTTTCCACCCGTGTGATTGCAATCTGCCGCGCGCGGATCGTGGCCACCGCGCGACCTAGTGGTCTTACTTACCGTGCGTCTCAACCTTCACCCAGAGGGGAGTGGCCGCCCCGTCCTTACATGACCTAGCCCATTTCGAGTGTCCTGATCTGCACCTCCTCCCGTCGATTTGTTGAGATCTTCATTTACTTAATCGAAACTCAATATTTCGGCCCAATATTAGAGCGATGATGCCAAGAAAATTTTTTTGTGGTTGTGTTTGCCCGTGAATTGTCGGTAGAGTTTCAATTCAGTCGCATGGATGTCTGTGGAAATAATTGGATTAATGGATCTGATAAATCGATGGAGGAAGACCAGATACAACCTGCTGAATCGTAAAATTATCGGAGTTGCAGGTTTCATAGAACCTCAGAAAGGCAAGGTTTCATAGAACCTTTGAGGCACATTATGCTATAGTCAGATTAGCTGTATTGCTCTCTAGGGCAGATAGATAGGGCGTATGGCGCGGCAAATCAGGAAAGCCCAAAGTCGAATTAACATAATTGTGTAAAAGCTCAATAGGACGCGTGCTTTATACTCAGGTACCACTGAAAGTCATGTTAAATTGTAACGAAAGTTCGAGATCTCCCAGTGGAGCCGAGCGAACCAATCCCAAGTCTATCGCGATAAATAATAGCATTAAAAACAGTAGCATTGAATGTTATAGGAAGGTAGCGATGAATCCGCTGACGCTCGACTCGCGTCCCTTTGAGACCCAAATCCCGTTTCCTGCCAACTCCAACGAGTGCGACGTTGCTCCGCCCATCGGCGCGGCTCCCATCCTGGGTCGCGATAGAATCGGCCCACAACACGAATATTGCCTCGCCCTCGCCGGCAATCTCGGCTGATGAACAGGAGACCGATACGCGTGCTGCGAGATTGTGATAAGACCCCAAGACGCGCTTTTTCAATGCGAGTTTTACTATTTCTAGACATTTTTCATCTGTCGTTCTGTGTTTTGGATGATCGACTTGCCATGCGGTGTTGGGACGGCGGCATCATACCAAATTTTGGAAGAAAGCCGAGATGCAGAACTCCTCGAAGAGGTATTCTCTTATTTTGTTTTCTGTTGTTGCAAATTATAAAAGCGAAACGAGGGTGACTGCATGTTTCCGCAACTGTAATTAGGCGAGTCTAAGAAATTCGTGAATTATCATTTATTAGTTGAAAGAATGCTTGTGAGAGTTAGTCAGTCCTCAAAGGGTTTCCTTTTCTCCTGGTTTCCATTTTCGGTTAAAGGTAAGTGGCTGCGAAAACGATGTCTGGATCCATGACTCCACTTCTTATGGGTTTTCATTATCATCAGTCCCAGGCGCAAAGTAGCTTTCATGACTGTCGGCGCTCATTCGTATGAACGATGAGCAGGCAAAACGAAGCATTGCCTTTCTTCCTTTCCTCTTCTTCTCTTCTTTATCTCCTCCTTCTTTCTACATTCTTTACTTCCAAATGTTTTGCTTTTTTGTTTGTACGTGATAAGTGTATTTTGAAGAAGAATCCATCGATCTGCTATGACTGGCGTGTGTGTTGGTGTCCCTCGTATCTCTGTGTAGCTTTCGTGGATTCCTACAATCCCTTAGAACTAACCGCTTAGGGAAAACCTTAGTCCCGATTTTTTAGCCATGTCGTTTCCTTTTGCTTTTGCTTTTTTCTTTTTCCCCAATTTACCTTTTTCTCTTTTCCGTGAAATATCATGAAACGCTTATAGGCAGCATTAGGGGAAAGTCGGACGAAAAGTAAAAGAAATTGTGCATATGAAAGTCGAGATGCCTAGTAACAGGATAGTGGGAAAAAACGTAAGGAAATGGCCAAAAACCCGAGAAATAGGACCCCCTTCCCACCGTGATTCTCGACCCGGACGATCTTCCCGTCAGGAGGCGGGTAGTCTGATCTAGTTTACCATTGGCATGTTGCCAAGTAAACACAAGGGAATGTTTGGAAATACGACAGGATCTAATTTTTGGAGTGAGCTTCGAGCTAAAACTGCGAAAGCGCGCCGCAAAACCTTCGATCCCGCCGCATCTTCTTGGCCGCTCCCACTCCAGTCAGTCGGGAATTACGTCATCGGGAAGCGGGACCGCTGTGTCTAAGAGGCGGAACCGCTGCATGGTTGCGGCGTTTTGCAGGGTTTCTACAGTTTGGAGGGGCGCTTTTTCACCGGGATTTCGCCACAGATAGCCTTCTTAGGCCCAGGAGTACCATGTGAGTGACTTCTTCTAGGGATTTCTCCATTACCGCATTACCACTGATGCTGTCTTTAACACTTTTACTAATTTTTTTGTGGTGGTTCAAATCTGAACAGGTGCAAGGTGCACTTTCACGCTGATATTGAAAGAGCCCTTTTTTTGTGACGTAGTTCGCTATGATTTGATTATTCTGCTTTCATCAGTGAGCGAGTAGCCTTTTCCCGAGCTGCGAAGAAAGTACCTTCACCACGGTAGTAGGGTGAGTAGTATGGGAGTACAAAGCATGTTGACCAGATGGCTCCCACCGCCTGAAGATGGCCGACGCCGGGTGTATATCGTTAGGACAGAAACGTCGCGTGGCCGTGTTTAGCGCGCGACGAGATGGTGCGAGCTATGCGCGCCGTATCGGATGGGTCTTGAAGCGATGACGGTGCTCTACGCCTCATTCTAGCCGTAATCGCTTCAGGACTCAACTAATACGGCGCGCATAGCTCGCACCATCCCGTCGCGTGCCGAACACGGCCACGCGACGTTTCTGTCCTAACGATACACCCGCCGACACCTGCCATCGATACGATAAGCTGGTCAGCGGTAGAAAATACTTGGTAAATGAGGGAAGCTACCGATCGTTATAAAATAGGATAGACGGAATACTATTGGGTTGGGGAATAAGTCCCCGCCGTTTTTTTCAACCCCGTTTTTCACATTGCTCTCTTCATTTTTCGAGGAAGCTTATACATGTCTTCGATAGAGCTTTTCTTGCTCTACAGAATGCTACTATCTGTTTTTTATTTCTTCGACTACCTAATATTTATGAGGTTTGGAAATGAAGTGAGCTGAAGGCAAAAAAAGTGGCACTTGCGCACCTCATCTTTCTCGTCTGCCATCGAAATCAAAAAATGTGTGTGCATATGTTTTCGATAGAGCTTTTTCAGCTCTACAAAATGGTACCACTCTTTATTCAAATCGCTCAAGTTTTTGCTGTTTTTAAGCTTACAAATGCAGTACTCGCAAAAGGGTGCTTTTTCGTTATCTCCTTTTCCTCGCCTACCATCGAGATTGGAGAGGGTGTGCATATATGCATTCGATAGAGCTCTCTTTGCTCTACAAGATAGTACCTTTCTTCTTTTGTATCCTCTCATATTTTAGCATGTGGGCGTAAGTCTCTACGTGCTTTTCAATTCCAAATTGCGTAATGAGAATAAATTTTTTTGGCAGATTGTTTTGTATCGTTCGATAGAGCTCTTTTCGCTCTACAAGATAGTAATTACGGTTTTTGTTCATACCAATTTTTGACATTTTTTAGATCATTTAAAAGTCGACGAAATCGAGCAATTTTGTCGCATGGTGTCGAAAATGCTTGATTTCGTCGACTTTTAAGTGATCTAAAAATGTCAAAAAACAGTATGAACAAAAACCGTAATTACTATCTTGTAGAGCGAAAAGAGCTCTATCGAACGATACAAAACAATCTGCCAAAAAATTAATTCTCATTACGCAATTTGGAATTGAAAAACACGTAGAGACTTACGCCCACATGCTAAAATATGAGAGGATACAAAAGAAGAAAGGTACCATCTTGTAGAGCAAAGAGAGCTCTATCGAATGCATATACGCACACCCTCTCCAATCTCGATGGTAGGCGAGGAAAAGGAGATAACGAAAAAGCACCCTTTTGCGAGTACTGCATTTGTAAGCTTAAAAACAGCAAAATCTTGAGCGATTTGAATAAAGAGTGGTACCATTTTGTAGAGCTGAAAAAGCTCTATCGAAAGCATATGCACACACATTTTTTGATTTCGATGGCAGACGAGAAAGATGAGGTGCGCAAGTGCCACTTTTTTGCCTTCAGCTCACTTCATTTCCAAACCTCATAAATATTAGGTAGTCGAAGGAATCAAAAAACAGATAGTAGCATTCTGTAGAGCAAGAAAAGCTCTATCGATAACATGTATAAGCTTCCTCGAAAAATGAAGAGAGCAATGTGAAAAACGGGGTTGAAAAAAACGGCGGGGACTTATTCCCCAACCCAATAGTAGTAAAGGCGGCGTTATCGGAAGAAAAAGGTAGCGATGTTTTGGGTCATAACATCAGGAAGTTGTTCAAATGCCTTCTTCCGAAATGTGATCCAGAATAGAGGTCGAGATAGCTTCATTCCCAGAGTTTCAAGGGGTCTCTTCCAGTTTCTTTCCAATGGTGTGCTCACCAGCACCGATGTGCTCACCAGCACCGGTGTGCTCACCAGCACCCCCAAAAAACCATTATCAAAGATATCGCTCACGGGAAAGTAAGTTTCTTCGTTACCCATATATTAATGTTGTATTTGCCAAATAAGGGCCACACGCAAAGTTTCACGCGAAAAAGTGAGAACTCGGGCAAGATACAGCTCTCTAACAAATTCCAACTTCTCTCTTCGTAGAACCTCGGCATCGATATTAGTTTGTACTTCTCTGTTATGCCAACGAGGTTGTATTCCAATATTCCACCTAACAACCTCGTTGGCATAACAAAGAAGTACAAACAGCTCTCTAAATTCTTAGCCGTGGGAGGGGGGGGGGCTTCCGAGTGAAGGCCCGGTTCTGTTGTTCGCCGCGGCTGGGGACCGAGAGGGGTACTCTTTACGTAACTAACTTTTTAATCCTACAGTGCGTCTCCGACCTCGACGGACGGCGGGGAGGGCACTTGCCTAGAGGCCCCGTCCATCCGGCCGAAACTCTGGGTGCTCTATCTTAGCCGGATTCACATTTTTTCGCTTGAATTTTGCATGCGACTCTCACCAGGCTAATACAATAACAAATATGTGGGTAACAGGAAAACTCATTTTCCGTGGACGACTCCTTTAAGCGCAATGGGTCACACGATTATCGTGGAACACTCCCTCGATAGAGGCAGCGTCTAAAGTAGATCAGAAGAAAGTCGTTAGATCTGATTTCAGGTTGACGAGGAAGATATAGTGGCCAGTCTTTCGCCTCCTCACACTTACCCTAATCGTCGGTTGTTTTTAATCGCTTTGGCCATTCCTTTCGCGGCCTTCTGTGCGACTGGTGCATTACACGTGATTGCTGCTGTCGTCGTTCTTTTGGTGGCTTTCGGATTTGCCCTGTACTCATTTGTTCGATGGAGGCTCAAAGTAGTCGTGCGAGCTATGAAAAACGTCGAGGTCGCTGCACACAAGAGCAATCGTGCCCTATTACGGAGAGAAGCTCTATCATTTGGGTGAGTCCTTCTGGACCGATTCTTCGGGCAGCAGTGTGATCTCAATGTAAATCATCCAGGCTAGGTTTGCCTTCGGCTCGTCTCCATTCTGTGTGTCGCCTACGCCTCTTCTTCTGTTGCAGAGAAATGGTTCACTTACTGAATGCTCTTGCGGAACATCTCGTCTCTACGCCTTTCATGTAAGTCATTCTTCCTTTTCCATGTGTTTATCTGTACGGTGCACCTGAGAGTCGGGACTTTGAGGTATGTGTCACCAGGACAGAAAATTCGCGTAGCCGTGTTCGGCTCGCGACGCGATGGTGCGAGATAGTGGCGCCGTTTAGTTGACACCTGAGGCGATAACATCCAATACGTCGGATATAGCTCGCACTATCATGTCCCGCGCCGTACGCCGCAACGCAAATTGTCTGTCTTAATGACACACAGCCCGGAACTTTGTGGTCCAAGTGTCGTAATCCTTAACTCGCGCTCCCTACGCATTTCGATATCGGAAAACCGATAGCTTCCAAGTTCAGCAGCTTTAGCCTAGCCTATTCATGTAGAGTACCGCTGTTGCAATAGCTTTTGATTTACCAGATGAGCTGTTTTCATTAGTAACCGCGAATATGTAAAGCCATACGAAGCGAAATTTGCCTAATTGGTCGTAGTCACTTCTATGAGGGTGTATGTCATTAGCACAGAAAGATCGCGTGGTCGCGTTTGGCGCGCGACGCGAAGTGCGAGCTATGCGCGCTATATTAGTGGTCCTGAAGCGATAACGCCTAGATTAAGGCGTAGAGCATCGTCATCGCTTCACGACCCTTCCAATACGGCGCGCGCAGCTCGCACCATCCCATCGCACACCGATTGCCGCAAAGCGATTTTTCTGTCCTAATGACATGCACCCCTTTTATGAAATGGCAGTGTGTACTCTAATCAAGTAAGCTGGCGCGGGAGCTATGCGCCATACGTGTTACCGCTCACGGGAATTGCGTCAACGTGTGCCGTAGGTGTCTTTGTGGGGTCCAATTTCGAATAGGTCGCACGCCAAGCGACGCGGCCGACCTTCCTTCGCGCGCTCTTGCAGTTCGAGTGTCCCGTCCCACAACCTACACACTTACCTTGTAGCTAGATAAATATTATAGATCTATCTACAAGGCTCAAGCGGTCTTTCACAACTGTGAGAGGTTTTGCCAAACCATAAATCGAGGTTCAACATGAAGTGTGTCATTTCACTCTTGAATCTGGATATTTATTGTATCCCTAAAGTGCGTGGGGTGAGCGAAAGCCTACGACGTCTTCACTCATATATGATCTGAGAAAAACTCCACTCAACATCACGCTTGTGGTGAAAAAGTGGGGTGAATTGCTTGAGGCACACCACGCGATAATCGGATTAGTGGCTTACTTTCTTGGGACAAGAAGTACCTTGGATAGCGTTCATGGTGCACCTTTGTTGGAGCTGCACGGCCCATCCTCACGGCAGGGTCTAGCGTGCGTCGAGGAAAATTTTCAAAAAATACACACCTCTCCCCAAAATGGGGCCCCCATACGACCCCCTCCCTTTTCCTCAGGTTCCGCTATTTTTATGGTTTCTACCCAGCCAACGATTTATAAGGAAATAAAGAGCCTACAGCCAAAAAAAACAATGAGGTCAAGCTTCTGACAAAATAATAGAAAAAGAACCTATCAAAACTCAGTACTTATATAACAAAAGCGTTCAAGAGAATAAGATTCTAACGAAATTCAATACTTATATTCCGGAACGAAGGCGCTTCCGATCATGGATAATGTGCTCGTCCTATGATGACAAAGGGGAAAAGGATGAAAAAAGGATAGAAGAGTAAGAAACTAAATAGGAGCCATGAAATGCGCTCCACTGCGGTCGCCGCGTCACTATTGTCGTAGCGACGCGACTCACGATGGGCGCGGTATCTTCCGAATAGTAAATATGAGCGTTTGTGAATACCTGTAGCTTTACTTGAACTAAATTTTCAAAGTACTGTAAATTGTTCTCTCAATAACTTCCTTAGACAAATCTATTGGCCACTCAGTTTCCCTAATGGTTGCGTAGTTCTTTATATGGAAACAGTTGAGGAAAATTTTGAAAAATTCCGCAATGCTTCACTCCAGATGATCGTAACTTTTTCAAACTCCACCTCATGAGTGCAATTTTGTTGCCCGAGGTCTGCGATGTTGCTGCTTTTCAAAGACTACTCGAAGTATACCGCGTCTTCAAAATGAAAGAGGTTATTCTAAAGGAAGCCAGTCGAGGAAAATTTGTATTGAAGTGACGAGATCTTTCCACGAATCTTTGGAAAAATGATCCACTGTGTCCGAATGCCTCCAGTGCACATCTTTTGCTCTCAAAGACCTAATGGGATGGCGACTGACGTTAATCGGCCTCGTTGCGGGATGCGCCATACATGAGGAATCCATCCACATTACTGGTGATACAAACTCTTATCCGGTCCGTATGGTGGCTAGCTACCTCCAGTTTACCTTTTCGTAATCGTAATAGGATATGAAAGAATTCCATATCAGCTATTTTTCCGTTTTCATCCCATAGTTCCTTGAGAGAGACCTCCGAATTCAACAATAAACCCTGGGGAGCGATATATATCCACGGGTGCCAGAGTGGAACCAGTGGAACCACCCTGGCACCGTGGATACATATCGCTCTCCTGAATTTTGGAGGTCTCTCTGTGCGGAGTTTCGGTGCCAACGGACCAACGAAGGCGCTATTGCCTTTTGCCGGATCCGTTGTGGATTGCGCCATGCATGAGGTTTCCATCGAGGATCCATCACACAATTCCATGAAATCTGTGTCTCACCTTCTTTCCAATTTGTGTGGTGCACTTTCCTTTCCTTCGAGTGACAAATTGAAGATTGAATTATATTAGTTTCGGGTTTGAACCCATTCAGTCAGTTCTATCTTATCTCTCCCTTCTATTCTGTGGACCCTCATCCTGAGAAACTCCATTGATCACTGCTTACCTCAACGGTTACGACCCCTCCTAGCAAACCAAATACGACCTCCTTTGAAAGATTCCTCGACGAGGCTTTACCCCGCCTCACGATGTTCTGCTTGCTCGAACACAGCCGAGCCACACCGAAACAAATCACTCCTGACCTTAGACGAACAAAGTTCTAACGTGGCGCTCACGTGGAGAAGGAAACCTGCAATGAGAAAAGATAATTTGATGAAACAGGCAATTCGATGATGAAAGGCTTCCACGTTGGAGATTCGTTTATCTAAGGACAAGTATGATGTGGTTGGGTGGGCGTGGCTCGGTTGTGTTCAAGCAGGCACAACACCGTGAGGGTGCTCCGTGCAGTCGCAACTAAGGTGCAGCCCGAGCAATTATCTAACGATCTACACGTCCCAAGAAAGTACGCCACTAATTTGAATATCGCGTGGTGTGCCTTTAAATACAGTGGCTTTCACTAGTTAGTTATGCGTTTCGCCTTCGTTCAATAAAGCTCATGAACACGATTAATTCAAACATAAACGACTGGTCCATCAAGATCTCGCATGTGATGCGAGATTTAACTTCACTTCTCCGCGCGAGGAGAAGTGAAGTGAAATCTCGCACGGAGCGATGAGACCTTTTCCAGGAATCCAACTGGAATAACAAACCCTTGAAGACATACGAAGAAAGGATGTGAGCATATTTTCTAGGATTGACGAGAAACGCCGTCTGGTCAGCAGTTTCTACACAGAAGAAATGCGAGAGCTGGTGTACTCGCCTACAAGTTCAGAATCGTCCCATATTACTCAGCGAGGAATTGGAGTACGCCTTGTTATTCTTCTTCACTTTTAATGCTCTAACCATTGCGACATGAGACTCTCAGCAATGCTACGATGGCTTGTTCGTAAAGGGCTTGCATGCTAAGTACGTCGAATGTAGTGTACCACGTTAAAATATCGTGATCCAAGGTTCTCAATACTGCAGGAAGATCCTTCGCCAAAGGTGCACTTGGGAACAAGTGGTCCATTGTGGACTATGAAAGTAAGATCCTAAGTAGTACAACAATGGAGAAAGTACGGAATGAAACGGCTAGAGACTTAAAGGATTCCCATTACTGAACCTAATAGAAGACGTGCTTACGCGCCCTCTGCATCACAGAAGGTGGTGATGCAGAGTCAGCTAAGCACGCGTTGAGCACTCCTACACGGCTGTTTCGCCATCGGCACCCATTCCATCTAAGCGCGTCCAGACCAGATTGCGTTAAGAAGTCTTAGTGCCCTTTTCAATCACCACAACACATTTTTTCGAAAGTCATCCGACCATTTGCGGAGAATATATTTTCCAATCCTTATCTTCCTCATCTGATAGAGTGAGTCACCCAAGCAAAAAGCATTCAAGTGGGATTCAAAGAATACGCATTGAACAGTTTTCGCCTCTTCTTGTTGCCACGTATGTAGACTTTTCGGAGCACTTACTAGGGTGTGGAGTAATAAATGTGTTAACAGAGATATCCACTCGAAATCAGGCTGCGTTCATACTCAGCTGAGTGGATTTCTCGGATTTTTAGCGTCAAGAAAAAGATATGTAATGATCGAGAAAATGAGGAATCCATATTTTTGCGACATGGGATTTTCAGCGATTCAGCGTCATGGATGTACATATCGATTGAGAAAATGAGTTTATCCGCAAATCGGAATTTTCGGCGTATCGAGGTATCCGCGATTCTGGACATTTGCCATAATGCACACAGACTTACGTGGTGATACGTGGCACCGTCAAAAATTTCGAGATAATCCGATACGCCCAAAATCCCATTCTGTTGGGTATGATCGCAGTCTTATGCGCTTGCGTGTCTGCTCTACTGGTGTAAGACCACTTCGTACTTTGTAGTACAGGCAGCGACTGCGGTAACAATTGAGTGCCCGCCGTTAGCGACGGCAGCATTATTGCGACGCGCCTATTTTTTAGCGCTCCACCGAACCACACTACAGTATAATGGTCGTGGCAAGAGCCCGTCCAGGATCTGTGGCGAGATTTGAATCCTGGCGAGAATCTTGACATAAAGCCAAACTGTGGCATGATTCGTACGGGCTGCCGCCACGACCGTTTACTGTGGTATGATTCGGTCGAGCGTCATCAGTGGAGCACGTTGCAGTAGTGCTGCCGTTACAGGCAGCGGGCACTCCATTGTGTCCGCCGTTGCCACCGCTGTCGGAAAGTGGCTGACAGTCTTTAGGTTTTTAAGCGGAGCATCCCCAAGTCTCGAAAAATAGCCGCTCCATTATGGCCTGCCCCCTCTACGGGGACCAAATACGATCCCCCTCTTTTTTGACCTCTACAATCCCAATAACTGTTGTCGGATTGCATGGTTGCAATGTTTTATTGCTATGTATTCATACATGAAGCGAAAAGATATTTGACATTTCCTCTCACGGATTGGCTGTGAAATACCATTCGCTCCTCATCTTCTTATTGTTAGATTTGGTCGGAGGTACGACCCCTTCCTTTCTGTCCGTTCCAATACGACACCCCTGTCGAGGAATCCTCGACTCCCGTATGCTTGTTAAGTAACATTGGACTTACTAGTAACTTTGGACTTGCTTTGTATCTGCAGTAATGTCCAGGTTGCGTACCATGAGCCTTGTTCGGTCAATCTGCTTTCTGGTGTGGTCTGTTTGGGTACCCGTCCTGTTCAATTGTGTAAGGAAATGGTGGGAACCTCTTCTACGAAATAAAAAGAAATGAGCTTCTGATGCCCAACCTTTATTTTTGTCATGAAATGTATGTGGAGGCACATTGCACGCTTGTTAGAGGACTACGAAATTCGAATTCCGTCTGTCAGGGAAGGCTGGGAGACGTTTTGGAAACCTCCCACTTAGCTTGCCTGTGTGGTTCCAAGTACTCTCAACTGATCTTCACAACTGAAGGCCAAGCCCACACTCGCCCCATAGTGAGCTTAGATGGTGCTTTTACGGTGGCGGGGCGACCCGAGCCTGGTTGCCTATGTATCTTGAGGTCGTAGAGGATCAGAGATGCCGTCAGGGGTAGTTATGTAGGGTGTATATGCAGTGATAGTGTAACAGTGCAAGAAATGAGTAAATCAAAATGCCAAGACGTGGACGCCTTGTACTTTCGCGCTCTTTTCGTCGCTGAAAGGAGTGATGTGGGCAAGCGAGCAGCTCATCGGCCATGCGCTAGTGTGTTGTCCTGGCCAACCAGTTACTCTGTCATCGGATTCCGTGCAGTGAAACGAGGTCGCGATAAAATACCTAGGTTGGCTTCTGAACTCGAGTTGGTCCACAGAGTTTTTTGATACTCGTCCGACCATTTGCGAAGAAAATGCACTCTCATTGTTTCCTTGATTGCTCCTAACGGTGTCTCTGAAGACGGCTGACTCAGCCTATGCCAGAGAGATCTTTAGCGTTAGCATCCATCCGAAAAGGGTACAAACAAGAGCAGGAAATTAAAATCCTTTTCGCAGTAACTCGATTAGAGTTTGAGCCGATAATCCGCCTTTGAAGGCAGCATAAGGGGAAATTCGGACGAAAAGTAAATAAAGTAGTGAATCTGAAAGTCGAGATGCCTAGTAACAGGAGAGTGGAGAAAAAAAAACGGATGGAAATGCCCAAAAATCTGAGAAATAAGACCCTCTTCTCTCGTCGATCTTCAACGCGGACGACCTTTCTGTCAAGACGCGGATACTACGAACGAAATTTCCATCGGCATGCTGCCAAGTAAACCAGGGGAGTAATTTCCAGTAACAAGGGAATGTTTGGAAATATGACAGCATCTTTTTCCTGTACTGAACTTCAGGCTAAAATTGCGAAAGCGCGCAGCAGTACCTCCGATCTCACCGCATATTCTCAGCCGCTCTCATCGTAGCTAACCAGATATCACATCGATAGGAGGCCTGGTCGAATATCGAAAGATGGCAGCTCTAATCCGTTGCACCGTTTCTACAGCCCGGAGGCACACTTTTTCACCGGAATTTCGCCAAGATAACCTTCTTAGGCTCATAGTTTCCATGTAAGTAACTTCTTCAAGGGGTTTCGTAATAACCACATTACCCCTAATGCTGCTAAGGATTTAGCTCAGTCGAATATCGCTACTTTTTACATAAACTCTTACATACAGCTCATACTTGCTTACGAATCATTCAAACATTCAGACGTTGCTTGATCTGTTCGTGCTACATCGCAGTGAAGTACTTCGACTTATAGTGCTGTACTTGTTTCGTGCCTCATCTTACACCGCCTTCTTGCTGATATTTCGATTGATTTTCATTATTGGACCTGGCCTCAGCGATTTTGCTTCTCGCTTCGACGGTGAGTGCGCTCTAGATTCTTCCTTTAAAAGATTTTTCTGAACTACAATGTGGTGAATCTATCACTAAACAGAGAAGTTGTCCAGTGCAATTCTCTGAGGAGCTATACCGATTCCTAGGACCCTTGCGTCCTGCGCGGACTTTCTATTCTGTTCGGTTTCATATGCTTCTATGCTACCAGCTGTTTCGTGAAGGCGTGGAAATTATGGTGGTTGCGATTTGTGAGAAGCATACTTTTAAGCATTTAAGGGATTTCTTCTGTTCTTATACGTGGTTGTACTCAGTAGTTTCTTCTTGAGATTTGGACTGATTTAGTGCTCCAAAGCGCATTATCGCAAAGGAATGGCGATCGTGTAAGACATCACTCAAAAGTGGATGAGCTCAAAGAAGCTGACAGGATGCACAAGGTGGTGCTCTCGCTGGACGACATCGCCAATGGGTGAGTTTACATATTTTTCCTACACCTTTCTGACAAGGGAAGGACCACAGGTCGAAGTGGCCATTCGGAATGGGATACATTTGGTCCGACGTATTTTCGGGCGCTGATCTCGAATCTGTATTCGAAATTTGCAGAACGATTCTCTGGGCGGAGTTATAGAGGTTTTTTCGAAAAAAAATAGTACTATCATACGGTAGGTTTGTAAGCCCATGGCACGCGAGCCAGACGTTCTTTCGCGAAACCAGGGCGATTTTCGTTTTCAGGGAGTCAAATTACCCTAAAGGACAAGTTTTTAGCAGATTCGAGATTTGACCAAATTTCGGAAAAATTCACGGGCTATTTATTGGGTGGCAGCATGTTGAACGAAGGAGAAGTCGTTGACCATTGCCTAGGAAATGCTCCTATTTGACGCTTGTTTCGTACATTTAGTGCGATGGGCAAGTGTGAAAGGTATGTGTAGGCTATCCTGTTCAGGTCGCAGGGTTTCCTGTAGAAGAAAATTCACAAACTACCACTTTATCCCCTGGCCACCTCAATTTTCCGAAGTTGGACCAAAAACTGGATTTGGCTGAAAATTTGCGCAGAGGGGTAATTCGACCTCCTGTGCCCGAATATCATAATCTTTTTACGCAACTACGCCTAATTCGTGTGGTATGGGAATCTCTTCGACTTGATATCCTTCGCTTGTGAGTGTTGTTAGTAGTTATAAATAAAGTGTTAGAATGATGGGTGCGATAGGTTGCAGTACAAGGAAACGTTCAGGAGTAAAAGAAAAGCACTTACTGACAGTTAAACACAAAATGCAAAAAAACCCGCACCGACGGGGAACAAACCCACGACCCCTGTCCTGCAGATCTGGAACACTACCAGTGAGCCACTGAGGCCGTTGATAGCTTAGTTAGCAAGCGGCCGTGCTGATGAAATAGTGCCCCGCCACGAAAAACCTCCATAACTTTGCTCAGAGAATCGTTCTGCAAATTTCGAATACAGATTCGGGATCAGCGTGCGAAAATGCGTCGGACCATATGTATCTCATTTCGAATGGCCACTTCGACCTGGGGTCCTTCCCCTGTGAGTGTTGTGTGCCGTAGAAAGGCACCACCGCCATAGAAATGATAATAGAAAATCTCGTGGTGAAAACTGCAATATTGTTTGGTTATGTAAGTGAAGGGTTCTCAAACCAAGGGAGAGATGTCAGTCAGGAGTAAGAGGTGACGGAAACAGGTCCCACTTGGTTGACTGGTGAAGAGCGCACCGTGCACCGACAGAACTTTTTGTAGCGAAGAAACCATAATGTATATTTGGAGGGAGGGGAGAGGGGGTAGCGAGAAATGGGTCAAATCTATTCTAGAAGGTCGTATTGCTAAGATTGAAAAGATAAAGGTTCCGGTTTTCCGGCCGTTAGTGAACTGTCTGACAAGCCGCGCATTCTATTTACGAGGAAGATCTTTCAGGTCATGACGCGCTTTCGAAAAACGTTTTTTTTCATAATATGGGGGTACCTACATGAAACGTATAGCTGCCGTCTATTGCTGCGCGGTCCTACAAATGCCAAAAACGGGGTTGATGGTTCGATCCCCACTGAGGACAAATTTTTGCAAAATTTTGATTTTCAGTTTTTGGGTTCGTAAACATTCGAATATGAAGATTAAATGCAGTAATTACATTTAGAACTTCGAACAGCCCTCTATTGCCAGTTTTCAGCAAGTTTGACAGTCCAATTTTTTAGCCTTTCGGCGCTCATAGCACACGAACGAGGCGTTTTTGCGCGAAATGGATTTGATATTCGTGTTTAGGAGGTCGAACTACCCCTAGAGGTAGGTTTTTTTCCAGCTCAATCGAGATTTTGACCCAAATTCGATAATTTGAGCTGGGCATTGGTGTACCCTCGACTGCACGTTCGACGAAGGAGGTGGCGGTATCACTTGTCAGGAAATTCTCACTATTTCTCTTGTTCAATGCTTGGTAGGGGAAAATATAGCGATAGGCCTTCTTAGTTATTCACTTCTACAAATAGAAAGGGCACCATGTACCGATGACCAAACATCTTTTTCGAAGTCAGGATCAAAATTTGGAATTGGCTAGAAAAGTGTCTCCAAGGGTAGTTCGACCCCCTGAACACGAATATGACACTCATTTTGTGCGAAATCGCGAATTTCGAGCACTACGGGCCCTTTAGTGCCCAAAAAGGTCACATCACCAAATTCATTGATAATTCGTAAATAGAGTCATTTTGGCATGCTGTCAACGAAAATCGTAGTCATTTGGCATAAACAGACATATTTGAAGACGAAAAAGTGAATGCAAAAAAAATGCAAAACTTCTTCAATGTCGGGATTCGAACCACCAACCCAGCACTTCATCCGATTGAGATTCCATAGCCGTACCCAGTGGGCCACCCGGCCACTCCAGCAGTGCATGGGGGAACCGTTATGAGACTGCTGCGTACATTTAGTACATGGTAGAGATAAGGTCTCATTTTTTTTTCGTATTTGACCTTGTTTTGGATGTGAAATAGAAGAACACCTTTGGATCTGCACATGAGCAAAGTTACAAGGAGGATGCGTTACTGTAAGTGGGATGAAATCCCCTTTTTGAAAAAAAATGTCTTTACTCCTTTTTTGGCAGTTGTAGGGCCGCGCAGCAAAAATGGAAGTCAGTTATATGTTTCATGTAGATACCCCCATATAATGGAAAAAACCGTTTTTTGAAAGCGCGTCATGACCTGAAAGACCTCCCTTGTTAGTTCCATTTAGAATCATTGTGGCAGGTGGATGCGATTTGGCCTATACAATGACTTGCGAGGGCCGATGTACAAGTCGATGCTACTATCCTCCAAACGAATGTGATACCTATTCACTACCCCGGAGGGATGGAACGTTTGGCAGGCTTGAATGGGAGCTGATGCGAGATTTGACCCCGCACCTGGGAGTGGTGGTGCGTGCCACCTGTCATTGCATCACTTCGCCCACCACGAAGCGTGGGTAATTAAGTTGACAAACGTTAATCTCATCACGGTTAATCGTCCCGCGGATAAAAGAGGGGTTAGATATATTTATTTATTTTTTATTTACTTATTATGCACTCACGGGTGCGCTACAATGCCAACAAAACCAAATGAACAACACAGTGAACGACTGAACGAGTAAAATCAATAAAACAAAGGAGAATGCTAAATTGGAGAAAAAATACAACCATCGGCGACATGGCATGCGGAAAGACTCCAGACCATAAATCATTTATAATCCTGGATCCCTATCAAAGAAAGCACATCAACTTTCTTGATTTTCTTTCTGTATTTGATGGTATTCGGCGCCTTCTGCAGATCTGATGGCAGAGATTGGAGCCATCTCGCTCCACGAAAAAACAGTGTGTCAAAAACCTTGGATCGCTGGATACTGGATATCTTAGGACATTGCAGGGAGAGCGAGAAACTACGACCTCTGCTCGGTCTAAATATCCAAAATTCACTTGGCTTCAACTTAGATTCACCTTTCAGTACCTTAAAGCAGAACAAGATATCATTAAACACTTTTCTGTAATCTCCATGTCCGTCTTTCTTGAAACCTGGGCATTTCTTCAAATGTGTTTGTGTTTATTTTCTGCCGTACAGGTTTGTTAAGGTGGAACGTTTATTATGCCTGACGTTTCGACAATCTCGTCGTTATCAAAGGCCTGAAAGCATTTCACAAGTTATCACTTCTGCTTATCCTGCCCACATTTCGATCCGATACAACTTATAAGAGAAACCAACGAGGTCGAAATTCCGATACTAAACTGCTCACCGCTTTGGTTCCACCAGCACCCGAGCTTGCTTGACTTCAAGAACACAACGGAGCAAGTGAGACTACCCTGTAACGCATTGCACGTACACATCCTATCCAAACATAGCAATGCGCGACCGGGTAGTCTCACTTGCTCCGTTGTGTTCTTGAAGTCAAGCAAGCTCGGTGCTGGTGGAACCAAGGTGAGCAGTTTAGTATCGGAATTTCGACCTCGTTGGTTTCTCTTATAAGTTGTATCGGATCGAAATGTGGGCAGGATAAGCAGAAGCGATAACTTGTGAAATGCTTTCAGGCCTTTGATAACGACGAGATTGTCGAAACGTCAGGCATAATAAACGTTCCACCTTAACAAACCTGTACGGCAGAAAATAAACACCAACTTTTCTGTAAAGTAACGATTTTAAGTTGAAAAGTCGTAAACGCTCTTTATAGCTGGGTAAACCACGAGGGTATGTCGGGCTGGGGTCGCATCGATACATCAAAATTCTTGTAAATGTCTGCTGGACCGTTTCAACCTTTGCCTGGAGTTTTTTTTTTTCAGAAGGACTCCATATCTGTGAACCATATTCAAGTAAAGGGACGACATAAGCTTTGTAGAGTTTCAACAGAGTCGAAGAATCGTTTTGCTTAATTCTGAGTATTGCGAAAAGAGTTGCAAAGGCTTTTTGAACCACGACGTCAATGTGATGCGAGAAGTCCAGGTTGGAGTTCCTGAAAAACCCAAGGTTGGGAACTTCGGTTGAAGTACTAAGAGGAATACCACTGATAATGTACGTCTTAATCTTGGCTTTTCCCAAATGAACTACGATGTTTTGGTGAAATTTATAGGTATTCCCCAAGCAGTAGCCCAATTCATCATGTTGCATACAGATTGGGATATCGCTTGATGAATGCTTTCATAATTATCAGTGTTATAAATGCCATATACTTTAATGTCATCAGCATACATTCTAGTTTTCACCATTGGATGAGTGTTGAAGTAACCTGGGAGGTCATAGGTGTACGCTAAAAGTAGTAAAGGTGACAGTACATCCCCTCGTGGCACCCCACTACAACAGTGGAAACTACTCGAAAAACTATTGCCAACTTTTACGTACGAATGTCTATCATTTAGATAGGAACGGATCCAGCCGAATATGGGTCCATCGATTCCTAATTGCCACAATTTATGAAGGAGCTTTTCATGGTTCACTTTATCAAAAGCTTTGGATAAGTCGAAATAGATTATATCCACACCCTTTCCTTCGCCAATAGCAATGCTCCAATCGAACATACAGTCTGCCATAAGAGTGCTTGTGGAAGCACCGCTGATAAAGCCGTGCTGCTTTGAGGGGATCACTTTGTTCTTCCTTAAATGAGATATAGTTTTATCTCGTAATATCTTTTCCAGAGCTTTAACAGGCGGTGCAGTAATACTTATAGGCCGGAAAGAGGACACCAGTTTAGGTTCAGAAATCTTAGGAAGGGCAGTAATGATGGATTGTTTTTAACTCTGCTTGACCTCAGCGAACATAAGAGAAGCGCTGATCATCATACATATCGGTTTACATAAAGAGAAGGCGCACTTTTCATGAACAGTTTGCGGGATATCATCGTAGGGAAGAGAAGTACGCTTTTAAATGATTTGAACGTTTGATAGACGTTTTCGTTTGTTACTTCGCATTCTCTAAGAATGTCCAAACTTATTCTGGCCACGGGGCCCAAATGAGGATGCTTCCACTCTCTTTGGAGAAGACAGAGGAAAGAACATTGCGAGCGCTTCTGCTTTATGAGCGTCAGTCAGCAAACGATTGCCACTTTCATCAAGAAGAACAGGTACTTTAGAGTATGACTTAATCTTATGATTTATCAGTGCGAAAATAGCTTCCTTATGAAGGCTAGAGCTAGCTCCCCTTTCCCTATTCGTCAAACACTTTCTTAGATGATGATCAAGCTCACGGCAGACTTTTCTATATTGAACACTAATCAAGGGGTCACCATGTTGTCGCTGAGAGTCGTGCCTTTTGGGCTAGTAAATTGAGTATATGTTTAGGATACCTCGTTCTCGAAATACTCCAGGAATCGAAGGGTACATACTCAGCTAGCCCCGCATAGACGGTGCGACGGAATCTGTTGTATTAGGTTGTTCCAAAAGTCTTGTCGTATTTTTCCAAAAAAAAATCAGTAACTCTTGTTCACTTTGGCAGGTCCAGGCGGTTCAGGAATATGGTAGAACGTTCCCTAAGCTTTCTAGAAAAATTCATATTGACCCACCAGATCCCGTGGAAAGAGCTACAATGCCCGTTGTCGATATCCACCCAACTCGCGGTGTCATCTATTATGAGCGGTCTTGCGGCACCAAAACGACGGAAGCTTGCCACTCCATCAGCGCTGCATTGGGCAAGGGATGTGTGAGCTACGTGACAGTGCGCCGCTGGTTCATCAGCTTCAGCAACGGCGAGATTGACATGAAAGGCAAACCACGCTTGGGACTGTGCTGGTTCTGGGACGCGGAAGGAATGTTTTTCCGCGAGGTGCTGGTACAAGGCGAGACAGTCACCGCTACCGTATGCATCCACCAGCTCCAGCAGCTCGCCGTCGCTGTTCGAGAAAAGCGCCGGAGAAGGGCCGCGGTCACCCTCCTAAATGACGACGCCCGCTCCAATTCCTCCGATTTCGCGAAAAGTGCCCAGGTCAAGCTACAGGAGCTCGGCTGGGATGTGCTGCCCCACCCGCCATACTATACAGACAATGCCCCTTCTGACTATCACCTTACCCATCCTCTCGAATCCTTCCTGGCCGAGAGAAAATTCCTTGATTATGACTTGCTTGCGAAGGCGATCGCTGACTTCTTCGACTCTCAGAACCCAGAGTTCTGGGAGGAGGGAATCAACGATTTTTCTATAAAGTAGCAGAGGGTTGAGACAAGACTTATGGAATAACCTAATACATGTCATCGCAGGAAATATAACCATCAAAAACACTCCACCAATCAAAACACACAGAGGAGAAATATTTAGAAAGAGCAGAGTAATCGGCCCTAGAGAAGTTGGGCAGTGGAAGTCTATACGGCGTGGATGAGGGGATACTAATTTCAAAAGTTATAATACTGTGATCAGAAGCTGCAAAAGGCGGTAATACCGAAATTTTTCCGACAATAGGAGTATTCGATAGTATAACGTCCAGAGTAGATTTTCCGCGAGTGCGTGTAGTGACGTACTGATCAAGTCCACAACATTTAAAGAAATCCGAAAACTTCAAAGAAACCGAATTTCTGGCCCTACACGTTTCCCAGTTAACATCGATGTCTCCTAGAACAATCAAGTGCTTATCAAGAATGCTATGATTTAATAGAGCATCAATAAGAACATCATCATCATTCGTGGAACAGTTCGGAGGTCTATAAACAGTATGACTCTATACAACACAGCAGAGCATTCATCAAGATCTTCAAGGCAAAGTAGTTCAGGATTGAGGCAGGTAGGGGTTGTAACTGGCAGAAGGAAGAATGAATCTAGCTATACAGCAGACACCTCCACCCTTTCGCCCTCTGCGATCGGAGCGGAAAATGTTATAAGCAATTTCCAAGAATTTCTGAATTCGATATTTTTGAGGACAACCATGTCTCAGTAATAAATATCAAGTCGGGGTCGTACATATCCAAAAAAATGCAAATGGTGTATTTTGTTGTTCAGGCTTCTAGCATTAAAAAGAAAACATCGTAATCCATGTGGTGAACCGTGACAGCCTAGGTGTTTCCCGAGCCCCTTTTATTAGGGAGCTCATCTATATGCCTCAGCTCCCCACGGTGCACCACTCAAGTACGTTTGTTTTCCGTTTTCCTTCTTATTGCGTGCCCTGCACTCCTGCCTCAGCTCTAACTCGCGTTTGCGCTCAGCGGAAGTCATACTTTTCCGTATGAAGACATTCGACAAACCTGGCGAGCGCAAACGATGACTATTCTTTAGGGCAGTTATCCAATGCCCTTTAGATGGCAGGACGAGCTTCACCAACCGTGGCCGTACACCGCTGGGGTTACCCATGCGGTATAATTCCACGGGGCGGCACTCGACCCCAACACAATCAAGAATCTCGCTTATTTTCCTTCAAGCTCCCGTTGTTTAATGGACGGGGGTTTAGCGAGGTCCTATGCTTCGATGCCAGATATTACTAAACTTCGCCCCTTTTTTCAGCACCGACTGCATCAGCAATTGTTTCTGGTAGTTTTGATACCAACGCATTGAGATATTTCGCCATTACTTGGTCCTTCAGTACCCCGTTCCTTCCCATCATTGCGCCAATGATATCCGGTACTGACATTGTGGACACATCAATCTCGGGTGGGCTCCTAGTAGAACTAGTAGAAGGAACCACTTTAACAATCGTAGACTGACAAGATCGTGAGCTTAGTGACATGATGAACAAAAATATCAATATCGACTTAGCTGGTGAGTCGACGCGACGATCAGGAGAAATACGCAACAAATCTCACTTGGAATAATTGCGGCGGAAGTTTGGCGGAAAAAAATAGCTTGACTTGTGAGCAGATAAATAATATATAGGAATATAACGTCGATGGTCAGCAAACAGCAATTTGTAGTTAATAACAATATGTAGTACGCAGACAAGTACAGGACGTGTGCTCAGAGCAGTATCAAACCGACCGCTCGCGATCAACGAGCAACGAAGAATGTATGATATCTGCAACGTTTCGCCGGAGTTAGTAGCCTTTGGAACAGCGGGAGGTGGCAGTTTCGGTCTACGTTAGAACTACGGTAATGCTTGCAGCTCGTTAGGTTGCAGACCCACACCTCACTAAGACGTCCAGTCTGAATTCAGTTGATTTTTTTTTACCACGACTTTCGTTTCCTCATCTTTCGTCTGTTCTCCCTTTCGTTGTTTCACTTGATTGCTGTCTCATTTTTTCGCATCGCCATGGATGAGTGAAATACATCCTACGAGACAACAAATGATATTCTTTTTGCAAGCAACTCGGAAAGGTGATGCTAAAGTTCCAAGAGATGCGTGAAAGATAAGGATATCGACCACAACGTCGCGCTTTTAGATCCTGGTTTCTGTACCGATTCGCTTCACCGAATGTTCTTTTCAAAACGATCACTCCTTCCCATCTTCCTCCTTTCCTCTCTCGATTTCTTTAAACAGCACACCGCTGTTGTTTCTATTGATTTCTTTCGGATTCCCCTTTTAATTTCGTTGAAGTCTGTCGTAACATTCAGGATCATCAACGGACAGTTGTCGGCTGCTGAAGTGAAACGAGCTCTACAACGAATTCTGCTGATGGACATCTTTTGCGAATCGGCTGCTCATCCTTCCGACAAAGAACCTCTTCTGCCTAGCGAGGAGGGCCATGAATTCATTGAGAACGGCAAATTCAAAGGGGCAGCGGAAATTCCACAAGCCAGATCGCTTTGCGACGAGGTGGGAGAGACCCTCACGCAAAAGTACGACTTAAATTATTCATTTCTTAGGTGTATGAAACTATTGCATCACCAGACCACACTAATGAAGTCCCGGTTCCTGTGAGTTTTTCATTCACTTGTTGTTCTCAGATTTCCGATGAATGTGAGAGGTTTGCTGCGAGGAAGCTAAAAACTTGGAGAAGCAGCTTAACGCAGTGAACGGAATGGTGGGGCCAATGGGAAAGGGATATATATATATATATATATATATATATGTGTCGATTTGGGCAATCGTGGATCAAGCTGGGTGTTGCGGATATCACGGAAGTCATGGAATTTTCAGTGTTGTAGAGAAGAGGCAAATACGTATCGCAAATTCGTAATTCTCGCATTCAATACGTACTCCTTTTTGCCAAATTCGCTATTTGCATGAATTACAAAGCACAATGCTTCTAACAATAAGATGAATCATTCTAGCATAAATTGTTCAATCGCTGTGTCATTGCCATGGGATTCGAAAAGCAACCAGCGCTACCAATGTGATTGATGCAAATTTGCTAAGAGAGAAGGGGTATACCATAATAGGCACTTATTAATTTTTACAGCCAATGTTATATTCTCAAAAACCGACTCTCAAGCGTCAACGTGACAACCCCTCGTTTTTGTAAAAAATCGGAGTTCTGCTCGTTACAAGGGATCTCTCGAAAGAAGGCCTAGTAGTCGAGCGCGATCATTTCATGTATCTGTGGAACCAGAAATATTGCAGAAAATTAAAATAAAACGCCGAAGTCAGCAATTCGGCTCAAGGAATCAGCTGATACCCGAATATCCCTGACGTCAACCCAAAGTACGCATCAAGCGGCCACCTAGCGACTCGTGCCTCCCAAATTGAGCGATGAGCGGGCTCGCGCTCGAGATGTGGCTGGGCTGGCGTCTGGAGCTCTATGCGCTGGGATGTTTCATCATCGCGCCTGTTGCGTTCACAGCCCGCCCACCTGCTGGGGAACCATTCGGTCATGTGGAAGGGCTGCAACGGTTTCCTGCTCCTGGGATGTGCCTTTAAGTGCACTTACACGGATGTCGCAAAGGTAACCTTATTGTTAGACCACCAGGTAATTTACGAGTTCAGGATGCTGTCGACTTCGCCGTACAACAGGAAAGTCACCAGCTCATGGAAGAGCTAAGAGCAGCTCTGGTTAACCGTGCCACTGACTTCGCGGCTCGAGAACGCCGGGCTCTCGCTGCCTTCTATGGTGTTTCGGACGATGAGCTGGAACGCATCGAAAACGCGTACGAGAAGAATGAGCCTATATCTCAGGCACTATTCAACTTATTTCAGTGTTGTAGTATCATACTGTCTTTAATTTATTACGCTTGCAGGAGTTCTCATCAGACGATGTCTTCGATCAGGAAAACGATGACAATGAGTCTATCGAAGAAGCGCTGCCTAAACAATCACGCACACTTCCACCCGATCTTCTGGCTGCTCTCCGTCTTCGTGCAGTCGCAGAAGAAACTATTGGGGATGACTGAAGAGGCATGAATGGGGTGTAAGGCAGTCTAGTCATTCCATAACTGACAAGACCTTCCACTTAAAACAGAAGGCCTCTGACGATCACTTTTTCCACCCATGTAATCACTTGCATGCTTCATCGTTGGATGGCTGATAAGGTACATCACAGCGCATAGTTACTAATTCCATGAAACTCATGAAAATTGGTTGAAAGCATAGGAATGAAGGCGTTTATGCTGATAAACTCTATTCCAGCGTTTCTCATTAATTACAACCAACTGGTTGATCTTGAGTTAATAACCAACTGTTTGATCTTGGGTTAATTAAATCGGTCTGTTTACCCACATCCCTCTCCTGCGCAACTCTACCATCATCAATACGTTGAAGGCGATGTTGCACAACGTTGTTCCGCGTCTGGTCTATCCCACGGGGGGATGTCGGGCAGTGCTGACCGACAGCATTGAAAGTCGGCCCAATCATGAAAAATTCGCTATTCATTCGTTTTAGTGATTATTTTAGGCTGTCATTCTAAATCTAGTTTCCCATATGATTTATACATTTATTCATAAAAATCTTAAAAATCTTTGTTCAGTCGAAGTTGAACTATAACAGCTGTCAAACTACAATCACTAATTCAGACAAATTACAACTAACAATCATTTATTAGGTTGATTCAATATGAATCGGGCAAATTGACAAAATTTTATTTAGGCAGAACGCGGATGCCCTTGCTCCAGAAGGCGGGAGACTGGACCTCGACGAAGTTCTCGAGTACCCTCTTGACGTCGTTGCGAGTTTTGAAGTCGTGGCCGTTCAGGTGGCGTTGGAGATGGGAGGAAAGATGGAAATCCGAAGGGGCGAGGTCTGGGGAGTACGGTGGGTGTGGAAGCACGGAGCAACTACGAGAGCAGCTCTGTATTCTTCTATCTCGCAATGTGCGGTCTCGCGTTGTCGTGCTGGAAGTACACATGTGACCGCCGCGGTCGCGAATTTCGGACATTTGCCTTCAATTCTCGTAATTGACGAATGTAGACGTTGGCGGTACCGTTGTACCTTCATCGAGCAGCTCTTAGTATTCTACGCCGTGTACGCTCCACCAAATGCGGTCTTCGTCTTCGATGGAATTGTCGTCCGACGCAAACTTCGAATGCCACAAGTACAGTGTACTTCTGGCGGGGGCATGCTCCTTGTCAACTACCTTTAGGCGTCTTTCACTATCCGCGGGTTCTTGGCCAGATAGCGATAGAATAGTATGGCGTGCGGATGTGGTCTCTGGACGGCCTGAAATTTCGCGGCATGGTGGCGCAATGGAGTGTTGGAGTGTTTGTTTGACAGTATTTGAAGAGCTTTTTGTACTCATTCCAACGGTACCTCGCTCATCCATTCTGGTCAACTCATTGCTGAGTTATGATCCCTGAAAGTCATCGCTACCATTTGTCCGATTCATATTGAATCGACCTAATACAAAACGCATCAATTATGAGTGACCCGAAAACATTCAAGTTATGAAACCATTGCATTCGTCACACTTCGCCTTGCCTTTATTTGCTGAAATGGAAGGTTTTCGGGGGATATCAATGAATTCAAATTAATCTCCATGGAGATCCATTTATATGAATTTCTCCCTCTTTTTCCTTTGCAATCCTAGCAAAGAAAAATGGCGAATTTCGTCTCGAGGGATAACTTAGCTCGCCACTAGATTGTGCGCTCCACGCGAGAAATATGCGCTTGGCTTCGTGCGGCAGTAACATGTTAATGCGCTCGTCGTCAACATGTCAGTCTAGCTCACAAGTGACAAACGTCGGTGCCACCTTAACTAAGGTGTAGCTCATCACTGTGTGTAAGGCTCAGTATGATTTTTTTCTGCCGTGTAGAAACTCTCGCTGGCTGCCATATCCTCTACAAACCTTACGGATTTTAAGGTGCGGCCTATAATAAGCAGTATAGGAGGACTTACGGATAGGATATCTTGGCTACTAAACCTTGAGCTAGTGCAGCTTTTGCCTTTCATTCCTGCCCACCTCAGCAACACGACCAAGTTCCTTGATCTGCTGAGGGAAACCAGGTTTAGACGCAATTACGTCATGGAATCCTTCGACGTGACACCTCTCTATACCAACGTGTCGAATGAAAGCGCACTGCAGGTGACCTTCGAACTCTTGAGCGAACATGGGTCATCAATCGACATGCATCCTGTATTGCCGTAATATCGATCATTTTCATCTGAATCGAGCAGATTCGTCATCTGCTCGATTCATATGAAAATGGACACGTGTTTTAACCTGCTCAACAACCAAACGGAAAACATCCAGTTCACACGAGGGAAGCCGTGCACTTGTACGTTTAGGAAAGGGCTCTTGGCTTCCTTTCCTAAAGTACAAGTGCAACTCGAACGTGGGTGGTATCGAACAAAATGGTATTGGAAACCTAGCAGCAAAAAGGTCTTGGTCCATTTCCTGTCGGCACACCCTCTGAACACCAAGCGGGCCATCATAAAGAACATGTTCAACACGGCCAAAAGGATGTCTTCGGGCACTCAGAAGAGAGAAGATTCTTTGGAGCTAACCCGTAAGATAGCGCAGGTAAATGGCTATCCCATCATCACGAAAGAGCAGCTTCTTGCTGGACCATCCATGAGAAGGCATCCAAAACCTGAATCCGACGAGGGCGAAAAGGTACAGCTCTGCATGCTTTTCAGAACCGATGCCATCAGCTCGACCGTTAGGAGAGCTCTACGCAGGTGCGGTCTCGACGATGCAGTCCAGTTGGTCGAAATTCCCCCAACGTCCCTCAGGCAACATTTAGTCCGGAAGGCTATAGCGAGGCTATAATCGCATATGTGTTACCTCTCTTTGTGTGGTCTGCCCTAATGGACGAGAATGCCAGGAGTCAGTGTGGTCTACCTGATCACTTGCAAGTTCTGTGGAGATGGGTATATCGGAGTAACTGGGCGGCCTCTGTGCACTAGAATCGAGGAGCCCCTCGATGGCCTGAAGAAATCGAGGCCTGAGGCCCCCCTGGTTGCTCACCGCTTGCGATTTCATGGGGATGTGGAGTTTGAGGTAAGTGTAGGGATTTTGTCACGCGACCTCAGACTCCAGCTCGCAAAACTCTGGAGGCATTTGGATTAACTTCAAAAACCCCAAAATGAACAGGAAAGATGGGTGCATAGCCATAACAAGTGAACTTGCCCCATTTCTCGGCCTGTCTCAGCGACAGTTGGTTGTTTTTACAGGTTAGTCCCACCGTGGTTGTGGTTTGCGACTCTTCTCTAAACTCTTCTGGTCTAGATAGGACTGTTTTGTAAGTTTGAAATGGTTTTGGGGGACAAATTCCAGGCTCTACCTAGGGCGACAAGGCCGAAACGTTAGCGGAATAAAATTAATTAATTGGTTACGGCTTCAATAAGAATTACATATGAATAAACACAATGCCAAGATTTATAGAAAGTCGAACTTGGATATTTATACACCGATCCTTAGGGAATATTAAGCGCTCAGGGAATAATATCGTTTTGATCAACGAATGTGTAAATTGCCCTACTTTCTTTTTTTTTGGAAATGTGCTGCAGAGATCGCGTGAGTAGGAGTAGTTCCATTCCCTTTATCTATGACTTCTTATTTTATACAGATTACTGTGCTACTGAACCCTTCGCGAGGTGCCGAAGAAACCTTACCGACCGACGTTCGGACGGGTTCACTCTGCTTACAAGGGAAGGACCCGAGGTTGAACTGGCTTCTGAATAAGATACACATAGTACGATCGAATCTGCATTCCAAACTTGCAGAACGATCCTTTGAGCGGAGTTAATACGGTTTTTTTTTTGAAAAAAACAACACTATTATATGGCAGGCTTGGAAGCCCGTGGCACGTGTGCCAGACGTTCTCGCGCAACAAGTGCGATTTTTGTCTTCAGGGGACTGAACTGCTCCACGGCACATGTTTTTAGCCAATGCGAGGCCTATTGGGTAGACCAAGAATTCTTTCGAAACTTTGTCAAACTCTCGAATTGGCTAAAAACATGCCCTATGAGGTAGTTTGGTCTCCTGAACGCGAAAATCACACTGGTTTTGCGCAAGAACGTCTGGCTCGCGTGCTAGGGGCTTCCTAACCTACCAAAATGGCTTTTAAAAAAACTTTTATAACTCCGCTCAGAGAATCGTTCTGCAAATTCGGACCGCAGGTTCGAAATGACCGTACGAAAATACGTCGGACCATATGTATTCCATTCCGAATGGTAGTTTGACCTCGGGTCCTTCCCTTGTTAGAGCCTAACTAGATCAATTCGTAATTATCCGGCGAAATATCTCATCAACCCATTAAAATTAAACTAGACCATCAGACAATCCTGTCATGAGCCTATGCTGTAGTCGATTGGAACCTGTAGATCAAACGGTTGGCAGCGATTAGGACTAGTGGTTACTCAACTGTACTGTTGGAAGACCATCCTTGTGTTGCACATCAGTCTCCTTGTTATCATAGAACGTTCTTCTCTCCGCCATGTTTCTTTGTGTTATTTAATTCGAAATTTCTTATTAGACGACCAGAATGCAGAAAAACCTTATTTCAGTTCAGTGCTTTAAGTTCAGTTTACCGCAAGTCGTGCTTTCATGACTGTTCGATTTCTTGGACTTCGACTTCTGGTCAGGTCAAGGTACGATTACTATGGATCCAAACGTATTCTTGCCAATAAAGCCACTCCTTTGGAAAGGCCTTTGGACCGTCTCGCACCTATCGTTTGGGCTGAGTGGAATCACTGGTTATTTTTCTGTGGAATACTGGCATATTTTGGGACTGAAGGAATCACTAAGGGTAGTTAGGGTACGCTCATTGTGAATTAGCGCGTTGTATTTAAAGAATGAAGGCAGTGACAGGCATGATGAGAACTCCTGATGTAAGTCACCCAAGTAAAAGCTACGGGTCTGGGAACATCATACATGGCAAAATTCCAGATGAGAGAAGCGCCTCTGAGCTTAAGAGGAGGCGTCTTTTTCAACAGCTGCCAACATTTTCATCTCAGCCCGCCCCTTTTTGGAGTCAAAGGCGAAAAAGGGTCTCATTTCTCGGGCTCTTGGTTCATAATGTGTGCCTAGGAATTGGAATTATATTCAGAATTTGTAAAATCTTATATTTACATCGGCGTGAACAATTATATTCTAAACTCTATAAAAGTTAGTGATGTTTTGGAACTTGCTAGTAAGGTTGCTTTGCATCTACATAGGTGCCAGTATACCTTAACATAGTAAGAAAACTAAGAGCTCATGATGGTCAGATCACCGCCTGCCATGTGCGTTTATCTATGATAACGATACTCCCCCTATACTGGCATCTGCATCGATATTTCTCATTCACCCGTGCCGTCTCTCGTCCTTTTTACCTGCTTCACTCAGGCCGTTCCACTTCGTGAAGTCTAGCTAAGTAAAAATCAGGTGGAGAAAAGATACCCTCATTTCAGGTAGTTTGTGTAATTCGCAATAACTCGCACTTATTTATCATATAGTAGTGCCTAGAAGCCAACTTCGATAGTTTTACTTACATATTTCTGTCAAGTTCTTTCAAACCTCTTGAATAAATGCGAAATGAGATGAAACTTTATCTGTGTATGAATTACGGCCTTCTTCTCCTTACTGAGCTACTTCCTTGTCTTAGATTTGATTTGAGAAGTGCATTGATAACCTTATTAGATCGTTGCTTGCATACATAGCCATCGCGCAACTGCTTTTCACACGGAATAGCATTCCAGTGCCTGATGTAGCCTGATTCGTTCCAACCGTCTATTGGTCTGTGATAAATCTGAAAAATATCATGTTCTGGCCATATAGAGGAGGAGCCTCGTTGGAGGTGAGCGAGCTACGCACTGATAACCATAACGCCTCGTTCATATTTTGCGCCGGTAGGACGTGGTGGCGTTCACAGGCAGCAATCCAAAGTGGCATGGAAGAGGTGCGGAGACGACGCAGGCAATGAGACGGGGTGGCACATACGGAGACGCAGAGACACGCAGCCACGTCTCCGGCACCGCAAGGTATGAACGCGGACTAAGCGGGCAGATACAGATGGGTATCCTATTGGTTCATTATGCCATTCTGTATACTGGGAAGGAGAACTGTTGCTCACTTAAGAATTCCTTTTGCACATTGATACTCTTTTACCTTCTTTGGAGCTTTCTTTCTAGTGTAGCGTGGTAAGCATGATTGGTGAGGTGCAACACACAGCGCAATGTCGCGGCACAGAATTTTTCACATTGTCCCGGATAGTACAAGTCTACTTGTGCAAGCCAAAACTCACGGATGCGCAGTTTTCTTTCCCCTCCTTATTTTTCGGCTCATTCCGCGCCCAATACGTGAACGAGAACGATGTGCCATCAATCCATTCGAATGAGGAAGACAGACTGTTTGTTCTCTGATATGCACCAATCCATACTGTACGATTACGGTTCAGAAGATCCTTTTCTTGGCTCGCCACCAATTCTGAAATCCCGTTGTTTTCATTGCATCATTTATGTGCAGGAGGGGGGTCTAGGTAGTAGCGTTAGAGGCACCGCCAATAAAGTGACAGGCAAACTTGGAAGAAAGCAGATCTACGAACCATTTTCTTTCAAAAGCCCAGTTCTAAAGGGATCATGTGAAGTGACGCAATTCAGTATGACAGCTTTGAAGCACATTCGGTACCAGCTACTTGTACTTCCCCTTAGAACACAGGGTTTTAATTGCAGGGCGCTTTTCATGTATTCCTGTTCGCTCCCATCCCTTACATGAACCATCTTCGAAGGCACAAACCTGTCGCATTGATAAGGATGGTATTCGTAGTTGAAATGACTAAATGCCCTTTGCTAAATCTTTATGTGATTCTACCATCATTTAGGTGGTAAGGAACTTACTATAGACGCATTCGTTTTCTCCGATGCTGTGAATTGAAACCAGTTCTGCACGTTTTGCCCTACAGCCAGCAACTGCTTCGAACCATGTGCTGGCGGCATTGACATGCTGGAAAGGCAATTTTATGTTGACTCCGGAAGACAGCAGTTCGATTTTTCTATTTACAATCCTTTTTGACGCTTTAAGTCCTTGAGTGCGGTGTGCCAGAACTACTTCCTCTTGCTTTGACCCGAAAAAGTGTAGACTCTGAGAGTGGGGTCACCCGGAGTGCTCTTCGGAGTGTAGCTCTTCGCAACTGATGAAAATGGTAACCGTGTTGCTTTGTCTGTGAAGCCGCTTCATACTTCGCGACACCGGCGGCGGAATATGTGCCCGCCGCCAGACACGGCGGCACTCTGACGACGCGTTTCGTTTCTGTAACTCTCGACATACCCGTACTATGTACTATGGTACTACGGTAAGATGATAGTGGCGGGAGTCCACGAGCCCGAGTTTGAATATTGTATTAGTGCTAGTGCCGAACTAACAATATGCCGCCGTCGCCGATGCTGCAACGCATGAACTCGGCGTAAGGAAGCACCCTTCAGAAAGATGATTCGCTGGCAACATGGGACTGTCTGCATAACGCCTACTTATGTATAGAGTCGTGCAAACCGCTAGCATGTTTAAAGACAGTGACAGGGGCAATGTGGGTGATGGAATTCCAAAAGGAGTCATTCACTGAAAAATCTGGAAGGCCTGGGTGTTTGCCGTTCGGATGGGTGTGTGTGCTTATGACGGAAAGTCGCTTCGCGGCATCAGTACAACTTGCCGAATCGACTTCCTTTGGGAGCCCGGCAGAGCGTGGCTGCGTCACCTCTGCACTTCCACCCATGCCACACTGCCTTCTGCACGCATGCCACCCTTCCTCCTCCACCCATGCCATACTGCCTCGCTTGAAGGCTGCCATGCCCTGGCACTGGTACTCGCACCCGCTGAGCCGCTCGTCGGGCGCGGCCGCGCGACAATCTGTCATAATGCACACACCCCGTTTGGATAGAAAAGTAGCGAAGCGGCGTCGCGCCCGCGACGTTCGCGAACGAGTCTCTTGTTTCTGATTGGGGTAACCTTTTGTTGTATAAGTGGCCATTTAGCCGTATTATGACCTTTATATCTTTTTTCATATCTTGACATTTTTATGTGCTAATGTATTTTCACATAAGTCTTCAGCTTAAGCCTTCGTTCAGGGGAAGCTCTTACCTCCCTAAAGTGAGGCATAGATAAAAATATACTTGTGTGTACATATACGAGTAATTGTGGTTTTCAAGAAGTCCAGCCTGAAGTGTGTCTAAATACGTGGTTGGTCGCAGTGGATAATGAAGTCACGTAATATAATAAGATTTCTTGTTGATGGCGAAGAATGACGACATTTTTGGGCACAAGATGGCTGTTTTTGTTTTTTTTTTTACTGGCTTGGAAATAATAATAATTTTGCACACCATCAATGTAATGTGGCTTGGAAATAATGATGTTCATGAGTCTGAAGGGGAACAAAGTCGTCATCGTTGGCCGAACGCGTACTTGTCACAGCCAATGCACGGGTTGAGAGCGCAATGACCTATTGACACTCGCAACAGAGTACGACCTATACTAGGTTTCTACGCTTTCAATTTCAATCTCCTCCATTCGCATTTTCCTCTGTGAGCGCGGTGTAGCTCTGGCGCGAATGCGCTGCCCCATTCGGTATTGGACAACTCGCTGGGAACGGCTGCGCGATTTTTCTGTCTTAACGACATACACCCTGAGAGGCCTTTGTAAGGCGGAATCCCCTGCGGAAGGCCCCTCCCTTGAGCTGTGCGGAGGTGGCCTTTTCAGACCAAGCCGCCCTTCTCTGGTCAGCCCGCCTCCTAGGGTCGACATTGCTGAGGAATGACTGAGGTATAGAGTAATGACATGATCGCAGAACGATACTTATCCTATCGTATTGAAGCGGTATCAATCAAAATGACGTAATGTTGAAGTGCCAGCTTTCGTGGTGAAAACGTTCACCGGTCAGCACAAGAGATTAGAATGAATGATGCAACTAAATTAACCCTATCACTGCCTTAAAGGCAGTGATGGGGGTAATGTGGCTGATAAGACAGTGATGGGGGTAATGTGGCTGATAAGAAATCCCAAAAGGAATCATCTTGTGAAAAATTACGGATTTGAAAGGCCTGTATATGACGAAATCCCCCGCGTGAGGTGCGTTTCTGAATTGTGGCAGAGGCGGCGTTAATTCCCACTTGCTGTCTTCGCACGTCTGCACTTAACGATGGGATGGTTTCGAAGATTCCGTATTGTTTCCTCGCTGTTTTTACGCACTAATCACTTGGCCGTATGCCAATAGCAGACTCTTCGGGCTACCCTCCTCTTGACGGAATCGTCGTCCACGTCGGGAGTAAGTGGTGGGAAAGGGATTATATATTCCGGATTTCTCGTCAATCTCTTCCGTTTGGGTCATATTTTCCGGATTTCTCGTCAATTACTTCCGTTTTTTCTTCACCGTCGTATTACTGGTCATCTCGCCCGTCACTCCACTTTTTTCACATTTTGTCCGATTTTCCCTATCACTGCCTTCAAAGCACTTGCTAAGCGCGGGGCTGTGATTAGGCTTCGCCACAGCATTCTACAATGGCAAAATCCTCAATTCTTCTACAAGATGAAAAAATTTGTGTAATAATAAGGAGAACAACAGAAAATGTAGCGTGAATGCTTAGTTGAGGCTGCAAATACCGAGCTCTGTTGGCGCCTTCGCGTTATCTAGAAAGGTCGATATTTGATAATCTGCGACGTGGACGTTAGTGAACAAGGTGTGGCTTATCAGTGACCAAAATCTATCGTTGAGAGAAGTGAATAAATACATAGAAGAACGATCAGCTTACCATATAAACATAGCCAGTAGCTTCACAGTATCTGTAACGTATAACATGTGTTGATTCCATAACCATTTTGTTAGGAACCAATCTAGGTGTCGACCCAATCATTGAGCCGCTAAATACTGATTCGGGCATTTCAGCAATCGGTCCGTCAGGAACCAAATCAGATGTTGAACCACTACTCTGTTCGCCATATATCACAATGGGCTTCAATACACTAACAGGAACCAGCCTCGATTCTGTGGCCCACCCCTCAGGGACTAGTCTACGTGTCGATTCACTACTCGATCTGTCAGAAACTAAAAAGGGCAGCATTCCAGTGAACGATTCGCCAGAAACCAATTTAGATTTTGATCTGGAAGTCAAACCCTCAGAAACCAGTCCCACTCTCGACCCAATAGCTGATCTTTCAAAACCTGACACGGGTGGTGTCCCAGCGGTCCGCTTGTCAAGAAATAATCCGGATGGTAGTTCAGCACTGTCCCCACTGGGAATCGCTCTCGGTCTCAATCCAATACCTGATCGTTCGGGGACTAACTCGGGTGGCATCCTAGCGACCAGTCTGTCAAGTACCAGCTTTGAAGTTAAATCAGCGGCCATTTCCTCAGGAATCACTTTCACTGTCGATACAGTATCTGATCGTTCAGGGATTAACACGGGCGACATTGCAGCAATCGATCCGTCGGGATCCAGCTTGGATGTTGATCCACTACTCGAATCGCTGGCTATTGAACTGGCTTTCAATAAATCAACAAGGCCGACAGGAACCAGTCTCGACGTTGATCTAATAGCCCAGCCCTCAGGGACTAGTCTAGATGTCGATTTACTACTCGATCCGTCGGAAACTACAAAGGGTAGCATTCCAGTGATCAATTCGCCAGGAACCAATTTAGATTTTGATCTAGCAGTTAAACCCTTAGAAACCAGCCTTGCTGTTGATCCAGTAACAGATCTTCCAGGGAGTGACATGAATGTTGGTCCAGTACCTAGCATGTCAATTGCCAATTTAGATTTTGATCTGGCAGCTAATTTCTTAGGAACCAGTCTCAGTGCCGATCCAAGAGCTGTTCTCTCGAAGTTAGACACGGGTGGAATATCAGCGCTCGACACGTCAACAGACAATCTGGATTTTGATTCCGTACTCTCCCCATAAGGAATCAGTTTCGGTCTCAATTCAATACCTGATCGCTTCTGCACTAACCAGGGCGGTATCCCAACGACCAGTCCGTCAAGATTCGATTTGGGTGACCGTCCTGCAGCTTCAAGAACTAGTTTCACTGTCGATCCAGTATCTGATCGTTGAGGGGCTAACACGGGCGACATCCCATCGATCAGTCCGTCAAGAACCGATTTGGGTGCCCGTCCTGCAGCCTCAACAACCAGTTTCACTGTCGATCCAGTATCTGATCGTTCAGGGACTAAAACGGGCAGCATCCCATCGATCCGTCCGTCGAGAACCGATCTGGATGACAGTACAGCAGCCAATTCCTCAGGAACCTGTTTTACCGCCAATCCAGCATCTGATCGTTCAGGGACTAACACGAGCGGCATCCCATCGACCTGTCCGTCAAGAACCGATTTGGATGAAACTACGGCAAACCATCCTTCAGGAACCAGTTTCACTGCCGATCGAGTATTTGATCTTTCAGGGACCAACGGCGGCATCGCAGTGATCGGTTCGTCACGAACAATTCCGGATAACAATCTTGGGGCCAACGCCTCAGAAACCGGTTCTACTGTTGATCCAGTATCTGTTCGTTGAGTGACTAACGGCGCCATCCCTGCGGCCAATGCCTCAGAAACCGGTTCCACTGTCGATCCAGTATCTGTTCGTTCAGGGACTAACGGCGGCATCCCTGCGGCCAATCCTTCAGCAACCGGTTTCACTGTCGATCCAGTATATGATCTTTCAGGGACTAACAGCGGCATTCCAACTATCGGTCTGTCACGTATCAATTCGGATGCCAATCTTAGAGCCATTCCTTCAGGAGCTGGTTCTACCGTCGATCCAGTATATGATCGTTTAGGGACTAACGGCGGCATCCGTGCGGCCAATGCCTCAGAAACTGGTTTCACTGTCGATCCAGTATATGATCGTTCAGGGACTAACGGCGGCATCCCAACAACGGCTTCGTCAGGCACCATTTCGGATGTCATTCTTGGAGCCAATCCTTCAGGAACCGGTTTTACTGTCGATTCAGTATATGATAGTTCAGGGACTAACGGCGGCACTCCAACAAACGGTCTGTCACGAATCAATTCGGATGCTAATCTTAGAGCCATTCCTTCAGGAGCTGGTTCTACTGTCGATCCAGTATATGATCGTTCAGGGACTAACGGCGGCATCCCAACAACGGCTTCGTCAGGCACCATTTCGGATGTCATTCTTGGAGCCAATCCTCCAGGAACCGGTTTCACTGTCGATCCAGTATCTGTTCGTTCAGGTACTAACGGCGGCATCCGTGCGGCCAATGCCTCAGAAACTGGTTTCACTGTCGATCCAGTATATGATAGTTCAGGGACTAACGGCGGCACTCCAACAAACGGTCTGTCACGTATCAATTCGGATGCCAATCTTAGAGCCATTCCTTCAGGAGCTGGTTCTACTGTCGATACAGTATATGATAGTTCAGGGACTAACGGCGGCATTCCAACTATCGGTCTGTCACGTATCAATTCGGATGCTAATCTTGCAGCTAATCCTTCAGGAACCGATTTCACTGTCGATCCAGTATCTGTTCGTTCAGGTACTAACGGCGGCATCCGTGCGGCCAATGCCTCAGAAACTGGTTTCACTGTCGATCCAGTATATGATAGTTCAGGGACTAACGGCGGCATCACAGCAACGGTTTCGTCAGGAACCATTTCGGATGAGAATCTTGTAGCCAATCCTTCAGGAACCGGTTTCACTGTCGATCCAGTGTCTGTTCGTTCAGGTAATGACGGCGGCATCCCAGCAACGGCTTCGTCAGGCACCATTTCGGATGTCAATCTTGGAGCCATTCCTTCAGAAACCGGTTTTACTGTCGATCCAGTATATGATCTTTCAGGGACTAACGGCGGCATTCCAACTATCGGTCTGTCACGTATCAATTCGGATGCTAATCTTGTAGCCAATCCTTCAGGAACCGGTTTCACTGTCGATCCAGTGTCTGTTCGTTCAGATAATAACGGCGGCATCCCAGCAACGGCTTCGTCAGGCACCATTTCGGATGTCAATCTTGGAGCCATTCCTTCAGAAACTGGTTTCACTGTCGATCCAGTATATGATAGTTCAGGGACTAACGGCGGCACTCCAACAAACGGTCTGTCACGTATCAATTCGGATGCCAATCTTAGAGCCATTCCTTCAGGAGCTGGTTCTACTGTCGATCCAGTATATGATAGTTCAGGGACTAACGGCGGCATTCCAACTATCGGTCTGTCACGTATCAATTCGGATGCTAATCTTGCAGCTAATCCTTCAGGAACTGGTTTCACTGTCGATCCAGTATCTGTTCGTTCAGGTACTAACGGCGGCATCCGTGCGGCCAATGCCTCAGAAACTGGTTTCACTGTCGATCCAGTATATGATAGTTCAGGGACTAACGGTGGCACTTCAACAAACGGTCTGTCACGTATCAATTCGGATGCCAATCTTAGAGCCATTCCTTCAGGAACTGGTTCTACTGTCGATCCAGTATATGATAGTTCAGGGACTAACGGCGGCATTCCAACTATCGGTCTGTCACGTATCAATTCGGATGCTAATCTTGCAGCTAATCCTTCAGGAACTGGTTTCACTGTCGATCCAGTATCTGTTCGTTCAGGTACCAACGGCGGCATCCGTGCGGCCAATGCCTCAGAAACTGGTTTCACTGTCGATCCAGTATATGATAGTTCAGGGACTAACGGTGGCACTCCAACAAACGGTCTGTCACGTATCAATTCGGATGCCAATCTTAGAGCCATTCCTTCAGGAGCTGGTTCTACTGTCGATCCAGTATATGATAGTTCAGGGACTAACGGCGGCATTCCAACTATCGGTCTGTCACGTATCAATTCGGATGCTAATCTTGCAGCTAATCCTTCAGGAACTGGTTTCACTGTCGATCCAGTATCTGTTCGTTCAGGTACTAACGGCGGCATCCGTGCGGCCAATGCCTCAGGAACTGGTTTCACTGTCGATCCAGTATATGATAGTTCAGGGACTAACGGTGGCACTCCAACAAACGGTCTGTCACGTATCAATTCGGATGCTAATCTTGCAGCTAATCCTTCAGGAACCGGTTTCACTGTCGATCCAGTATCTGTTCGTTCAGGTACTAACGGCGGCATCCGTGCGGCCAATGCCTCAGAAACTGGTTTCACTGTCGATCCAGTATATGATAGTTCAGGGACTAACGGTGGCACTCCAACAAACGGTCTGTCACGTATCAATTCGGATGCCAATCTTAGAGCGATTCCTTCAGGAACTGGTTCTACTGTCGATCCAGTATATGATAGTTCAGGGACTAACGGCGGCATTCCAACTATCGGTCTGCCACGTATCAATTCGGATGCTAATTCTGCAGCTAATCCTTCAGGAACCGGTTTCACTGTCGATCCAGTATCTGTTCGTTCAGGTACCAACGGCGGCATCCGTGCGGCCAATGCCTCAGAAACTGGTTTCACTGTCGATCCAGTATATGATAGTTCAGGGACTAACGGTGGCACTCCAACAAACGGTCTGTCACGTATCAATTCGGATGCCAATCTTAGAGCCATTCCTTCAGGAACTGGTTCTACTGTCGATCCAGTATATGATCGTTCAGGGACTAACGGCGGCATCACAGCAACGGCTTCGTCAGGAACCATTTCGTATGACAATCTTGTAGCCAATCCTTCAGGAACCGGTTTCACTGTCGATCCAGTGTCTGTTCGTTCAGGTAATAACGGCGGCATCCCAGCAACGGCTTCGTCAGGCACCATTTCGGATGTCACTCTTGGAGCCATTCCTTCGGAAACCGGTTCTACTGTCGATCCAGTATATGATCGTTCAGGGACTAACGGCGGCATACCAGCAACGGCTTCGTCAGGCACCATTTCGGATGTCAATCTTGGAGCCATTCCTTCAGAAACCGGTATTACTGTCGATCCATTATATGATCTTTCAGGGACTAACGGCGGCATTCCAACTATCGGTCTGTCACGTATCAATTCGGATGCTAATCTTGCAGCTAATCCTTCAGGAACTGGTTTCACTGTCGATCCAGTATCTGTTCGTTCAGGTACTAACGGCGGCATCCGTGCGGCCAATGCCTCAGAAACTGGTTTCACTGTCGATCCAGTATATGATAGTTCAGGGACTAACGGCGGCACTCCAACAAACGGTCTGTCACGTATCAATTCGGATGCCAATCTTAGAGCCATTCCTTCAGGACCTGGTTCTACTGTCGATCCAGTATGTGATCGTTCAGGGACTAACGGCGGCATCCGTGCGGCCAATGCCTCAGAAACTGGTTTCACTGTCGATCCGGTATATGATAGTTCAGGGACTAACGGCGGCACTCCAACAAACGGTCTGTCACGTATCAATTCGGATGCTAATCTTGCAGCTAATCCTTCAGGAACTGGTTTCACTGTCGATCCAGTATCTGTTCGTTCAGGTACTAACGGCGGCATCCGTGCGGCCAATGCCTCAGAAACTGGTTTCACTGTCGATCCAGTATATGATAGTTCAGGGACTAACGGCGGCACTCCAACAAACGGTCTGTCACGTATCAATTCGGATGCCAATCTTAGAGCCATTCCTTCAGGACCTGGTTCTACTGTCGATCCAGTATGTGATCGTTCAGGGACTAACGGCGGCATTCCAACTATCGGTCTGTCACGTATCAATTCGGATGCTAATCTTGCAGCTAATCCTTCAGGAACTGGTTTCACTGTCGATCCAGTATCTGTTCGTTCAGGTACTAACGGCGGCATCCGTGCGGCCAATGCCTCAGAAACTGGTTTCACTGTCGATCCAGTATATGATAGTTCAGGGACTAACGGCGGCACTCCAACAAACGGTCTGTCACGTATCAATTCGGATGTCAATCTTGGAGCCATTCCTTCAGAAACCGGTTTTACTGTCGATCCAGTATATGATCGTTCAGGGACTAACGGCGGCATCCCAGCAATCGCTTCGTCAGGCACCATTTCGGATGTCATTCTTGGAGCCAATCCTTCAGGAACCGGTTTCACTGTCGATCCAGTATCTGTTCGTTCAGGTACTAACGGCGGCATCCAAGCAACGGCTTCGTCAGGCACCATTTCGGATGTCAATCTTGGAGCCATTCCTTCAGAAACCGGTTTTGCTGTCGATTCAGTATATGATCTTTCAGGGACTAACGGCGGCATTCCAACTATCGGTCTGTCACGTATCAATTCGGATGCTAATCTTGCAGCCAATCCTTCCGGAACCGGTTTCACTGTCGATCCAGTATCTGTTCGTTCAGGTACTAACGGCGGCATTCCAACTATCGGTCTGTCACGTATCAATTCGGATGCCAATCTTGTAGCCATTTCTTCAGAAACCGGTTCTGCTGTCGATCCAGTATGTGATCGTTCAGGGAGTAACGGCGGCATCTCAGCGATCGGTCCGTCGCGAACCAATCCGGACAACAACTCTGCAGCGAATCTCTTAGGAACCGGTTCTACTGTCGATGCAGTATAGGACTGTTCGGAGACTGACGTCCCCATCCCGACGATCATTTCGTCAGGTACCAATTCGGAAGTCAATTTTGCAGCGAATCCTTCACGAACCGGTTTCATTGTCGATCCAGGCTCTGATCCATGAAGGAGTAACGGTGGCATCTCAGCGATCGTTTCGTTTGGTTCCAACTCGGATGTCCATCTTGCACCCAATCCTTCAGGAATCGGTTCTACTGTCGATCCAGCATATGATTGTTCGAAGACTAACGGCTCCAATCCAGCGATCGTTTCGTCAGGTACGAATTCGGATGTCAATCTTGCAGCCAATCCTTCAGCAACCGGCTCTACTGTCGATCCAGAATGTGATTGTTCGAAGATTAAGGGCTCCATCCCAGCGATCGTTTTGTTTGGTTCCAACTCGGATGTCCATCTTGCACCCAATCCTTTAGGAATCGGCTCTACTGTCGATCCAGCATATGATTGTTCAAAGACTAACGGCTCCATTCCAGCGATCGTTTCGTCAGGTACGAATTCGGATGTCAATCTTGCAGCCAATCCTTCAGCAACCGGCTCTACTGTCGATCCAGAATATGATTGTTCGAAGATTAAGGGCTCCATCCCAGCGATCGTTTCGTTTGGTTCCAACTCGGATGTCCATCTTGCACCCAATCCTTCAGCAACCGGCTCTACTGTCGATCCAGAATATGACTGTGCGAAGACCAAGGGCTCCATTCCAGCGATCGTTTCGTCAGGTACGAATTCGGATGTCAATCTTGCACCCAATCCTTCAGGAATCGGTTCTACTGTCGATCGAGCATATGATTGTTCGGAGACTAACGGCTCCATTCTAGCGATCGTTTCGTCAGGTACGAATTCGGATGACAATCTTGTAGGCAAACCTTCAGCAACCGGCTCTACTGTCGATCCAGAATAGGATTGTTCGAAGATTAAGGGCTCCATCCCAGCGATCGTTTCGTTTGGTTCCAACTCGAATGTCCATCTTACACCCAATCCTTCAGGAATCGGTTCTACTGTCGATCGAGCATATGATTGTTCGGAGACTAACGGCTCCATTCCAGCGATCGTTTCGTCAGGTACGAATTCGGATGACAATCTTGCAGGCAAACCTTCAGCAACCGGCTCTACTGTCGATCCAGAATATGATTGTTCGATGACTAAGGGCTCCATCCCAGCGATCGTTTCGTCAGGTACGAAATCGGATGTCAATCTTGCAGCCAATCCTTCAGCAGGCGGCTTTACTGTCGATCCAGAATATGATTGCTCGAAGACTAAGGGCTCCATTCCAGCGATCGTTTCGTCAGGTACGAATCCGGATGTCAATCTTGCAGCCAATCCTTCAGCAACCGGCTCTACTGTCGATCCAGAATATGATTGTTCGAAGATTAAGGGCTCCATCCCAGCGATCGTTTCGTTTGGTTCCAACTCGGATGTCCATCTTGCACCCAATCCTTCAGCAACCGGCTCTACTGTCGATCCAGAATATGATTGTGCGAAGACCAAGGGCTCCATTCCAGCGATCGTTTCGTCAGGTACGAATTCGGATGTCAATCTTGCACCCAATCCTTCAGGAATCGGTTCTACTTTCGATCGAGCATATGATTGTTCGGAGACTGACGGCTCCATTCCAGCGATCGTTTCGTCAGGTACGAATTCGGAAGTCAATCTTGCAGCCAATCCTTGGGGAACCGGTTCTACTGTCGATCCAGAATATGATTGCTCGATGACTAACGGCTCCATCCCAGCGATAGTTTCGTTAGGTACGAATTCGGATGTCAATCTTGCAGCCAACCCTTCAGCAACCGGCTCTTCTGTCGATCCAGAATATGATTGTTCGATGACTAAGGGCTCCATCCCAGCGATCGTTTCGTCAGGTACGAAATCGGATGTCAATCTTGCAGCCAATCCTTCAGCAGGCGGCTTTACTGTCGATCCAGAATATGATTGCTCGAAGACTAAGGGCTCCATTCTAGCGATCGTTTCGTCAGGTACGAATTCGGATGTCAATCTTGCAGGCAATCCTTCAGCAACAGGCTCTACTGTCGATCCAGTATATGATTGTTCGATGACTAAGGGCTCCATCCCAGCGATCGTTTCGTTTGGTTCCAACTCGGATGTCCATCTTGCACCCAACCCTTCAGCAACCGGCTCTACTGTCGATCCAGAATATGATTGTTCGAAGATTAAGGGCTTCATCCCAGCGATCAATTCCTCAGGTACGAAATCGGATGTCAATATTGCACCCAATCCTTCAGCAGGCGGCTCTACTGTCGATCCAGTATATGGTTGTCCGAAGAATAAGGGCTCCATCTGAGCCGTCGTTTCGTCAGGTACGAATTCGGAAGTCAATCTTGCAGCCAATCCTTGGGGAACCGGTTCTACTGTCGATGCAGAATATGATTGCTCGATGACTAACGGCTCCATCCCAGCGATAGTTCCGTCAGGTACCACTTCGGAAGGCAGTCTTGCAGCCAGTCCTTCAGGAACCGGTTCTACTGTCGATCCAGAATATGATTGTCCGAAGAATAAGGGCTCCATCTGAGCCGTCGTTTCGTCAGGTACGAATTCGGAAGTCAATCTTGCAGCCAATCCTTGGGGAACAGGTTCTACTGTCGATCCAGAATATGATTGCTCGATGACTAACGGCTCCATCCCAGCGATAGTTCCGTCAGGTACGAATTCGGAAGTCAATCTTGCAGCCAATCCTTGGGGAACCGGTTCTACTGTCGATCCAGAATATGATTGCTCGATGACTAACGGCTCCATCCCAGCGATAGTTCCGTCAGGTACCACTTCGGAAGGCAGTCTTGCAGCCAGTCCTTCAGGAACCGGTTCTACTGTCGATCCAGAATATGATTGTTCGATGACTAAGGGCTCCATCCCAGCGATCTTTTCGTCAGGTACGAATTCGGATGTCAATCTTGCAGCCAATCCTTCAGCAGGCGGCTCTTCTGTCGATCCAGAATGTGATCGCTCGAAGAGTAAGGGCTCCATCCCAGCGATCGTTTCGTCAGGTACGAATTCGGATGTCAATCTTGCAGGCAATCCTTCAGCAACCGGCTCTACTGTCGATCCAGAATATGATTGTTCGATGACTAAGGGCTCCATCCCAGCGATCGTTTCGTTTGGTTCCAACTCGGATGTCCATCTTGCACCCAACCCTTTAGCAACCGGCTCTACTGTCGATTCAGAATATGATTGTTCCAAGATAAAGGGCTTCATCCCAGCGATCGTTTTCTCAGGTACGAATTCGGAAGTCAATCTTGCAGCCAATCCTTGGGGAACCGGCTCTTCTGTCGATCCAGAATATGATTGTTCGGAGATTGAGGGCTCCATCTGAGCAATCGTTTCGTCAGGTACCAATACGGATGACATTCTTGCAGCCAATCCTTGGGGAACAGGTTCTACTGTCGATCCAGAATATGATTGCTCGATGACTAACGGCTCCATCCCAGCGATAGTTCCGTCAGGTACGAATTCGGAAGTCAATCTTGCAGCCAATCCTTGGGGAACCGGTTCTACTGTCGATCCAGAATATGATTGCTCGATGACTAACGGCTCCATCCCAGCGATAGTTCCGTCAGGTACCACTTCGGAAGGCAGTCTTGCAGCCAGTCCTTCAGGAACCGGTTCTACTGTCGATCCAGAATATGATTGTTCGATGACTAAGGGCTCCATCCCAGCGATCTTTTCGTCAGGTACGAATTCGGATGTCAATCTTGCAGCCAATCCTTCAGCAGGCGGCTCTTCTGTCGATCCAGAATGTGATCGCTCGAAGAGTAAGGGCTCCATCCCAGCGATCGTTTCGTCAGGTACGAATTCGGATGTCAATCTTGCAGGCAATCCTTCAGCAACCGGCTCTACTGTCGATCCAGAATATGATTGTTCGATGACTAAGGGCTCCATCCCAGCGATCGTTTCGTTTGGTTCCAACTCGGATGTCCATCTTGCACCCAACCCTTTAGCAACCGGCTCTACTGTCGATTCAGAATATGATTGTTCCAAGATAAAGGGCTTCATCCCAGCGATCGTTTTCTCAGGTACGAATTCGGAAGTCAATCTTGCAGCCAATCCTTGGGGAACCGGCTCTTCTGTCGATCCAGAATATGATTGTTCGGAGATTGAGGGCTCCATCTGAGCAATCGTTTCGTCAGGTACCAATACGGATGACATTCTTGCAGCCAATCCTTCAGGAACCGGTTCCACTGTCGATCCAGTATCTGATGGTTCACAGACTAACTTCGGCATCCCGGCGATCTTTCCGTAATTTACTAATGTCAGTCCTGCAGGCAATCCTTCAGGAACCCGTGTTGTTGTCGATCCCGTATATGATTGTTCAGGGACTAACGGCGGCATCCCAGCGATGGTTCCGTCAGGTTTCAATGTCAACCCTACAGGCAGTCGTTCGAGAACCCGTATTTCTGTCGATCCAGAGTCTGAATGATCAGAGACTATCGGCGGCATCCCAGCGATCGGTCCGTCATGTATTAATTCGGATGTCAATCTTGCAGCCAATTCTTCAGGAACCGGTTTTACTGTCGATCCAGTATCTGATGATTCACAGACTAGCGGCGGCATCCCGGCGATCCTTCCGTCACTCACCAATGTCAATCCCGCAGCCAATCCTTCAGGAACTGATCTTGCTGTCGATCCATAATCTGATCGTTCAGGGACTAATACCGGCGGCATCGCAGCGATCGGCTGTTCAGGTATCGAGTCGGATGTCAATCCTGCAGTCAATTTCTCAGAAACCGATTTTGCTGTCAATCCAGTAGCTGAGCGTTCGGGGACTAACACGGGGGGCATGGCAGCGATCGGTCCGTCAGGTATCACTTTGGATGCTGGTCTAGCAGCCAGTTTCTCAGGGACAAGTTTCGCTTTCCATCCGGTATCTGGTCGTTCAGGGACTAACACGGGCGCCATCGCAGCTGGTTGAGCCGATCCAGCTGGTCGTTCAGGGACTAACACGGGCGACATCGCGGCTGGTTTAGCAGCCAGATTCTCAGGAAGCAGTTTCGCTTTCCATCCAGTATCTGGGCGTTCAGGTACTAACACGGGCGACATCGCGTCTGGTTTAGCAGCCAGATTCTCAGGAACCAGTTTTGCTTTCGATCCAGTATCTGGTCGTTCAGGGATTAACACGGGCGACATCGCGTCTGGTCTAGCAGCCAGATTCTCAGGAACCAAATTTGCTTTCGATCCAGTATCTGGTCGTTCAGGGATTAACACGGGCGACATCGCCTTTGGTCTAGCAGCCAGTTTCTCGAGAACCATTTTCGCCTCCGATCCAGTATTTGATCGTTCTGGGACTAGCACGGGAGGCATTACGGCTTGTTTAGCAGCCAGATTCTCAGGAACCAGTTTTGCTTTCGATCCAGTATCTGGTCGATCAGGGATTAACACGGGCGACATCGCCTTTGGTCTAGCAGCCAGATTCTCGGGAACCAGTTTTGCTTTCGATCCAGTATCTGGTCCTTCAGGGATTAACACGGGCAACATCGCGTCTGGTCTAGCAGCCAGATTCTCAGGAACCAGTTTTGCTTTCGATCCAGTATCTGGTCGTTCAGGGATTAACACGGGCAACATCGCGTCTGGTCTAGCAGCCAGATTCTCAGGAACCAGTTTTGCTTTCGATCCAGTATCTGGTCGTTCAGGGATTAACACGGGCGACATCGCTTCTGGTCTAGCAGCCAGATTCTCAGGAACCAGTTTTGCTTTCGATCCAGTATCTGGTCGTTCAGGGATTAACACGGGCGACATCGCGTCTGGTCTAGCAGCCACTCTCTCAGGAACCAGTTTCGCTTTCCATCCAGTATCTGGGCGTTCAGGTACTAACACGGGCGACATCGCGGCTGGTCTAGCAGCCACTTTCTTAGGAACCAGTTTTGCTTTCGATCCAGTATCTGGTCGTTCAGGGATTAACACGGGCAACATCGCGTCTGGTCTAGCAGCCAGATTCTCAGGAACCAGTTTTGCTTTCGATCCAGTATCTGGTCCTTCAGGGATTAACACGGGCGACATCGCGTCTGGTCTAGCAGCCAGATTCTCAGGAATCAGTTTTGCTTTCGATCCAGTATCTGGTCCTTCAGGGATTAACACGGGCAACATCGCGTCTGGTCTAGCAGCCAGATTCTCAGGAACCAGTTTTGCTTTCGATCCAGTATCTGGTCGTTCAGGGATTAGCACGGGCGACATCGCGTCTGGTCTAGCAGCCACTTTCTCAGGAACCAGTTTTGCTTTCGATCCAGTATCTGGTCGTTCAGGGATTAACACGGGCGACATCGCGGCTGGGCTAACAGCCAGATTCTCAGGAACCAGTTTTGCTTTCGATCCAGTATCTGGTCGTTCAGGGATTAACACGGGCGACATCGCGTCTGGTCTAGCAGCCAGATTCTCAGGAACCAGTTTCGCTTTCGATCCAGTATCTGGTCGTTCAGCGATTGACACGGGCGACATCGCGTCTGGTCTAGCAGCCAGATTCTCAGGAACCAGTTTCGCTTTCCATCCAGTATCTGGGCGTTCAGGGACTAACACGGGCGACATCGCGGCTGGGCTAGCCGCCAGATTCTCAGGAACCAGTTTTGCTTTCGATCCAGTATCTGGTCGTTCAGGGATTAACACGGGCGACATCGCGTCTGGTCTAGCAGCCAGATTCTCAGGAACCAGTTTTGCTTTCGATCCAGTATCTGGTCGTTCAGGGATTAACACGGGAGGCATTACGGCTGGTTTTGCAGCCAGATTCTCAGGAACCAGTTTTGCTTTCGATCCAGTATCTGGTCGTTCAGGGATTAACACGGGCGACATCGCTTCTGGTCTAGCAGCCAGATTCTCGGGAACCAGTTTTGCTTTCGATCCAGTATCTGGTCCTTCAGGGATTAACACGGGCAACATCGCGTCTGGTCTAGCAGCCAGATTCTCAGGAACCAGTTTTGCTTTCGATCCAGTATCTGGTCGTTCAGGGATTAACACGGGCAACATCGCGTCTGGGCTAGCCGCCAGATTCTCAGGAACCAGTTTTGCTTTCGATCCAGTATCTGGTCGTTCAGGGATTAACACGGGCGACATCGCTTCTGGTCTAGCAGCCAGATTCTCAGGAACCAGTTTTGCTTTCGATCCAGTATCTGGTCGTTCAGGGATTAACACGGGCGACATCGCGTCTGGTCTAGCAGCCACTCTCTCAGGAACCAGTTTCGCTTTCCATCCAGTATCTGGGCGTTCAGGTACTAACACGGGCGACATCGCGGCTGGTCTAGCAGCCACTTTCTTAGGAACCAGTTTTGCTTTCGATCCAGTATCTGGTCGTTCAGGGATTAACACGGGCAACATCGCGTCTGGTCTAGCAGCCAGATTCTCAGGAACCAGTTTTGCTTTCGATCCAGTATCTGGTCCTTCAGGGATTAACACGGGCGACATCGCGTCTGGTCTAGCAGCCAGATTCTCAGGAATCAGTTTTGCTTTCGATCCAGTATCTGGTCCTTCAGGGATTAACACGGGCAACATCGCGTCTGGTCTAGCAGCCAGATTCTCAGGAACCAGTTTTGCTTTCGATCCAGTATCTGGTCGTTCAGGGATTAGCACGGGCGACATCGCGTCTGGTCTAGCAGCCACTTTCTCAGGAACCAGTTTTGCTTTCGATCCAGTATCTGGTCGTTCAGGGATTAACACGGGCGACATCGCGGCTGGGCTAACAGCCAGATTCTCAGGAACCAGTTTTGCTTTCGATCCAGTATCTGGTCGTTCAGGGATTAACACGGGCGACATCGCGTCTGGTCTAGCAGCCAGATTCTCAGGAACCAGTTTCGCTTTCGATCCAGTATCTGGTCGTTCAGCGATTGACACGGGCGACATCGCGTCTGGTCTAGCAGCCAGATTCTCAGGAACCAGTTTCGCTTTCCATCCAGTATCTGGGCGTTCAGGGACTAACACGGGCGACATCGCGGCTGGGCTAGCCGCCAGATTCTCAGGAACCAGTTTTGCTTTCGATCCAGTATCTGGTCGTTCAGGGATTAACACGGGCGACATCGCGTCTGGTCTAGCAGCCAGATTCTCAGGAATCAGTTTCGCTTTCGATCCAGTATCTGGGCGTTCAGGAACTAACATGGGCGCCATCGCAGCTGGTTTAGCAGCCAGTTTCTCGGGAACCATTTTCGCCTCCGATCCAGTATTTGATCGTTCGGGGACTAGCACGGGAGGCATTACGGCTGGTTTAGCAGCCAGATTCTCAGAAACCAAATTTGCTTTCGATCCAGTATCTGGTCGTTCAGGGATTAACACGGGCGACATCGCGGCTGGTCTAGCAGCCAGTTTCTCAGGAGCCAGTCTCGCTTTCAATCCAGTATCTGGTCGTTCTGGGATTAACACGGGCGACATCGCGTCTGGTCTAGCAGCCACTCTCTCAGGAAGCAGTTTCGCTTTCCATGCAGTATCTGGGCGTTCAGGGACTAACACGGGCGACATCGCGGCTGGGCTAACAGCCAGATTCTCAGGAACCAGTTTTGCTTTCGATCCAGTATCTGGTCGTTCAGGGATTAACACGGGCGACATCGCGTCTGGTCTAGCAGCCAGATTCTCAGGAACCAGTTTCGCTTTCGATCCAGTATCTGGGCGTTCAGGGATTAACACGGGCGACATCGCGTCTCGTCTAGCAGCCAGATTCTCAGGAACCAGTTTTGCTTTCGATCCAGTATCTGGTCGTTCAGGGATTAACACGGGCGACATCGCGTCTGGTCTAGCAGCCACTCTCTCAGGAAGCAGTTTCGCTTTCCATCCAGTATCTAGGCGTTCAGGGCCTAACACGGGCGACATCGCGGCTGGGCTAGCAGCCAGATTCTCAGGAACCAGTTTTGCTTTCGATCCAGTATCTGGGCGTTCAGGAACTAACATGGGCGCCATCGCAGCTGGTTTAGCAGCCAGTTTCTCGGGAACCATTTTCGCCTCCGATCCAGTATTTGATCGTTCGGGGACTAGCACGGGAGGCATTACGGCTGGTTTAGCAGCCAGATTCTCAGGAACCAGTTTTGCTTTCGATCCAGTATCTGGTCGTTCAGGGATTAACACGGGCGACATCGCTTCTGGTCTAGCAGCCAGATTCTCAGGAACCAGTTTTGCTTTCGATCCAGTATCTGGTCGTTCAGGGATTAACACGGGCGACATCGCGGCTGGTCTAGCAGCCAGTTTCTCAGGAGCCAGTCTCGCTTTCAATCCAGTATCTGATCGTTCTGGGACTAACACGGGTGGCATTGCGGCTGGTTCAGCAGCCAGTTTCTCATTAACCAGTCTTGCTTTCGGTTCAGTATCTGATCTAAGTGATATTTCAGGGACTAACACGGGCGACATCGCTGCTTGTCTAGCAGGCAGTTTCTCAGAAACCAATTTTGCTTTCGATACGGTATCTGATCGTTCAGGGACTAACACTGGCGGCCCCGCAGCGTTCGGTTGGTCAGAGAGCATTGCGTTCTTTCTCCGGGTATGCAACTCTCTGGAAACTAGTTTGGGTGTTGATCCATTTTTCGATCTATCAATTACGAAAATTGGTGGCATTCGTGTAGCCGTTGCGTCAGAGACTAGTATTGGTGAGACTCCAGTGGCCGATCTTCCAAGAGCTAGCACAGGTGGCATTACTCGAGCCGATGATAGATGTTGTTTATATATTAGTTCTGGAGAAGTTGAAACTGATGATGCTCGACAGTTGGTGTCTTTGATGTCGCAGCTGTTCGGGTGGGTCATGCTTCCAAGTTTGGATAGACTTATGCTTACAAAAATCAACGCGTAGACGATGTACACCACAGTATTCATGGTGAATGCGTGTGTTCCCTGCAATAGTGAAACTCATTTCAAAGGCATTATATCGAAGCAGACATCGACACGTCTTGGGCGCTTCCACATAGTTTTTCGAACGGTTCACAAATACGAAGAGATATGCTTGCAAAAACGTGAACTTCCACCTTCCCCACCGTGTCTTTGTCGTAGAATCCCTTTGACCTAACAAATTCCTTTCTCTGTACTGCCAGTTTGAGCCGTGTGATACATCTCGCGAATCGCTCAGCACTGCTAGAAGCGGGCTGCTCCTATGATAATTCATATAGGGTTGCCCAGCGATATGGTTCATTGAATACGGCGTACAATTTTATCGAATTGACAATTGTGCGAGTTGAACCATCCACGGTTGCGACCCATCAATATAAAGTTTGAAGTGCTGTAATTCTACTTTCTTGCTGTAATGCCCATTTCCCGTTTTTTGCCCTCTGTACACAGTCTAATGACAAACCAGGCTGAGCATGACTTGACTAAGATATGCAATCGCTTTTATCTGCCTGATCAGCTTTGACTGACCTAGTCAGTGAAAGTGAGCCCTTGGTACACCCGAAGAATGTCTGCTAGTCTGTTACTAAGGGAAGGATACCAAGTCGAAGTAATAAAATCTAAATTTTAAATCTGTCAAACAATCCTCTGGATAGAGTTATATGGAAAATAATACTGTTACGTGGTATCTCTAAAGACCCATAACGCGCCAATCAGACGTTTCCACGTAAAATCGGTGTGATTTCCGTGTTCAGGGGATCAAATATCCCTCAAGGACTTGAGCCAATTTGAGAATATGATAAAATCTCGGAAAAAATTGATGATAGGTTGTTGGGTGGCAACACATCAAACAAAGGTAATGTCGTTCTTTCTTGCCCTGCAAATGCCCTTGTTTGTCTCTTTTCACGTTCAATTAGTGTCGTGAGCTTCTGTATAGATATGCTGAGATTATTGCAGCCACTGTTGATGGATTTTCTGAGAAAATTTTCAAAAAACACCACTGTTGCGACAACTCGATTCGGCTGAAAATTTGCCCAGAGAGATAATTCGAATCTTGAGCGCGAATATGATAGATATTTCACGCAACAATGCCTATTGGTGCGCTAAGAGAGTCCCTTCATATAGACAAGCTGGATCACCTATTTACTGAGGTCTAGGAGGAGATAGGAATAGTGAGGTACGCGGTGAACAAAAAACGCTTATTGTTTATGGCAACACTTCTGCGGATGTTCCCCAGGCACAAAAAAGAAATTCTCATGAAAAAGAAACTACCAATCCATTGAAAGTTATCGAATGGACATTATAGTTGCCAAAATCTGTTGCCATCTGAACATGCCCCATACGTTGACAGTCCACTCGCTTGTGGTGATTCTGCCAACTCTCGTCGAGAGATGGCCTTGTAACTCTGCTCTGGGAATCGCTCTGCAAATTTGAAAAGCAGGCTCGAGATCAACATCCGAAAATACTTCGGAGCACATGTATCCCATTTCCACCCCTTAGCCACTTCCACCTCGGGTTGTTCCCTTGTAAGAATGACTGTTTCATTTCTACATTGCCATAAATTACTCGAACGAACTTACTGCACTCTCAGCGATAATATTTACTTGACTGCTGGACTGTTATATTTGGCTAGTGCTGAACATATTTGAGAGACCGAAGATATTATTGATACCGAAGATAGACACCGGGAGGTGGCAATTTTGACCCACGATAAGACCCACCGTAAAGCTTGTAGTTCATTGGGTTGCAGACAATGCACGGAAAATGGAGTGTGTCAGCGCAACAGTGGGTGTGCGAGAAGGAAAACTCCTCCATTGCTGCTCGCTTTACTCTGAGAGACTGTCCCAAGAACAGAATAGTCGAGCACGACGTGCTTGAGGACGTGCTACCCCTAGTCTGCTCCAGTTCACTCGGATCGCTTCACCACACCTGTGTGGATCGAACCGACATTTCTAGCCATCTCCTTTAAAATTGCAGTGATTGCCTCCTGGGTTTGTTAAAGCTCCTGTATCATCTAGAAATTCGAAATGTCGTTCAATTCTGAGCTTCTAAAACACGGGAGGGGCAGTTTAGGCGTACGGTAAAACCTACGGCAAAGCTGCAGTTCGTTAGGTTGCACACATTGCACACACGCCTTGCTATGACGTCCAGTGGGAATTCAATGGAATTCTTTTTCTCAGCACGAGCACCTTCTTTGCTACCCTTCAAAAAAGCAACCTGCTAATCTGATTATCGCGTGGTGTGCCCTCAAAGGAGGGGTGCTATCACAATCTCAGATTGATACTGCGAAACCATTCAGCTGATCAAATTCTGACTGGTCGTTTTTCTCCATAAACAAATTCCTTGTCATAATCACTCGTTTGCAAACGGACAGACAGACATACCGATCGACGTACCGACAGGCAGACACTCAAAGTTAGTGGTTTATATATCACAAGTATGAAGCAGTGCAGTGCTCCTTCCTTTTCCCACCCTCTGGAGCCTTTAATAACGCTGTGCTGTATTTGTCAAACCACTAACAAGGAGAGGCTCCCTGGTCACCGTGGCCATTCGAGATGAGTTGTATATCTCCCTGTGAAGTTTCAAATGGGTATCTCAAATCAGCCCTCCAAATCTGCTATACGATTCTGGGAGGAATTTTACGGATGCCTGAAAGAAACGGCGCAAGCAGAGGTGCTGGTCATTTATGACTCGAGAAAATGTGTTGTCAGAGCTAGGATGGAGTAGCTGGTAAGGTGTCGGGCTACGATTTGGGGCATAAGGGTTCGGATCCTTGATGCATCCTCTAGTTTTGCTTTTGCTTTGAGTGTTTGATAATTTGCGAAGTGCTTTTACGCTTTATTAAAGCATACCGCGCCCCCCACTGATGAGTAATATGGGAAGATTGGTTCTTTTCTGGATAATTGAATATTCTGCCCATCTTTTTTACCCTATTACTCTGAGATTGTTAAGAATTTGGCGTTGTTGCGTAAACAGACTTTGATATTCGCGCTCATGGGCCTCTGTTCAATTTTTCAGCCAAATCGAATTTTCGGTCCAACTACGGAAAATTAGGGGTGCCGAGGGAGTAATTAGTAGTTTCTGAATTTTTTTTTAACTACAAAAAATCGTGCAACCTGGGCAAAGATAACCCAGACATATCTATTACAGGTGCTCATGACAAAAATATACGTAACAGGCGTCAAATAAGGGCATTTTCACGGCAAGGGTCAACGACTTCCCCTTCGTTGAGTGGGTTGCTGGTCCATGAATTTTTCCGAAATTTGGTCAAATTCTTGAATTGGCTAAAAAACACTGGTTTTGCAAGATCGCTGGATCGCGCGTTATGGGCTCCCGAACTTACCGCGTAATGGTATTCTTTGTTCAGAAAAAACTCCATAACTCCATTCCCAGAATCGTTTAGCAGATTTGGAGGGCATATTTGAGATTCCCGTTTGAAACTACATAGGAACATATACAACTCATCTTGAATGGCCACGGTGACCCGGGACCCTTTACTCGTGAGCAAATTCTGCTCAGGTTATCTTAGGCGTAGGCCGCTCCTGGCAGCGCAAAGCGACGGTACGTACATCGCTAAAACTGGAAAACAGTGAGAGAGCGAAAGCTGTTTTGAGTATCATCATTATTCTTCTATTATATCCTTCTATTATATTAACAAATAACTTCGTGTGTTTGCTTGTCGGTATGCCGTTATTTAAGTATGTGAGTCTGTCTGTCTGGCCACAAGTGAGTGACTGTGATAAGAGAGTAGATAGAGAAAAGCAACCACCCACGGAGATGAGAGACCAGATGATTAGTGGTATCGACCTATGGATGCGATAGTACCAACTGCTACTGCAACCGCACCCGCTGATGGGTCGATCGCATAAGTATCAGTTCAATGACGTTGTATACCGTATTTGCTAAACCCCATCACCAAGTTACCTCTTTTCAGATTGTCCTATGCGTAGCTCGCTCCCAGAAGTGAAAGAATAGCATAGCTTAAACTGTTAATAGAAACACCGTCACGAGTAATTATGGCGGATAATGGAATAAGCTTTTCATCTCTGTCCTATGATCTCGTGAATCATAGGACAGAGATGAAAAGTCGCCATATCAGTAGTATAAATAATACGGTACAATATGATGCGTATAAATAATTCGTACGGAAGTTACTCATCGATGTCCTTTAGCAACGAGCACGTACAGCTTCACAGAATTTCTACTGGTGCAAGTGAACTCTCTTTCTTTGTTACGATCTATCAGTCGTGGAAACCCAGGTTTGGAGACTGTACATATCTTGTAAAGGTACCTCGTGATGAGTTGTAAGCATTGTCGCACCTATTACTATAGGTAAGGTTATGTATCACATACCAGAGAAGAAAAACGAACAATAAGCTCAAAGAACGCCAAAACAAGGTCCCCTGAATACAATCCTCGCATGAGTACTACAGCCTAAAATCGAGACTTTGCTTGGTAGTATCACTCGAACTTCGACGATATTACCGGTGCCTGCTAACGTTGTCTTCATCATTAGAATTTCTGTCTTCCTAGCTTTTCATGTTGGTTCGCAAGCTTCGTTCGCCACGTGAACACCACGTTGGAATTCGGTTCACCCAGCGCCGGGAGTGATTCAGTTCTATGCTTGAGGCTCGGTTCAGGTCGAGCAGGCCTGTCGTCGCGAGGTTGCGCAGTGATTCCGCAAAAAGTGTGCCGCCTGGACAACTGCCGAAGGGTCTACCTGCCCCAAGAAAGTAAGCGCCTATTTTATTGACACGTATTGTGTCTTTAATGATGTGGCCCAACATCCGTTCCCCACCTTCTGCGCGATGAATGACGGAGGTGATCATAATCTGTTGTTTTTGGGCAGTTCTATTCTAATCGCACTTCTACCCCAACAACACTCATGTATATACCTTCCTCATCAGTGCTGACATCTAGTGCTACATGAGCACACCACAGAATCACCACGAGTGTACTAGATAAGCGTTTATGCAGACAGCAGACGCCATCACAACAATAACTATGCCTAGATTTTTGCTTAGATTACATCAATTATTTAGCATCTACATTGAGCGATCGATTTCTGCTAACACCCCTACATCACAAAATGTTAAAAAATAAAGTGCTTAGTCCGTAGTATTGCGGCAGACAAAGAACGGAGTGAACGGTCAAAAACCCAGAAAACCCTCCTTCTTACTCTTTCCTTCGCAACCGCGCAGCCAGAAACGGAGCAAGGAATCCGCGGTAATGACCGCATGACGCCTTTCCAATGCGTAGCCTCAAGTCATCTCCTAGATTCGAATGATCATTCACATGTCTCCCCAGTTCTCATTTTCATCTCCTGGGGAGCTCTCGAAGATCCACGTGTTTTGGTGCCGCTTTTTGTGTCACAATGAACCAACACCCGACCATATGCCCTTTGGTACCCGTCACTGCAGAAATACTTGGCTTGCTCATAGCCAGTTACCTATAGAAGTTCAGGGCCACCTAGCTCCGTAACTACAGTATGCAGTAGAGGTTTTCGTGGAGAAATGAGAGAAAATGTGAAGTTAAACTGAGTCAGATCGTCACTATTTCGTACATATATTACAGAACCAGAAACTTTTGTGTGAAGTCTTCAATAGCCGAATTTCTCAGGGCGCTTTCAAAGCACACAAGTAACTGTGAATGAGACTGAAAGGAATGGTCGGATACTAATTTTCATGCAGACGCGCTATTCAATGCTGCTAGTTAAGTTGCTGATTATGTCAAGGTTCTCACGCGTCAATAGACGGCTATTTTTGAATGTGCGCTGAACGAATCTCGACTTTGTTCGATTATCTTCTGAAACTTATTTCACTCGCCATGTGACTCCGAACGGCAACGGTCAGACAGACGGCAGTGTGTAATCGCAATCAGATCATTCAATATCCAATATCGTACAACTTATGCCGTACACGACGCAATGAAATATAAAGTTCCCCGCCCAAAGTGGCCGCAAGTAAATGCAACAAAGAATTTCTGCCGCCTAGCTACTAGGAGCAGAGCTGCACAAGTAGGAGACGATAGCAGTCAGTAATGGTCGTGGAGACACTGAATAGTCAGCGCAGAAATTCGAAAGGCGATCAGTATTTCCCATTCTGTGTTTTTTGTGATTCGCTTAGTGATTCTGTTTGTTTCTCAATAATTCCTTTCTGTTCTCGTTACGGTGTCATTAACGTGTACTCACTTTTTATCGGCTCTCTTTAATATTGTTTTGGAAGTTATGTTTGCTCCGAGGCATGCGATTTCTTCGCTTTCGCCAGTGTGACGAGTTCAATACTTTGAGATGCTCGCAGTCTTTCAAACCTGTACCCATAAGAGTTAATCCGCCCACTGTCGCATCTTTTTCTGTTGCACCTTCTTTCTTCAGCTCCCTTCCACTCTTTCGAGTAGTTGTTTGTGACCACATGTATGTTGCTTTTCTGCATTCGTTGCATCTATGCATTTGCTACAATCAAATGCACTTCCATAACCTTCTTTCTGGAACATATTGCAGGTGCTATTCGCAACGAGGGGGGGGGGGTGTCGTAATCATTCCCTTTCTCATGCCTGTGTCTTTAGTATAGTTCTCTATCTTCTACTGGTTACTTCTGTCGTGCTCCTGTCGTTGGCCGAAGAATGAAATCGGTAATGCGAAGATTATTACGTTACGAAGGATGTAGTTTTGACTAAAGGACTCATTTTTTTGTGGGTCCAATGTTGACGCATCGTGCTTTTGTTTCAGAAATCTTTAATGATAAAATTCTTCACTGTGCTCAGTTTTGATTGGAACTAGTAATTCCGCTCATCAATGAGTAATATTTCACAGTTTGTAGTGAATAACAGTGTTACATCCAGTCACAGGTTCTTCATTGATCCATTATGTGATCATTCACTGCTTTCGTTAATGTCCGATTGATTCATACGTCTCTAATTTAGGCCTAACTTCACATCTATGAAGCCCAAAATGAGTGTATCTCACGAATTCGTACTAATCATTGAGTCTTGAAAACTTGCGAACATCCAGAATTCATCGTAGTCTTCTACTACTTACTTCTGTCGTTGCAGTCGAACAATGAAATCGGTAATGCGAAGATTATTACGTTACGAAAGTTGTAGTTGTCTGACTAGAAGACTCATTTTCTTGAGGGTCCAATGTTTCAGGTTGACTGCGCACCACATTGCGCCATTTCACTTGGTACGTTAGGCTTAGAGCTGCCGTGAGACAACTTTAAACACGCCTTTATTCATCCCAGATACGAGAGGCGAAAAGGAAGACTTTGAGGACCCTTCGCGTAGTCGTTCTCCTCTAGTTAATTACTGCCACGGTGTGCGGTGTGACTGAAATCACTATCACAGGAGTTTTCCGCCGTGGAATGACGCGAATGACCTCAAAGAGTCGCTTTGCGTGCAGCCGCAATGAGTGATCCTGGTGCAGTAAAAGCAAGCAGGCATGTGTACTTGTCTATGAGATGCTGATGGAGGAAAAGGGCGTGACGGGCATTGAACTGCTGCGGTGATGGAAGCTATTCGCTTCCACCTCGAATGACGTTATGCTGTGAAGGACCTCGGTATTCCATACAGGGTTGCTAAGAGGCAAAGCTTTATATTTGGGCGATTTTTGTATCTTGCGATGTTCGAAGTTACATGTATGAGCCTCTCCTCTCCACCATAGCTTGGTTGGATAATCACTTGCCGCGTCTTCCCTTCACTGCGGTCTTCGTCGGACCAAAATTTGAGGTGTCCATATACTTTTGGTACGGACTGTACAGCTGTGATAAAACTTCTGCCAAGAATAAAGAGGGCGCACAGCTCTGATAATTGTGTTGTGTGAAAGTGGGTGACACCGGGGTGCATTATTTCCTCCTGAGGGGTGTGTAGCCTTATGTCGAGATTTCTTCGCGTGTGTTTGCGTTCATTGCATACACTCCCTGTGAAGCTTCACTTCCGAATTAATGTTGTTTAGGATTTTTATCATGTAATGCTATTGCTTCTTTTTTTTCTGTTAATAATTTGTCTTTTCAGGGTACAATAGTTATTGTTTTTGATACTGATGAGATAAACAGCTACTTCTTCAGAAGACCTCCATGAACCAGCCCCTTGCGTTCCGAGCGGATTTTCGACCGATTGCGGTAAGTCTTGCTGATAGCGCCGCGAGTGCGACGCCGCAAAGCAGAAATGCGGCGTGAGGCTACACACCTCTTTTTGAGTGGCTCCGAACGTCGCAGAAAGGTTCTCACGAGATGGATTGCGTCGAGTTAGAGGAGTAGCCGGAATCGTCCATCCATGAAGGAACCTTCGATACAGTCCCAAGTTGGGTTTAAGCCACTTGAATGGCGCGATTTTTGCATTTGCTCGAGACGGATTACACTCGCATATGCAACGGATACGATCTTCACTTGCGCAAGGAGTAGTACCCATGTGACTATCGCTCAGCCTTTCGGGGAGGGGGGGCTCGAACAAAGACGCCATGTTCGACTCTCCATGAACCTCGGCATTGCTTCATTTGTTGTATACTGTGTTTAACAGCTTGGAAGTTGTGAAAATACAATGAGACTCCAAAATGCTTATTCCAAAAAACTCAAAAGGCTGGGAAAGTCTCAAAAGTTTTCCTAAATAAATTGCAATATTTCGGTGCTTAGCACCTTCGTCAGGCCTGGAAAGTGGCAGTGTTATTGCGTAATATACAAAGTATATTACCAACTCACGTGCTGTCCCAAAAAACTTTGCTTGCACTCACCCTGCCACAGACCCTTGTGCAGTGGAAAATTTTCCAGTTTTTTGGGACAGCACGTGAGTTGGTAATATACTTTGTATATTACACAATAACACTGCCACTTTTCCGGCCTGACGAAGGTTTTAAGCACCGAAATATTGCAGTTTATTTTGGAAAGCTTTTAAGACTTTCACAGTCTTTTGAGTTTTTTGGAATATTATTTTGGAGTCTCACTGTATTTTCACACATTCAGATAATCATGAGGCTTCGTGACAGCACAATACTAAGCTTGGAAGTTGTTAACAAGGCTTTATTGGCTGACGTTTCGGCGAGTTTGCCTTCATCGGGGCCTAAAAGAGGGAGGAAGTCAAATCATGACTTGTTCGACCGGACTTCTTAGACATCCCTTACTAGAAATACAATGTCACCTCAGGACGCCCGCAATACTAGAGAAAAACACCGTACCTCTACCAGATCTACACGATACTGCCACCGAGAGAGATTCCGAAGTGAGCGAGGTCGGAGCCCCGGTTAAAAAGCTAATCTTATACAGAACGCGAGTTCCCGCGTAATTGCCAGGCATTTTTCCCTCCGGTTAATTTTTGGATCCTTGACCTGGATCCACAGTGCCTCAGGGGTTTTGCGCGCCATCATTTGAGATTCGTGCGCCAGTATCTCAACCGTGACCTCAGAGTCCTCGCCTGTGGGATTCTTGCATGTGGCAACCAAAAGGGGTCGATATGCGTGACCTAGCCTTACCGTCTAAATGTTCTTAATGCGCACATTGGGGTCCTCCTGTCTTCACAATGTAGTCACCTTCACATTTCCGGCAGGAACTTCTATGGACTACCCATGTGGCAGCGCAATCTCCTTCCCTGCCAGCAGGACATATCACACAATTGGATGAGACGCAGAATCGGTCATACAGACGGTCTCGAACCAGGCCTTCCTCAGGTTGTGTGGAGGGATCGCCACAGTTCCAACCATGCTTTCCAGACTCGATCACTACCTCATGAAAGTATTAATTTCGTCGGAGATGAAGGGAACAGGAAGGAGATTTCCCCAGCTAGAGGACCATCAATAGTTCTACGGTATAAGGCACTTGCTCTGCTTTTATGCGTCGGTGACTGAAGATCGTAACCATTCACTGCAGCAATTTCTTTAGCATTGAACACGGATTCTTTTTTTCATCCACTCCCATGCAGACGCTTGCAGTAGCTCGGACCATGTTTTTGACGACCGCTCGTTTTGTCTGGAACGGGTGCGCTGGGCGATAGTAGAGAATGATGTTTTTGCTGGTGGGCTTCCTATGCCATTTAAAGACATAGGTACCCTTATGGAACCTGACTTGGATGTTGAGGAATGCAAGCCAGTTATTTGAGGGCTTTCCGCGCGTCAGTCTAATGTGCTCAGATAGCCCATTCATCAGTTCGAAGCACTTGTCCATTTCATCTCGTGTGGAGCAAACTACGAAACAATCGTCGATGTAAAGACAGTAGAGTAATGGGAGCCTTCCAGCCGGGATTTTCGATTTTAGCCATAAAATGAGACAATTGAGGCATTCTCGAAGTGACACCACTAAATGACTTATAAAGAGGCCATGCATGTTAATTTTGTCACGATGCTTGGTGAGGAGTTCAAACACAGCCTCCATAGGATATTCGATGCTGACGTTAGTGTAGAGTGCTTCAACGTCAAAGGATACCATAACACTGGTACTACTCAGAGACGCGCTTTGAAGACGGCTCAGGAACCCAGTGTTTGGAAGGTGCGACGGTATATATTGAAGCAGATGTGTTGAAATAATGGTAAGGAACCACGCATCCTATCCGTAGGACCTCTGCACAACTAGCAATGGGCCTTACCTTAATCGACGAGACATTGACTGAAGTGAAGTCTTCTTCTCTCGAGATCTTACGTGTTTTGACGAGAAGGTAAAGCACAGGACAGCATGGGGCTCGACTTTTCCATGAACATATCCATGAACAAAGACGATTGCATCTCATTCATCAAGTTCACTGAGCTGATTAGTGAGATGAGAGTTCATCGATATAAGCGATAAATGGAATTTCTGAGACACGTAATTTTTAGTCGTCTTTCGAAATGATTCTCTGTTCCTAACATTATCAGCGTTTCGAAAAATCCACATCTCTCATTTTTGGTCACCTAATTAGGAGGCTCGAACTCGGTAGGTGTAGATGGTTTTCGATTTTTGAGCCTCCAGTAATGTTGTTTGGTGACCGTCATTATTTTTCGGTGGTCACTTTATTGCTTCATTTGAAAGTCTAAAATATGCATATTGGTATTTGTCATGGATTCCTAATTGGAATAATCAACAGTATTGATGGACACAGATTTCTTCATATGCTGTAGTTTTAATGGGTATTTCAGCTTATGTGCTCATTTCTTGCATTGCTTGCCCTTGCTTGTGTCTAACTATGAATGGAGATTAATAAAAAAAAAACCTCGCTGCAGTGTGCAGGAATACCTTAGTGTTCGCCAATGCGCCATTCCCTCGCTCTGAGAATGTTAGCTGAACCCTGTTCTAATCTCCTCTATTGCCTACAGAGCAGTAGAGGAGATTAAAACAGGTTCCGCTAACATTCTCAGAGCGAGGTATCGTTTCTATAAGGTCCCTACTAATCGCTCCAGGAAGAGGGACATTGTCATCTACCTCATGCAAAGCGGCCAAAGACAGCACGGAGGCTTCTTTCTTAGAGTAGCTGTGATCGTACCTCAAAGCGACCTGGCTGGGCCATTTACATAATGTATTGCGGAACCACTCGGTCGGTAAAGGCGACAGTGCTGCATCCCTGTGATGCTATGCAGCGAAAATGTCTGTAAGAGTAATTTGGTTGATCTTGCCGAGATTTGTCCTATTCCAATGCTTTTTCAATCCAATGGAACCGTGTTGGAGTAGCTTTAGACACTATCTCATTGAAACAGGACGCTACGCCTTAGGCTGGAAACAGTGGATTTTCTGTAAGGCACTGATAAATAGAATATTGAGACTGATACTCTCAATAAGTCAGGAGGGGTACGGTGAGGGTAACTAAGGTTCTGCTATGTACTGTGCCGAGGCAGCTTTGCAAGGACATATGGGCTTCGAAACACGAGGACACTGCTCGTCTCGAGGAGGTTGTAGGTGTCAATGGTATGGGCAGCATTGGTGGGTAGTAGTGTAACAGGTAAGCGTCTAGCCCTTCCTGATTAAAGATGGCTGGTGTATCAGTATATTGTCTAGCTTGGGTCGCAGTTTCATAACTGCTTTTTTCTTTTGGGTTTGTCGACATATTGATGTTGCGTGTTCGTACAAACGACGTTGGAGGTCCAGGAACTCAATGCACTTCGGGAAAGGTAGGTGAGCTCTTATCGATTGACCATGTTTCGGGGTTGTTAACTTTCCGACTAATTTATTTCTTGCTTTGTCATAATCGTCATCGGGGAAGTTGCTTCGATGAGTTGCAACAGTGGATTCAATTCCCCACTAAAAGTGGGCACAGTTCAAGAAAAAAAACAGCTTTGCACAATTCCGTTGTGTCACACATTTTTGTTCAGGTCTTATGTACGCGCGTTTTATATTTACTGTACTATTTGTATTGTGTTTATACTGCGTATTTTTTTATTTTTACTTTGGTTCAAAGCCCTGAAGTAAAGTTTCTATGTTGATCATGTAGAATGTGCCATGACACCGCTTTTGATAGGAATCGTGGCAGCATTCTGATGCGGTTTGATCTGTACAATAGGTTGCATTGGTGTCAATGTAGCAAGTAGTAGTTTTCCCTTCCAAACTGGACTTCAACGAATTTGCTGATTTCAAGAGCATGGAAAGTTTGGTCGTTCTGTGTGTGCATGACTGTCATTGGTCTAGCATTGGCCAGCGCCTATTCAGGGTTTATGAGCTGCGTCATCTATCACTAACCTCCCTCTACTTCCTGAACAAAGAATGGTAGTATGATGTTGGAACTAACAGTGATAATAATGATAACAAGGGAAGGGGCCGAGATCGAAGATGCCGCATGGGGATCACATTTGGTCCAGCGTATTTGCGGACTCTGATCTTGAATCTGCTTCTTAAGTTTGTGAAATGATTCTCTGAACGACTTTGTAGAACGATTCTTCGAACAGAGTGACGTGACTTCTTTTCAATGAATGCCGAAATTAATAGCCGCAGAATAGCGCATTCTTAGCGCGGGTCAGGCACTGAGGCAAGAGTTGCGCTCAACAGACTCAAAGACAGCATTAGGGGTAATGTGGTTATTGAGAAATCTCTGAAAGAGGTTACATGGAAGCTATGACCTAAGAAGGCTACCTTCGGCGAAATCCCGGTGAAAAAGTGCCCCTCCGAGCTGTAGAACTGGCGCAGCGGATAGGAGCTACCGCCTATCGATAATCGACCCCGCCTCCGATCGACGTGATACCTGGTCCGCTACGATGAGAGCGGCCAACGATATGCGGTGAGATCGAATGTACTGCTGCGCGCTTTTGCAGTTTTAGCCTGAAGCTCACTCCAGAAAAAAGAGATGCTGTCGTATTCCAAGCATTTCCTTGTGTTTACATGGCGGCATGCTGAAGGAAATTTCTTTCGGAGTATCCGTCTCTTGACGAAAATGTCGTAGCGTTGGGGATCAACGAGAGAAGGGGTTCCTATTTCTAAGGTTTTGACCATTTCCATCCGTTTTTCCCCTTGTCCTGTTACTAGGCATCTCGACTTTCAGGCTTACTACTTCTTTTACTTTTAGCCCATACTCCCTGCGACTGCATTTCGACGCTCCTTCTGGCATACATGGTCGAGTGAGGGATGCCCAATTTTTTTTCTCGGCTATGTTATCCGATTGTACTTTGCCCTTCCGAATCAGGATAGATTGAACGTTTTCTGAGCGAATACTCCTCGGTCTTCCTTTCGAGAGGAATACAATTGTGTGCACTATTGATACACTAACGATAATGCTACTCACAGATTTTTTACGCTTGTGGATTGTAACTTTTCAAAGCGTGCAATAATGTTGATAATTTCCCTCCTTTTCCTAATGGTTTCAAAAATTGCTCTCAATCACTACACTGCAGTTGTGTGTGAACTCATTTTTGGATTGTTTAGTACGTACTGTTGCGAACGACACGTGTCGTTTTTCTTTATTAGTTGACTCATGCCGATTTGTTGATGTCCCCGCCAGTCATTCTGTTATTTCTGTGGATATAGCTCTTTTGACAGTTACTGGTTTCAAACTATTTGAGAGTCGCAAATTCATAGAATAACTCAAACAGCGAATGTGACACCCCGTCCTTTGGGCGGTCGCATTGCGTCCTTCGCAATGGAGCAAATTTATCTCCCCGAGTGCACTAATCCCATGCGCAGTGTTCCTGCTAGGCATATGGTAAAGTGCAATACCCGCCCTAAGTTTTGGGGAAAACGGGGATCCGCTTTTTTCGTTTTTTTTTACTATAACTCAGTTAATCTTCATTTGATTTTCTTATAAAATTATATTTTTTTGAATCAGCTCATCGAGCTGTATGAGATGGTCTATTTCAATTTTCAAAAAGCTAACTTTTTACGTTCCCGCATGCACAAAGCGCCAGTGGGAACTCACTAGCGAGCGACGCTTGCTATAATTATGACCAGGAGGCAAAGCTGACCCCAACATACAGTAACGCTCAGAAGTCTTCGGCCAAATGGTTTCCCCGTTGACACTTTTTCTACTGGACCGATCCAAGAGAAATTGTAGTTTGTTGTGCTTAGAGACACTCCATACTGGATATACTATTAGGCTGTCCGGAATTACTGGATATACTATTAGGCTGTCCGGAATTTCGGACTAAATGCATGGTAGGGTTCGAAACAACGTATATTTGTCACCCGGTGTTGGGAGCGGACTTGATTCGAGGGATTCGTGTTTCATGTTCGGTATTTGTACCTGTCAGCAGCATGTGCGACATATCGTCTCCTATCTCCAGTAGTGCCTTCGCAATGGATGACAAGAAGATGCTCTACCGACCAGTTCTGCTTCTACAATACGGCTCCGGCCGATCTGCGAACGAGGCCCATCGCTTTCTGCAGGAAACAATAAAGGGGCAAGCCCCCTGTCGCTCGACGTGCTTCTATTGGTGCCACAAGTTCAACAACGGTGACAAACGCTCAAGAAATCTCAACCACAATTATAAAACAAACGGCTCGTGCTCGCTACCTGTGGGGCTCGACCGCCTTTCTGTACGTCAACTTCAGACCCTACGAATACTCCAAAATCCACGGTACACGATGTCAATAATGTTGCTGACTACACAATGCTCTCCGACGTCAGTCCGAAAATATTCCGGACAACCTAATACTTTGGCGGACCGGTGTAAAGCACGTGGTTGTATGCAATTTCGGAAGAATCGTGTGCCATTCCTCGTACGGTTAACGGAAGCCTCATCGACTCTATGCCGTCCCGCTGTGCCGCTGTCAGCAAAAGTCGTGATTTCCTCAAAAAATATTGTTGTTTTCTAAAGCTTGCTAGCTTTGTTTTTCTTAAAGAAAACCGTTTTTCTTTTCCTTGTTCTCTGGTGGTTTTGTAACAAATTCTTGTAAAAAACCATGAAAAGTGTAAAGCGGCACTTAAAGGCATATTCCAGGATTACTGGGATATCACATCTCCTGCCGTGGATGGATAGTTTGACCCAAGCCACGTAGACTGTACCTCTACCGAGGTGTGAGGGTCAGTTTCTGGAGCGTGCAGAGCCAAAGAATCAGCGCAACAGCTCGGCCCCGCCCACCCCAGCCGGGGGTCTGCCTTTACTCTTCGACTCTTATCTTTGACATGGGTAGACCAGCTACGTGGTCAAGATCTTGAAACTGGCAGTCAAGCAATCGTCTCGTGAACTAAACCCACTACTGAGGGACCTACCCCACACTAAGCACCGGAATACTTGCAACACACCCCCTGCTGGGATGGGCGGGGCCGAGCTGTTGCGCTAGATTCTTTGGCTCTGCACGCTCCAGGAACTGACCCCCACGCCTCGGTAAAGGTACAACCTACGTGTCTTGGGTCGAACTATCCATCCACGGCAGGAGATGTGATATCCCAATAATCCTGGAATATGCCTTTAAGTAGAGGGAAATGTTGACAATAGGTTTGGGCACCACACATCAAAATTTCATCTTATTTGGTATTGTAGAAAAAAGTTATGACAAAAAAGTTTTTGACCGAAAACTTTCGAGCGCTACTGCAGCTCAATAACCCGAGCTGCTATCCTATTCAAAACTAAATTCATCGTCTATGATTGGTTGAAAGCACGTTTTTTTTATTTTAACGATCTTACTTAAGAAAATTGTAATTGTTTCGGTGAACTGTGCCATAATCGAGTTATAGGTATGAAGTCTGTACATCATGAGCATTAATAAATATCACTGGTAGACTGATAATATATCCTTTTCAACCTTTTTGCCGTTCTACCCTGTCTGACCCCTCAATGTCGTAGCAATTAGTCACCTCACTGGAATCTACTGGACAGATATTAATCGGCCTTGCACAGTGATGTGCCACTGTGGTAACCAAACGAATAGGATAGCAAGTAGTTTCATAAAAAGTGCATAAGTCTTCAATGTCAGCGCTGTTTCCTCGTTAAGAAATAAAAGATAACACGACGAAGGCAGTTCACTTTTAGACTGATAATATATACTGAAAACCATTTCCCATTTCACGAATTCCAAATCTGCCAATAAAAAGCCGAAAGTGTACTCTAACAGATCTTAAATTTTTGTATTATCAATGTACTACCAATCACAACTACCATCTCATCCAATTCGTTTGGCTAGTACAGTGGCGAATCATTGTAGGAGGCCCATCAATATTTGTTATAGGGATCTCAGCGAGCTGATTAGTCGCTGCGAGAACGAGGGATCGCACATGATAGAACTGCCAAACGTTTGAAAAGGAGTGAAAATTCAACTCGAGTGGAACCTTTGATGTGTGAACTTCACACATCGGCCTAGTACGATTCTCTCACATAAGGTGAGGTTGCATTCAAATAAAAAAACTTACCTTTGACTCCCGAAGGGAGGGTTATTCGGTATGATCTGAAGCACCGAACAGTAAAAAGGAAACGTCAAGTGCTGACACTGGAAACTTATGCACTTTTTATAGAACTGCTATGTTATCCAATTCCTTTGGTCTATACAGTGGCATATCATTGTGCAAGACCGATCAATACCTGTCTAGGAGATCCCAGTGAGGTGACTAATTACTACGAGATTGAGGGGTCAGACAGGGTAGATCGGCAAAAAGGTTGAAAAGGAATGATAATTCCACCAATGGCCATGACGTATGTACTTTATACATAACTCAGCCAGTTGGCTGGCGCACACTACCGTGCGCGAAATACCATGAATGCTAATAGGTCGATCGAAATTGCTCATTTTCTTGAGGACAGAGTGTTCAGTGTACGCTCCGCCCATCATGCATGGCAAAATCCCCCGCAGAAAGCGCCTCTTGAGCTGTGGCGAGGCGGTCTCATCAGGGCAAGCCGCCTTTATCCAGGACAGCCCGCCTCCTAGCGACGAGCTTCCCATGATTGGTTGGGGTGGGAAGGTCAAGACGATGCGACCGGCTGGAGCGCTCGGGGCGCGCTTTCGTAAACAGAGCGTCGCAGACCTTTTTCTGATCAGCTGATTATCTTTTTTCTGTGTTTCCGATCTTTGCTGCTTACCCGTAGAGTTCGCGACTTTTTTCTTTTCTATTCTTCTCTTCTTTTCCACCAATACTCACTTGTTGTCTTCGCTCGTCTGCAGTAAACGATAAGATGCTTTTTAAGTTTTTTGTATTGTTTCCACGCTGTTTTTGCGCATTGATTACCTGGATACATGCCAATGGCAGAGTCGTCTAGGCTACCCGCCTGTTGACGGAATGGTCGTCCAGGTCGAGAATCAGTCGCAGGAAAGGGGTTCTATTTTCGGGTTTTCGGTCATTTACTTCCGTTTTTCCTTCACCGTCGTATTACTGATCATCTCGCCCGTCATATTCGCCACTTTTGTCACATTTCCTCCGATTTTTCCCTAACACTGCCTTTAAGGAACGACAGCCTTGTATTCGCATCGATTGGTAACATTTATCCACTTGCTGAGCATCTAATTCTTATATATTGCTGGCAGATCCATATGCCAGCTCTCGATGTTTACCAATTTGGAAAGATGCACCACTACTTGGGATTTCACATACCAATAAATTGTCCAGAAACTCTGTTTGGAGAGTACACATACGGAGATATAATAGGATGAATCAATTAATTTACTTACATTTCGTGACTATTGAAAACTGTTGTATAATCCATTTCGTAGCGCCCAATAGGGCGTGGTTTACGGACTTGGGTGAGTGAGAATGTGTGGCGGGGTGAGAGAGTTTCACACGCTCATCCAAGTCCGTAGTCCACGCCATGTCAGGTGCTCTGAAATGGACTGTAAGGTGCAAGCCTCCCCACTTGATCATAAGGTTGGCTCTGCTTTTCCTTCTTTTCTGATGAAAACGTGGAACCCAAATGATAAAATGTACCAGATTAAAATTATTCTTGTACACGATCCCTCTGAATTGTTTCAAACCGCTCATCAGCAAAATATAATAATAGAAGTTGAACATCTTTTTTTTGTACCGATACACATGAAAAATTAATCACTTGCTTGGTACATCCCGAAATATTGAGTTGGTGCATAATTGATGCAGCCTTCTACTAAATTTTACCATCGTTTTCGCTAATTAAAGTTGTTAAAAAGCCGTATTAATTATGCACCTACCCAATTCATGCACACAACTTCGCATCTTATTTTTTTGAAACATTATTTCAAGGGAACGGAACAGGTCATTATTGCCTGAAAAACCATCAAATCACTCGTTTGTACATTGTGTTTCTGAAAGCGTTTCTAAAGATTCATATGTCGCAAAAGCGAAGTCCTATATAGGTCAGCCCAAGAAGCGGGGAGAAGCAGAATTTCGCTATGTTCAACGAAAAGGTGCACGTTTTTCATAAACTGTATATTAAAGAAAAGACATTCCGACAGCAAGCATCATTGCAAAGATAATTTGAAGGCATTCTGGTTTACCCAGTGCCAAGCGGGAACAGAGATCAGCGCATTTGAGGAGACGATATGCTCCAGATCGAAAGCGTTGACACGACCGTGCGAAGGATGGAATGTCACATTCGTCGTTTAAGTCCTTCTCGCCTTCATGGCGGCGCAGTGACCAGCTCTGGAAAAAGTCAAGCAACGGAAAAGAGTCTGCAGTCAATATTACAGTGCTAGATAGGGCGTGGCCCACGGACTTGAGTGGAAGTGTACAAAACTCTCTGATCCCGACACACACACACTCAACCAAGTCCGTGGGTCACGTCCCATATAGCGCTGTGGAATAGACTCTACCCACGCCTGTAAGTACAGAATTATCTGCACCGAACGCATGAGGTCAAATGCTGTCTAATTCGAGGATTCTAAAAGGTACGTATTTCCAGCGTGCAACAAAGGCAATAGAGGACTAACTCATTCCGCTCAGGACGCAAAAGGCTGGCATTGTGGGAGTGCTTTGAAGAAACGGTACTCAAACACCTTAAACAGAGCAGGATATGGTACTAGGACCTTGAAAAGGGAGCATCTTATAAAGTTGCACACTTTTGCACTCAATGTGAGGGGTCGATATGCACATTCAAGTGTGCTAGTTTGATATTCTTCTGTTATGCCAACGAGGTTTTTAGGTGGAACATTTATTTACGGCCTAACGTTTCGACCAGATCGTCTTCCTCAAAGGCCTAAACGTGGCTCAAGATTTAGGATTCTATCCACTACACCACCAAACGCCTTATCACTCTAGCGGTTCTGACGAAACTCATGAAAACCGCCGGAGGAACCCTGTACGAAAGAACATAACTCACCTTCTTTCGTACAGGGTTCCTCCGGCGGTTTCCATGAGTTTCTTCAGAACCGCTAGAGTGATAAGGCGTTTGGTGGTGTAGTGGATAGAATCCTAAATCTTGAGCCACGCTTAGGCCTTTGAGGCAGACGATCTGGTCGAAACGTTAGGCCATAAATAAATGTTCCACCTAAAAACCTCGTTGGCATAACAGAAGGATATCAAACTAATAACGATGCCGAGGTTCTCCGAAGAGAGAAGTTGGAACTAGTTACTCAAGTGTGCATTTTTGCCCAAGCTACACTAGATGGAGGAATAGGTTTTTTCTCATCTAAGCTTTGGTAAAACTAGCGCCCATAGTGGGATGTCCCCCTCACTGCGACAGCACCTACAAGATACAGTTAGCGCCAGATACAGTAACAGTTTAACCACATAACACTTTTAACGCTTTGAACAATGAGAAACAATAGAGGTTATTTTAGCAAAGTAGAAACAGACTCCTATCCACAAAAAGACAACAGTAACATAACAAGTGAAACAAGATCAATAATAACAGATATCGATCCTAATCAGTAAATAATTAATTTCGGCATAAAACAATCGCACGCGAAGAAAACAGCTCGCACTCGCCGCTGACGGCTGTTCGAAATTTTGCTGTAGCTATATACAGTTGGTAGAAAGAGGGGAGCGATAGACAAACCACACCAAATAGGTAACAATGTACGGTCGTGTTATACCAATACCAGTTGCACCCCTCACAAACTGACCCTGTTCAGCTGACGTTATGCGAATTGCTTCATAAAGTGTAATGTTCGAAAGTTACTTCCATTGCGAAAGTTCTTCCATCCGTCATCTCGAGTATGGTGTCAGCAGCTGTATACATCACTATTACGGCAAAAAAGGGAAAAAATCGATACATGATTCTCTCATGGCTCGAACAATACCTGCAATGCGAACGGGTTTCTTTTCTCATACTTCGGGGTTTCCCATTTCTTGACACGATATTGCAACGATCGGAAGAGATGGAACATCATCGTATTTTCTCATATTATTATGAAAAACACTACGTATTAGTAGAAATTTTGCTGCTGCTCTAACAAACTTCTATGGGTCCATTTGGGAAAGCACAGAATAATAGATAGTAATATTTCAAGCCACTGTTTGCAGACGCGTTTTCATGATTTTCTTCTGTACATTATCGATGAAACACAAAGAGTGGAGAGACAGAGCAGTGCTGTGGGAATTTGCTTGAAAGACACCATTAGTAAAAGTACTGCACACTTGTTTTCTGTTAGCTGCAGTATTTGTCGCAGCGAAGGTTGTAACAAGAATGTGAATTATGAGCAAAAGTTTTGTTCTAGGACGGGACTCGAACCTAGCAAAGGATATTTCATATTTCTTATATATATTATTTTTATTTTATTTTATTATTTTTTCCGGACTAACATACTAATCGATGACACTACCGAGACACCTTTGCTCTTACAGCTTTTAATGGTATGCTTCTTAATGATATGTTTACCGCAAGTTATCAGAACTTGCACGTACAGTGACAAACATGCTAATCCATAAGGCCGCTTCCATACTTTGCGCACCGACGCCGTCACGCGCGTGACGCAGGCACGCGCGTGACGGCGTCGGTGCGCAAAGTATGGAAGCGGCCTAACACTACCGAGACACACTGCATAATTATAAAGCCACTTATAAATTGTCTAAAAACTTTGTTTACAGGAAGATTCGGGAAAACCCTCTAGGTTGAAAGAGTCGCCAGTGTTGACGTACTTTCGCACAACCATACCAAATTTTACCAAGAGTCCGTTGTGCAAAACTATACAGCCACTGAATAGATTGACGCATTCGTCAACCAAGAAACAACGAAAAAGAGAAAAATGCTAATTTTGAGATTATTTGGTCCTTCATCTCTTCGAATAGCCACAATTTTGATGATATAGGTCCACATAAAGTTTTTCAGAATGTTTTTAGACCACATGCTGCCAGCTTCGATGACTACGTCTTTAAACTACCTGACTCCTTCCAGTCGGTCTGAAATCTTTTCCCCATGAAACCACAATTAATCTTCCATCAAGTAAAGATCGTAGCCGTTTGTTATCCGGGTCAGAAGGTTTATTCGGTGACGGCTTCACCATGATAGAGTGTTCTAGTTGACATGGGATGGTCCATTAACTTGCATGAAAACAAGATTTTGGTGAAGATTTCGAGACGCATGACGAGAGAAGGGTATGGCACACAAAAGCTCGGCAATCGGAAGGTTCATCCTTTCGAGAACGAAACAAAATCGAATTATACAGCCACCCACAAATCCTCCGAAAATTCCCTCATGTTTGTGCACCTTTTCCCTTTTGTTCTTTCTCCAGATTGTTCTGTCTGATGAAAAAAAGGATTCAGCTACGAAGTCCCCACGGCTACCGGTACTATCGCACGAGGAACAAACTCAAGTTTTCAAGAACTTCAAAAAAGGTGCCAGATCGAATAATCATTTGAATTTTCGTTTCGTTCTCGAAAGGATGAACCATCCAATTACCGAGCCTTTGTGCGCCGTCACCTTCTGTCGTCATGAGTCTTTAAATCTTCACCAAAACCTTGTTTTCCTGCAAATTAATGGACCATCCCATGTCAACTAGAACACTCTATCATGGTGAAACCGTCACCGAATGGACCTTCTGACCCGGATGACGAACGGCTCCGATCTTTACCCGATGGAAGATTATCTGGGGTTCCATAGCGAGAAGAATTCAGACCGATTGAAAGAAGTCAGGGAGTTTAAATACCTTGTCATCGAAACGTGGCAGTATGTGGTCTAAAAACATTCTGTAAAACTTTATACGGACCTATCATCAAAATTTGTGGCTATTCGAAACAATGGAGGACGAAATAATCGCAAAATCAACATTTTCTCTTTTTCGTTGTCTCTCGGTTGACTAATGCGTTAATCTGTTCAGTGGCTGTATAATTTGGCACAATGGTATACGCGCCATTTTCTAGACCAATCAAGAGGAGAATCTTCTTTGTCTCTTGGCTAAAATTTGGTATGGGTGTGCGGATGTACGTCAACACTGGCGACTCTTTCAACCTAGAGGGCTTTTCTGAATCTTTCTGTAAACAAAGTTTTTAGACAATTTATAGGTGGCTGTATAATTATGCAGAGCACTGTATAATGCGTTGAGCTGGTTCTCCCATATCGGCATCTAACATGAGGCTTCGAGATTAGGTAGATACTGGTTTGAAATTTCGATTTTTTAAGAACTCCATATCAATATCCACTTAAGCTTTCAGCTTCATGGTTCGGCTGCACACTCCTTTTGCTGCTACACAAATCTGCACACATCATTTTTTTACCGGATTCCTCCCTCTCCACGTTTGACCCCGCGTTGCTGCATATCACCCCATCCCAAGTGCCTATCGCGATCCCAGATCTCGAGCTTCCTTCGTCCACTGCACGACCCTCCTTGGATTCGCATATACCGAACTCCTTCGAGCAAAAACAACCAAGGAATAGATGGCCCAACCAATCATTGTGCTGTGTGTATGCACCTCTAATCAAATCGAAGTGGAAGGTAAAACGGGCTCCTATGGTTCAGAGGTCCAGGTTTCCTTCGAAAGTCCTACTTAATACGGTTTACACTGATATATCCTGTGTAGGATATATTATTACGTCGGTTCATAAATTTTGTCTCTCATACAACATTCTTTGAAATTGCGATTTCGTTAAACAGTGCTAATTAATGTTCAACGGTATGATCGCATTCGAAAGACCGTACCCTGAATTTCTAAAGACCGTACCCTGAACTCTCGAGAGCAATTTGAAAAAATTTTCAATATGTTCTAAGTGGAACAGAATGTATTAACCAACGTAATACACTACAATAAACTGGATTATATAGCCTAGGTCAATCTCTTACGTTGCCCAGCAGTACTCAACGACTTTGTGTTACAATTATTTCAAAGCTCTCTGGAACTTCAAAAGTAACGGTATCTTAGGGTTCTTCATGCCATTCACTAGGAGCTAGTATTCTATGCGTTTCATTTCTGGTCAATCGAACCTATTTGGCGGAATCTCAAAAGAAGGAGCAGAAACTGGAATGAGAGGTGTGATTCATGCATTTTTGAGTAAGACTATTATGACGAAGCGAGAAACTTAGAATTATCATTCTCGAATGTCTGTACGGTATCAGTCGATATTCCTAACATTTTCGTTGCCTAGAATGGGATAGTCACCCATCAACTTAGCACTAGTTGTGCTAATTTCCAAATCCTCGACCCCCTGGGCTTTTTCTCGTCTCCGACGCCGAGCGGCTTCTTGACTTTGTCTTCATCCAAGTAGCTATACTCCAGAGTGTCATATGCACTTCAAACACTCCCTCAACAAGTCACTACAGCACTGTCGTTTCCGAAGTGGGATGACTCTGCGGCCGTTGCGCCTACTGAATGTTCGCCATCGCACCGTTCCTGAAACGCATCCGTCGAATGGATTAGCGGTGATTAACAGAGCTCTGTTTCATTTGATTGACCCAGTTCGTGACTTAGTCTCATTTCATCAATGCGATGACGACTCTTTTTGAATGTGTTGGATAGAAGTGCAGTTCAGCCGTAACCCATAAGCGTCCTTTATTGTTGCCCTTCTGAGATCTATTAGAGGCCTTATTACCTGTTGAGCACGGCAAGGTCGCTCTACTTCTTTTACTAAAAGCCTGGCAAAGTAACGTTTAGCCTAGCGCAGAACGAATGTTTACTGTTCAGTAGAGATGCTCAAGTTCTCGTTCCGTATCCTGATTGGCAGCAACAGATGCAACACCTTCAGGATCCTTTCTCGATGTTCAGAGACCAACTCTTTGGACACCGCAATTGCGCAGTCGGCGTGAAAGTGAAAACTACCCCAGGAACGCGCACGTGACTAATCCTGAACACGGATTTGAAATTTAGAACGTCTATATAGAAAAATCCTATTCATACAATGCAACAGCTACGCTTATAATAAAAAAAAAATCAAGGTTTTGTCGGAATACTGCTATTTGAAAGGGGAATTAGAGTGCCAATAACGGCCTTCAGGGCGTTGGCAACCATTCGAGGTGCCCCATGCTCCTCTCTGTGGCTTGATCACGGCACACCCAGGTGTCGAGCAAAATGGCCGTTTGAGTACGACTCCACCCCTTAGCGGAGACCTTAATGGGCTCCTCTCCCCTCATTCAACGTCTACATAACCTCTTTGTCGATGCAAAGTATTACTGAGTATTTTATAATATTACTGTAATTTTTGTAATCCAATCGAATTTCCTACTATATATAATCGGCTAAGTGTGTCTGTTGGTGTGTGTGTGTTTGTGTGTGTGTTTGACCGGAAATTCATATCTCGCGTCGCAGCAAAAATGGGATCATGGATTTCAGATATGATGTAGGGGGTGGTAAGGGAATCTCAGTGGTGGTGGACCGAAGGTGATAGCAGCTGATAAGGGCTGATAAGGAGCCTCCAAAGGCCAGTGTCGCCAAACTCGCTTCGCCTTTCGAGTCGATCCTATAGTGCTCACATTCATAAGTGTTTTGAGGGGTGGGACGGGCACATCATTGGTGGGTGATCCAAACTGATAACGGTTGATTAGATTCGATAAGGAGCGTCGACAGGCGATTATCATCTATCCGTTTCCGCATGCGGGTTGATCCTAGAGCGCCGGCACTCATTGGTGTTTTGAGTGGTGGGACGGGCACATCAATGGTGGGTGATCCAAACTGATGACGGTTGATGAGATTCGCTAAGAAGTGTCAGCAGGCGAATGTCGTTAAATCTGTTCCGCTCTTCTGGCTAACAGTGGAGTGTTCACACTCACAGGTATTACGGGATGCGAGGACCGTGACGGTGACTTTCCGAAATTGATAACAGCTTACAGGGCTGATAAGAGCCATTAGGAAATGGGGATGGGACGAAATTCGGTACACCGCTTACTACTATTAGGTTGTTGCAAAATTAATTTCGGTTTCAAGGTATGTATAAATAAGTAGATTTTTTACCCTGAACTATTCCATCCCAAGGAACGCCAGACATACCATTTGGTGGGTTTTTTTCTGCTCTTTCAGAAACTTCTATAAATGTCGCTCTAAGTTTTCCAGCCGACCTTTTCCAGGGCTGCGTATAATCATGAACCGACTCGACTATCGAGTCATCATGCTTTATGAGTTTAAATTGGAACACTCCGCAGCGGAGGCAGCTCGTAATCTCAGCAGTGTTTTTGGGACGAATTGTCCTTGCGAACGAATAGTGGAGCTCTGGTTTAAAAAATTTGCTTTGGCGATTTTGATCTCGAAGAGAAGTCGGGTCGCGGCCGCAGGTCATCGCTTAATGATCAAGATTTAAGGAGAGCCGTCGAAGCAAATCCGGAGACGAATACTCGTACGTTAGCAGAAGACCTAGGCGTACATTACTCTACAGTGGCCAGACATTTGCTGACAATCGGCAAGGTGAAGAAGATGTCGAAGTGGGTGCCTCATGACCTGACCGATGAGCAGCGTCTGGCACGTTTCGACACCTGCTCTAATCTCCTAGTTCGCCATAGAAATGAGCCATTTGTAAGCCGTATTATAACTGTAGATGAAAAATGGGTTCTTTATGATAACAGGAAGCGGGGATTAGTCTGGGTAGATAAGGATGCTCCTCCAAAAACTTCTCCTAAACCCGACCTTCACCCTAAAAAGGTTATGATTACTGTGTGGTGGTGTTGTAAAGGTGTAATCCATTACAGTTTCTTGCAGCCTGGTCAGCCAGTCACAGCAGAGTCTTACTGTTGTGATCTGGAGCAAATGTATAGAAAGTTGCAAAAATTGTGGCCGGCGGTGGTGAATAGAGGAGGGCCGATCCTGTTGCAGGACAACGCAAGGCCACACACCTCACAAATCACTCGGCAAAAATTGATCCACTAGGGTAAATGAGTTCTTCCCCATCCAGCGTATTCTCCCGACCTTATCCCCACAGACTATCACTTTTTTCGAGCCCTCAATTCTCATCTGCGTCAGAAACAATTTACTAATTTAGACGATGTTGAATGTGCCTTCCTTGACTTCGTTGATTTTCGTGATAGTAGTTTTTATAGTGAAGGCTTAGATTTATTGCCTGTTCGTTGGCAAAAGTGTGTAGATTCTGATGGTTTTTACTTCGATTAATAAACTTGTGTTTAAGCTGAGTTATAGTAGTTTGAAAAATGCGGTCCATTTCCGAAATTAATTTTGCAACAATTTAATACTTTACGGATGCTATGGTAAATGCGTCCGTTGCTCACTACCATTGGGTGAACATATTTTGCTTATGCTCTGATATCTGCCGCCGATATGTCGACCGCTAAATTGCCTAGCTTCCCAAATAATGGTGCATGTCTTTTGATACTGCGATTTACGTGGATGATCAAGACACGATGTAGATTTGTGATAGCAAAGCAAGCGATCAATTCTTTCACGCGATGCCAGCAACAGTACTGGGCATCGACCGCTAGACTATGTGAAATTCCAAATAGTGGTGCATGATTACAAGAACGATAAGCATCGACAACTGGCATATGGATCTACGTCTACAGTATGTAGGAAGTAGATGCTCAGAAAATAGATAAATTGCACCAGATGCAGTTGAATTCAAAACTGTCGATCCCTAAACTATTAGGCTGTCCCGAAAGTTCCGGAACACCTTGGCGGACAAGGGTTTTCGGGCCTTCCCGCTATGGATAACCAGGGCATTTGTCGATTGACTTTGAGGAACGTTCCATGCCATAGGCATATAAGGATTCGCGCCTATCCACAAAAGGAATAGAGCTCGAAATGGACGAGGGGTCACTCCGAGCATTGTACCTCTACGAGTTCAGCCGAGGGAGTTCCATAAGGGAAGTGGTCCAAATAATCAGCGTGGCATGTGGAGCAAGCACAACTATCCACCGTTGGTTCACCCGCTTCCGTTCTGAAGATATAGCCCTGAAAGATCAGCAACGCAGTGGCCGTCCATCTGAGCTGACGATCAGCTTTTCAGGAGAACTGTGCACGAGAACCCCACGGCAAGCACACGTGAAGTAGCCCTGCTACTCGGTTGTGGGAACACCACAGTCGATCAGCATCTCACTCGGCTGGGATACCGGAAAGTGCTCTCGACTCGGACACCCCATGCCCTATCCGACAGCCGACATCTGGCAACATTCACCCGGGACACCTTGGCGACGCTAGGCTGGGAAGTGCCACATCCTCCATATAGCCCCGACCTCGCACCATCTGACTACCACCTGTTCGCCCCTCTACAGAACTTCCTAAAGGGGAAACAGCTCAAAAAGCAGCGCGACATCGAGATGGAGGTCGAGCGTTTCTTCGCGAGGCAGTCTCAACAGTTCTGGGCGGATGGGATTGGCAAGCTTCCGGATAGATGACAGAAGGTGATAGATAGTAATGGTGAATAACTTGTTAGCTGAAATGTGTTTATGTTGTAAAAAAATAAATTTGAAAAAAAGTGGTCGGGGTGTTCCGGAACTTTCGGGACAACCTAATATCTAAACTCCCAATAGTGATCACTTCAGCCGAAGGGTCAAGTGATTAGTGGATTTACCCATATCATTCCCGAACATTGATCATCGATATCGTTGTAACATCGACCGCTAAATCATCTGGACCTCCAAAAAAAGATGACCTTCCTCAGCTATCATATCATTGATATCGGTTAATATCTATCACCTTTGAGTAGAAAGTGGTTGGTCAGCAAAACGTCAACATCGACCATTTCCCCATTACATAATCCTACTGTGTTATTCGCGCAGTACTGTGCGATAGCCCAACTGGTTCTTACATAAGCGGGTGAGCCGGAAGCACGTTCTGCCTATTATTTGGCCTAGGACCATGGCTCACCTCTACAATTACGACCCCCACCGTGAAGGGATTCTCGACTCTCGATGTACCTTAGCGTCTTGGTGCTCTTGTGTGAGTGGAGCCTGTTATTAATGACTCTGAGTGTATTCAGCGAAAATCAGGTGATGGCTGGTGCCATGAAACTAGAGGTAGTGTGGCAGCCCACATAAACTCTCTCGAATTTATGTTTGCGATACTTGGTAGTAAGCTATGAAACGTGGTGATATACTCGAAGGAAAATGAACGGTAGGTAGTGGTATTGCCGGGCTTCCTAGCTGGTATGCGATCGCTTTCACATGAATATACGCTTTAAGACAATTGTAGGGGTAATGCAGGCGATGAGAATCTCATGAAAAATTCAAATGAAAACTGGGGGTCTAAACAAGGCTATATGTGGCGAGGTTCCCGGTAAAAGGAGCGCCCCCGGCTCTGCTTATCAGGTCGGCTTTCTTGGTGAAAAATCCGGGCAGTAACGAAGATTGGAATGAATGATACGACCGAATTTTCGCTATCATTGCCTTCAATGCAGGTGCAGCCCATGTAAGTGATGCCATGCCAGTAACTATACTGTTTATCCTCATGTTTCATTTCTTCATTCACATGTAACAACAGCACAGCATCTTGCATCCTTGATGAATGAAGGAAGTATGTAGCTCAGCCGGCATCTCTTTCCATGGTAGGGTTTAAACAGAAAATTTCGTGACTGCACCAATCGAAATGGTGCGGAATTCCAAAAAATTCACATCTGAATTATAAATTTTATAACTCAGCTCATAATTACAATATAAACTTCACGTAAGATTGCATTTATTGTAGATGATGAACAGTAATAAACGAACATAGTGCAATTTCAAAATGATGAAAGGCTTCATGGATATGCGATTCTAGCGGACGCGCTACTGGTTGCTGTGAAATCAATCGTTTTAGTAAAACTCTGTGAGGCGACAATTTTTCAGACGATATGGAATCCCATGTTGACGGCGTACACCTGAAATGGGAAGGACTGAAGGCCTTTGGTGGAGAAATTCGTGCGATTCACATGCCTTGGTCCATTTGATGCTCGACGGAACGGCCCTTGTGTGACGTCGATGAGCAGGTCGAGATGAGATCGCTTTGCATTCCCACACATCTTCGCGGGTGAAGAATGACACCTGAACGACAGTGCCTGGAATAAGCTTCACATTTTCCGAATAGTACCTGTTTAAGGCGATTGGTAACGATACAGTGCTTCAGCAGAGCGTGCGCAATTTCCATCGTCTCGGCATATAGTGCGAATATCTGAAAACCGTAGGAAGAGGATAAGACCGGTCAGAACGAGTGCGATTCTCAGCTTGAAAGCGCTACTTTCGCATTTCAAAGAGTACGATTGAAATAATCGTCAATGGAAATTCGAGTTTTTTCGATACCCATATATGTTATGTTGTATCTGCAAACTAACAGCCACACACAAAGTTTCACGCAAAAAACGAGAACGCAAGTAAGATACAGCCCCCACAAAGTAACACCTGACGGTTGGGGGGCCGAGTAGGGGTGGCCATGGGAGTTCTAGAAGAAAAGAAAAGACGGTCACATGGTCAGAGACGCAGACTGAGAAGCAAATCAACACTGGGCGCGGAAATTTGACTTTCGCTCTTGTGCCGTTCCTCAAATATTTGAATGTTGCTCGGCGAGATTATAAAAGACTTGCTCTTCTACAGGTTTCTGATTTCTGCTTCGGAACAAAGGAACACGTAATCAGAGACTCCTTGATTCTTTCTTGTTTCTGCTCATGTACCGCATCAATTAGAAAGATTTCAAAAGATATTAGATTCATGGGATTTCCATAGACGTTTCCTTTTATGTACATTCCATGATCATCTTATGCGCGTAAAGGCGCTCAGCAGTGACATTAGAGATACGAGGGATGTGCCACTGGGAAAATATCGAAGGAGTTGATGAATCCCAAAATTATAGCGTTGCGGTGCTCTGGCTTCGCCAAGCACAAAGTGATTGAACAGTTTCCCTCAACTTTCTTACCGATGCCTTCATTGCTTCTTTTTCTTTGCCCTACATTACCTTTCGTAGTCGTTGATAATCCTCTCATGCCGGCCATAAGCCGCATTGAATAGTGAGCGGCGTTTGACATTCTGACACCCTCTGGTCCTAGCGTGCCAGTGACGCTCTTCGCGCCATCGAGGGTGCATCGCCTTTCAGACTGCCAAAGTACCTGTTGGACACCACACAGGGTTGTAATACCCAAACAATCGTGAGTACGTCTCCAACACCGAGAAACTCATCTGTTCCTTGGAGTGAGCCACACGTTTGTCTGCTAGTTGGAACTATTGAGACATGGCACGGGGCTGTGTAGTATTAGGTCTGTGCAGAATAAATGGCCAAAACATAACTGGCCATAACTTCGCTCAGACACAAGTTTACTTGTTGAAATAAAAACCATTCGAATCTACAGAATTTCGCCAACGATCTGTCAAAGAAAATATGTTATCATGATCAAATTCTGGATTGCTAGAATCAATAAAGTCAAGAATGGCATTTTTACCGTGCATAATTTTTCTGCCGCAGGTTTGCATCGAGAACCCGGAAAATGCGGTAATCCGTCAGGGATAGGTCTGGGAAATAAGCGGGGTGAGGGAGAGGCTCGATGCCTAACTGCATCATTTTTTACTGGGTGCGCAAAACAACGCAAAATCCCACAGTTCGCAAGTCACCCGGCAGAAACTGATCGAGACGCTTCCTGACCCCCCTTATTCCCCAGACCTATTCCTGACGGATTACCACTTTTTCCCGGTTCTTGATGCAAACCTGCGTCAGAAGGAGTCCGCCGAAACGATGCATGTTGAAAATGCCATCGTTGACTTCATTAATTCTCGCAATCCAGAATTTGATCATGATGCCATATTTTCTTTGCCAGATCGTTGGCAAGGTTGTGTAGATTCGAATGGTTTTTATTTCGACCAATAAATTTGTGTCTAAGCGAAGTTCTGGCGTTTTGAAAAAAGTGTTCCGTTTTGGCCATTTATTCTGCACAGACCTAATATTTCAGTTATCGTGTTCTAGTGATGGAAAGAAGCACTGCTGTGAAACCACTTGAATCTGAGAGGGGACACAGTTGCTATTGGAGCTGTTTATTATTCAGGTTTCCCCAAGGAGTGATCGCACAGAATACTGAAAGCGTCATCATTATTGCCGCTTCTAGAGTCACTGTAGGCATACGCGTTACACTACGCCAAGCTAAACCCTGCAGCTGTGCACCGTTTATGTCACGGTCGTTGGCTAATAGCCTACTAGGCCGATCAGACAGTATCCGCCGTTTCGCACTGCCTGACTATGGCAGGTCTGATCACTCTTAATTGCAACTAATCAGAAGCATTAGATGCAACACACTTTTCTCTACAACTACAGTGCAGATCCTCGTCTTATTCGGAATTTTCTTTCCTTAAAATCTGAAAAGATAAGAGGCGATTTTTACATCCCTCTCTTCATGGAACTACATCTCCTCTAAGGAATGCATAAATGACAAGAAATTATTGGACACATCCTAGATTTACAAAAAATAAAGCGAGCTTTTGCACCTTATTTGTGCAGTTTTTTGGATAACTCATCTCCAGATGTGAGGTTTTAGCGCCACGCGGGAAGTTCTGGGACCTTACCTAATCTCAATGTAAGAGAGCGTATTTCCGGTGAACTTTGGTCGGTTTTTTACTGAAACGTTGCATTGCCATGTGAGGGACTCGTTACCAGAGTTCTGGTAGTATGCGCTTACGACAGGCCATTGGAAAGTTACCAAAACATGATCTTTTTGGACCACTGTCTCTCTCGACGTAAACTTGTAAGGCTACCCTGCTGTTATTAACGTTTGGCAAAATCCCTTCCGAAACTAGTCGATGCATTTCTGATTAACTGCGACGTATTTGCCAGAAATTCTGAGGCATCTTGTGTCACCACCCCAAAAATCGCCGACCAAATAACGACGACCTCATAAATGGACACGAAAAAAGAGTACACATCGTTCCGAGCATGGCTTAACAGCCCGAAAGGCTGGAATTGTGAAATTGTTACACCATACACATGCATGTCGTAGCGTCATCATGGGTCAACCATACTTTACTTGGTCTAAGCCTTGAAAACTGAAGGTAAGTGAGGAAAATTCTTTTCGCGACTTATTTCTGCTCATAGTGATGCTCCAAGGAAGTTGATTACGAACAAAACATGAAAAAGAAGTTTTCCTTTGGAAAGTTTTGCGATAACAACGGAAATTGTGCAAAGGATGGGTTCTCATATTTACCTCCAAGGATAAAAAGGGAAACAAAGACCAAAAGTTTCTGCCGTCCCAATAAAACACTGGCTTACCTTGTTTCCAGTACAGGCAAGCATACCATTGACGCATCCATCCCCTTTAGCGACGTATACGGTGGAGTTAGAGACAACGAACTGAACGAAGAGATAGAGAGGTGGCGGTCAGCAGAGAAGGGATAATCATACCTCAACAGCTTGCTCTCTGCTGAATCCACATACGGAATGATCGAAATCGCAAAGTGCATCCAGATCCGCAGCCGTATATTTGGTGATCTTGATGTCTAAAATAAGGCCATGAGTGAAGAATCAAGTAAAATGACTAGATGCTCTGAGGCAGCCGCCCAGCTTTCCGTTTAAAGACATTAAAAGGGCATTTGGGCGATTGCGGAACATGAAAGCCGACGCTAAGTAGTGCAACAGCAGCGAAAGACTGGTGGATGAAGAAATACGACTCCTTTTTCACGGTTTTACTTTAGTCCTCTGCTTCACTGTCCGCTGAGGGGTAGTTGCAGACAGCGAGGGGCTATGCCAGTCTGCAGCGACCGCTAGACTGGAGACCCTCGCTGTAACCGGGCTTGTGAACGCAACGAGATCGTTGTAAAGGCCCCAAATAGCCCCCCCCTTTTTTTTCAACACGTGTTCGTCACAGATCATTTCCTCTGATTCGAATGTCCTTTTCCAGAGATCTTCATTCCCTGCTATGCTCTCCTCCATACCCCTCCCCCCCCTTCCTATACCATTAAGAGGCAGACTTCAAGTGTATGTTCATTAGCGAGACAGCGACAAAATGGCGCCGTCGTGCCCACGACCTCCAAGTTGAACAACCTTTAGAAAACGATTAGAGAGAACGATGGATGGTACAGTATCGCTTGATAGCGTTTTTTTCACTTTCGCAGACGGATCGATACACAAAAATGGCGGGTTCACCAAAAATTTGACGCTGTTCTACTAACAAACGTACAAAAGCTTATTTCCTTTATTGTGAATTAACGAGGGAAACTGCAGAGGACGTTAGCATTCGAAACCGTTCCAAGTGTGTTTTTCAGCGGTAAGTGTCGAAAGACACTTCTACAGAAGCGCCAAGTATGAAGTGTAATATGTTCGCTGAACTTAGGATGCACGACCGCAGTTTCTGTTGAGTACGAACCGGTTCAGCCTCATTCATGACCAGTTACGATATGTTTAGCACTTACCCTTAGCAGGTGTGAGCGTTGAGAGTAGAGTGGAGGCGTTGAATGTCACATATGCGAAACGATTACGGTCAGTGACGATGAAGCCGGCTTCATCTCTCCAGGAATCACATTCCTGTAAAGGGGCACCATCATGGTCAGTGTACCGCAACGAACGTCGTACACATCGCAATATCATCGATGCGAGCGATTATCGATCCTCAAAACCTGCTTCGAAACACGAACTATTCGACGAGTTCTCTCGGAATGGCTTTCGGTCTACGCGAACCATCAATTCAAATAAGTGGTTTCAGTGCGATGTTTGATCCGTTTCAAGAGGTGCGATTTGGGGAGTATTGGAAAGGTAATCACTAGACGTACAGAAAGAACCACTGAATAAATATAACCCAATAAAATAAAAATTTTGAAATCATATACAAAAGGGTGATGAGAAGAAACTGATAGAGTGAACTTGCCGCGAACGAGTCGTGTGTGACATTTTTCTTGAGTTCGAGATTGAATCTGCCTAGCACATTTTCAGAAAGGCGGTCGATGAGATGTGCTTCTGCCGGCCTTGCCTCAGCAACCGTATGAAATTGAACGTACAACGGCAACAGACGACGATTTTCCCGTTCGGCCTGAAATGAAACGATCACTCGGTATCGGCCGGACCAACGAAGCACGGTTCACATCCTTCGCCGAAGCTAAAGCCCTAGGAGGCTGGCCTTCCCTTTGTGAGGCTGAACAGCGACCGCGCCGCCCGCTTCTCATCAGAGTCAAGCATGGGTCGAGGATTCTCTGGGATAGGATCGTATTATAAAAATTCATTTGGGATCCCTCGACGATTACCCCTTGTTGGGCAATTTCCGGACAGATGAGGCAATTTCCAGAAAAAAATTTTTTGTCGATAAACGTACCCTGTACTAGGTAGCAGCAAAGGAGAACATGGGTATTTTTGTAACAGGATCGTATTTTTGAAAATTTCTCTAGCATCCCTCGACAATTACCCCTTGTTGAGTAATTTCTGGACAGATGAGGCAATTTCCAGAAAAAGATTTTCCGTCGATCAACGTACCCTGTACTAGGTAGCAGCAAGGGAGAACATGGGAGCTATGAATATCGATTGACGAGATTTTTCAAAAAAAAACCTCAAAAATCTATATATATAGGAACAGGTGGACTTCGACGTCAAGAGAGGATGTCTCAGATGTCTTATTCTCCAAGGGTATTCCTTGTCACTAGACTTGACCCTGCTTCTGGTTTTCCGAGAATTCTTTCCTTTCTTTTGTGGTGACCTAGTTGATCTCAAATTCGGTAGGGTTTAGGTGATCCACGCTGCCTCGATTCCCTTGGGCTCCGCGAAGGGCGATTCTGCCAAAACGAACAAATTAAAGTCTCCAAAAAACCTCGTCAAGGGTTTGAAATGACGAAAGCCACGGCTCAGCTCTAGCAGAGTCACTTCTGAGCCCAAACTGACAACCTCCTATTGCTTCCTCTCACTACGGACACAGAGTTGTGCCGAGAAAGCTGGTGGTTCCCTTCTCAAAAGGGCTAGGACCTTTTAAAAAATTAATTCAACGCTGTTTACCGCCTATCCTCAGAGTAATGCAATGTTTTCATTTGATTGAAACTATATAAAACATATCAAGTTTTGGCGCGAGTTCTTCAAAGCCACGATGTGCTACGTTTCAAAACCTGTCTAAGACCAGTCATGCAACATTTGTAAAACATAGCCTACATGGATATTGCCATGGTTTTACGGTGTCCAACTCCTTCTACCGTATAGCCGTTCCTTTAGCTGTAATTGATAGAACTCCAATCGGTAGCACATCAAAGGGGAGGGGGTGGGGGAAGAACAGTTTGACGTAGATTTTCGCCTGAGAAAAGAAGAGGTCTTGGCCGTGTGAAACAATTTTTCATGCGCAGAAAGATGGTTCCGCATTGTTGAGGAGGGCTGGCCTCCTCCCTCCTCAATTCATATAATACGTAATCTTTTCTGAAATAAAATCTGTCGGACAGTAGATCCAAACAAGAGGATACTAGTATGTAGGAAAACCGCACATGAATCGCCTGTAAGGTACGCTCTTTCCAAATAAGACCTAATCGGGCAATTAGCGACCTCTAAATCGGCTTGACTCACCTCGATGGAAACAAGTTTCAGGTGATGTGCGTCTTCTTCCTCTTTCACACGAATGTTCTTTCCAGCCACCACATCGCTACAATCCGAATAAATACAGTACGCTTGCGTTGGGGAATATTTCACGAGGGTCTGTTTCGCCAAAAGATCACCTGCAAGAAAATTTTGAAGTGCTATACAAATGCAGAGGGGGCAAACCACTGAATGTTTGACAGTAACAATAGCTTCGCTTCACAGAATCATAAAAGTAGACCTCTACGATATGTAACACCTAATTTGTGGAAAGGCACGCTGGGGTGCATCATTCAACAATCTGACCCCCACCCTCATATGTATCATAGCTTTTGTACTATGCAGCTCATCAGCGCTCGTTCGCCTTCATCCGTTTCAGAATGCAGGGTGGAATTCATCTGCCAGATTTGACGCCAGAATGCAAAAATTTTATTGAAATCTATCTAACTTCGGAAGTCCGATAGTCGGAATCTTCCCTGCAGCTTACACAATATCTTCGGGACACCATCTTTTTGTCAATATTCCCGATGTATAAAAAGCAGGTTTCCGTGATTTCCCTTACCTCCGCCCTCCCCCACGTCGTTCTCTGACATTGGGTGCAAGTAGAGAATCTCACTTCATATTCTTAGAACTTTGCCCACAGCGCTACGGGACAGATGAAGATGTGCGAAGCAATAGCGTGAGAGAGAGTGATCAGAATTGATACGATCTCCCCGTTTCACCGCAGACACTCGAATGACATCAATCAGTCTTTTGGCAGCAGCAGCAGGAGAAATAAAGAGCATTCCAAAATGAAGAATCACCACTCACCGTTATGATCCCATATGAAAGCCGATTTTGAACCAGCGAACTCTTCAGCTTTTAGAACAGTCGTCTTGCCCAGCTCCAGAAAAGCCATCTGAACGCATATAAATGTAGGCATGCTACAGTTGAAGAGATACGCTGTGACGCGTCATAATCTCGTACCAAATCACGCGGCTTCGACGGTAACTGCATTTGATAGATAGACATTTTGTGAGGTGCGCTGGTGACGGTATGGAATGGCCGGACTGCTGCCTGTGGTTGCTGTGCGTATGCAGTTGTTTGTGGGGCGAAACCGCACTCCAAAACAGCCTGTAGACCCGTTCTCAAGGAGGTACCGTTTGCCCCTTGGCTACCTGACCGTGACCGATGCCAGCTTTAATTGCGCATGTTCCCGAACCGGAACACAAACATTCGCATGCCCCGCCGGACCACGATTACCCGGAAGTAGAAGACACGAACGGAGCAGGGAAATTATGAAACCATATGCGCCTAATAATCGCGCATATATCGGAGTAATTCGCGAGACCCAGTGCGCGAGTCGAGAATCCGTGACTGAAAGCACTATTTGGTCCCCGATGGTGTCCCGGCGCTGATGAATTGGCGTAAAACAGTGCATCGCCTCTCCGAAAACGTCTGACCATTGTCTTACGAGCTGATTGGTTCTCAAAATGATAAAACCGTCACAGCAATGGCAAGTAAAAAAAGGGGGCAGAATTAGTTGGAAGAAAGTTCGGGGAAAGTTCTAGAACGGATGGACTAATCGCTTTCGCTACGGAAATGCGATCAACGAGAGAATATGAGCGAAGGGTGTGGTGGCGATTTAGGCGAAATCGAAGGGCACTCGATGTCCTTTGTGTGCGTGAAAGTTCATTGAGCAAGTAACCACCACGCTTGAGCGCCTTACGGCGCCCTTCTGACGTCGTTTTGCCTCGACCACAAAATTCACGGAGCTGTTTTTGCGTCCATGTTGTGGCTTTACGACGTCGTCGCTCAAACCTTGAAGAAACCAACGAGCTGGTGGCGACGTAGGCTCTGTCCCATTCGGGTTTGTGAGACCACGCGACGTTACATCCTTTACAGCGGAATACGAAGTCTGTGGTGTAATGTACAGTTCAGTGCACAAAAGCTGCAGCACTGACCGACTGACCAATATCTGTCTGACCTGTTCAAATCGCACAAAGGAAACACAATCAATTACCACAGAAATCTCAAAGAACATAGCGCAAATCAAGAGCGGGCGAGAAGAAGTAGCTTGACCAAAGAGAAGAGATGTACGGGAGAAAACCCGCTCGAAATTTGAGCGATCACTGTAGGGCTTTCTACGAACCGCGTGGACAGTGTCTGGGGAGGTTGAGAGAAAAAAGTGAAAAAAATGCAGATGATTGCGGTTAGCATGCAGCGAGTGAAGTGACGGTGAGTCGAACAGCCAGCCCCCCCCCCCGATGTCTCTGTCAGCCGCGCGAATGGCCTATAGAGGACGCGTTTGTGTGACCCAAATCCACCTTTTGCGGTCGCTACCACAATGACCGTGCACTCTATTGTGCTTGACTGAATTAAATTCATAAATGAAACGCGTTCGATAGCCGCGACAACGCCTGCGATAAACCATAAAGATGAGCCGCAGATCGAACAGTAGATGGATGCATCGGCGAGATCCCCCCCTCCCCCCTCACCTCATTCCATGCCCCGATCGTTGTCCTTCAAGCACGACCCACTTGCTCACACCAGGGGGTGATTACTCCAGCGAATTAGTTCCTCCATGAACCGGAACGAAACCTGGAAAAACCGAACCCACGTTTGCTGGGAACTACAGGCTGTCACAAATTCCACTAATTCTTCACATATCACTCCTGAGTTCTTCACTACGAGAATTCATACTCTTTACTGTAGATCCATATACTCCTCGCCCATATCTGGCCGAGGTTCATCGACCGCTCAGATCCACAACACTTCCATCCCTCGGTTGTGAATTGATTGGTGCAGACCAGTTTGAGGGGTAGAAAATCGTGACTCGTATAATTTTGACTCTACCAGCCTTGCATGGGCACAATTTGACTGCTTGTAACTCGCTTCAAAACGTCATTTTGCAATTTTGGTTTTCATACTTGTAATCAGCATTCGAGACTCTATAGATCCAGCTAGTCCTTCATTGAAAGTTCCATGAAAAGTTAAGTTAAAACCATGGAATGAGGTGAGGGAAAAGGGGGTGATCTCGCCGATGAGACGAGATGCATCCATCCACTGTTCGATCTACGGCTCATCTTTGTGGTTTATCGCAGGCGTCGTCGCGGCTATTGAACGCGTTTCATTTATGAATTTAATTCAGTCAAGCGCAATAGAGTGCTCGTACAATTTTGACTCTACCATGCCTTGCATAGGCACAAATGTAGATGGAGATGATTCCTTTATTTGAAGTTCCCGACTAATGTTTTTTGCCACTGTCGCATCCTCTTCTCTAATCAGGGAGGGGTTTTAACTTTCCATGGAACTTTTAATGAAGAACTAGGTGGATCCATAGAGTCTCGAATGCTGCTTACAAATATGGAAACCAAAATTGCAAAATGACGTTCTGAAGCGAGTTACGAGCAGTCGAATTTGGGTGCTCATCGGCGGGGCAGTGTCTCGTCAGCAGTCCTGACCCTTGTTCCGTAGAAGACGATATGGCTTACTGGTAGTGCTCACGCTCCACAATTGAGAGCTAGTGGTTTTCGTCCCGCCGACGCCATAATTTTTGCATTTCATGTTGCGACTTCGGATACTTTCGCCCATAATCTTTTGTGCTATCAACATCAAGAAAAAAGAGAAAAATCACATTAAACTGTCGGTATCAACAACTCGCAAGCACCAACTTCACACAAACACATCTGGAAAAGATATTTTCTTTGTTTCCTGTGTATCAGGCTACCTCTGACTACCACTATCCACCGCATGTGGTAATCCAGCATGCTTTGATCCTGGTGTCGGTAGAGAGCGAGAAAGGGGTTATTCCTAAAATGTATGTGATATGCATGTTCAGGCATTCAAATTACCCTTGGGAACAATTTTTGGTCAATTTGATATTTTGACCCTGACATCAGAAAAGTGGGATGCCATGGTCTGTTACTCCACTTCAAATTGATGAAACAAGCATCCTGACAATTGTAAGAGAAACCACAAAAAAATATTCTAACATAATCTAACAATATAAACATAACACTTCGACCGCAGCAACTGCACGTAACCATCCAAACTTCCCGAAATCAGGGTCAAAATATCGAATTGGCCAAAACTTTCTCCAAGAGCAATTCGGTCCCCAAACATGCATATCACATTCATCTGCGAAACAAATATACAGGAAACAACGAAGGTTTTAGGAAACGAAGAAAATATCTTCACTGATGTTTCTGTGTGATGCTGGTGCGTGTGAGCAGTTGATACCGACAGTTTGGTGTGATTTTTCCCTTTTTTCTCGATGTTAATAGCACAAAAATTTAAGGGCGGAAGAATCCGAAGCCGCAACATAAAATGCAAATGTTTTGGCGTCGGGGGGACGAAAACCACTACCTTTCACTTGGAGCGGAGCACTACCAGTGAGCCATATCGGCTTCCACGGAGCAAGGACTGCCCCGCCGATGAGTTATCGCACCCAAACTTTGACTGCTCTTATCTCGCTTCAGGACGCCATTTTGCAATTTTGGTTTTCATATTTGTAATCAGCATTCGAGATTCTATAGATCTACGTAGCTATCATTTTAAGGTTCCATGGGAGGTTAAAACCCTCTCCTGGTAAGGAACTATCCGTCAATCGCCAACTAGCAGCTGGTTTAGTAGGGTCAGACATATGATGAGAAATTCTCATGATGTGGGTATGGCATTTATTAAAATTCCTCAAGTAATGCACAGTTCATAGTTTGCCATCCAGGCGATCACGCGATTCAGGCGTACCATTCACTTAATAGACATGTATATTACCCTTTCCACCTGATACGCGCGAATCGCTCGAGCCGCGCGATCACCTGATCGCAAACTATGAACAATGCCTAATCCTCATCTACCAAGTCCTTCGTAGTATTTCAGCGATTTTTTGACCAACGAGGTCTTCTCTGAAAAAACGAATGAGGTCGTCAATGACGTCATTCTAGAGAAACTATTTCGGTATACCAACTGCACAATAATGTAAGGGATCGCATGGTCGGGATTCGTTTAGAATGTCGTGTTTCTCAAGATTTTTACTCAGCGCGACGTTCGACCCTGTCACTTATGTTCATTTCACAAGGAACAGTAAACTGCTCAAAAATGTTGAGGCTTCGCAAGAATTCCTACGCGTGATATGGTGTTCAGGTCGGATCTCCTACCCTAGCCTGAAAAAGGGATTCCTAATCTCTTGGTTAGCTTCTAGAGCAACGGTTTTCCATGTATGCCTCCGCTTCAACGGATATCAATAGGAATCACGGTGGTTTGTGATGTGGAATTCACATGCCGCACATTTGCGCTCCCTCGTGGGAGGAGCGTGAGAACGGAGAAGAGTCTGTCAGCCACTGAAATATTCGTCAAAAGTTCTATTATTATGGAGCTGGAGCGCACCTTTTACCGCCAGCTCACCACACACCATCTTTAGATCAACAGCCTTCACTCGTACCAATCATATTTCTCTTTCATCGCATTAATTATACTCTTGCGGCCATCAGCCTGTGAGTCAGACTATTTCCACACGATCATTGGCCAGAATATAACTATACCAGATCAGCGAGATTCATTCGCGCGTAAAGGCTCGTCTAGTATTTGGAGGCATCGTGAGTGGAAGGGGAATGTGACAACCGGGAATAATGTCCTCTGAAAAAAAAACCTATTCCTTTTCAGAAGAGTTTACGTGTGGCGAATTTGCATAGAAAAAGCAGGCCTGGAGACTCATCTCGCCCCCGTAACACTACGAGTTGCGCTGCCGTTCATCCGCCGGGGAGGGCGGCACAACGTTCGCGGCCGGTTGACTTAGCACCTTTCCCGTCTGCGTCTACCACACCGGCAAGTGATGCAGAGAAGGAGAAGGGAGTGGGGGAGGGGGTCGCATTAATACTTTTCAGGTTCTCGCCGTTTTACTTTGTTCTCTGCTGTTACACTGCTGCGCACTTCCACTTTCACATCCCACGATCTGTCTAATTTACCCGGTCCGGTGAATTTAAACATTGAATTTGGGGAATGCAAAGACTGCTTTGACTTAAAATGGAATGAAGGATTTCCTGCATTGTCAATGTGCACTGATTAGGTACGCTAAGATTGTTATAGGTGTCGTCTGCGTGCCAAGTTCAAGGCGCACTCAGGAGTACTTTACTCACAGCTACCACCAAATATCATGAAGATCAGTTGACCACAAGCTAGTCTTATCCGCCGCATAACGGGGCAGCAGGACAATGACAAGATTGTTCCATAGAAGTAGTATTAATGCAAGAGGTGAGGACCACGCATGAACTGACATGTGAATGCTCTGGGTCGGAATGGCCATAGGTAGTGAGATATATATCATCCAATTGAGTTAGGAAGGGTTTTTCAGAGTGAAAGAAGTCTACAAGCTGGAGCGTATACTCGTTCCAAGGCCGTTGATCAACACAGTGAAAGTAACAGCGCATAGGCTTGTAAAGCGAGGATTGTTGTTAGGACGCAGCTCTTACTAAAGTCAATGATCTGCTTCTATAAGTGTTCCGTTGAGCACGCATCGCTGCCTATACCGCAAAATGAGAGCGATATCCGTATTCAGGGCGTCGAAATACCCAACATCGTGGAGTTTTCTTAGACCGATTTTTTGAACTTACCTCAGAGCAACGTGATAGCCATGGAATATTGAGTAGCAACATGTTCACGAACAATAAACCGTGGATTCTTGCCCCAGAAGCAATGACTACCCTTCTTTTTTGCTTGTTACCTATGGCTGGTGCGACAAGTGTTTTTGTTAAAGGCACACACGATGATAACCAGATGGGTCGACTCACCTTCTTCGGGATAGCTCCTTGGGCAACCATCTACGCTACATCTTTTTCGCGCTGTCACGGTGCACCATCACAGTACTTCACCTGCTCGAATGTACTAGGCCCTTTTTGGCCAACCGAGCAAAATGGGTGGCGTCGAAATGGGTTCAAGCAGGTGTACCGCCCTGACAGCTCACCACGACGTCGCGAAAAAAGTGAAGCCTTGACAGATACCCCAGGATCTAATGTTTCAAGAAGGTAAATCGACTTATCAGGTTATCATGGAGTGTACCTTTGATTGTTACATTGGCTTTTTCGTTCTTGTAAATTGAGAAGAGCTGACTGGCGCCAAAGACCTCCCCAACTTTTTGAACCTGGAGTCAAATCTTAATGATGTGGCCGAAAATCAGGTCATCGAGTGTGGTTCATTCCGTGAACACGGATATCGCAGTCATTTTGCAACGCCTGGTCCACGTGCTACAGAGTCTGGATCGCTCATCTATGATGAGTTACCAAATGCGCTGAAAACTGGTTGTGGAGGTGGTCTGGTACGCTGGAAACGGCGAAAACACTCTCAGGGGTGTTGTTCTGACGAAATGAGGACGGCTCAACAGAATTAAAAGTGCAGAAACTATACTCAGTAGGTAAGAGCTGTAACGCGGGAATTCGCTTTGTAAATCCAGAAAGGTTCGAGTTACTGCAAATGATATGTGTCTCATTACGAATAGTCACATCGATACAGAATCTTTCCCACCTAGCCCAAGGTGTGCGGTGAATGAAGTACTTATCTGGTACCCATCCTAAGCTAAAAATTTTGATTTTGAAACAGCAGACATGTTGAGAAAGATGGGCTGAGAATAGAAATAAATTAATGTATTCCGAAAGGAGTTCAAAGACGGCAAAGGAAGGATGAAGGTAAGATGTGGGAGTTGCTCGCGAATACCGGGTCCGCCTCAGGGTGGGCGGAGCCAAAATCAAAAATTCGCAATACCATGTGAAGTAATATAGAAAGTTGGAAAATCTCAACATGGAAAAGAAGGACGAATGCATGCAACACAATAGTAGGTGAGCACATACGCGCAATAGGAATTTTACATTCATCCCCGAACAGAATCGATCAAAATTGTTGCATTCTGTGCAGGTGATCTGAGGTGGATAGTGGACCATATCAATGGTTGAATAAGGTCAGAAAGGAGAAAATTTTATGGAGAAATTTGCCATTCATCTGAGCACGATGCTGCGCAAATCACACGAAGGAGTGCACCTAAAATATCGACGTCCATTTTGCACTCCAGCGTGTAATGCGCGCAGTTACGTGCGCATGCCCAACTGGTCCCTTATCTCTGATTACTTTGATGCAGTAACATGGTGACCGAAAATTTTCTTCAAAAACTGTTGAACGTGCTAGATCAAGGGTTACGGAACTTAGTACGAAGATGAATATCAATAACCTGCTTCAGCCGCTTGAGCTGCACTTCCTTGTTTGTCTACTTCTCCTTGTCGCCATCTCCTCTCGCCGAAAACAGCGTCTTCCGGGAGTTCGAATTCAGTCACGTCATTGTTGATGACGTCACTCCTATTTTAAGGCTTTGCCCTCTGTAAATGGCTATTTGACGGTGCTACTGGAGTTAGGGAGGCAGGGGTGCACTCGACAAAAGCATAATTCGTGCCCAATTTCTGTCTATATGGACTCTCAAGGTGATTTCATGCCTAGATACAGCTGACTGAAAAAAACGCTTGAATTACTCTTCCATTAGTATATTACGAAAATTTCGCTTCAACTAGACTAAACAAGCACTTACGCGCATTCGCCCAAGCCTACCGAAAGGAAAACTCCTTTCCCAAGGCTTAGGCTAACACTGGATGGAAAAAGCACCAACCTGCTTCATCAAAATCGTTTCTGTGCAGAATACGAACCCGATTCGGCTAGCGTTATGACTCGCTCCAGCCACAGCGTTAGAGACGCAGAGCACAGTGCAGCGCCCTCCCCTCTACTCCCGCCCCCCCCCCCTTCCCACCACCACTAACTCCAGTAGCACCCATATGACGTCGGAAAAGATCGTGTGTAGGAAAAGTCGCGTTGAAAAACGCGCCTCTGGAACGCTATTGCGATTTTAGCGCGCACCTTGAACTGCATGCTTCACTTCAAACTGCACGCGTTCGACGGGCAGACGCCACCGTCATTTGTTGTAGTGTGGCGCGAACTTGATTTCATTCCTGATGATCTTGAACATATGAAAAAGCATACGGCAACAAACAGGCGAAGCAATGAAAGTCACAATAAGAGAATGAGTGAGAAAAGAGTGTGATGTTAAAAAGAACCGTAACAATTCACCCTCGACGTCTTGGTAAAGCTTCTGTTCTGCAAGGTACCGAACCACAGTCCACCGTAACGCATACCGTGAGCCAAAATTGCTCCCTTCCGGTGTCTTTTGAGGCTTCCCGGGTGTATATAGTCAGGCCATGACTTCGTGCGGCCGGCGCGACGAGTGCGAGTTGTTTTCTTCACGTATGATTGTGTACATATCCCTTTTAGGTTTCAGGCCTTAGCTGATTATTTATTGACTAGAAATTGTATTATGTTATTGTTACTGTTAGTTTTACTTAAAGGCACATTCCAGGATTACCCTGAGTGGGTTAAAGCGCTAAACTATGAAATCCGAGATGCTGATGAATACGCCGACAAAGAAAAATCCGAAAAAAGTCCCCGAGTAGAGCAAAAATAAGGCCTCCTGTCATCTGGCCTTCGACGAGATTACCGCGTGAAAACGAGCCTTTGAATCAGTTCTCGCTGGCTGGTATCAAAAGGGACTCCAGGATATCACCTTTTTCCTCATGTCAACGTCTCCTTTATCATTGGCATCTCTTCCTTATCTTATATTATCACAAGAATCGTAGGCCTCATTTGCCACGTTGTTGCCATCATTGCCACCGTCATTGCCAGCAATCACGTCTGAAATGGGCGCGCCCGAGCTCCAGGGTGCGGCCGAGCTGGCTTCAAGAGCTTCGCGCGCTGCGGTGACTCATCATGGCGTTTCGATATGTGCACAGCCTCCCTGCCCGTTTGGGGAACTATTAGGTCATGTGAAAGGACTGCAATGTTTCCCTAGTCCTGAAATGCCTTTAAGATGTTACCATTATGTAATTTTATCTAGTAAAACAATATATAGGAATCGCGCGCCACGAGTGCGTTGCCGCAGTGCGACATCCTGACCTAGCAACACACATCCAGGCTTCTCGCTTTCGTCAGCTTGAACCCCCGAGCTCATTAGCATTTTTCATTGGACCCTATCAAAATCAGCACGTATCAATACCATCGCAGCAACTGTTCTGTCATTTTCAGCTGCACTGGGCTGCTGCACCACCGCACTCGCAACCTGCTCCTTTCGCACGCCCACCTTAACATCACAATCACTCTACCTTGAAGGAATCCTCCCTTATATAATCGGCTAAAAGTGGGTTGTTGTGTGTTTGTGTGTATGTCTCTTTGACCGGAAATTCATATTTCGTGTTGCACCAAAGGTACGATCCCGAATTTCACAAATGATACAGGGGGTGCTACGGGGACCCCAACTGTGGTGAGCCGAAAGTGATGGCAGCTGGTCTTTGTTAAAGGCTAGCATTCTAGCCGTAAAGAACCATAGACCTCACCATTGTGCGGTACACGTTGTCTCCTGAAGCGCGTCGGTTGCGAAGAATCCCAGCTGATCCTCTCATTTCAAACTAAGTGGTGTTAATTTGAGCTTTCACGCCTTTTTCCATGGCACTTCCACCGGTTGGATATCTGCCCAGAAGCTTGTCTTCTACTCTTCGAATTCTTCCCATTGTGGGGACTACGGTTGGGTTCGTGTATTCCTCGGGGCTCAGGAACTTGGGATGTCTTCCCATTATTCGAATAGAAACCATCCAGCGTCAGCACTACGTACTATTTCTGCACACTTGTTGAAGCCCCTCTCAGCTGTCCTCTATCAGGGAAGAGCCTTCAGTGAAGAGGTGGTCTTCAAGATTGCAGGTTTCCCCACGATATCCTCCACCATGATATTACGTTGTTCAATAGTTGCATTTTATTCCATCTCCCGCATGGCCAAGTTCTTCAGTGCTGGGTTACGACCGAGTTACATCGTGCAGCTAGAACTGACATTGCCGAACCAATTAATTTTCTTCGTCACTGCTGTCGTTATCGGGATCATTTGAAACTTCTCAAAAAAGAAGAGATTTTAAACAGTGACAGTTTCAGGGCGTGCTCGTTGAACTTCGCGATTTTCTTTTTCTGCAGTGTGAGGAGACGTGAAGATATGGGACAAGAGCGAGAAATTGGAACAGCAGCTAACCTTTCAATTGATCTTCTAATAGAACATAATTTGGTTCATTTATTGCGAAAAGTAGCCTATTGATGCTACTGAGTCTATCAACTGCCCTCGTACTCATACATTTTCCAATATGCTTGCGTACGTAATAACCTTATTATCCTTAATATTCCCGTAACTTCTACTCTTCGTTGTCCATCCCAAATAAGGGGAGCGGTGGGAGATTTATGCGACAGTATCCTAGTTAGGGATGAAGGTGCTCGCATGAGCAGTCTTCACGAATAAACCGCTCAAAACGTATCGCTATGAGCAGGAATAGTGTAATGGCAAATAGGGTAGCTTTCGCTGGCACGGTTCGATGACCAATTCCTATAAGATCAGTGCCGGCACCCATCAGTTATCAAACAAGTATTTCTTCCCTAGGGGGGCCATGAGTTGATACCGAACCGTTTGGAAGAATAAAAACACTGAGTTGACCATCGCGCTCTAACCCATTATATAAGCCAAAAGGCTCCCAATATATTAGTTCGGTTCTGAGTGGAGTAGTATGCGTGGTACATTCCAAAAAAAAACCTAGTCAACATCAAAGGTGTTTTTTCAACGCTTGAAAGCAATATTTTTCTCGAAACTACCGGAAAATTTTGCCTTCGAAATGTTCTTGGCTCCACATCATTTCACAAAAAGAAGCAGAAATCTTAGAGAAATCTCTGTAGAGCATATGCTTTGCTCGTATAAAGTGCGCAGAATTGCTTGGCGGTACATACTCCACTCTGAAACCGGCACGATTTTCGTTCTCAATTGTTGTGAATTTGGAGTAACCGGAAAAGGTAACGAAAAGGGGAGCGTGAAACAATGTTCCGATGTAAGCGAAATTCGCGTTCAAAAATAGCCTTTGCGGCGTTATTGCGATCCTGGCACGTTTTACCTCGAACTGCACGCTTCATGGCCGAGCTTCCTGCTGGCGACGGGCAGAAAAGGGTAACGCCACTGCCATTTGTTGTCGGGTGAGGGGACTTTGATTCCATTTATTTATTTATTTATTTATTGATGGCCATACCATGTTGCATGTGATTAGACAAGGAAAACCATTACAAATAAAATGCCTGAAAAATGGAATACTAGTAACTTTGCTTCTGAATTGAAAATCTATAAAAACTTTTCAGCTGTCTTTAAAAACGCTGTACTTCATCGAGTTGACATCAAACCGTTAAAAAGAATTAAAACTAGTGGAACGCTGTCACAGAAAAACCTTGACCTAACCTGGAACGAGCGGTTGCGATTTTCGCTTACATTGTATTGGACCTAACGACTATGACAAATTTGGAAATGTCTAGAGGGGCTGTACCATGGTAGATCTCAAACGCCATAAGAAGATTGAAACTCTTCCTCCTACTTGCTAATGACTTTAAGCCGAATGTGTTGTTTCTTTCAGCTACATTGGTATGTCATTATATTAGTTTGTAAAGAAAGTTCTGGCCGCTTTTACGCGTTAACAAGATAAATTGAAATATCAGAGCGCGTTAACATGAATCAGCTTACGTATTGTGCTCCTTACAAGGGAAGGACCCCAGGTCGAAGTGGCCATTCGGAATGGGATACATATAATCCGACATATTTCCGAACGCTGATCTCAAATCTGTATTCGGAATTTGCAGAACGATTCTCTGAGCGGAGTTATGGAGGTTTTTCTAAATGAACGGCTACACGTTGGATCTCATTGGCGAGGCACTATCTCATCAGCGGCCGTTACTTAGCTAGCAACGGCTGTGCTGATGGCTCGGTGGCTCTCTGGTAGTGTTCCGGATCTGCAGGCCAGGAGCCGTGGTTTTGCTCCCCGTCGTGCGGTTTTTTTTTGCATTTTGCGTTTAATTGTCAGTAAGTGCTTTTCTTTCACTTCTGGACGTTTCCTTGTACTGGAACCTATCGCACCTATCATTTACTCTGCCCTTTATCTATAACTAATAGCACTCACAAGGGAAGGATACCAAGTCGAAGAGATTCCCTTACTACACGAATTAGGCGTTGTTGCGTAAAAAGATTATGATATTCGGGCACAGGAGGTCGAATTACCCCGCTATGCAAATTTTCAGCCAAATCCAATTTTTGGTCCAACTTCGGAAAATTGGGGGTGGCCAGAGGATAAAGTGGTAGTTTTTGAATTTATTTCAACAAAAAATCCTGCAGCCTGAATAAGATAGCCTACACATATCTTTTACACTTGCCCATCGCACTAAATGTACGAAACAAGCGTCAAATGGGAGCATTTCCTAGTGAAGGGTCAACGACTTCTCCTTTGCTCAATGTGCTGCCACCCAATAGCCCATGAGTTTTCCGAAATTTGGTCAAATTCTCGAATTGGCTAAAAACTTGTCTTCTGGGGTAATTTGACTCCCTGAACACGAAAATCGCCCTGGTTTTGCGCAAGAACGTCTGGCTCGCGTGCTATGGGCTTTCAAACCTACATAATAGTACTGCTTTTTCAAAAAAAACCTCCATAACTCCGCCCAGAGAATCGTTCTGCAAATTTCGAATACAGATTCGGGATCAGCGTCCGAAAATACGTCGGACCATATGAATCCCATTCGAATGGCCACTTCGACCTGTGGTCCTTCCTTTGTCAGATAGACAAAAAGTTGCTCGCTCTCTATATTTGTTTTATTTGTAATGCCACGGTTTTCGAATTATTAGAGAGATTTTGAAGTACTGCGAAAATGGCTTGACTGCACTTCACGAAATCTTGTTTAGCCGAGTCCCAGCGAAGGTGACCACAAACGTGAATACTGCAAGGAGAGGAAGAAAAGCATCGAATAGAACACTTTGTCCCCGGTTTAAGAAGTGCAGAAATGAGATTGAGTTGCTCGAATTTTCAGTAGATCAAATCACTTTAACTAAAACGACAGAAAGCGATGAGCGCCCATAATTGCAGGGGATATCCACAAGTATTGGCCCTCAACAAACAAACATAGTTGACCACCCCAAGTAGCCTCGATTCGAAAAAAAAAACCCAAATAATGGGTTTCGCGCGACCCTTCGGAACAGCCATGCGCGACCGCATTTTCCACAAATCCCTTCTAGTAATTGGAACAGTTGCAGGCTGAAGCCCTCACTCGTCCATCATATTCACCATATCTAGTGCTAACTAAGCCCCACTTTCCCAGCATCCGGACAGCTCCTTCAGTGGCAGTGTGTTTAGAAAGATTGGCAATTTGGAGTCGACTTTTTTTTTCAATTCGCGCAGTATAAACCATCAGCCCTTCACCATATTGAGATGTGTAAGTATGCATAATGTTGCCACTAGTGTAGCGAATCGAATGGAGTTTATTCTGTAAGGAAAGATGCACTCTGAGCCGAGTTATGATTTCCCGAAGTTGAAATTTCAAAAACCGGCCAAAACTTTCCTTACAACCTAATAGTTGACCTGGAACTGCGAAGCACTGACTCACGGGTGAAGTTATTTTAGACATCCTCTAGAGCGGAAATATCCTAGCTCCTATAAGGTAAATAAACTGTGGAGCCGCATTCCAAAATAGGAAGAATAGATTTTATAAGCACGCTACAGAATGATAGGGTTTATTATACGGAGAACTTGATTTCTAGCTATATTCATGATAATAGTAAACAAGTGGAATAATAAACGGAAACGAACAAGAGAAACAATGAAAGGGAGAATAAGCGGGACAGTGCGAAGAAAATACTTTTTACACAAGAAAACCCAATAAACTCACATTTGACGACATGACAAGGCGTCATGTGTGCACTTGCGGCGAACTGAACGAACTGCAGGTGTTTACCGTAAACCAGATGCCGCCTTCTAGTGTCTTTAGATGCTATCTGGACCAACCTATGTTCTCGTAATCGTACCAGCATAAAACGGCAGGCTGGCAGCTGTGCACTTTCATTTTCACTGCATTTATTCCTGCACGTTCTCTCCTCGCTACTATCGTGCTCGAGATCGAAGAGTTGGGACGACAACAAAAAAAAAACGGGAGCACTTTCGTTTGGCCTGTTAAGCCGGTGACACTTTATGAAAGCCAGCCAGTATCGTACTACGCATAGTGTTTAGTCTTTGCTCCTGCGCATAGAGCTATCTCTTCCGCCACCCAGTCGTCAAAGCTTTCCCGATCTTGGTCTTGTATTCGAGGAACCTGAGTGCTTTCTTGTGCTTTGAAGGTACCGACGGGGGAAGGGGGGAGGAGGGGGGAGTAGGGGGTAATTTGACCTACTGTTGTGTACGATGGTAAAGGTGCAAACCAGTACGGTAGCGGGAAAAATGTATGAAACACACAAACTGCTTTATGGTGGGATACATTTCCTGCGAATTCTTATCGCGGGTTTCACGTTAGCTATGTCAGGAAGCGATAGAGCAACGAGCAAACCATCGCCACTTAAAGGAACCGGAAGGGGGTCCGAAACAAGAGAAACATACAAAGAAATGAGCTTTTCGTAACGAACGCAGAAGGTTAGAAGCGATAATCGGTGAAAAAACCCGAACTCAAAAGTGCATCGCTGCGGTGTGTATTCGCGCCTCATTCGCATCATCGCACTGGCGTTCCGAGTTGTCCGCTGTAGGAGACGGCCGCGGGCCAACTTTAGTTGTAGCACCTGACTCCCAGCGCAGTGGAGTGGCCATTCCCAACTACATTAACATTCATGTAAGTACATCTAGAAACAATATAAGAAAGAACAAAGGAGAAGGTAAAAGGAATGAACAACTTTATAATGGAAACATCTTCTCTTGGCACCATGCCAAGGCGTCAAATTGGCGAGTTTGTGCAATGGCGGCCACTTGAACTCGTCCACACTACGTCTGTTCTACCGTAAGCCAAAATTACTCCCTTACGGTGTCTTTAAGCCTCTCGAAGTGAGCGCGCCATGTAGTATCACGATAAGGAGCTTAAAGACACTGTTAGAGGTAATTTTGGCGGATAGTGAAACGATTGTGGTATGTGAAAGTCGAGGTTACCAGCACTGTAACAGGAGACCACACACGCGCAGCCTTTGAAGCACTCCTATCGGTTCAACTTGGGCTACGAATGTCTCACTGAATCCCAAGCACTTGTTCGTGGTGAACTTGTTTCCACTCTTTTGAGTACACGAATTACTACATGTGGTGCCAGTAACAGTGCAGATCATCGTCATTCGTGGTTGAGAAAGTGTAATTCTTGCTCGACATGCGGTATTAACATTAAATAATACAGAAGCGCAATGATTTAAAAAAAAACCGATCACTCCATACAGGAGTAATTAACCAGGCTCTAATTTGGCCCAGTAGCCTTTTCAACAAACCGCTCATGCTTATGTAAGTTTTTCAGTGAGTGACATTTTTGCACCTGTATTCGATCACCAGTCCAAGTGATTTCTTCGCAGCACCGGAGCTATTCTTCCACAGAAGAACAGAAGAGGAGAGGTCGCATTACTCTTTTCACTGTGCGCCATGCATTCACATTCATGTGACTAGCGTTTCTACTCTTCACAGAGACTCCATCTGCTATACAACCTATATCTGACCATACCCTGCTGATTTCAGATGAAACTGGAGGAAATCGAAAAACCCGGGAGATGAATTTTTAGTCGAGCTCGGGTGCTCGAGTCATTCAGCGTTCTCTCAGTTCAAGATTCTTTGTCAGTTAGCATAAGCTGCGAATGTCCCCTCCCTTTGCCTATACCGATCTAGTTGGAGTAATTCGATGGATGTTTCGGTATTCGAGTGGTGATATTCGGCGAACTTGTGTCCATGGCTGTTCATGAAACATTTCAATCAAACGCGCACTTACGACTGAATTCTCGAGTGTTCGAAATTAAGGACAGCAGCTATGGTTGGTGGAGGAGTACCTGCTATTTTAGTGGAAATACCAGACAAAAAGCGGGAGCGCGCACAGAGGGGGGAGAGCTGAGCGGAAGAGACAGAGAAATTATGTTTCACTGTGTAAATTGTGTTGATTGCCATCTTTTACGAGCGGTCACTGTTCCGAATGAGATAAAATAGTGAATGTGAATTCAAACGTAATGTTGCGCGGAGACGACTGATGAATAAACCGTTTTTTGAAGAGTGAAACATCTCTCCTTACCCTCAAATTTTTCTTAATCCGTCTTCTTCACATTCATTCTCCTTTCGCACTGCACGTTGACCTCATCTTCGTAATTCTCTTCGCCCGAATCAGTCAAGCTCATTGACACGAAAAAATGGAAATAGATACAGTCTCGTTCGTAGAAATAAGCAGTTCACGAAAATTTTTCGTTGTTCAGTTGGTGAGCAGAAGCTGCGCTGGCAACCCGGAATGCACATCATGCTGCCACTTCAGAAACGTACGAGTAGTTTTCCTGAACAATTCCAGAGAAGATTTTCCTAAACAATTCCACAGTTTTCAGAAAATATGAAATGTTGAATCTGAATCTCCGTCGATTTACACCGTCAAAAGATCCTCTGTCCAGAAGCCACAGACACCATACAGACTAGTCACAATAGTAGAAACACGGCTGAACCCATACAGACAACATTTACACCACCACTGAATTCGATTTGCTCCTCTTACGCCTCTTGAGTGCAGCGCACCATTGCCAATGCGGCACGGTAAAAGGGTATGGGATAAAATTTCTAGCAGTAATCAATCCCCTGTTGGGATGCGTCGCACATCCAAGTTTTCTGGACTCGTGGTGGCAGGTGAATGCAACTCCGCCTGTACAGCGACTTACGGACGTCAGCTGATGTACAAGTCAGTGCATTTATCCTCTAGTCTCGTCTGGTACCAAGTCACTTATCCCGAAATCACGGAAAGTGTCGCGGCTCGGCTTGGCGGTTGCCCTTCTAACCGCTAGCGCGACAACATTGTGATTCCGAGTCTCCGAACCTCGCCACCCGGCTGATGTGCCTGCGGGTTGTCACTGTCCGCGTGGGCTTCCCCGGGGCCATAACTTTCCCCACAGTATGGCCGCCGCTCCCCGTTGGTATGTCTATAAACTTGCCTTATCAGGCTAAGAGGTATCGGCAGCATAGCGCATTCCCTGCGACTGCCGCTCGTCTACGGCTTACCTCTAACCTACAGGCTACCCTAGATACAACTGATTGCGACAACTATATTTATAGTATACACTACTACTCACATCAGTCGACCTACTCTCATCATCCTGCCGGTTCTCAGGTCCGACTGGCTTCATTCCCCTGAGGTTCGACCAGAGCAATTATAGTGGTAAGCGGTAGATGCACCCTGCAGGCATTCTTTTAGCTGCCTGCAGCCGTCGACGGGTATAGCGGACGTGGGCATACCAGCTCTGAACCAGGCCGACCGCACTGCGCCCAACCGCACCGCTTCCCGAGGCTTGCTCAGCGCGAGAGTCAAGCTCTCACCCTCTCAGCACGGCATGGCATGCTAGCGGCTGACGCCCGTTGCTCCTCTTCCACCGAAGGGGAAGGCTATGGTCCCGACTGGCAGGGGGGGCCATAGCCTTTTCTTTCGGAAGAGCGACCCCTATATACAGGTCCACGGCTGAGTGCGGGGAGGGCGCGCGGTGCGCCCACAGGAATAGTCACGATTCGTGGCAGAAGGCTTGTTCAGCCTGTTTGGGCGTTGACGCGGGATTTGATCCCCGCACCATGAGAGTGGGAGTGCGCGCCAGCTGTCCCTTCACCATCCTCCCACCATATCTACTGGAAAACCAGACCAAATAATCGCTTTCGTTTCCGACTGTGGAAGAACAAAGCATATGGTGAGTAACCGTACAAAATCTGCATCGTACATCAATGAAACCGTTTTGAAATAGTGACCAAAACGCTTCTAATAGTCTACCACACTTTCTTCTTACACGACTAGCAGTTTTTGGCGCTGAGCAACACCTACAACACCTTCGATGAGCGCTGATCCGATCTTCGACGTGATTCTTTCACGAATTTTTTCACTTGTGCTGTTCTGCTTCCGAATATGATTTATCACCCCGGTGATGTCAATACGCGCTCGAATAAGGCGTCGCAAGACATCTACATCGCTTATCGGGAGCAATATAGGCAAATGGAACTGTAATTTGAATAATGGTTGTTCGGATGCTTCAGCCTTCAACCAAGATTGATAATCACTTTATTTCGACTGACGTTTCGGCGTCGTCGCCTTCTTCAGAGTCTGGAAGAGTGAAGACTTCATGAAAACTATTCGTTCAAACGCCATTTCATTTCACAGAAAAATTGACAGTTCGTAGAAGGGAAAGATGCCCTAGATAAATACTGACTAACCTTTGAAACCGTCGACCGTAGAGGTCCACCTGCCACCCCGTAGTGGTAGAAGAGGGGTTTAAATAGGTAAAGACCCTCAGGCCACTTACTTGAGGAAACCCCTGAGGGAGTTTGCCCTAATTTAACCTTTCCAGAGGCAAAAAGAAACCAAGTGACCCTTGGCGCTGTATAACACCCCCTATTGATTGATGTTCTAACCCCGACCCCGTTGGAGAGAAAACCACGGGGGATTGATCTAATAGATCAAAACCCGCATAGGGCCGCGAAGGGTGCCAGCTCCTTAGTGATTTCCACGCATTCCTCCTTTCTATTGATTTTAGGGTAAATGTAATTTGAATGTAGGAGGAAAATTTCAACTGTGAGGTAAAGCCAACGGTTCAAGAAAACGAGGCACAGGAGGCACGATCTAAGCTATTCAACGAGGCTCTACACCGACCAGCAAATTCACCGTACCTGAGCCTCCACAATCTAATCTGTCTTTTACCGGGTGGGACTACTTACGACGGAAAATTACGGCGTCGCACACGCGGCCCCACCAATACGACTTGCCGAATCGACTGCCCTTGAGAGCCCGGCAGAGCGTGGTTGCGTCACCTCTGCACTTTCACCCATGCCACACTGCCTCGCTTGAAGGCTGCCATGCCCCGCCACTGGCACTCGCACCCGCCGCGCCGCTTGCCGCGGGCGGTCACGCGATTTTCCGGCGTAAGTAGCCTCATCCGTGTTCTACCTGCACACCACTGCCACGTAATGCTGGTCTATATGGCTCCGATCGATACCCACCGGTGTGCGCGGGATGTTTTCTGTTTCACTACCACAATACCTCGCACTCCCTCTTTCAACTTGACCCCTGAATCATCGCCCTCACCGCCTTTAAAGGAATCGTCCACGGAAAATGAGTTTTTGTGTTACCCATATATTTATGCTGTATTTGCCTAATGTTGGCCTCATGCAAAATTTCACGTGAAAAATGTGAATCTGGCTGAGATACAGCACCACAAAGTGCGGTCCAGGTGGGCGGGGCCTCCGTGTAAAAGCCTCGTCCCGTCTTCCGCCGCCGTTGGGTACGGAGAGTGGGACTGTTTACGTAACCATCTGTTCCTACAATGCGTCTCCGACCACGGCGGACGACGGGACGAGGCTTTTACACGGAGGCCCCGCCCACCCGGACCGCACTTTGTGGTGCTGTATCTCAGCCAGATTCACATTTTTTCGCGTTAAATTTTGCATGAGGCCAACATTGGGCAAATACAACATAAACATATGGGTAACACAAAAACTCATTTTCCGTGGACGATTCCTTTAAACAAAAAATTAACCACTGAAACAACTACTTTATTCAACGATTTTACAGATAATGCATCAGGGTAAAACTACAGGGGTGGGGTCCACGAGGTCGAATTTCCGCTTCGCGGCGTTTCACTCGCGGGGTCCCCGTACGACTCGCCATATCGATTGCCCGTGGGAAAATGGCTGAGCGTGACTGCGTCACGTCTGCGCTTTCCACTCATGCCTCACTGCCTCGCTTGAAGGCTGCCATGCCCTGCCACTGGCACTCGCACCCGTCGTGCCGCTCATCGCGCGCAGCCACACGGAAATTCGACCTCGTGGACCCCACCCAAACTACAGTAGTACGAATAAGAGTAATGGCAATAGTATTAAACTCACAGGTAAGGTATTAAACTCGGGTATTAAAACTCAAGACATGAGTACAGAGTTGATGGGAAATCACCAGTATTGCGTGAGATGATTAAGTTAATCGGAAGTGATTTTCGGCAGTCTCGGTTGAAATTTGAAAAAAGATTTCGATCATTGTGCTGGGCCATCTTTTCTCGTGTTGGCTGTGTTTTGCAGCTGACCACAGGCTTGTCGGAATTCGCCCATCACGGAGTGAATGCTGCGAAGTTGGCGGGTTATTCGTTCGGTCACTTCTGGATTGCCCTTCTGAATTATCGATCTGAGGACAGTGAAAGCTAAAGGCCACCAGTGCCAACTCACATGCTGCTTCTCCAACGCTTCATATTCCTTCTGCCATACCTTCACATTCTCATGAAGTGTGCGATTATCTCTTTCGAGAATTTTCACCTAAATCGCAAAAAAATCAAACGAATTGAGCATTATCGCCAACCACTTCAACGAACCATGTGAATAAGATCAGATACGCAGTGCATATTCTCATTTTCTTTCTCTGAGCGAACAATAAGAAAACGATCGTTCAGTTCGTTACGCAATTTCCTTGCCATATCGATAGTGCTCGTGAAATCCACCTAGAATCCGAATGAACAAGGATATGGCTAGAGTGATATGAAAGCAATGAAGAATGACATTCATTCATTACCTGTTGCCCTGCAGTATTGAGCAGAGACAACCGCCTCAACTGTTTTACCAAATCCATGGCCATTGCAGTCAGAACAAATAGAGTCTGGCGCATAGGGTCGCCAAATTCTGGAAGATCTTTGGTTTTATGATCTAAGACAGTGAATGCTATAATTTAGATGATCATAAAGGAGATATACTATGTTTGCTACAGATGACCATTAGAAATGGGCGAAAATGGCGGGTGGTGCGGTTTGATGAAAGCCCTACAAGGATAATGCTCACGAAAATTTCAAGACTCTAATCCCTCTTGAAATCACTCCACTAAATATCTTACATCAACAGAAACACGGGAAGAATCGAGGAAGTTCCTTTGTTTCGGAACAGAAATCAAAAAATCAGAAAGAGCTTGAATTCCCGCCAAGCAATATTTGAATAGTCGTTGGCGGGCACATCGTTGTCCAATTTTCGCACCAAGAGTTGATCTGTTTCTCATTCTGCATCCCTGACCACGTTACCGTCGCCTCTCTCCTCCTAGAGCGCTCGTGGCCGCACCCACTCTGAGGCCTCTCTGCGTCGGATGCCATTATGTATCAGCTGGATTCTTTTTTTTCCTGATGAAACTTTGCACGCGACTCTTGGTAAGCAGATACAACATAAATATATGGGTGACAGTACTCAAATTTTCTTGAACGATGCCTTTAACCATGCTTGCACACCATCAGTTACGTGCTGCTTGTGACATCCACAGACAGTTACAATCCAATTCGGAGCACGTGATAGGGCGTGGCCTACGGATTTGGTGAGAGTGTATCAAACTCTCTTACCCCGCCACACCCTCACTCCCGCCACTCAGGCCACACCCTAGCGCTGTGAAATGGACTTTACGCGTGCCAGAAATACGGCAACGAGTGATGCAACGCGTCTGCTACTGAACCAACGGACGGAGCAACTAATCGCATTTATTTAGAATGCTCTCAGTGATGAAACGCATCCACATCTGCTGCTGTTAACATCTGCTTCAAAACGTAATAAGCTTCCAAATGACGCTTTGAGATGTTAGTGCAGCATCACCAAGAATCTGTACGCTACAAAGTAATAAAAATTGTAACCGTCAGCGTGGCAATCAGATAAAAAATGCTCTGGAACTCGCAGAATGCAAGGTAAATTTTCATGAAAAATTATGAAAAGTAAAAGATACGCATTATAAAACTTACTCTTTGCATGGGCAGCGGCATCGCTGACACAACTTTCAGGGACATTCTTCAAAGATGCGCCACCTGCTTCCAACACTCTGAACGAGGTGTCTCACGAATTAATCTGCGGCTCTAATCAGAGATAAACAAAATAGTCAGATGGAGTTCGAATGAAAAGACTGAGCTTTGCATGAATCACTCAAGCGTTCAGGTATAATTTGCACCACCGCTAAGAGATAACATTACTTTAAAGGGGTGATCGAAGGGAGTCCAGTGGCAATAGCATTATGTTAGTGTGATAGATATGAATTGTGTTAATAATTAGAATTTCATAATCTCAGCCGGAGTGGATTACGATTTCGTGAAAAACTGACCCCTTTTGACGTAAATCTTCAACTTTTGCAGTCATCGCGGCTATCTCGTTGGCTTGGTTCTCACGTCTTCGTCTCTCATGATGAATGAGTCGTGACATTTCTTTACAACTCTTTTCTATGCAGGCGATATCACTGAAGCGAAATTCTCCTGTTCACGAACAGATCAAATGATTCTAATACAAGAAATAGCCTACCTAGTATTTGGCAATGGTTCAATGTTCTTTACAACCAGCTGGCCGATAGCTTCTCTTAACTCGGCATAAGCTGTATATAAGGCTTTTAGCTCAGAAGAATAAGAAACAGAGTCGCATTCCATCTGAGCCAGAGAGGTACGAGTTAAATCTGTTTGAACATCCCGAGATTTCACCTGCAGAAGACACAGATCACAAGTTCAGATCGAATCACTGATCGCTTAATTTTCATGCCTACCTTGGCCATTGGCGGAATGGTTTGCACTTCAGCAGCAGCGGTGGGATGTGTATGTGAGCTACGCACAGCTTTCTGCTTATCTGATGCAAGATCCGATACCACTTCAGCCATGCGAAGGTTCTAAAAAAGTGAAATTATGCACTGAAGGCGTGATGCAAAAGTGGTATCACTGACGTTCTCTTCAACAATTCCCAGCTGATCCTGCAACTGGCGAATTCTTTCGTCTTTAGTCTTCAATTCATTGCGGATTCTTTCGAAATCACGTCGAAGTGCTGACGACGTGTCCTGAATGAATGCGCATTTTCACCACATCACAGCATCGAAATCTGATACGGTACGGCCGCTTTCATACTTTGCGCACCGACGCCGTCACGCGCGTGACGGCGTCGGTGCGCAAAGTATGAAAGCGGCCTACCTGCGCTGTCGCGAGGTCAGCTTTCAAACTTTCTTGCTCTATCCGTTTTCTCTCCTGTTCTTCATCCAGAGCTGCATGAAGTTCGTCAAGCTGCGAATCACGCTCCGCAACAAGCTCTTTCAAGGAAACGTTCTGAAGTAGGAGCCAATCAAAAGCTAATGTTGGCATCAGAGAAGCAAAGCTGGTAAATCAAGATTTCCACGCCTTCGCCCAGTGAATATGGCCCCTATTATAGGTATTGCTCACTGCAGCAGAAATTTAAACAAAAAGATGTTCTACTTAACTTACACAGCTCCCAGTGGTGTGATCAGAAAAGGCATCATCTGTCTTAACATTTTAAGTATTTATAGCACCACTCTTACCCTGTGAGTGATATCCAGCACATGTTCCCACAGCCTAGCCCTGAGAGAGAAGCTCGCCAGTAGATCTACTCCTCAGCCTGGAGACCCGTGCATTCCCACGAGATGCACCACACACAACTTAAATTCGAAAAACAAAACATTCCGGCGCGAGGAGCTGACTTCACTAAGAAATAAAGGCCTGTGCCTGTAGCAATGCTCTCCTGTGACCTGTGAGCTCGAGAGAACAACTCTTACGGGTAATGCATAGGTTGCAGAGCCTTCGAGAGAGGTTGTATCTGTATAATACCAGCGTTCTCTTCATGTTTAAGAGGTAAAGGTAGATTATCGCTGAAGATATGATAACGAAATTATGTAGGTGATAGCAAAAGCCGAAGTTTTGCCTATAACCACAGCTTCAGGTACATACAACCTCGAAAAGCAAGTAGAGTAGAGACGGGACGAACCGATTCTTTTGTCGCAGCAAGTTTGACCTCCAATTCCACAATAATCGCATCCTTAGCACCCAATTCACGATTCAACGCATCTGTCTCAGAACGGAACTGCAAGACATCGCGCTGAACTTGTTCAGTGAGCGCCAACTGCGACTGAAAGCAGGAAATTTGTGAACAGCAGCACGGCACCCTCGCTGCGCTGGACGACAGACCTCGACTGATTCTTTCAGCATGCGCTTCTCAGCTTCATCAGACTGGATTGTCGTGATAAGTCCATCGCGTTCCTCTGTCATACTAATCAATCTCGTCTCCATTTGCTTCAACTCAGAGCGCAAATCATCGGCACAGGAAAGCGCCATGTCACGAGCTTGATTAGCCTGAAAATATATAAATACGAATGCGAGAGACGCGATCAGGGTGATCGGGAGAACACTGTGGTACCGAACAGCACCGATTGAACAAGCAAAAACTCAAAATTTGACAAGGAAAAGGGCAAGTAATTTGACGTGCGCGCCATGCAAACCCATGTGGGGCACTCGATTTGCCAGGCTCACGTGAAGACACACACTGCCACGCGATGCTCTTGCCATCTACTCATATAAATACGAACTAGCATCAGCAACAGGTACAAAAGAAATGGTTGTCCTAGAACGCCTGAAGGTTTTTATAGGCTCTTGATGTTGCCCTAATCTTCACCATCACAGTTGTCCCTGTTAGTGAGGAGTGGGGGAGATATGTTCATCACAAATGAGCGCTTGGGATTCAAGTTGTCAGTGTAGGGCTTGAGACGCGTTGAAAGGCGCTCCTTCAGCCTCTTGGCATGGCCCAACGGTGGCGCAAGATCACGACCCTCCTTAGAACCACGGACGTAAGTGAGCAGTGGTGAAGCAACGCCTGCGGCTTGGTCATGGTTCAAACGGTGATATAATGGCGATACGTTCGCGACGAAAATCAACGGAGAGAAGAAGTCCTTTTTGGGTTGATTCGGGTTTTAGTAATTTACTCCATCTTTCCACTGGAAACTACTTATTATATCCACTTTCTAAACAATAACTGATCGAACTTTTATCCCCTTCTTATCTTTTATCCCTACGCTACCATTGGGAATAATTTTACTAAACCATTAGCCACCTTTTCAAAGTGATTCACTACAAAATGCAGAGACGATGTAAATCACGTTCTTCAATTCCATCAACTCTCTAGTACATTCATAACGTTCAAATCCTAATAACAAGCGGAACCTCACCTCAACTCACACTACAAGTTGGTTATTCAAATGAACATCTAAACTTACTTCCTCGATTTTCGACCGCAGCTGTGAAATCTCCTCCGCATTCTTTGAAATGTGAGCTTGCAACTCTGCCAGTTCTTGCTGTGGAGGCGAAACTTCTAAGGAAACATAAAAACTTCAAGTGAGCAGAAAATAAATAGGTGATAAAGCACCTGCACCTTCATCATTCTGTGCTGTCTGCACTGAGAAACATTGCGTTGTACTATGCGCCATGGATACATCAAGACGGAATGATGTTTCATTCAAAGACTGTTCCCAAGCTGAAAGTTCCATCTGCATCCTATTCACGCTCACTACCGTTTCTGAAAAAAAAAATTCGACTATTTTCCGGTACAACAGTAGAACAATGAAGTTAGCCACCTTCAATGGCCTCCATAACCACATGTTTTTCCTCAATGGCACTGTCCCATTCGAATTTCATAGCACGAATTCTCTCTGCCAAGTTTCTCATTTCATCTGTTCCAGATCCTAGCTGAAAATGTCGGAGCACAGGATGAAAAGCGGAAACCAAAATAAGGCGTTAACTGACAAGCTCTAAGATGTCCTCGAATAGGACTCCAGATGATCTAAGGTTCTCGAACATTCGGTGCATTACATCCCGGAGCGAAACGAGTTTTACCTGAAAAGGAACCGAAAGGATAGCAATCGTGTTGGTTTGCGGTTACTGTCACCTGCGAGAATGTAAGCATACCTTGAAACCAGCGATATCCTTCGATGTATTCATGGAGCGGTTCATTAGCTCCACAAGAGAAGCGTTCAACTGAAAAAAAAGTAAGAAGTCGATGCAAATAGGGCAGTCTATTCATACAAACGCCTCCATCAGTTTCGTTCAAACACCGTCAGGTTTGTAAGCTACAGCGCCGTGGATCCTTGCTATGATTTTTTCCAAAGAGAGCTGGCGCATTGTGATGTGACCTATCCACGAAAAAAAAAACTAATCTCCTTTCCAACCCGGGAGAGCTGAGTCGTGTTAGGAAGAAGATCACTTCAGCAACCGTGTGAGACGCATCTCACCTTCTTGAAACGCAATTTCGAAATACTTGCGAGGGGTGGGAAGGCTATGCACTGAGTGCTAACGGAGAGCTCGGTGCGTGATAAGTATCATGATGTATGCGAGCACAACAACATGACACACAGAGATACTGGGCGGCTACTACTTATAATACTGCATCATTATCGTTGTTCAGCTAGAACTGAACGTGCTTACACCGTGCCATAGAAATAGACAATATTCTAACACCGTACCATAGAAACATTGTTAGGGTCTGCTCTATTCTGCGAGATATTGGCTTGATCGGTGTTGGCCAGTTCCTCAGCGACAACAGCGTCACTTTTTCTTGGTTCAGCTGCATCATCATCACTTAGGCCTGGAATTTCATGTTTCACCTACACTAACAGCGGCTCCGAAAACAGCTTAACACAGTAGAGAACAAAAGAAAATTCGTGGTTAACCTTTTCTGCGATCGAGTTTAGATTACAGAGGTGCTTATTTGAGCAGTAATTGAAAACCTGGGTCGACTGCTATTAACACCGCAATATTATGTTATGAGTTTCTGCTCCTTACCAAATATGAGTGTTATCAGGAAGGGTGAAGCAAGGTTTACATTTTACTATTATGATTTCTCTTTAGGCCCTCGCACTAATCTCGGCTTAGAAAGCAGGTCCTCTGATTGACAGAGACCAAAGAAGACATTCTTCACTTCCTTGCTACTCAAACGGATACAGTTATAACATGTATCGAAGTCAACTCAACAAGAGATTTGATTGTGCATTGTCTCTTTACCCGTTCCTATCCACTGATGAACCGCACCTACCTATGTCCTTCAATATATTGATGAGACTCTCATCGAAATTGGCAACATTGTCAGTCAACGACTTCAGATTTTCCATTACTTCTTGTTGCTGAAAACGAACCACATCGAACTCTTGCATCAAGTTCACCCTACTGGAATGAAATAACCATCTGTGCGTTCACAAAAAATTAAGAATATATTTATGACTGCATAACTGAAAAGGAGGATAGAAACAGAAAATTTCAATGACTAACGACTTTTTGAGTCGTATTCGACTTACAAATCTATAATCATAGCCTACGAGATGTCTCAAGGTCGCCAAAAATCTACGAAATGGTCTTTTCGTACGCCCAGCAAACCCAGCACCAGTTATTTTTGTGGAAGCATGAAGATACAGGTACCTGGACCAGACCTAACTCGGCATTTAGTTCCTCAAACACGGCGATACAGCCCCGATCTATCATTCTCTTTTCTAGAAGAAAAAACCCGGGAACAAGTTTCTGTTATAGGTAGGAGCTATGTATTAGGTTGATTCATAATAAATCGGACAAATTGACCAATTTTAATCATTGTCGTACAACTTTTTTACGACAACAGGGATTCACTTGAAATATACTCCATCTTTATCGATGACCTTCTGCCACGGTATAGGCAGACCATGGATGCCCTTGCTCCAGAAGGCCGGAAGCTGGAGCTCGAAGAAGTTGCCGAGTGCCGCCTTGACCTCGTCGCGAGTTTTGAAGTCGAGAAAAGGTGGAAATCTGAAGGGGCCAGGTCTGGGGAGTACGGTGGGTATAGAAGTACGGTCCAACTGTACGACAGCAGCTCGGCCTTGGTCGATCTTGCGAAGTGCGGTCTGTGGAAGTAGACACGTTGTCGTGCTGGAAGTAGACATGTGACCGCCGCCGTAGCGAACTTTGGACATTGGCCTTCAATTCTCGTAATTGACGAACGTAGACGTCGGCGGATACTGTGGTACCTTCATCGAGCAGCTCCCAGTACTCTACGCCGTGTACGCTCCACCAACCGCGGTTTTCGTCTTCGATGGAATAGTCGCCTGACGCAAACCTCGAATGCTACAACTACAGTGTACTTCTGCCGGGGGCATGCTCATTGTGAACTTCTATCAGACGTCTGCCGATATCAGCGGGTTCCTGGCCAGATAGCGATATAAATAGTATGACGTTGCGGATGTGGTCTCTGGACCGCTTGAAATCGTGCGGCATTGTGGCGGAATGAATTTACTTTGGAGTGATTATTTTGCGGTACTTTGAAGAGCTTTTCATACTCATTCCAACGGTACCTCGCGCGTCCATTTTCGTTAATTCGTTACTGAGTCATGATCTCTAGAAATCATCACTACCATTTGTCCGATTTATTATGAATCAACCTAATACTTTTATGAGCTATCGCGGGCCCATTGAGAGCGGAATTGGGTCGAACACACAGATACCTAACTGCGAAAAAAATAATGGGAGAAATCAGGAAGAGCACCTTCTTCTCAAAGTCCTCAGCGAACAGAAGACTTTTTTCAACAAGAGTTCCAGGTATATTCACTCGACCTGAAATGTTAACATAGGAGGGAAACATCAAAGCAGATACACGGCGATCAACCTACCTGGGGTACTAAGTGCACCACTCGAGTCAGGGCTCAAACCGCTCTGATCATTTCGACCCAGCAGCAATGTGCACTCTTTACGCAACTCTTTGTTTTGCTTACCAAGAGCTCGAAGAACATCCCGGATGTTTTCGACCTGAACATGAATCAGCAGACTTGATGAGGGCTGAGAGTAGGCATGGCCGAACTGAGAGGGATACTGCCAAGAAAAGAGAAAAATAAGAATTCAAAGGGGGAATCAGTTCTATTTTTCCACAAATAAGAGTGGAACAGGTTTCAAACTAGAGGAACGAAATATGAACAATGGAAGCTCAGAAGAAACTAGTCTAAAAAATTGGATATGATCGCAATAAATGTTTTAACTGGCTCTCAAATAGTCTACAGCAAAGGGAGCGAGGTGGGGGTTGCGAACCGTGGCGGATGTGTAGCGATGCAAAGTCCCTTGCCCGAAGTGAAATGTGATGGCAATGGCTTGCTGGGTGTTGCGAAAAATGTGGTCCCAATCATGAGAACGAAACTTAACCGATCGCGAGGCTTCGAAAGATACTGAAGGGCCCTTTTCAGATAGTACACAGTGACTCACCGACGACGATGCCAATGGTAAAAGAAGTGGGCCAAGTATGACAGGAACAAACGAGCCTCGGACTGAGCAAAATAGAAGAAGAAGAAATGTGGGATGTGACCATTCCCTACCAGTCTCCAAACTTCTTCCTTAGTTTGAACAGGAACGGTGAGATTTGTGTAAGAGAGATTGGCGTTCCGAATTTTCTTCTCCAAACTGTGACATCGAGACATGTAAGCCTGTTGCAATTACAGACGAACCATTAAATTTTAAAGACCTGCATGGGTGACAAATAACAGACCACAAGAGCAGAGCTGGTCTTATTGCGTTCTTCTTCAACATTGTGCAACGATGCCTCCAAATGGTCAATTCGTTGAAGGAGAGTCTCTACATCGCAGCCACTTCCGACAGTGAACGTCTACAAAGAACCCGATAAACAACAGCACCAGATTATTCATGGACTTCAGGCTGAAGGATCTTACTCTGCTCTGTGACGTCGTATCACTGAGCGTTGCGGCTCTTTCCTCGAGTTTTTTCCTCTGTTCATCAATTTTCTGATAGAGCGCTTTGTTTTCTTTTTCTAGCATAGCCAGACGCTTCCGCAATTCCTCCGAGACTCTGGAATGTTTTAATTTGCATATTAAGCTAAAAGCAGGGACCATTGCCCCCAGAGTGCATCTTGGTCAAATTGGCACAATACGTGCTACGATGACAGTAATGCAGTCAGTTTAGCTTTCACACACGTCACCCGAAGATGAAGTGATTTCGTTCGAAAGAGGTAGAAAATATAATGGTAGAAGAGAAACATAATGCTCACATATCACCCTCCGAACGTATGGTCCAGTCGCTGTCTTCGCCCTTTAATCCATCAATACTCGTAGGTACCTCCTCCCATTTAGCGATATCTGCTTCCAACTGTCTAATTCGTTCCGTGTACTAAACAAACAGATTGAGAAATTAAGTAGCAACTTTTCGAGATTTTTGGAGAACCTGCTCATTTTGCTGGACGGCAGCCTGATACTTCTTCTCTGAATCGTGTAGTTGCCTCTCAAGGGCTTCAATCTTCGTTTGAGCTCGAACCTCAACGTTATCGATTTCAAGGTTGAGCTGACGCCTTTCTTCCGCCATTTGCTTGCGCTCTCCTTCCAAATCGAACTTCGACAATTGTAACGCGTAATACTGGAATCACTAGCATCATATGAGCCTTGAAAGTCCAGAGAAAAAAAAAACAAATGCGCTGATGCAGCTTTCACTTAGACTGGTCATTTGAAGACTTTAATAAAACTTAATTTGTTGCATAATGACATTAGGCCTTGGTTATCGAATGCTCAATGGACAGTTACCATTCGTCTCTCATCCCGTCTCGCAAAAGATGTCATCGAAGGAACAAGCGTTTCGACTCATCCATACTATTTCTCCTTTTCTGCCCCCTTATGTCTGGGTCAACACAAGCAAAACAAAAAAGTAATAAATAAATGGGTAACATGCCGCAGACTGGAATTTTTTACAGATACGCTCACGGATTGAGTCAACCCACTGCATATTACAGAGATTCGGCAAATCTGGAATAAGCAACCTTAGAGCAGCTATGGGTGGATTTACGCTACAAAATGTTCAGAAAATGTCTCAACCAAATGCTACAATCCTGAAACCAGGTTCCTGGCGTATAAAAAACGTAAAAAAGTTGCGTATTTAACATCGCTGACATCGCACTTATATCATTCTATGGCAGGGACCGTAAACTTCCACCATTAATGACAAAAATTCCTTCGCTTCTTGGTCATGGCAATTCATACAGATGTAAATGCAACGCTCAGATGCCGCTTCGCAATGAATTTTTCTTTAAGGTGCTGCAGCATTCAAGACAACGGATAGCACGCAACACGTCACGCCTTAGTAAGGTGAGCAAATGGGAATCATTTTCGACTAGTACACTGTAAATGGAAACAGAGCTACATTTCTTCGAGTGTGACTTTCGAACGGTCATAAAGGGTGAATCACCGTACCTATAGGAGAAAATTTTATCAATTGCAATTTTTGCAATAATGCCTACTATTGCATCTTACGTTTAGACAACAAGAACACTGACGCGAGCGAAGCATTTACTACCGTTGCACTATGGAAAACGAGAATAACGAAACAGTGTGGACCTACGCGGGACAACCTAAGTTCCAAGAAATAAGCGCCGACTAGGTTAGATAGCAAGCTTGACAGTAACACCAAGAGTGCACAGGAATAGACATAGCTGAAAACAACACCTACAAGGCGTACCTCTTCAAGGATGTCCTGCACCTCCCGTGGTTGAAGAGCAGTCAACTCAGCCACTTTGTACTTCTCGACATTCAGTTTACTCTGAAAAACAAACGGTTTTGTGGAGAAACGCTAAGATTCCCGCCAAGAAACCTTCAACACGGCAAGCTCCTCTCTAAGGTGCTTGTTCTCCTCAAGTGTTTGGGAAAGTGGCGCTCTATAAGGACGAGGTGGTTTGCCCGAACCACTAGAAATGTTCCCGGTAGACATGTCTGTAAAGAGAAAGTTCAGAAGAAAATTAAAAACAAACATAACGTCAGTATCAGAACGTACTTAGTCTGGAAGTTTTCGTCGGTGGTGTAGACTTAGCGGGCAGCTCAGGTTGTGACAGTGACAGACGCCCAGAAGGTGTTACTGAGCTGGGCCAATGGCACTGATTGGATGCAGTTGGCGTAGTCGGTTCTCCCAGCACTGAACTACCAGTTCTGAAAAGGGCAACTTTAGTAGAACCACGAGGCGCACGACTTGCAGTTTACTTGCAGTTCGGGCAAAGTTGAGATACGTAGGTTCGGGAGAATCTTAAAAAATCGCTGAGTAAGAAGTAAGAACCGGAAGATGAGAAGCTGATCTTCGGTCGAACTGCAAATTGTTCGCAAAATAGAAATGTGGCCTGACGAAGGTAGTGGAATGACGTTATGACCAGATAAGATCAGTTAGGAGTAGAATAACCCGAAGTAATAAGGTAACCAACCATCAGCGGGTGATAATACGGATTAATAACCTGCAGTCTTAGAAATCCCGATGCTGCTTGAATAGGTCCCCAGTAATCCTAGCTACATCAATTAACCGCTTGGATTATAGAACATCTCGAAGCTTCCTCAAAACGCACTCATTCTGAACTAGCGTATTTGCTGATGCGTCTCCGTCACCAGCTTCGGTTCGTTCTTCTTCAAAGCTGCTCAGATCGCTTGTTATATTGAAACTTTTTTCTTCACGCCAGTTGAACTCCTCCATCGTCCACTAAAAATGAAAACATCATTCAATATAAACAATCGAGGTATCAGTTATTAGTTACAGGAAGCGAAGCACTCAGTTAAGAGAAAGTTGTATTCGACCACATCATGCGAGGAGAAGAGAAAAGTGTTCACGTCTCATTACAGAAGAGACCTGCACCAAATGAAAAAAGAGAGACTGAGTATCACGTTTACAGAGCGTGATGAGCTATAGCCACCATGTAGGTGATCACAGGAGGCATATTTGCTCCATTTTGATATCGCGAAAAGTTACGAGTCGGTTAAGTCCTCCGCCGTTACGAGTTTAGAACGCAAACGTTGCCGCCAAAACTTTGTACGTTGTAGTGTTGTCAGGCGAAAAGAATTGCCCTCTCGGCCACCCTTCGTGTCTATCATCATGATGTAGACTATTGCGCGCACCGGAGGCCGGCCGTGATTGCGGAACCCTGCGTCCATGTCGTCCTTCGCCGTCTGGGTCTCTCGGATTTGCCTAACAAGGAAAGGCTCCCGGGTCACCGTGGCCATTCAAGATGAGTTGTGTATCCTCCTATGCAGTTCCGAACGGGGATCTCAAATCTGCCCTCCAAATCTGCTAAACGATTCTGGAAAGGAAGTTACGGGAGCCTGAAAGTCCTGAAAGATACGGCGCAAAGCGCAGGTGCTGGTCGTATATGGCTCGAGAAGTGATGCTGGCAGTGGTTGGATGGAGCAGCTGGTAGTGTGACGGGATACAAATTGGGGCGTGAGGGTTCGAATCCTTGATGCATTTGCTAGTTTTGCTTTTGCTTTGAGTGTTTTCTAAACGCTTGCAAAACGCTTTTACGCTTCATCAAAGCATCCCGTGCCCCCCACTAATGAGTAATCTGTTATTGGTTCTTTCCTGCATAATTGAACATTCTGCCCATCTTTTTTACCCTATTGTTCTTCGATTGTGGGGAATTTGGCGTTGTTGCGTAAAATGACTATGATATTCGTGTTCAGGGGCCCGAATTACCCCTCTGTGCAAATTTTCAGCCAAATCGAGTTTTTGGCCCAACTTCGGAAAATTGGGGGTGCCGAGGGGATAAGTAGTAGTTTTTGAATTTTTTTCTACAAAAAATCATGCAACCTGAACAATGACAATCTAGACACATCTATTACAGATGTTCATGACAAATATGGGCGTAACAGGCGTCATATAAGGGCATTTTCCCGGCAAGGGTCAACGACTTCTCCTTCGCTGAATGGGCTGCCAACCAATAGCCCATGAATTTTTCCGAAATTCGGTCAAGTTCTCGAATTGGCTAAAAGCTTGTACAGTGGGGAAGTTTGGTCCCATAAAAACGAAAATGGATCTGATTTTTCGCGAAAACGTCTAGCTCGCGCGCCATAGACTTCCGAACGTACCCTGTAATAGACCTGTAGATTCATGAAACGCTCCGTAAATCCGCTGCCTGGCCATTCAGAATCAATTGTGTACGTTTCTATGTAGTTTTGAACGGGGATCTCAATTCTGCTCTCCAAATCTGCTAAACTATTCTGGGAGTGAAGTTATGGAGGTTTTTCTGAACAAATAATACTATTACGCGGTAAGTTCGGGAGCCCATAGCGCGCGAGCCAGTCGCTCTCGTGCAGAACCAGTGTGTTTTTCGTGTTCAGGGAATAAAATTATCCCAAGGAAGAGGTTTTTAGCCAATTCGAGAACTTGACCGAATTTCGGAAAAATTCATGGGCTATTGGTTGGCAGCCCATTCAACGAAGGAGAAGTCGTTGACCCTTGCCGGGAAAATGCCCTTATATGACGCCTGTTACGCCCATATTTGTCATGAACATCTGTAATAGATGTGTCTAGATTGTCATTGTTCAGGTTGCATGATTTTTTGTAGAAAAAAATTCAAAAACTACGACTTATCCCCTCGGCACCTCCAATTTTCCGAAGTTGGGCCAGAAACTCGATTTGACTGAAAATTTGCACAGAGGGGTAATTCGGGCCCCTGAACACGAATATCATAGTCATTTTACGCAACAACGCCAAATTCCCCACAATCGAAGAACAATAGGGTAAAAAAGATGGGCAGAATGTTCAATTATGCAGGAAAGAACCAATAACAGATTACTCATTAGTGGGGGGCACGGGATGCTTTGATGAAGCGTAAAAGCGTTTTGCAAGCGTTTAGAAAACACTCAAAGCAAAAGCAAAACTAGCAAATGCATCAAGGATTCGAACCCTCATGCCCCAATTTGTAGCCCGTCACACTACCAGCTGCTCCATCCAACCACTGCCAGCATCACTTCTCGAGCCATATACGACCAGCACCTGCGCTTTGCGCCGTATCTTTCAGGACTTTCAGGCTCCCGTAACTTCCTTTCCAGAATCGTTTAGCAGATTTGGAGGGCAGATTTGAGATCCCCGTTCGAAACTGCATAGGAGGATACACAACTCATCTTGAATGGCCACGGTGACCCGGGAGCCTTTCCTTGTAAGCCTTTTCAGGGAAGGAGCTTTGGCGTCGCGTACTCTGGCCTGTCTGATGTCTGACCTCGCAGCGGAAAGCGTGTTGCCGAAAAAAGCCAGCTGTCTTCAAGCCGGTACGCAATCACGGCCGGCCTCCGGTGCGTGCAATAGTCTATATCGTCTATCATAATTTAGAATAAATAAAATAACGAATGGGGTTTCCTAAACGATCTTCAGATTTCTCTATAACTCGGGTGTGAGTAATATTCACGAGCACACTCTAATACTTCTAAAACCCGAGTCTTCTAAGAAGGGTGAAGAGTGCTAACGTAGTTGGGGTGTGGCAATCCGTTGTCCCCCATCCGACACCTTTCCACGGTTATCAGTCTGTACCTTTCTTATGGGGTAGAGGCTTCCCACTAAACGGAGGCATAGGCTAAGAACCTTGGTAACATTAGCACAGTGGAGTGGTCACTTCCAATTATTGGGTCATCCCATAACTGATGTCGCTTTTTTTCAAGGGAATGTGTTTGCTATAAAGTCATAGACCTGTGCCTTTATAGCAAACACTTACCTTGAAAAAAAAAAAGCGTCATCACTCAGGGTATGTGCAGCACGTTAAACATTATCCGAAAGAAAATTATCGGCTCTGCAAACAGGTACGTATAATCTTTTTGAGTTCTAGAATGGGCCGATTTTCAGTCTGGTGAAGCGGTAGGTCTTGCTGGAAAATTTTATCAAACCTACGTATATTCCGCTTGGGCCACCTTATACTCAGCGTCAGCAGAGCGTGGCTGCATTCACAGGCAACGAGGCGGGATGGCACGGCGAGGTGCAGAGAAGACGCAGGTAGGGAGGGTGGTAGGCGGAGACGCAGAGACACGCAGCCACACCCTGCGCTGGCACCGCAAAGTATGAACACGGTCTTGGGAAAACCCATCATGTGCCTCGTACTTAGCCCCGGCCTCCTCTAAGAGTTCCAGTAATTGGTTGATCGAGAAGTTGCAATTCGCTGAATTTTGACAATCTCTTCGAATCGAGGCAGTGGAATTTTTATAGCCGGTGAAAAATAATTTTTGAATACCTTCAGCTGGACTCATGTTACATGGTTTCGCAATTGACTTTGTAGAAAGAAGCTTCCCTTTGATAAAATACGAGACTACTCATGGAATGACCCAATGCATTAGCTCACCCGGTTGAGGAATTTTTTGTGAAGAACGCAGCCTTACCCGACCAACACCCGACAGTTCGACGCGCATACTATGAGATGCCCTTAGTATACCAATTGAGCTGCAAAAAAGGTTGTCAAGTCATACAATAATCATTGTATTGCTACCTAGTACATTAACGCCACAAACAGCTACAAACAAGGTGCGCCTGAGCAGTCACCCAAGGACCTTCCTGTATGTCGTATTGCTGGGTGTTGGTTGGGTGAGGTTGCGTACTTCACAAAAAAATCCTCAACCCACAGAGCCAATACAATGGGTCATTCCATAGGTGATGTCGCATTTTTCAAAGGAAAAATTTCCCTACAAATTCATAGGTTTGTGCAGCATTTATATTTCATCCAAAAGGACTTATCTACTCTACAAAAAGGAAGGTACAATTTTCAGGGTGCCTTAGAATGGGACCGTTTTTAGACCGGTGAATAGGTACAGTCGACAAAAATTGACTAAGTGGGTCATTTGTTTAAAGTCACCGGGAGGGGGGCAAGGGCGGAACAACGTTTACAAAAACAATGGCGTCTGAAAACAAACATATGGGTTCGGTAGATACAATGTGTAACGAAACCAGCGTTGAAAAACGCGCCATAGGGCGCTATTTGCCCCCAGGGCGCGCTTCCGTCCGAACTGCAAGCTTCCATGGCCGAGCTACGCTTCGTTCATTTTAAAGCTTGTCTTCGGCCTGATGTAACCTTATTTTTGAATTATTTCCCCTTTAGACTGCTTTCTAGTGACATATTTTACTTGTTTACTTATGGATCTTCTTAATTGTGCATTTCTATACCTGAAAATCTCAGAAGGGTCAAATAAAGTCGAGGGGGGGGGGGGAGAGACGCAACTTTGCGTCGACGTCGAAGCTCTTTTCCCTTACTAGGCTTAGGCTAAAATTGATACCCCCTCCTCCCACATTAAAAAGCATCTGTCAAAGCATAGGTATCATCTGTTTTAGCCTAACGCTAGGAAGGGAAAGAAGCTTTGACATGGGTGAAAATTTTGCGTCTCCCCCCCCCCCCGACCTTATTTGACCCGTAAGTACATCTAGAAACAATATAAGAAAGAACAAAGTAAAAACTAAAAGGAAAAAACAAATCTATAATAGAACCATCTTCTTTTGGCACCATGCCAAGGCGTCAAATTGGCGAGTTTGTGCAATGGCGGCCACTCAAACTCGTCCACACTACGTCTGTTCTACAGTAAGCCAAAATCACCCCCTCCTGGTGTCTTTAAACACTACATTTCACCTAGGGCAAAGCAGTCAATCATGTGTTCCGTGCTTGGCCCCAACTCTTCTGCAACTTCCACCAATTCGTTGAACCATCTTCACGGTGCCGTGCTGTCTTGGACACAACCAACCAGGCTCACCCAATCGAAGCTTCTGGCCTTAGACGAACGAATTTCCGATGTCGAACCTGCTTTCATCATCGGAATGGCTGTTTCATTGAATTATCTTCTGTTATTGCAAGTTTCCTTCTTCACGTGAATGCCACACTGGAAATTTGTTCGTGTAAAGCCTGGTGTGAATTGGTTGGGTGACCGTGGCTAGGTTGTGTCCAAGCAGGCACAAAACTGTGAGGATGCATGGTGCAGCCGCAAGAAAGGTGCATCCTGAACAATATCCAAAGACCTACCTGCCCCAAGAAAGTAAGCCCATAATCTGGTTATTGGATGCTGTGCTTTCAAGAGCATCGAGCGTGTACCTCACCAAGAATTACGCCTCATATTGCTTCCTTGGATCCCTTACATCTAGCCAACTCTGCTATTTCTCTGATCGTCCAATTTATCACTCCTTCTTCGACCTTCAGAACGTAGAGTACTGGAACCAGGGAATCAGCGATCTACCTACATTAGTGCTCAAAAGTCTTCGGCCCAATGGTCTTTCACTTGAGTTTTCACTTGTAAGTTTTTTGCGACTGGACCGATTTAAGACAAATTTCAGTATGTTGTACTTGTATTAGGTCTGTGCAGAATAAATGGCCAAAACGGAACACTTTTTTCAAAACGCCATAACTTCGCTCAGACACAACTTTATTTGTCGAAATAAAAACCATTCGAATCTACACAACCTTGCCAACAATCTGGTAAAGAAAATATGCGAAAATTAATGAAGTCACGATGGCATTTTCAACACGCATCGTTTCGGCGAACTCCTTCTGACACAGGTTCGCATTGAGAACTGGGAAAAAGTGGTAATCCGTCAGGAATAGGTCTGGGGAATAAGGGGAGTCAGGGAGCGTCTCGATCAGTCTCTGGCGGGTGACTTGCGAACTGTGGGGTTTTGCGTTGTTTTGCGCACCCAGTTAAAAATGATGCAGTTAGGCATCGAGCCTCTCCCTCACCCCGCTTATTCCCCAGACCTATCCCTGACGGATTACCACTTTTTCTGGGTTCTCGATGCAAACCTGCGGCAGAAAAATTATGCACGGTAAAATGCCATTCTTGACTTTATCGATTCTAGCAATCTAGTATTTGATCATGAAGACATATTTTCTTCAACAGATCGTTGGCGAAATTCTGTAGATTCGAATGGTTTTTATTTCAACAAGTAAACTTGTGTCTGAGCGAAGATATGGCCACTTATGTTTTGGCCATTTATTCTGCACAGGCCTACATAATAGATACTGCATACTGAATATACTATTTTAGCGCTCAACGGTGTAAGTTACGTGGTTAAACGCAATTTTTTGTTTTTGGAGTGCCCTACCTGCCCACTGTGCCGCTGTCATCAAAAGTCGTGGTTTTTCTACAGAATATTTATGTTTTCTGAGGCTTGCTAGTTCAATTTTTTTGTAAAAGCCGTTTTTTACTGAGCCTTTTTCTTTTCTCCGGTTTTCGTAGTAAATTCTTGTAAAAAACCATGAAAAGAGTCAAGCGGTGTGCAAGTAGAAGAAAATGTTGACGATAAGTTAAGGCACCACATATTAAAATTTTGTCAAATTTGGTCAAATAGAAAAAAGTTATGACAAAAAAGTGTTTGGCCGAAGACTTTCGAGCGCTACTGTATGTGGTGGTTGAGTGTTGTCGATAACAACGGTGAATTCGATGTTGACTTTTTGTTGTTTATTGAATGAAATATTAATGAAAAGTGATGACCGAAAAAATTCCTCAAGGCTTTCGGTACAACCTAATACATCTCCTCTTTCTCGACATGTCACCACGAACGACTTCGATTAAAGGAATCGTCCACGGAAAATGAGTTTTTGTGTTACCCATATGTTTATGTTGTATTTGCCTAATGTTGGCCTCATGCAAAATTTCACGCGAAAAAATGTGAATCTGGCTGAGATACAGCACCACAAAGTGCGGTCCCAGTGGGCGGGGCCTCCGTGTAAAAGCCTCGTACCGCGTCCGCCGTGGTCTGAGACGCATTGTAGGAACAGAAGGTTACGTAAACAGTCCCACTCTCCGTTCCCAACGGCGGCAGAAGACGGGACGAGACTTTTACACGGAGGCCCCGCCCACTGGGACCGCACTTTGTGGTGCTGTATCTCAGCCAGATTCACATTTTTTCGCGTGAAATTTTGCATGAGGCCAACATTAGGCAAATACAACATAAATATATGGGTAACACAAAAACTCATTTCCCGTGGACGATTCCTTTAATTTGGGAATCAAAATTTTTTGCTGCGCGTACTGGTATCGCAGTAGTAATAATAATTCTTTACCTAATTATTAGGACTTAGACAGCGTTCATGGTGGTAAAACTGATGGACTGCAGTTGTGGAATTGTGACATCGCGGAAAAGGGCATCGGTCGGAGGAATTGTAGAAGCGCCGTTCCGTGGAAGTGTGGAATCTGTGGGATCTTTTTCAATTCTCTTGACCGGGCAAAACTTGAAAATTCATACGTATGATGCTTCTCCACAAGATATGGGCTGCCACACAGGGCTGGACGATTACTGTTTGCACTACAGATGCTCCGCTTCGTGGCCGACACAGCCATACGAGAGGGAGCGCCGACCACCGAGGTGGACATGCACACGATCTTGATGTGTCTTGTGACCAGATTTCCTGACACTCTTACCGATCGGGAGGTTGCTCGGCTGACACGTCACACCAAGGAACGCCACCTCATCGACCACCTTCTACGCTACTCGGATGCCACCCTCAATATGACGGACGAAGAGCGCGGAGGACAGGATAGCGTAATTCAGCAACACCGATAGCACCCTTAGTGAGAGCTGGCGCTCACCCAGCTCACAAACTCCCGAAAATCTTGAAACACGATGGAGCGCCAATCAGCGGCGCGTCATCAAACGAGCGCTCACTTCTGGTCGACAATCTCCGCCTGCCGAACCCAGCATCGCCGTTTGTTCCCGTCAACGAAGAGGGTACATCACATACATCTCCGACACAGTATCGTTCCAACGCCGAGGAAGCCGTTTGTTGCACGAACCTGGTGCAGTTTCTGTTGGACAAAGAAATCACATCGGATTCTATCGCCGTCATCACGTTCTACATGGACCAACAACTACCATACTCTTAAGTTGATTTGTAGCCCACATCCTCATGGATGTGAATTTTCCGCTTTTGCTAGGTATTTGGGTATCATTGACAATCGCTTTGAATCTCCGCCCACAACCCTTTATAAACTTGCCCCCACTCACCTTCAGACTCCATATACCTCAGTCAACACGGAGCCCACCGAATCTTCTCCGATTCAGACGGTACGCGATACAATTCTTGTATGACGCTTCCTACTCTATCGTCGTTGTTGTAATCGCCTACTGCCTGTGTTCATTACTTATACAGGGATCTTCAGCTTTTTGCCAGATAAAACCGTGCCGAGATTCCTCGCCGTCCCCCCGGATCAGGCCTAATTGACATTTTGCACGGGAAGCATCACTACCGCCTATCGCCACAGTTCCCATTTCCTTCTACATACATATATTTTTCGCACTTTTCTTTCCAACAACTGCCACTCTACAGACTGGTGCGGCTATTTGCTGGTTCGCTACCTATTGGCTCCTCGCACGAGAACCCGGGTACGCTAACCTATACGTCTGAGGACGGACTTTTTGGGTAAAATGGAGGAAGTGCAAAAGCTTAGCACTGTATGTGTCTGACCAGCGCGGTGCGGTCACTGCTCTCCGATTCCCCGATGAGCTTTGCTGACTGTTTACGGGAGGCGGAGACGACCGATTATCGCACCTCTCGAGAAAAACGGCGCCCACTAGGACCAGACCAGAAGAGACCCTGGCGCTGCTCACTTCTGGCTGCCGCCACCCTCGCCGCGCCATCATGGAGGCTGGTGCCCAGGGGACCAATTACATCGTTGGTTCTGCTATTGCGCTTCGGTAATAAAGCGTCAATAATTATAGCTTCAAGGTCTGCACTACACTGTATTAGCCAACTCCAGTGTCAGCGGTGAGTTGACACCACCACTAACACTGGAATTTTACGATTGATAGAGGAGTCACCAGTGCTCTATAAGCCCAGCATTGCTGCAGTCTGACAGAGAATATGATTACGTGATCACTATGCTACCGACAAATCATGGGACAATGTCTGATTTCAACACCCATTTTGGTAAAGGATGAATTGGTATAGTATCGAACTGAAAGAAAAGTTTGCCACAATCAACAATAATGTATTTTCCGCAAAATCGTCGCAAAAGTAGACCGTGATTGAATGGGTGTGTTGTAAGAAAAAGCATCTAATGGTCTTGCACGAGCTAGAAGAGTATGAAGAGGGTCGAATGCAGTTTCATCTCTGTCATCTCTGCGTCTTATTTATATATTTTCGCTCTGAGGCCGAATTACATGTTGCGCTCCAAGTGCGCTCGCATCATACCCCGCTGCTAATCTGTCTTAACCATACAAACCAAAAGAATGACGAACCATGCAAAACAAGCGAACCCTTGAAGGAATTGTGCACGGAAAAATGAGCTTCTTTTCCGCCCATATATTTACGTTGTATCTGCTTAATAAGGGCAGCATGCGAAGTTCCACTCGGAAAAGTAACAGTCCGGCCGAGATATAGCTCCTCAGAGTGGCGAACGACTCGGACGACACCATTGAACAAATATAATGTAAATAAATGGGTAACAGAGAAAATTATTCCGTGCACGATTCCTATAAATGATCTCTATGGCAATACTTCTAAAAGTTGTACGGATCGCAGAAGAATTACAATCTCTTCAGTTTTTCAGAACTCGCACGCAAATTTTTTACTGCTTCTGTGACTTACATTAACTATGAGCCCAACTTACTAAAATTAGCACTGAGGTTTCGATGTCGCGCAATGTCCGTGAACGATTTCTTGCACGTGGACGGAATAATAGGCGAAATGTTTGATTTCGTATTAGAATGAGTACGTTCAACCATTAAGTGCAACCTCCACAACATTTTTTAGGTTGTAAGAAAAGTTTTGGCCGGTTTTTACAATTTCAACTTCAGGAAATCATAACTCGGCTCAGAGTGCATCTTTTCTCACAGAATAAGCACTATTTGATTTGTTACACTCTTGTTAACATAATGCATACCTACTTATCTCAATTCGATAAAGGGCTGATAGTTTGTATTGTGCGAAATGAAAAAAGTCGACTCCGAACTGCCATTCTTTCTGAACGCACTGCTACTAAAGGAGCTGTTTAGATGTTTGGGAATGTCGGGCTTAGTTAGCGCTAGACCTGGTGAATATGATGCACGAGTAAGGCACCAGCATGCAACTGCTCCAATAACTGGAAGAGGATTCGTGAAAAATGCGCTTGGGTATGGCTGCTCCGAGGGGTCGCGCGGCACCCATTTTTTGGGTTTTTTTTCGAATCGAGGCTACTTGAGGTGGTCAACTATGTTTGTTTGTTGGGGGCCTGTACTTGTGAATATCCCCTGCAAGTATGGACGCTTCGCTCTCTGCCGTTTCAGTTAAAGCGACTTGATCAATTGAAAATTCAAGCAACTCGTTCTCATTTCTGCACTTCTGAGACCAGGAGCAATGTGTTCCATCCAATGCTTCACCCCCTCCTTGCAGTATTCCCATTTGTGGTTACCTTTGCGGGGACATGATGAAACAAGAACTCATAAAGCGAGGTAAACCAAAAAGTGCCATTTTCTCCTTGTGGCATTCCGAATAAACTTTTATTCGGATAGAGCAACTCTTTGTTCATCTAAGAAGCACAACTATAGGCTAAATCATGTTAACCGCTCTGAAATTTAAATTTATCTTGCGAACGCGAAAAACTGGCCAGAACTTTCCTTACAACCTAATAAGACTGAGGGGTAAGGGGTTTGCACATGGAGTGTGCGTCAGGTATTGCCTTACTAGGTCACTACGCTACAAAAATCGGTGACCGGGCGCGATAAATCCCCTGCTCATCTCGTTATGAATAGGACTATTTCTCAAAGGGCCCAGCAATAAACACATGAAGGGCACATTTTGAAAACAAGTTCATGCGTGCAGTGATGAGGAGTTAAACGGCTAATGAGAAAAAAATGGAACACGCTTATACTTTTGAGTCTGGGCTATCTAGCTATCTCAGCTTTATGCCACTATAAGGCCGCGTTCATACTTTGCGTACCGACGCCGTCGCCACTGGTTGTCAAAATCATATGCCCGCCGTCGCACCGGCCAGCATATGATTTGACGCCGTCGCCGCCGGTCCTCGTCAATCTGACGGGGACTGGCGGCGACGGCGTCGGTGCGCAAAGTATGAACGCGTCCTAATTATCCAGAAAGGTGCTTATCAAGAGAAACAAAGAAGTGAAAGATGCCCGACGAGCCATATGGACACGAACCACATGGTATTCGCGATATATATGTATTAACAGCGTTCGAGAAAAGAAAACGTAGCTTTTCGTCTAGTTGCTGTTCAGGCCTTGGCAGCAACCGTGCCTTGCAATAATACAACCTTGACTGCCGGCCACTTAGCTGCTGCACACGAAGTGAAATCGAAACTCTGACAATCACAGAAGGTGCCCTCAGATCATACGTTATCCATGTTTTCACACTAGATTGGATCGTTTCGCTACTTTTACTTCAACAAGTCTTCCGAATATATAACAAATACAACATTGTTTGAATTGCTGAAGAAAATCTCTACACTGTCGATCGCTGGACCTTGGATCAAACTTGAATTTCTAACTTCAGAGACCTGTCCTCATCGACTAGTTTACCAGAAATAGTTCCAAAACAGTTAATGTGTTCGTGATTCTTCAGCAAATTTGGAAACACAATATTATGAGCTCACTCCATGACGAGTACACGCTTTGGAATCCACCAAGAACGTGAGTAGTGCAAGCACTTGAGCGCAACTGCACAGGTTATATAAAAGTTTATTGAGGATATGCTTCACCGAATTTACTCAAATGCGCAGCGGACTTGGCTGGAATGAGTATTTCATTGTGAACGTAAGCTTCACAAGGATAGCACCACACAGTAAGGTCGGCAAGTGAAAGAGACATGGCGTGAGAAGGCTCGGCGAGGTGGTGAGCTACTGCATGACCGTGCACATAGCGACCACAGTGTGCCTGAAAATCTTCTCACTTATTCGTACTGGCGTCGTGGGACATTGACCATTGAAGATGAGGGAAGGAGTTTTCGGATACCAACCCAAACCTTTCATTTCCCAAATTCTATACTTCAATCAAAACTGCAAATCATCTTTACTATCATAAAAGACCTGCCTTGTAACATGTGAGACAAACCCATGGTTCGGCAGCTTCATTGCATACATCACAAACGGAATGTGCATCAATCCCAGCTTCAGGAACTTCACTTGTCTGCAAATTAGATCACTTATTGGAAGGCGCTTAAAAAAACTACCAAAAAACTTCTTCCGAAAAAAACCAATTGTATGATTTTTGTTTGAGGCGATAAATGATGTATGTCGACCAACTGTAGTCAACAGATAGCAGCTGGGTTACGGTTTCCGATCGCTAGTGTTTCAAGAAAGAGCAATTGTGTGAAGGAGGGTCAGGGTCAGGACAATCACTACTAGGACAGTGCACCATGTTAATTGTGTCACCGCGCTCGCCCAGTGCATTGCTGGTTTGACTTAGGGTATATCGTGAGAGAGGATTTCTGGCTCGCGGAGCAACCATCGCAAGTCGCAACAGCCGATTTCAAACGAATCCTACAGTAACAGACCATTTCTCTCAAAAAGAAGTAGAAGATCAGTATTTAATAATTTTGGATTTTCTTCTTAAGGAGGGTGGTTCGTTTCGCCTCAATCTCAGACGAACCACTGTATTTCATCAATCCTTGAGGCTCTTCGAGAGAAGAGGAATGACGAAATAGTAGAATCTGAGTTAAGTTGACAGTGAGGAACTATAATGAATTCGGAACTGTAATAAAATCAAGTGAGAACGCAACGGGCTGCTACTTTGGAGTTACTCAAAGGAACGGTACCCAAACGCTCCAAACAGAATAGAATAAGGTGCCATTTTATGAAAAGTTGACAATTAATCGTCTCTCAAAGATCAGTATGCACACTCAAGCACATATTTTTGCTTCGCCTTAATGGAGAAAGACAGGAGTTCCTTCTCTCTTCTAGGCCTAGGCGAATCTAAACTCTGATCGGATGTTCCTCCTCACTGCGATAGTACCGAGAATACTTGAAACAAGAAGTACTTGAAACAGTTAAAATAGCGCCTCAGACAATAATAAACAGCAGAAATATTGAAGAGGACAGAAACAGACTTTGTACATAAAAAGGCTATTCTCCATTCATCCATGTACAGGGTGCGCCAAAATTACCAGCACGGGATTGCGATGCTTGATCTATTGATTATTTGCGGCGATGAGGGGTCAGATGGCTATCAAGCTTTTAATTTGGTTCCCTTCTATCATCATGCAAAGTCGCAGTCATCAGTGTTCGTTTCTTACAAAATGGTTGCCTCTCATCCTCTCCGATCAGCGATCATCGCGTTGCGCAAGCTTGGAAGATGTACAAAAATGATTGCTTCAACACTACCAGTGAGCCGAAGAACTTTGGAAGACCGCCGCGGAAGAGGACGACCGGTGACGGCTACTTACGCGAAAAATATGAAAAGAGTTTGAGACATGGTGCGGCGCAATCCGAAAAGTTCGCTTAGGAGCGTTGTCAGCAAGTTAGGAATAAGCCACACCTCAGCATGCCGAATTGCCAAGGAGAGGCTAGGACTTGAACCTTATCGCTGCCAGAAGACCAATGTTCTCACTCCTTGAAAGAGAATCGGTTGCGAAAGTGCAAGGTGCTCTTCAGACGGTTCAAGTTGGCGCGCCATCGAGGCATTGTCTACTCCGATGAGAAACTTTTCACGGTGGAGTCGACCTTCAACCGGCAAAATGATCGTGTGCTTTGCACATCACTTGGAGAGGCAAACGAGAAAGGGAGAATACAACAGCGTCCTGGTTATCCAAAGAAAGCAATGGTTTCGGCCGCAATTACGTATGAAGCCAAGTCACCACTCACTTTTATCGAAGAAGATACTAAAATCAACACAGAAGTTTACTTGGAAACCGTACCGAAGAACACCTTAGTGCCGTGGACAAAGTGCCACTTGGGATCTGGTCCATTCGTATTTCAGCAGGATTCGGCACCAGCTCATCGATCAAAGGTGACACAGCAATGGTGGCAAGACAAGCTCCTAAGCTTCGTTAGTGTTCGGGATTGGCCATCGAACAGTCCCGATCTTAATTCGATGGACCATTCTGTATGGTCCTACTTAGAAAACAAACTCTGTTTGAAGCACCACCACAGGATCGTAGCCCGGAATAAAGACCTTCTGAAAGCTTGAGATGAAAACCCCAGAGTACCTTCGCGCCACGATGGACGACTTTCCATCTCGTCTCAAGGCTTGCATCCGTGCCAAAGGAGGACATTTTGAGTTGTAATCATATATTTTGTTTCTGAACTGTTAAATGCTGTTAATAAACTGCTACCAAAAAATCAGTCCGCAACTCTTTGTTCACCCGTTTTTACAGCGATGGATATCTGCGCACGTAATTTTAGAATGAGATGAATGCAACAAAAGCGAAAAAGATAGCTCGCACCCGCTGCGCGGTAGCTTTTGAATAGCTCAGAGAAGATGATTCAAAATTTCTTGTAAATCACCTCCTGTCGCGCACTTTACGCAACCCCACATTGTTCCCTTTGTACCACCCAGGTGGACACCACATGTCCGCCTAAGTCCGCCTTTCTTCGCCACGGCGAGAAAGGCAGAAAGCTTTAAAATTGTACGGCGAGCAGCCCGTCGTATTTTGCCATCCGTTTGTTTATTTATTATTAAATATATAAAACCACTGAACCACTTTACAAAGGTAATTAATATGAATTTCCTGTGGCTGGAAACAATGAATCCGCCACAAAATTTTCGTGCATCGGCTAAACCGATACAGTCCCCTCTACAAATAGGCCTGGACATACCAATCTGAGCAAAGACTCAATTCGCTGTGGAAAAAAGCAGCACTTCCCGCTTTACGGATAAACCCGTTAAAGCCCGGAAAAGACTACGATGTCACTGACTCCGTAGAAGGCTTTGAGATTGTGTGGCGAGCGGTCCCCTTTCTCATTCATCCTGTCGTAATTTGCCACCCGTTCGTCTATTCACTAATAAATATATAGAAATTACTGAACCACTCTACAACGGGAAATAATATAAGTTTGCTGTGGCTGGAAATAATAAATCCGCCACAAATTTTAAAGCGAATGCTTTTGTAAAGAAGGGAAAATTCTGAGAAGCAAGTTCTCTCTGCCCGTTATTCATTATTATGTTGCCTATTATAATCAGCCTAATTCAGAGATTCACAACACCAACAATTGTTTAACGCTTCGCTCAACATCTCCTCCACCCCCCCCCCCACAACGTCTCCACCACGACTCCACCACGTCCAACAACTACAATTCAAGAAGAACTTCATATAATATTCTTTCGGGCGCCTGGAGTGTCGCACACTTCACGCGACCTCACACTGCTCCTTTGTACCACCCAGGTGGACACCAAATGTCCGCCTAAGTCTGCCTTTCTTCGCTACGGCAAGAAAGACAGAAAGCTTTGAGATTATATGGCGAGCAGTCGCCTTTCTCATCCAACCCGTCGTATTTTGCCATCCGTTTATTTATTTATTAATAAATATATAAAACCACTGCAACACTTTACAAAGGCCATACAGGCTTTTTTCCATTTTTTCTTCAAAATTCGCGCCTATTGCCTTGCCCTGTGCGGCGGCGGATTGCGCCTCTCTTCTCGTCTACTACCTTACTATTGTCTACTGTGTCGTCCACTTCGTTTCTTCCGTTCAGAGTGGACGCAGTGGTGATTCTACGCTGTATTCTGTATTTCTGGTGACTCTAATCTACTCTGTTTGCTGTTTGCGAATCACATCGCAAATTCGTTTTCTTATCGCCCACCCGGTGTGCGACGGTGTAATCGATCGTGGTCAAGGATATTGTCGATACCTTTGTGGCAGGGGGACAAGCAGTCAACGTGCCACCATCTTTGGTAAATATTTTCTGTTTCTTTTCATGGATATGCAGTCAACCCCCCTGGTGGGCCGTGCTCTTCAGGAACGTCCAGCAAAACGCTTCTGCCACGGATCGCCGGCCTTAATCAATGGTTCACTCACCGATGCGGTAGATCAACTGCTAAAGGACAATCAAATCCCGGAGCATCTCAAGACAGTGCTGGGCCATCTTCTTGACCAGTCCAACCTAATCAATGAACTCATGGAGCGAAACCGTGAGTTAGAGGAAAAACTTAAATTTGAGCTCTCCGAAAAAAATAGGTTAGAAAAGGAGCTAGCAGCTTTGCAGGGGGTCTCTACAAGTAGTGAAGTTAATCCTACTAGTACACCCCACGCTAGTGTTTTTGAAGAGATAGAACGTCATAGGTCCATAGTTATCTCAGGTGTTGCCGAATGTAAGGATGTTAGTGCCGTTCCAAGAGTTCTTTATGATGTCGATTGTATCAAGAAAATATTTCTTTTTCTCGACTGCCATTTACCGCATGGGTAAACCTAAGACTGCTTCTCCTCGGCTTATAAAGGTAGTTCTTCCTAGTAGATTTATTGTTGTTGATGTTCTTAGAAAGGCCCCGAAGCTGAGGTATTTCCCGATCTCAGGTGTTTTTATTAGACGCTCACTCCCCAGAGCAGAGAGAGAGCGCCTTGCGACTCTCAGAAAGGCCAGAAATAGTGGCAATAGTGGTGCTATCAATAGGTCACCGTCGCGTGAACGTGGAAATGTAAATGTTGTAGATTCCGATGTCTCGCTTTTCCACAATGGTGCTGTAAACTCTAATGCCGATACGTCCTTGCAAGTAAAATCCAATTGAGTCCTCGGAATAGAGGCAACAATGTGAGATGTCTTTCTACCAACATCCGTTCATTGAAAAAAAAAGCCTTATCACTTAAATACTTATTGTCTACAACAGAGTTCGGTGTGGTAGCTTTGTCTGAAACTTGGCTCAAACCTCAGTTTGAAATCAAATCGTTGCTAGGCGATATATCCAGCGATTATGAAGTTTTCCGTTGCGACCGTAAGAGGAAAAAAGGCGGAGGGGTTGCACTGTTAATCAAAAACTTTCTATCTCCTTCTCTCACTTATTGCGAAGCTGTTAGTGATGGCTACGAAATTTTAGCTTGTGATTTAAATGCCAGCGTTCGATGTCGCATCATCTTGTGCTATAGAATTCCGAGCTGTTCCTCCGTCTGGACTTTTAAAATGATGAAATGCATCAGCGACCTATCAGTCTGTAATCACATTTGTCTACTTACAGGGGATTTCAACTTCCCAGATATTGATTGGTCAGACGCGCCCAATTCTGGTTCTTCCGTTTCGCTATCTTTTGTTGAATTAATCGGAACTCTTGACTACAAAGAGATGGTGAAGTCCCGTACTAGGGGCAACAGCACTCTTGACTTGGTATTCTTCAACCAGAGCTCTTTCTTTAGCAAGGTTAGTACCCAGCCACCAGTCGGGACCAGCGATCATGCTTGCGTGCAGTTCTATATAGATATCCAATCGCAGGGTCATGCCTACATTTGGAACAGGCACTTTGGAGCTGCAGATTATCAATTGATTCGGAACTATTTCGATAACATTGACTGGTTGGGATCATTTTATAATCTGAATAGCGTTAATGAAATGTACGAGCTATTCCTATCGATTCTTCAGCATTGCTTGGAAACATTTGTGCCATGGCGCAAGGTTAGACTCCATAAAGAACATATTCCCTCTTACCTGTATTCTACTTTCGACAGTGAGGCGCATAATCGGGCTATAATGAGCCAAGAGGACAAGGACTGGGGCGAGTATAAGAGAATTACAAAGAGGTTCGAGAATAAGCTTCACAAATATAATTGCCTGGTGGAGAAAAAGATTATTGAAAGTAGCAACAAAGCCGCCCTATTCAAATATGTCAACTCTAGAATCAAGAAGGAGGCGACGATTACGGCGTTGACTAAGACCGACGGTACCCTTATAGTTTCTGAAGCAGATAAGGCTAAGCTTTTAGCGCAAACTTTTGCGAACGTTTTCGAAATCCCAGCGTACTCCGAACAGAATGTACCACTGCGTGATTCCTTCCCGCTAATGTCAGACTCTCTTTGGTTCTACGAACATGATATTTATAAAGAGTCGGCCAAATGTAAATCTAAGTCGTCTATAACACCGGATGGCATTCCTTTTCGCTTTATAAGGGAAGTAATCCCCTCCATTGTGCCTCCCTTGCAATTAATTTTTAACTTAAGTTTCATCCGAGCAGAAGTGCCTGTAAGATGGAGACATGCTTATGTTATCCCCATCCCGAAAAACCACCACTTAGTGACCCTTCTAATTATAGGCCAGTGAGTATCTCGTCGATTTTCTGTAGAGTTTTTGAGAGAATACTGAAAAAGAGAATAGTTGAGCACTTGAATAAGTGTGATATTCTGTCCGATTGCCAGCACGGCTTTCGAAAGGGCCGTTCAACTGTCACCCAGATGCTTGAAGCTATGAATGATTGGACGCGGCATAGGGACAATAGGGAAGGGATTGATGTGATATATTTCGATTTCTCTAAGGCGTTCGATAAGGTGCCACATGACAAGTTACTAGTCAAGCTCAAACACATTGGTATTCATCATAGGATATTAGGTTGGCTGGACTCATTCTTGAACCACCGCACCTTCCAAGTACGCATCAATAGAACATTCTCCAGTGTCAGGGCTGCACCTAGTGATGTGCCACAAGGATGCGTGCTGTCACCGGTTCTGTATAATATATACACTTATGAGCTCCCCAGTCTAATCGAAGCTTCAGGAGTGTCTTGCAAAATGTTTGCCGATGATATGAAAATTTATAGAACGGTCTCCTCACCAGATGATGCAACCCTAATTCAGAAATCAATCGACATCGTCAGCTCATGGACTAAGAAGTGGGGCCTTCCTTTAGCCTCGCAGAAGACGTCCCTACTCCACATAGGTCCCAATACCTCCCCATTCATCTATCACACAGATAACGGCGTAATTAGAGAGTCACACGTGGTTAGGGACTTAGGATTCCTAATAGATAGCAAATTATCTTTTAATGACCACTGCTCAACCATTGCGGCCAAGGCAACACGACAACTACATCAGCTCTTGCGGTGTTTGTTCACCAAGAATCCCTGCATACTTCTCAAAGCATACAAAACTTATGTGCGCCCGATCTTGGAATATGGCACTACCGTCTACTACCCGCATTCCAAAGGCAATATCAGAAAGCTTGAAGCCGTGCAGAATAGCTTTACAAGGAAATTACACATCCGCGCGCTTGGATTCAACTACAGCGCCATTCCTAAAGGGCCTGTTCGGAATAAAAGGCTAGGTCTCGATTCCCTCTCATACAGACGGAAAATGCTTGACCTTATAACCATATTCAAAATGATCACAGGGAAGCTCGATGTCAAAAAGCAAAGTTTTTTTTACCACCAGGAGTTCCAATACGAGGGGGGAAAAGTGCAAGTTTTCTGTGGCAAGAGCAAACCAATTTGAGAGCCAAGTTCTTCACTAACAGAGCTGAAACCGAATTCTCCAAGTTAACGAAAAAATTTTCTCTACCTCAAACGGTAGCCCAATTCAAGAGCATCTTACATCGCTACCTCAAATAAAGAGCTCTCACAAAAGTCGGCATTCAAGGTGTCTGGTTCTCTTATTCTTGTTTTTTTTTTCAAGTTATTTCAAATCGCTCAACTTATTGTCTGCCTTTTTATTTGGGTTACCTCTGTTCCAATACCCATTTGTTAAATGTGTTGTGGTTTGACTTATCTTAGTAGTGTTGTTTCATGTGTACCTACACATGCAATAAATTTGAAATTTGAAAAAAAAAATTGTCTCGACATGATTCGGTTGCTTATACACAATCTATTTAGTGTATAACGGACCAATGCTGTTTCTGCTCTTCTTGTCCACATGGCCACACTATTTTACTCAGACTTCAAGTCGTGCAAAAGTGGCCATCAATGACCGTCTTTTCTTAGGTCACGAAAACGGTTTTCTGAGGGCTGAAGCTGTCAGGATTTATTTTGAAATATGGAGAACAATATATCTAGCAATGATTGTACCAGAAAAACTGATTTGTTTTAAACCGCTACTGAGCAAAAACTAAGCTTTTGTACAGCTAAGCAATTAACGACACAGTGAGAAGAGTAATCCTAGTCGATGTTCCATCTACAGGAGTGAGTTGTTGTTCTGTTGATTCCTAATCATTTCGAAAAATTGTGGTTTTTGAAACTGTGGTTGTGAAATCGAACAATGAATTTGTTATTGCTTGCTATGCTGTTCAAAAGCGTGATGCCAAGAACCCATCCACTTTCTGAGTGATAGTTTTCTATCAGGATACATTTCCGGAAGCCCACAAAATTGTGAATTGGAATTAATGCAACACCATGGTGTTGAACTAAAAAGACGTTTGAGGTGTGGTGGGATAATAACTTTTTTTTTTCAACTTTTCACATTCTCGCATACGCAAAGTGCCAGTGGGCATTCACTAGTAAGCAGAAGGCGAAACTGCCACCAACATAGCTCAACAACTCATAAAGCTGCTAGTACTCAAAACTAAATAAAAATTAAGTGGATTCCACGTGATCATATGGATCGTTTCGGTATCAGTTCGCACATCTGCTATGGTAGTATCACTTATTATCGATTGAAAATGTTTTTAGGCTTTATCTATCTTACTTCACTCAAGAAAATTTTACCTGTTTCGGTGATCTGCGTCATGATGATTTGTGTATGGAGTCCATACATCATGACAACGAGTGCAATTATCGTTCTTTTTCAAACACCTTGCAGTTCTACCCTGTCTGATCCCTCGATTTTGTAGCAATTAATCTAGACAATTATTTATCGGCCTTGCACATGATATGCCATTGTATTGACCAAACAAACTGGATAACATAGTAGTTCTATAAAAGGTGCAAGTCCTCATAGCCAACACTTGACTTTTTCGTTTTACTGTTACAAGCTTCCATCATATGTTCGGGAAGCCTCACTCTAAAATTCAGAAATATGGTTTTTTTTATTCGACAGCAACCACACCTTATGTGAGGCACTCTCGTACAGACAGATGTCTGAGGTTCATATCAACATCAGGAGTTCAATTTGCATTTCTTTTCAGACGTTTTGCCGTTCAATCATGTCCGACCCCTCGACATCGATAGCGCGAGTAGCTCGTCTGTGAGTGGCCACTGGCACTTTGTACATGCGAGAACGTAAAAAGTTGGCTTTTCAGATATTCGGGTAAACCACCTTGTAAAGCTCGATCAGCTGATTTGAAAAATATGTACTTGTAAGAAAATTATGAGGAAACGAACCGAGTTATAGTAAAGAAGAAAAAGACGAGAATCCGAATTTCCTTCGAAAATTTAAGGAGGGTGTTGTAGTAACTCAAGAAGACGATGAAGGAGTACCAAAAGCTTCAAGTGGAAGAGAAATTGAGTAAGTGCTCACAAACTCCCTGCCTACTTTTCAAAATTGAAGAAACAAAGCAACGAACCTGAGTAAGATGAGGACATGTTGTGAGAGGAACCACAGGGATAAGACCTTCGGTAAGCTCCTGTGCGCTTGTTCCAGTGCCCTCTTGCAGCATGGTCTGCTGGGCGGTAGTAGTTAGTCCCTCCCACACAAATTTGAACTGTTCCCGCCAGACGGCCAAGGGAACCTGGAAAGTTACTAGTGAGTGGCTCTGAAAAACGCACGTAAATCACATTGGAAGTGAAACTGACGAGGAGCAATAGACTATTTGTAGGGAATGAGTCTTCAGCAACGCAAAAAGAGGTCAGACGGCTATTCTTCAATATTTATCAAATGATACCACCAAGAGAATGATTATCACAAAAATAAGAAACAAAGAAAGAATGAACAATATCTAGAACTTTGTGAACATTGATAAAATTCAAACTTCTTGTATTATTGATGTACGATTGGTAAATGAAGGAATGAAACAAGGGAAAACATATCTGTTGTAAGGATAGGGGACTTAACATAACATGAGAGAGGGTAAGCATTACAAACACATGATCACGAGATAGGAACGATGAAATGAAATGCTGCAATGAACAAGTGAGTGAGGTGAGAGATTATTGAATGAGGCCTCACATTGAGTAGGAAGCTATTCGCTGAGATCAAACATTTTCAAAGAATTTTCTCGACTAGCATACTTTTCACAAGAGAACTACCATGTTACTACTCTTGCTAACACTGAAATCCAAACAACGTCAAATAAACCATGCCAAGAGGGTCGAAGAACATGATAACCAGCCGAATGTAAGAGTTACCTTGTTCATCGGAGACGGTCACTATTAATCGTCAAATCTGTTTATACGAGACACCATTGGGTCTGCTAGCAATTACACCAGTTTGCTTTTTCCATACTTGATTATCTATAACCACTTGGAGCTACGCGGTGTAGCTCGCGCATCGCCCAACACTCTGGGAGCGGGCTACACATAATAAGATAACTGAACAGGCTTCTGAGCATGTGGTTTAAAAAATACAGTATAAAACGTTGTTGGATAGATACTTATGCGAGTGGACCCATCCATGGGATGCGACCCATTACTTACGTAAATTGATGTTTTGCTACGCTGATGGTTCCTGATGGTGTGAAAAATTACCCTTCTCTTGCACTCTGCGCACAACTTGATACCGAGTAAGCTATGGTCAACTGGTTTACTAGCTACCACTTCTATTCGCTCCTTTACTAATGACTGCACTGTACTTCTGGCACCCATCACATCTGCGTACTTCCCTGACACCTACAATACCCGTCGTGAGTTTTCAGAGGAAAACGCGTATCCGCATTTCTTCGGTTTCTGAAACTATCACTCGGTTCGCTTCCACTTGATCTTCTTAGAATACATATTTTTCTAAATCAGATCATTGAGCCCCACAAGGTGATTTGAACTTTTTACGTTCTCGCATGCACAGAGCACCGAAGGGCACTCACCAGCGAGCGACGCGCTCTATAATCACAACCAAGAGGCAAAGCTGCCGTCGCTTCCGTAAACATGGCTCAAGAACTCATAGAGCTGCTATCCTATCCAAAACTTGATAAAAATCATGTTTTATTCTTTAGTGATGATATTGACCGTTTTGGTATCAGTTTGCCCACAGCAGTCATCACTTATGATTGATTGAAAACATGTTTTTTTTTAGGTTTCAACGATCTTTTCACTAAAAAAACCTAACTGTGTGAGCTGGATCATAATTGATTTATGTATGAATTCCATACATCAAAACCATAAGTGGAATTATCATTCCCGTTCGAACATTTTGATATCCTACCCTAACTGATCCCGTAGCAATTAGTTAGCTTGCCGAAATCTCTTACAGGTACTGACCGGCCTTCCACAGTGATATGCCATCGACTAAACGATGTGGCTGACTTAGTATTTCTATAAAAAGTGCAAGCCCTCCATGCGAGCACCTAACTTTTTCTTTTTACTGCCACAAGTTGCAGATCACAACGTATAACTCACTCTTCAACATTTGAAGGTACATATGGTTTTTTTTCTCCTTGGAGACAACCTTACCATGTGAGGCTATTGCACTAAACGGATGAGTGAACTTCATACAACAACGTCAGGAGTGAATCTATCATTCCTTCTCAAACATTTTGCTATTCTATCATGTCCAACCTCTCGATCTCGCAGCGATTAGTCAGTTCGCCGAGATCACGGCATATTAGTTATGATAGGTACTTCACTGATAACACTAGATTTCTGAAACGGTAAAAGTACTTTCCTGATTTTACTGAGTTTCGGAATTCGTAAGATGGAAAACGGTTCTCAGCAAATACATATTGTTATTTTCTGAAAATGAACTGCCAGTAATTGCAAAAATTCTGTTCTGTTATCTTCTCTTTTTAACAAGGAAATTCGATGCTGGCATTGGAGACTCATGCACCGTTTGTAAAACTACTATGTTATCCTATTTATTCAGTGAATGCCGTGGCATATCACTATGCAGTACCTGCCTGAGCGATCCTTAGAGGGCTGACTAATTGCTCGAGATTGAGATTGAGGGCCAGAAAGGGTAGAACCACAAAAGGAATGATAATTTCACTCATGATCATGCTGTATGGACTCTATCATAAATCAATTACGATACAATACACCGAAACACTTAAGTTTTTTTTGAGTGAAGTAAGATCGTTGAAATCTAAAAAAAACATGTTTACAATCAGTTTCATAGATGATGACAACCATGGCAAATGGGCGAACTGATCAAAACGACAATATAATCACCAACGAAACAACTTAATTTTTGAATGTTTAAGAACGGTTGCGACTCCAAAATATTTATTCAAAAGACTTTTGAAATGTGAATAAAACTTAATCTTTTGAATAAATATTTTGGAGTCGCAACTGTTCTTAAACATTCACATAACCATGAGACTCCGGAACAGCACAATATTAAAACACTTAATTTTTATTAAGTTTAGAGTAGTATAGCAGTTCTCAAGTTGTTGAGTTACGTTAGCGGCAACTTTGCCTCCTGGTTATGATTATAGCGCGCGTCGCTCGCTAGTGGGTGCCCACTGGCACTTTGCGCGTGCGTGAACATGAAAAGTTAGCTTATTGAAAATTTGAATGTACCACCTTGAAGAGCTCGATGAGCTTATTCAAAAAATATGTAATTATAAGAAAATTTGGTGGAAACGAACCGAGATATAGTGAAAAAAGAAAAGGAGCGGATCCGCGTTTCCTGTGTTTTCTTTTCAAAAACTTAAAGCGTGTATTATAGTGCGACGCCAGCACATCGCAGAATGGCTACGAGTGTACTGAACACGCGTTCAATATCTCGTTGCTACTACCACACCCGCAGATCCTACTAACCATTTGACTGCCCATCCCCGTGAGCAGTTGTTTTTCTCTGTCGAATCCCTTATCGACCTAAATACCGACCGAGATACTGACAAACGAAGTTACTAGTTCAGATAATAGAGACTTCATTATTTGCCGTTATATACATATGTGACACGATCTGTATGCACCGAATGCAGGTTCCACTAACTTACTCTTCATGGCACCCATCAGCCATCACTGCATATTGGAAGCCTTACCCTTATAATCTAGGTTTACCCAAAAACACCCTCTGGAGCCTAAAGGCACCGGGAGGAATAGGAAAACCTGGAATTGTGAATACATGTTCTTTATAACAAACTTCCTACTCTGGAACAGTGATGAGTGGCGAAACTCGCATCGTGAAAGCGCGCCTTAAAGTCTCATCACGAACCCGCATCACGGTTCGTTGCAGTCCTGCAGCCGGACCCCGCGAAGGCGGGATAACTTTCCGGACGGTTGATTTAGCCTCTTCGCCCGTCTGCTGTCTACCCCAAGTAGGATGGTGGTGCAGAGTGGTACAAGAGAGGAGGGGGTTTTCGGGCTCCTAATTCCGATATTTTTCACCCCTTTGTCTCGTTATTTGTCCACTGTTACACTGCTGAGCACCCCTACTTTACTCTTTTTCCATTAGTACAGTGCTCCATGAGACCCATCAGTGCTTTCATATTCAATAAACGACAAGTCCTGATGTCCTTGCTCGCATCAACACATTCAAAATCAGACACGTGTAGCATATATTGCCGCCTTCTTACTCTGCGGCGCTGATGTCGGATGGGCGGAGGGAGGGGGAGGAGGCAGAGTAAGTTCTGAAAGACGCAGAATGCGATATGAAAAGCAGATATCGCACTCTGCACCTCCCGATCGCCTAGTCTAGTCGGCGAGTGCGCCGCAGAGTATGGAGGCGGCCTACACACCTATTTTATGCTGAGCACTGTGAAGTGACAGATGCTGAAGCTGCTCTTCAAGGTCATGAGTGGCAGAAGCAGCAGCTGCTGCAGCAGCAATTCGTGGAGATCTTCGAACAGAGGTGACAGCGGTGGAGGACAGAGAACTTGACACTTCGGATTTCGGTGATTCACGTTTCCGATTTCTCGCCATCTTCGAGTCGAAATGCTTCTGACATTTATAAAAACATTCATAATAGACCAAAACACAGCAGAGGGGCACAAATTCAATTGTGATACTTAACTGAACTGAGGAGTGTTCAACAATTGAGACTCAAAAGTTTTCATTCAAGAGAAACTCGAAAGACCACTCAAAAGCCTAAAAAATTTTGGAGTATTTTCGCAATATTTCTAACACCTTCTTCAAGTCCTGCCAAATATGTAAGGTGGAGGAAAACGTAATTAGTTTCCTTCTCAACGTTTACAGCTTTCTGATAGAATTTTCTCACGATCCACTCCAGAAGTGTTCGGTGAGCTTAATGTAAATTCTAGACCCCTATAAAATTGCTATTACACTGTATTCCACGCACACATTTCAGAAAACTTTTCGATTTCCCTGCACTTCAATTTTCTACCAAAACCCCCTTTCCATCCCCACCGTCTCTTTATTCCGCAGCTTATATTATTAAGCAATTAGGCTAGCCCACACTACTGCGCGCGTAACATCTAAGCGTCAGTCGGTCGATCGATGCTTCCTTCTTAAAGGCACATTCCAGGATTATTGGGATATCACATTTCATGCCGTAGATTTATAGTTCGACCCAAGTCACGTAGGCTGTACCTTTAACGAGGCGTAGATGTCAGTTTCTGGAGCGTGCAGAGCAAAGAATCTAGCGCAACAGCTCGGCCCCGCCCGCCCCAGCCGGGGGTGTGCTGCAAGTATTCCGGTACCTAGTGTGGGGTCAGGTCACTCAGTAGTGAGTTTACTTCACGGGGCGATTGGTTTACTGTCAATTTCAAGATCTTGGCTAGTAGCTGGTCTACCTATGGCAAAGATAAGTGTCGAAGAGTAAAGGCTGACCTCTGGCTGGGGTGGGCGGGGTCGAGCTGTTGCGCTAAATTCTTTGGCTCTGCACGCTCCAGAAACTGACATCCACGCCTCGGTAAAGGTACAGCCTACGTGGCTTGGGTCGAACTATCCATCCGCGGCAGGAGATGTGATATCCTGATAATCCTGGAATGTGCCTTTAAGTGGGACAATGGCTGCCGAATTTTTTCTGGTATCAAAGCTGCGTTGTAACCGCGCTATGCGTTTATGTTGTACGGACCGCCGATCAGGGTGCGCACCGCTAACTGTGCCCAAGGCTCTTTCATGACGTTCAGAAACTCATGACTGACCCCAGCGCATCTTTCTCTCAAGTTTGAACCATTTTCGAACCGAGGAAACCATTTTTGATTCAAAGACCAACGTTCCAGTGCACGCTCAGCCCACCGTAGGCGAAACATAACCTTGTTCATGTTTGCCCCTTAGTTCTTCAACTATACCGTACCTATCCTAAGTTTGTCCCCATTTCCATATTTAGTTTCTCATGTAGCGAGATTGTTTTCATGTTATGCCTAATCTCGTGACAGAGAAAGAGGAATGGAGGGACGGACAGACAGACAGATAGACGAAGCGTTTTTGTGTATAGCATGGATATAAGCCGCCTGCAACAATGCCCGCCCTGGCCCACCAAGCTTTCCATCATTCTCGTCAATAAACTGGTACCAGACTCGTCAAGCAAAATAAAAAAGCACTCATCTTGTACCCCCACAATTCATTGCATGGGCCACATCACAACTACTTGCCACTATGATTCTCAATGGAAGTAGAATGGGCGGCGCAACGCCGCACCCAACAAGGGATTGACTGACGTCAAAAATCATCTTTCAGAAACACCACATGCCATTCTTTCTTCACAGTAAACAACCACTATTGGAGTCACCTCTGTCTCATTTTAGAAATTTTCCTCTGCACTTGGATATACACATTTCTCTACACTTCAGACCACACCACAGGAAATCGTGCATTTCGGGACAAACAGCAGTGAATAGGGGACTAGCGGATTAACCGGTACATATCTGTGAGACAAGCTACATACCTGGAATCCTCTAAGACAATGCCAGTACTGCTCTTGCATAGTGGCAACACCTCTGATACTGTCCCATACTCGTCGGGGCAATCGAAGCCTGCATGCAACCATATAAACACAAATAACCATGGCATCGAGCAATAGGTACACTTACTGTGAGCCATCTTCGCCCGCATCGTTTGGTTTTATAGCATTTCTTATTGAACCATCGACCATCACCTGACAGACAGCGGCAGCACATTCAGCAGTTGATGCGAGATTGTAGCCTATAAGACAACCATTGAAAAAAATGAAGTTCGTCAGCAATTCTGGATCATACGCTCCATTTTACAAGTCCGAAAAACACGATAACATTTTGAGAAGGAGTGATTCGAAGTCAAGACCGCTAGTGATGAAGAAACTTGCTCTGGTCTTCTATAATCGATAATCTACTTTTTGCTGCAATCAGAATTCGTGTTGAAAACCTCGTATTTTCTTACTTCACCGTGAGTTAGCGCTTTCTTTTACAATGATGAGACTGCATGTTATTCGCAGAATACCCGTCTCTGTTTATTGCACACTTAATAACGATCACCTGGAGCAAAATCATGAACACCCAGATTTCTCGAGAAATGGCTCTTCAGTGGAAACTCTGACATGCCACAAAATCTACTTCCGTTCCTCCTTCACGTCATCATCACAAACTTCGTTGTTGTCTTGTTGGAATCGGACCGAAATTTGTTTTCCTACAAGCAAGCGCTCCCATTTGTTGAAGACACTTTAATTTTCAGAGATAATTTCCGCAACCATGAGTCAACCGGGCATTTTCAAGGCTGTAAGCTTATCGTTTTTGAGCGTCGAAGGTCGCCAATGGAATGAAGGTGAAGATGCTGAATGTACGGCGTGATGGAACACGAAAACGCCTGGAAATAGGGCCAAGCCCTGCGTCGAGGGATATTCAGAAAAACACGACCCCCTAAAAAAGTCTCCATATGACCCCCTCCTTAGTGTACGGTATTTCTATAGGTTTTTACCCATTGTGCCGTTTTCAGACTGAAATTGTTGATTGGTTCCCAATATTGCCAAAAAAGAAGGAAAAGATGGGATAAGGTCAGCGATGAGTTTCTGAAAGTCATGAAAGAGGCATGGGCAGTGGGCAGGGCGCACTCCTACGACAAAATTCATAACTCGGTTCCAACGCGGCGGATGTTTACACTTATGTCGAAGTTTCGCGCAACCACGCGCGACGCCGCAGATTCTTTTCGTGTGACTGCGTACTGCAACACTCCCTTTAAAGTTTTATGCCCGCATCAAAAATTTCTCAATTGCGATTGAAATCATGGAATGCAATGGGTTCTTTTACTTTTTATGCTACTATTTTGTCTGTTTAGGTCACAAAAGTTCATTGTTTTCAGATAATGCTGACAAAGGAAGGACCCCAGGTCGAAAAGGCCATTCGGAATGGGATACACATGGTCCGACGTATTTTCGGACGCTAATTTCGAATCTGTATTCGAAATTTGCAAAACGATGCTCTAAGCGGAGTTATGGAAGTTTCTTTTTTGAAAAAACAGCACTACGTGGGTCACTATTTATATTTCGGGAATAGGCAATACTGTTATCATGGGAGTAAACCTGATGATTCCTTCGTGAAGTTCGCCTCTTTTAACCATAGACTCCATCATCCAATTTGTCGCACGGCGCTATTTGTTCATTTTATAAATTTTTGAAAATTTCGTCGACACAAGCCTTTTTTGGTGAGTTTGTCAAATTGTGTGGGTTTCAACGGAAAAATATTTTCTGCAAATCCATGTGTTCAAGTAAAATTGAATGTTTGTTGGTGGAAATAATGTTTAGGGATGCCTCAATCTTAGGATGGGTGAATTGGCGATCTTGCTTAATCATATTGCACACAGCATCGATGTTTTCTTAAACAAGTGCTAATTTCGGACATTCTTCATGAATCTCGTCGGACAGCGGACTACGACAACGAATGAGTTCCCTAAGCCAACGATACACTGTGGTCTTTGATTGAGCTTCATTGCCAAATTTTTTGAATATTTTTGAAAATTTCATTTTCCTCATTTTCATTTCCTGAAAAAAACAAAATTTTTCAGATGAATGTAAAATAAACAAAAAGCGCCGTACGGCAAATTGAATGATGGGGTACATAGTCAAAAAAAGGCGAACTTTACGATGAAACCATCAGATTTACTCCCATGATAACAGCATTGCCTATTCCCGAAATATAAATAGTGACCTACGTATTATATGGTAGGTTTGGAAGCCCATAGCACGCGAACAGACGTACTTGCACAAAACCAGGGCGATCTTCGATTTCAGAGAGTCAAATTACCTTAAAGGGCAAGTTTTTAGCCAATCCGAGGATTTGACCAAATTTCGGAGAAATTCACGGGCTATAGGGTGGCAGCCCATTGAAGAAAGGAGAAGTCGTTGACCCTTGCCTGGGAAATGCTCCTATTTGACGCTTGTTTTGTACATTTAGTGCGATGGGCAAGTGTAAAAGGTACGTGTAGGCTATCTTGTCCAGGTTGCAGGGTTTTCTGTAAAAGAAAATTCAAAAACTACCACTTAATCCCCTGGCCGCCCCAATTTTTCGAAGTTGGACCAAGAACTGGATTTGGCTGAAAATTTGCACAGAGGGGTAATTCGACCCCCAGTGCACGAATATCATAATCTTTTTCGCAACAACGCCTAATTCGTGTGGTACGGGATTCTCTTCGACTTGGTATCCTTCCCTTGTGAGTAATGTTGGTAGTTATAAATAAAGTGGCAGAGTAAATGATGGGTACGATAGGTACCAGTACGAGGAAACGTCCAGAAGCGAGCGAAAAACACTTACTGACAATGAACACAAAAGCAAAAAACCCGCACCGGCGGGGAGCAAACCCATGACCCCTGTCCTACAGATCCGGAACATTACCAATGTGCCACTGGGATCATTGCGAGCTCACCAATGGCCGTACTTATGATATAGTGCCTCGCCAACGAGATCCAGCGTGTAGCCGCTCATTCAAAAAAAACCTCTATCTCCGCTTAGAGAATCGTTTTGCAAATTTCGAATACAGATTCGAGATCAGCATACGAAAATACTTCTGACCATGTGTATCCCATACCGAATGGCCACTTCGACCTGGGGTCCATCCCTTGTGAGATAAACAGCTACTTTTTAAAGGACCTCCATGGTACCAGACCCTTGCGTCCTGAGCGAAATTCCAATCGACCGCGGCAAGTACCGCTGAAGACGCTGCGAGTGCGATGTCGCAGTGCGATTCAACGTAAGTGAACACACCCAACGCGGCATAGTCTAGGAAAAAAACCGGTGAAATTGACCAATGTTAATGTTATCTTGAACACGCTTGAAATAGGCGAAATCTGCCCAAAGTCGCGGAGAGTGTTATTAGTTGGATGACACACACTGCAAAAAATATACTTTATCTCTAGAATGATCCGGAGACCGGAGAAAGAGGGAAGTGGTCAGAGGTAGCTGGAGCAGTGAAAGAGCGAGACGTTCGAACGGTGGGCTGAGCTCTTACAGTAGTGGGCGGGACTGGGCATTACATGAAAACCCGTGGTGATGAAGTACATTTAGGAGAGAGTAGGGTATGGGAGAAGAATAAGGTGCACACATGAACACGCTGAGCCCCACCCACGGTGGGCGGAGCGTGCACCGAAATTCTCTGTCCAACAGAAAAAAATCAAATTCGATCGACCTGCTGGAGCCCATGGTGATTCGCACACGGTGCTGTGCGGAAGCCAACTGGTTAATGGATAAACACATCTCATTCCTGAACTATTTACATTGATCGTCGATATTATTGTATCAAGAGGTATCGGCCGTTATATCATTAGACCACCGGAAAGCCTTCTTCAGCAGTGCGTTACGCAGTAGTAAATGACTAGATTGTCCACACACAATAGCTTAGAGAAATCGTCCACGGAAAAATGATCTGTTCTGTTACTCATATACTTTTGTTGTATTTGCCTAATGTGAGCCTCACGCAAAGTTTCACGCAAAAAATGTGAATCCGGCTAAGATACAGATCACAAAGTCTTGGACGGGCGGGCGAGACCTCCGAGAAAGTGCCCACCCCATTGCTCGCCGCGGTAGGAGACGCATTGTAGGAACAGAAAGTTACGAAAATAGATCCACTCTTCGTTCCCAACCACGGTGGACGACGGGAGGCCTTTACCCTGAGGCCCCGTCCACTCGGCCGACAATTTGGGGAGCTGTTTCTTACCCGAATTCTCAATTTTTCGCGTGAAACTTTGCATGCGGCCCTTATTAGGCAAATACAACATGACTATATGGTTAACAAAGTAACTCATTTTGGTCGGATCCTTTGAAGGAATCGCCTATGGAAAATTAGATCCTGCAGCTCACTTTCGTTTTCCGTGATCGACTCCTTCCAAGGATTCGATGACGGAAAAGGTGGTTGGCGCACACTACTGCGCGCGTAACGTCATGGCGTCGGTGGGTCGATCGGAATTTAATTTTTTTTTAAAATTTTTTCAGTACCCATTACCACATCACGTCCCGCCCTCCTGCGAGGCATGTCAAATGAACGGAGTAGCTTAAGTGCCAATTTGGTACTCAGGAACTCAAAACTCTAGGGTACTCATCACCGACGGATAGCCATAATCAGGGTCACGAGTTTCACCAAAACACACTGTCGGACCTCCCCCTCTCTGGGTATGTTGCAAGTGTTCTGGTGATTAGTAGGTCATCAGTAGTCTTACTTCACGAAACTTTTTGATTGTTTGGCAATTTCAAGATCTTGGCTACGTAACTGGTCCACTCAGATCAAAGATAAGGGTCGAAGAATAAAGGCAGATATTTGTGAAGGTAAATAAGTAGCAAAGTAGGATATTTGTCACTCAAATGATTAAGTTAGGGTACCTTTCATTGAATACAATTTCTAACCATGAAAGCAGATACGATTTGTGATGAATATGGAAGCTGGTTACTGTAACAGTCCACACACTGGTCGGAACACTTGCACACCCCTCTCTACAGATAAGTACGAAAGAAGTGATCTACTTGAAGGGGTCGCATCGACCATTACAAATATTTTGCATATTTCGAAACAAAACCTAACCAATCTGCGTGCAATCCAATGAAAACATAAAGAAACCCATTTAATGCCACTTTTCGAATGTACGATAGGTAAGCCTCGCTATGGACGTGGTTCGAGAAGGGAGTGTTCCGCTTCGCCAGGCGAACCACTTCGTCTTCGGCGATACTTGATATTGTCTGCCTTCTATTACTCTTTTGCTACACAAAGAGACACTTGTGCTCGGAGAAGACATCGCATATCGTTTTGCACGAGTTGTTCTTGACTAGTGACGACACGTTTCAAATGGAAAATAACACGTGTGTAACGACAGCTTTCTACACGAAAATTGGTAAAGATTACAACTGCAGCAGGTCCTTCTATGAGACGTGCACTTTAAAAATTAATCATTCAAAAAGACAAAAACTGCTAGAGAAGTATGTTATCATCGTAGGAGAGACAGGAGAAAATGTCATAAAGGCATACCTCCTTCAAGGACAGCAATAATCCTTCCTCCTGCCAGTCCCAATAGCTGGTAAGTCATCAACGCGAATGTGTCAGCACAAACCTGGAGTTACGTGAAAATTCGGTGAAACCGAACAAGGTCACTTGCTGAAAGACATCACTAGGGCTCAATCCGCCCGATTGTGGAATATAAAACTAGAGAGGCGACATGGTGCTGTAGGAGAGAAGAAATGGAAACGGTCAAAAGTATAAGTAGGACCTCCACGACCAAGGAAGTGCTTTAGCGCCAGCTGCATCATTAAAGTGGGGAGCAAGACGGCAAGAGATGTTAAGCCGGCTGGCCTTAAACATTGTTCCACCACTCACGGCTACTCGGCCATTAGACTGGTACGACTAAGACCCATCCAGCGGAAGCAGCGATAAAACACAAAGTGCACTGCTCAATACAAGTTTCGTCAAAGGTCAACACAGCAGAAGTGGCCCTATCATTAGGTCGGTCGAAAAATACCCGTCGCTTGCGTTGCCTAACTTTGACATATCATAATTCCGCTCGAACACAACTGATATTAACGAAACAAAAACCACTAGATCCAGCACATTTTCTCTACAACTGCAGAGCAAATCCTCATTTTCATTCGAAATTCCTCTCCGTGAAATCTGAACACTCTCTGGAAAATTTTTACACCCCTCTTTTCTCAGAACTGATCTCCCCGGAGAGATGTTTTGGAGTGGCAAAAAGTGGTGATCCGTATTAAAGACATTCCAGATTCATAAAGAATCAAGCAGAATTTCCGCACCTTGCTTTGTGCACTTTTTTGGAAAGTTCTTCTTTGGATAGTGGTTTTGTCGTTACCGCGAGAAGTGCTGGTCTTATCTGTTTAACGGAGGAGAGGGTATCTCCGGTGAACTGGTTGGTTTTTTGTTGAAAGGTTGCATTGCTATGTAGACTCGTCGCAGAATTTTGATTAGTCGCACTTACGACAGGCCATTAGAAAGTTACCAAGGCATGCATCATTTTAGAATTGTTTCTCTTCACGTGAACTTCCAAGGCTATTCCCCAGTTACCCGCAGCTGGCATAATCCCTCCCCCCCTGACCAATCGTGAAATTCCTAGTTCATGCGACATATTTTTTAGAAGTTCTGAGGCATCTCATGCCATCACCCAAAAATCATGTTTTTTATAGCTTGAAAAACGGTTGGAATAGCGCGACTTCTGAAAATCGTCCCTAGGCTTCATATGCGGATGTAAGAGCAGGTTTTTCTCTACGAGGCAATACCCAAGTAATCTGAAAAGTCACGAATTAAGTGCTGAAAAATCAAGGTGGATCGTAGATGTGAAAAACGACGGAAACATTTTGTCCAACTTTATATTCGAAAACAGCATGTCATTCCAGTTCTGATTCGCTTATCACCCCTATCAATGTCTGAACTTACCTTATACTCCCCAAGAGGATCTCCGACAGCAGCATCAAATCCGGATGAGATAAGCACTAACTCAGGATTGAACTCGTAGGCAATCGGCATGACTATCTATATTTTCACAAAGTATACAGAACCGGCGAAGGCGAGGAAAATAGTGACCGATTACTGAGCAAACCAACTTTGGCGAATGCTGCACGGTAAGCCTCATCACCGATGTTGGAATGATTCCACGGGATGTTCACAGAATATCCTTTTCCTTTCCCCTCGCCGACATCCATGTAATCCTTAGGATCACCCATGGGGTAGAACCTTCCTTCATCATGACGGTGGATGGATATGTACAGCACACGGTTATCCTGCAATTTGATGTTGGAGGTACATTACTTAAAGTGAAAAGGGTATGACAAAAACAAAGTACTAACTTCGTAAAAGATTTCTTGAGTTCCGTTGCCATGGTGCACGTCCCAATCAAGAATTAATATCCGGCGCAATTTGTATTCGTTTATGGCGTACTAAAAATTAATATTTTCAGTACTGCATCCAGCAGCTGATATCCCATATTGTAGGTCGTAGGCTAAAAAACGCTTTTAACAGCCTTTAGAAATTAGAGAACTGAAGAAAGAATCGCTAATGAGAATTCCTAAAGTGAGTAATCAAAATGAAAGCTACGGGCTCTGGAAGACTATATGTGGCGAAATTTCCAACCAAAAGGGGCAACCCCGTATTTTCAACAGCTGCCACTTGTTTCACAGTGTCTGCCCCTTTCATTAATAGAGTCAGCGGTGGAAATTAGTCTTATTTGCCGGGTTTCCGACCGTTCCAATCTCTTTTCCTTCATTTCCGCACTAATAAGCATCTGCACATTCGTAGTCAATAATCTTTTAACATTCGACCCTGAATACCCCTACCACCCCTACCACTGCCTTTGAAGGTACTATCACAATACCCGAGCCTAGGAGGGGAAGTAACCCTTTCTTTCCTTCACTGAAAATACATCTGAATATGCAGACTTACACTCCGCAATGCCTAGATGTGCAACGTTTTATGAGATGCCCCACTCATGGATATAGCACCCACTTAAATAATATTTTTGATGCGTCTCTGTGCCAAAGAGGTTAGGTGAGCGACACTCTTGAGGTGGTGGACTGACTATTAAGGAAAGGAACAAGTTGTAAGGTTTTTGTTAATAAAAGTCCTCGCACAAAACAAGCATCAAAACTTGTTCTCTCTTAGACAATTTCTCAAATTATAGCAATAAACTGCAGACGAATTGTGCAGAGCACAGCTTGGTGCCTCACATCACCAATATAAAAAAACATCACGGCGTTGCCCTATATTTGCCAACTGCACAACTACGCCGAGCAATGGTGAGGATACAACTAATGGCGCGACCAGAGCAAACCTTTTGTGAGAGCAATGTTCCCCAATTAGAACCCCTTCCGTTTTCATATCATTCCTCTGCAAAAATATGTTGGCTACGTAGAAATGGAATAGCAATGTGTTCACATATTCCTAAACTCCGATGAGTAGGCAAAACTTCAGAACCTCCGGGTGGCATTCATGGCCAACACGTCTACAATAGAAGCAGAACAAGATATACTTGAAATACTAAGTTTCAAAGACAGCGATGCTCTACGCACTCAACTGCACAAAAACAACACAAGGAAAACAATAGAAATGCAAATACGAAAATTATGATGGTCACAAACCTGAGCTGCAACGGCGACATTGTTGAAGATGCAGAATCCGCTCGGTTCAGAAATCCCTGCATGATGTCCTACAAATGAAACGTGGAAAATAAAATAACAAATGAAAGCGAGCAATGAACAGAATCAAACCTGGTGGTCGGATAACGGCGAAAGCATTCAACTCTCCAGCAGGCTGGCTGAGAACTCGATCTACACACTGAAAAAGGGGATTAAAAGAAGTGGTAGCATGAGCATCAACGCGACTCATATGAAGGTGAAACGAAGGTGATCTTTTATTACAGATCCGGGAGTATAAGTAAGGTTGTGTTTATGGTGGGCGAATTGACGCAGCATGCTCAATCACAAAGAGGTAGAAATGTAGATTTTGCGATATCGTATAATCAGCAGAATCGAAGAATTAGCGGAATCGTGGAATTATCAGAATCGTGACATTATGGGAATTGTGGGAGTTAAGAAATTTACGGAACCTATGTGACTGTCCACGAATTCAACAAATTCCACAACTACGAACGCTGCCTAACAACCAGGTGAAGCTGTGCAACCTATTAAAAATCATTGCTTATATGCGCATAGCTGCCGACAACTTGTATGGAGGGCTTGTAAAGGTTTGGCAGATGAAATCCACATATCTCATATGAACAAGCAATCAATTTTTTGTATTCAATTCATATCTTTGTTCACATTTAGTTGTTTCTTTGTGTAAGAAAACTACAGAAAAAAAATTGAGTCTTGAAAGCAGATACAAGCAATGCACAAAAACCCACGAAAATGAAGCAAAAAAGAATAAAGAACTGGGTGCCAGAGTACATTGGGAGTCGAGGACTCCTCGACAGTGGGTCGACCGGATAGCAGCGTCGCGCAACAGTTACTGGTATTGTAGAGGTCAAAAAAGGGAGATCGTTTTTGTCGCCGTAGGGGGGGGGGGTCGTACTATAGCGGCTACTTGCCTCGACACATGGAGAGTCCTGCACTTCCCTCGTTGCAATCGCACGGAGTTGTAATCTGTCAGTTATTGCATTGCGACATGCAATAGGTACTTCAGATGAGAAGGCAGAAGGGAGGATCTTGAGTAGTTTCCTTCAGAGGGCAGTAGAGGTATATGTAAACACTCACGCGCTCGCTAGAATAATCCCTTAGCAGCAGCAGCGCCGCCCGACTACATAACAACCAACGTGGACGCACCTTCATTTTCTCAATACTTCTTTGCACTTTCTCACGAACTTTTCTAGAATCTTCTAAAACGAGTAAAATTGCACATTTATAGATTATTAACTGGGTTTCACGTGAGTTTTCTTGTAGTCTCAAGTTTCACATAGTACCCCAACGCCTTTTGTCGTGTTGATAGACGTTTCGACAGGGCGAAACACAATGTAACACGTGGCTTTATGACTAGTATGATTCATCCCAGCCGGTCGAAGCGCACTGCGATTGCAAACGTTTGTCGTTGGGGTGGGGGCGGGCTCTCGTGCCACAAATCTCGCCGTGTCTCCGCCGTCGCTATGCACCTGCATATACCACGTCTAAAATGCCACTCCACTTACCTTCCATTTCATGCAGGATTCCTTTCAGGATAGAAAAATGGTCGGCGATCGAACTGGAATTTATCACCGGGCTCATCTCGAAATGCCTCCATACTCACATGTTTTTCGACCGTCATTCTATGTGCCGTTGTTTGCATATTTTATGTGCTTCCGTTTTGCTAGTCAAATTGTGAAGAACTTTATGTGGCAGAACTTCACAGGTTTCAAGTAGGTTCATTACTGCTCCTGCTACTTGCATAAGCAGCGACGAAATTAGCCTGATTTCAACAGCCCAGTTAAACTCTTTCTATCAAATTACCTTGTAACTACTCTCAACCTCGTTCGTTCAGAGCATATCGACTTCAGAATTTATCTATATGTCTTTTGCATTCAATGATTTCTGGTATATGGACCATCGCGTTCTTTATCACTCATACCAAAGAAATGTTAGGGGATCTCACCCACTGGTATGAGCCATGGGCCTCTCAGCTGCCGTTGATTTCTATAGGTGAGCAGATTAAGTAGCGGTTAGAAAAATCACAGTTAAATATACGTGACTAGAGATTGGACATTCCAGCTTATTTCATACACGACGCGTTCGATATGCTAAACCATGAGTGGTCGCGATGGACATTGGAACTGCTTCTCCATCACATAGCTACTTGCTATGCTATGCTGCCACCTCTTCTAGCTCACAAATTTCTTTTAGCAAATTATTGGGCCTTGCTTATGGAGGGCAACAGGTTTCTCTTTGCTAAAAAACTGCGTTCAGACTTCCACAATCTACGCTGAAATAAGGGATTGAGAGAGCTGACAAATCGATTGAATTGGTTTACCTATACCAGTAGATAACACCCTTTATTTCCATCTCATTCGCTGCGTTTCGCCCTCACCTTCTGTTTGAGGCAGCGCTCATGCTCAAGGTTTTGGGAGACTGCCACATTGTGGGAACAGCAGATGGTTTGAATAGGAATCGATTGGTTTTTACCGTACTCCCAGCGTTTCATAAAGCTAACTGGAGGCGGATCCGAGTCAGTTATTTGCATTCTATTCTTAGGCCGCATTCATACTTTGCGCAAATGCCGGCACAGGCGGCGACGGCGTCAAACTATGCATGATGATCGTGGCGATTCCTCCAAAATTGAATTCGAATTTCGGCATAGTTCCAAACCATGCCAAGATCCGAATTTGGCCTCGTGGGCTCTCGCCACGATCATTACACTGTAGTGTGATTGGGTCAAACGTTTTGCAAACGGAGTGCGCCATCAGAGTGCCACTGTGGTCAGCGGCGGGAATTTGACGCCGTCACCGCCGGTGCCGGTGTCGGTGCGCAAAGTATGAATGCGGACTTACCGCCGATTTTCCCTAAACGTTGAGTATGAACGCAGCATTATCTTAAACGGTGCGAGCCTATAACGACGTAGATACTGCGAAGAGTCTGAGCGTTGTGTTCGTGTCTTTTCAGCCATTACTTTAGTTTGTGGTGAATTACAATGTTTCAGTATCTTTTTACATACAAGAACGATTATGCAGATATCAGGACAATCAGTGCTACAACCAAAACTTTTTAAGACCGTGATTTACTGCAACGTAGCTTCGTGAGTTTCCGTTGACTACCAACTAAACGCTGTTCACAGATGCATTTGGTTACGCTTTTCATGCCGATCAATAATATTTTGAAGGGGTGAGCAGTAGCGGGTCTTTGCAAAATCTCTATTATGTAAACATCGGCATTTCCGGAGCAGTTTACAAAAGTGCACTAGTGTTCAGTTGCAGTGTTCTTCCAGAACCTCACCCAGAACCACTGAAATCTAGGGAATTCTCATGCACTTTAAGAAAACGCATCCTTCTTCCTCATACTGAATAACTGGATTTCTCCCGAGAGTTAGATTCATCCTTCATCCCATTGACCTTTGTTAAGAGTCAGGAATAATAGTCCTTACAAAACTTCACGTTTGATCTACTTCGACTATAGCCACTTGTACGACAAGTGCCTATATACTTTAAGGCACAACTCGATGATTCATGTACTCCACTTTCCTTATGAGGATTAGATCGCTTTCTAACAAGCTTTCCAAACTCACTCTAGCACTACGGCTGATCATTGGGACCTAAGGCTCCTCAAAAAGCGACTTAACACCTCCGTTCACACGTGGTTAACAGAACCGCTGACAACTACGTACTATGCGTCCCAGTCGATCGCCTCCCCTCTGATCCTTTTACCACCTCATTTGTCTAGACCATTTGCAGAGCGCCCTCATAATTCCATGCGATGGTGTACAGCAGCGAGAGCAAACTCGGTCAACAATTAAATATTTAGAACGTATTATGCTTTTTTTAGTGGCTGACTGTATGAGATAATTGTTGTCATTAATGAGAGTAACAAGCCAGCGTGGATTTTCGCGAGATGAGCCTTCAGAGAGCGATTGAGTTTATGCACCTTTCTTTTCCAAAATCTCCTCCTAGTGCACTTCGTTTCAAAAGCAGTTGGAAAAGTTTTCACGCACGGTATATGGACAGCATGCACGTTGGAGGAGCACATCTCAGTTCATTTGTTCATGGAGCCCGCTCAATTGTAATAATCACAATTGCTTTGAGGATAGGAACACCTGCGATTTATAGTGTTTTGAATAGTTAATATGCGTACCTACTCATAAAAATGGATTTCTGTTCTATACATGAACGAAATATCACATGATGTGCCGGAGCGAAACATGAAATTCAAATAAGATAATCGCATTCCAGATTTATATTGTGTCGATTTGTGGCGCAAGCACTGTTTGTTCAGTGGGCCGTAGCACATTTCAATCGAATACATTTCTTCTATGGAAGCATCGCTATTGGAGGACCAATCGTCTTTGGTATAATCAATGCCATGTTATTCTTCAGAGTGCTAGTATCGGACGGATTTCTAAGCCAACGATGGCGTTCGAAGGCCGCCATAAATCGGTAGGATTATTGTTAAGCGATTGCAGGCCTTCGACAGCAGCAACATCTACCCAAAATCGACCTTTACTCTTATATGGACGACGCTTTAAGGAGCAGTGCTCGCGCCTGCAACGCTGGGAGAGTTAGTGGTGTTGTATATATTAGGTTGATCGAAATGTTTTGATAGAGTTGAGATTTTTTTCTATTTTATTTTACAACTCAGCGAGTAATGCAGGCTACAACAATATAATAACCATCGTTAGTTATAACATTGTTCCACCCAACGGGCAGGTCAGCGATTCTCTTCTCCCAGAATTAGGAGGATTAGGGTAAAAGAAGTCACCGACCACTTGTCCAAGGTGGTCATAGTTGACGAATTTTTTTTGCTAGGAAAGCCTTAGGGAGCCGAAACAAGCGGTAATCTGAAGGGCCGCTGTCAGGGGAATAGGACGGATGTGGAACCTCGTCTCAACCTAGCTCTTCCGGTTTTGCACGGGTCCCTCACATAGGTAAAGAGACCTGTGCAAAATTGGAGGAGCTAGGTTGGGACACGGTTCCACATGAACCCTATTCACCTGATACTGCCCCCTCAGATTACCACTTGTCCCGGCCCGTTGAGGCTTTCCTAGCAAAAAAAAAAAAAAAAATTCGTCACCTTGAACATGTGGTCGGTGACTTCTTTGACTCCTAATCCTCCTAATTGTGGGAGAAGAAAATCGCTGACCTGCTCTTTAGGTGGGACAATGTTATAACTAACGATGGTTATTATATTGTTGATTAGCCTGCATTACTTGCTGAGTAATAGAAAAAAATCTCAACCCTATCAAAACTTTCCGATCAACCTAATAGTTGAACCTTAGAGCGATTACAATATCTTAAGCCTACAACAAAGCGAAATAGACGGTGATCGCTACAATACACAACTGCATAAAGGTCGTTAGCTCACGCACATCGCTTAACGCCACGTCATAGTGCGGATTCTTGTCATAAGGATACACACCAAGAGAAATGCTAAACGATATGATCTTTGAACATTGGAATAAGGAATACACAATTCCAGGGACGATGACGGAGTCGTAAACAAGCTCAAGAATGGGAAATCGGAATGACTGTAATTCATTTCTGTTGCAAATTGTACAGAAAAATACGGTGAAGTCACAGCTTGCAATGTGCACTCAACTTTCTACGGGCATACTGCTACTAACTCATATCCATTAGAGCTTCACCAATAATTTCTTTTTTCTTGCGGGCATCACTTACGGTTATGTTATTTAATAAGTGATATTAAAACTGCCATTTCCGCTCCACGTTGTGATCGAAAGAAGTGATTAATAATACTACCATCTATTATTATTATACCGGGAGAACAAATGTAGAGGAGTGGAATATCTTGCATTTCACTGTTTCCTAGGTCTTATAAACCAGTCTGCTTGATACAGTAGTCAGTCACTGGCTGTTGACAAAATAACGCCTTTTACTTTTTTGATGGTTTTCATACTGGTACTCGTCAATATCTCAAGTGTAATATGAATTATTAATACCCTTTTTCCACTGTTGTTGTTCAAGAGGAAGACGGATATGAAGTGTTCTAAGAAGTGATCAGCAAAAACAAATAGCAACCAGCTTTTGCTATCCTATCTATTACGGTAGCATAACTGACAGGAATAGACATGAGGTCCTGGATCCCTCTTTCTGATGAGCTCCACCGTCTAGGCAGTGTGTTTGATGAGATCAACCCTCTTCGCCATCGGTACACCTGGGTGCATGTACAGAGGCAAATATTCAAAGTAAATCGTGGCATGGAAATGATGGCAAAGAGGTCCAAAAAATGAAGTTCGAATGATACATGATTTGTTCAGCCTTTTAAAATGCCCGCGATCGAGCTGCATCACGAGGGAAGCAGCAGACAAAGGCATGTTACGTGATAATCAGATCAGTGGCTTACTTTTTTGGGACAAGTAGGTCCTTAGATAACTGCTGATGTTGCTCCTTTGTTGGGGCTGCACGGTGCAACTTCACGATGTTGTGTCTGCTTGAAACAACCAAGTCACAACAACCCAACCAAATCACACCTGGGCTTAGACGAATAAATTTCCAAATGTCGCTCTCGTGGAGAAGGGAATTAGCGATATGAGAAGGCAATTCACTGAAAAAGCAGTGTTGTAAATTCGTTCGTTTGAGGCCAGGCATGATTTTGTTGGGTGGGCGTGGCCTGGTTGTTTTCAAACAGGCACAACACCGTGAGTGTGTACCGCGCAGCCGCAACAAGAGTGCAGACCAACCCAAGTTCCTACCTGCCTCAAAAAAGTAAGCCGTTAACCTGATCACCGCGTGATTTGCTTTTTAGCTACAAAAAGGAATATCAAGAGTGGATGTGAGCCCGTACGGATTACCTTCGAAGAGGAGCACGGGAGTAACAGAAAAGATTCGAGGAAGAATCAAACCTGCGAATCGAATATCAAACAGAAAAAAAATCATCTTATAACGATGAACATGATAAGACAGTCTCACAAGCACCTGTTTCAAAGAAAAACTGCCGCATGCCGTTCCTTAGGCGATTGTCTCTGATCACAGATGAGCGCCTATGACGTAAACCTTGCTGAACACAGTAACGACAGATACGGAGGGCTCCCGAGGAGATACTTCGTAAAAGTGATTTCCACATTCATAGATCCAGAGGCCATTTTTTGACTACTTCAAATGCGACTCATTAAACATATTGTAATTACCTTCGCAGCAGGCTAAAGTGAAAAGTATGCGGTCGCAAGCTCTAAGCACAACGTCAATATTTACTTTTGACATGAAAGTTCCTGCGACGTATTTCAGAAGGAACTTCGGTAATTGCCAGCATACCTCAAGAACAGCTCCAGCCGCCTTACTAGCAACGCGGTAGGTGTGATGTGTAAGGAAAATCGAGTTCAGTCCATCCTCCGCCACACGCAGTTCAGGTCCCGACATCTACAACACGAAGATTACGAGGGTAAATAGCAATAATTTTGATCTGTTTGTTAGACCGACACAGTCCATCCGTAATTGGCACCGAATGTATGAGCAACAACTCGTGATAGAAAATAAGCCAAGAAAATAAGTCTTACAAACTCAAAAAATATGAAGAAAGTGGAAATGGGGCGAGGAGGATCGGAAAATTAAAAAGAAATAGGAGTACAGTGAATCGCATTGCAAACCGGTAATTACGGTATAAGATAGTATTGGTCTGATTAACGTCCATATGCGTACGAATAAATGCAGCGATTGAATACAATCTCAAATCGGAACGGCGTGTAGAAATGCGCTCGCAAAAAGCTGACGTATTAATCGCCCACCTCAGACATTTTCTTTATACGTTGGATGTAAGGCCTTTCGTGTACTGCTTCAAGCTCTCGGTCTGTAGCCACTCTTCTGCTTTCAACAACATCACATTTAGAAGTCAAGCCACGCCTTTCCAACTCCATCATTATCTTGAAAATATTATTCAAGCGGAGCAGATCATACGTACGGCTGTATTTTAGTCTGCTTATCATTTACACAACAACTTTCATTTACTGGGATATGACTCTACACCAGGTGAGCTTCGCGATCTAATCGCGTTACGGGGCACCGGTGCGAAGCGGGCTGTGGGCAATATGATGTACACAGAAATTGCACAGCAATGTGGTTAGGCGAAAATCTATATTCTACATTTTCGCTGCGTTAGTCCATTTACAGCCTTCACTCAAAGGCCCATCATAGCAGTAGGTGTCGATGTACATGCAATGTGCTCTACAGAAGGTAAAGTTCTGCAATTGTGTCCATCTAATGGTGTGTCCATCACATTGTCCGGCGCTCCGTACGAAAATCGACAGTTGTTTTCAGCTCACTACACAGAGATCTATGATTGTGATCGATGTCGACCAATAGGACTTAATTGAAGTTTTGCAATAGTATCACCTATTGGTGTGGCTCGCTGATCATTTTCCAGAATTTCATCTTCTATGGGGGCACGCGCTCTGTCGTATGGTCCATGAGCCGTTCCCAGCCTTTTGCACAAAAACCGATATTTTTAACCAATAGCCTGATGAGGCTCCGCCCACCGTGATCAGTTGACATTATTTTTGTCGCTCTAGCAGTTCCGAATTTCTTCATCCTTCTCCTGGACCCTAGACCGCTCTGGATCAGAGCTTTATTTTTTATGGGTTGTTTGCACGTTCCACTCATTGTAAACGGGCCTCCACTTACCTCAATCACGTGCAAGACCGCCTGGGCATCGCTGATATTCATCGATTTTTTCGCAGTCTCTAGGCTGCTCCCGAGGCAACTTATAAATGTTTGTAGTAAGCACCACCTATTTGGAGAGCATACCCTTTACTTATTTTGGCCCGCCTTCTCTTGGGTTCTTTCGGAACGGATTGCAGAATTGCACTCAACACCGAGCATTTTAACGCATGCCCTGCACAGTGGGCGAAGACTGACATGGTCCATGTGCTACCTGTTCATCTCTTCTTCATTCTCTTTCTTACCCTCCTTGTCGAATCTTATCAACCATTATCAATGCGGGTCACCCACCATTAACCCATTGACGACCGCGCCATTTATACTTGTCTGGCGCGTGGGACCGCGTGAGATTTTCCCACGCTCCGCGTGTGACACGACGTCGTATCACACGGTCCCACAAGGACACCTTTTTTGAAAAACTACAATTTTTCACCTTTTTACATTGTAATTAGGTTCCGAACTGTATTTATGATAGTATATAGACCACAAATGTGTTAACCTTTCCCCATTCAGATGAGAATGGATGCCTCTGACTGAAAGTGAACTAAATCAAATTATCGATAAACTGCTACTAAAAAGTGATGACGCGGTGATCAACTCCTGGATTCTATACAGTAAAACTGAGATGACTAAAATTAATCTGAATGATCACAAACCCGAGCTTGTAGAGTCATTTCTGTTTTGCGATGAAGCCTATATGAATACTCCGACCCACAGACTCGAAGAATTATGCGAGGATAAGGCGAATCATCGCAGGCAATGCGTTAGCTATTAAGAAAAGTGTGCAAAATTCAAGGGCACTCATACGCTGCATCTCATGCCATAAGAGTCTGTAACCATATGTATTGATTGTTTTCAAAATGACCACAAAAAATGTGCTCGAAAATCGTTATTCACCCCTTTATTTAAATCAAGCTCGATAGTTTAAGAATCTAAAGTTATTCCCCTGGACCATGCATTGCGCAAAAATCTTTTATATTTGAAGTATACATAATGGAAAAAAGATCAAAGAAAAGTTGAAAAGAAGCTTAAAATGTAAATTATTAGACTGTGACACGACATCGTGTCACACCTCGTGTCACACCGTCCCACGCGGCCAACATGGTGTGACACGACGTCGTGTCACACGGTCGTCAATGGGTTAATGTCTCCGTCCCAGCCCGCACAACACCTGTGAGTGTGAACGCTCCAGAATCAATGCGAAAACGAAACGGTTTCGACGACTCTAGCCTTTTTGCCCTCCTTATCGAATCTTATCAACCATTATCGATGTGGGTCACCCATCATCAATGTCTCCGTCCCAGCCCGAACAACACCTGTGAGTATGAACGCTCCAAGATCCATGCTTCTACAACTAAATAAACCTGCATGTCATTCCAGTGTGCCGACACCCACTGCGACGTCAGCACACCGCAGAATGACGGCGAGGGTACGAAATAGGTGTTTATATAAGTAGGTGCTGTCACAATGATATCATAGCCGCCGTACAGTGATACCCTAACACCCATCGGTCCCTCCAAACTTAGAGCGGTGGTTTTGCTCTATCACTCCATAATCACAATCACTCACTTGCGGACGGACAGACATACATACCGACATACCAACCGACACAAAAGTAAATCTTCTATTATATAAACCACTAACTTTGTGTGTCGGTTTGTCGGTAGGTTTGTTGGCATGTCTGTCCGTCCGCAAGTGAATGATTGTGATTAGGGAAAGATAGAGCAAAGCAACCGCTCTGAGTAGGGAGAAGCTGACGAATGTTGGGTATCATTGTAAGGCCATGTTATCGTAGTGATAGCATCTCCTACTTATATAAGCACCTATTTTGTACTCTCGCCGTCATTCTAGGGTGTGCTGGCTCTCACTAGGTGTCAGAAAGGTGAGATTGCATGCAGGTATGTTGAGATGTCGGAGGAACTTTACCGTTTGATTTAGACCGACCTAAGGGTGGGTAATGAGTAAATGAAATGTTTAGCAGGTCATGGTCGGCTTAGTTAGCTATCATATTTGCGCAGATGGTCGGAGAGGGCGTGGGGACGAAAAACGTAAATAAAAAAGTGTTGCCAAGGCGTCGTGCGTGCAGTGGCCGAACTACAAGGGTACCGTAGACCAAAATTGCCCCCTCACGGTGTCCTTGAAAGGAAGGCAGAAAAAATCGTCCGCTCAGTGCAAGTGAGATTAATACATAATGTTGGAGTGTAGGGCCGTGTTTCTCTTATTGTGGCATCTCCTGAGCCTACGCAGGACACCCATAGCCACTGCCCACAGCCTCTGTGCAAGGTTGCTGATCCCTCCGATTCGGCGCGTGTGTCTTTAAGCGGTGGATTTTGCCGATCAACGATGTAGGTGTAATCGGGTGACAGTCGAGTATTACTGTACTCTATAGGTGTCGTATCGGCTACGTGATGGAGGTAAGTGTTGGCATTCGCCGTGAACAAGTCCAGTGGTGGGAGTCAAAGGTATCCATGGAGAAAAGTGGTTTTCCCTCTATTATATAAAGCATTTACTTTGTGTGTCGGTTTGTATGTCAGTTTGTATGTCGGTATGTATGTCTGTCCGTTCGCAAGTGAGTGATTGTGATTAGAGAATGATAGAGCAAAACAACCGCTCTGAGTCAGGAGAAAGCGATGGGTGTTGGAGTATCATTATAAAGCCATGTTATCGTAATGATAGCATCTCTCACTTATATAAACACCTATTTCGTACCTTCGCCATAATTCTGCGGTGCGCTGAGTTTGCAATAGGTGTCGGCACACTGGGATGGCAAACACGTATGTTTAGTTGTAGGAGGAACAGTACCATTTAGACTAAACCGAGCAGAGGGCGGTAATTGAGTAAGTGAAAACTGTTACAGGCTTTTCATCAAGTCATTGTTGGCTTAGTTAAAGTATAAAGTGTGTAAAGAGCAGGAGGCGGATGGTGGACCTCACAGGGGGGTATACGACTTCGCCAGCCCTTTCAGATTTCATTTTTCTATGAATGTTACTCATTCTTTACATACAGGGGGTCAGTAGTTATTACTCTACTCCAGTGCTCCGCTCTTTGAGGTTGCAGTAGTGGCTCAGCCAAGCTATATGAGTTTGCATCCGTCTCGATCGACACATGAGGCTTAATGATCAGATCTGATCAAATTCCTTTACTGAGTCATGCCGGCTGTAGATCATGTGCGCTTCGGAAGAGCATGCGTAACTGCCACTTTATGCATATCCCAATTCTTTCACCTTGAACAGTCTTCCATCTCCTTCTCCGGTCGAGTGCAGTAAGCTACTATCACTGCGGCCTTCAAAGAACAGCGAGGAGTTGCCTTTTCAGGATACCAGGAAAATTAAACGATGTATCGATTCCATCGAGAAAATTAAATTCTTTTTCGATGAAATAATGCTTACAATAACGCCAAGTGTTACTAGGTGTATCTTTGATCAGACCTATGGTCATAATGCCTATCTCGCTACCTATCGGATTGGATAAAGTGAACTCTTCGCGTAAGGTATGCGTTTTGCCCATCCTGCTCAGTGTGCGTCAAACAATTGCCACATATCGCGTTGAAATCTTTGTCACCGAGCGCTGATTGTCAGTATTCATATCAGTAATAACCGCTGACGTTCGTAAAGAGTGTGTAAAGCACATCCATAGAAAAAATGAAATTTCAAAGCAGCCCGGCGAAGCCGGGCCGACCTAAGAAGGAGGAGCGCACGGCGGCAGCTGGGTGATCCGACTGGTGGTTCATATAATAGAGGGATTGTTTTTTTTGCAATCAAACGAAGTCGAACAGTGGCAGATAACGCCCACTAGTTAGGATGAGGTACAAGACAACAATGCAGTCATTTTCATTTGTGCTTCTCAAGATGTATGCAACATAGCTCATCGTGAACTGAATTACTCCGTTATTTTTTAATAAAATGGCATTTCCTTGCTCGGAAGTACCATTGGGAAGGCATAAATAACTTACTCGCATGGTTCGCTCTGGCTTTTCTGGGTGATCGGTCTCAGCTGAACTAAAATGCATTGAAGTGTCACCATTGTGTATGACCAGCGTCTTCGTGGCTGCAGGCATCGCTAAAAGAAAATAATGATAATGATCGCATGCCTGCGGTAACAAACTAATTTCAAGGAGAAACCTATGGTGGAATAAATTTTGGGATGGGGTATAACGAGTCAGCCACACGGTGCAAGTGGCCTCCTTACTCACCTATCGATTTACTATCAAGAGCCTCAATATGAGAAATGCTACGAAGGCTTTAATCACTGTCTCAGCTTTCAATCTGTGAATAAAATTACCTTCGCACTGCCAGTCAGGATGAAGTAAGCTGTTTTGATCTATTGCACCAGTGTTCTGTACTTCATCCCTTTTAGGGGGATCGAAAAGAGTAGGTTGATGTCTGCAACAACTTGAGATGAAGTACCATTAATACCTCCCAGAAAAGTAACCCGGCAAAATAGAAAGATCGCAGAATAACACTTGCTACAATGCGTGGGACTGGCAACAGGTCGATCACGTACCACAAAATTCATTTGACCGTTCTATTTCCTATCTACCCTTACATAACGCTACTTTGTACTGTTCTAATGACGAATGCTTCGCATATTTCTTGCGTCGCGGCGTTTGCGATTCCGCGATATCGCGGATCGATGAGTCGAAACATATCGAATCTTCATTCAAGTTCCAAGCGGGGCGCAAATTGTTCGCATGATATAACCGAGGTCTTGGCCTAATTAATCAAGGTTTAGCTGTCGGACTGGATGTTCAAAGTTTCAGAACATTGGAGATGGATAGCAGGAATGTAGAGGAGGAATGGTCATCGCCGTACACAGTGGTACAGAACGGATAATGTGGAATTTTGTCTAAGAAAGCTACTATAATCAGGGTAGATAATAATGCGGAAAGCTTAAGCGAAGCTTTGTTCTGGTTGACGTGATTCTAACTGAACTATTCGCTGGTTCCGTAGAGACCTCGAAATCACGACAGATAAGTCTCTTTCATAAAATAGAGCTTATATTCAATAGTAAATAAGGCATAATCAGAACTAGATTTGCTTTGCGAAGCTTTCGGAGCTTTTACATCGGACGTGCGTCAGAGGCTCTATTGCAGCTCGCGCAGATTGAATCACACTAAGGGCATCAAAAGGTGAGGTGGTAGCCAATTTGTTCGAAAACTTGAGAGTAACGAATGCAAGTAATGAGCACTTTCGAAGAGGAGAACGGTTGAGACTCCGAAAATGAAGCAAAATCCGTTCAACAAAGAAAGAGAAATTCGTTCAAATACGCATAAATGCAGAAAATGGGTATTGAGCAAGCTCTTACACATTCCACTCGAAATCCTTCCACGGGCCAGCAATGTTGTAGAAATCGTAACAAGTCCAAATCCCTCTAAGAGCTGAGATGCAGTTGAGACATGATTCCACAGTGCTAAATGAATGATCACAATGAACCGCTATTCCTTTCACTGCGATGTGAAAGTGACCGAGCCACAAAAATAAAAAGAGCAGGTCAGTCCCATACCTTGTTTTTGGATGATCGGAGAGTTCAAGCGGAAAGGGTTTGTAGCCACACAGTACTCGAGCACACCTGTGAACGCCAACTGCTGTGACTGCGTGATTATACCCACCCTGAATCAAACAAACGAAAAAAATTATAGTTGAGTAGTACATCTAAAGTGGAAGGAGTTGAAGAAGTGCAGTCGGTAGAACCGAGAAAGATAGCACATGAATATTTGCAAACACAATGATATGGACCACCGCGTACCCATTCATCTCGATCACTGCTAACGCCTCAGTACATGACCATTCTGACTCTACCTTTGACCCATTACTGTAGGAGTTTTAGGTATCTACAAGAAGAAACTAGTGTATTTACTCGACTTAATCATTAGAAGAATAGAAACCTATAGCCAAACAACGTAACATACAAATAACCAACATTCTATCACGACCCCTCCTCCTTTCGGAAAAAAAGCACGATTGTGAATGGCTTAGTGTTGATGAGAACAACAGGATCATCTTGCCATGCCTGCAGCACAGAATCAAAACAACTCAAAAAAGTGCCATTTTGCCATACACAAATGCTCGAGAAATGTGTACTCAGCCGTACAGCTGTGCTTATACATAAAAGGAATGTCGCCATGCGTGGAAGCACATAGAATGCTCTTCGTAGCAAGAAGTAACCATGAAGTAAGAATGGTCAACACGAAAAACTGTGGGCTCCGCACTGACTCCTCAAATATCGGCGTAGAGATTCATTTCCACAGCTTGAAATACTGCAATAAATGCGATGCACATGACAGCGAATCAATAAGACTTTATTTAAGGATATTAGAAAAAGACCCCATGACCGATCCATCCACATGCACAGAAATTGAAAACAGCTATTTCGGTGCAAACGTAACCTCTGCAATAACGTCACTACCTTCCAGAAACCCAATACCGACAATAATCGAACCACTGCTCAGAGAAATCAGCAAAAGTTATCAGGTCGTGGCAAAAATGATGTCCGTTTTCGCACCTGCTTTGTTCCACTGATCACAAATCATTTAGGCAATTACAGTAATTCAATATATTGGCTAGTCTAAAGAGTCTTTTCGTATTTTCAAATACAGCTGTTTCCCTCCAAACTGCTTTCCAGTAATCTCTTCTGTACATACACATGTAGTACAAGTCCACACGCATCTATAGGTATTATTGTCTTCCATCTGCCGGATAACCCTTTTCGGCAAAATAACCATATCAAAGGCCAACCTCATTTTGAATACAAAAATTATACAAAAATTTTTCTTTGAATGGCGTTAGACAGGGAAAGGAAAAGGTGATAATCCGATAGAGCAAGATCAGGGCTATAAGGCCGCTTCCATACTTTGCGCACCGACGCCGTCACGCGCGTGCCTGCGTCACGCGCGTGACGGCGTCGGTGCGCAAAGTATGGAAGCGGCCTAAGGTGGATGGGGCAGCACTTTTCATCCAAGCTCGAGAATTTTTCTGCGAGTCACTTTTTCAGTAGTGGGAAGAACTTGCCGAAAAATTGCCTCGCCAAAAAATTCTCGAGCTTGGATAAAATTACTGCCTTATAGCCCTGATCTTGCTCCATCGGATAATCACCTTTTCCTTTCCCTGTCTAACGCCATTCAAAAAAAAGGATGAAAATAAGGTGACCTTTGATTTATTTATTTTGCCGGAAAGGGTTATCCGGGAGATGGAAGACAACAATACCTATAGATGCGTGTGGACTTGTACTACATATATGTGTAAAGGAGAAATTTTGTGGAAAGCAGTTTTGAGGGAAAAAGCGGTATTTAAAAATACGAAAAGACTTTTTAGACTACCCAATATCGTTCGGAGGCACATTTTCAAGCTATCGTACGAATTTTTCGCATTTCTCTGCAACCACTTCTTCTACGATTTTGGGTCACCCGCGAAGATGTTGTCAGGACGCGAAATCTGACTCATCATGCTTCACGAGTACAAACTCGGCCGTAATGCTGCGGAAGCAGCTAGGAATATCACCAACGCATGGGGCGAAGGTACTACAAATGAGCGCACCACGTGTAGGTGGTTCGGCAAAGTCCGAGATGGAGACTCCAACCTGGAAGATCAGGAGGGACGCGTTCGGCCATTAGCAGTTGAAGACGACGAATTGAAGGCACAGATAGAAGCCAACCAGGAGGTTACTCAGTGGAACAAAAACGATCACTTTCTGCAACGCATTGTGACGTGTGACAAAAAAAAACAATTCGATACGAATAGACGACAGTCAGCACGATGGTTGGATCATGACAGAGCTTCCAAACATATCCAAGGCCGAAGTTGCACCAATAAAAGATGGCGACTGTTTGGTGGTCTACAGCCGAGATCCACCACGGCTTCCTTGCTCCAGGAGAAGAGCTGTCACATCGGAGAAGTGCACAACCGCAAGTTTCACTGATGACAACAAAAAGGGATGGAATTGGGATATGAAATTTTCGACCATCCTCCATACTCATCAGACCCTTTCCCTACGGATTATCACTTTTTCAAGCATCTCAAATTTTCTTACGCGAGAAATGCTTTCGAAACCAAGACAACGTAAAAGAGTCATTCAACAATTTCGTCGATTCGAAAACTCCAGAATTTTATGCTGCCAAAATATCCAAACTGCCTTCTCTTTGGCAGAAATGTGTTGATTCTTTTGATCGTTATTTCGATTGAAAAGCAACACTTTGAAGCGAGTCACAATATTTTGAAATATTTGCTTCAAAATAGTTATCATTTTGCCATCACCTAATAGAGGCCACAAATGGCCCAAATTCATCTCGCCTTCAAGAAGAGCTCAAAGAATTCCACCGTGGAATGAGGAGCGCAAGTTAAAGAGTACAGCGTTTGTCAATCACTTTTAGGACTAGCTACATATCCTATTTCCATTTCGAAACGGATAACATTCCAACACAATATCGCCTACAGCATAATTTACTAAACCAGACGATGTGCAGATCAGCGCCACAATCCACTTTCTATGAGATGAACCTGGAGGAACTGACCGAGCCCGAAATAAGGGAAGGATTGAGTAGCCTGGGCGGGCGTTGACCCAGATTTGGCATTAGGACCAACCTAATGGCAATAACGCCACTTCTCGCTGCACCAAAACCGCCTTCAATTGGGGATACAACAAAATTTCAGTTCATTTGGAAACACGACATCACTGCACCAGAGTTTCTGTCACATTCCAAACACTTGACCCTTCCACACATCATCATCTTGAAATCAAAGAAAGTGCAGGGAGAACATAGAATTGTAAGTAAAACAGTTTTCTCGTGAAAGAGCAACGGGGAAGAATCGTTAGGTTGCTGTAGACTTCGCAATTTCGCGTTTATGCGATTTTTCAGCGTTGCACTTCCGCTCGCAATAACAAAGCCTCGAAATTATGCAATGCCTGAACTACGTACGGAGCCGCGACAGCGAAAAATCGCAGAATCGCGAAATCTCAAAGTCTGGAGGCAGCCTTAGATAAAAACCAGATGGAAGCAGGACGAGGGAGAATGTAATCCTTGGAAGACGGAATAAAAATTTAAAAAAAATGGAAAAAACGATAGCTCTGTCGTGCTTTTCCGCTTGACTAAGCCCATGGAGTCGCTCATCGCAACATCTCAAACTCAAATGATATGTGCGAAAGGCGAGAGCGTAAACACGCAATGTTGGTCACTATTTTTATTGAGGTAGCGACGAGCCCACTAGAACAGCAAAATGGAGTTTTTACTCTTCACAAAACTACCAGAACACCATACTAGAAGAATGAAAAAGGTATTTCGAACACTGACGAAGTGGAAATGTGAAAAAAGTGTGTACGAACCTCTAGAATGACCAAAAGCTTTCCATGAGCCAAAGCACTTAGGTGGTAAATAACGTGTGAGTATGCGTCAGGTGAGAGACGCATTTCGCCCAACGGATCACCATCACAACTGTCAAAACCTAAAAAAGAGACTGACGGTAAATACATAGTACCCACTGACACAGTAATCATCGAAATTTTTCCAAAGAGAGTCGCACCAGCTGAAACAACCACGAAGTTTGGGTTGAATTGGGAAGCTAACGGCCAAAGAACATTCCAAAAAATTGCCATGTAATCAGCGTCGCCGCAGCCAACCTATAATATTACATCCAATTTTGAAAAGACGCAAATCAAATGAACTGGTTATAGCGCTCAATGACACAATAACTCACCTCATTTAAAGGAACATTGACATTATAGCCTCTTCCCTCAAAAGAGCCAATATGATCGAAATTTGACTCTCTCAAGTGCGGCCAAAATTTGCCAGCTTCGTAGCGATGTATGGAGAAATATAACACTCTAAAAAAAAGCTCGAAAGTAAACTACTAGCACATAAAAACGTATATCCCAGAAAGTAGAACAACGGTGGAACAGCGATATACCTTCTGTCCTCATAAAAGATTTCTTGGGTGCCATTTCCATGATGAACATCGAGATCTACTATTAGGATCCTTCAAAATGGTACGATTACAGGAAAGCTCATATAGGTCTTTGTTTCGAAAATAAACTAGTCACCTATCAGCGCCAAAATTGAACGCGGCTTCAGCTGCTTGCGCAGCGTTATTGAAAAAGCAAAAACCACACGCAGAAGAACGACCCGCGTGGTGTCCAGGCGGTCTCACTAAAGCGAAGCCATTGGGGATCTGGAATGTGGAAGAAATCAAAAGGCAACATGGTAGAATAGCAAAAGCGTTCCAAGAAAACGGCAAAAAATGAAGAAAAAGATTGCCTCTAAAGGCGGAAACACCACCAAATGAAGAAGGAGCGGTGCTACTGGAACTGGGCGGGGAGCACTCATTTTAGCGTTACGTTGCGGCTCCTTCTGGGCTAAGACCCGACGATCGTCACCCGACACATTCAAGCCTGGCATTGCTAAGCAGGTATCAGACTTCGCGATTTTGCGATGTCGATATCTGCGTCCCGCATGGTTTCTTTGCGTGGTTGAGCTGGAGCTTAAAAGAATCGTGTCCGGGTAATGAGTTTCTCGGTCACCCATATATTCATGTTGCATCTGCTCAATAAGGGCAAAGTTTCACACAAAAAAGTGAGAATCCAACTGAGAAACAGGAACTGACGGAAGGGAAGGCTGACGGTCTACGTAACTTTCCCTCCTCACTATGCGCCTCGGACAGCAGCAGATGACGGGGCGAGATTTACTCTGACCCCTTGCCCCTCGGCCACCAATTTGAGGAGCGCTTCTTAGCCGGATACTCTTTTTCGCGTGGAACTTTGTATGCAACCCTAATTAAGCAAACACAACATAGATAAATGGTAACAGAAACATTCATTCTTCCGAGCACGATTCCTTCAACCACAAGGTACCAAGAAAGCTTTTTAATCAGAACAACGGATCATATTTCAAGGAAAGTTAAATCATCCACCTTCTCTTCAACTATGCATTCAGCGAGCCATCGGCAACATGAAACGGCCGATTGCGCGGCCCTCACCGAACCCTGCAATTTTCAGCTATGGAAATAAAACAAGACAAGCCATTTACGCTAGGAAACTAACCGGAGTCATAAAAACAGAGTCGTAATCTTCACACAGACGATTTAAGGCATCTTGGTCCAGGGAAGTTGCCTTCTTAAGCAATTTATTGACATGCTCTTCGGTATGCGTCTGACGGAGGTCCAAATCATCTAACACAGGGAAATCCTGAACTGATGTAATGAGAAGAAGCGAGCAGAATCGAGTGCGGTAGTGTGGTTGCATGTGGTCTGAACGCACATGTATCCGCCTAAGAATTTCCCTAGAAGATGAATCCACCTAAACCCCTTGTCACTTCCCTTAAAATATGCCTTGAGTTCCTTGACCCCTCCATCAAATATGCCTTGAGTTCCTTAACCCCCCCCCCCCCATCATCACGGCCTTTCTGTCACTCTTACGCACACCGTACGCTTGACTGGCAACTCAAGATATCTCTAAAGTACAAAAGTCCATTCAAAGTCGATCCCAAATTCTCTGAGCATTTCTGAGCTGAATCAGTTTACTACGTCTGGCTCTACTGTGTACGGTACAATATTTGATGAAAACTAGAAAAACAACAAAAAATGAAGAATGTGTTCCACGAGCCTCTCAAAGTTTAACTGGGTGCTGTAAAAGGAAAGACAGAACTAACGTTAACTTCCTGACATTCTTGTAGCAGTCCACTTTCGCGGAGCACCCTTCGGCATTCTTCAACTCTATTAGAACACTCGGGATGATCCTGACAGATTACGTTTTTGTGTAAGTGCTGATCTTTGTTAAAACCTAATGTCGTCCTGTATTCGAGGTTTCCATTATTGTACATGGAGTTATGCCCTGAAAAACTCTCATAGTACTCTATGTTTACGGAAGTTAAGACCGATGGAAGCTTAAGGCAGAAAAATAAAGTAAAAACACTGGGTAAAATGGTAGTTCTTTCACACGATAATACCATCAACAAGCACAAAGCATAACTCCAAGTCACGAACAGCAAAATCTGTGAAAAGTTCTTAACGAGGACGAGGGACCCATTTTTCCACTTCGCCAAACCTATTTAGGCTATCTAGTTACGACTTTTAATGTAGGTAATTGACAAGATGAGGTGAACGATAAAGCTTAGACTTTTAATGTAGGTAACTTTTCTTAGACTTTTAATGTAGGTAATTGACAAGATGAGGTGAACGATAAAGCTTATTCCACGCACTGCTCGCCGGCCGTGATTGCGTACTGTGAAAGACTACAGACACCTAAAACCACATTAAACAGCGCGAAAATGCTAAGCTAGCACTGACTAAGCTGAACTGAACACTGAAAAACGCACTCTCCTTTTACCACTAAGTTAGGATGCTAGTGTAGTTGGGGGGGGGAGGGGATTCAATCTTTTGATTTCGTTGCCCACCTGATGTCATTTCAATGACTGGGCACTCGGAGACACAGCTATCAGTTTCAGTGTTCCGGTCCCATCCGTAAGCATAGTCCCTTCCGCAACTGCAAAGGGTGTCGCCTTAGGTCGCCGTCAAACTTGCGATTTCGCAATTTGCGGCGTAGCACTTTCGCACACGATACTGCGACCATGAAATTGTGCAATGCCGTAAGTTCGCACGTCGAGCGGCGACATCGCAAAACCGCAGAGTCACAGAATCGCAAAATCGGGAAATCGCAGAAATGCAATGTCGCGAATAAGGTCGCGTTCATACTCTGCGCCGGCAAGGCATGGTTGAGTTCACAGGCAGCGAGGTGGGGGAGATGCAGAGACGACGCAGGCAACGAGACAGGGTGACACAGGCGGAGACACAAAGACACGCAGCTACTTCCTGCCGGTAGCATAGCAAAGTATGAACTCGGCTTAAAGACAGCATTAGGGGTAATGCGGTAATGGAGAAATCCCTACAAGAAGTCACTCATGGTAGTCCTGGGCCTAAGAAGGCTTTCTGTGGCGAAATCCCGGTGAAAAAGCGCCCCTCCAAGCTGTAGAAACGCCGCAAAACGCCGCAACCGTCCAACTGTTCCGCCTCTTGCATACAACGATCCCGCCTCCCGATGACGTAATGCCCGATTGACTGGGGTGGGAGCGTCCAAGGAGAAGCGGCAGGATCGAAGGTTTTACGACGCGCTTTCGCAGTTTTAGCTTGAAACTCACTACAAAAGTAGATGCTGTCGTATTTCCAAACATTCCCTTGTGTTTACTTGGCAACATGCCAATGAAAAACTAGATCAGATTAGCCGCTTCTTGACGGGAAGGTCGTCCGCGTCAAGAATCAACAGTGGAAAGGCGTCCTATTTCTCGGGTTTTGGGCCAATTCCATCCGTTCTTTCTCCACTATCCTATTACTAGCATATCGACTTTCATATGCACTACTTCTTTTACTTTTCGTCCGACTTTCCCCTAATGCTGCCTTTGAATCAGAGGGCGCTCACCGTCTCGAAATGGCCAGCACCCGTCTTGGATATAGCCAGCGGGGCAGCGGGGCAGCTACATTGCAAAAGAGGCTTGTTATCGATTGCGGTAAGTCAGGAAGAAGAAGATTGGTGAAGGAAGTTTGTATTTTTGACATTCCTATTTTCTCTGGTTACCTGTCACATAGTGATCCTCAGCCTTCCTATAGGGTTTTTGAGCGCTGTCACCCACGACAATATCGTAAATTGTGTCTTGGACTGAATGCGAAATGCTTGTGCAGAAGAAAAGGAATGCTGATATCTAGTTAATATTCTCAGTGGCATAGTCATTTTCGTTATCCAAATTGCGTGCAACCCTGCTATAATTGCATAAGGTTCAAAAATTTAGGTCCACTATTCTGTTTCATATTTCAGAGAATTTCGAAAGCTAGAAGTGTGAGCAGCTGGAGGTAGGGATAGTCATATGAAAAAACGCCCTCTTCCCTGTGATGCACCACATCTTTTGCTTCCACTCGAAATAGCAGTAGCTTTCGAATGCAATCTGTCCCATGTAATGGCGTGTAGGGGCCAGCCATTGTACGACTTAGCGCTTTCGACCTACATGATGAGTCTGACCTAGGCCCGGTGCTCTGGGAGACTTCACCGTGTCATTGCGAAGTATGTGGATTTGATCTCGAATCATGTTCGCGACAGCAGGCGCTCTCGCCCTTGTTCCAACTTCAAGTGTAATGAGTACATACACATATGTGTTGCAGGGCTCCGTGAAGCGTTGAAAAGCGTTGAAGTTTATTGAAGGATACGACCGATCAATAATATTGAACGGTTCCAAGGATGGGGTGGCGTTGAAATGATTTAAGATGATATTCCATTTGATATCCCCAGATAAAGGCAAATGAAAGATGGTGAGACCCATTGAGAACACGAGTTGGCGGACGCGGTAGCTGCTCTGCTTGATGAGCGTAAGTTCTTCACATCTTGATTACTATGGGTATGTCGTTCAATCGGATTATGGTTCAGACAGAGTGTGGCTTTTCTCTCTACGCAGAGCATCTCGGAGGAAAGCTTGGCGGGACAAGGTCTCCTGTCTGTGACCTGCTGTACGAAAGAGCAAGACCAGCTTGGCAGAAATTAACGGCACATGAAAAACAGGTACTGCCGAAAGAATTTGGGTATGACCGTAAAGAAGAGAATCCATGTCAGATTTGGACTAACCGTGCAATGGAGTTAGCCCGGCTAGATCCGCGACGAAGATGTTTCGACGTGCAAACCAACATCCCGAGGAATGGCGAGTACGTGTGAGTGAATGAGTTATTGATAAGCGTATATCATTGGTTTCTGATGAAATCAGTCCAATATCAAATCGCTGCTGAATTCGGAGAACGCGGTGAGCCTGTTAAGGTGATTTCAGAGTCCACAATTCAGGTCATCATGCGAGTCAGGCGGAAAAGAAAAGGCGAATGATACGCCTGAATCAACTGAATCGCGCGGGTCGCACTATCTCCCGTATTGCGAACTGTGAACAATGCTTTCCCCTTCCACTTATTCGCCTAATCGCATGTACGATCGCCAACTCTGAACAGTGCTTCAGCTTATGCTGATTCGTGTCGTCCGGCAAGATGCTAACGCAGTGTTCGGAGTCTGCGATTTAGACGATCAAGGATACCGGAAGTGGTAAATTCGGCAGACAGTGGGCAAGTGTCTAAGCGGGTGTGATTTGATCGGGTGGGCGTAGCTCGGTTGTGTCCAAGCAGGCACAACACCTTAGAGATGCACCGTGCCGCCGCAACAAAGATTTAGTCTGAGCAGTTATCCAAGGACCTATTTGCCCTAAGAAGGTAAGTCACTAACCTGATTATCGCGTGATGTGCCTTAAAAGAGAGTAATGTGGGTGATAAGAAATTCCAAAAGGAGTCATTCGCTGGAAAATTATGGATCTGGGAGGCCTATGTATGACGGAATCCCCACAAAAGACGCCCCCTTGAACTGCGACGTAGGCGGCCTTATCAGGGCAAGCCGCATTTTACCATGTCAGCCCGCCTCTTAGGGTCGACTTTGCCGAAGAATGACTGAGGTGTAGAATAATGAGCATGATAGCAGAATGATACTTATCTCATCCTATTAAAGCCGTATCGATCGGAATGACGTGGTTCTTGATGTGTAAGCTTTCGTGGTGAACACGTCCACCAGTAAGTATCAAAGATTGGAAGGAATGATACAACCGATCACCCCTACACTGCCTTTTAAAGGCACATTCCAGGATTAGGGAAACATTGCAGCCCTTTCACATGACCTAACAGATCCCCAAACGGGCAGGGAGGCTGTGCACATATCGAAGCGCGATGATGATTCATCGCAGCGCGCCGAGCTCTCGAAGCCAGCTCGGCCGCACCCTGGAGCTCGGGCGCGCCCATTCCAGACGTGATTGCTGGCAATGACGGTGGCAATGATGGCAACAACGTGGCAAATGAGGCCTACGATTTGTGTGATAATATAAGATAAGGAAGAGATGCCAATGATAAAGGAGACATTGACATGAGAGAACAGGTGATATCCTAGAGTTCCTTCCGATACCAGCCAGCGGGAACTGATTCAAAGGCTCGTTTTCGCGCGGTAATCTCGTCCAAGGTCAGATGTCAGGAGGCCTTATTTCTGCCCTTTTCGGGGACTTGGATTTTTTCTGTCGGCGTATTCCTCAGCATCTCTGTTTTCATAGTTTAGCGCTTTAACCCACTCAGGGTAATCCTGGAATGTGCCTTCAAGATGATTTTCAATTTCCTATGGAGAATTTCAGTGCAGGGCGTACATGAGTTTTTCCTCCCTGCTCTTCGACGAAGTGAACCAGCCCAAGATTCCGTTTTTGATTGCCCTCTGAAGAGTGAATGGTAACGCGTTCATATAATAATAACAGTGTTATGTATGGGTTATGCTTATTGAAATTGGGTGCACTCTGTGAGTATTGTACAAATTGTAGTTACCTAACCGCGTGTCGTGAAACGCACCTGCGGCACCAATAACCCCATAGGTATCGTCAAATACCTACTTGGAATCGATGCATGGGACCAGAAAGTTTGGCCACGCCCCAGTTGACGGTGGATCCGTTTGTCTGGAGTTTAGCCAAGCTCACGGAAGGTGCCCAGATCGGTCTTCTTCCTCAGAATCGTAAGGGGAGTTTCCCAATTCCGTCGTGTATGGTTTGGCCATGGTCCATGCGTAATAGCGGGCTCCTCCCGCCTCTAGAGGTGGCGCACTATGAGAACCTTGTTCTCTTCACTCGATGAAGAATGGCTCTTTCCTCGTGTGGAAAGTGGAAGAGTAGCAAGTGATTCGGTGGCTAAACCCCTCAATTCCCCTTCCCCAGATTAGTTGAAGTTCAGAGTCAATTGAAATATACTTTTATGTAGTGTTTGGCACATTGCCATACAACATAGCTGATATATTCGCTTTATAACCGAGTTTTTAACGCAGTACTGTGCTATGGTATAAAAGGTACAGACACCTTATGTAACATTCACGGCTGATCACGAAGCCGTGGATAGTAAGCTGCGTGCACGGTGAAGGGTGCTTTAACCCTTCATCAGTCCCCGAGTCCAGGACGAATACAGCTTTTCAGTAAAATACCAGTACAACCAAATAAGGCACGGATACAGAAGGGAGAACAGATAGACGCCGCGACAATAGTAGTACAGCCAGGCACCAACGGAGATCACTCGGAGACGTCGACCTGACCACAACTGCCGAAAGCTTGACAGGGCATCGCTTGGGTGGGGACACGGCGGCGGTACCGCTGGAGCAGCCGGTCACCACGCTCGGTTGGAAGAGTCCAGCTTCTCCCCCCGTCGGCGCGCCACGCTCTGAAACGAAGATGAGCCATGGGGAACCCTGCGAGAATGCCGTGCTTACGACAGCTACCCTTACAGGATCAGTGGCTGCCTAGGTTTTCGGATTCTCATCCCTCCAACCCCTGGGTGGTCACAGTTCCAACAACGGAGGAACGCACTGATCATTCTTTGCATCAGGTTGAAGGGCCGCGTTCATACATTGCGCTGGTAGGGCGTGGCTGCGTTCACAGGCACCGAGGCGGAGTGGCTCGGGGGAAGAGCAGAGATGGCGCAGGCAATGAGACAGGGTGGCACAGGCGGAGACGCAGAGACACGCAATTACGCCCTGTCGCCGGCACCGCAAGGTATAAACGCGGCCTAAAGTTTTTGAGAAAACGGTCCCCCCTCAATTCTTCTCCTGAAACCGACCTCAAACATACTAATCCCTCCATACCATGACTGGTGTCGTCGATATACTCAAACGATCTCTCTGAAAACTCTTAAAAGGTCATCATTCGATAATCACGTATGAGGTGTGGCTTGTCGAGCAACGATTTTTCAGAGACCACCTTTCAGCCTTTGACCCAAAAATGATTTTGGGAAGTATGATCCCTTCTCGATAATCCCGCTACCCATTGTTCTTAACCTTCCTTGCAAAGGAATTAGCAGTGCAAGCTGCAACTTTGACGAGAGTTTACGTGACCTCGCCGTTACATTTCGGGCTCAGACTATGAAAGCAAATGAAACATGGATGCTATCGCAATGAGGATTGGGGGTGGGGGGGGGGGGGGGGGGAGGGGAGAAGGCATCTACAATGTACGCTTTTTATTACATGACCAGAAAAAGAACCCTTTCTTTCTCCTCTGAGGCTCGTGTCCATATTACTCTTTTGACATTCATGTAAAGAGTAGCGGGACTTTGCTGCGGTCGATAATTGATGACTGAAAAACAAATAACCAAGGAAAGTGCAGGCTAGCAGCATACGGCACACGACTTGTTGCGATAGTTGTGGGTTCAAATAGTTTCCCCTTCCCCACCAGTAATATGGAGATCTGGGGTCCTTTGAACAAAAAGTGGTCGTTGCCAGCCCTGCTTGAATTAATGGAAAAGAGGTAACATGTGCGATGGGCTCCTCGGATATCCCCAAGAGGTGGTGGGTTCATGCGTCCTTGTTTAACCTTTACGTCCACTTCCAGTTCCAGCTCACGAAGACGTCGGAGGGCCGAACAGCGCTCTGAAGATTTCCGTCGTTTACCTTCCGTGGCGGATGATGATATAGAGGAAGACGAATTCTTCGCCGTTGGACAGCCCATCAATACAACAGAAGACGGTAGGACAGTTTTTCATTCTCCCATTGCGTCGTAGAAACATCTCGCGGGGATGAAAAATATACCACTGGCGAAAAATAAAGGAGCCACGTGACACAACAAAGTACCCTCCACGCATTGTTTTTGCCAGAGCACACGTTCAGGTGCTATCGAAATGAGGTGTAGTGGGGGGGGGGGGGGCATTCCACTATGGATTACCTAAACCTGGAACGGGAGAGAAACCCCTTTTCCTCTACCAAGTATTGGGAAAAAATATTCGCCTGAGTGTCTGATCGCAGATAGACCCCTCAAAAAGCTCTTCAAGATGCTTAAAAGTACAACTATTTGAAGGATGCCCCCCACTTGCATAACACCCTTGTTCGCGAGGGAGGTGGGTTCTTAGGACAACTGGGATGTGTACCCTTATGTCAGGATTTCGCACGACGACGAGCGGCGTGTGACGCAGTGTGACCGAGCTATGCGCGTCGCGGTAGTTGGGTCTTAGAACGAATACACGTTAATGCTAGGGGGGCGTACGTTGTTGACTTGTAATCGCTTCGGGTCCCAACAACAGGGCGTCTTTAACTCGTCCGCATTGCTTCGCTTGCGACATGTCGCGGTGCGAAATCCCGACATAAGGGTACATACCCGGACAACTGACATAGGCAAGAAAGACGACTAAAAGTTAGTAGGGAGGAGAAAATGAGATTCCACTTATGCTTACCGTACAGGGCTGGACGGCGCACACAATCTCTTGTTAGCTTTCACACTTTGCAGCTCTGGCGCCGGCGTCGACAGCGAGTATCGACACCGGCACCCTCGGCGATGGCGGTACTCTAACGACGCGCTCTGCTTATAGCGATCGACTGAACCGCATAGTATAATGTTCGCGTGAAGCTTTGGCGAAATTTCAATTCTGGCGAGAATCTTAGTATAGCGCCAATCGGTGACATGACTCACGCGGGCTTCCGCCACGGTCATCATGCTGTAGTATGGTTCGATCGAGCGTTATAAACAGAGCGCGCCGCCAGTGCCGCAAACTATGAATGCGGCCTTACCAGGAGTGAAGCCTTGGCGCCCTAATCACTTACCTATTCTTTGTCGTGGGAAATTACTCCCCTTCCTTAATCAGTGAGCGTATCTTCACTGCTGTTGAAAAAAAAACCAGGGAAATTTTCAGAAAGTGATTTCCTCGACCAGCTCCTCGCGAGTAAATTTGAGGCAGACCGCGCAATGGTTCGTGAAGCAATTCTAACTCAAACAGACGGATGTACGGAAAAGATAAAGGTGCAAATTTTGTCATATATTACTTCAAAAGTTGCATGCCGCAAGTCAAGTAGCCTCAGTGGTGAATACTCGACTGAATCGGGTGAGGCTACTTGCGACAAAAATCGCTTCGCGCGTCGCACTCGCAGCGCCACCAGTACGACTTGCGAATCGATTGCCTTTGCAGCCCGGCAGAGCGTAGCTGCTTCACCTCTGCGCTTCCACCCATGCCACACTGCCTTCTGCACGATTTTTTTGTCGTAAGTAGCCTCACCTGACTGAATCTCTATCCTTGAGCTTTCGTAAAAGGTTCACGAACTGATATCGAAAGCTCGCTTCAACCGTACGTTTACTGCATGGCAAATTAACAATCAGGACCCATTGCCTGAAGATGATGAAACGATGCCAACACTGGTCTTCAAAAGTGTTTTTCAGGAACTACGTTTCCTTATAGCCGCTGTGCAAACATTTGGTAATGTAGATGGAATGTGCCTTATGGCAGAGTACGCAATGAATGAATTCAATCTAAGAGACGGAGTAGTGGATAGGGTAGGGACACTATGCTCAACGGGATCGTGCACGGAAAAAATGGGTTCTCTGTTACCCTTATATTTGTGTTATATTTGCTAAATAAGGGCCACATGTAAAGTTTCGCCCGAAAGGTGAAAATCCGGCTAAGATACAGCTCCTCGAAGTAGCGAACGGGGGTGCGAGCAGGGAACAGAGCAAGTGCCCACACCGTCGCCCGCCGCGATCGGAGAGACAGAGTGGGACGCAGCCCTCCTTAAAGAAACCGGAAGAGGTAAATTTCGCAAATTGGGGAAATGTGATAGTGGAGGTGCTCAGCAATACAGGAATAGAGAAAGAACGACAAAATCGCGAAAAACCAAAGAATAGGCACCCGAAAATCCTCTTTCTCTCTCGCGTCCCTCTGCGTCACTAGCCGGGGGTGAACCGCAGACAGGTCAGAAGCTGAATCAGCCGGCTGCGATCGTTTTCCCGCCTTTTCCCGGCGACTCCCCCGGCCGCAAGTGCACAGGACGACATATTATGTTGCGGGGTCGCCATAAGACCCCAAGCCGCGGTTTCAACGCGATTTTCGCCACATGTGACCTCGTCTGAAGTAGAAGGTTCGTTCTTCCCAGATCTCAGTTTTCCCTCACCTCTACTGGTGCCTTCAAGCAAACGAAACATCAACATATGGGTAGCAGAAAAAGCCAATTTTTCTATGCACGACTCCTTTAACGGATGAAGGCTACTCTTTTTTTTACCTCATCCATTTGCAGTTCTCAACGCTTGTTGGTCCTTGGCAGATCTCCAACGATATCCAGCGGAATCGAGCAGAGTTCCATTCAAACGAGACGCACCGTATTCCACTAACTATTGGCACTACCCAGTACGACAAGAGACAAGTATGCTGTTTACTGTACACACTTACAAAATTGCTAAATGAAGGTTCTTGCTGAGTTCCTTTTTGCTGAAAATTTAAGGGGGTTTATATTTCAGCTTGTAATGGAGATATTGGGAAGATGTGAACCTGAGATCGCTCGTCGCCAAGGAATACGTGTAGGGCTTTATTCTGATGAGGTTTGTCAGCTACAACTCTATCGCGTACCTCTCATGCGTTCTAAATGCCAGGCACCCTATTCTTTACTTATGTAAGATCTTCATATTTCAATACGAATAAGTTTCTTCTTTTGAAAGTCACCATCTTTTCGCTATTTTTTCTTAGAAATCGGTACACTAAAAATAGGTCAGCTCCTAAGTATGAGCGCAGTATAAGGCAGTCTTAGAACACTGCCAACTGACTAGTGACCAATTATTCTATTATTTCAGAAGGAAGATATCGATGATCGATTCAACCGCCTCTACGTTGGTGACAAAAGTAGGTCGTTCATGAAATTGTACGACGCTCAGAAACAGGAGTGCTCTTATCATTTATAAATACACCTGAGCCCTTGAAGGACTCTACCTGCCTGCTAAGTTCGCGCGTTAGGAGGCAGCTCGGGTTGCTTTGAAACCAACGCGAACCGATAAGAACAACCAGCGAGGTTTTTCCTGCACTGAGACTCGGGTAGAAACATACTCTTGAATGTGCAGATTGACCCCACAATGATCCCTCAGAAAAACTAGGTGTATAGGAACCCTATCTGCGGCGATATCCCCCCGGGAATGGTGCGCCTCTGAGCTGTGGCAGAGACGGCCTTTTTAGCTTCCGCCGCCTTTCCTGGCTCCGTCCGCCTCCTAGCGACTGATTGGCTGGGGTGGGACTGGAAGGTATCGCGACACGCTTTCTCAATTTTTCCTTGAGTCTCACTCCAATAAAAGGATGCTTTCTCATTCCCGAATATCTCTTCGTGTTTACGACATGGCAACACGCCAATGGGAAACTCGTTCGGACTAACCGCCTCTGAGGGGTCCTACTTCTCGGGTATTTAGCCATTTCCATCCGTTTTTTATTGACTGTACTATTAGTAGACATCTCGAGTTTCACATTTACTGCTTTTTTCTCTTCGTCCGAATTTTCCCTACCACTGCCTTTGAATGAATCGTGCAAGGTAAATATGTTTTTCTGTCACCCATATATTTATGTTGCATTTGCTCAATGAGGGCCGCACGCAAAGCTTCACACGAGAAAATAAGAATTCGGCTCAGCTCCTTAAAGAGGTGGCCGAGGGAGCGGGACTTTAGAGTGAATGCCCGCCTCGTCGTCCCGCAGTGGGAGACGAAGAGTGGGGCTGTTCATGTAACTTTGTTTTCCCACTATGCGTCTTCTACCGCGACGGACGACGAGGCGGGCATTTACTCCGAGCACCACCCCCTCGGCCACCACTTTGAGGAGCTGTATCTCAGCTGGATTCTCACTTTTTGGCGCGAAACTTTACACGCGGCCCTTTTTAGGCGAATGCAACGTAAAAGTATGGGTAATAGAGAAACTCAATATTCACGCACGATTCCTCAGAACCTTTTGATGGTCTGGTTCCAGATCCTCATTTGCTTGCCGATGAGGAGGGTCGTCGATGGATCATTTGCCTGAAGCAGGAATACCGTAACATGCTTGCAGCCACGCAGCATCTCGCACGTTCACTAGGCCTGGATTATTCTGGAAAGTTATACTTTCCTTAGTGCTTTGCAATTGGAGTGCTCAAAAGTTTGTTCCAGGTTTTCCCTGTTCCGAGCAGCGATACGTACTAGCCGATGCTTTTCTGGCCGGCTTAGCAGACTGCCTACAGGGGGAAGCGATGACTGAAGCTGGAAGTTGGCTTGCTGCCCTTGGCAAACATCTTCCTGAAGAGGTTGGCAAAAGGGGCGGAATGTTTGCATTTCGAGTTACAGTGTTTTAGCCATATTTCAGTTTGCAACACCATGGGAACGCAGTGGGGAGTTGTTCTGCTCACGTCATCGAGTGGAGCGGAACTCGTGCTGCGCGACTGTGACTGCTTCCCGGGCCACATTCATCATATTGTACGCCGTTGAACAATTGCTCAAGTAGACTTATTATCTTATTCTAATTGATCAGATCAAACCAATCGCATCTCACCCAGCACATATATCCGAGTTCGTGTTAAATCGGAGTTTTCAATGAACAATTCGAATTCATCGTTGTCTGCATGATTACTATCGAGAAATTAATGCAATTATGCATGGGTGGACATTCTATAAAAGCCCCCCCCCCCCCAACGCCTAATTACCATGATTCGGTGTCGTTATTTCTCACTCCTTTCCTCATCTCCTGTGAACAATGGCGAGTGGGTTGTAAGGAGAACACCTTCCAAAAGAATCTATTTTTCGAACTTTTCTTGACTCAGTGGAAAAAGCACAATGAATTCATTCAGCACTTCGAAGTCTTTATCATCTCTTATCAGCTGCCTTCTCATCGAGCAACCATCTTGGCATAATACCAGGGAATACCAGCGCACCGCGGTCAACCCGAGAAACGTAAAGGCTTTGGTAACTTATGGGACTTTACGCCTCTTATCGGTTCTTATTAGCTGTTATCAGTTCTGATCACCTATCGTTGTCCTCATACCATCCCATATAGAACCCACCGGAGTACCAACATCCATCGCCAAAGGGAAATGCGCAACGGATTCAGTGACATTTGCCTTTCAGAGTTCCTTATCATCCTTTATCAGTTGCTATCCATTTCGGTCACCACCCATGAGATTACCGGACCATCCTTTATGTCATATGTAAATTTCAGAGTTTCACCTTTACTGCGGCGAGATGTATGAATTTCGTCACAGAAGACACATCCGTAGATGTTCGGATACGTCCCCACGACATACTTAGCGGAACATACAGTAGCGCTCAAAAGTCTTCGGCCAGATTGTCTTTTACTTGGGTTTTTCATTAGTAACTTTTTTTGCGGCTGGACCGATCCAAGAAATTTTTGTATGTTGTACTTGGAGACACTGCATACTAAATATACTACTATTATGGTGCTCAACGGTATAAGTTACGCGGTAAAATGCAGTTTTTTTGGAGTGCATCCCTGTGCCGTCCTGCTGTGCCGCTGTCATCAAAAGTCGTAGTCCTTCTACAAAATATTAATGTTCTCTGAGGCTTGCTCGTTTTATTCTTGTAAAGGAAGACGTTTTTCTCAACCAAGCCTTTTACTTTTTTTTCGGTGGTCTCGTAGTAAATTCTTGTAAAAAACCATGAAAAGTGTCATGCGGCACTCAAGTAGAAGGAAATGTTGGCAGTAGGTTCAGGCACCACATATTAAAATTTTGTCAAATTTGGTCAAGTAGAAAAAAGTTATGGCAAAAAAGTTTTGGCCGAAGACTTTTGAGCGCTACTGTATATGGTGGAACGGTGTAGGAAAAAAGTGCTTCTCGTGCATTTTGGAAGCAAATGTCAGATCAATTGCACTCTTCTCAAACAAGCCTTACATCTCCCTGTGAAATGGTGTCAGACTGATCTGGAAGGGTGATAACACTGAATTGTAAATCGGCTAACATTCGCGATTCACTGTGTAGACCAAATTGCAATCAGTTATCGCAACGTTTTTGATTTACTACAAATGCTCCGTGTCGTTTCACATTGGTATAATTTTTGCTTTGCTAGTATATTTGCATTTCTCTAGTTTTAGATGGCACAGTTCAATCAATCGCACCGATGTGAACATCTCCTCCAAAGATACCAAAGGTACATAAATGGGCTTGGAAGATGAGCATCTCCCATCGAAAGTACAGGTTGCTCTAGCAGTTCTGATCACGTTATCGAATCCTATTCAGTGGAGATAGGTGGGTATACCATATACCCGAGCCAACCCATGGTCAAGCTCTGCTCGAATGAAATTTTTGAGGAATATGTCTGTTCCATAATGGCTGTTAGGAGTTTTGAAAACTCCCTAAGTTTGTAATCGGTATTGCTATCTAATAGAAGGTATAATTATCGATTGACGCTTTTTTAGATCTTACAATTAGATTATTAAAACTAGTGAAAATTCTTAACAAAGAACTGAAGGCTTGCCCGAAGACTTTTTAAAAAAACAACCTTTTTTTCAACGTAGATTGCCCCTCTGAGGAATGCTCATCCCATTTGATCCTAATTCAACCATAGCTGGAAATCCGCTGCCGTACGGCGGACCCTTTACTATGTTGGACCCACGACAGTGCTTCCTGAACCCACGACACTGCCTCCTGAAGCTCCCCATAGATTGTTACAGTGACGAACCAACGTTATCAACGTCGCATTATTCTAGTCCCACAGCTAAATACTATCTTCTGGAGATCGCTTCATCAAGTGACTTGCTAGTGCATTCACCAAGCATTTCGAGGTCGTTCACCTCTTCCCATGTTCTCCGTGAAAAATCTTTTTCACTACTTTCTTCCTGTAGGTCCAGGTGTTTTGAAGAGGATATACAGTAGCGGTCAAAAATATATGCGGTTTTGGATTCTAACCATAACTTTGGTCGAAGTTTACATTTCTTATTCAATTTTTTTTGTTTTTTGAAGGCAACTGGTACTCAGTGAAGCAAAGTAGGGTGTAGTGCTGAGATTGGAAAATTTACTTAACTAAAAACTCTAAAAATACCAAACCTTTTCAAAAATTCAATTGGCCATAAAAAGCTTATAACTCATCGAAACGGGCAGGTGGGCAGAAAATATTACGGAATGAGGCTGGGACTTTGTTGCACGCTATTTCAAATCCTAACAGCACTGAGGCACGGAGTTGACCATTTTCAGTGGTTCCAGTTAAATAATTTTTTCAACCTTCACACTGCATCCTACTCGGCTGAGATACTTTATTTCATTGAGTAACAGTTTCCTTCAAAACACAAAAAAAATTGAGCGAGATATGCAAACACCGAACAAAGTTATGGTCAAAATCCCAAACCGCATATATTTTTGACCGCTACTGTATACCCAAAATGTTCGGGAAGTTACGGATTATCATGCTGGACTGTGAGGCATGAGACCAGCGACCACGAGAAATTCAATGAAAGGGTAGCAAGACGTCCAAGACAAGAAAAGCAACTTCACTAAATAAGCATCTGGGAAGAGGGGGTGAATGCCTTGTTTAAAGGCACGGCCTCGGGTAATCAGAAGAGCTTGACATGTTCCTCGAAAACAAACATCTCAGTTTGGAAGGGGTAATGTTAGCTGAAACAAGGATTGATAAAGCGCGGCTTGAGTTCTTATCGCAATCCCGCAGCACTGCGAGTTGCGCTGCCATTCATCCGCCCGCGGAGTCGCCCGTTAGGTGGGGCAACTTTCGCTGCCGTGCCTAATCCCTCTGCATCTATCCCACTGGCTAGTGATGCAGAGGGTTGCGAAAGGGAAGGTGTGAGAAGGGGTTTTACGGTTCTTTTTTCTCGGATTTTCCGCAGTTTTATTTCGTCCTTTCTTTACTCTTGCTACTGGACACGATATTTTCATATTCTACAATTAGTCCATAATCTGCCGCAATTACCCCTTCTGGTGTCTTTAAGAACAAATGGCGACATCTGACAGAAACGGTTGCTCAGGCAATGGAGAAGAACTAACAGTGAGGAAACCACGGAAACACATTGGGTTTATATCAAGCTATGCATGCGTGTAGGACGCTTCAGAAAGTGAAGTCTTGCTGCTCGTGGCATACATTAAGTGGGGTTTGGCATTGCTTAGGAATGCGTAGAAAAAGTACGGGAGCAACAGTGGGCTGTGCGTTTTTCCCTTTCCCAATCATGTTCCATTTCAAAGCCGAAACTTTGGGCAAATAGTTCGATGCGCCGAAAGAAAAACGATGGCCTTTTTGGGCGATGATTCCTTTTGTAGAATAAAAGCTGATGACATCACTATTTAATAAAGCAACAGTAAAAAAGTGCCTCGTGAAGCATATGGATTCGCCGAATTTTCATGCAAAACTTCGATTTTAAACAGAATTTCGATGAATTTCGTTGGTGTCTCTATTGATTATAGGTTTTCTGCTTGTGAGAGTGAAGCGCAATAGGCAATTCACTATAGCAGTTTGCCCTTACAGAAATCTGATTGATAACAATGCAATCGATCGGAGTACTGGTGCTAGAAAGATCTGCATAAGTTTAAAAAGCATCTCGTGAAAATGCGATGCATTTTAGTCGCACCTTGAAAAAGGCGCAATTTCTGTAACCGTGTAAGTCGTCAACCTTTGTACGTATTTATTGTGTCTATTACTATAGTTGTCGATGGATTCCCGTCTATACAGATGCGATAACCACCGTCCCAAAATTATGTCATCCTTCCGTCAAAAACTCCGTGACAAACGGAATAATTGAATTTTTCTCTACATTTTCCACAGCGAGAAAAAAGCATGGCCCAATTCGACAATCATTCGTCGCTGTTTTCCATTTTCCATATTGATCCATTTTCTATGTTTACCTTTATGACGGTTTTCAAAGCTATTCTTTGAGAGATCGTGCTTTCATGCCGTATCGACTAATGAGGCAAATAGAGCCAGTCCGGTAGCTTAAATTTGTCTTCTTATTTTCAAATAAAAATCGATGTAAGATTTGTTGCTGTTCAAAGACAGCATTGTGCTTGCACTATATTGTGAGAGAACACAGCTATATGCTGATCCTCACTGCTTAACTATTCCTTATCAAACAATGGTGCATGGTACATAGTCCAATGATGAATAGAACCTCGAAAGTGATTCTGAGAAGTTCCATGGGGTTCAGGGAGAGCTGCACTACCCTTTTGCTACCCTTGGCATCCCACTACTTTATTGCAAAGAAATCAAGATAACCCGCATGAAGGTTCAACCCATTCCTTGATCGATCCTATTTAAGACAACAATCAAAGGCAGACTCTTATTATTAAATAGAAGTGAAAAACCTGCAGCTGCTCACACTCTAGTTTTTCTACTGAAAAAACTCGGATGAGAATCGGATATGGACTTGCTCGCTGGGAAGGATTCAAAAATGCCTTTGCCGCCGTCCGCATTCGAGTAAGGGTTAGTTCACTGCGGTTAACATGTATATCATAATTTCCATCTTTAACACTAACAATATGATTCAGCACAGATGTAAGACAATTGTTTTATCTTGTTTTACTATTGGGTCATTCCATAAGTAGTGTCGTTTTTTTCAAGCAAAAATTTTTGCCATAAAACCACAAGTTTTCGCAGCATATCATATATCATTCGAAAGGAAATTTTCTGCTTTACAAAATGACATGTTCAGTTTTAGAGTATGTTAGAATGGCGCCCACATTTAGGCAGGCGAAGAGGTAGGTCCAGCCAACAAAAAATGGCCAAACCGGCAATCAATTGAAACACTATATTTCACTCCAGGAAAATCAACCAGTCATGTGTCGCGAACTTAGTCCTGACCTCTTCTACAAATTCCAATGTTTAGCTGATCAAAAAGTCGTGTTGTTCTTTTTCCACATTTAGTTTTTCCTCCACAACTCGGTGATTTCAGCAATTTCTTCAAACGAAGGCAAGAAAATTTTCTCAACCAGTCAGTTGAATGAGCGGTGGAATGTTAAGAACAGGGTGTGGGTAGGAACAGAGAAATACCACTGACCGGATTCCTTAACTTTCTCATGGAAAAAAATAAATTGTGAAAAATGTCAGCTGGACCCCTATCACATGGTATTAAAACTCAATCTGAATCGCAGCCAAAACAAACTAGAAAGATGTTTTCGATAGAGCAGAAAAAGTCCTTCGAAGTGGTTCATGAAACAACTCTAAGCAAGAAGTTCGAAAGAAAAAATTTCATTTTGAATGGGTGTGGATGCTTTCGAAAAAAAGGATTCTAGAAAAAGAACGACACGACTTCTTGATGAACCAAATATTGGAAATTGTAGAAGAGGTCAGGACTAAGTACGCGAGACATGACTGGTTGATTCTACTAGAGTGAAACATAGTGTTTCAATTGATTGCCGGTTTGGCCAATTTTTGTCGGCTGGACTCACCTCTTCGCCAGCCTAAATGTCGGCCCCATTCTAACAAACTCAGAAACTAAACATGTCATTTTGTAGAGCAGGGAAACCTCTTTCAAATGATGTAAGACATGCTGCAGAAACTTGTGATCATAGGAAAAATTTATGCTTGAAAAAAAACGACATTACTTATGGAATGACCCAATACTTTGCGCCATGTTTCATCTCCGATTCTCTTTCTCTACCTAATGATTACGTCCATTCTTTACCCTCTCGCCACACCAGCTCTCGCCTAAGCGTGCGGTGGCGCAGTTTGGGACGGTGTCTCATATGGTTGGGCCTCGTTCATACTTTACGGTGCCGGTGGCAGGGGGTGGCTGCACGTCCCTGCGTCTCCGCCTGTGCAAACCCACTTCCTTCCCTGCGTTGTCTTTACACCTTCTCGTGCCACTCTGCCGCGGGTGGGGGTCGATTGGTCGAGTTTTCGTACGCGGCGTCGCATTTGCGGCGCCGTCAGCACTACTTGCTGCAGTCGGTTGGAATTCCGCTCAGTATGCAGTGGGCTGGTATCGTGAGGAACCTTCCGTAGTTGCAGGTTGTAAGCTTTTATATGTTGTGGTTGTTGCTGTTTCAACGGATAAAACTACAAACAACTCGCACTCGCCGCCGGCGGCCGCGCAAAGATTAGACCAATCGACCTCCACCCCCTCGCTGCCTGTGGACGCAGCCACGCCCTGAAGGCACAAAGTATGAAAGCTGTTTAAGGTTTGAAACCACTTTCCACTACTTGTATTTTTCTATTTCCCTGTCGGAGAAATAGCCATTTGATCATGAGAGGATACTTTGCTTACTCTGCAAAAATAGAGCAAAGACCTGGAAAGTCTTCAAGAGAGCCTGATATGGAAAGTTTTCATAAAAAGTCTTTAGGAAGTTAGAAGGCCCCAGAACATCATAAGCACGGACCTCGTTAGCTTTCCCTCTTATCTTTTCAACCACTATCATTGATAGAAAAAGATTTTTCATCGCTTCACAGAATTTCGATTTCAACTGTGAAGAATACCGGGAATAAGCGATTGCTGTGTTAGTGCTTCCAAGATGTTTTGTTTTCTCATGCACTTATTTTATTGACATACGTATTATATTAGGTGTATGCAGAATAAGTGGCCAAAACAGACCACTTTTTTTCAAAACGCCCTAACTTCGCTCAGACACAACTTTATTTGTCGAAATAAAAACCATTTGAATCTACAGATTTTGCCAACGACTTGGTAAAGAAAATATGATCATAATACAATGCTGGATTGCGAGAATCAGTAATGTCAACAATGGCATTTTCAACCTGATCGTATCGTGGAACTCCTTCTGACGCAGGTTTGCATCGAGAACCCGGAAAAAAGTGGTAATACGTCAGAGATAGGTCTGGGGAATAAGGGGGTGGGGGAGAGTCTCGATGCCTAACTGAATCGGTTTTTGCAGGGTGACTTGCGAAGTGTGGGGATTTGCTTCGTTTTGCGCACCCAGCAAAAACTGATGCAGTTAGGCAACGAGACTCCCCTCACCCCCTTGTTCCCCAGACCTATCCCCAACGGATGGCCACTTTTTTCGGGTTCTCGATGCAACCTGCGTCAGAAAAAATTCTGCGATACTGTGCACGGCAAAAATGCCATTCTTGACATTATATACTCGCAATCCAGAACTTGATCGCGATGGCATATTTTCTTTACTACTAGATCGTTGGCAGGAATCTATAGATTCGAATGGTTTTAATTTCGACAAGTAAAGTTGTGTCTGAGCGAAGTTATGGCCACTTATATTTGGCCATTTATTCAGCATACACCTAATAATTTGTATAGACAGCGATACGGAGATCTTGTCTTGTTTGCCCAGTACCATGATTGCAAGCATCCAGTTCGTTCCATCATCGCATCTACTAGGAACATTTCGCATTTTCAGTCTTCATAGTCGAGCACGTTTGATAAAGCTTTAATTGTTGAGCAGCTGCTAACAGGCTTTTTCGCGCTGATCGCAGAGCAAACAAGGTGGGTAATTCCGCATTGTCCACATTTCCATCACGGAGCGATTGTTGCCCATCCTTCGTCAGACGGCAGATCATGAATGGACCCGCATCTCAATCTCCGATCTCTTAGTTTGCTTTCATACTCTATGACCCAGTCTCAGTCCCGTGGCTGCAGAAAGTGAGTCAGGGAGGTTATGGTAATTTTCTAAGCATTTGTAATGAATTCATAATGGTAAAAACTGTTCACATCCAAAAAATCTTCTGTATTTTTCCGCAGCCTTTTGTGCCTTTGTGACACCTTGACGATATCGTCGTGGTGAAACTATGCCATTGCCAAAGAATTGAAATCACCATGCCACTTTCGGACGTCCCCAAGTCTTCAAAGTCGTAGCTAGCCTACGCTACAGCGCTCTGAGTAGAAAGTTCGAAAGTGTTTGAAAAGCACTATGTCTGCTGATTACTTCGATAGGGGAGTGATTCTTATCCTCGTCGCAAGAGTGTTTTCTTGACAGTTTTCGCAACCTGCTGTTGAACGTCTCAATGCGTGCGGATCGGTTTGCGTTTGTTGATCACAGCTGCTAGCCTTTTTTTGCACTCATTCCCCTTCAGATTTGTTCTTCCTCTCCTTCCTGATCCCACAAAAACGCAGCTGTTATTCGAGGCTTCGGTTTCCATCAAGACAGTGGTTTTAATGCTTGTCTTGGATCTACCCACGGTTTCTTGCGGGTGGACGTGTTTCAATAGATCCTATTTGGTCAGCAGTCATATTACACCGCAGAATGTGCATTTCTGCACCATGCAAGTGCACTGACAGTGTCTGACGTTGGGGACAACTCAATAATGTATATCTGGGGACATCGTCACTTTGCCACGCGGTTCTCAGTGATCCGTTGCCCACAACACTTCCAGCCAATCGTCAGTTTATTCGGGCGCACAATCTCAGACTTGGGTAATTAAACGACAAGACATATATATATACTAAGGAACAAAATGGCACGACGAGATGGTTATCTCCTGCGATTTTAAGGCATTGAAGTAAAAGTGAAGGAGTTCTGGGAAGCTTATAGTAGGTGATATCTGGCACATCCCAACTACCGGTGCATGCGAAAACGCATAAAAAAGTCGACCACATTTCCTAGGATATGAAATAGAAGCATGAAGGGAATGTTAAGAGGAAAACTGTCGAGTGTGATATCTTCAGGCAGGACCCGCCCTTAATTGGCGGAGTTTTTCATAGGTAAATGTCACTGACCAGAAATAACTTAAACACCCTCTGAATCGAAGTGCGCAAGTTTCTTGCTCGTCTCGAGCACTGGCCAATTTACAAGGAGAACAGCGTGAAGCTTGTCACGCGCGAACCTAACACACGCGATCCAGTGAGAGCTCAAAAACAGCATTAGGGGTAATGTGGTTATTAAGAAGTTCCTGAAAGAAGTTACTTGCATGGAAACTATGAGCCTAAGAGGGCTATCTGTGGCGAAATCCCGGTGAAAAAGTGCGCCTGCGAGCTGTAGAAACGGCGCAACGAGTAGGAGCAGCCGCCTTTGGATGATCGACCCCGCCTCCAAGCGACGTGATACCTGGTCGGCTACGGTGAGAGCGGCGAAGGATGTGCGGTGAGATGAAAGGTGTTGCAGCGCGCTTTCGCAGTTTTAGCCTGAAGCTCACCCCAGGAAGAAGATGCTGTCGTATTAGCAAACATTCCCTTGTGTTCAATAGGCAGCATGCCAATGGAAATTTCGCTCGGAGTATCTGCCTCTTGAAGGAAAGGTCGTCCACTTTGAGGAAAGAAGGGGTCCTATTACTCGGGTTTCTGGCCATTTCCATCCGTTTTTTCCACTATCCTGTTAGTAGGCATCTCGACTTTCAGATTCACTACTTCTTTTAATTTTCGTCCGAATTTCCCCTATTGCTGCTTTCAAAAGCTCTTGACGCACCTTCTGCGCTTGGCTTGCCGATGACTCTTCGAGTAAGAGCTACGAGGCGGCTCCTACGTGGTCATAGTGTGAAAGCCTTATGACCCGTTTTAAGCCGCCAGGATGTTCAGATGCCTTCGGCACGAAAGAGGAGATCTTCAAGTTTCGTGGTCACCAGCACTTGAGCTCCCATGGCAGAGGGCAGCTGGAGACTACCTTCCGCAATTAATAAGTGGAGGCACTCAAACAGAATAACTCCATTTCACGGTGGATAATGTAAGTATGCTCCTGGAGGCGATCTGGCAACTTTCCATTCTCAGATTCCTTCAGTCTTTACATCGATCTCATTTCTTGAGGGGGGTACCTGTAAACCTATGCCTTCGAGCCATCCAGTAGATAAGAAGACAAAGCCTATATCCTTTCTAACTGGTGACCTGCACTGTGCTGCTCGAGGGTGGTCATAGCAGATGCTAACTCGTAGCGATATAGCGATAAATTGTCTACTGTTGAAGGAATTTGTGATAACACGCGTATTAATACATGGGTTACACTTCTTCTTCTTCTCCCTAGCGTCAGTCCCGCTCCGTTGCGGGGTCCGCTGATGTTGTTGCCACTTTCTTCCATCCGAGGCATCTTCTGCTGTGGCTTTTACCACGTGAGGTCCGTTTTAGTGACATCCCTCCACCTTTTCTTTGTGGCTCCTCGTGGTCGCTTGCCGGGTACTTCGAACTCTACCTCCTTCGTAATTGGGTGGTCTGCCGACCTTCTCAACACGTGCCCATACCATTTTAGCCGCTGCTCCCCCAACTTCAACTGGTCCGGTGCCGACATGACTGCCCCGATGTCCTCATTCCTGATCCTGTCGAGCCGCGTTAACCCACATGTCCATCTCAGCATCCTCATCTAATTGGGTTATTATTCTATACATGGGTTATTATTCTATCGTATAACAGAACAGTAGAGCGTAACTGCCTGCTTCAGTAACGCAAAATAGTTTTTCTTGTGAAAATGTCCCACTATTTTCCATAGCCTTGTACAGTCGAGCACTATCCATTATTGTGCCCTGCAGTTGTGCAAATAGGCGCACATACTTCCACAGATAAAAATACTGACAGTCTATTGATTTCCACTGACGCCTATTGCACAATGGATCACCACGTAGGAGGCCGGGCAGGCGACCGCGTGGGACTGCACCCTATGGCCGCGTTCATTCGCGCACCGACGCCGACACCGGTAGCGAGGGCGTCTAAATCATATGCCCGCTGCTGACCACGGCGGCACTCTGGTGACGCGCTCTAATTATGAAACGCTTCACCCAACAATGCTACAGTATGATGATCATGGAGAGAGCCCTCTCATTCGAATTCAAAATTCGAGTGGTTTGACACTATGCCAAGGCTCGAGTTCAAACTCGTGGTCTCTCACCACGACCATCTTACAGTAGTACTATTGGGTCAAGCGTTTCAGAAATAGAGCACGTCACAAAAGTGCCGCCGTGGTCGGCGTCGGGCGCATGATTTCGACGCCATCACTACCGGTGCCGGCGTCGGTGCGCGAACTATAAACGCAGCTTATGATGGAGCGTCGCGATTGTAGCCCAGATGTGGGATGCGCATGCGGTTGCGGCTGTTCGTTAATTTCGATCTTTTTGTGTAGAAAACGGGTCAAAGAAGAAGGGATTTAATTTCCCTTGCCCAGCCAGCATGTAAATGAGTTCGACATGCAATTCATGTGAAGTTCTAGTACGCAACTAATTGAATAGATCAAGAAGCGAAACTTTTCAGAACTGAACCGCTACCCAGTTGCAGCTGTTTGATAGTGGTCCTGATGCTCGTAGTCGTTCCGGATCCATTTATGAAGTTAAGGACACTTGATAAAACATTGTCAGAACTCATAAGCCTGAGAAGTTTTGAGTACAATATGGCTTGGCTGTTAATACGTTGAGGTAGAGTGAGCCCTGCTGAAAAGATAGCTCACCATTCCATTTTCAATCACTTTATTTTGGGGAAAATCAAATTAATATTTGCCTTTCTTCAGAATATTATTAGTGTAGGGTCTGCTACAGACCCGTGCGCTTGCTGATCATTAGGACCTCTCGTATAAGGTGATTATTGAGTTTCATATAATGAAATAGAAAGAGAAACAAAATATCAGGTAGTAAAGTTCTTGCGATTTGCGACCTCTACCTTCATATGCGCATATCTCGGCTCATACACAATTTAATCAATCGAAATATGAACCATAAGAATCAGCAAATTTTTGCCACTTCAACATCTTTCTGGGTCTTGAAGCGTTTTTCCCTAAGGAAGCTATCCGGACGCGTAAAGGTAATCGATGTGACTCAGATGAATACTGTGGGTCCCACAAAGTTTCGTAGCCCGGCTCATGCAACTTTTTCGAGGTTGTCTGTACAACACGGGGCCTAATCGCCGGTACAGAGCTCATGATTTGTAGTTGGCGATACATCCTTAGAGCTTCACGCAGTACTTTGCAGCCATAACAGTTTCGTCGGAATCCATGAAGCTATCGTGGTTTATAGCAGTCGTACACCGCCATACGTCACCATGCTCACGTGCCAGACTGCTATGAGTTTGACCTTTGTCCAACCATCGTCGACTACCTCACCGAATCCGATTTTCTTCACATGCCACGACTAAGAAATGGGTCGTGTGAGCCACAGAAGAAGGATGTATGAGAGATAGGTGGAGCCATCGCTTGTCCATCGTGCTGAAGAGATTCAGAAAAATTCAAAGTTCATTCAAGAGCATAAACGCTATTATGTTGAAATGGAGCCAACATGGTATAGGCAAAACTAGGGAGAAACGAAAAATTATTCGAAAAGTGGAACACTAGAAATCGCATGAATTTTGCGAAAGACATAATATTTTTTTCGTAGCTGGCTGCTGTATTTTCCTTTACGTTCCTCTGGCTATGAGACGACCTGTATGAGTACTGGTTATTATCATTTGAAATCGTTCAGGAAGTGGACCATTCGAAACCGTAGAAACTTTACGGACAACCTCGTAGCTACTATTCAACAGCTGCAGCTCCCATGTTGGTAGAACGGTCCCATATTCGCCGAGGCGCAGTAGTCCATATATAAGCCGTATGGCAATTGTATGATTTTAAGAACAATAATGCGATAAGTGATGCCTCTTAACCTTTCATATTACAATTTGATTAGTTAGACGAAAAAAGGCTGCAGCTCACATGCTGGATGCACGAGCTCACGTGGCAGCCAAGCGCAGCCCATTTATGGGCTACATGGTGTCAATGGTTTGGAAGCGAGTATACCAATCAGTCATGTCATTCATCCTTCCATACCACAGATGGTAGTTTTGGTTGAAGGAAAGACGACTCACTTCTTCGGCTTAAGGCCATTTTCTGGCTTTCTGACTATATCTCCTAATTCCTTGCCTTATGTTTCGATTAATGGCTGCATAAGTCAAGCGTTCGCCAAGTATTTTCTCTGAAATTGTATCATTAATCTATTAAAGATGTGTATTTTGCCATCGTTGCAGCTCCTTATCACTTAGCAGCGTGGAGTGGACCAAAGATGAAATCAGCTGATGATTTGGAGGAACTGCTTCCAGAGAAACGCCTCGCTCTCTCACGGACCAAAGTACCTCTGATTAAATCGGTGAGGAATTACAATTACTGAGCATAGACTAGAGTCGATGGAGCAGCTGGGAAAGAGCAGGATGATGTGGCATTGACGGTTACTGAAAGCTAATGCTGGCTTGTGACCAAGCGTTTACAAGAGTAAATCTTGTATATAACTGGTGGAATAAGTGTTGGCCGGTGCGAAAATCTGTGATAAAATCACACAAGTTCAGAGGACTTGATCTGTGGCGAAATTCACATTGAAAAGTGCACCTTGGAGCCTTTCTAGCGATCGCATCACTGTGCGTTCCACACTGCCTTGCACGCTCGGCGTAATGCGAGGGCGATAACGTCCGCGGCCTTCTGGCACGTACTTTCATTCACTCCTCAGAGGGTAGTGATGTAGAAGGATTCCTGGGGGTGTTGACCGTTTCATCACGTTCATTCTCTAATTTTGCAGTATTGATGACCTCGGCTGTTTCAAAATTATGCGGAATCTACCAAAATTATCCTTAAGGGTGTGTTTAAGGCAACGGTCAAATATCCTTGGTAGTAGTGAGCTTGACGACAATTTCAGACGAGCTCATTTATGGATACGCGGTGGACGGAAGTTCCCCTCTGTTAATAGAGGAACATGGGAATACATTCTTCTTGGGTACGGCGTCCACCCGGTCACTCTCGAAAGAACGGCAACGTGCCTTTCCAAACCTTCTGTGGACTTTGTAAGCTTTGAGATGAGGAACAATGAAAGAAGAGAGTTGCTTATGGTGTGTAGGGAGAAAAGACACCCAACAGGCGGAGAATCCTCAATAGAAACTAAGATTTCGCAAACGAAGTGCAGCGATGTAAAAGCTTAAATTTGAAAAGTTAGCTATTTTTTGAAGGCTACTCAACCGATTTTCTGCTACTCCTTTAATCCGGAGTCACTGTATCAGATTGACAGTGGTGACCGAATTACAGTGTCAAGCTTCCAGTTCGAATGTACATTACTTTGAAAGGCGCTCAGAAGATACAGAGGGAGGAATGCTGGCACAATGCAATATCACGAATGCATAACCGATACCTGGTGATTTACGCCTGTGCGCTCCCAGGTGACTCTCCATCGATCCAGTTATGAGATATTCCATGTTTGAGATTTCCACTCCCAGTGTGTAATTCCAGTGTATGCAAGAGCGTTTGCGATCCAAAGAGTGGCTAAGTAGGGCTCGTCTAAGTGGTCCACTCCTTGTAAACACGGCTGATCTTTCCATTTACACCCCCAAAGTTCCTTGTGAGCCGATACAAAGTGTGACTTAACGGCTGTAACGCGTCCACTGGTGACGGATAAATGCTAGGGTCATCAGTCACCAGGAAGAGTTCAGCTTTCCATGGAACTCTGAAATGAGGCCTCGGTTGATAGATATGATCTCAAACGCTGATTTCAATATGCAGGCTAAAAGTGCAAAATGCAATCCCGAAACGAGTTAGGAGGGTGGTCCGAATTTGCGATGCGATGACTCATTAACCAGCTACTTTGCTTGCAGTGACTCACCAGAAGGTGTAATCCAGGCGGCAGATCCACCGTTCACCACCTTGAGCGCGGCGGGCACATGATTCTGCCTCTGTCACCGCTGGGGTCGGCGTCGGTGCGCAAAGTATGAACGCGGCCTAACATCAAGCAAAGTGCCCCGTCGATGAGTTATCGCGAAAAAACTTTGACCCTTTTTTTCGAAGCGGAATTTGCAATTTTGTATCTACAGTTATGATGAGCACTCGAGATCCTATCAATTCACCTAGATCAAACATCAAGGTTACATTGTTAGTTAAGCTCTTCCCTGATAAGATTGAACGCAGATCCTCCTATAAGCAGCGTTCATATTGATGGGATCTGAGTTTTTTTTTGCGAAATTGTGAAATCTGCGGAAAAAGATCAGATACGATAGGAAGAAATGTGGAATTTGAGCTTTTGTGTTAGTGCGAGGTTGAAATCTTTATTTCTTTAATTCCGTCTACTTCCGTAGCTTGAAAATCAATGGGTTTCGATACTTTTTTCGCTTGGTTCACAGTTCCGCATTACGCAACAGTGAAAATTCACGCTCCTCCCAGTCGATACATATCTTTGTCTTTTCCACCGATTCTGCGAGAACGCGAATTCCATTATTTAAAACGCCGCCTTACATTAGCATCGACGTAGGGTCCTCTGCACGATGCCATCAATCGCAGGTCTCTCTCTGTGCGTCTCCATCGACCATGAGTCATTGTGCACATAGCCGTCGACCACTCTTCTGCACTTTGCTGACCTTCAGAATCACGAGACCCTCCCATCGTTTCAAATACGGACCTTCCACCACCCCATCACCTGCAAAGTTCCTCCTGCATGTGAATGACAGGGAAAGCTCCAGGATAACTTTTTCGAATTGCGCGGTAGGGGTGTGCCGTACTTCTAATGTAATAAAATATTATGCCTGCATTAAATTATATATTTAGCTCCAATGGAGCCATAGTCAGCGTCAGAGTTTTGTCGTATTCATCCAGGCTAGAGCAATACCAATCCATGGGCTCAGTTAGTATCAGATGGGGGAAACAAGGGCGTCTCCTTCGAGTGAATCAGCACTACACTGTGTCGATATGGCAGCCGAAAAGGCGTTCAAATTTGAAGTCTCCCTTTCTCCCATCACAGGAGAAATCCCCCCGGTAGTAATCGTTAGTCGCCGTGAAGCATGAGCGCCATGCCACGTAATCCACGCAGGCGAGCCGTGCCCGTTCGAGCACTTCCATCGGCGTTCCAAGAATTCCCGGTATGTCGCTATTGATCCACTCGGCGATCCGAGTTTTCATAGTTTTCCTTCAAAAGCAGTCGATTTCAAAGGTACGCAGAGTGTCACCTTTCGCTCCCACCAAAGTGAATAGCCTACATTTCAGGTTCAATATCTACTATGCTCTGCACAATTCCTTGCCATGTCTCTGTTAGTGATTCAACATACCGGAATGCCATTTCTCGTTCGAGCAACGAACAAGGTTTTTCTTCGATCATTCTGTGGTCTGGAAGTGATTTCTGAGAACCTAATAAGCGGTTTTGTTCCGATAATTAAAAGATTAACTATGGTTTGATTGTGCGAACGTCGTCGCGAGGACGGTAGGCTATTTCCGAAATATTCAACCTCAAACTGACTCGAGCCCAGGAGTCCGCTATCGTTTACTTGAGGCACCATGCATATGATTCATACAAAAAATCCCTACCCCCACTCTCCCAGTCACTTGGAGACAATGGTAGGGGTAATTTATCGTATCATTCATTTCAATATTTACTGACCGATGGACGTTTTCATTACAGAAAGCCGACATGTTATACACCACGTTATTTCAATCCATACGCCTTCAATGCGATGCGATAAATATCATTCCGCTGTCATGCTTCTTACTCTGTATCCCAGTCATTCTTCGTCAAAGTCGAACATAGGAAGTGGGCTGGGATAAAAAAAGCAGCGTAGGTCAGGAAGGACAACTTCTCGCAGAAAACCTTCCTAGGGCCTTAGTTTTAATGAGAACGGGTCACTTCAGCAATTCGTCGCTATTCACATCACTCCTATCACTGTCTCCAATGGTGATTTGCGGCATAGCTCGGACGTATACATGGAGTAATGAGGCAGTCGATAGGGAAATATACCCATCACTAGTTTCAGACGAAATTTACTTATTATTTATTTATTTATTTATTTACGCAAAAGATTACAATTATCATTTACACAAAAGGTTTGATTGTGCTCGGACGTTTTTATTGAAAGTTGATCATTTCCACTATCAAGATGGATAATTAAGGAAGAGCACATGAAGTCCGAGTAGTGTAATGGGCAGGCGCGGTGCCGAAAAGGCACAGGCACGGCATCGAGCCTCATCGGTATACAGAATGCCGGAATTTCCGTTTATTTTATACATAAACCAGCTTTGGCTACGGGATGTACCTCGCGCTCCATGGCACTGAAGAAGAAGAGCGGATTACGTATAAGATAATGTTAATAGGACTTAATGATGTCGTTTGTTCAGGAATAAGGAAATGAAGCATCCACTATCCGCATTCCCACTGAATGCTGCCTTAAAACTATCGCAGCCATTCTGCGTTGTAATCACGTCGTACTAATGGTCATTACGGAGAGAAAATGGGCAGATACGGAAAAGTCAAAATCAGACTAGAGCGGTAGAAAGGACACGAGTGAGTTAGAGCGATTGTAAGTCTACAAAAGGATCACAGTCAGCTTATTCAGTTATCGGACTGTGGAAGGTCGGAAGCGGATAATGGACCATATCACTTTGTAGATACACTTATGGAAATTTGTACGCAATGATAATCTGACGAATGGATTAGTCTACTGTCATAGGTGTGAATTCAGCAGGTCGCACGCACTCTTCATTACAGATCGCTGACTGACTTGTTCTCAGATTATCTTATGCGTATTCCGCTCCTCAATGTGCCGCGTGGCGCTGGAGGCACACCGCAAAAATTGAAGCTGGCTTGTCCATGAACCAGCATCCATGTGGGAGAATCCATTTTATGAAAAGCGGTCACGAAGTTCCTTCAACATTACGCCACTGATCAGCTCAGCCTTATCCGGACACAGGAGGCCTTATGTACCTCTTGAAACCTAGCAAGGTTTATAATCATCTTATTTTGGGATTTAAAGGCACACCACGCGATAAATTGTTGAGAGTTATCGGCATATTACTGGACGTAAGGCCCTGCTTCATCCACCAGTGAAGAAAAATGAACCAAATCCCTTCATATCCACCAAAAATAGAACCCCCTGTATTCAGTCCCCGTACGAGTATTGGAGATTGTAGAAGAGCTATTCCTCGATGATATCGCGCAAAATGCTACGGTATCACCTGTTCTCCCCTGTTGAAGCTGCCTTCGCTATTGATATCGTCGCCTTAAATTGTCTTATCGCAAGTTTCCTTCTCCACGTAAGAGCCACGTTGGAAATTTGTTCGTCTAAGGCCAGGAGTGATTCGGCTCGATGGGCTCAACTCGGCTCGGGTTGAGCGCGATTATCGCCCCGAGGATGCACTACAGAGCCGCAACAAGGGTGCAACCTGGTCACCTATCTAAGGACCTACTTCCCCCAAGAAAGTAAGACACTAATGTGATTATCGCGTGGTGTGCCTTTAAGCACGAATTCCTTGATAGAGTATCACCAACTTGATAAAAGCTTTGATTGTCAAATCTGCAAGGCGGCTGGTGAATAGGTTTTGCTGAAGTTAACGTTCTTTTGAAGGACAGGTCATTCCTACCGACCACATGCGTGTTTTTTATGGAAATCCTCAAGCTTTTCACTTGCTCAGTTATGGTTCTCGTTGACAGCGGTACCATTGTAAGGTAAGGCATGATTCCCTTCTGAACTTATGAGCGCTCATCATCTACGTTTCAGCTGTGCTAGAACGCTTCATGAAGCAATCTGGCAGAAGAAAATGGAAACTTTCAAGGTGTGAAGATCTTTCAGCAAATAATCTGCTTCTGAAGGGTTAAAATTTAGGTCTGCATACCAGCATTCGCTTATGCCATCCAGAATAATCTCTACTACATTGCCCTGGCCAACATTGACGCCACCACTTACACAGTAAGCTTTTCCAGATTTCACATTCGGTGTCGTGATTTCATGCTTTCACTAAAGTGTAATTTTGTAGGTCACTTATCAGCTACGAATATTGACGACAGCTTTGTTATCAGTTGTGATGCTTGGGAAAAAGATTTCCACATGCCAGTGGGGTGCGCTGAGTTTGTCCGGAATCGGGGTGATTCTTGTGCAAGTAAGTTGCCTTACCATATCTCACATTATCAGTTCTGCTCTTGACCTTCTTCCTGGCAATATTATTTACCTTCATTTATGTTATATGCAAAGGCAATGTTGTTCAAATATATTAGCAACTTACCCAAATGATAACACTGAATGGTAACAACTTTGTTAACCTGCAACGGACCCCGTCTTTGTGCGGGATGGCCTGTGCGACAAGCGCGTTTTTCAATCAAATCTTTTATCAATTTTTGTCAAATGAGTCATTTTTGTGACCTTTTTTGTGCATATTGCTACTGATGAAAAGGTCATCACTGTGTAGTTGTATCGTCTCATGCTGTTATACGCGGTACTTCTCTCTACCTATTCCTGCAGAAAAGTCATGCATTTTGGGTAATAAGATGGGCGTGATGTAATTGCAGATGGGAAAGAAACGTAACCCGGGATTAAAATCGGAGACTATGAATTCTAATGGGTTATGGAATGTAACAGGAAACAATTGTTGTCATTTGTTTGTACAACTATTAGGTTGTTCCAAAAGTCTTGTAGTATTTTTTTGACCATCACTTTTTTTTTTTTTTTCGTCCAACAAATAACAACTAGGCAACAACGTATTGACCATTGTTATCGGCAACCCTCTGCCACGTTATAGGAAAATCGTTGATTCCCTTCTCTCAGAACTCTGGGTTCTGAGAGTCGAAAAAGTCAGCGATCGCTTTCGCAAGCAAGTCATATTCAACGAATTTTCTCTTGGCCAGGAAGGATTCGAGAGGATGGGTAAGGTGATAGCCAAAAGGGGCAATGTCTGGAGAGTATGGCGGGTGGGGCAGCACATCCCAGCCGAGCTCCTATAACTTGGCCTGGAAACTTTTCGCGAAATGGGAGCGGGCGTCGTCATGAAAAAGGGTGACCGCGGACCTCTTCCGGCACGGTGCATACGGCAGCGGTGACTGTCTCGCCTTGCACCAGCACCTCGCGGAAAAGCATTCCTTCAGCGTCGTAGAAGTAGCACGGAAGTGAACAAGAGTTACTGATTATTTTTGGAAAAATACTACAAGACTTTTGGCACAACCTAATAAAAAGGATTCGCATTTGAAGTTACTGGCATAATGTTGGTTGTATCTCTAGTAAATTTACGCCGCACCGGACCTGGAAACACATGTTATTCATCAATACTAGTAGTGTATGCGAATATAATTAGTTATTAAGAATTATTGGGAAACTAAAAGGAAAATTGTCGAGCGACCATGTGGCGCACGCCGTCCGTTGAGGGCTGAGAAGCTTCGTCATCATTCGACCACTGCAACTTTTGGAGCAAATTTTCGCTCAATGTGCACTGTTTAGGCAGCATCCTGGGCACAAATATTGCATAACGATCATTTTGGGTTGTGCAACAGGCCGACTTTCGTCGAAAAACGGCTCTTTTCGTTACCTCTAATTGTGCAGGTTTTACCTGGTCCACATTGAAAGATTTGCTTTGCTGGGCTGTGTTGGCAGTTACAAAGGCCTAACAAAGTCAAAGGAAGCACCCTGTGCAAGATACCATGCTTAATGGGTCACCACAAAATGTTCCTCATGTGGGGCTTTCTGTTGCTTAGCATGTTTTCGCGTTTTCCATAATTCTGCACTACTTGATTGTAACTAAAAAACAATTGTAGTTCTTTGTTTGTTCAATAATTAGAAAGAATTCGCACATAAAATTGATGCAGCGGTCCTGGAATCATGGCTATTCTTCAATACTAGTAGTGTATGCGGGTATAATTGGTTTTTTTTTTGAAAATATTGGGAAACTAGAAGACAAATTATTTCAAATGTGGTGTGCCATGTTTTTTTTTGAAAATATTGGGAAACTAGAGGACAAATTATTTCAAATGTGGTGTGCCAACGCCGGCCCCAGGTCCAGTTCCAGGGTGCGCTACGGAGTGGCGCACGCCGTTCGTTCTGGGTTAATAAAAATACAGCGAATATGGGTCGAACTACAAACCTAGCAGCGGTAACCCATTCCCTGATACTGTGCCTTTGAAATCTGATTCCAGCTCACTCCTTAAAGACAATGATAGGGGTAATGTGGTTATTGAGAAATTTCTGAAAGGAGTCATTCACATGTAAAATAAGGGTCTATGAAGCCTATCTGTGGCGATATCCCCGTCGAAAAGACACTTATCGTATCGCATAAATGTCGTATCGATCGAAATGAGTGTCGGTAAACGGACAAATGTGCGGCGGTACTCACCGCCGCGACGCTTGAGCTCACGCGTCGCGGCCTCCATCATGATGCGCGCTGGTATGCTTATGAGTTCTAGGTCTTCTTATTTCATCGGGCGAGGCTCTTCGTGAGCAGCACATGAGATCTTCGTCTACTACGGTGTGTGTAAAAGAATGACTCCTAACTCGCCGCTAAAGCGGCGAGCCAAGAGCCGAGAGAGAGAGAGAGAGAGAGAGAGAGAGAGAAGGAAGCCTCGACGTGTGGGAAGTATGGGCCGTCGCCAAATATCGTTGTTGAGTTTATGACATCGGTGTGTAGAAAGCGACACTTGTCATCGCAGAATGTATGCTCAAGTGTATATTTTAACCTAAGCCTGCAAGGGAACGAAGCCCCGACGTGGAGGCTAATATGGGCCGTCGCCAAATATCGTTGTTGAGTTTATGACATCGGTGTGTAGAAAGCGACACTTGTCATCGCAGAATGTATGCTCAAGTGTATATTTTAACCTAAGCCTGCAAGGGAACGAAGCCCCGACGTGGAGGCTAATATGGGCCGTCGCCAAATATCGTTGTTGAGTTTATGACATCGGTGTGTAGAAAGCGACACTTGTCATCGCAGAATGTATGCTCAAGTGTATATTTTAACCTAAGCCTGCAAGGGAAGGAAGCCCCGACGTGGGGGCTAATATGGGGTGTCGCAAAATATCGTTGTTGAGCTAGTATCGGTGAGGCGGAAGCAACTATGCATTCGCCGCTAAAGCGCGCCGGCCCTACAACAACGGGGACCGAAGGCTACCGCAATTACTAAATTGGCAATTTGGAACCCCAATCGCAATGACCACGGATCATCCTCCTCTACTTCACCGCTGCCCCACAGTATCCTCCGTCTCGTCGGACTATCCGATGATACAACGTTGGCTTCCGTACCAATCATGCGTAGTACACTCTGCGAGTATCTCGCCACGTGCACTCTCCTACGCGGAGTGCGCAGACGGAGCGACGAAACGCGAGAAAGCCTGTGCCCACTGACGACGAACCGCGACGCGAGCTCACGTGTTGCGGTAGTGAGTACCACCGCACATTTGTCCGTTTACCATTCCCCGATCGAAATGACGTGATGCTGACGTGTCAGCATTCGTGGTGAGCACGTCCACCGGTTACTATCAAAGAGTGGAATAAATGATACAACCGAATCACCCCTACCACTGCCTTTAAAAAGGATTGAACTGGTGGGTCGTGGCAGAACTATCCTACGATCATAGCAACCTATGTTACCTCGCTGCCGAATGGGTGCGTGCGAAGTTGGGATTCTTGCTCCCCGCCTCTCTTTCCTGCATATTTTCTGCATATTGTCTCTGTCACTGCTCAGATTCACTCAGTCGTTGCCATTCCGGGTATGTGTAGCAGCTGTATCAACGAAATCGCCCGTGAGGCTGAAATCTGCGGTATGTGCACTTATATTGTCCGACTGAGATTGTACGATTCTTTTATGCTGACATATTCTATATTTGCACTGTGAATTGTTGCGATTATTAGATTGTTGCCGACGAAGGCATTCAGATCAAACCCTTTTTGGTGATAATCGAAGGCGATCAAAGCGTGACAATTACTTCAGCGATAGTTGCTGGTAGTTGACCAGCTCCGCCAAGCTTTAATATCAGTACTATCCTAGCTACTGTGTATGATCCGCTGAGTATGTCTGCGCGCGTGTAAATAACTATGTGCCCGTCTGCCTGTTTTTCATTTATTATACCTCCCGTCACAGCATTGATGGGATCCTGATTTTTACAAGTGATATGGGGGTGGAAAGAGGACGTCGATGCTGAGGGAACGAATGAAAACAACTGACAAGGGCTGATAAGGAACGTCGAAAGGCAAATGTCATTGTGTTATGCTCGTTGCACTTTTCGGATTAGGGGTTAAGCCTTCATATTCATGGGTGCTTTGTGTGGTATGGGACAACAATAGAGGATATTTCATTGTGATAACAGCTGGAAGGAACTGTAAAGAGCGTATACTAAAAGTACCACTGACATTCATAGGTGTTTCGCAGACTGGGACGAGAAAATTAATGGTGGGTAATCCAAATAGATGACGATTGGTTAATTTCCATAACGAAAGTCTGAAGAAAAAGGCAATCGCCAAAGTCGCTGCATTTTTTCGGGTTGACCCTAGAGCCTTGATACTCACAGGTGTTTTACGGGATGGGACGAGGAATTTAGTAATGATAACGATGAATAGCATAAAATGAGGATAAAATTCTTTTCGCTTTCCCACTAACAGTGAAGTGCTTACCTCACTAGTATTTTAGGCAGTGGTATGAGGACCTCATAGGTGACGGATCGAGTCTGATTGCGACTGATTAGGGATGTCGCAACTGAGCAGGGAGTTTTGTGTACCGTTTTCTACTCCAGTACAACCACTACAGTTGAAGTGCATGATGTCGGTGCTAGATGATGGGCACAGCTATGGTCTTGTGGACTCGAACCCGTCCGGAGCGGAAACTTTTGTCCGTAATCCCACAACCTTGTGACAACCTGCGCGCTGCTGTAAGAATCGGCAGCTAGCGATGAAAAATTTCAAAAATATTTGTTGTCTCTGAAATCAGTTATGTATGTATGTATGTATGTATTGGCCGCTAAGGTGTATAGCTTTCCAAACAATAGCGCCTCTCCATTGATACTGCCGTCTACATGAACGATCGAAACTCGATCTATTCGCTACAGTTGCGAAACAGCCTACCCATTTTCTAATGTTTTCTGATGCGTATTAAAAAAAAACAAAACCATCTCAAAGCCCAAATAGTGATACATTATCACTGAAAGGATAGGCATCACGGTAAGTGGCAAATGCAAATGTGTCAGCTACTGACATAAGAATCACATGCTCGGTGGACAAATTGCTACAGTTCAAGACGAACTAAGGTGAAACTGTCTAGCTGAAAACTATCTAAACTCCCAAATAGTAGCTGCTAGAGCTCGAGGGCCAAATAATCAAATGCAAGTGAAATGCAGTGGTAAACGGCTGAAATACCAATTACCCATAAAGATCAAGCACAGCAAATGAACTTACTCCGTATCTCGATGTCAGTAGGAACGGATCCTTCAAACTCTTAGTTGCGTTAACCTTCCAAAAGTGGTGCAGGGTGGCTAAAAGTATGGTCCGGTACCCATTTATTTATAAAAACTAAATAAGAGGTTTAAAATGAAATTTTATCAAACATTAGACAGTAGAAGACGTTTTTGAATGAGATTGCCAAAGGCACACCTCGCGAAAAATTGTGAGAGTTATGGCGCATATTACAGAAAGTGGAGGTCCTGGTTTACCGCCCACTGAAGAAAAATGAATCAAAACCCTTAACAGCCACCGAAAATAAAACTCCCTGCCTTGAGTTTCCGTCCGTATTAGATATCAGAAATGAGTTTTTGCTCGATGATACACGCTGGAAATTTGTTTGTCTGAGGCCAGGTGTGATTCGCTTCAGTGGCCGCGGCTCGATTGGAGTACAGCACGCTTATCGCTGCGAGGATCCACTATGAAGCTGCAACAAGGGTGCAGCCTGAACAGTTATTTAAGGACCTACTTGCCCCAAGAAAGTAAGCTACTGATCTGATCATTGCGCGGTGTGCCTTTGAGCAGTAGATAATAGGTGCAGGAGCATTCATTCGGGTGTTGTTCAAATGGTTGACTTCAGCCCGAATGTAAGCCTCCAGTCTCTTAGTGAATGGTTCCACGATGGACCGCAGGTAGTTGACTGCAATGCTCTCCCATTCTCTTGAGCGCTGTCCTTAGATTTTCCAGACTGTGATGAGGAGAAGAGGACACCTTCTGCCGCAGACAGCTCCACAGAGTAGTCCACTGGATTAAGATCTGGAGAGTTAGATGGTCACATCTCCTTATCCCAGAATTCAGGGAAATGACGTTGGCAGAACGACACCGATGATTTTGGCCCATACGCTGGAGCCCAGTCTTGCTGCAGGATGAATCTTTGTCTGCATCAACAATGTTATCCCCCACACCATAAGTGCTTTAGAAAAGAGGCTCCAAGTTTTTACCTGACATTTTCTGGAATTTTTCTCTGCCGGACGATGCAGCTCACTGGTTCTGCTATTGCAGCTCACTGGTTGCGCGACCTCGACAGTGAAGACGTTCTCATCAGTCCGCGCAATGTCCGAGAGGCGACCCGTACAAACTGCCTAGCGTTCGTCTCGGAAGAAGTGCGAGCGTTCGTCCTGAGGCGCATATCAAGTTTGGATTTCACGATATTGTGCACGCCGAGATATGAAGATCTGAAGCAATTTTGTCTGAACTAACATCGTTGTTATTAGATCCTCTTCTTGATCGTCTTTCGAATTTTGAAATACTGACCGATCTTGGTCGAACCGTTCTTAAAGGTGGTGGACGGTGCCCACGTTCCTTTAGCTGAGCCACTATATACTCGCAGCCTTGTCACTAATTCGGAGCCTTCTTGCGATCTGTATGACAGAGGTGGAGCATCTTTCGTCCACGAGGTGAGTGATGGTGGCTCGATGAAGAGTAGGTCGCATCGATTAGTTGAAGCCGAAAGTCTCGGTAGTTTGGCAAGCACAGTTTTGATATGCTTCACCCAAAATATATATAGGCTAGCTGCAACAGAGATTCACAGGTAAAAAAGCGATTCAAACTAGCGGGCCGGTTCCATCGCAGCTTTGGAGGTTCGCTCACTTGTAGCCTTTTCCCTTTCTTATTCTCTTCTCCCATTCAAGGCGCACATACATGTTCCTGTATTGTTAGAGTGAATCATTGGTTGCACAGGCGGCATGACAAAGGTGAATTTCGGCAAGGAATGTCCATCAGCAAATTTATTATAGGAACATCAAGCGAAAGTCAAAGAAAATTGGCAGTACTTCGAACGAAATAGGGAAAAAAGGGAAAAGTCTGATAAATTGCATCAGACGCCTCATTGATCAAGGATTGCAAGAAAACAGTGTTCTATTTCCCTCCCGCTTCCCACTCTTTCCAACTCCAAGCTGAATATCTCGTGGTGCTATGGTCTTTCTGATTCCACCGCTATTCCACATCGCTTCCTCCTGCATCATACTCTTGTCGCTTACCTACCGTATTATAGTGTGATTCAAGCCAAATTCATTTGCGCCTCGGTCTTAACAATAATTTGCGAAATCAGCCTATCTATACGACACACCTTCGCTTTTATCTTCTAATTCCAATGAAGAAGTGCAATCCTTGCTTGACCTGGTGAACTCTGTAGTATATAAACATAAATGTAGTGCAGCCTACTCATGTATGTCAGATGTTCAGGTCGTGGAACAACATATGATAGCTTTTACTGTAAACCAGCTAAGTCAACTGGATCACATTTTTTCAGGATTCCATTTCTATGTGAAAACTACCAATAACAGAAAGGCTGTTGCAGATGGATGCGTCACCTTCGAGTAGTCGCAATAGCATTCCATCAGCAAGCAAATTTGTTGGTGTTGTCGCTACTGTTGGAATGTGTTGGACCAGTGCATTTGCAGGTAGGTGCAGTATCCACATTTAGAGTGAATCTCTACTGAACGTGTAACAGCCACATTTCACGGATCCGCTTCGATCGATCCATCAGTGAACGCTTGAAAACACGTTCACCACTAAGCAGCTCGGTCCCAGTTCTCGAGTTCCCGGCTAACCACTTCGTTTTTTTTTTCAAGGTGCGTTAGGCCTGTCCAACCATGTCGGATTTTGCAAGAAGGGGAAAGCCGCGACCTTTAGGGCTCGAGCAGTTCAACGTGACCAGCAGTGCATTTGACGATCATAACGACGAAATTGGGTGACGGTTGGGACACACGAATCTAGGCCGTGACCCTGTGACAGCCTGTGGCATTTGCCCTGTGACATGAATAATTCCGACAATTTGACTATACAACGGAACAGACTTGCAAAGAGGACACGATTTACATGAACAAATTGTCTGAATTATTTAAGGCTTAGGTCAAAGGCCACAGGCTGTTACAGGGTCACGGCCTAGATTCGTGTGTCCCAAACTACACCCGACGAAATTCCTTGCGTGTGACCCAGCTGGCTATTCCTGACGATTCACTCTAACAATACAGGAATCTATGCGCCCTGAATGAGAGAAGAGAAAAGAAAGGAAAGCGACTACAAGAGAGCGAACCTCCAAGTAACCCACACCTAATAGTTCTTGTTTCGGAACAACCATATAGATAAATGCCGATTTCTTCATTGCAACTTATGACAGTCGCGTGCGACGTTTCTAATTTTTGGCGGAGCAGCAGAGTTCTTCCGCAATTTTTCTCCAAGGTCGTACTCCATAGCCCTTTTAGATGATGATGCACGTCTCCTACTCTTTCTATTAAGGAGTTTACTTCGAAAAAATGCTGAAAAACGCAAGCAGCAGCATGTGGATTCAAAACATTCGTCTTAGCCTGATGACGCTGGTATTCGCCACTTTCACGATGTGGTCCTCTGATGGTCAGAAAATCATGGAAAGTGGGTGGCCAATTGGCTCTTTTATGCTGGAACTGTTGACAGTAGACTCGTTTTCAGAGGGCATTTTCCAAGGATACACGCTTTTGGTTTGGACCATGACTGTTGCCGCTGCTACAAGTGGCATAGTGGTTTCAGCAGTGATGAAGTATGCGGATAACGTGAAGAAGACTTACTGTCAGACCCTGGCCATAGGTGGTCGCCTTACAAACTTTCCGTTTTGGTCATCGGTGAGGTTAAATGTTCTATTCCAGGTCTAACGGCTGTCACATCAATCTGTTTTGGTGAGCGATATCTGAGCTGGTCGCTCGCATTGGGTGTGATTCTAGTGGTGACCTCCATTGCCATCTACGCCTTTTATCCACCTTCGACGCGGCAGGTGATGCCCACAATCAAGTCAGAGGAGGAGGATGTTCATTTTGTTTAATATTACAAAGCACTGCAAGGACTCCCTGGCAGTGCAATGTGCACTACATCAAACTGCATGGATTGCATTTCCCTGGTTGTTCAAAAGTATCATTTGAAAAACTTGAGCTTGACTCTCATCTATGTAAGCGGTATTCATGATTATTTCCTTCAGTTTGTTATAGAAAATAGGTTCGTAACACTTTCCTACAAATGAATACATACAGTCATTAATTTTACGGGTTGATGTACTTGTTTTTTTCCAAATAAATTATTTCTGCGGTTTATCTCACTATTTCACCGCCAATTTTAAGTTTCTGGGAATTATGAGTGGAACTACATATCTTTGAATCTTCCCAATATGTCTTTTGCGATGCGACAAGAGCGATGAGCATGGGTCAGGTTAAATGCAATGTTTGCTCCAATAAATTACCACAAATGCGGTTGCAGTGAGCGAAGTGGTTTTTGAGACATTCACTTGTCGATGGTTTGCCGATGATTAAAGATGGCCGCATATGCTCTGGTAAAATCTGATCTTCTCCATAGCGACTCATAGCAGCACCAAGTCATTGAATTCTACAAATTTCGGTGCAGGAGGCGTTTTCCCCTTTCCTTAGATTGGTGAGGCAATTCTCTTATGTTGGTGTGAAAAGAACCGCCATTGTTGTTGCCCATTAAATTTTATGTGCACTTATGAAGAATAATGAAGCCAAAGGGATTATGTTGCAGGTGTTTTCTGACGCGCTCAAAGTGTTTGAGGCGCTTTGCAGTTCAGCAGGAGATCCACGTATGAACAAGCGAAATGAGTGCCTAGCCATAGAGGGCTTCTTTCCATCTGCACGGTATTGGAGCTTCTATGTAAAAAGTGTGACCTGCACGTTTTCACTACTATTTACATTGGGACATCCTGATCCTCATTGGATGACACAGCAACATCAAATGACCAAGTGAGGCATCGTTGCGCTGTGGTATCTATGGTAGTGAGGGGAGCATCCACTATGCTTGCCATCCGTTAGTATTTTTGCTCTGGGGAAAAAAGACAATCCTTTCTCCCTTGCACTGAAGCTTATGCAAAAATATACTTCCTAGTGCTCATATTGACACGTCAGTGTCCTTAGGCGTTCAACATTCTATAAATGCTTCCTCAGCACTTATTCTCATCCTGCGCTGGTAAGCTGGGTGTGCTTCTTCCCCCTATTTTTCTGCTGCTCTCCTAAGATTCCGAGAAAGAGGAAACATCCGGCATCGTAGAGAACAGTTCTAGCATTTTGAGCTCGAAAGGTCACGCCACTAATGGAGTTCCATATAAGAACGTAACTTGTTAGCATAACATAATTACTGGAGCTTCCTAGAAAAGTTTGGAGCTTGGGTGGAGTCGCTCCTTTGTAGAGTAATGTACAAAGTCTCTCCTCAGGCTTATTCCCATCCGTATCATAGTCGTACATGTATGCCTTTACATACGCAAAAAACCAAGTCAAACGGAGACGCACTTGCAATTTTTCTCGATGTCCAGTGTGTTAGAACTCACGATAAACAGCATAGAGGACACGGATATGGTTGCTGTTTGTCAACTCTGTCATCATAGCTCATGACATATCTCAGTTGTACATTACGTTCTCAAGAGTTGTGTTGCATTGAAAGTTTTAGGTGGTGCAGTATTGCTCCGCCCTATCAAAAATCATGATATGGACTTATTAGGATGGAAGGAAAGTTCGTCGGACCGGTTTCTGCGTTCACGGGATGCATAGGAGTTCAGAAGTTCCTCAAACAAGATGACGTCATATATTGTGCTCATTCGTGAGATTAGCTTTTGCTCTTCCCAAGTATTTGCCTTTTCGGAATGCCATAATTTTTCTGAATTACCGGTTCAATTTCACGGTGTACAATGCAAAGAACGCCACTTTAAACGTCTTCACCATTTCAAGTCCGGTCAAACAAAAGGGAAACATCAACAAGCGCGAATGTAGAGAGGAACCATGGCAATGGATGGTACAAGTTTCCCTTGGTTCAAAGAAACCGGAAGGGGTCGAGAGAAAGAGTAAGATGGGAAGAAATGGTCGTTTCAAACGACATTAGTGTTAGAAGCGGTAATTGCCAGAGAAACCCGGCTCCAAGAGCGCGACGTTTTGGTCTGTATCCGCACCTCCCGCGCATCTCTTCGAACTGCAATCAACATTCCGAGTTGCTCGCTAAAGGAGATCATTTCTTGTCTTGTATTTCGTTCATTCATAATGATGACGGTGAAATAAGTGAAACAACAGGCAGCAGCAATCAAGTGAAACAATGAATGGTAAAATAAGCGGAAGTTTAGGAAAAAGGTGCTCGTGATGAAAACAATTCATTGATTCGTGTAATGCTTTGCCGAACGAGGTTGTTAGGTGGATCAGTTTATTTATGGCCTGACGTTTCGACCTTTTCGTCGTCTTCAGAGGCCTAAAAAGTGGATCGAAGTTTGCTGACCTTTAACCTACCCGATTAAGCGCCAAAAACCCCTAGCATTTCGGACTCACCCACTCAATCCATGGAGACGTCGAATAGACGAAAGAAAGAAATTGAACTCACCCGTGATCCACCGAGAGTGGTAGGACGTCGCTACCGACTCTTGTTAGTACTGTGTGCGACTGGGAGTTACTAAACAGCGGTGATGACAAATGACGGTGCTGTCAGTCGCGACATCATTCTAACCCACAGAGCGGTACAAACGGTAGGAATTCACTTGTAATTGAAGGACACTCATTTCTGTTGTTCATTATTGGATTCCTTACGGATATCCAAAATGCTTCTAATGCCTTTCTAGATGAAATCTCGGTCTCATGTGACAGAATTTTGCACTTCACGTCAAAGTCATTCCCGCTGTGATGTTCACGTCTGTGCCTTCCAAGTGGAGTTGTTATTGATCCCCTGCTCTTACTGGCCAAGTGTTCATTTATACGCGTTATCAAAACGCGGCCGGTCTCCCCAATATACTTGCCATTGCACGCCCTACACTCAATCTCATAAACCACACCAGATTTTGTACAGTCTCCTGTCTTACCGTAGGGGCAAATTACGCACGTTTCTGAAACACATTCGCAATCGTAGAGTCTGTTGCGTACTAGCTGACGTTTGATATTGTCGTTCGGAATATTAACAAGAACGACATCGTTCCGGAGCTGAGCACGAATCATTTTTGGCGCTTGATCGGGTAGGTTAAAGGTCAGCAAACTTCGATCCACTTTTTAGGCCTCTGAAGACGACGAAAAGGTCGAAACGTCAGGCCATAAATAAACTGATCTACCTAACAACCTCGTTCGGCAAAGCATTACACGAATAATGTTAACATCATGCCGAGGTTTCAAGAAGAGAGAACCTGGAGAATTCTACACAATTCATTGAATTCATACTCTACGCCTGTCTTACCGACAACATGAGTGCTTGATGAATCCTGCTTGAAATGGTCTAATGGCCAGTACAATTTTCGCATTCTCTTTGTTCCCCTCTTTCTGGTATGAATAGCTGATGAATTGTCGAGTAATGATCCACATTTTTTGAATCCTACTTACCTCAAAAGTTGAGTGTAACAAGGAACCTTACTAGAACAGAGTAATTAGTAACTACACATTGCGTTGAATTTTTTCCAGATCTCTTGTACGGGAGAGGGCGGAGCAAGTGTAGTGGCAGGCAGGTGTTTGCATGTATGCCTCCTTATTTTTCACAAGTCATCACTACTTTTTGCTTTTGTTTCTCTTCTCATGCAGTTTGGTGCTGTTTTCGAAGTTTAATTTTTTCGCTTATAGCAAAGCTTAACGAAACAGGGGTTGTAGTACCAAAACTGCACTAGGCTGCCCTTATCTTCGCAGCGGAACAATCTTGTCGTTCATGGCGATACATTAGCAACGGTACTGGTCGTCGTTCTCGCACTCCGTTTCAGTTCCAGGCCACATAGAAATGATGTTTGTCTGTGGTAAGTAAATTCGAGACTAACTAGAACATGCAAGCCGACAGGCAACCTGTTGATCATCACAATCGTATTCTCATGTTCGCCATAGTCAAGTAGAAATCCATTTTAGACAATTCCTAGAGCACAATACATCGTTTAGGAAATGGTACCTGTGACCACAGGACCCAGAGATATTAGCTATAATTACATATTAGCTCTTCAGTGACTCAATGGTGGTGACCCTAAGATTAGAGACACTGAAATTTCTCGCATTTTTTAAGAAGGATGTAAGGATTGCATGTTTAGACTCTTACTCGTCATACAAAGATTTTTTGACCTAACGCCTTGTTTGTCGCTGCACTGCTCTTCACTAGCATGTCATTTCGGAAAACAACTGGAGCGCATTCACGTGATAGTCTACAATGAAGACATGAGCTCATTCCGCATAGCGCCACTCTTGAAAGAATCTCTCTTTCCAACACGGAACAGGTGAAAGGTACAAGCATTCCATCATCAACGCTTATATCATTTTTAACTCCAAAGTGGTGGCAAACCAGTTGCAAGCTTGAAATGAAAACACTATGAAGGTTCTCTTGTGATGGAGAAGAAACAACACACTGGTTAGCATAAGTGGTACATTTGTGCAGAAGTATTTCGCTTTTTATGATGCGAACCCATGCTTATGCAATGACGAAAAATTGTTCTGAGGAGGATGGTAAAGTCAGTCAACGTAAAGTACTCTGGGAAAATGTTATTAGTAGATTTTGATATATTTTTCGTCACGGTGTCGAGTCCCGTCCGACACCGAAGCTTTTGCCCATAACTCAGCATCCTTGTAGTTATTAGTAGAGTTTCATAAAGTGAAAATTTATCGGTGATCATAGATTTTTTAACAATGGGAAGTGCACCGTCGGAAAAACAGATAATCGGCGTCTATATATTTATGGAGCATAGTGCATAGTATTTCCACTAATCTTATTTCCACTAATCTGCAATTCTCACTGTTGTTGTCTCGTAGTAAGACCACTTTGAACTATGAATTGATCGTAAAAATTGAACGCCAATTTTTAGTAGATTGATGGAATAAATGCTGTACTATATATTGTTGGCCAGTTACTGATTTTTTTTACTAAAAGAGAACAGCAGCATTTGCGAGCCATCAATGAATACTCTATTTCAACTTGCTGATCAGTCACACATATTGTCTATGGAAAACCAAAGAAAAGCACCGTTCGCGTATAGGTCGGCCGTTGCGGCTCCTTATAATTGTCGTCACATTTTATCGCCATTTAATATGAGCTAGGGACAGTCATTCATGTTTTCACTTCTGGTCTTTTTTGGAACTTGGAAATCCACAACGTTCTCTTCTATAAATTCGAATGTGGGAGTACAGCGCTTAAGCTTACAATACGTGTTCTGAACGTGCCGTAGAAGCTTGTTCTGAACGTGTCGTAGAAGTTGACTTTAAATGCCTGAAAGAATTGCTGGAAGATGCTGGAAGCTAGCGCTAGCGGCTAGTGAAGGACATACAGTGTGTCCCAAAAGTATAGGTCCACCCTATTTTTTATCCATATCTCCAGAATGGATAAGCGATTCCTTTCCAAATTTTTATATGTGGTACCTGATCACTGTAGCAATCAAGCGCCTCAGTAAAATTGAAGACATAAAAATGCAAAATTTTATTTGATTTTTTTTTTCAAAAATAAGGGTGTCCCAAAAGTATAGGTCCACTCAGCTTTTCCGCCTTGCTTCCATCGAAAGGTAAGTTGTGAGGTAGGTGTGTTGACGCATCCTTCTGAGATTTACTCTACAGTGCCATGCCAAGCGGTACGCACTTTTCCGAGTACGAAAATGGGCAAATTCTGGCCCACAAGGACGTGGGACTCAGCAATCGCAAAATTTCTGAAAAGATGGGCCTATCCCAAAGCTTGATCAACAGCTTCTGTCGTACCATGGACCTGTACGGAACGAAAAAGGGAAGTGGAAGGCCGTAGGAGCTTTCTGAGAAGCAGAAGCGACGGATCCTCAACGCTGCGTCCGATTCCAGAAAGGGTGTTGGTCGGCTGTGCACCCAATGTTTTTATGTACTGCTGTTTATATGGTAGTAAATTACTTTCTAGAACGTCCTGCAAAGCCCTGGAATCTATATGATGCGTGATGAATAGTATCCTGCTCTAACCAAAGCGAGAGAAGGCGGTCCCTACCATACCACTACCACCAGCAAATCCGCGCCTCAAGAAGTAGCATGGCTCCTTCCCCAAATCCCTCCAGTAACTAGCTAAGCCGTCCGAGCCGTCCAAATTGAACTTCTTCTCATCAGAAAAGATCACCTGCAACACCATTACTAATGCTGTGTGAACTACTACGTCAATAATGTAACCCTGCAGACTACCTCATCCTATTGATGGGTCCAGCTGACATTCTACTTGGCAAAATGGATTCGAGCCTCTTCGTGCGCCCTCGTGAGGTATGGCAAGGACGAAAACCATCTTCGCTCGATGTGAGGAGACGACTTGAGCAGACGGTGCACAGTGCTTTTCGATACAGCAGGTGCCAGTTCCCTGCACCGTCGACAAGCACCCTTTCTGGAATTGGACGCAGCTTTGAGGATCCGACGCTCCTGCTTCTCAGAAATCTCCTACGGCCTTCTACTTCCCTTTTTCGTTCCGTACAGGTCCATGGTACGACAGAAGCTGTTGATCGAGCTTTGGAATAGGCCCATCTTTTCAGAAATTTTGCGATTGCTGAGTCTCACGTCCTTGTGGGCCAGAATTTGCCCATTTTCGTACTCGGAAAAGTGCGTACCGCTTGGCATGACACTGTAGAGTAAATCTCAGAAGGATGCGTCAACACACCTACCTCACAACTTACCTTTCGATGGAAGCAAGGCGGAAAAGCTGAGTGGACCTATACTTTTGGGACACCCTTATTTTTGAAAAAAAAATCAAATAAAATTTTGCATTTTTATGTCTTCAATTTTACTGAGGCGCTTGATTGCTACAGTGATCAGGTACCACATATAAAAATTTGGAAAGGAATCGCTTATCCATTCTGGAGATATGGATAAAAAATAGGGTGGACCTATACTTTTGGGACACACTGTACAGTGCTTCTATTGGGTCATTCCATAAGTAATGTCGTTTTTTTCCAAGCATGATTTTTTCCTATGAAATTACAAGTTTTTGCAGCATGTCACATATCCTTCGAAAAAGGTTCTCCTGCTCTACAAAATGACCTGTTTAGTTTCCGAGTATGTGAGAATGACGTTGAAATTTAGGCTGGCGAAGAGGTAGGTCCAGCCGACAAAAATTGGCCAAACCGGCAATCAATTGAAACACTATATTTCACCTCAGTAAAATAAACAAGCCATGTGTCGCGCACTTAGTCCTGACCACTTCTACAATTTCCAATGTTTAGCTGATCAAGAAGTCGTGTCGTTCTTTTTCCAAAATCTTTTTTCGAAAGCACCCACACTTTTTCGAAATGAAATTTTTTCGTTCAAGCTCCTTGCGCAGAGTTGTTTATGAACCACTTCAAAGAACTCTTTCTGCTTTATCGAAAACATTTTCTGGTTTGTTTTGGCTGCGATTCAGATTGAGTTTTAATACCATGAGATAGTGGTCTAGTTGGCATTTTTCACAATTAATTTTTTCAATGAGAAAGTTAAGGTATCCGGTCAGTGGTATTTTCCCGTTCCTACCCACCACCTGTTCTTAACATTTCACCGCTCTTTCAATTGACTGGTTGAGAAAATTTTCTTGCCATGGTTCGAAGACATTGTCTAAAATCACTGAAATGTGGCGGAAAAATTAAATGTAGGAAAAGAGCGACGTGACTTTTTAAGCAACCGACTGGTCGAACTTGCAAGAAAAGTCGGGGCTAAGTACGGCACACATGATTGGTTGGTTTTCCTCAAGTCAAATATAGTGTTTTAATTGATTGCCGGTTTGGCCAATTTTGTCGGCCGGACCTACCTTTTCGTCAGCCTAAATGTCGGCGCCATTCTTACATACTTCAAAACTGAACATATCACTTTGTAGAGCAGAAACTTTTCTTTCGAATGATATATAACACGTGCAAAAACTTGTAGTTTCATAGGAAAAAATTATGCTTGAAAAAAACGACACTACTTATGGAATGACCCAGTACATTGCTATAGCCAGCGGACTCGGTTTGGAAAAAACGAAAACTCTACGTAAACCACATAAGTGAGAGGAAACGGGTGAATGCTGTTTGAAAGCAGAGCCTACCCTAGAACAAGAACTTCATCAGAAAAACATATGCTTTCAACTCGTTGGAATATTTGAGGATCCCTCCCTGGGCACAATAGTCCGGTTTCACGTCGTTACGACGTACATATAACATTTTCTCCAGCTCCCGATTAGCGAATGCTGGTGAAGGCACGACTTTCTCAATCAATGCCTAAAACCTGCACTCGTGCAATATAAAATGTGAAATGCTTTCTTGGATTAAGCCACTTATCAATGTGGCAGGAGTGAAAGTACTATCACTTTGAGGAAGCATCGTCAAAAAGTTCAGAAAATAAAAAAGAAAATATTGGGGATGAAACAAAAAGGCTATCGCTGGAGGAGACACATGCTGTCATGTATAATTCCCTTACAGCTGTATTTAACTCATTGATCAACACTGTACTTGATGAACTACGAGAAATTAACTAACCCTTCTACATTTTAGCGTTAAATTAAAGCTGAGCTCAACTTCTGGTTCCTAAGTGTTTTCTGGGTGCTCATAGCACGATGTCTGAAGCCATAGTGAATGAAGAGTTTGGTGGAATAGTGAGCACTTCTCAAACTTTGACGGATGTTTAGGCCGTTGACAACGACGGAAGGCTGACAAATAAAGATTCTTTCTGGGAATTTCGCGGCAGAAGTTTTGAAAACAAAAGCAAACAACAATGCAGAGATGATGAGAGAACTTAGACTCATACACTACTACGCAAGGGTTTTATACTATCCCCAGTTTTTCAAATTCCGACCGCGTTGCCACCTTCGGAAATCGTCGCACCTCCAATATCCTTCAAAACTGATAGGAGACTGACGAGATCACAATGACATGGTTCAGTTGCAGTGGGTGTGACGCTAGGGTCGTCGATTTCTTCAAGAAAGTGGTACATGCCTCATCATGATGCTTCATGATAAAAGTCGCACTCAGGGCTATAAATCGAAGGCCTGGATTTCACGCTCCATGGATGTATCATTGCCTTATATGTCGGACTTGAAATAATCGAATTTGATTCGTATTTCTTCCTGTGTGAGAAAACAGTATAAGGGCTTCAAATTTTATTTCAAAATATCCGAAAGAAAATATTGCGAATGAAATCTGAGCCTATTGGCAAGCTTTCAGCGACTAGCGCCTTTTTCAATCTCAAAATAAAGCAATTTATTCTATTTTATATGTTGACACTTTATTAAAGGAGTCAGCGGATATGTGTCCGTCTTACTCACTGCTGCCGCGCACCTATCCTACCGAAATACTGGGAATGGAGTAGAGAAACCTTTTCCGGTTTTACATTTTCTCACATAACCGATACGTTCCTCTTATCATCTAGCCTGGGACCATTGCACCTCTGCAGTTACGACCTCTCCATCCCGCACGTCGAATATTAGAGGAATTCTCGACTCCCCGTGTCCCTGACAGTGCTACCGAATGCCCGCGCACTGAACAACGTAGGGTTCGAATCAATGTGAGAATGGCGTAAGTACGCGTTTTAAAGGCATATTCCGCGCTCGCTATGGGTGGGGTAACCAATTGACTCTCCAATGGTTGTCAGCGGTTGGATGGCGGTCTTTCCACGCCTCACTGCAGGCAATATGGCAAGGAGAGACCGCCTTCTAACCGCCGACAACCATTTGAGAGTCAATTGGTTACTCCACCCATAGCGAGCGCGAAATATGCCTTTAAGATGGGATCATGAGATTCTGTATTACGTATGGCAGCCTTCATACTTTGCGGTAGTGCTGCTGGCGGCATGGGGTGGCTTCGAGGCAGAGTGACGCGGGCGGAGACACAGAGATGATGCAGCCACGTCCTGCCGCCGGCATTCAGAGCATGAAGGCTGTCTATCGTTGCACCAGGGACATTTAACAGTGCAGCAAACATGTTTTTCGCTAGATACGTTTACATAAGATAATTTCATGTACAATTTCAGGGTAAATATCGTTTTGTCGTCTCCAGGACTTGGAAAAAGCTACTGAGGGTCAGATATATAAGTGTAGGTTACGGTCAGAGTGCTTCAGCTCCGGGGGTGTGAACAGCTACTCACGAAGGAAACCCCTTCTTGCAATCGAAGAGCTTGTTTTCTTGTCCTGAAGTTCCTTAGACCTCTATAAACCTAGGCTGGAATTTCCTTCCTACTCCTTTACATGGAAAACTTCAGTGATATTTAGATGTAGCGATAAAGTCGCCGTGTCTGATGCACTGATACAACACAAAATGAACGGTTCACAGGCTTTACCTTGTTAAGGACTGATATCTTATCGTCCAGATCAAAGCCATGTACTTTGGAAGCAATAGTGGCTCACTTTCGAACATATCATCATTACAGAACGCTCCGATTTAACAAAGGTGAGTAAACTGCCTTTCAAAGAACTACAACTACAGATTTAAAAAGGAAGAGACGGTAAGTACTGACTTCTAACAAAGGCAAGTAACACGCAGTGAATGTTTTCCTGGCGAGCATTTCACGTTCGTCTCCATCTATGATCAAAAAGGCAATGTAGAAAATGACATTCAATCAGAAGCAGAAGTCTGATTTCGCCTGGGGGATGAATATGATTGAGTTCAGAGCTGGCAATCGCACTTACGCTTTGAGTGATTAAGGATAACGAGAATACGACACGAATCGATTTGGGAAATTAGGCGATTATTTAATCAGGTGATCAGGCAGGAGAAAAAGACACAGATCGATCAGGCGATCAAGCGATTAGGAGATTACGGGAGTAGGCGACAAGGCGATCATCTACCCTAATCGATACACAGCTAATCTCTTCTGGCCGATCGTTCATTGCCTCATCTCCCAACCGCTCCAAGGAACCGGGGAGGGGGGGGGGGGGCGGGAGAAAGAGAAGAGGAAGATTTGAAGAAACGACTCTTTTGACACTAACTTCCGAGGGTAGGAGCGTTAAAGGAACACCACGCGATAATCACATTAGTGTCTTACTTTCTTGGGGGAAGTAGGTCCTTAGATAGGTGGCCAGGTTGCACCCTTGCTGCGGCTCTGTAGTGCATCCTCGCGGCGATAATCGCGCTCAACCCGAGCCGAGTTGAGCCCATCGAGCCGAATCACTCCTGGCCTTAGACGAACAAATTTCCAACGTGGGTCTTAGGTGGAGAAGGAAACTTGCGATAAGACAAGATAAGGCGGCGATATCAATAGCGAAGGCAGCTTCAACAGGGAAGAACAGGTGATATCGTAGCTTTTTGGGTGATATCATCGAGCAAAAGCTCTTCTACAATCTCCAATACTCGTACGGGGACTGAATACAGGGAGTTCTATTTTTGGTGGTTGTGAAGGGATTTGGTTCATTTTTCTTCAGTGGTGGATGAAGCAGGGCCTTTACGTCCAGTAATACGCGCGATAACTCTCACAATTTATCGCGTGGTGTGCCTTTAAACGGTAGAGAAACCCGAATTCAAAAGGGCGAAGTTATGGCCTGTACTCGCATTTCCCGCGTATCTTTTCGAACTGAGCATCACCTTTCCGAGTTGCTCGCTAAACGAGATGTCATTTGTTGTCTCGTAGGAGGTGAGACAATGTGTGGGAGAATAAGCAAGAGGGTAAGAAAAAAGGTATTCGTGTAAAAAAATTTATTGGATTTACACTCGTCATGATAACAAGGGTGTCACGTGTGCAATGTCTGCAACCTAAATGCCTGCAAGCGTTACGGTAGGTCTTACTGTAGGCCAAAAAGCCCCTTCCGGTGTCTTTAATCGTGTAATCGCGTAATCGGTACGGGACTTTTCCTTCCGCCTGATCGTCTGAAGTACGAACTCTGAACGATGCCTATAGTGAGTTAAGAGTTGGCGATCGTACGAGACAATAGACGGAAAGGGGGCGAGCTACTGGATAACGAATGGTAGCTTAGGCATTGTTCAGAGTTCGCGATTCACGCAATCAGGCAATCAAGCGACAAAGAAAGACGCGTATCGAGCAGGCGATCAGGTGTATCATTCACCTAATCGATACCTCGTATCTTATCCTTCCCGATACGAGGCCTAATCCCCCGAACGCCTGATCGCTTAACCACTTAATCGATATGTATCTTTTGCCTTCCGCCTGATCGACTAATCGTCTGACCACCTGATAGACTGATCGCCTAAAACGCAATCGCGATCGTAAAGTGTGAACACGGCCTATTCTTCTAATTGCCTATTCGAAGTGTTTGCAATGTCACTCACTATCTATGTGTATCACATCCTTCTCACCCATTTGCCTATTCTTCCAACCGATACGTGTAAATGTTTTCGCTCGGCTGTCTATTCGCCTCAATCGTTACCTGTGAATAAATGTTGCCGTTTTGTCAGCAAGTCAAGCTGTCAAGCAATCTTCTCTAGCCGTCCATGAGGAGATGGTGTTGCTTTGAGAAGCACGTACCGGGGTCAGGGTCAAGCGTCCAGTTGAGGAAAATTTTCAAAAAATACGACCCCCCCCCAAAAAGGGGCCACAATACGACCCTCCTCTTTCTGCACAAAAACCAACAATTAAGCATTTGTCGATTTTTAAAATGCTCCACACCAATATACAACTGAATGGACACAAAAACCCGAAAAATATTTGATACAGGTGGAATTCCCAGTACTATACACTCAATATATAATCTATGAATCCTAGATTCCAGATCGCATCACGCTTCTACCTCATAATCGAACAATTTCAAACAATAATTCAGAATACTCTACACATCTAGAGAATTAAGGATCTCATGTCAGGCGACGGCTGCGACGCGGCGATCACGATGGAGCGCGGTATCTTCCCCATACTAAATTCCGACATTTTGGAAATAGTTCAAACTTTACCTAGAGCCCATCTTTCGAACAGCTGTAAACTTTTTCCTAATAACTCCCTCAGACCTATCCATTGCTCGTTTGTTTCCCCAATGGTTGCTTAGTTCTCGATATGGGTTTCCAGATGAGGATTTGATGAGGGAAATTTCGAGGTGTTTCACAGAAATGGCCATAACTTCCAACTTAACCATATGAGCTGGTTTTGGTGAAGCAGGGTCTGCTAGGTTGTCGCTTTCGAATGACTACCTAATCTATGCCATATCTTCAAAACGAAGGAAGTTAGTTTGAGGGAAGCTTGATGAGGATTTGATGAGGAAAATTTTGAAGTGTTTCACGGAAATGGCCATAACTTCCTTCAAACTCAACCATATGAGCTCGTTTTGGTGAAGCAGGGTCTGCTAGGTTGTCGCTTTCGAATGAACACATGAACTATGTCATATCTCTAGAACGAAAGAAGAAACCTTAAGAAAAGCCAGTTGAGGAAAGCTTTTTTTCGCCGAATTTGCGAGATATTCCCAGGATTCTTCAGAAAAATTGATTTATTGTTACTGAAATTTCTCCAGCATGCATCCTTCGCTCTGGAAGGCCTAGTGGGAGGGCAAGAAGCGTCGGTCACTTCTCTCTGGTATGCGCCATGCATGAGGTTTTCATCCACATTCTCAATGAATACAAACGTTTTTCCGGTTTATCAGCTAATTTTCCGTTTTCATTCCAATGTTTTTGCAGTGTCCATCCACGGTGGTACCTGTTGATAGATATCGCTTTCCACGGTTAATCGGTGAATTTCGTGAATTTCGGAGGTGTCTCTGTACGTGGTTTCGGTGTCAGCGGACCAACGAAAGGTCTACTGGCGTTGACCGGTTTCGTTGCAGATCGCGCCATGCATGAGGTTTCTATGATGATTAAGTTAAACTAGTTTCAGGTACCAACCTAATTAGTCAGTTTTATCATTTCTTCCCCTACACTTTAGACTCTCTGCGTGAGAACTTCTGTCGATCACTAGTACCTCAACGATTACGACCCCCCCCCCCCGTTGAGGATTCCTCAACGGAGGCTTGACCCTGCCGGGATGCACGCTACAACATACAATAGGTTACGTGAAGAACACTTTTGACAGAATGAAAGCAACAGCATACACCTGACAATGGTTACAATCGAGACGCCACATAACTCCGCATTCCTCTTCGTAGTGACCCTCGTTGTGCACCTTTCTAAATTCGAGAATTGGAAAGTGCATGTATGTTCTACAGTGAATCCAAGAGGATTCGGAGAGCATGAGTGGCAGCTTCTTTTGCAAAACCTTTCTTATCGCGTTCCTCACAGAATTTTTACTCTGGGCACAGGAATCATGTTCACCATGCATCTGCAGTGTCGATTTTGAGAAATGCTATAGCAAAATCTACATCCTTTTCGAATATTATGTGCAGAAATACTGCGATAAGCGCGCCTGATTATGCTCAGAAAGTATGCAAAGGGGAAGGCGGTGAATTGATCCGCGATGCAGAAGGAAATACATACCTTTGTTTCAAGTGGATTCTCAAGAGACGGTCCCCTTGGAATAGACTTCCTCACCTCTCGCCTCTTAAAGAAATCAGAAACAGACAGTGAGCATATAATTCGGTCGCACCAATCATTCCAATCTTTGATACTGACCGGTGGACGTTTTCACCACGAAAGTTGACGCGTCAAGCACGACGTCATTTTGATCAGTACGGCTTTGATACGATACGATAAGTATCATTCTGCTATCATGCTCATTACTCTACACCTCAGTTATCCTTCGGCAAAGTCAACCTTAGGAGGCGGGCAGGGATAAGAAAGGCGGTCGCAGCTAAAAAGGCCGCCTCCGCCACAGTTCAGAGGTGCTTTTTTCGTGCAGTATTTCGCCGCAGATAGATTTCCAAGACCCCTAGTTTTCAAATGAATATCTTATTTTGGGGGTTGCTTATCACCCACATTATTCTATCACTGTCTTTAAATAAGTAAAGTAAGTATCGTACTCTACAAAAACTTCCTTTTAATTCAGATCCACTTAAAAATAATGAATGCTTACGGGTTGTGCGTCACTTTTGTTGTCGCCATGCTTGTGGAATTCTTCGTCTGGGCACAGGAACCGTGCACACCGTGGATATACAGGATCGAGTCTCATAAATGCTACAGGGTAGAAATCTGAATGTACGCTGCGACCCTGCTTCCCAGTAAAATATTCTTTGCAGAAATATTGCGATGATCGCACTCCTGAGGATGCTCAAAAGGTTTGTGAACAGCAAGGCGGTAATTTGGTGACCATTTGTGACGAAGCAGAAAACGATTTCGTCTCGAGTAAGTCTCTTCTTCCGGTTTGTTTGAAGGGGGCTTCCCTCAGCTTTCAAAATTTCCACGGAAGTAATAGGTGTCAGTTAGTATGCGAAGGAAGGGATTCGACCTATTTTTCATAATTCAACACATTTTTAGATGCACATGATAAAGAATAGAACAAAATGTCGTTTATATTATTAGTGATGGGCCAAGTTGCAATGTCAAAGTCGGAGGTCAACGGGCGTACGTGGATTGGTTACCGTCGCAACCCAAATAATAAGCAGGAGTGGCAATGGAGGAGCGGCTCTCCCTGTAACTACACCAACTGGGCTCCGGGTGAGCCAAATAATGCTGGCGGCGAGGACTATGCTGAAGTAGCTTCTTTTCCATTCTGAATGTACTGTCATTGAATTTTGAAGTCGAATAAGACTATAATTTTCAGCTATATACCTTCTATTTCAAGTTTGATAGGAAGACATGGAACGATGACCGATCTACTAGTGTACTCTATTATATTTGTGAACGAAGCACGTGTCTCCAGGAAGATGTTGAGTAAAGATTCATTTCGAGTGCCTGTTATCTGGTTAGAATTCTTCTGTTCATTTATATTGAGCAGTTATCGATTTTAAATGAAAGTTTCAATGCGCTTTTAGAACTGATATACGGAGTGCGCCCTGACATTCCATTCGAGATTTATGAACAATCAAAAGTATGCTTTCGGGCTAAACATGCTGACCTATCGTTGGGTCAATTCTTTGTCGAGAAAGTCCAAGGACGTTACTGCTCTTCGTGGTCCAGCTACGGAACAGCTTCGAAAGAAATAACATCACATCACAAACCTCCCTCTTCTTAACCGAAATACGACCCTACTACTACCTATAACCGCTTGAGGATTTCCAACAGTTTTTCTTGAACCAGTCAAAACTGCTGTCGATTGATCTGGAACGGTAGTAATCTACATGAAACTTGCGATTAAGAACAACGGTTAGGTGTCGGTAGCGCTGAGATTATAACAGTTGGAACTGAGAGGTTACCACTCTCGAAACTGGCAACTTTTTTCCTTTGTAGGCAAAAATTGCGATGAGCACCGATTCGGAACCCTTAACCTCACGTTTCAGTCAGCAGTAGTGCTCCTACACTACGTAGCACTGATTTGGTTGATGTGAATCTATTTCATTTGAGTAGGTTAAGGTGCTGCTCAACTTGGGTCACATGGGTCAACATTCCCCAACGTGACTGACTAATCAAGAAGGTGTCACACTACTGCTGGCACTATTCCTACACCACATCACTGGAGATTTACCATATCATATCAGGGATCTTACCATATCATTCTGCCACATTCTGCCACGTGTCCTTACTGCCTCGCACTCCCTCCATACACGTGCTCTCTTCTTCTATGCCGCTCAGCCTCTCTTCCTTTTCCATTCTACCTCTACAAGGTTTCATGCATTCTATGTGGCAATCTTTCCATTAGCTACCGAAAACCCGTTACGACTACTACTTCACTTCTAGTTCAAAAACTTACTTGGAGGTACCTAGAGAGGTGGAAAGATAATGTAGATGCAGGGACGCAGACTAGTTTAGTTACCTGCGCAGAAAGTCCTCCAGAGAGCTGCAGGTAACTAAACTATGTAGTCTGCGTCCCTGCACTTACTCTATGTTTCGTCGTTCGTGGTTTAGTTACCGCTAATTACGAATAACAAGCAGTTCCCTTGCTCACCACTATTTGATGTGACTTCATGGTAACTTCTAGCTCACTTGTATTTTATTCAACAGGCCGGTTTAACTCGTTCCACCCATAGCTTACTTGGAAGTAAATGTATCCTCATAACTGTCTATTTCGATTACTTCACTACCGTCACTGGTTATTGAGAAAATGATTCCATGTCCTCTCAGCATAGTCGCACACTTCCCTCAACGCCGAAGGTCTTGTGGGGGGATTGGATCTGAAGTTTCACTCTTTTTGAAACTATAGATCGCCATCAATATTGTATTATTACAAATCCTTCTTCCCTTGCATCACGCCTCTGAAGGAGTGAAGCAGAAAGTTCAGTAACCTTCTCCATCAACGGTAGCGGTATCAACTCCAAGCTGACTGCTTGCTCAGGAGCGTTCCGACTCTCAGGCGCTCTTCGTTTTTCATATTTACTGAACACAGATTTTGTTCACACCTAACGGCAATCAGAATAGTTCTGCCAACTCCTCTCCAACGTCGCAGAAACTCGGCCACTGAAGCTCTGCAGCTTCAAGTGAAGCGCGATGAGATCACGATGAGAACCCCTGGCGGCTGGCCTTTTCATTTACAGACTTCGCTGCTAATTTTACTTTCAATCATTGCCCTCTCTACTTATGGGTCTGAGTCTCACGACCAGGTGTTTTGAACGATCATCCTATTCTCTTCACTGTCTACCCGAATAAATCTGCTTTCAGTACCATGCAATAACACTCCCGATATTACCGCGAAATGTATAGGACTATATAGTCTCATCCCTATTCGTCCTCATCACAGCATCTTTCTGCCTTCTCGGGCTAGTGCTATAACCAGTCATGAACCGTCGAGCCTGTTCGACCGGATGAGGTACTGACCAGTGATTGGTTGTTTGCGTAAATGTGCGTTAAAGGAGTCGTGCACTTGGTGTTGCTAGGTGCAGTTCACTTGGAATGCCTTGATTCTACACATGCTTCATTGAATTTAATAGAGGCTGCTAGTTGTTCGTTTGTACAAGCAGAGCAGTGACTATGTGCCCATGTCCACCCCACCGTCTCGAGTTTGGGTCAAAATCTCAATTTGGATACTATCTTGTATCTAGGGCTAATTGGGTCCCCTGAGCACGAAGATCACACTAGTTTCGCACGGAAACGCCTGCCACGCGTGCTAGGGGCGCCGAAGGGTCCAAACACGTCAACCACTGAAAGCTTGCAAATGAGGTCAATTCCGTGCACCAGCGACGAAATTCCAGTCATTTTGCATGTGCGCCAATAGTATAGCGCTGGACAAAGAGAATTAAGAAAATGCAAAAGCGATGACGTCGAGGGGACTTGAACTACAAATGCCAATCCACCGTGCCAATGCCAGCCGTTCCCCGTATCCATTCGGCTATCCAACCACTGCAAACGCCACACCCTGTGCGTCCCCTATCAGTTTTCTTTGCTTCGTTCAGCAGTTACCATGAGCTATTCTACATTTTTGAATCAGCTCGCAGTGGTTTTGGCGTAGTTTTGAAGGCAGTCTTCTGATATGCATATACTGAAAGCCGCAGCCGGAAAGCATTGCACCAAACTGGTCAAAATTGCTTCTTTCTATGCAACTTTTGTCACTCATTTTCTGGGCCTCCCCAAACCATTTAGCCGGATTTGAGACCGATTTTTTGCTTCATGTATGTGACCCTATAGAATGCAAAAAACCGTTTAGAAAAGTTCACCATGACCTGATGGGCCTTCCTTGTTAGACGGCCCGTCCTCACTAGTTGTGCGGGCTCCAGCACGATTTCCATTCGTTTCGTTCTTTCGCGATCGTCATCCATCTCGTTCGTTGACATCGTTGTTGGAAAAAACAACGAAAACCAGCCATTCTGGAATTTCTCATTAGTTTATCGAGTTCAACGAACACATCTTCCCATCTTTTGGGAGGTCTTCCGCGGGGACGTGGACAATCCCAGGGGATCCACTCCACTGTTCTCCTTGTCCACCTATCGTCTTCTCTCCGCTTTATATGGTCGGCCCATCGACGTTCGGCCTTCGATGCGTATTCCGCAGGGTCTCATAGACGAGACATCTGCCTCAAATCGGAACTGCGAAGCCCTGCACGATACTGAGATAGCCGGGTGTGCTTCAGAAGACATCTCTCGAGTGCTCTGTGAGTCACCTGTCAGAACTATGAAAAGTAGTTAGAAGTACATTCTGCTCTTAGCAGAATGAGATGTGGAAAGGGGATTGTTATTGCTAAGTCAGCAGTGGAAGGAGAAGTCGTGAAACTTATTTGCTTTGAACAGTACTTGTGGGACAAAGAGTGAAAGGGATAGTGTTCTCCAGTGCTTTCCAAAGTAAAAGGGAATCTGGAGCGCGAAGAATATCGCATTCAGCCAACGATTAAACTTTTCAGGGAAAAGAGGTAAAATTTTTTCCCGTACCTTCCATTTTAGAGGAAATGAGGGACTCTCCTCAAACTGAGTTAATTAATTGAGAACTGACTAAAAAAAGTTCAACTTTGAGTCCATCATATTCCCTCCGTGGAAGACAGCATACTCGGTGATCAGCGGAGTGTCTACAGGTTGTTGGTCTACATGCGGAAAAGCAGCTGTCGGTATCGATGCTGGCTGAAATGTTCGATCGTCAAAGTCCTGAGCAGCGGAAGAAAAGGCAGTCATTTAAATGAATATGATCAAGTCATTTACTCTGTGAAATACATAATATTACTTATTCTATGCGAAATATACCTAAATAACATGTCAAATCATAAAAGTAACAATGGCAGTTCACGATATCCCAATCCTTTGTGACCTTTGTCTCTTTCGTTATCAGAAAAGAAACAGCCTCCACATCTACTCAATTATGAAATCGTCTTTCACTGAGTCTGTCGAGAAGACCTCCAGAGAAAAATCGTATAATCAGCTAAAATCCTCTCTGATATGTGACTGTACGGATTCGATCAACGATACTTGAAGATTGAAGACCTCTTACATCAGTTGAATTTTTTTAAAGAGACCGCCAGTTCGATTTTTCACGAGGCTTGGAAATTGGAAACATCTCATTTTTTCCAGTTAATGGTCTAGGGTGTACACACATTCGATGAAAGGCACACCTCGCGATTGAGCGTTATCGCGCCCACAACGAATGCAGTGGTTCTGATTCACTCACCAGAGAAAAAAAAAACGAACAAGAAGCCTTACTTACGCCAGAAATGGGCATCCCAAACACAGTCCTTTTACGAGTAATACAGCACAGAAACGACTCTACACCTGGTGCTATCACGCAAATTTCAACGGTATCACCTGTTTCGTCCTGTCTTCACTGTTAGAATCCCACCTTATCTAATCGAGTGATAGTCCGCGAGCTTCCTTCGCCACGTAAACGCCGCGTTGGAAATTGACTCTTCCAATGCAGGTGTGATTCGGTTGAGTAGGCGCGGCTTGGTGGGGTCGAGCCGTGAGGATGCGCTTTGACGCCGCGATGGTGCAGCCTGAGCAGATGCAGGTAAGCGACTAATCTGTTTATCGCGTAGTGTGCCTTCAAAGGCACATCTCGCGATGATAAGAGTAGTCCACGTCCCTCTGAAGACAAATGGACTCTTCTGATGCTAACAGTCCCTCTGAAGACAAATGCTCTTTTGATGCTAAGAGTTGCCTCCTACCAAGTCACGACATTCAGGCCTCAGGGCGCTAAGGGTGCTTAGAACGATCAGACAACAAACTAGATCACTCTTTGGGTGTGATATGCTATGCAAGTGGTGGTCACCTCTTGTGAGCGTCATTTCCATATTTTCGTGAGGTGTGTCTTGATACGTTCGCAAAATTTTTATTTGATATTTTCGATTCTGAAAGTGATTCTGAGCCTAAGATTTCCTCATTTTTTGTACTATGACTATTGGCAATTCTTACGTTAGTGGATGCCCATACGTCCTGCTGTCGTAGCATCATTCATGCATAGTGTATCCTTGAATTCGAGTTAGACTCTACATTTGCTTTGGACACATTGCTGAGGATGAATAAGGGAAACATGGAGGATCATAGGTAGAGAGGAATTCAGGATCCAGGCCATTAACAAAAAAAAAATGAACCGGCAAGAAGGAGGAGGCGGGACCCGAGGTAATTATATGTAGGTTTGATCTTGAAGATGAGTAACGATCAGTGCCAATCGCCACGGCTTCCTTCTGGTTAGTCTCGAGAAACCCATCAGTTCGGTGGAGGGTCAATTTCGCAAATGCGTGGTGATGTAGATTGATCCTGAATCTTGAAGGATCTGGAGACATTTGGCTGGATAATACGAGCAGCCTTGATCCTCAGGATATTCGGATGAAAGCATTCCACAGGATTGTATGCCGTAAGTCCCATCGACTTTGTGAAAAATCCATCAAGAGAAAAGCCACATTCCTAAGTCACTGAACTCAATAAAACCTTTAAAGTTTCTCTCAGGAAGCCATAGCAATGTTTAGTCAGACGCGACACATTTGATGTTTTCTCGCACGCTTATCCACGGCATGTCCAGTCCATCGGCCATCGAATCGATCTAAAGTGATATTTTGGTCCTTTTTTGAACTTATCCCTAGCTTGATATCGTAATTCTTGTTGACATTTTTCTGATTCACATTAATGAGCATGTTGGGGCAGATGGTATCCGTAAGTTGGAATAATTGGTCAATAATTATTATATTTAACTAAATACTACAAAACATAAAATCTTCCTCATTTTAAAAATATTGGTAAAGGATATAATCATTATAAAATTTATCAACTCGTGCCAAAGTTTGTGCCTGTAGTCAACTTCACCTTCAAAGAATTGAGGATAGGAGGATAAAGTTGTTGGCGTTGATCAATCCCTTAATGGGATGCGCCGCACATTCTAGTTCCATTTCGAATCGTGATGGTAGGTGTATGAGATTTAGCCTATGCTATAACCTGCGGGCAGTGTCAAGCGTCCAGTTGAGGAAAATTTTCGAAAAATACGACCCCTCCCCCCCAAAAGGGGCGTCAATACGACCCCCTCTTACTTCTGTAATTGTGGCTGGCATTTTAAACCGATTAAGGATTGAGTGCGGCTGCGAGGCGGCGATCACGATGGAGCGCGGTATCTTATCCATACTAAATTTGGACATTTTGGAATACTTAAAACTTTACCCAGAGCCCATTTATCAAACAGCTGTAAACTGTTGTCTCAACAACTCTCTTGGACCCATCTATTGGCCGCTTGCTTTCCCTAATGACTGCGTAGTTCTCGATATGGGTTTCCAGTTGAGGAAAATTTTGAAAATTTCTGAAGTGTTTTGCTTCAAATAGTCGTAACTTCCTTCAAATTCACTCTTGTGAGTGCGGTTTTGTTCTCCGGGTTTTGCGAGGTTCCGCTTCCGAATTATTACCTGAACCATGCCATATCTTTGAAACGAAAGAAGAAATTTTGATGAAAGCCAGTTGAGAAATATTTGTTTTTCGTCGAATTTGCGAGATCTTCCCACGATTCTTCCGAAAAATCGATTCATTGTTACTGAAATTTCTCTAGTATGCATCCTTCGCTCTCAGAGGCCAAGTGGGAGGGCGAGAAGCGTCGGTCACCTTCTTTGTGGGATGCGCCATGCATGAGGATTTCATCCACATTCTCAATGAATACAAACGTTTTTCTGGTCGCATAGTGGCCGCTAATACCAGATTACGTACTTGCAATCGTAGTAAGCTATGAAAGAAGTCCATATCAGCTAATTTTTCGCTTTCATTCCATTGATTCTGGAGTGTCCATCCACGGTGGTACCCGTTGATAGATGTTGCTTTCCAGGTTAATCGGTGAATTTCGGATGTGTCTCTGTACGTGGTTTCGGTGTCAGCGGACCAACGCAAGGGCTATTGGCGTTGACCGCTTTCGTGCGGATCGCGAGAGGAAGGTAAATGTGAATTACAGAGCAGCGGTAGGAGATTCGGCGTGGGTGGAACGATGTTTATGCGCCAGGGGGGCTTTCTTACGTAAAAGTGACCTACGCTCTCCTCCCTTTCCCCCAACCCACACTGACGCGCTTATCTTTACATTATCATAATACTAAATCATTGCACTAGTGTAGAGTAGATGTAGATCGTAGTAAAGAGATGTAGTTGGAGATAGTAGAAGCAACGTCACAGCCGAATCAATTGACATGAATTTTTAGCAAGGAAAATCGCTCTCCTCTGTCAAAAAATCGCCTGAGATGCGACCAGGGGAATCGCACTAAGCCTTCTTGACTCCTTGATTACTACATGTAAATTATGCGTATCGTTTTACTATGTATATATAATCTATGTTTGATGTAATGTCTTTTCTGTAATAAATGAGTTGCACAGAAGTACCAAAATGAAAACATTTTCAGAGTTGCGGAATGTACCGTAGTCCATGCGAGCAATGGCTTACCACTTTGTGTCGGACTGCAATGGTCATAACCGAAAATTCTCGACCGTGTGCTTCTTAGGATCGGTGAAAGGCCCCTTTCCCCTTCAACGCATACATATGTAACCTTTACAGTTTCAGTAACTATTGACCATTGAATAGTATTACTAAGTAATTCACTACTGTAATTTCTGTGTTGATCATTCGAATTCAATGTTCAGAAAAAATTCAGATTTCAGAAGAAATTCAAAAAAAAATCAGAAAAAAAAGTTTTTCTGCTCCACCTCCAGCAATCCCTTGTCAATGGGCTCAAATTTCGTTCGCGATTTTGTGTAATCTTTTGAGTCTTCTGAAATAAAATTTTGGAGCCTCACGCTGTTTTTTCACACATTTAGATTGGCATGAGGCTTCGGGACAGAACAATCAGTCATAATTCTTTGTCAAACCGCACTAAAGAGAGTTACAGCTAACCCATGGTTTGTAACGCATCCATCGCACACCGCAATTTCTTAATCGACAACAGCGGTGCAATACTCTCGGAAAAAGTTCACAAAACGTTGGAATGGGCTAGGGTTGACCCATCAGCTCAGCGGGAACACTTCCAACCTTTCCCAGTTTAGTGGAAAGCTCCAGGTTTCCATTTCGTGTTTGCCATCAAACGCCGAGATCTCAGCTGACAGTTACCAATCAAATCGTATTGCGGGGAGAGAGAAATCGAAAGATCGATGAAGGCAAATGAAAAAATCTAATGAACAGAGAGTACGGCCGGCTGAAGAATGCAACAGTGCTTTCATTAAAGGTTCTGAGGTATATTGCTGAATGCATCTCTTCAAACTGACCGTAGTATTTGAAAATACTTGACTCAAATCATACCAGTCTTGAAAATTATAAAATGGATCTAAAAAACAGGAACACTTCCACACTCTCTGTGGGTAATCGTTGACCGATTTGTTCCACTGCATACTCTTTCCAGTTCCTTCACTTCTTCGTACCTTGAGCCTCCTGATTCCTAGAGATTGAAATACTTGTAGAGAAACTAAAATTATCCTCTTTGAGCTAAAGTACAAGTACTGCTTGAAAGTACACATACAAGATTCACAATGGGGGTCCATTGCACAATTTGTACATAACCATGGAATATTGAATGCGGTGAAGTCCAGCGGAAGCCTCTCAACAACAAACAATAAATAGCCCACTGGCCTACTATTACATCAAAGTAGTTATTTTGAGACACATGTTACTTCCGCCTATTTTCGGGTCGTCATGAGGACCCATCATGTTCAGCGACAAAATTGAATGGAACGGCAGTTATTTTAATGCCTCTGTTCGTGGAGAGGTCTTGCTGTGTGTAAAGCAAGTGATAAAATCATCAGAGCTGGAGAGGAATACAGCAGATCCACCTCTGCATGATGGCTCATATTCGACCCATTCACGGCTGTGGACTCTACCTCTAAAACAAGCCTCGATCCAAGGGAGTTCGGCAGAACCTAATCTTGGTGGTGACATAGGGGATATCGGTGGGATCATGATAATGTAGTGATTATGAAAGTTGAGGCGCTTAGTAATACGACGTAGAACAAATAGGGAAGGAAATGGCCAAAGGCTCAAGGAATAGGACCGCTTCCCGCCGTTGATTCTTGATGCACGACCTTTCCATCGAGAGGGTAGTCCGGACGAGCTTCCCATGGGCATGTTAACTAGTCGTAAACTCGAAGGAATCTTCGGAAATACGACAACATTTATATTCTGAAGTGAGCTCCAGGCCACAATAGAAAAAGCGCGCCGCGATAGGATGTGTAGACTTGTACCGAATTTTTGCGCAACCGCGTGCAGCGAACGGCGCCGTGGATTTCTTTGGGCGTGAATGCCTACATTGCAGCACTCCTTTTAGGGTTTTGCCCTCGAATTAAGTATTTCTTCATTAGGATTGTTGTCAAGTAATGCTATCGTTTCTTTTTATGCTACTATTTTGCCTTTTTGGGGCACAACATATATCGTTCTCAGATGAACACCTATTTCTCAAAGGACCTCCATGGCACACACCCTTGCATCCCGAGCGGAATTCCAACCGACTGCGGCAAGTTCTGCTGATGGCGCCGCGAGTGCGACGTCGCAAAGCGAAGACACGACATAAGTCTACACACTGGCCGCGATGCCTTCAACCCTGCCGCATTTCCTCGGCCACTCTCACCGCAACCAATCAGGAACCACGTCGCCTGGAGGCGAGGTCTGTCACCCAGAGGGGTCAGCTGTCAACTGTTACGCCGTCTCCACAGTTCGGGACGCGCTTTTTGACGGGCTGTGCGCCATGGAAGCTTCCTACACCTTAGTTTTCATGTGAATTACTTCTTTTGGTGATTTCTCAATATCCACGTTAATCTTGATATTGTCTTAAATTGCTGTTGCGGTCTGACCACTCCCACTGCATGAAATTTTGAAAAATCGGTGTAGATCCTCAGATAGAGTGAAGAAAGGTTTCAACGAATTTCTGATTGTAAATCCAAGAAATGTTAACTAGATGGTATGCAAGACAAGGAGAATCGAAGGTGGGAATTTGTTGGTAGAAACTTGCTCGTACTTTGGAAATTGGTCCATTATGTTTTTTGCCCTAAAGACACTGCTAAGGGTGACTTTGGCAGATTTTAGAATAACTGTGAAATGTTAATGTCGAAGTGACTAGTAGTGCAAAAAAAAAAGAAAAAGAACGTAATGAAACTTTCAAAACCCCGAGAACTAGTGGGCCGCAAACTCTCTTACCTCCTTTCCTTTCGTTCCTTATGCACCACTACCCGCTAAAAGGTAGATGAAGACGGCGAAGGGCCGAGGACGCTGCTCAGCCCTCGTAGCATCACCATCACGCCCAACCGAATCACGATTGCGATAAATACCCCAATCCAACTTTTTAAGGGAGTTTTGCCCCCGAACATCTCTTGTGAACGCCAATAATCGCTTACAAAGAGTAGAGTCTTTCTAGTCTTGTTTTCTCTTCTCCCCAACCGGTGCCTTTTGACTTATAAATGAACACTGGTTATTTTTAGATTCAGGACATCATGAGGTCAGCTCGACATTGCATACAAGCCGCTATTTTTCTATCTACCCCTGCGTCCTTACGAATGGGCGGAGAAAGCAGAGAGGGTAGAGGTGGCCCTACTTGGTAAAGGCATTGCAGAGCGCTTAACTATGGCATCGCCGGCATTTTCAACTGGCTGAGAACTTTTTTTTATTAACCCAGAGCCTTACACACATAATGGTGGTTGTACATAGTTAACCGAAGGGCTGCAACCAGCGCTCAGCTCATTACTCGTATGCATATACATATGTGTTCATGTTTAATTGAGAAGTGTGATAACCAAGGTACAGCGGGGGTCGAGGATCCTCGACGGGGGGGGGGAGGGGTCGTATTTAATCGAATGGGATCGGAAAGGGTCGTCCCTGCAGGGATCAGCGTTAAACACTGAAACCTAAACATTCAATAAGCAGATGAGAAGCGGGTATTTTGGAGCGACTCGTATGAGGGAAGGTGAAATAAATACCTTTTCGCTTCAGGTAAGAATGCATATCAATAAAACACATTCCAACTATACAACCCGGCAGTAGCTACTGATATTGTAAGGTCCAAAAAGGGGGTGTCGTCATGAAGCTGCTATTTTCCTCAACACTTGGGTGTGCCCTGATGATGACTTGCCAGCAGCATTGGTTTTTGAGTTGCCTGGCTCCTTAATTAGTATTAACTGGTTGTCACTAATATTTTCTGTTGAAAATTTCACCACTGCTTGCTGGCACGAAACAACTCTTCCAACACGAACAAACTTTAACAAATCTTTTTCCATTGGTTACAGCATTTCTTGTTCTATACCGTTACCATCAAAAGTACAAGCAGCAACCTCACCTTCCCTTGTGTGGATAGACAGTAGGTATAATGGGCTTTCTTTCACACGATATAGGAGGGAAGCCAATAGCATTTCGAAAACCATTCCAAGGATATCTCATTGAATTTTCAATGATTCATGAAAAGTGTTCAATGCACATGCTAAGTCCTGACTTCATCGGAATTGTAAATTCCATCTTCATTGTAAATGGACGCGTGGACGCCTATCATTTCAGATCTTTGGTCAGAAGCATCGGTCTGGAATCCGTGAGTAAGCTGTCAATAAGGCAGTGAATTCTGAGGAGGGCGTGCAGTCCGCTAGCAATCTCAGGGAGATGATGTACAGGAGGGACTGCACAAATTTCCTAGACCCAAAGCGGATTGTGTTAGAAAGGCTGGAAGAGGTCAACAACTTTCAATGTAAATGGTTACAAAAAAAAGTTAGATATTATACTTGTAATAATGAAGGCTGCAGGTTTGGTACGTGATGATATCGAAGAAATCTGAAGAGTTGTCACCAGCTCCCATGCAACCGATCTCCCAAAATAGCAGGAGACGGATACCTGGCACTCCTGATACATTGTACCGCCCTTCCTACCATTCGAACACTTATTCTGGGGCAGGTGTAATACAGAAAAAGCTTGATTGACTCAGCTCTACTGAATCGCTCATTTGAGATATGGTAGATTCTTAAAAAAAACTCTCATGGTTCGCCGTGGCCGTCTCAAGCAGAAGTAAACTCCCATATTGTGGCCCATGTACTGAGTGTCTATGCAAATTCAACACATCATGCTTAATTATTTTTATAAAGAAATAATCACAAAAAACTAATAAGCGACCTAAGCTGTCAGCAATGCCGCTGAAGACCACGTCCTCTTCATTTACCTTATTAGACAACAAGAATAATGATGCAAAGTACATTCAACAATAGTAAAATATACATGAGCAATAGACCTTGAAAGATGTAACGTAATGCAATAAAGAAGTGAGAAACATAAAAAGGCCTTTGATCCAAAGACAACGCAAAAATAAACTCAAAATAACCTACGAAACCGTCCTGCATTCACAAATTGAAACTTTTTACAAGGAGCTTACAAAGAAAAAGAAAAGAAATGAAAATACCATAAAGCAAGGCATTAATGAGAAAGTGCATAAATATCTCCCCGGCTTTCACTTACCCATAATGAAGCGTGAGGTGGATGAGGAGTTTCTTCTATACAATCAGACGTCGACATCAGAAATCTCTTCGTCGTTGAAATGGACGACTCGTTGTGAGGCTGACCCGGGCCTCACACTATCGTCTCCATGAGTATCTGCTTTCAAACACGATGTTGTTTCTGTGCGGTTGTTATTAGGCTCATCGGATGAGACGATTTTCAAAGCCACATCATCCAGCAAACGAGTTATATCGTTTACTGGATGATCTGCAGGCGAGTAGTCAGGCTGTGCTGAGACAGTAGGTTGAGAGTAGTCAGGTGGTGGTGATTGATCATGCGATGATGATGATAATGGTGGTAGCACAACTTCGTGAGATTTTGTTGATTTCTCGGATGGAGTTCGTTCGATTGATCGCTTTGGACGTATGCTTGATCGAAAAGATCCAGACGAACATCTCCGTATGTAAAACTGATCGATCACATGATTCTCCAGTAGAGTGATCTAGAAAATTTTTTTTTACAAAGAATTGCTGACGGTGAAAAGTGCGAATCTCTCGACCAACCTTGTCAACTGACTTGGCGAACTGCACCTCATCCAGTAGACGATAATCGAAGTTGTCGTGATCGGCAAGGGTCTCGCGGAACAGCACACTAGTGGAATCGTCCTGAAACCAGCACTTTTCTCCCATATTGCCAAACACTTCAAAAGAGGATCAATGTCATGAAAGGGTGGCTGGGGGTGTTATGACGGAATGTTGTAAGCTGTTTTACATTGCACCAATTACACCTGATAACACGGCAAACATTCCTCTATTACATATGACGTTGCAGAAGACAATATACACGAATTTACCAATGGATATCCACGTACTTTAAACGGGAAACTGTTTCAACTTTGTAGAATACACAAAAAGGCATTGCAAGGCTGGAGATGCAAGTTTTAGCCTCGGCCTGAGAGGAGCAAGGGGCCGCAGATAAACTCTGTGCGCCAGGCTGTCCAACTAGGTCACCGCAAAGGCGAAGCCGCGCCCGCCGATTGCCTGCTGGTCCCGTTGTGAATTGGCAGCATGCTAGGAGGCGCAGTCGTCGCTCCTTCGAGTGAACTGCCCTAGTTAGGCAGTCCTGACGCACACGTTGGGGTGAGGTGACTACCTCCGGAATAAGAAACCCCTTGCTGTACATGTACACCATCTCACCCGCCAGCCCTCTTTCCCTTCTCGAGTAGACTACAATTCACATCCTGTCTCCGTATTTATACAAAAGTGCGCTGCTACTAGGTGATTGTTGACAGGAATAGGTGCAATGATAAACAACACATACAAACACTGCGTCACAATACGCGCTGCTACCAGTCCTTCACACTAACCTCAAAAGGGAAAGTAGTTTCTTACCGGCATGTCACCGAATCGAACACACAGCGTCGCCATGTTGTAGAAAACTCGAAGTCGGTTTGGATGGCTGGCACGACGCCAAATTCTGCGTCCCATGAGAAATATTTGGGCATACTCTTTTTTCACATCCGTCCAAATCCGTCGTTTCTGCTCAGGATCGATAATAATTGGTCCTAGTCGATAATAACAGGCGTAGATTGCCGCCTCATACCTCAAAACACCAATTATGAAGACAAGCCAGGATATCCTTACTATTGGGCATGAGCAGTGCTCACCATGCTAGGTAACAGTATTTCTTCGACAGAGCATGGAGACGATCCAACCACTCGTAGCAGAGCTCACGTCGCTCTTCTGACGTCCCTTCTTCTGGATCGCTGTATTGGAATCGGAATAAATCGTTGGCTGTCCACCGATCACCTTTCCGTCTCAGACGTTCAACTTCATTCGTCGGTTTTCGGACCAATTTCGATGCTACTCGACGAATCGGACGATCTGAAAGTATTCACATAGCTCAACCAGAACGATATGGCCGCCGCCGACGCTGCTTGTGGCGCACTTCCGCTGATGACGTCAATGCAGTACGGCGACTCGTAAAATAAACTCATTATACGTCTTAATACAGCTGCACTGGCACATAGAGGAAAAATGATAGGATTGGTTTCGCGGAGCCAATTGTACTAACCAGGAAGAGGTTGAAGTTTTGCATGAGTTTCCCGACGTTCCTGCTCAACGTGGTTCTTGTCTTGGAGACATTTCTTCACTTTCGACATACATTTCCTGTACTTGAGCAGCCATAGGGAAACAAGTCCCGACTTTGCCTTTCGCAATCGTTTACGGGCGAACCGCATTTGCAGTATCATCTCATTCAACTGAAACAATTTCCCTTTCAGGAAGTGGGTGACTAAGAAAACAAGGACGAGATACTGAACATGGGGTGATCGATCGAAACTGCTGGGGTCGGTCCAGATAATATTTTTCCAAGATACTGTGGGATCTCTTGAAACCCTCAATCAAGTTGTTGATATCGAATTTCGACGGAATGTCAACTAAATTTTCAACAGCTGCTTCGTCCGTTATTCATTTTGCACTTCAGTTTCTCGTGATCAAGGCTTGCACATGGCACGAGCTATTTATCAAGAAATTTTAAGAAAATTCAAGGTGTTTATGAAATATGAGGGCATGGGTTCACTCACCTTTGTTTGGAACTTCTTGGGTGGAGACGAACCCGTGCACATAGAACTTGCCACTTCGTAGACACGTTAATTTGTCTGAAAGTTGCTAACATAGCACGATGAAAAGTAAAGTTCCCATGAGGGAGAGATGAACGCGGAGCAACGAGGATGGAGAGACGATATGATAGCAAATGCCACTGCGCTGCGTACATGATGATTACATCGGTTTTGCTTAGTGTGGGAAGACAGCTGCTGCGCGCAGTTCGGAGGTTTGGTGGAAGAGCGGGGAGGTAGGCGGGCAAGGAGAGCATGCTGAGGCGAGCACACACACACATACACACCTCTGCTTCGACCCCGTTCTATCACCCCTTTTCGCTCGTATACCTTACTTTTAGAACCCTCACTGAGCTCCACTTAACCTCCTTAAGAGGTGGTCGCGCCCTCAATTGAGCAACAGTTGGTAAAAAAATGGGAAAAGCCTAAGCTCTGACATCATAAATGCTTCCGTTGGGTCGGAATTGCTGCTGATGAAGCACTTCACAGACCCATTTGCATAAGAGTGTTCGTAAACAATTGAGAAGAACTTCTGGACACAGCAAAACATATCAAAATAAACATGAAAGTGATAAATAAGTACCATAGAGCCAACAGACCAGTAGCCGAAGAGGTGAATCAGCTGGATCCAAGAGAGAGCAGTTGGGCATAGCAGACAATAGATTGACACATCACTAAGCCCTCGAAACGGGGCTTTGATTTGGTGGCCGTCATTAGCCCATCACGGACCACTAAAGGTCCCACTCATCCCACTTACACATGTCGACAACAACCATGGAAATCTTCTTTTGCGTCATCCATCCAGTTCCAATGACCTTCCATGATTGATGGGAGGCCCGTAGCTTCGGACAGTTATCAGAAATATTGCACTTAATGTACTTTCGAAAGTAGTCATTGCGTCATTCAACCACTCAAAAACTGGATTAACCACTCGACAGACGATTTATAGGCGAAACCACAATAGATCTTCGTCAGCTGTTCTTCACCAGGGGGACTATTTGCAAAGTGTGGAAAAAAGGGAATAACATCATTCATCACGTGGTTAGGACAAGAGAAAGGGCTGTGGCCGTGAGCATCACCTCACGTTTACCCAGTTACTTAACGAAGTTTACCAGCTACTCCCAACCCCACAAACTACATACTTTGTTCGTCGCCTCGAGATCCTCCAATTGCTGCATGATTTATCTGGGGGACAAAAACGATAATGTGAAAATAGGTGGGCCAGGGGGCAATTGCTCCAGGCTCCCATTTATTCTCTTTCTTTATGGGAAACCTAAATTGTCTGAGAATAGCAAAGGCTTCATCCATTTCATGGGAAAAGAGATACATTGAGAATTTTGGAGCAGTTTATATAGGATTCCACCCATTCATTCCGAGAATTTTCTCCTTCTGAAAAGCAACGGAATGTTCACAGCGGAGGGGAGGCCAGCTAATACCATAAAGCTAACATCCTGCAAAATGAAGGGATGGACGCTTTGTTCAGAACAAATATCCCCGGAAAATCCTTTAAAGCGGAAGAGTGGCTCTATCCATATCCACTAGTGCTCACATCTTCGACTAGCTCAAGTCAACCTGCAAATAGTGCGGCAGCCCGAAGCAGTGGCAAATTATTCAGGACCACCTCTTCGCGTGTAGTAGACCTCTGATGACGGAGAACAGCAGACTCTTTAATAGAGCCCTATGCAAACACAATTCACCACATTTATTCCCATGAGAAATACAAAAATCAGAGTTGTTGGCTGGCACTTGGACTTGGATTCCATCGTTTTGATATCTTATAAAAAATCAAGTGTTTCGGGGATAAAGTAGCAATACCGCGCCGTACTGGGCATCGTTGCAAGAAATATTCGAATTCATGAGGCAAGTCTTACTGTTAACAGCTTCTTCTAATATTGGTAGTTAAAGCTCTAAAAGTTTGTGAAAGTGTAGTTAATTGATAACTGTGAAAAATGATAATTGATCTAGTTGAGATGATGAAGAGATTTAGCATGCACCATAATTTTGAAAAACAAAAAATATAAGTACGTTCACTCCAGAAGTCGGGTTCAGAACCTATAAAGGGAAATAATTGCCAGCCATCAGCAGAAGGAGCTGCTCGTCTGCAAGGAGATGAAAAGCAAACTATGTACGTACGCGTACCTTTGAAATAAAGATTTATGTTAGAGTTTAAAAAGAGAAGCAGTCAGCAGACGCTGCAATACACGGGGCAGACGATGAAAAACTGGAGAGTATCAAGAGACTCGCAAGGTGTGACGGCTCCAAAAATCAAACCGAGAGAAGGAGAAGGCCACTTTGCACCTCTAACGTTCACTTTCCAAAGATGGATGGATGCTAATTCAAGGCAGTTATAAGTAAAATTCTGCAGAAGTCCTTTATATGCAGAGAAGGCCCTCCCTTGTGGTGTATTGTAGGTTCGTCCGCCATCGCTCACGACCTTTGATGCCTGCGTTGGCTTGAAGCAGTTCCGTAATTTCTTGGTTTCAGCCTCTTTTCAGCGCTTCCTGAGGATTGTGACCTCAGTGATGGGACACTGTTAACTTCTTGTGGCTCGAATAACATCGCCATGCCAGCCGCAATCTGCGCTGAGAGTTTATCTTGAAGTCAGTGATAGTGATAATTCGATACGTAAAAAGATTACTGAATATAAAAACTGAGGTGCTCCTTAGTATATGCGAAGGAAAAACGGTATTATACGGTCAGGAACCCAACGAATAAGACCCCTTCGCGCCCTTAATTCTCGAGAGGGGCGGGCTGGGGTGAAAAGTGGCAGGTCTGTATAAAAATGTCAGCAGCCGTAAGAAAACGCCTTCTGCGAAGCTCGTGGCAAAATTCCAGGTGAGAGGCGCTCCTCTCACCTCATCTGGAATTTTGCCACATAAACTCTTCCCAGACTGTAACTTTTTTAAGGGTGACTTCTATCGAGTGTTCTCATTATCCACATTACCCCTGTCACAGTAACAGTCAAAGCTATAATTGAGTTTCAAATGCGAAAGAAGCAACCATATGATCTGCTAACAAGACAAAAGAGCAGCAAAAAATGAGTTAAACGTCTGTAAAGGCAGTGGTAGGGGAATTTAGGACGAATATGAAAAAAATGTTTATATGAGAGTCGAGGAGTTCGGTAGGTAAAGCAAAAAAGAAATGAAACGTTGAAAAACCAAGGGACAATACATTTTATTTCCAATGATCTTAAAAAGGGCGCACGTCAAAGAAGGGGCGGGCCGGGATAAAACAAGTTACAGCTGCTGAAATGATAAAACCTCAACTCCATCTGCTTGTTTAGCGAAGGATTCATCCTCTGAGGTTGTCCAGGGTACTTAAGCATCTTGAATTCGGTTGAGAAGCATCTAATCCATTAAGTATCAAACCTAGGACAGTTGTGCGGTACCAATTCCAAGGAGGTTTCCCTCCTCGTCGGATTTCCGTTTTGTATGCGGGCCAATTTCCTGTCTGTGATTAGGACCCATCCAAGAAGCTACTACTATGGAAATTCCGTCAGGACTACATTCATTAACATTTCCCCTTTTTTCCAAACGTGTAGGATATGATCGATTGCCGACGTTTCGTCTTAAGCATTGGAATGCTGTCAGGAGCCTGTGCTGAGCGATTCTTTGTATTCCGTTTTCTTCATGAAAAACTCTAGGAAGCTCATACGAGTTTGAAAGCTTTTTTTCGATGGAGAAGCCTCTGCCAATGAATACGATCCATCCCACAACACTTCTCCTTCTACATATCTGTTCCTTGGCACACTTCTTGTATCCTTCCAAGGCATCGGAAGGTGAGGGCTAAAATTGCTTCCTCCCGGAATCTTTGAGATGCATGTTACCTGCTCCTAGGCTATTCTTCCCATTGTGGTGCAAAGCTTCCTGGCATTTTCTTCGCATGCTTCTGTAGATACCACGGTCAATTCACTTCCTCAGTTCTGCTGAGGTTCAATGCGACGGGAGGCACGGTTGCTTGTAGTCTCCTTATTCTGTGCATGAGAGTATGAGGAGCGTCCCAATTCAACAGGATAGCGATATTCAATATAGTATGCGCGGTCTAGCTCAACAAACAAAAATAACTTGTCTGCTGAATGTGAGGTTCCATGACTGACAAGCTCCGCCCACGGTGGGCGGGGCGTGCAGCGAAACTTTGACGCTCAAGGTAAAAATTGTCAATTAGGTTCCGAGATAGGCGAAAGCGAACAGTAAAACGTAGAAATATGGCAAGTTCATCCGAACGGAGATGATGACAGTAATAATCTTTCACGGCTTTCAGAGAGCCAGCCAAAAACGGCGCACAAATCCGTCGCAACATTTATGGTTCCACCTTTAGATTGCTGATATAAGATAGATAATATGCAAAATATCGACAAAAAATTGCGAGTAATAAGAAAACTCATGAAAATTGGTGGATTTGAACTAAATGAGTGACAACCAGCCATGGCTACAGGCACCCACTGGTCTGCAGTATGGAGACAGGTAATCTGATCCACGTGTGAATTCAAAAATAAAGATTGTATTGTAGTTCGAAAATAAAAAGTTAGCAGAAGATGCTAGACACCGAGTTAGATCAACGAAGCAAATCGAAGGTTTGCCAGCGGGCTCCTTTGAACACAGGTTGGAGGCACTGAAACACACACAGCAGGAGCAAGCAAAAAAGTCACTTTGCCTATGATTTACATTCGCCGAGTATACACAACACAGATCAAGAAGCAAATAAAAGCAACGTGGATAAATTACCCTCAAATTTTTCTGCGTATGCAAAAGCAAACTATGGTTTCTCCGTCCTCGAAAGATGAGATCGCCCAACATCGGGCGACCTCAAGAATACATAAGGAATCAGCGCCAGCGTGAAACAGCTACGCAGTTTTCTTAGTTCAGTGCTTCTCCCGTGAGTTTCCTAGAGATTGTACCGAAAAGCACAGGAAAGTTAGTACTGAAACGCCACTGACAGCTAGCTGCTCGGCAATGATGCTATGATTTAACGTCATCTTCCATGTCCCAAACACTGAGGAGGTGCATGGTCATGCTATCGCTCACAAAGAAACGGAAAAAACTGTTGAAAACCTAGAGAAAACAAACTACCAAGAGCGGCACGTAAGTTCACCCCTCTCGACTACCTAGTGGATAGGGGTGGGGGTCACGAGGTCGAATTTGCGCTTCGCGGAGGTGCACTTGCGGTGCCAGCAGTACGACTCGCCGTATCGATTGCCTGTGAAAGAATGGCTGCGTCACGTCTGCGCTTCCACTCATGCCACACTGCCTCGCATGAAGGCCGCCATGCCCCGCCACTGGCACTCGCACCCGCCGCGCCGCTCGTCGCGCGCGGCCGCGCGAAAATTCGACCTCGTGACCGCCACCCAGTGGATAGGCATAGCTTGTGCAAAGCTGACGAAATTGAGGATATCGCCGAGGTCTATAAAACCGCATCATGTTGATGTGGCAAAAGCTTGCGATTCGTCTCATACAGGAGGGGTGAGGGCCGATTGGTCGAATTTTCGCTTCGCGGCCGCACTCACGGCGCCGTCAGTACGAGTCGTTCGGAGTTCCGTTCAAGACGCAGTGGGCTGGTACCGTGAAGGATTTTTATAGATTGCAGTTCGGAAGCTTTGGAAATTCGCCTATGCTGCTGCTGTTGCCGTTTAAACAGATAAAGCTGCAAACGACTCGCACTCGCCGCGCTGCTCGCCGAGGGCGGTCGCGCGAAAATTCGACCGGTCGACCCCCCCCCCCATACAGGAGCTGCTATGCCGCGCTCATACTCAGGGCCGGCAGGGCGTGGTTCACTTCCTAGGCAACGAGACAGAGTGGCATAGGCGGAGACGCAGAGACACACATTCGTACCCTGCCGCCAGCACTGCGAAGTAGAACGCGGCTCAATCCATGAGACTGCGTCGTTGAGTAAGCGGGTGGGATTATTTTCTCATGATTGAGTAAAGCGAATAATTTGGAGCGAAAAAGTGAGCCGTGGAGGAAAAAAGGGCAAGAAGATAGGCAGGGGCTGACGACATGAAGTATAAAGTATGGAAGTGGGGATGAATGAGGCATCCGGCTATACTTTCAGTCTCATTAAGGTCTGTGTGAATACACAAAATCAGTACAAAAATAAATATTACCTACTAACATAAATATTGGGCATCCTTTCATGTTCGGACAGCTTGGAATCTGGGCAAGCTGAATGTTGTATTGTTTCTTTGTGCCAACCTGGTTTGTTATGAAACGTTTTGTTGACAGATGTCCGAAAAATGCCTCGTTTAAAGGCCCCTCGCAATTTCACCAAGATCATAGTTCGCTTCTTGCAGAACCAGCTTTGGCTTTTTCTAACATTGGCCATTCCTGTCCACCAGTCCAACCGTAGAAAACTTATGGTGCAGCAAAGGACTTGGCGACTCCGAAGCTAGGAAATAGTTCCTCCCCTTTGAAGATTTTTGCACGAAATTATTGATTCAAAGCTCAAAGCAGGCAGTATTCAAAGACGCGATACCGGAAGAGCACGATGGCTGAGAAGGTGGCTGCCTTAGTTCTACGTGATGTTTCGAATTCAACGGTAAGAGTATATAACTAGTTTTGGATACTTCAACGAAACTGCGTTGACGTCATGCCAAAATTTGATTTTTCATAAAAAATGTATTAAAGTTGCCATATACCCTAATAGCTTGAGACATTGACGAGAAGAAGTGGTAAGAAACAAGGAAAAAGAGCCACATACCTTCCACCGCGTGCATAAAACAAATCCTCAAACAGGCAAACTTGAATGAAAGTTCAACAAAAGAAAATCAGCTGACTAGAAATTTTGAATTTCCACAGCGCCCCCGGGGGCCTAATCAACTTGCAAATTTCATATGGGGACCAAGACACCAATGTGGAATTCAAATTAGAGTCGAGTAGAAATCATTCTTAAGTGGCCACCGAAGGAGAATAGCGTCGCTCCACTCCAAAACGAGGGATTAGGACCCCTGAGAGTACGAAAAGTGATCAAAACTCAGGCCACTCGTTGAATTTCAATTAGGAGACCCTCACTGGCACTGAGTCTAGTTAGTGCAGGGTGCCTTACACTATCACTTTTCGATTACAGGCTTCTTCACTTCTGTTTCCTTTTTTATGAGATAAAGTAGAAACTCAGCTTCTCCATAAGGAGATTGGTAGGTTTTCAGCACCCGGCAACCTCTGAGAAGTAATTAAGAACAAATAATTAAATGACAAGGAGAGAAGGGGAATGGATTATTCAAAGAAATCACTGTTGATTGCGTTACAATCCGCTCAGGTGAGGCACCGCCTGTTCGAGTGCCTACGAACCCGGCCATTTTTTGCCCTTTCAGGTCAGTTTCAATGGTCAGAATTCATGTATGAGGTCAAATGGAGTTTACAACATTTAGAGAAATCATCCTAACTAATGAATCTGCTGAATTCTTCCAAGCAGATCCGTTCCCGAAGGTCCCCGAGAGCGATTTTCCTATTTCGAAATTTATTGGAAATCACCTTTCCCTAAAGATAATCCTTTCAAAGCACACTTCGCTATAATCAGATGGGTCGAATCACCTTCTTGGAACAGGAGATCCTTGGGTAACTAGTCAAGCAGCACCTTTTCGTGTCACCACGGTGACTTTCACGGCGCTACACTTGCTCGATCCCACTTCGACGCCACCCATTTGAGTCCCTTATGGGTCAACTGAGCAAAACGGATGGCGCCAGAGTTTAGGCAGCAGCCATGCATCTGCTACATAAGTAACAGTGGCACCCGAATACTAACTTCAAGCTATCCCACAGAGAATTGATCACATTTCAGAAGGGAGACCTTTAGCCGGCCCTCAATCACACGTGGTCGCGCCAGCAGCTGGTCTGCGGCTTCCAACAGTTGGCAACTGCCTTTAGCTCACGTTGTCTAGTCCACGGCTGAAAATAGTAGAAGGGGATCAGGGTTGGTGCTTGAAAGCCCTCATTACCGCGTTATTTCTCGTCATTCCCGCCAGCTTCACGGACCAGTTCCACTTTCAGGAGCGACTATCAGGACCTGTTTACGAAACGTTGCATCATCCATTTGCTAAGTGTCAGCATCTGAAAAGAGCCCTTTTATAGCGTTCACTTAGGATAGCTCAACTTCGAAAAATCGTTGCAAACTTTCAATAGACGGAACGAAGTTAGTGGTCTCAAGAAGGCACGAATATTCTAGAAAAGTAAAAGGTCGAAGGTGTATGGTGAATGTCAAAAATAGCCATCATCCACATTACTGAATGGAAGAAAGACAGTTTCTCTATCAGAAATCCGCCAAGCCCGTGCCTCCTAGAATCCATAATTGTTGCTTGGCAAGGCGTGGCTTAGCAGTCAGCAAAAAGAACAAAAGTGATACCCGGTCCATCAGTTGAAGATGAAAGCGTCAGTGAAAAAGCCAGTCCAGTTGGTGGAGTCGCACTGTAACTACGACATCGGAGACGCGTTCTGAGGTGACTGCTCAAGACCTACGACGTTGGGTAGAGCGTTGGTAGTGAATGCCTGGGAGTCATTCTTCAGCAACCCCAAGAAGCATTTCTCACGCTGTTATTTGTGTGGACGATGGCGCAACCCATCATGACATTGATCGGAAGTGCGCAGTTCTGTGACATGGCAGTGATGAAACGCTGTGAAATGCTTTCTTTAAAAGAGCCTACAGGTAAGAAATTCTCAGCTGGCCTCGGTTTGCATAAAATTAGCACTGTTGTGGTAGGATTCATTCAAAAAATTACGGACTAATGAATCATGAATGAACATTTCCTTGAGATATGAAACTGAAGGCCTAAGCGCTCAAAAAGGACAACAAATCTCAAGTCTAAGGTCCCGACATGATTCATGAAAGACGGTGTTATTTTCTCGCCAGGGGCAATTGATCTTCATTTTTCACCGTTGTGGTTGATGCTCTGCCAATGTTATGCATCGGCGTTTTTCGGCTGAGAACACCTGTTCTCATCACATCGTGTCATTTGATAGTTAACGCGCTCAGCGCGTGATGTTTCCTATTCCTCATCACTTCCCTCATAAACTTCCCAGAACTGTGTTAATTAGATCCCGTCACGAGTGGACGCCACGAAACACAGCCATTTACGCTTAATGCCCATTCAATATAGAGATATTTTAGGTTTAGAAAAAGGTGCGAAGAGGTTATGGGAGATGTTGAATGGCCTGAAGGAGAGAGGGTAAACATCAACCAAAATCGCCAAAGACATTAAAAATAGGCCCACAGGTGTTCTGAACAGAGTGTTAACTTAGAGGAATCGCCGACGGAAAAAAGAGGTTCTCTGTTACCCATATATTTATCTTATATATGCCTAATGTGGGCCTCATGCAAAGCTTCATGCGAGAAAAGGTGAAGCCGGCTAAGATACAGCACCACAAAGTCTCGGTCGGGTGGGCCGGGCCTCCGGGCAAGTGCCCGCTCTGTCGTCCGCCGCGGTCGGAGATGCATTGTAGGATTAGAAGATTACGTAAACAGTCCCACTCTCCGTTCCTAGACAGAGCGGACGAAGGGACGAGGCTTTTACAAATAGGGAGCGCCCACCCGGCCGAGAGTTTGGGGAGCCGTATCTTAGCCAAACTCTCACTTTTTCGCGTGGAACATTGCACACACGTTATTAGGCAAATATAATATAAATATTATATATGGGAAAAAAGAAACTCATTTTACCTTCGGTTATTCCTTTAGTATAATGAAACTAGTGAGGAAAAGAAAACGCGTGGTAGAAATAATCTGTTGTGTGAGTGATGCAGACCACTGAATTTTATGGTGGCAATTGGGAGAGATAGTTCTAGAATAGGCACCAGGAGGAAGGTATGCCTTTCATTGCAGTCATGTACTACAAGCAAATGCAAGAAAAAGCTGGCATTATTATTGGTGTCATCGCGAACATCAGTAAAACGTTACCCCGCGTTGATTCTTTGCGACCGTCGGCAACGGCGGCTAGGTCATATGCCCGCCGCCGGCACCGCAAAGTATAAATGCAGCCTTACAACGTCGCAGCAGCAAACAATCAATAGTGATACTACTAAACATGGGAATATAAGAAATAGGGCACCGGATTGGCGTATGAAGCTCAAAGAAGAAAAACACCGCACTTATTTCAACCGTAATCTGTGAGCTGCCTTGGAAAGTAATGAGAGCAGATATGGTGACGTATTTCATGGCGAAGCCTCAGATGTTTATAATCAACACTGGAAAAACTCATGGCGCAAGTCCCTTTTCTCATCATGGAAGAGACGAAGAACTTCCATGAAACTTCGATGGAGATAGGTGTATCGCTAGAATTTTGAATACCGGTTACAAATATGGGAGTTAGAACCGCAAAACGCCGGGAAGTGAGTCAGTAGCGGTCAAAACTTGCGTGCAATGACTCAGCAGTCCGGAACTTCGGTTGACATGGTTCATCAGCTGGGCTAACCCTGTCGGTATTCTGTCATGGCTCAGTGGGAGCCATCTTTCTCTGGAGATGATGGAAGGAGGATTTGCTCTCGGGGTTAGGCCCGCTGATGAGTCAATTCATGTGAAGTATTAGGAAAATAGTCGTTGCAAGCAAAGTTTGATCCCTTGACTCGCTTCCCAGCGATTTGCAGTTTTGATTTTCATGTTTGCAACTAATATTCGAAGCATCGAATCCCACTGATACACCTAGATCTAATTTGAAACTTTCCCGTAGTCATATACAGTAGCGCTCAAAAGTCTTCGGCGAAATGGTCTTTCACTTGGGTTTTTCACTTGTAACTTTTTTGCAACTGCACCGATTTAAGAGAAATTCCAGTATGTTGTACTTGGAGACACTGCATACTTAATATACTATTTTGGCGCTCAACGGTATAAGTTACGTGGTTAAATGCAGTTTTTTCGTTTTTGGAGTGCCATCGCTATGCCGTCCCGCTGTGCCGCTGTCATCAAAAATCGTGGTCTTTCTACAAAATGTTAGTTTCTCTGAGGCTTGCTCGTTTTGTTTTTGTAAGGAAAGCCGTTTTTCTTGACCAAGCCTTTTTCTTTTTTTGGTGGTCTTGTAGTAAATTTATGTAAAAAATCATGAAAAGTGTCAAGCGGCACTCAAGCAGAAGGAAATATTGCCAGTAGGTTCAGGCACCACATATTAAAATTTTGTCAAATTTGGTCGAGTAGAAAGAAAGTTATGAGAAAAAAATTTTGGCCGAAGACTTTTGAGCGCTACTGTATGTGGTGTGCGATAGTAAAGACCTACTCGCAGTGGTAATAAAGCAACGCCTAATGTATGCTACCTTCGGGCTAATCATTTCCATTCGTCATAGGAGTGATGAGGGGGATAGGGCAGGGATGTGCACCCTAAGTCAGGATGGGGCAGGGGTGTGTAACTTTATGCCAGGATTCTCGCACCGCAGCAGGTCGCAAGGGAAGCAGTGCGGACGAGCTATGGGCGCCATGTTGTTGTGTCCCGAAGCGATTAGAAGTCAACTGTGTATCACACCCCTAGCATTGCTATGTAATCGTTTTAAACCCAGCTACGGCGACGCGCATAGCTCGCAAATCCTGCGTCGCACGCCGCTCGTAGTCGTGCGAAAATCCCGACATAAGGGCACACACCCGATTTGGCCTCTGCGCTCGTCTGCAGTCTACTCCGGCTAGTGACGCAGATGCTGGGGAAAGAGAAGGGGGTTTTCGGGCCACTTTTAGGGTTCTTCGTGGTTAATTTCGTTCTTCCTCCATTATTACACTGTTGAGCAGTACTTCTTCCATATTCCACAATCTGCCAAATTAATCGCTTCCGGTGTCTTTAATATTAGAGGTCACCAATTCGCCCTGCAAAGAAAGGGAACAAGTTTTGGTATGCCAACTACCCATTTTATAACTGAATTTATTCAAAAGAAAGTGAAGATGGTCAATCTCGTCATGAGCCATAAATTTAGAAATTAAGGAAAAAATGTTCGTGAATAAGTGCTTTTGTACTTAGAGACGTTAGACCGAACTATGACCTGTTAGCAAGCAAGCGATTAAAAGCAATGAGCTAGCGCACCATGAATTATCCAGAAGGAGAGGTGATGTGGAACGATATGCTTTTGCGTGAATATTATTTGTTTTGATGGAGAGGCATGCCACTAGAATAAGTTAATCAAAAAATTGCCACTGCAGAGTGGTGGTGTGAAAGTGGGCGGTGTGACAGAACGGAAAATATGAAACGGGCACACCACACGGGAAGCAATTTTGAAAGGTTTTTGGGAGGTTCTCGGAAGTGGAGCTCCCATAGGGTCTCCACCAGAAGGTGGGCCAAAGGGAGATTTGATTGCGGTAAAGCACGCAATAAATGCAATGCGAGTTATTACCATTTATTTCACAGACGGTATCTATAGGGGGTGCCAAAAGAAGTAAACTTTTCCTCCACTTTCAACCCCACTTTAGTCGAACTTCAGCGAATTCTGACAAGGTATTTCTACCCCAAAATTCAAGAGCACACCGCATACTGTCACTAATCTCCGTGAGAGGCTTCTGCACGAACAGGATCGGGAGCTCCTTCCGAGTGAACATGATGTGTCACCTCAACACAATCAAAATCCAAGATTTCATCACTCGTTCACAACCTTGCTAATGTCTGTTCACTCTGTGTATCTGAGTGGATTCATACTGGGTGGTACCCGGGAGTATCCTTTTCTTCCGGCTCCCAATATCCATCGTTTACAAGAACCAAAACTTGCCATTACCATTGAACACCTCCGGAGGGAGTTTGGAGGTTATAAAAATCTTTGGATCACAGCAGCGTTGTCCAAGCAGCAGGGGCTCTGTGGCTTCCATGAACCAAAGGGCCAATCCTATGAAAGCTTCCCACAAAAGAACTACCACGAACCTGGCTTCACCGTTTTGAGCGGATCTTGATACCGTATGTGCGCTGAACCCGACTGCGCGGACTGAAGACTCCGTGTTAAAATGAAGGTGAAAGTAGTGAGTCCCAGCTTGCTTCTGCTTTTAGAGAAACATTTGAGGAATGTTTTGCCCCAACACTTTTATCTCTTTCGTTTCCCTATGTTTTGTATTCTTGGCGAATGTGAGCCGTGAGTAAAATTACTTTTTTGGCACGCCCCCCCCCCCTGTATAGGTTATGGGTGGGGTGTTGGAACCCTGCGTGGTACTTGTACTAAGAAGAACGAATGCAACTATCAGGCAAATTTCGAAGGTCTCGAAGGTCAGGCCACACGAAACGACAACGTTCCTTTTCATCCATCCCGAAGCACTTGTCATCCCAGGATTACAGTTATACAGATTCCACAGCCTCTGACTCACAACCAGTTCATCATATCGTCCCTTCAGTTTTATCGCCTTATTTCATGGTAAGTTAAACATATTATAATTCTTTTGGCCTGGGCGATCTTTGGATGAATTAATTCTTAAATTATCGAATTGAGGCACTATGGTGCCTCAATACGATAATTTTGGTCTAACTCTTTCCATTCGCACACAGTATATAGAATTCGTGGGCTGACAAAAGATCAGATACAGTCCTCTTCGGAACGCTTGATAGAGCGTGGCCTACGGACTTGGGTGAGAGTGTTTCAAACTCTTTCACCCCGCCTACACTCTCACTCTAGCCACTCAGGCCCCGCCCTATCAAGCGCTCCAAAAATGAACTATAGTGCGCCATTTCAGCCCATAAAAAACTGACCTGACCATAGGACTTTTTCTTGAAATCGGAGAAGCAGTTCGCACTTGGTTGTTCTTCAGATGCCCGAGCAAATTTTACCTGAGAGGGGTGGCGGACCCAATTTTGGTAAAAAAAACTTTGATTTCTAGAAAAAGTGCGGTGTATTTCATACAGAGCTGAAGGCGCTGGTGCGTGATATTTTCGAAAATAACTACAATCTTTGCAGTACCGCAGGATACACTACAAAATTAGAGGAGAATTGTGAGTGATATACGTGACTTATTTGCATGGCGAAATTCAAATTTTCAGAAGAAAACAAGTGTAGGTACGATATTTACGTCAACATACATATGCTTTACACAAAACGTTGCTGACTGTTGTATGGCACGGCTGTTGTGCTTAACAGTTTCATTAGCACGCCAAGAAGCAACAGTTCACCACAGTCCAACTTGCCAAAGGCACGGTATCCAGAAGGGACGTTGGGAATATTTTTGATTTCGCTCCAGCGTTTGGGATTGAAAGTTGGATTATCAGGCAACCAATAAGTTCATGAGTTGAGCTGAAATCGTCCCAATACAAGAAATTCTCTCAAAAACTCGTCGACAGAATGTGCTGTTTACTACAAACAATGTTTTGTCATAGGCATGTATACGTACTGTGCTGTAACTTAAAACCTGAACGGAAGGAAACAAATCACCTGTAACCTGATAGCTGAGTAACTGCGATAAACAAACAACCTCGCCGTCACTTTCACAGAAGTCTACGGAAGATTTGTCGCAGAGGGGCGGAAACTAATAGTGAACATACAAATGGAATGGAAAGGTGTTTTTACATCAAAAGTGGAATTTGGCCAGCAAACCAAGTTCACCACTGCATTCGTCACACAAGGAATTATAATATCGTCCCCCCTTACAAACAATAACTACTATTTATAACATGCAAAATATAGAGTAAAGAAGCTGATATAGATCCTACTATATATAATTCGCTTAGTATGTCTGTGTGTGTGTCTGTGTGTGTGTATGTGTGTGTGTTTGTCCGTCTATCAGAAATTCATATCTCGCGTCGCAGCAAAGCTGGGACGCTAAATTTTACAAGTGATATAGGGGGTGCCAAGGGAACCTCAGCGGTGGTGGACCGAAAGTGATAGCAGCTGATAAGGGCTGATAAGGAGCCTCGGAAGGCAAATGTCACCAAATCCGTTTCGCCTTTCGGGTTGATCCTAAAGCGCTGCCACCCATAGGTGTTTTGCGAGATGGGACGGGAACATTAATGGCGCATGACCAGCATTGATAACGGTTGATAAGATTCGATAAGGAGCGTAAAAAGGCTATAGTCGTCAAATCCGTTTCGCTTTTCGCGTTGATCCAAGAGCGCTGACACTCATGGGTGTTTAGCAGGGTGGGCCAGGGACATGAATGGTGGGTGATCCAAGTTGATAATGGTTGATGAGATCTGATAATGAGCACGAGAAGGTAAATGTCGTGGAATTCGTTTTGCCTTTCGCGTTGATCAAAGAGCGCTGACTTTTATAAGTGTTTTGCGGGATGGGACAGGAACATTAATGGTGGGTGACCCGCACTGATAATGGTTGATAAGATTCGATAAGGGGCGTAAAAAGGCTAGAGTCGTCAAATTCGTTTCGCCTTTCGCGTTGATCCAGGAGCGCTGACACTCATGGGTGTTTAGCAGGGTGGGACGGGGACATTAATAGTGGGTGATCCAAACTGATAATGATCGATAAGCTTCGATCAGGAGCGTGAGAAAGGGAAATGTCACCGAGGCCGGCTTGCTTCTACGGCTAACAGTGGAATGTTCATATTCGCAGGTATTGTAGGGTACGGGTACCTCAATGGTACTGTTGGGTACAGTGGCCTCAGTGAAACTGATAACGGCTTACAGTGACTGATAAGAACCGTTAAGAATTGGATGGGATGAAATCCTTGCTAACGTTGTACGACCGCTTTAGCAAAAGCGTCTGATGGCATCGGGTGAACATATTTTGTTTATTGTGATATCACTGCCCGATGTATCGACCGCTGAATGCCTGGCGTTCCAAAAAATGGTGCGTTTCTCTTGATAATGCGATCTCCATTGATAATCATGATACAACCTATTTTTGTGATAGCAAAGCAAGCGGTTCACTCGGAATCATTTTCTAATGCGGTACTTGCAGCAACACTGGGTATCGACCGCTAGACTATGTAAAATTTCAAGTAGTGAAGCATGTTTACGAAAACGATAAACATCGATAAGCGGGATATGGCCTACCATCAATGTGTACGAATTAGATTCTCAGCAAGTGATCTATTTGTTACCAATCGATGCAATCGAATACAAAACTATCGATTTCCAAACTACCCAAACTCCCAATGATGACCAGCACACTACTGCGCGCGATTCATGTGGATTACGTGCAAAATGGGTTCCATGCAAAGCGATTGAAGTATACCGATACCGAAATGCTTTTTTATCACGCCATCTTCTCTGCTTTTTTGCAATTCAATAGCTCAGCTGGGGAGCAAGCAGAGGGAAGGAAATCTCCGCTCCGCTGTGGTCGGGCCGAACACACCCATTTTGCACAACATCGCCATGAATCGCGCAGTAATCTGCGCCAGTCAACTGGTGCATAAATAATACAATAGAATAATGTGCAGAAACTGTTAAAATATTAATGAACACATGAATTTGTTCTAAATGAAGTGTGGGATATGAAAATAGGAAATATGGAAGTAAGTGGCAATAAAATAAAAAGTAAGAAATAATAAGAGAGAAGTATGAAAGTATAAGTGATATGAAAACATAGGTAAGTAGAACAAGTGTTATTATGATATGGTAGTAATAATCAAGTAGTAATGCACATTATGTGGAAAAGATATTCAAATAAGTATAAAATATACGAACCATAAACAGTAAGTATTAGGTTGATTCATCGGCTGCGAATCATTTATATTTATTCCGTAAAAAATAATGAAGAATTCCGATGTTTAGCTAATTGTGTGATAAGTACTGCTACCTTTGGCATGACGAATACCTTATCATTTCATCGGCTAACCGCTTGTTCTGTTTATTAAACGAACCTTGCGAGGAGCTCTTCAATGGCCTGATTTTTCGTGAACACCGCTTGAAATCCCCTAAGGCCAGGTTGTATTCAGGATTAGCCGCGCAACGATCAACACCGTTACCATTGAATCAAAATGGTTTTTTGAAATTTGGACACATTGACGCCTTTGCATTCATTACCGATGCCTCTGCCAAGCTCATGATAAGGGCGCTAGCCAGTTCAGTTGTCATACGACAGGGCACCCACGTTATTACTACAACAAGAAAACACCGGACATGTTCACTAAATTAGGAGGGTACGGAAGTACGGAATTTCCTTTCCATGCCGTCTGAGCACGAAACAGCCCACTCCACTACTTGAATTCAACCTGTTCCTCTTAACTTTTGCATGGTTATCCAACATTGTCACAGGTGATAAGGAGAAAAACTGCATGTTAAGTGGAAGAATGTCACCTGCCACTCACAAAACCTTCGCACCCTTATGTCAAAATTTCGAAATTAACGCCGAGCGGTATGTTTGTGTGGCCATTCAGATGAAGAGAGACTGTAACAAATTCTGTCTCCACCTGGTATGCGGAAAAAATTCTGCAAAAATCGACTTTTTCTGTTCGGACATTTCCTTTCAATCCATGGTTTTGCTCTCACTTAGCAACAAAAGATCGTTTCCTGTTCTACTCTCTAGCACACCTTTCCGAGAGGATATGACGGCTAACCAAGGTGATATCTAATCCAATTTTCAAATTTTTTCGATCAAAAGTCCGCGGAGCTCTATGGGAAAGTATCGAGCAGCCGGTGATGCATGATAACAATATATTGTAGATGGTTGCGGCATACGTTGAATGAATGTAAAGGTGAAATACAAATTAGAAAACGAAATTCGGCTGTGTTCCGGAACTTACGGACCAACCTGATAATTATTGATGAAAAGTGGCGCACACTACAGTGCGTGAAGCAATATGTATGTGCGTCAGTAGATACAGTCCATTTCCCAAAGCCTGGCAGGGCGAGGCCTACGGACTTGGATGAACGTGTATCGATCTCTCTCACCCCCCCCCCCACCCCCCACACACACTCTCGCTCTCGCCATGTACTCTCTCACCCAAGTCCGTAGGGCCACGCCCTGCCAGGTGTCGAGAACTGGACTGTATATCGAAAATTGTTCTTTTTCTTGAGGACAGAGTATTCCATTGCACGCCCGCCCACCGTGGGTGGAGCCTTACTTGGTTCGCTTGTGGCCTTTACTTCTTGTCCCATGCCCTACCCATACCACACTTGTCCCTACATCCACAGGTCGTTTTTCATGTAACGTTCAAGCTCCGCCCCCACTACAAATGCTCCGCCCACTGTGCCCAGGCCTCTTTCATAACTTTAAAAGAACTCATCGCTGACCTAAATCCATCTTCTCCTCACGTTTGGAGCACATTCGAACGCAATCAACAATTTTCGGGCTGGAACCTCGCCCACGGTGGGCGCAGCTTAACTTGGTCCATGTGTGGTCTTTACTTTCTGTCCCATGCCCACCCATACCACACTTGTCCCCATCTTCGCAGGTCGTTTTTCATATAATACCGATTTTCGTGACAGACGGAGGGACGGAGGGACAAAAGGAGAAAGCCAAGGGACGGAGACGGACGTACAGACAGACGAAGCGTTTTATATGTAGTAGGGATAAGAACGTAACTGCAACAGCAAAGATGTGAACTATTCGTAGAAGTCTCAAAACTTCCAGACTTGGTGCTAGCAGGTGTGACGTCCCAAAAGAAATACATACGACACATTTATTCCTGTTTTTGCTATTTCACCATTATATTCACTTCGGTCGAAGGAAGATCCCATGTGGATTTGCGATCACCTTGGTTAGGTTGGTCTATAAGTTCCGGACAGCCTTGCGCACTTCTCGTTTTCTATGTTTGCTATTTCACAGTTATATTCATTCGACCTATTATGTGTCACAACTATCTGCAATACATTGTCAACACATCGTGAGCTGATAAACTCCCTACCCTTCGAACTCCACAGACTCTGGTCGAAGAAAGAATGGATGTCGATCTTGAGATCACCTTGGTTAGTTTGTCATTGCTTCTCAAGAAATCTAAAACATATTAAATGATGATTCGATAGTACTAGGCTAGGGCTATGCAGTGGACAGGGAAGAAATGCCCAACCAAAAGTCATTATACTATTGAACTCATTGAGATTCGAGCAGTAAATGAAGGATCAGGCTATCACATATGAGCGTTGAGCTCCTCACGTGCCTAGGCGCTGAATAATAGTCTATTTATATCTCTTATATTACCGATTTTGAATCGGATGTTAACGATCAACAGATGTGGTGCTATGCTGCGCCAGGTGTCACTCACATCAATAAAGAGAAATGCATGAAGCAGTTGTAGTTAATCTGTTTTGAATGGCTATGCTCACGACATGTGATCAGTAGCTCCGTTGAGGCATTTGAATGCATATTGAGCCTATACAATCAGCGACGAAAGCTAGCCGGCCGATGTTCAGTTTGGCATATTTACCTCTTACTCTGCCTATCCGCTACTTTCACGGCTAAGGCACCACGATTCGAGCCATTGCAGTTTGCTAATACAAGGAAGGTGCCCGAAATCTCTTATCAGATTTTGATAAAATCTTTGGTCACTCATAGAGTAGTGTCCTTACCATCAAAATTCGACACTGCCGCAAATCGCCATAGTTAGTGTACTGTCAGACGAATAGACATTGGAACTCTTGACTTCCATGCCCTTGCTTCTCAGGCTCCCTGCTTCCCTTCGCTCACCATCAATTTGTTAATAAGGCCAAAAAGGCCAGAGTTGAGGTACTGAATTTGGAGGATGGCCCTGATGGGGATGGCTCACACAACCAGAAAACTTCTTCACTAAACTTTTGGATGACCTCGGTTCCATGTGCCGACTGCCTGCAAACAAGCACCATTCATAGTGCTCCCAATCTTACCTAACCATCGCGATCTAGGTAGAGCTCTAGGCGTACGCCGATAATCCTCTTCCGGCAAACTTGGACTCAGCTTCGAGAGCTTGTCTTTCTCGTCTCCGGTGGTACATACTCAAGATACTCTCAGGTGTCGAGGAAATTGGCCGCTTCAGTACGACATCCTCCCCCCCCCCCCCCACCCACCCACCCTCCCCATCTAGGGAGACACAACTACGACCCATTCTTTCAATTTCTGCTCACACTTCCCGCCCACTGCAGGATAAAACTTGTAAAAGGCATGCACCCAATGCACAAGGGCAATTTGCACAAACAGTTTCCCCATAGGAAAGAAACTCTCCACTAAACATTTCTTGCAGCGAGGGAACGTCCCAAGAAAAGTATGAATTTCATAAAGAATTCGCTTAGATACATATGCACAGAGAAGAAGCATATGACCACTTCTGCACAAAGCAATACCGTATCATGGTTGACCACTGCAATTAAGACCCCTCTTATTGCCGGTCAGATTGCCCCACCCTCCCCCTCCCCCCGCCCCACTCTTTCGAGGAATCCCGACTCCTGAAGCACCGTAACCGTATTGCTCACGTTAGCGCATGAGTCGGATGACTTCATTCCGTACCAGTCAAACAACTGTATCCCAGGCTCCGCCATATGTGACAGCCTACTAGAGTGAGTAAAGGGGCCAACTGTTCGAAAACGGAAACGGAACAACAGTTTCCTTTCTAAAGAAGCTGGCCGGTTACTTTGGCAAATGGTTGTTGCTCATAACATCTTATGCTCGTATGATATTTTCGTAGGCTAAAATCCATTTCGACTGATCGATTGTGTTCCCTTTCTCGATATCACGAGAAGGTCACGCATTCAGTGTTAAACTGCGTAACACCTTATAGCGCAATTAGTCTTTATGGTTGAACGAAACAGTGTCTTGTACGTACAGCCCCTACAGACTCTTTCACAGGGGCTTACAGATTGGCACAACAAGTCAATCAAGTGCCACGCCTCCGGCGCTATTTTTACTCGAGCAGCTGTCCGCAGCTGGAACTTTTTCCATAGCAAAATGGAGTGCTAATAATGACGGAGGGAACTACTCCTTTGTGATGTTCGGAACCTGAACGCCTGTAAAATCTGGTTCGCTGCTCAATCGAAAGGCTGAAAGCCTTATCAGTTTACAGAAATACTTATCAGAATCAGTATCAAGAAAGAAGAGCACTTTTTCCAATCCGCTGACAGCCTTTCGAGTTCTGACTCCGATTTAGGCCCTCCAAGCACTTACGTCAGCCTAATTTCAGTCTGAAGATCTAACACAAGGTGAGTAAGAGAATGGCAGGCATATTTGAGACAGTATTTAGACATTCAGCCGTTTTTCGCGGTCAGCAATATCGTCTTCTAGTGTTGCTTCAAAAAATTTTCCAGCTCATATCGTCCGATGTGGTCTTCCGAGGTATTCCTCAAAACTAACCGATGGATTAGAGCCAGTTTTACGAAAGTGCCCCTATAATTTTTTTGTACAGCGAATTTTTACACCAGGAGAGCTACATAGTCGGACAATTCACTCACGTGGCTCAGCTTTTCAAAGGGATCGTATGACATCAATAACCGAGAACAATCCTCTCTGTAGTTCTGTTCTTTGCGCATGGCCCCATATCCAAGGCTTTCGGCTTTGGGTGGAGAACAAAATTACCACCTGTATCACTTGCGTCCCCTTGTTCATCGAGAGTCTCGAGCGGGCGCCAGCAACGTCTCCATTTGTCCCTGTCGCGAGCCAAAGCAGTCCAGTGAACGTTTCTGACTCCATGGACACGTGGCGTCTCATTCCTTTCGCGCAGAGCTTTCGTGAAGAAGTCTGACCATCGGCCGGCGGTCGTCCAAGTGTTCGTTTGACGTCACGAGGAATCCAGTCGGTAACAGCTCTGGTCCAACGGTCATCGCGATATCGCATGACGTGTCCGGCCCATCCAATCTTCGATTCCTTGGCAAATACGACGGCGTCCCTGATTTTCATATCGAAAGGCTGAAAGCCTTATCAGTTTACAGAAATACTTATCAGAATCAGTATCAAGAAAGAAGAGCACTTTTTCCAATCCGCTGACAGCCTTTCGAGTTCTGACTCCGATTTAGGCCCTCCAAGCACTTACGTCAGCCTAATTTCAGTCTGAAGATCTAACACAAGGTGAGTAAGAGAATGGCAGGCATATTTGAGACAGTATTTAGACATTCAGCCGTTTTTCGCGGTCAGCAATATCGTCTTCTAGTGTTGCTTCAAAAAATTTTCCAGCTCATATCGTCCGATGTGGTCTTCCGAGGTATTCCTCAAAACTAACCGATGGATTAGAGCCAGTTTTACGAAAGTGCCCCTATAATTTTTTTGTACAGCGAATTTTTACACCAGGAGAGCTACATAGTCGGACATCGACGACGGAGTTCGGAACTCCGGATTCCCCTCTGCACTTGCGTGTATCAGGGTACTCCGAGCCCCTTCGATGGCGCGTTGGATGACGCCGACCGTATGCTCCTCCTGCTTATGTATAACGAAATTATACTTCCCGAAATTGCGCTGTCGCAAACAGGCTAATCGCACTTGTGCCATGACGTCTGGACAGGCACGTCTGGCACATACACACAGCAGAAAAGCAGACCTGGCAAGTGATGGACTAACGGCACGAGAAAATGTGGTAGGAAGGGTTCAACGAATGTGAAAGTTAGTGGAAGAAATATGAGTGAAGTCTCACAAAAAGAAGTAGAAATAACGGGTGGAACTGAGGAAGACAAGGAATATAGAGTGTGAAGAAAGGAAAGGAACAGCCCATGTCGTTATCGGTACTCTGGGACATTAATATTCAAATGACAGGCAGCAAAAGATTGAAAAAGAGTACTGCAGATAAATTTCGAGTGTAAAAGAACGTACGCAAAAACATAAGAACACAAAATTCGCGTCGCGATGGGTGCGAGTTCCGGCGCCGCACTAATTGGGTCTTGAAGCAATGAAGATATACTATGTCTCCCAACAATTACGGCACTCCAAGCTCCCATGGTTCGCGTCGCGCCACACACGGGCTTCGGATTCTAATGCCACACCCTATAAACTACGCAGAGGTACGTCACCCTGTAGAGAAAATGTTATATCACTATGACAAAGCTGTTTGTCAACACTTATGTTTGCTACGTCAACAAACGCGAACGCAGTTGCACAGTGAGCCGAGCTATGGTCATCTAATTAAAGACAGTCATAGAGGTGGGCAATGAGAGCCTTATGTGAGTCATCCAAATGAAATTTGGAGGTTTAAGAAAGGTAAACTTGGCGGAATCCCGAGCTTTGGAGGAAGCGCCTTTACTGACAGCTGCCACATGTTTCATCTTAGTCCACCTTTTTTTCAATCTGGCCCGTCAGATTGAAGAGGGGGGGGGGGGGGCTGAGACAAAACAGTCTCATCTGAATAGAGAGAACTCACTCCTCGAATTTTCGACTTTTTCCTCCTACCACTGCCTTTATTATTCCGATACCGCCAAGCAATCACAATAACTACGAAAGTAGTGACCCTAGCTAATGCTTACGTCACACCCCGGCGATGCATTATCAACCATCAGACGTGCAATTCTACGGGAAAAAAAATCGAGTTTCGACCATTAGGTCACCTAGCACTCTGCCACACTTACCGCGAGAAATCCTGTTGCCAGATATGTTGGCTGATGAAAGCCGTTTTTAACGGAACATTTATTAACAGAGTTAACATTTATTGGTAATAAGTTCATGCAGACAAGAAATATGCAACGCAGAGAGAGCAGTGTGGATACCTGTTTCACACAAGAATGTGCAATTTTCAAAGACTTCTAAAAGCAACAACAGAACAAATATAAATGAGTCCAAAAAACAGAAAAAATAGCAAAGTAAAAAACATTTAGACACGCATTTATGGCGATTCGGATAGTAATTGCTCAATTTCGGCAGTCATTCCATTCGGAGACGTTGTCGGTGCATATCTGAAATCAGATAATACAATCGGAAATCGTTCATTAAATCTTTTCTGAGATGCGCCATGCACTTCACTCAAATCCGGGATCGCGGTCTAAAACAGGCGCTTGGCCCAACAACGACCAATGAGCCTTAAATCCTCAAGCCACCTTTATGCGGTATCGGCTACTGTGTAGGAATGAAAGCTATGAGGGCTGGTACTATGCACCGAATAGAAGAAATGTCAGGCCCCATTTGACAATACTCTATTTCAGGATTTCACTCCCGGATCATGTATTCCGTTCCACTGTGCACTTTTCCACTTCGAAAAAGTTTGAAGGCACAATTCACGATAATCGTTGAGGGTTAACGCGCTCAGTAAATATTCTGGAGATGCTGAAGAGCACGCTGAGAAAAACGACTTACGGTCCCTACAAAAAATGAACTTTAAAGTTTTAGCTATAACAACACAACAGCCCAGATCTGGGCGTTTGGACAAAATTTTACGCGGTGTGATCACCTAATAACACCGAAAAAGGCTGCTCTTCTATCAGAATTTCTTTTATCTCACGCTCTTTTATCACCACGAAATAGTCATCACTTTTTGTTGTGGAGTGCTGGAGAGCGAGACGATACAGAAGTCGTTTATTAGTCGAACGAACAAGTGAACTGGGTAATAGAACAATGGCGGGTTTATATACCCTGAAGGCCTGGTCAAATCCTTAGTCAAACAACCTATAGGCACGATCAAATCACAGGCAGTAAAGATCAAACGATACCAAAGTGTGCACAAATTAAGATCATCCTCATTCAGTGGGAAGGCCTACAACACCTCCCCCTTTAAGTACAAAACTAAACATAAGATTTCTTCTTCGGATCCACGTGAAGTCGGCGCGGCGAATGTCGAGTCCGTGGCGATCGGCGAAGTCGTGGCGTCGTCGCTGGTGTCGACGGTGGCGTTGAATCGCAGTCGGGTGGGGAAGTGGCGGCCGGCGACGTCGCTTCGTCGTTTGATGTTGACGGAACATCAGTAACGGCAGGTTCTCCAGATATAGGGGTCAAGTCGAAAGTTTCAAGTAGTTTGTCGACGACTGGCGTATGGTCGCGTGGTTTTAGCTGATTCGCGTGTCGCGTCCACAGTAAGTTTGCACAGCGTACTCGATAGAGGACGTTTCCGAGGCGCTGAGTGATGATTCCAGACGTCCAAGTCACCTTTGGTCCTCGATAATCCTTGGCGTAGACAGCGTCGCCGACATCAAATTGGCGACGTCGTGAACCATGATGCCTATTGAATTGCTCCTCCATTTTTGCATCCCGCGGTCCAACGTTTTTGTCAGTGGAAGGCATCATCAACGTGAGCTCAGTGCGTAAACGGCGACCCAAAAAATTCTCGGCTGGAGAAAGATGATTTGGTCCCAACGGGCACGGTGTCGAGCGGTATGCCATGAGGAAGGTTTGTAGAGCGTGTGTCGGCGCTTCCTCCCTCTTCAGCTTGGCTAATCCTCTCTTGAAAGTATCCACAAAACGCTCTGCCTGGCCGTTGCTTTGCGGATGGAAAGGAGGAGAACGGATGTGTTCGATTCCATGGCGACGGCAAAAATCTTCAAATAGTGTTGATGTGAACTGTGTGCCGTTGTCGGTGACGAGCATTTGTGGATTCCCGAATCGCGCGAAAATTGTTGTCATAGCCTTGATCGTAGCCGACGTGGAAATTGTATCCATCCGTATTATTTCCGGCCATTTTGAGTAAGCGTCCACGACGACAAGGTAGAAAGTTCCGTCAAGTGGTCCCGCGAAATCGGGGTGTACTCGTGTCCATGGCGCTGTTGCTTTCGGCCAAGAGTGAAGTTCAGTCTTCACTGGGTTCTTAGCGAATTTTGCACAAGTAGTGCAGTTTCTAACAAGGCTCTCAATGTCTGCGTCGATTGACGGCCAGTAGACGTAGCTGCGAGCGAGCATTTTCATCCTTGTTTGTCCTGGATGAGCTTTGTGGAGCGTTTGTAGTACGCGACGTTGTAGACTCTTCGGGATTACGAGACGGTTTGCAGTGAGAAGGCATGAATCAGCGGTTGAAAGCGATCCGCGACGGTTGTAATAGGGCCACAGTGGAGAGTTTTGATCCATTTTAGGCCAGCGTCCGGATCGGTTGCAGGAGATCACTTGGGATAGAATAGCGTCGGCCGCAGTTGCGGTCTGTATTGCTTCAAGGGAGACCGGGAGATGCGTACAGGTTTCCTTCAGTTCGGCGGATATTTCGACGTCCACAGCGGCGATGACTTTGTCTTCTGGTTCCATTGAACATGACATTAACAGACGTGAGAGTGCATCTGCTTGTCCAAAGTCGCTTGTCCTAACATACTGGATACTAAAGTCGTAGTTAAGTAGGATAGTCGCCCATCGTTGCAGGCGATTGGCGCTGTACACCGGTACACCTTTCTTATTCCCAAAGATCGATATGAGCGGCTTGTGGTCCGTCCTTAGAACGAAGTGACGTCCATGGATGAAGCGATGAAACTTCTGTACTGCGAAAATGAGGGCGAGTGCTTCCTTCTCGATTTGGCTGTACTTCTTTTGGGCTGGCGTTAAGGTACGGTTTGCATGGTACACAGCCTTTTCCGTTCCATTCGGGAATCTGTGCGAAAGTACAGCTCCAATTCCAAAGTTTGAAGCGTCTGCGGCAACAATGATGGGAAGCTTGGGATCGTAGTGAGTCAGAAGTAGATCTGACTTGAGTGTCGCTTTGATGCGGTCAAATGAAGACTGACACTCCGGTGTCCATGCGTAAGTAGTCTCCTTCCTGGTTAGAGCGTCCAGTGGAACCCGTAGATTGTGCAGATCCCTCACAAAAGACCCGTAGAAATTGACCAATCCCAGAAATGCGCGAAGTTGTGTGACGTCCTTCGGCGGTGGCATCTTGTGGATTGCGTCGATCTTTTGAGGGTCCGGGCGACGTCCTTCGGCGTTGATCACAAAACCCAGGTAGTGGATTTCGGTGTGCAGAAATGAACATTTCGCAAGGCGTACTCGTAATCCATAGTCGTGGATTCTTCGAAAGACAGCTTCTAAACGCGTGTTGTGTTCGTCGAGGGTCTTTCCAGTTACTATGATGTCGTCAAGGTAGGCAGCGGTACCTTCTAGTCCAGTGATCAGAGTGTCCATTTGTTGCTGAAAGATTCCCGGCGCGGATTTCACCCCAAAAGGTAAGCGGTTGAGTCGAAAGAGTCCGCGATGTGTGTTGATGGTCAGGAGATGTCGGGAATCTTCATCCACTTCCACTTGGAGGTACGCTTCGGCTAGATCCAGCTGCGAAAAGTATCTTCCTCCATTGAGCCTGGCAAAGATATCTTCTGGTGTTGGAAGTGGATGCTGGTGCTGTTCCAAAGCGTCGTTCAGACCTGTGGAGAAATCTGCGCAGAGGCGAATGGATCCATTCTTCTTCTGAACAACGACCACGGGCGCAGCCCAGTCGGAGTGGTCGACTGGTGTTAGAACCTTGGCAGCAACCAGCCTGTCGATTTCTTGTGAGATCCGGGGTTGGACGGCGTAGGGGACTGGACGAGCCTTTCGAAAAACAGGCGTCGTATTTGGCTTCAGCTTGAGAGAAGCTTTCGACTTGTTGCAGCATCCTAGTCCGGCTGCAAACACTTCAGGAAAGTTGTTTTGGAGTCGCTTGGTAAGGGACATGCGTTGTGTCGCAAGAGTCGTTGCGGATATGGCGTTGCATGTGATGTCTCCAGTAAGCCGTTGGAAGAGTGGCTTGACTTGCCGGATCCAGTCAAGGCCAAGCAGTGAGGCAGTGTCGGCCACGTGGCAGTATCCTCTTCCTTGGTGTCCCTCGCTGGTGAAAGTGCATTCGAATTGACCACGGACGTTGATTGGCTTGTTATTCGCCGATTTCAGCTCGAATAACGCAGGCAGAAGTTTTGAACGACCCATGGCGGTCCAGTCCTTGCTGCTCAGAAGAGTGACGTCGGCTCCCGTATCTAGGCGCATGCGGACGAGAGTTCCATCGATCTTCACAGTCCGGTAGATGCGTTCAACAGGCGCAGTGTCCGTGGTGGTGGAAGCGACGATGACTGCGTTGTTTGTTCGGCTGCGTTTCCTTTTCGGATTCCGCCTTTTCCCTCCGTTGAAGTTCTTGCAGAATCCCTTCTTGTGCCCAGTGCGACCGCAGGCGTGACAGCGTTTCTCCACAAAGTTGCATTCCTTGGCCCAGTGGTTTCCTCCACAGCGAAAACATGGGGAAGGCGGCTCCTTGTTAGGCTTCTTCTCAGCATTTACGGCATTGACATCCGGTGCTGAGGGTGAGCTGCCGAGGAGTTTCGCATCCTGTCGGATGTCCAGGATCTGTTGAATCTCCCTGCTGAGCTCCTTGAGCGTAGTTTGCGGGTTGCACTCCAACTTACGTAGCGCTTGGGTGCGTAATTCAGCGTATTCCGGAGCAGCGAGGCCACAAATCCAAACAAGGCACTTCATCTGTTCGGCGGTGATCGCACTGAACTCGGCCATCTCATGTCTTCGATTCACCAGTCCCGTGTAGTCACGCAGAGTTTCGCCGTTGCATTGGGTTCTGAGGTAGGCGTACCGACGAGCGAAGACTGATGTGTTGTGTCCGAACAGCTCTTGTAGCGTCTTCACGGTGTCCGCGAGTGGCAATTCAGCAGCCTTTCTGGGTAAGATATGGTTGGTGAAACGGGCGTAGGCAGCGGCGTCCAGTTTTGAGACGATGAGGCGTGCTCTCGCGGCATCGTCGAGCGTTGCCCCATCTTGCGTTATGATGTCCTCGTAGCGGTTGTACCAGACGTCGAAGGTACAGCCATTCTCTGGATCGTGCGTGAATTCTGGCAGGCGGGCAGACAGCGAATTCATGACGAACTCTACCGACGTGGTGGGAGTTGTCGACGGGCTGGAACCCACCGTCGAGAACATCCCTTTCATCTCCTCCATAATTGCTCGAAGCATCTTCTGCTGTGCTTGTGCTTGAGCGTCGAGGATGGCTTGCAGAGTCTTCGCATCCATAGCAACACGTCGAAGATCCGATACGTTGAGAGATGCGGTGCGCGGTCGTCGGCGTTGAATTCGTTGTCGGCGGTGAGTAGTGAAGTCCTGATCGCCAGATGTTGTGGAGTGCTGGAGAGCGAGACGATGCAGAAGTCGTTTATTAGTCGAACGAACAAGTGAACTGGGTAATAGAACAATGGCGGGTTTATATACCCTGAAGGCCTGGTCAAATCCTTAGTCAAACAACCTATAGGCACGATCAAATCACAGGCAGTAAAGATCAAACGATACCAACGTGTGCACAAATTAAGATCATCCTCATTCAGTGGGAAGGCCTACAACACTTTTCGGTGACTGTACTGAAAATGGTTGCACGTCATCTGAAGAAGATGGCCGCCATCTGAATTACGGGCTCTGAACGCGCTTCGCGGTACAGTAGTGGTACACTGGTACACCCTCTGCAGTTGCGGAAGTAGCTTTCTGCTGTATTGATGGTACCAAAATACTCAAATTACCGCAAACCTACAAAATAACGTTCACGCCACCTCTAAATCGCAGTGAACACATGTAGGATCAAACGCAGTACTTAGTGCGCATGTACTAGTTCACTACTAGATCCACGCTCGTCGAGGAGCGCACTTAGATAATCATTGATAAAAGCGTTTGGAAGAGAGGGAGGGAGGGGAGGGGAGGGGGAAGGGGGGGGGGGATTGGGTACTTCCCCTAGAATATGAGGGATGACCCACCCCCACCTCCTCTTACGATAAAATTACCGGCTGCCTCTCGGTGAGTGGACTTCACGGCTTCACATCGATTCACCGGGGCATACAAACGCTTCATCCAAGTAAATCTATTTTTGCGACAAATAATAGACGTGGACCATCTTTTCCAAAAGACACAACTCAGATCTGACATTTTAAGAACGCAGACCGACAAATATGACACGTATTTGCATACACATAAGTGTGCACAGCAGACGATAGCGAGCTTGTATTGTAAACGCATCTGTAATAAGCACCTCTCACCTTTTAACGACGTGACCTTTTCGATTGATCAAAAATTTTGTGAAGTTCCATTTGATAGCGTTAGTAATTGTGCCTCCCTGTTCCTTCTTGAGAAATTGCCAGAATGGGTCAGCGTCACCTCCATTCACTTTAACCTAAACGACAGCAAGTCACACTCGTTCACTCGTCATGAAGAAATAAATATAGTCCATTTCAGAGCGCCTGCCAAGGCGTGGCCCACGGACTCGGATGAACGTGTATCAAACTCTCTCAACCCGCCACACACTCTCACTCTCGCCACCTACTCCCACTCTCGCCACCCAACTAGCCCATAGGCCACGCCCTGTCAGGCGCTTCGAAATGGACTGTATATGCTCGCATATATCTGATGAGTTTTTCACAAATACTGTATGCTTACACATGTGATTGTCAAGTAACACTAGCCGCACAGTTATTTTCAAATCTCAAGCCTACAAAACTATACAAGTGTACAAAATTGGGACTTTCGTGCATGAAGGTCAAATTTACAGCGTCGACGATTCCTTATCAGGACCTAGTCTTGGCCGAATGGTGCTTGGTAACGCATGTGGCGTTTCGGTTGTCACACAGTGGCAGCACCGAGAGGCCAATAAGAATAACCGAAGTGGAAAGACAATGGACGTGCAAATCGAAGGAGACGATCTGTGGTGCAACTTAACTTAATCTCCTTATCACAGCCTTGCACTGCGACTCGGTAAAGTCAATAGGGTGATTGTCGTGTGGGAAAAGGAGGGGTCAACGGTCTGTGTGGGAGGGGCTGTGTACCCTTATGTCAGGATTTCGCACTGCAGCAAGTCGCAAGCGAAGCATTGCGGACGAGCTAAAGGCGTCATGTTGTTGAGTCCCGAAGCGATTACAAGTCAACTGCGTATCGCGCCCGGGTGGGGGTCGCGAGGTCGAATTTCCGCTTCGCGGCGGTGCACTGCGGCGCCACCAGTACGACTCGCCGTGTTGATTGCCCTTGGGAGCCGGCCGAGCGTGACTGCGTTACGTCTGCCTTCCACTCATGCAACACTGCCTCGCTTGAAGGCTGCCATGCCCTGCTACTGGGACTCGCGGCCGCGCGCGCCACTAGTCGCACGCGGCCGCGCGGAAATTCGACCTCGCGACCCCCACCCATCGCGCCCCTAGCATGACAGTGCAATCGTTCTCAGACCCAACTATAGCGACGCGCATAGCTCGCAGACACTGCGCCGCATGCCGCTCTTTGTTGTCCGAAATTCTGACATTAGGGTACACACCCGGGGGAGGAGGGGTCAACGGCCACGACTTGGGCATGGGGTGTGTGTGCCGTTAGAACAGAAAACTCGCATGGCCGCGTTTCGGGCGCGACGAGATGGTACGAGATAGGGGCGCGGAAATAGTCGAGTGAAGCGCTTCCACCTACAATACGCCGTAAGGAACCGTCCGCTCCAGGACCCATTTGATGCGATACGCATAACTTGTACCATCGCGTCGCAGGCCGGACGCCGCAACGCAAACTTTCTGTCCCAATGGCACGCACCCCTTGCGCTTGGCTTCGCTGTGTCCCACCCTTCCAATGTCCATTCTGAAAAAATCAAGGGTAATATGTAGAAAGGGATGGCTACCGCTACAACTTTGGCCATTACATTCTATTTTTCTCCACTGCGATATTACAGTATCTCAAATTGAAATATGCAACGACTTACTACTCTTGTCTCCGTCAAGTTTTACTTACTTCTATACTAGGCACTGTGTTGGAACTAAATTCACCTTTGCGTACAAGTCTGGCTCGTAGTTGAATGTATCCTTGACGAATTTTAAGATGTCGACCTCACAAGATGGTTCCTGAAAGGAAGTAGCTATTTTCAACATACAACTCGCGCCTGCTGCTTGTCAACGAGCAAAAACAACAGCTCAGTCTACCTGTCCACCAAACTGATTGCATGGAAAGGCTGCTACTCGGAGACCTTGGTCGTAATACTTGTCCTGGAGGGCCTTTAACTCCGTGTAGTGATTCTGGGTGTAACCACACTTCGAAGCGACATTCACTACGATGACCACTTGTCCCCTGAAATGGCAATTGAGTTGCGAATATAGACGGTGGTGATCTTAAGAACCAATCATGATTCACCGTCCTTGTAACAATAACAATCAAAACTCCAATAACCACTTCCACAGCCTGAAAGGTTTTGAACAAAACATACTTGTATTTGCTGAGTGAAACGTCTTTTCCGTCCGCATCCTTGACAGTGAACTCGTATATCGTCTTATGTTCAGACATGGCAACGTCCTCGTCCGAGCTGAAATCCAGTGAAGCTATTCTGCAGAGTCAAATTCATTCTAAACAGCAATCAAATTGGGTTCAAGATCATAAATGAGTTTCCCACTCTTCCCTCATATGCTATCCACAAACGCTAACAAGGTCATCCGCCGCCAGTGGTAGGCCGCCACTACCGACTCCTGTTAGGATAATGTGCGACAGTTGTACGTCGGTAGCGACGTCTTACCACTCGCGGTGGATCACGGGGCTCTGAAGGCGACGAAAAAGTAGAAACATCAGGCCGTTGATAAAAATAGATCCACCTAAAAACCTCGTTCAACGAAGCAGCACACGGATAATCTGAACATCATGCCCAAATTTCAAGAAGAGAGAACTTGGAGAATATTAACAAGGTCCTTCTCATAACAGACATGTGGTGCCATACATACGGGGAGGGGGGGGGGCACAAAAAAAGCGATCTAGTTTCTGGCCCAATGTCGATGAGAACAAGGTTCTTCTAAACTTTTCAAAAGGATCACGTATTTATTACCTATGACTATACGACGTCGCATCGGAAGAGTCTTCGGACAGCTTTAACATTTTTCTTTTTTTTTCTAAATTCAGACTTCGCAGATAATTGAAATGCACTTATGCGTTTGATTGCAGCACACTATTCCACATGCGCTTGTAACGCTGTTGATGGTAGCACGGTATTCCGGGAGGAACTACCGAAAGTTTCTGTTACAATCTACGGGGCAACGCACTTCTTGCAGTGATTAGATTAGCTAAAATAACCTAGAGAAAATGAGCACGAAACGAAAAACAGGGACGAAGGAGGTAAAAGCAAAAATAAAACTGGAGGAAGCAGCTTCAGAATGCAGATGAAAGACAAGAGAAAAGAAAGAACGACTGAAGCCGTCGAAGTCGACCGTAAAATGATTCAAACAGCTCAACCATAGCGAGTTGTGTTTACATGTAGTTGATGTTTTCGTACGTGACGAGTGTTTTCATGGGATGGTCTTGTTTGTCGGGAAAATGTCTGATTTGGAGATAGTCAACAACCACTGAGCACAGGCACTACCCATTTCTCCAACGAAACACTGGATTGAACGCAGCCGTCCTGCCGCTTGTACAATAACCAGTCGGAGGCTACATATTAACCCAGGATTTCTGATAAGGGCCCAGTAATAGGCCTTATTCTCCGAGTTGAGCGATAAACCAATACAATAAAATCTACCAATTATTCTGATGTCACATGCCCAGTCGTTTGCTCAGAAAGAACATTGCCGGATCATGGGCTCAGGCTCAGTGGTTGCGCGAGACATAAGGCAACGTTCGTACAGTCCATTTCCTGACGCCTGGCAGGGCGAGGCCTATGGACTTGTATCGATCTCTCTCACCCTGCCACACACTCTCACCCAACTCTGTAGGCCACGCCCTGCCAGCCTTCGGGAACTGGACTGTACCTTGCGGCACCGGCAGTGTTGACAAATTACCGCCATCGCCGCAAAGTATGAACGCGGCTTAACATGCGACAGCGGCCCGTGTGCCTCTCTTTGATCCTCCCGACTTCACTTATACTGTCGGTCCATGTCTTTCTACTCCTCCTTCTAATTGTCCCTCCAACCTTCACACTCGATTATATGCGAGACTCGCGACCACACCTGCTAAGGTTGAGCTCGGACGATTGCCTTGATAGCTTCCAAGAATGAATGAACTGACACACTGCGACTGTCTTCGTGCATGCAGTAAAGCAAAAATTATCTCTACTGTATATATTATGAGATATGAGGCTCACCTAATAATTACCTATCAACTATTATTTTGTTGTTAACCTCAACACTTCGAAAGGCTTCGGGGGTTGGCGAGAACAATGCCTCGTGTAAAAGGGGCAATGGGTCGTTTTTTAGTTTCTGCATGGTGTGTTTCTTTCTCATTTAGGGCTGTTAGGACCACCGTCATCGATACTGAACGAAATGACCCCCAACGGGTTGACAACAAAGAACTCGTCAACGGCAGAAATCGCAATACATTAGGATAGGCATGGTGAACTAACCCTCGTCGGAAGTGTCTTGTTTGGGCCATAGGAAGAAGGGGAGGAGAGAACAATTGTAACGGACATTCTGCTTGAAAAGATTACAAGTCAAACTTAGAAATAAAAATCGATTGACGAAAACAGTGCATGTGGCATGGAAGGGACATCACATTAGCTACTGCCACGAACATGACATCGATGGTAGGGAGATGAAGTCAATAACGTCATCAAAGAGAATCGTACCTACGTAGCTGTTTCTAACCATGCTTTACCCTCGTAAGTAGAATATGGCCCTTTCGCGACTATTTATCCATTGATCGCTTTACAATATGTGACGCCGCAGCGGCTTAGTCGCGGAGTATGAAAGTGACACACGCGCTGCATAATTAGCCACAACCCCGTCACAGATTTTACTTCTCAGAAAAGGATTATACTAGGTTTTCAACCCTACCCTACGAATATGGAGAGCTTGGCAATTCAGGGTGGAAACCAATCAGGTGAGCTGTGGCACTAACACTAGCTTTGCACACCTATCCCATGACAAAATGTATTGGGAGAAAATGGCGCTACTTTCGATTCCGTGTCTCAGTTCGGAAGAAAATTCAGTGCTCATCTGATAAAGCTGCCTATTGCACAGGTCAGACGCAAAAGTTTTCCCAAGAAAACCCTATCACTTTTCAGTAAACTCTTTCGGTAAAATATTTTCGAACTGACGTTGGCTCGGTCAAAAGGCTTGTTTTCAAAGTTTAGTTACATCAGGGGTATCTCCACTCTGTTTTTCCTCAGTATTTCGTTTTTCCGTATTCAATGCATTTGTTTTTTGTGCATGATTATTTTTCTATCTTTTTGTCAATGTTTGTTTGCGTTACTGAGCATCACCTGTTACTTTCTTTTTGAACTCGTAGGCATAATTGCAATCCCCACGTGAGCGCTTGTTTGTGTCTTCAATAAACAAAATAAATGAATAAGATTCGTGATCAAATAGTACTGAATGGGTCACATGGCTGTTGGAGTAATAAAACTGCTCACAGCCGTGGTGGGGAACATGGTCAAGCATTGGGTGTAGGAAAATTATTTTCGGGGAATACCGCTCTCCTCCCTTTCAGCCTACACATATCTAAAAAGTCATCAATCGGCTATTATTAAAGAACCACATATCGCTACCTCATACAAAGTATGATTATCGATTGAAACATCAAAAAGGCCACCTCATAGCCTCTCTCGGGGTCGCTGAGGATTTGTGGACAGATTCAGTAGATCCCCTCCCCATCTGGGGAACTTTTCGGCTCTTGCTTGGGAAATCAGCCACCTCAAATGACGTCATTACGCTACTTACCCACGCACACGGCTCTTTCTACAAGTCTGCTCCCGTTGAGGTTGGCGGTTGCGGTCAGTTTACATGATATGACGCAACCGGGGTAAAGCAACAGTTGTTAAGGAATACTCAAGGAGGGGGGGGGGGGGTAATAAAAAAAGGTAAGAGAGCGGTTTCTATAAAAAAGTTTCCTCGACGCAAAGCTTGACCCTGACGACGACTACTTTCTGCCAAATTAAACGAATCAATCTGACATACACTTCATCAGGGAGACACTGCGACACTTCGCTTGAAGACACTGGAAGGGATAAATTGGGCAGACTGTGAAATATGAAACTAGGGTGCTCAGCAATGTAACAGTAGAGGAAGAACGAGACAAAATGGCGGAAAACCCGAGAAATGGGAGTACCAATTCCCCCCTTCTCTCTCGCACCCCTCTGCATCACTAGCAGGGGAAGACTGCACAAGGGCGAAGAGGCTGAATCAGCGACTGCGAACGTTGTCCCGCCTTCGCCGGCAACTCGTCCGACTGCAGGACGACACGCGCTGCTGCGCGGTCGCAATAAGACCCAACCGCGCTTTTCCAATGCTAGTTTCGCCATCACCTCTTCTGAAGTTGAAGGTTTGTTTCAGAAAACTTGTATTCACAATTCGCAGTTTTCCCTCCCTGTGCCTTTAAGTACCTCGACATAAGTTTATATGAAGACATAACTGATCTTGTCAAGTAAACTGATTGGTAGAAAATGGAAAAACATAAAAATACGGTTTAACAAAAATTACATACACATCACATTTTCACGGAAAAATTTCATCTATAGCGGTTGAAGAATCTCAATATCCTCGCTGGGTTCCTCACCCAATTATCGTCTCAGTTATCGTTTCGTATCTGTCTCAAATGCTTAATGGTTTGTAATGGTATCATGGCCCACAGGACTATGTTGAGCTCCATTGTGAAAAAACGTAAAAATGAATTCGGATATCCATGAAGAAACGATCCTGAAGAAAATTAATAAGCCCTATGAGAAAAAACATCCCAATTTTCAAATCGTTAAACAGGACTGTGCTCAAGTTAATAGAGCTAGACGACGAGTTCACAGTCAGTCAGCCGTTCCATTTAATAGAGAAACTGTACGAAAACAAATAGTAACCACTTCAAAAATCCTTCGAAACTAGGCTCAAATAGACTATTGGCTTGTTGCAGAATATTTTTCCGACAGAAAATAAATTTTTAACGTTTTTATGGTGTAATTTGCAGTCACCCTGTTGTTAAAACAAATGACCAAGAGGGAAGTTTTACGAAATTACGCGGACCATTTCCTTGAAATTCCCGCATATCTTACTGATGTCATTTCCTCTACTAGGGTAAAACCACAACGATACTAGCATACTTCAATCAGTCAGCTGTGAGAGCAAAACATTTATTCGAATTGGCAGGAAGCTGTGCCTTGTTGATCCAGGATGATAAATTCACCTCATTTATGTGATTAAAGCCAACCATGAACCTCTTCTCCTGTAGTCAATCACTAATTTTCTTTTTGTGAAATCCACTTACCCAACGGTGTATGTGATTTACTGAATGAATTCTGTCGTGGAAACCCACTGTTACGGGAACAAGGGTGCGAACCCTACCCAGAATGCCATCTAAATTTTTATAAATTAAACTGTCCACCGTCAGAATTTTGTAAAGTGGCACCATGGCGTTTTTTAAGGAAGAAGTGAACATCACAAGTGAAAGCAAAAAAATGGATACAGAAAAAGATCACAGAAACATTGAAGGAACAATAAAATGTCAGGCGCTGTTCGTTTGAAACAACAAAAAACGACAATAATTGTCCAGATCTTTGAAAAAAAATGAAACGTACAAAAATCAATTTTTAACAAATTAATGACAAAAGACGCCACAATTGAATGATGAACTCACCTTTGAACGGCGACTGGTGTGAGCAGTATGAGCAAAAGAAACCGCATTCCCAAAAAATCAATCGTTCGCAAAAGGGGCGAGGAATCGATCAGCGGCGGCGCGGTTTAAGACCACTGGTCATCGCGAAACACAGCTGTTGCAGCAGTTCCGTGTCCCGAAGCGGACTTTCTCCGATACTTCTTTCACGTCTGTGAATTGGCACACTTTTGAACCTTTTTTTAACATCTTTTTTTGTTATTTTTTGTTAACTGAGATATTTAAACGCGGCGTCCTGAAAGAAAGCACAAGTGGAGGTTCGAGTCTCGCCTGAGACTAACCGGAAGCCCGTTTGCGCTGGGGTTCGGGTCTGGTTCGAGGCTTACCGTTTCGCAAGTAACTCAGCGTCATTGTCACAGGGAAATATTGAATAGGCCATTTCCAAGTGATGCTCTTATGTGGGCTGCTCGATCATGACGGCTGGTCGATGGTCCGATTTCTAATTCCGACACTGTTCGACACACCATAAAGCGAGAGTTCGCTAAAAGAATAATTTCTGCTGAAACGTTGTCTGTAAACATTATTGGAGGCGCTTATCACGCGTTTTTATTTTCATGTTCATGAAATCTGCTTTTCGCATTGACGCCGTTTGCAAAGATTCAATGAGCAAATTTTTCGTGAAAACATCATGTAGGAGCGTAAAGTATTATACTGATCGCAAGACATTCTCTTCTGGTTCGCGGCAACCATGTTTTAGCAACCGTATTGCCGTTAAATGACGCTGGCACCTGAGGTGATCTGAACATCCGTGATCAAGTACTGCTCGGGTTCTAAACGAGTTGGGTGGAAGAATCTGTTGGGTCAAATTGGTGAATTGCGTCGAATCGGCGCCAACGCGAAAAAAGTGTCGTATCCGGGACCAGCCCCTATACAGAGGTTGCCAGAAAAAGAGTAACTTTTTCTCCACTTTCAACCCTATACTAGTCGAACTTCAGCAGATTTTGAAGATGTATATCCCCGAATTGAAGAACACACTTCATGATGTAACTAGGGTCCGTAGGGTGTATATCGTTAGGACAGAAACGTCGCGTGGCCGTGTTTGGCGCGCGACGAGATGGTGCGAGCGATGCGCGCCGTATCGGATGGGTCTTGAAGCGATGACGGTGCTCTACCCCTCATTCTAGGCGTAATCGCTTCAGGACTCAACTAATACGGCGCGCATAGCTCGCACCATCCCGTCGCGTGCCGAACACGGCCACGCGACGTTTCTGTCCTGACGATATACCCCAGGGTCCGTAACACCCTTCTGCATGTGCAGAATCAGACGCTTTTTCCGAGTGAACAAGATGTGTCACCTCACCTCGGCAAAATGCGGATTTCGTTATCTTCGTCACAACCTTGCCAACGTCTGTTCATCCTGGGTGGCTGAGGAGATTCACATTGGTTCTTAAACAATTCGCATTCTCCGAGTTCCTAACGCCCTTCATTCCAAACCAGAACGTGCCATTACCATTGAAATTCCTCCAAAGCCGGACTTGAGTAAAAAATGACTCTTCCGATCATAGAAGCGTTGTTCGGAAAGCGAGAGCTCTGTGACTTCTATGAACCAATGGGTCAGTTCTTAGGAAGATATCCACGGGAGACCTACCACTTAAGCTGGTTCTGCTGTTTTAGGCGGGTCTTAATGCCGTAAGTGCACTATAGCCCGACTGTGCCGATTTAAGGCTCTATTTTTGTGAGCGTGAAAGTAGTGAGCCACAGCTTGTTCCTGCTTTCAGAAGAACATCCCAGGAATATTTTGCTTACCCTCTGTCTTGTACACTTGACGGATGTGAAGCGTGACCAAAATTACTCTTTTTTGGCACCTCCTGTGATTTCAAGAAAAAATAATTTCTTTATCAACTCGCGCCTTCTCGGGTTGTAATAGCCGCACGGGGCCCATATATCTTTTGAGTAAGTTGAGTTTTTTTCGTCCTTTCGGTATTCTGGCAATGTGTTGTATACCGTTCTTGGGCTCTTTTAAAGTCATCCTTCATGATTTTATGCTAGGTCAAAGAAATGACAAGGCATCAGTTCTTTTCCATCAAAATTTGATCAATGAAGGGTAGTAGGAGTTGGTTCGCTGGGAGCGGGTTTGTATATTTTGTTTATTAGGTCTATCCGTTCTACCATATCGATGACTGGGACGAGAACAGCGTTTTACATTGTTATTTTGCTTGATTAGTTGATGAGGGATGACCAGTAGAGGCAGTGGATGGAGGGTAGTAGTTTTTATGCTGCTACCCTAATGAGGGGAGGGGGGGGGGACATTTTGTAAAATTTCCCCAACCCATGCATCACTGACGTGTCAAGCCTGGTAAAGGCTCATGTGAAAATCATGTTCAGAAGCTGCCCATTTTGCACTACTGTATGATGATTGTGGCTAAAGCCTACAAATTCGCATTCAAATTCGTATAGCTAGGCGCTATGCCAAGATTCGAATTCGAATTCGAGGGCTCTCCCCATCAGCATACTGTAGTGTGGTTGGGTCGAGCGTTTTGCAAACGTCACCGGAATGCTCGTGGTCGGCTGTGGGAGCATGATTTCACCGCCGGCACTGCCGGTGGCCGACGTCGGTGCGCAATGTATGAACGCGGCCTAAGGCGCGGAACATCGTCATCGCTTCAGGACCCAACCAGGTGCCTCTAGCTCGCACACAACCCGTCGCGCACCGCACGGCGCGTCGCGAGTTTCTGTCCTGGTGGCACTAACATTCGCGTCGTTGAATACGAAGAAAGCAGTTTGCATAATAATACAAACAAAGGTATATATGATATTTTATTGAGATTGCAATCAAAAAACAACTATATAGATATATAAATAGCCAAGTCAATTACTCATAAGTGCTCTCTAAAATACACACAACAAATATCGCACGTGAAATAAATAACTCTGTTTGCCCAGATCACATCAACACATTGATTTGCCTGGGTTATTGGTCTTTAAATAAGGAATATCCAGAAGAAAGGCATACAAGTAGAACTCATAGAATTCCTAACAAATATCAATTTCGAAAATAAACGTGGTACCATGAGACATTAACTCGTAAAAGAATTTACACGAATCATCATTATAGGAAGGATCGAATAGTAATACGTCACTATCACATCAGCCAACTGGGAAAAATCTTTCTCCTCAACCTAGAGTTGGCATGTCTCCAAACTGGACCGATTCATTTTTTTTCAGGTTTTTTTTGCTGATTTATTCCTATAGATGAAGTAAAACATGTTTATAATGAATGACCATGTGCTGTGCAGCAGAACTGCCTGGACGTTTGGAAAGGTGTTGTGCCTGGGTCCCCTTCCGATAGGGATGGCCAGGTCGAGGAAGATCAGAATTACACAAAACCCCATATAAGATAATTTAATAAGTTTACTACCTAAGTACCTATTACGGAAATATAAACTTTTTAAGGGAAAGTACAGTATTTCAATTGAATATCTACAGGGGGTGCCAAAAAAAAGTAATTTTGTCTCCTCCACTTTCGACCCCATTTAGCCAAACTACAGTAAATTCTATTGAGGTATTCTCCTCCCCAGAATCAGGAGCAGACCTAACTCTATCACTATACTCCGTGGCAGCCTCCTGCACGAGCAGGAACGGGAGCAAGGAAAGACTGAACAAGATGTATCACCTCAACTGGGCAAAATCCGAAATTTCTTCGCCCTCTTTCACAACCTTGCTGACGTCCGTTCAATCTGGGTACCTAAGGGGATTCATAACGGATGGTGTTCTTTAACATTGCGTTTTTCCCGGGTTCCCAGCGCCCTTCGTTTCCAAGAGCCAAAACGTTCCCCTACCACTGAAACCCCTCCGGAGGCGGATTTGAGGCATGAAAATGATACTTTGGATCATAGCAGCCTTGTCCAAGCAGCAGGGGCTCTGTGACTTCCAAGAACCGAAGGGCCAACCCTCAGGAAGCTTCCCACAAAAGACCTACCACGGAGCTTGGCTCCACTGTTTTTAGCGAATTTTTAAATGTAGGTACTCCGAAGCCCGACTGCGCCGAATGAAACCTCCATATTTTTATGAGCATGAACGTGAGGAGCCACAGCTTGTTCCTGCTTTCAGAGGAACATTTCGGGAATGTTTTGCCCCAATACCTTTATCTCTTTCGTTTCCCTACGTTTTGTAAAATTGGCAGATGTGAGCCGTGGGCAAAATTACTTTTTTTTTTTTGGCACCCCCTGTATATGACTATGTGACTTGACTAAGTATATAAACCTATAACTACTCCTCAGATCAATAAGATCATTTATAAATATCTCTCATATGAAAGTAGTCATTTTTTTCTTTCTATACTGGGAAACTGAGTAAAGCACATACGAAGGATATTCATTATCATTTGGTCCCTATCAAAGGTCCGTGCGGAACGGAAACAAATTTACCTAGCTGTTCCGTGTACAACCCCCCCCCCCCCCTCCCCCATTCAATTTCAACCAGTCACCCAATCTTCGCTTGAAATCAACAAAAATCATCCATTGTTCAGAATTGGATATTTTTGAAAAACGAAAAGCATTTCATTCTGTAAAAAAGGCGTAAGTTGCGCCGTACCTTTGAACAGTTGAGTAACCTTATAAGGCAGGTTTTCTATAACGGCAAAGAGTCACCCTTTCATATTACACGGTTCATTTGGCTCTCTTTTTGTTTAAATGGCTTGTTAAAACCTGAACCTTCCGTGATGATTATTCAACTCACAAGGACAGTAGCCTTTGTAGATTACGATAATTCGACCATTCGCCCGTATCCAACGTCTCAGTCCCAGAGCACTGAAGGCAAGGAAATGATGCTCTTAACATTCAAGTGGAAAAACTGTTGTTATTCATGTGCTCAAGGTTCCTTTTGGGTTTGATGTCTGCGTTGGTAGTTGCTGAAAGTAGTAATTCATCTTTTCGGCAATCTCGAGCACTTCGGTGGTTTCTGGTCGGCGTGACGGATCGGATGATATGCAATGTGAAACGAGACTTCGAAGCTGCAAAGCACATTTTTTTTATAATCGACTGTACACACGCCTAATATCCGAAGACAGGGTTTAATATGTCTCTAAAAACGTTCTCGCGAAGGAATCGTTCACGGAAAAATGAATCTTCGTTACCCATATTTTTATGTTGTATTTGCTCGGGCAGCATGTAAAGTTACACGAGGAGAAATGGGAATCCGGCTAAGAAACCGCACCACAAAGTCTTGGCCGGGTGAGCGGAGCCTCCGAATAAAAGCCCACGCAGACGTTCGTCGCGGTCGGAAACGCATCATAGAAACAGACACTCTTGCGAACAGTCCCACTCTCCGTTCCCAACAGCGTCTTACGGCGAGACAGGGCTCAGATCGGAGGCCCCGCCCACCCGGCCGAGAATCTGGGGAGCCGTATCTTAGCCGAATTCTCACTTTTTCGCCTGAAATTTCGCATGCTGCCTCTATTAGGAAAAAACAGCATGAACTTATGGGTAACGAAGAAACTCATTTCTCCGTGGATGATTCCTTTAAATCGAGTGGATTTCTCAGTTTGGACAAATTGTCGGTGCTGATCATAAATTAACTTCAAAGGTACAGTTCAAATCAAGACCTCCCTTATTGCAATTCGTTGCTCAACTATGAAAAAAAGCTTCAAAAACACAGAATAAATGGTCGTGGTTGCTCCGGATTGCCCAATTCCGTAATTAAGAAGGTAAGTGAAGGACAGTGCGATGAGCACGAGTATAGCGATTTTGATGCGAAGCATACCACTCCTAACTTATGCTGTTTGAAGACCCTACTAGGTGTTTTTGAGCGATTGTGGAATGTGAAAGTCGAGATCCTCAGTAGCGCAACTTGACTTGAAGAAAAAAGGAATAGAAAAAAGCGGAATGCATGTCCCTTGCATCACCGAACGGGGTGAAGCAGAGGGCAAGGCAGCTAGACCCGCTACCGTTAACGTTGTCCCGCTCTCACAACAACTAGGTAGCCGAGAGCTGTAGGAATTAAGACTTAAACAAGACCACGAAAAAAGCTAAATTCGCGCATTTCAGTGTGAGTTTCTCCACCATCTCCTTCAATCTCTTCATCTATTTCACGATTTAATTTACTCAGAATATGTCTTCATTGTTCTGAAATCCTTCAGTACTCCGAACGATACCATTAGACAGACTCTGCCTCATCTTGCAACCGCAGATCTCAATCATGCTGCGTCGCCTACGTGGGCACAGAGTACAGGGTGGTCTTTCCTATCGGAGCTTTTAACCTGACCTAGTACTTTAGCATATCACGAAATTTAACAGTGGCATGGTCCCGTTGCACTGACTAGTAATCGCGTTCTGGAATGAGGTCCACTTTCATCAAGGTCTTCGGGATGCCATTCGGAAAAGGTGATGTTAAAGCGTATCTGGCCAACACAGATACTTCAGTGAGTCAACTGTACTTCATTCTTGAGTATTGGTGCTTTCCTCAGTAGCGACTTAATTAGCTAGTCTCGCTGGAACTACGCTGTTCAACCCTCCCCCCCCCTTTTGCCTCGATGCGCGCTCTTAGAGGCACCAAAAGGGGTAAGGGAAAACTGAGAACTACATGTTCTCTGAAACAAGCAACCACTCCAGAAGACGTGCTGTGTAGCGAAACCCGCCTTGCTCAGAAAAAGCACGGCTCGTGCCTTATCACGACCCCGCAGCAGGGAGTGTCATCTTGCATCAGAAGAGTTGCTGACAAAGGCGGCACAACATTCGCGGCCCGCTGATCTAGCCTCTTGCCCCTCTGCAGTCTACCCCCGGCTAGTGACACAGAGGAACGAAAGAGTGAAGGGGGAGGGCTGGGAAGGTTTGGATCCCTATTACTCGCATTTTTCGCCGTTTTGTCTCGTTTTTTCTCTACTGTTGAATTGCTGAGCATTTTACTTTCATATTCCACAGTCTGCCAAATCAACCCCTTCTGGTGGTGTCTTTGAAGGCACACCTCGCGGTACCTTTTGGGGCTATAAACCCTCGCATAAGTATTGAGGAAGCACTGCTTTATACCCTCTAATACCCCAGGTCATCACCTCCATCCGAGCTAACTGGCTATGGCTAGCTCGGGTCTGAGCGTGTAGCGTCGTGATGGTGTGCTGTGTCGGCTAACAATTGTGCAAATTTAATAGTATCAAGGATCTGATTAACAACACAAGGATCTACCACCCCAAAAGGTGAGCCGACTGATCTGATTATCGCCGGGTGTGCCTTCAAATGCTGCTTATAGATAACAAAGATAACGATAAAGCAAGGTTACCTGTGAGGAATAAATGTCCGCAGGTAATGGTGGATATTCGCAATTTTCTATTTTCTTGCATAACGAGTAGAGGTTCTGCTTGTCACCATAGAAGGGTGATTGCAATGCTGCCATCTCATACAATAAGCATCCGGTCGACCACAAATCCGATTTGAAATTGTAGCCGCTTTCTTGAATGCGTTCAGGAGACTAAAAAGTAGAGGAATAAAGTAGTTCTGATATTGAAAAACAAGATGTTTGAAGATTTCAAAACTGGAGAATCTAGACAGTTTCAGAAGCTATGTGAGCGGTTCTGGGTAGAATTGATGGATATGCTTCGAAGAAACGAATTATTGAGCACTGACCATATAATACGGTGTGCCGACGAGTGAATGTGCCGCTGTAGTCTTGGAGCTGAAGAATCGTCCAAGACCCAGATCGCCCAGCTTTACAACTCCCTCAGAAGTGATGAACACATTTGCAGGCTTGATGTCTGAAAAAGAAATGTAGGAAGTTTTAAAAGGTTTTCGATAACTGATTTTCATTGAACAGCAATTGGCAAGATGACTCACGTACTACATATAGGTCATGACGGCCGACCACAATAATCGTAAGAAGCAAAAAATGTTGTTAAGGACGTCATGACCACACTCACGCTGCCGTAACGGTCGCATTCTGCCCATGTCGACCAAGGCGCACATCCTTTCGGGGGGGGGGGGGGCTATTTTGAAGCAACAGGGACGATGAGCGGCGTCAAGGAGGAAATAAACCGGCTGTCCAAAGAGAGCCAGGAGCCGAGGAATGGTGTGTGGTGGAACTCGCTTTATAAAAAGGGTTTGACAGGGCCTCATAGTGTAGCATCACTGTACAAGCATCTTAACAAAAAGAGAACTTAACAAAAAAGGTTGTAAGGAAGGTTTTAGTCGGTTTTCGCAATTTCAACTTCGGGAAATCGTAACTCGGCTCAGATTGCATCCTTTCTCACAATGTAATCACCATTCAATTTGCAATATTTTGGCAACATTATGCATACTTCCATATCTCATTTTTATGGAGGGCTGAAAATTTATATAGCGCGTCAAAAAAGTCGACTCCAAATCACCATTCTTTCCGAACACACTACTATTGAAGAAGATGTTCAGATGTTTGGGAAAGTGTGGCTAAGTTAGCGCTAGATCTGATGAATATGATGGACGAGTGAAGGCTTCAAGTTTCAACTGCTTCAATGACTGGATGAGGATTTGTGAAATGCGCTCGCGCATATGTAGCTGCTCCGAGGGGTCCCGCGGCACCCTTTTTTTTTTGTTTTTTCAAATCAAGGCTACTTGAGGTGGAAAACCAAGTTTATGTGTTGAGGCCTATACTTTTGGATATCCCCTCCAAGTATGGAAGCTCATCGCTTCCTGTCGTTATAGTTGAAGCGATTTGATCAATTAAAAATTCGAGCATTTCGTTTTCACTTCTGCACATCTGAAACCAGTGACAAAGTGTTCCATCCAATGCTTTACTCCTTCCTCTAAGCAATATACACATTTACGGTTGCCTTTGCTGGGGTTCGAAGCAAGAACTCGTGAAGTGAAGTCATCCAAAAAGTGCCATTTTCGCCAGAAAGAGCAACTTTTGTCTATCTAAGGAGCACAATATGTAAGCTGATTCAAGTTGACTCGCTCTGAGATTTGAATTTATCTTGTGCACGCGAAAAACCGGCCAGAATTTCCCTCACAATCTAGTAGCAAAGGATGAGAAACAAGGGACAGATCTACTGGCTCCGAACAATGAGTCGAGAGGGCTGCGAAACTCCACGACGCCGAGTTCGACAAGGAAAATGTAGGTCTCATTCTAATGTTTTGCCATCAAACTTCATCTTTTCTCAATAAAACTTTCTACTTTGCACCTCCAGTTTCATGATATGCAACCAAATTTCCGCTTGTACTGCTCTTTACTGTATCCAACTGAGAGAGCAAAAGGTGCTATGAACAAAAGCTAGTGCCCGATGCCATCGAGATCTGTATATCAATTCACTTTCTTCCGCAGCTTATCGCCTTCACAGCTGAGTTCAAACGGAGTACATTCAGACAACCTCATTATCAGGTTCTGATACTTTCATGAGATTGCTGCAAGCACTATTTGATCGTCTGGCTTTTTTGCACTTTTTTGCACGTATCAGTGACGCCCTGATAATGAGCATAGTGACAGGCACGAGCGTATTGATAATTAGTTATATTTAGTTACCTAATGAATATTGCGAGAAGATAGAATCCAAATTCACTGCTGCAGCTCATTGTTATTGAAACTGTTATCAAATTATAATTAAAACTTTTATTTGAAAAATATTGATAATTACACTATGAAAACTAGGCAGGATAATACTACTGCTTTTTTTCCACTTTCGTCTCTCCGATCACTTTGCTCACGTAAAGTCGTCATATTTCGTCTCTCTAACATTGGCTCCTAATTTATCTATTTATTCAATTCACTCGTTGACGCAAGCATCTGCCTCCTACTATACTTATCACTGTGACTCGGCTGAGAATCTGTACCAACTACCTTCTGTGACATACATGACCCCTCACACTTCAGACCACGGGAGGGGTGCAAGGAAGGAAAGCGTATTTGGAGACATACTTCTCTGTAAACGAACATTTGAGCTCACAAGAGATAATGTGTAGCGAAACTCGCATAGAAAACGGTACGACCCTAATGCGCTTCACTTCAAACTGCCTTCAGTGGCCGAGTCATCTACTGAAGGAGTGCAGAGAAGGACGAATTGATTTCAGTCATAGTGACATTCAACAAAGGACAACGAGCAGAAATAAACAAGCCAAACGAACAAGGGGAGAAGAAGCAAAGAAATACGGAAAATGCGCTTATGATAGAAGATATCGAATGAATTCACACTGGACGTCTTGGGAAGGCGTCGCATGTGTAATATCTGAACTACAAGCGAATACCTCATTCCAAAGCTGTCCCCACCTTTTCCGCTGTCCTCAAAGGAATCGTCTACTGGAATTCTATGGTTCTCATTCCTCTCAAAGTCATTCTACTAGACACAGTAGATGGATAGAAACACGGAAGAAATCGAGAAATCTTCCTCTTCTCCAGAGGAGGAATCAAAGAGCTGGAAGAGGAGCTATTCCATTGAATCACCGCCGAACAACATATGAGCAGGGCGAGCATAGCGCAGTTCGAATTTTCGCGTCCAATGTTGATGTGCTTCTCACTCTGCGTCCCTGACCAAGTGACCGCTGCCTTCTTGCTCCTAGAGTTCTCATGGTCAAACTCCCTCGAACGTCCCACCTTTTCGAAGTCACTTCGAGGAGCTCTATCTCAGCCGGTTTGCCTTTCTTTCGCGTAAAACTTTGTATGCGGTCCTCAGTAAACAAATACTACATAAACATATGTGTGGCTAACAGAAGAACTTGAAGTTCCGTGGACGATTCTTCAGGAAGCCCATCACAGGTGTTCGCTTTTGATAAACAGTAACTTTCATCAGCTTCGAGGAATCATCGCCAATTTCAGGGTGTATATCGTTAGGACAGAAACGTCGCGTGGACGTATTCGGCACGCGACGGGATGGTGCGAGCTATGCGCGCCGTATTGGATGGGTTTCGAAGCGATGACAGTGCTCTACGCCTCATTCTATGCGTAATCGCTTCCACCATATCGTCGCGTGCCGAACACGGCCACGCGACGTTTCTTTCCTAACGATATACACCCCCAATTTCATACCTCGGTGCATTATTCTCTTTGAGTGCATGTGAGCCAATGCTCTCACCAGTTGTACGAAATACTTCCATATCGTCCTTTCTGGTATCAATCGACCGTTTTTCTTGAAATGCTGAAGCATAGCGGGATTAATGACCACCTTACGTTCGGATAAGTTCAGATAGAAGAAATGAAGAGCATATAAAGGGAGATTCTACCGACCTTAATCATTCTGCTCATGTCTCCTGCTTCTGCAAGCTCCAACACGATGTTCAGTTGATTGTTATCCATGAAACTGGCGTAATATCTGAATGCTAATAGTACTTAAATAATTGCTGTGACACCTTGTTATGAAAGGGTAAGAATGTTATTAAATTAGGGGCCACCTTATCACATTAACATGGTTCAGTTGCTTCAATAAATCTATCTCCTTCAAACAATCTTGTCGAGCTTTTTGATCAACCATTTCGAATACCTGAAAATGAGACCGACAAAGATAATAAACAATCTGAAGTGCGGGTTCGAGCCCCGTCCGACACCGAAGCTTTTGCCCATAACTCAGCATCCCTGTAATAATAAACAATATTTTAGTAAAACTTCAGATAATACCTGAATTTTCTTGAGTGCTACCATTTGACCGTTCCACTCGCACTTTGCCCGAAATACCTGCAAAATTTTATTGAAAGCCTCTAAACGTAATATTTCACCCTAGCAATTTATTATTATTATTGTAACAACAAATAGACGGAAGACAGTGCAGTGACAAGTGATGCCAATCATTCAAGTGTGGTCGAGGCAGCAAATCATAGAAAGATGTCCAGATAAGCCATGAAACGCTCCTCCGCCGGTGAAGTAGTACTTTAACGCTTGGAAGGGTAAAAGCACTGATCATGGACTGCCCATCTGCCAAATTGCTTTCCGATTCCGCTGTAGTTCTGAAGGGAAGTAATACGCGCGGCACACCCGAACGGTATTTTCAACGTGGGTCTTGTCCAGCTTATACTCCCAAAGACTCATAAAATAAGTGTGCAGTGATCATGGGGAACAATGGTATACTCCATTTCGGAGCGCCTGACAGGGCGTGGCCCACGGACAAGGGTGAGTGGCGGGAGTGAAAGTGCACGGCAAGAGTGAGAGCGTTTGGCGTAGTGAGAGAGTTTGATACACTCCCACCAAAGTCCGTAGGCCACGCCCTGTCAGGCGCTCCGAAATGAACTTTAAGACTCACCTCGCTAAACATTCCTTTGCCTATTTTCTTTTCAATGGTAAACATGTCCAAAGTGAGATTACTAGGCAGTACGAAATCGGTGGCGGATGAAGTTGGTTCGGTCATTCTGAACAGCAACAGTGGTCATTTAGAAATCACGGTTTAAGATAATCAGAACGAATTTGGAGATAGCAGGAGTGCCGAATAGATGGCTTTATAAAAGACGATTCATTAGGGTGTGGGATGTGTGTCGGCGCTCCTTCAATGGTTTGTAGCAGAAGGAACGAATAACTGAATATCACCTTGGCTACGAAAACGAGCATTATGCAAGCTGTATGAGTGCAACACTGTGAAAATCGATTATAATTCTGAGGGCTCGCTAACGGCTCGTATCAGAACATTCTGCGAAAGCATTATGAGTCATTAATCACGTCAGATTTCTGAAAACAATGCGATCATCGAATCATTTGATAAAAGCCACCACCAAGCGCAGGAAGTCCATACAGATAGAGGACCTAGTACGCAGGGTACAGCGGGAGTCGAGTATTCCTCGACAAGGGGATCGTATTCGACAGACGGTATGAGGTGGGGGGAGAGTGGTCGTAACTGCAGAGGTCAGCGATGGTACCAGGCTTGATGATAAGCAGAACGTAGCTTCTGCTGACCCGGTTATGTACGAAACGATCAAATTCGTTAAAAAAAGGTGTCGATCATTGGAGAGTCGGACATGGAGTATGTTTGAATTTCAGTGCAAAAATCGCAGTGATAACAACAAACATAACATAACAACAAACAACAACAATTACAGTAATAAAATACTTGTAATACTATGCATCGACAGTACTTATTGATATGTAGAGATTATGTGGATGATAAAAGCGAAGGGAGGTCTTTGGGGATACCCGCTGGGGGTCATACTGAAGCAGAACCACCTCGACACCTGGATCTGCCTTGCTTGTACGGCATCCCAGCATGATCCTGCAGAGGTCTCGCAGTTCAAAACAGAGCTGCTGAGCGGCTCGATAGTAAGGGAGAAGATATGGAGATATGTATGGATCTATGGATATATGTGATATGTAGATAAGAAGGCATGGAGGCAATGGTACTTGCCTCTTGGTTATAAATATGACCAGCGTCACACTCTGATGAATGCCCACGGCACCTTGAAGACACGTAAGAACCAGATTCCAAAGTATCATAATTTACAAAATAGCATCTTGCAGAGCTCACTGAGTGTATAATGATCCATACTTTTCTACTGATAAGTTAAATCTAAAACGAGTCACATCGAGAAGAAGGAAAAATTGCAGATTCGTGTTTTCTTCGTTTTTTCGAGAATGTAGGACGGTACTGTATAATGGCAACTAGTACAAACACTCATGTATCACACACTTACAATCATACTTACTTCAATTTTGGCTTGCTATCCACTGAATATCCTTAAAGTTGAAATCATGTATAGGACTTGATACGTGAATGCCGTAAGACTGCTATTGCATATCTGTTACGAAAGAAAAACTAGGCAATCGGAAGCCACATCGAATACTCCTGGACAATTTGCTCTTATTGCTGTGAGACATTTTATACTTGCAGGGGAAATGCTGTGCAATAAACACGTGTGTATCTTGTTGTGATAGCAGTAGACAAGGTGCAGACGTGGTCACTCTTGCGGGCTTCGTACTAGTAGGCCCTTGCACAGAGCAAACCTGATGAGGTGAGTCGTTGTGAGGAGAAAAAGCCGAGAGTGTTTTACGGCTCTAGTATTTGTTGCAGAGTGCTTTTGGGGAAAATTAGCCAAAGACCTTGAGTGACGAGTTTTAAAAAAAAAAACTGCATGTGAGTGCTGCTTAAATTTACAAGTGCTGAAAAACCGTCCAGGCGACACTGGAAGTGTGATAACCTTACTGCAATCTATCAGAACGATGACACATCAGGCCAGTCCTCGACGAAAAAGGTCTTATTTTGGGCCGGAGGGGGTCTTATTTTGAGTTTGGAAAAGGGGGAAATTTCAGTCGATCATTTGAAAAATCTGGACTGGTTAGGCGATCTCCAAAAAAGCGCCGTTTAGGTAGCACATGCATGATGATCAGTTGACGACTTTCTTCAAGGAGACAGCTTCAGCATAGCCACAACACAGCTCAAATGTGGCGCCTGGAGGAGGTTAGCGGAGAGATGGAGAGAAGGCGTACTGGAAACGCCCTATATTGGGGAATCATTTTTCAGAAACTTTCTCTCGACACCAGGCTTGACAATGGCCTGCATAATAGTATTCTGTATTGGAGCTTCTATTGAAATGAACGGCTTTGAGCAATATATATATATGATAAATCTAGCAGAATGCGCTAGGTCAACACCCCAAGGAGTGGACGATATTCCAGCAGTGCATCACACTTTGCGATCATGTGAATGCATGCCTCTAAATGTTCTTTTCTAACACCTATAAAAGCAACAAACTTTTGTAAAATCTATGGCAAAGCAAGTGACGGTTGCTCATTACTACGAGTTAGCGCTTCACTACGATCTCCTGCTCTGTCGGAGAAAGGCTGCACTTGGATTTCTAATTATTTAGCATTACACGTATGTGTAAATCCAACGGTAAAAAAGTTTTTGATGAAAACAGAGGACATAGAATGTTACGAGCGGCGAAAAGGGCAAATTTGGTTGATTCTTGAACGTTGCCCTGCCCTCCATGATTATTCCGCCGTTGGCACATAAAACCGCTTCGAAACACAACAGAGACCGCGGTAAGGAACCCGGGCCACGCCTTCCAACACGAGATTCCCCACCGATCATCTCTTGGAAACCCACAAGCATGTCTTCTCGGTTCTAATCGCTTCCATTGCACCTAACGGTACCACTGAAGTGGCTCTTCCCATATGCAGTAGCGCTCAAAAGTCTTCGGCGAAATGGTCTCTCACTTGGGTTTTTTACTTGTAACTTTTTTGAAACTGCACCGATCTGAGAGAAATTTCAGTATGTTGTACTTGGAGACACTGCACGCTTAATATTCTATTTTGGCGCTCAACGGTGTAGGTTACGTGGTTATATGAATTTTTTTGTTTTTGGAATGACATCGCTATGCCGTCCCGCCCCTGCCGCTGCCATCAAAAGTCGTGGTTTTTCTACAAAATATTAATGCTCTCTGAGGCTTGCTCGTTTTGTTTTTGTAAAGAAAGGCGTTTTTCTTGACCAAACCTTTTACTTTTTTGGGTGGTCTTGTAGTAAATCCTTGTAAAAAAAACCATGAAAAGTTTAAAGCCACACTTGAAGGCAGTGTTTGGGGAAATTCGGCAGAAAAGTAACAGAAGTAGTGAATGTGAAAGTCGAAATGCCTAGTAACAGGATAGTGGAGAAAAGACAAATGGAAACCAAAAACCCGAGAAATATGACCTCTCTCCACCGTTGATCCTCGATGTGGAGCATTACGTGAAGGGGCGGGTGCTCCGGGCGAGTGTTCCATAGGCGTGTTGCCATGTTGTAAACAGGAAGAGATGTTCGAGAATGAAAAAGCATCCCTTTTCTAGAGTGCGCTTCAAGCCAAAACTGAGAAAGCGGGCCGCGATACCTTCTATTCCCACCCCAGCCAATCTTCAGGCACCACATCTTAAAATTTTGCCAAATTTGGTCGAGTAGAAAAAAAGTTATGACAAAGGAATTTGGCCAAAGACTTTTGAGCGCTACTGTACATAGGTAGGAGAGGCATTCAACATAATCAAGAAACTCGCATTTGGTGCTATCCCTGGCGTGTCGGATTTCATAGTAATGGTCTGGATGATCGTCGAGGATAAAGGTGAGATTGGTAATTGAGCTTGTTGCTATACTATATGTATATTTGTAGGGTCAATGATGAATATGTAACCACTGCTGGTAAAAGAACAAGACACAGCATTCAAACGCTGGGTGCTCGGGCTCAGATTTGTTTGGAAATCTCACAAAGATTTATACTTCGGAATCGTTCTGTTATAACCATGATCTGCTAACTTTTCGAAAAACTCTCTTCTGTATCCAAGGGGAACACCTTTAGCCAAAATTCAGAACTGTGTTCACATCAGGAAAATAAATGAAAATGCGAAAATATATGGTTAAAGTGAAAAGAAGCTCATTTATTACAGGAAAGTTCCTAAAATTCGCTTATCGAGAGAAAGAGAAATAAAATTTCGGTGATGAAAAGAGGTTTATAAGAAAGAAATTCGGCGGTAGTGACAAGCAAGCGCTAATCCTGGCGCTCAACAGAGGTATACAAATCAGAAGAAAACCCTTCCAGCTCTCCAATTTACGCTTTGATGCTTACATTAATGATTAAATTAATGCGTGATACGCACACACTCCGATGATAGGGGTCCGCATGCTCAAAGAAGGTGACATCGAGCTACCTTAATACTGCACTTGCGCTGACATCCACCAGAATATCCCACTTCGTTATCTAAGCCAATGAAGAAAGAAGAAGTCTAATTCATATCATAACTCTGTTGCCTGATGGTGGACCTATGATATCATATTATAAGCAATTACTGAAACGCGGTGTCTCTCCCTTGGCAGCTTTATCCCCCTGGAAGTGGGGAATGTGTCAAGCTGCCGACCGCGAAGATGTCAAAGTGAGCGGTATTGGTCGGAGTTCAGTAAACCCAATTGCTGAAGTTTTTGAGGGTGATTTCCGACACATGCAGTCAGGCGTTGTCATGGAGAAAAATTGATTCTTCATGAGTGAGCGGAGTTTTGAGCTATGGACTTCTGGTCCATTTTTGCCTACTCCTCCACACTACACTTGCAGTCAAAAACGTTGTCGACATTTGAGGTTTTTTTTTAAATGACTCCACTCTCCGCTTGGCTTTCTCAGTCGTTTAGTCGGCCGGTCCCTACTTAAAAATGCATATCACCTGATCGTAAAATGATTATTCCGCAACTTTCACACTTTTTCGAGACAATTTCTCAGTGCAGTTGAGATGGGGTAAAGTCATCACAGAAGGAAAATGAAGGGTATAGGGATACCCTTCATTTTCCTTCCATGTGGCGAAATTTGCGACGAAAAAAAGTGTGCCCAGACTTTATATTTAAGTTTTTTTAACAGCTGCCATATGAAATCTTAGATCCCGCCCCCTTCGATGATAGAGCCCACCTTCTTTCAGAATTAACGGTGCGAAAATGGTCTTATTTCCCGGCCATTTGACCGTCCCTTTCCATTTTTTCTTTACTTCGATATTAGTAAGCACCTGAGCGTTCGTATTTGATATCCTGTGATATTCGACCCTAACTACCCCTGCCACTGCCTTCAACCATTTTTGTCATCAAAATATTGGTATTTATCAGGCGAACGGTGGGTGCCACTTAATAGAAATTCGAAAGTACCCAAGAAGTGTCACTAGAGCTAATACAGGGGGTGTCAAAAAAAGTAATTTTGTCTTGTCCACTTTCACCCCACTTTAGTCGAACTACAGCAAATTCTGTTGAGGTATTCACATCCCCAGATTCAAGAGCAGACCTCACTCTATCACTATACTCCGTGGCAGCCTTCTGCACGAGCAGGAACGAGAGCGAGGAAAGAGTGAACAAGATGTGTCACCTCAACTGGGCAAAATCCGAAATTTCCTCGTTCACAACCTTGCTGAGGTCCATTCACTCTGGGTACCTACGGGGATTCATACAGAGTGGTGGTCTTTAACATTCCGTTTTTCCCGGCTCCCAATATCCATCGTTTACAAGAACCAAAACTTGCCCTTACCACTGAAACCCCTCCGAAGGCGGATTTGAGGCATGAAAATGATACTTCGGATCATAGCACCCTTGTCCAAGCAGCAGGGGCTCTGTGACTTCCATGAACCGAAGGGCCAATCCTCAGGAAGCTCCCCACAGAAGACCTACCACGGAGCCTGGCTTCACCGTTTTACGCGGACCTTGATACTGTAGGTACTCCGAAGCCCGACTGCGCCGAATGAAAGCTCCATATTTTTATAAAGGTGAACGTAGGGAGCCACAGCTTGTTCCTGCTTTAAGAGTATTATTTTGGGAATATTTTGCCCTAATACTTTCATCTTTTTCCTTTCCCTATGTTTTGTATAATTGGCAGAAGTAAGCCGTGGGCAAAATTACTTTTTCTGGCACCCCCTGTATAATCCACATCGTCCAGTTTCCCATCTTTCATACACTTCGATAGCTGAGGACGGCCCAAAGTTATTTTGACAATTAGCCTGTTGAATACTGTGCTGGGCTGGAATGTGTCGACACGAGATCTAAAGTTTCTTTAGCTAGGACGTGGTCTCATATTCGCTATAAATAGCAGAGTCACAACAGTTTTCGACAGTTCCCCTCCGATTCGTAACAATAATAATTTATGTGAGAAACATCTTTAAAAATCGTGTTCTTCTAAGTGGATCGAACAGACCAAGCCTAAATCAGTTTCAAAAAGGGCGAGAAGGTTCCGAAAATGTACGTGGAAGTCAGAACTTTATGTATCACTCTACCCCAATATTGTGGAACTATTAGCAAAAAAAGTTCGTATTAGCAATATTCATATGACCTCAGATAAGAGACAAATGCCACCGATCATGTCGACTGAGAACAAATCGAGGAGAATCGTCTGAGTTCCTTCCTACAGAAGATCTAAATACACACAGGATGGTCTTTTCACGTATGACCATATCACTTTGCTTCCTCAAGTATGGCAACGTTTCTCGCCACTGGAGAGTATCGTAAGACGTCGCAGTAAGATGAGCGGAACGATAACAAACTGAGCAGTTCTCCAATATTACATTTGAACATCACAACCAATAAGATGTTCGGAAAGAGATATCACAAGGAGCAAGTACGGTAAAATTATCGGAATGCAGTTCAGCACGGTTAACACGGATTCGTAAGAGGTTTATCACTGAAAATATTAGTGCGCGAAGAGAAGTTGTCACAAATCGCGCTCATAAGAACGGAAGGGTTCATGGACGTGCGATCGATCAGCGGCCGCGCAGTTGAAGTCCACACCTTCGCACGTGAGAAATACTCATACTCCAGACTAGATGTAGATTTAAAGAGACTGTGATGTCGTTAAAGCAAGTGAATTTTTTATTCTGTTAGGTTATCCTATTCTAATCTCGATTTTCATCTAAAAAGTCTCACTATGTGTGAACCGCTATACCCTGTCTGACCTTGCTGTTAGTGTTACATAAAGATCGATACAATAATTTTTTACAGGAGTGCCATCAACGTTGTAAAAACATTTCAGCAGTTTTTGTCGGGTTTTCGGCAGGGATCTTCAGGTGTGTATGTCATCTCGTGACTGGCTAAGAAAAATACTATTTAATGCATTCCATTGGATGCATTCAGAAGTTCAAAAATCAAAGTGCTAGATGTAATGCATGAGGTGTCCACAATAAAGCCATAGATGGTTATTTATTTCCCAGCGGTACCACGGTATAGCAGTTTTGACTATTGATAAAATGTATAAAAAAAACTTGTTGATGTACGACATCCTCAGTGATAGTACCTTGAGTGATGGAAATTGACCTGGAAAGTCCAGTATGCGGTTTCTGCACAGAGACGAAGAAAGTATTCCACATTCACTTATACTCCATTTCGGAGCCCTGATAGGGCGTGGCCTAAGCACATGAGTGAGTGGCGAGAGTGATACTACGTGGCACGAGTGAGATGTGCGGCTGAGTGAGAGAGTTTGACACACTCTCACCCAAGTCCGTGGGCCACGCCCTATCAGGCGCTCCGAAATGGTCTGTAGGGAGAATAGATGTGTTTCCAAAGCTGTGATTAAAGGATTCGTGCACGGAAAAATGAGTTTCTTTCTTGCCTTTATATTTATGATGTATTTGCTTACTAAGGTCCGCATCCAAGGTTTCACGCGAGAAAGCAAGAATCCTGCTGAGATACAGCTCCTCAAAGTGGTGGCCGAGGGGCAGGGCCCTCGAGTAAATGCTCGTCTCGTCGTCCGTCGCCGTCGGAAACGAAGAGCAGGACTGTTGGGTGTGTACCCTTATGTCAAGATGCCGCATCGCGACGTTCTCAGCGCGACATTGGCGCGCGAGTGTCTGCCCTTGGTGGGAATCGCGTGTTGCACAAAAAGGGCAGCAACCGTATCTACGCTTACTTTTATTCATTTTGCTTCTTGAGCTTGTTTTCAAATTGATTTTATCTCACTAGGAAGGATCTGGCTAAATTCACTTCATTTCGAATGTTTTCATTCATCGTTGGTTGACATTAACGTTTTGCATGGGTTTTTTTCCATTTTCTATGCTCTGTATACTCATTATGTGCATAATTCTTGTTCGCATAGACTTTTTTGCTTCATACATAGTATCATAGCGTAAACAATATCTTGTATTGTATCGAAATGAGACGCAGTGTGCTTCAGGCGTTTGTACAGCTCAGTCTATGGGAAAGGAGATCAGCAATGAGTGAATCACTTCTGGCGTATTGCACAAGTAGATACATAGTTTCTACACATCACTTTGGAGCTCGTTCTCCCTAGGCTGAGGCAAACGCTTATCTACCTTTCTAATATCCTCTTGCTGATATGCAACTAAGGATGTTACATAGCACAGAACGCAAGTAAGGATGATACATAGGAAATGGAATGAGTGCATGCAAAATGCTATCATCAACCGGGAATGAAGTGAAAAAACGTTTAAACTCAACTAAATTCTACTAATTCTGTCTATTGAGATGAAAACAATTCGAAAACAAACTCAGTATCCTGACATAATGGTACACACCCGGGACTGTTTACGTAACTTCCTGTTCCCACTATGCATTTTCGACCGTAGCGAACGATGCGGTGGGCATTTATTTTGAACCCCCGCCCCTCGGCCGCCAGTTTCGGGAGCTATATCCTAGGCGGATTCTCTCTTTGTTGCTTAAAACTTTGCATGCGGCTCTTATTAGGCAAATGCAACATAAATATATGGATAACAGGAATACTCATTTTTCTGTGCACGATTCGTTTCCTTCAAACAAAATTAGCAAGAACGGCCAATATGCTTTCTTTACTGTTGGGTTTTATACCCAAAACCAGTTCAGAAGGCGAGCTTTGTTTCACTACGCACACGTTCCCGTTTTTGTGTGTGCCATGTAACCCATGATTAAGCGAGAAGTGCACCATGGTCGAATAGAGGCCAATTTGTCGTCATAAAAAAATCTAGGGACGTCACAGCTCCGTAAGACTAAATATTCTTCTGCACATAATCCGCTAATAATGTATGTCTGTTTGTCTGTTGGTCGCGAAATTCATTCTCACTTCACAGCAACGATGGGGCCGTGATTTTCATGAGTGTTCTGCAGAATTTTACATGGACATGAATGGTAGGTGATCCAAAGTGATAACTACTAATAGGAGCTGATAAAGAGCGTCGAAAAGCAAAAGTAGCTGAATCTGTTGTGCCTCTCAAATTGGTCGTAGACCGGTGCTACTCACAACCAGAAGTGTCACCATGCAGCCAAAGGTACCTACGGGGATTCATACTGGGTGGTGTTCTTTAACATTCCGTTTTTTCCGGGTTCCCAGCGCCCTTCGTTTCCAAGAGCCAAAACGTGCCCTTACCCTTGAACGTACCTTGCCTTGAAACCCCTCCGAAGACGGATTTGGGCATGAAAATGATACTTCGGATCATAGCAGCCTTCTCCAAGCAGCAGGGGCTCTGTGACTTCCATGAACCCAAGGGCCAATCCTTAGGAAGCTTTCCACAAAAGACCCACCATGGAACCCGGCTCCACCGTTTCAAGCGGACCTTGATACCGTGGGTGCTCCGAAGCCCGACTGCGCCGAATGAAAGCTCCATATTTTTATAAAGGTGAACTTAGGGAGCCACAGCTTGTTTCTGCATTCAGAGGAACATTTCGGGGATATTCTGCCCCAGTACTTTTATCTCTTTCGTTTCCCTAGGTTTTGTATAATTGGCAGATGTGAGCCGTGAGCAGAATTACTTTTTTTGGCACCCTCTGTGGAGGGTGGTGCAGGTCTGTAATTCATCACAACTGCATATTTGTACTCACGAAATGACAAGTTACACTCTGAAACTAATAGCCACCCAGGTTTATTTTTAACAAACTTTCGCTTCTCCACCCCTTACTCAGTTTTTGATCAAATTACTGAATACTGAGAGCCTTTACTTTATGAGTATGGCAATTCTCATTCGGTACAATTGTTGCACAAGAGAGATGCTTTGTGCTGAAGCTGCCAATGAGCTCTAAACTTTGAAAAACTTTACTAAACATCGTTACTCTGGCCGATCAGTGTTGGAGGACTCTCGTAATAACACTTGGAATAGCGAACAATCACATTATTGGGTAACAGGCAAGAAATGATATGGATAGAAATGAGTTTATAAGGTGCTGTACATATTAAGAAGTATTGAACGAATATCGCTGGAGATAATCAATTTGCGACTGAGGTTTTATGGATTTAGCATGGTTTGACTTCGTCGAATGTCCGATTGAGGTCCACCCGACTGTCTTCGTACACTCCTCCAACGTACTCCTTCGGAATATTCACTCGTGAACGAACACAGGTCTGAAAAACATTGCAATAGGTGGAGAATATTCAATGAAGTCTGGTTTCTCCAAGGAAGTTCTTGATGTAGCTGCGACCCCCCATACCCTGGGCCGTTGGTTCGAAACTTGTTGTTTGAGGAGCAGCCAGAGTGAAATCAAAGATAGGGTGTCCCAAAATTATGGGCACCAAAGTTCATATTTCTTCGTATTCCTCTATACAAGTTGTATCATGGTTTTTCTTTCATTTGCTGCTCAGTGGGTGCACAGAATATCCTTCTACCAGAGCACGTACATGTCTGGGTAAAGCTCATGATATTGGTCAGATTTCAAAACTTTTTTAAATAAACATCACGGTCACTTGCTTCAGCGGTGACACTCACCTCGCCGTCCGAACCAAGAATTTTCATGGCTTGAACAGTTAAAGGCAACTATTGTGGCAGACATGTCTGTAGGGTATATGTGGATAGGACGTTTGGATACCAGTAAGCTGGTCTCAGTAATGATTTGGGATTCATTGATGACACGCTCACGGTTTGCGTCGATTGGAGCAAAGCTCGCAGGAATGTGAACATGAAGAACACGCTGTTGGACATAATGAAGCATTGGCCTCACCAGTCCTTCAAAACAATACTCGGTGTTTTTGATGCTTGATAACTGCTGATTATCGCCGCAGCCCGCGATGCGAAAGTTACTATTAGGATGCTGAGTTATGGGCCAAAGGTTCGGTGTCGGACGGGACTCGAACCCACACTTCATCTTTTACGGGGATATGTGCTAATCCATTACACTACCGACACCCCTTTCACCTTAACCCAGCTTCTGAATGGTATATTTACCATAGCTCATCAGCAAATATCAAAATCAGTACTGAAGCTTGCAGCTTCACGGTTCGATGCTGATATCGGCCAACCGGCTCAACACGTTATACGTGTGAGTGCTGATAAGCTATGGTAAATATACCACAGAAGCTGGGTTAAGGTGAAAGGGGTGTCGGTAGTGTGATGGATTAGCACATATCCCCGGAAAGGATGAAGTGCGTGTTCGAGTCCCGTCCGACACCGAAGCTTTTGCCCATAACTCTGCATCCTAATGATACTCGGTGTGTTTAGCGGCAAGGTGCTATAATTTATATAATCAAAGTGGTTCGAAAGTGCTGCCGATCTGTCCGAATCATCACTTTCCGGGGACTCCGTCAAATCTCCCGACAAATGATTCTACCGATCTCCTGTCGAGGTCCTCAATTGAAAGTAAGGTCTGTCGGGTCAGTCATTCTAGTAGGGAGTCACATAAGGTAGTAGCCCTTGGAAAGATTTGGGAAGGAGTGTGTGGAAAAACTTGCCTGTCAAGGGTGGGTGAGTGATGAAGAGATTTTGAGGTTGTATCACTGTTGGAGCAGAACAACCTATGATAAGACTGCTGCGCCTTGTTACACAAGGTATGAGTGAAGTTATGAATGGGTTGATTTTTCATTCACTCTATTGGCGCCAACAAAATGTTGCAATACATTGGCGCGCATAATTTTGGGACACCCTGTACATCAATGTGACCCATACATGACATCTCTCTGGACAGGACGAACGTACAGAGGCTTCTGTAACACCGTGAGGAAGTTGAATAGATGAAAGACGCATCGCACAATACATTGTCATCACGGAGCGGTTGATTCATTATCCTTTGGCACTGCTCCTAATTATGAAATAGAAGTGTCTACCGTGTTACCATGGTAACAAAGTTGGGTACGATTTGCATTCCGCGTTTTTTTTCGGAAATCTTACTAACGATGTATTTTTAATGCCTGTGCAAGCGAAAGAGCGAAAGTTCCTACGCTACTCATATCTCAAGCATTAAATTTTCTGATTTCCAACGAATTTCTATTAAAGGCATATTCCGCGCTCGCTATGGGTGGAGTAACCAATTGACTCTCAATTGGTTGTCGGCTGTTCGAAGGCGGTCTCTCCTCGCCCTATTGCCTGCAGGGGTGTATATCACTAGGACAAAACCGTCGCGTGGCCGTGTTCTGCACGCGACGGGATGGTGCGAGCTATGCGCGCCATATTGGATGGGTCTTGAAGCGATGACACTGCTCTACGCCTCATTCTATGCGTAATCGCTTCAGGACCCAACTAATGCGGCGCGCATAGCTCGCACCATATCGTCGCGTGCCGAACACGGCCACGCGACGGTTTTGTCCTAGTGATATACACCCTTGCCTGCAGTGGGGCGTGGAGAGACCGCCTCCCAACCGCTGACAACCAATGGAGAGTCGATTGGTTACCCCACCCATAGCGAGCGCAGAATATGCCTTTAAAGTACACTTAGAAAGCTCTCCACTCGGGCTCAGAACATCTTGAATTTGGTTTCAAACTCTCGGATAAATATAATAGTATAGAATTTTTCTTGTGCTTCGGAGGATTGGTCCAGACTGAGTTAGCGGCTGTCTTACTTTAGTGTGCGATGAGCCGGCTACCTAGAGATGCAAAACAGGGAGTTCCAGTTGTCCCGTAATCCTCCATTTCAAAAAAGTTTGTACCCGTAAGGAAAGCTTGGGTTTGGATGTGCTCGAGCCACACAATTTATATCTTGGTGTATATTTACGTACGCTCATGTGGTTACTGGTAAGGAGAGAAGAAAACCGACGATATAAACAAAATCGTATTTCAGAGAGCCACACCAAAGCTCTGTAGCCTTATGCATAGAAACAACGCTTCAAATCTGAAGATAAGGTAACGGGGCTCGCCGATCTTTACCAGTGAAAGAAAGGCGAAGCGAACCACAAATCATTTTCCATCTGCCTTTACAACTACTTCTTTCTTTTTTTTTGCAATATCAAACTGTTTTAAGGCGATAATCTCAGCATGTCAGACCCTGAAAACCTGGTTGAGGATCAGCCACTATGCTACGAAAGTTTACCCAGTTACTAGCTCTTCAGTGAGGGACTTTCTGGAACGTCCTCTTTTTTAAGGTGGTTTGTCTCTCTTGCACTACGCACCAACACCCTGACCTTCTATGAAGTGATCACAAGCTATATCTGTTTGGACCAGCAGGGTTCACTGGAACGCTCACATCAAAAGCACCTGGAGGGGTAGGAAGAAAGTGATAACTGCGAATACATGCTCTCTGAAACAAGGTGATGTGTAGCGAAACCCGCATTTGAAAAACGTGCCTTAGGATTTTATCAAGATCCCGCAGCACGGCATGTCGTTCTGCAGCAGGCGGGCGAGTTGATGGCGAGGGGTGAGCCTCCCCGCCCGTCAGCAGTCTACCCCTCGCTAGTGACACAGAGGGGCGCGAGGAAAGAAGGAGTTTTTTGAGTTGGTCTTTCTCGGAACTTTCGCCATATTCCTTCGTTCTTTCTCTGCTGTTACACTGCTGATCACTCCTAATTTAATGTTACTTAATCTACCAAATTTACGATCCCTGTGTCTAAAGCAAAATTGAGCGCCTTCGAAGGAAAACGTCACTTACTCCGTTGCAGGTGTGCTGGAAAATCAGGTACGGTGATAAGGTCAGGAACTCGTTGTCACTCGCCACAAATGAGATGTTTTGAGGTGGATGTGATACGTTGAAGTACATCTCACCGAGCAAATCGTCTTTTACTGCAATACTCTCCACTTATTCCCAGTTTCTCAATCTGCATACAAGAAACTTGATGTAAACTTACGGATATCCTTATCCCAAACCTGAAGTTTGAGATTGTCGAGATAGTCCTCATTACCACACGTGATCTCTCCAATTTTCACAGTTACATTCTGCAACTTTGCCAGTACCGTTGCCACAAGGATGAGTGGGAAAAGAGCTGCTTTCGACATTGCAACTTTCTGAAAACCTCATCAACATGGAAAAGCTTGAAGTGAATGAAAACAGTTTTCTTGAGCCACACTGATAGCCATAGAGGTAACACCATATACTTCTAGGGTTTTTTCAAGGAGATACTCTACAGTATGTAGCCTCCAATCTTGGAGCAAGTGACTTATGAATAAGGAAAAAGCGACTGACTGAGAGACAAATGCAATAGTAAATCAGCGTAGCGTTCCCACAGCAACGAGGGAAGGTTGGAGAAAGTTGAGCGTTGCCCAGGTGAAATGGAAACACACTACGGAGCCGCTAATGAAATTCTATTGACAAGTGGATTACAGTACAAAGTGCGGAAAAAGCACAGGCAATTGCACAAAGTGTTAGCTTGCTATTAAGAAGGAAGGCATCACCGTGATTTTTGATCGAAAAAATTGTCACCGGACATTTCTTATTATGTCGCTAGAATTCCATAAAATTCTCCTTGCCTCGTGCACGAAGATGGCGAAAGCCGGTCGATTATTCCGTCTTGAGCATTCTGAAGCATAAGCCGGGCATATCTTCAAAATTCAAACGATTCTTTCAACCCTACGCTTACAAAGGCCAGTGGGCGAGTTGCGCGACTATCACCGACCAACTGCAGATGCTTCCATTCGCTGTCTTTGTCATTGTTTGAGCTAAGATCATGAAATATGTGGGACATATTGTGAAGTGTTTGTTGGAAATGGCCATCGATTTATTCGAACTCATGGTGATATCACCTTTCCCTTTGGCATGGTAAAGCTTTACCAAGAGGTCAATGCTTCCGCCGCATACTGTATGTCTCGTCTTGAGGGAATTGGACTGATCAGCGCATGGTTTGAGACCCCTGCGTCAACAAATACTACTGTGAAGGCTCCAGTAAACAATTCATTTTGAGTCACTATGTTGTCTCTTCCCACCTGCCAGCATAATAATACACGAAGCTACAAACTGAAAAAAAGATCTCACCAACCCTTGTTGGTTTCTATGGTTTCGCAGCTGCTTACATGCTCCCGCTACATGGCAGCATCGCTTTCACTTTTTTAGCAATGCAGAACCCCGTGATTCAAGGATTTCCAACTGTTCATGGCTAAGAGACTTCAGAGACTTCAGCGATCTCACCCCACTTCCGTGACAAAGTCGGCACGTCACTGTTGTATGCCGGATGAGCAGCAAAACTTTTGACTACGCGAACAGGCACCATCCACTGGCGCCCGGTCACTTCACAGTGGGACCAGCAAGAATTGATGCACGCGGCGACGCGATTCGCTTGGCGCAGCGATCCAGTTCCAGTGTACTGCCGCGCACCTCAGATTACCCATGCTGCAGTGTGCGGAGTGACGGCCACATACGAGAGGGCAACAAAATTAGCGAGCCGTATCAAGGAGGAAAGTAGGTGGATCACACAACAATGGGAAACCGATTGAAGATTCGTTTTTTTTATTGAGGCCTTGGGAAAGGTTTTCATTCTTAAACCCTTATGATTCCGAAAGGTCTCAGACATTGCTCATCTTGTTTTAGGAGTACTGAAGACTGGCGGAGAGGAGGCGTTGATAAAAAAGACGTCAGCCTGATGTACCATCAAGTGGTACACCAAGCTTTTCTTTCATCTTTTGACACAGGCTGCGGTGATCAACCCTGACCCTGGTTTCCCTACTGTAAAAATAGGGTGACTAAAATAAAACCGAATGGTTAAAAACTCTGGCTTGTAAATCATTACTGCATTGCGATGAAACATATGAACACTTCCACTCAGACTCGAACAGTAATACGAGGGTAAGGTGAATGATCGCGGGCGATGCGTTAGCTGTATTAAAGAAATGAGCAAAATTCATGGGCATATATATTAGGTGTATGCAAATAAATGACCGTTATGTGATATCCTCAACTACGCAGCCTTTTTTCGGCGCTGTTTCACAGCTCCAGTCAACCTGAATATACTATCTTATAAGTCTTGCTCAGCCCTTTCCAGTTCACACTTCGTTTGGTGGCCTTTGGTAACAGGTTTTTTACAGGCTCTGAAATTCATAATGGAAAGGACGGGTTTCGCATGATCATGCTTCATGAGTTCAAACTGGGTCACTCCACGGCCGGCCGAAGCCATTTTGAACCTCAGCCGTGCGTGGGGCCAGGAGTCCCCTGCCGAAAGAACTGTGCACCGCTGGTTTGCGAGGTTTGCTTCTGGAGACTATAATCTTTAAGATGAGCGGCATCAAGGTCGACGATCATCGCTTGACGACGAGGATTTGAAGGCCACCGTAGAAGCAAATTCGGAAACAACCACAGCAGCGCTGGCAGAGAACCTGGGTGTTCACCACAGCACATTTTCAAGACACCTCGCTAAAATGAGAAAAGTGAGGAAACTTCAGAAGTGGATTCCACATGATCTCATCGATGCCCACCAGTACGCACGTTATGATACTTGTTGTAACTTACTTAATCTTTGGAAATCGGACCCTTTCCTTGAACGCCGCCTAGGTGTAGATGAAAAATTGGTTATGTACGACAATAAGAAGCGTGGATATGTTTGGGTAGACAAAAGTTCCCCTCCCACAGTCTTCCCCAAGCCAGATTTAAAAGGATAATGATAAAGTTTTTGGCGTTAATCAATCCCTTCTGTGGGATGCGCCGCACATTCTAGTTCCATTCAGAATCGTGATGGCTGGTGAATATGATGTGGCCTATACAATGACTTGCGGTGGCCAGCCGATGTACAAGTCAGTGCTTTCATCCTCCCAGACGAGTCTGGTACCAATTTACCGACCCCGGAGGGATTGAAGGCTTGGTTGACCCGGGCGGGCGTTGATGCGGGATTTCATCCCCGCACCATGAGAGGGGGGCGCGCCACCTGTCACTACACCACCTCCGCCCCAAGCCACATTTACACCCTAAAAAAGTGCTGCTCACTGTTTGGTGGTGTTGTAAGGGAGTAATCCACGTTAGCCTGCTGCAACGTGGTCAGACCATCACAGCACAGTCCTATTGCCGTGATTTGGTTCTGTTGTATGAAAAGTTGCAAAAACTATGGCCGGCGCCGACAAACAGAAAGGGTCCTATCCTGTTGCACGATAACGCAGAACCCCACACTTCGCAAGTTACCCGGCAAAAACTGATGCAGTTAGGCATCGAGACTCTCCCTTACCCCCTTATTCCTCAGACCTTTTCCCAACCATTACCACCTTTTCCGGGTTCTCGATGCAAACCTGCGTCAGAAGGAGTTCGCCGATACGATGCAGGTTGATAATGCCATTGTTGACTTTATTAATTCTCGCAATCCAGAATTTTACCATGATGGCATACTTCCTCCACCAGATCGTTGACAAGGTTGTGTAGATTCAAATGGTTTTTATTTCGACGAATAAACTTGTGTCTGAGCGGAGTTATGGTGTTTTGAAAAAGTGGTCTGTTTCGGCCATTTATTCTGCATACACCTAATACATATATATCATGCCAGAAGGGTCCGTACCCGTTGCAGCAGAAGCAGACACTGTTTTTGTTTTGATTGTTTTAAAATAACCACAAAAAATATGGTCAGTGCTCGTTATTTACCCTTTTACTTGGAAGATCAATAATCGAACAATCAAAACTTCATTCAATGAACCACGCTCTGTGTAGAAAACCTGTCTACTTGAGTATGCATAATAAGGAAAAAACAAACAAAAGTTCGAAATGAAGCTTTGAACATGAGCTACAAGGTTGTGACACGACATCGTGTCACATGGTCCCACCAACGCGGCCAACATGGTGTGGCACGGCGTCGTGTCACGTGATCGTCAATGGGTTGAATACAGATTGTATTTATTGTGTTGGAGGCTAGGTTTCCACCGTTTTCCTTCGATAGAAAATTGAGAACTTCACTACAAGTACTATATGAACATGGGGATTAACCGGCTCTGTACTCCACGTCGATGCTCACAATCTCCGCGTATCTCTCGGCCCAGTGTGGAGCCGTATAACGAAACATCGAGTGGTCTGGGCTCGAAAATGTTGTTGGACCTGCTTTCAAAGTGCCGGCTATACCCCCTTAACTTTGAATGGCAGCTGATGGACAACGCAATTATACACAGGGTGGTTTCAAAGTATGGTCCGGTAATCGTCCACTCATAAAATGGAAGGAGGGCACAATGTTTTGCAATGTCAGAGGCAAAGAACAATGAACAATGAACTGTAAAAGGACAATCGTGCAACAAATAGTTCCAAAGGATTGCCATTAGCCACATTGCGAGCTTTTAGCGTTGTGCAAAGCGTGCTACGGCACCTTTGGCGCTACTGGAAAATAATTGCACACGAGCTATTTCGTGAACCATCTGTGGAAGGACTTCATTGGCCGCAAGAGCCATGCCTTGTAGAAGCCGTAAAATTTTTTAAAAAAGATAGACCCCCCACTCTTGAGGCATGAGTGCACGGTTAGCGCGCTACATTTGTTGCAGTTGAGAGCAGATGTTAAGATGTTTTATGTTAAGAAGCTCTTTAGGAATTGGCATACTTTTCTTTGTAGCCATCCTCTACTATCGTGTGATTAGCGGAGTATGATGGATTCTGTTAAACCTCCCTGCCGAACCTGTGAAGAGCAGATCCGCTATCTTTGCTGTGTGAGGTTGCCCGTGGTACAGCAGAATGACTCAGCCTATTATTCTCGGTCGTCTTATGCTCATCACAGCTCATTGAAACGAAGTTTTTCTTTCGAGCCATCTTCATTCCAAACTTTTTCCGATGCTGTTGACCTCCCATGCCACTAAAAGCAAGTCATAGATTTCAGGGAATGGAATGCTTTTTCACTCTCGACATAGAGCTCTTGAGCTCTCCTCGCATCTGCACTCCTAACAGGAAAGACTCTTTTGAATGGTTTATTATCGTTGGTATCATCGCTCGAGGTTTGGAGTCAAAACGATCAAGTAGAAAACGGTTGTTTCGGCCTCCTACCTGAAATCGGATCTTATCGAGGCTTAACTGTTGGCTGTACATGTGTTTAGATTCCAGATTAGGTTAACATCCATACTTTTCTCTATCACTTACCTCTTACTCACTTCCGAAACTTATGAAAACTCAGCGAAAAGCAGAACAGGGTTCATTTATCTGTTTCCTTGGTTTACACCTCAGTCTCGATTTGTACGCATCTGAAGTGATGCGGAGGACTTCCAAAGCTAGCAGACCAAACTCAGTAAACATGGGATCAGCCTATACCGACTTTTCCAAATGTTACTATTGGCAATATGTAGTACTATCGAGATTTGATATGAAAGCGTCCAGAAAGTATCGCTGATAGGAAAGAATGAAACCAAGGTTTTGCCTTTGAATGCAGAAGAGCAGTCAACCGTACTCGTTAAACATGTCGAGCGAGTTCGCAGTTTCAAACCACATCATTTTAGTGAACGCGGAATCTTCTGATTACATTAACCAGACAGAAGCGTTTAGAAGTTATACATATTAACGTTATCGAAATGAGATGGAGGAAGGGTTCATTGAACAATTAGCTCACCGCTGACCATCGTCTCAAGCGTAAAGGGAACTGATGGAAATCATTTCTGTGACTTCGTACGTCACAAAGATTTATGTCAATATATTAGGTTGATTCATAATAAATCGGACAAATTGACCAATTTTTATCATTGTCGTACAACTTTTTTACGACAACAGGGATTCACTTGAAATATACTCCATCTTTATCGATGACCTTCTGCCACGGTATAGGCAGATCATGGATGCCCTTGCTCCAGAAGGCCGGAAGCTGGAGCTCGAAGAAGTTGCCGAGTGCCGCCTTGACCAGTTGGCCTTTCGCGAGTTTTGAAGCCTTGGCCGTCCAGGTGGCGTTGGCTGTGGGAGAAAAGGTGGAAATCTGAAGGGGCCAGGTCTGGGGAGTACGGTGGGTATAGAAGTACGGTCCAACTACGACAGCAGCTCGGCCTTGGTCGATCTTGCGAAGTGCGGTCTGTGGAAGTAGACACGTTGTCGTGCTGGAAGTAGACATGTGACCGCCGCCGTAGCGAACTTTGGACATTGGCCTTCAATTCTCGTAATTGACGAACGTAGACGTCGGCGGATACTGTGGTACCTTCATCGAGCAGCTTCCAGTACTCTACGCCGTGTACGCTCCCCCAACCGCGGTTTTCGTCTTCGATGGAATAGTCGCCTGACGCAAACTTCGAATGCTACAACTACAGCGTACTTCTGCCGGGGGCATGCTCCTTGTGAACTTCTATCAGACGTCTGCCGATATCCGCGGGTTCCTGGCCAGATAGCGATATAAATAGTATGACGTTGCGGATGTGGTCTCTGGACCGCTTGAAATCGTGCGGCATTGTGGCGGAATGAATTTACTTTGGAGTGATTATTTTGTGGTACTTTGAAGAGCTTTTCATACTCATTCCAACGATACCTTGCGCGTCCATTTTCGTTAATTCGTTACTGAGTTATGATCTCTAGAAATCATCACTACCATTTGTCCGATTTATTATGAATCAACCTAATAGTTAAGCCGACCCTTGCGCACGATTCTATGTTTTTAAAACAATGTCGGTATAGCAGTCTGAGGGGCTACGAAATTGAGAGCTCCAAAGTTGAATTCAAAGTGTTCTGCATGTTCTATACATCCGAAGGTAATCACAACGGAAAAGATCAGTCACATCTCGCGACTCTTATGATTGGAGCAATGAGTCCGTGGGAATATGAAATTCAACGGTCGATGCATCACTATAGAAAAATTATGGCCAAAACATACCGCACATTACAAGAAAAAAGCGCCTAGAGCTCTTCGTGAAATTTCATATGATTCTGAAATCGCGCTCAAGATTCTACGTAGTGAATGTGCTAGGTACAGGTCATATCAGTAGAGCGTGGCCCATGGATCAGGTTGTTAACGCGACGATATGAGAGCACGCATGGTAGTTGTCCGCCGAACGATTGATTTCGGCCGTTTTTTCTTCCAATTTCGTTACTGTTCTGCTAAGCGACGTCTGTTTTCGACGAGGGAAGCGATTTTTAATGCAACAAACTCGATTTGAAAGTTACGACTTTATCAAAAGTAAAAAAAAAGCGAACATGAACACAAAGCGAACATGAACAAAAGAGAGCATAAGCGATGAAATGAAATCTCAGCCTGCATGCTTCAGGTGGTAGCAGACGAGGATGAATCGCAACTGTCAGGCACGGAAATGAGCGCAGGTGATGATGATGATGTCGAAAGATGTGAACAGCCATATGATTTCTATCCTGGAATGGTGAGCTTTACTGAGACACCGAATATGAATGCGAAATATTAGCTATTAATTTACAGATAGATGAATAGAGAATGATGAAGAGTATGATTCCGCGGCATCGATGGGTATGGATGAAGCCACACTCAAGAAGACTGACCCAGTAGACCTAGACAAGTACTATTCAGTGGCAAGGAGACTGCTGATGCGGCTTTCGATTTTGCCCTCAGTGTGGCAGTAGGCTGTGTGGTACGGAGCTAAATGCTGTCAGAACCACCACCAAAAAGAATTTCATTTGTGGTAACTGTCGTGAAAGTCAGCCGCGAGTGCAACGATAGGAGAGCCAATTCCGTACGGTGGCGCACCAAAAGGAGAAGACGTACAGAGGCAACGTGGCACCTTCAGTATATAGAAGCTGAAGCGTTGGGCTCTAGAGCTAAGTTTGACTTTTCCTCAGACTGGATTTTTGTATGGACCCGGCCTTCTATTGCGAGTGTTTATAAGTGGCACAAGGACGTATCGGGCCTATGACAGTTGTGCTCACTCGGCTCTCATCGAGATGACGAAGCTAGTGTTTCATATGAAAGTATAACATCGTTCAGGGGTAGATTATCACATCACTGTATACAATTACTATGATCACAGACGAAGCGAGCGTTCCATATGAAAGTACAACATCGTTCAGGGGCAGATTATCACATCACTGTATACAATTACTATGATCAAACACTTCTCTTTGGAGATGAGAGCGGGAGGATGAAGGTAGAGAGACTTTGCAGGGCAGTTTCCTTCGTTGGGTGAATTCGATGGGCACTTCTATCACGACACTGACGACAGATAGAAGAAAGGCAGTGGAGCACTACTGAGGGAAATGGAACCCAAAGATGGCGCTATTCGTTGGTACTACGACGGATGGCATCTCACGAAGTGGTTTGGCATTAAGCTTAAAAAGGCGAGATGATGAAGCGGGTTGAAACCAGTGACAGTAGGAGTTTCGCGGATTCCAGTTTTCTGAAGAGAAGCAATGCGCAAAATTGCAGTGTGGACCTTTAAAGACGCATCTGTGAAGTTCAATGGAGATGGGTATGCAAGAAGAAAGTGCAGGTGTTGGAATCCATGAATGGCTTGAGTTCGAATTTACCAAATAAGGACAGAGAGGAGAGAGAAGAAGGAACTATGAAAATGCTGTCCTGTTCTCAAGCCGTCTTTCCAACGAGATGTGCCTACGTACAGTCATTCCCGGGGTACGTCGCGTTGTGAGTCGAAAAACCGGTGGACAGGATTTACTGCAAAAAGGAGGTGTTCTAGTACGTTGTTGCTGTCTTGAGGATGGATGTCTTGATGATTTCACGCTACGTTTAGGCCACATATCGACGTACCAGTATTACACGATGATCACTACGATGATATGACAACGATGACAAACGAAGTGCCGAAATTGTTGAGAAGGCTTCCGCAGAGCATTCATGGTAAAGAACATTTCGAGGATGTGCTCGTTCGCTACCGCGCAAAGTTGGAAAGATAGAACCGCAGTGGGTGACAAGAACAACATCGACAGCAACATAAAACAAGGATTTCAGACATAGGTAGTAAAATAAAACAATTGGGAAAGAAAATATAAAAGAAAATATATATTCATCACACAAGGTTGACTCATGTGGAACAAAAAAAAAGCTTCTATCGATTAAAACAACCAGCGAGAGAATCGTGGTGAAAAAACATGGTTTGTGACCAACGCATATACAGAAGAAAAGTAAAGTAAACAAGACAGAATAGGATGGGATGGCATACGCTCTACGGAACCAAGTAGCTGTCTATAGTAATTCTGAAGGCTTCGACACTATTAGGAATTGTCTCAATTCGATTCAGTTTAAAGTAGTCAGTTTTGGGTCCGATCGTGAAGAAGTGGTGCCGTAATCTGTGCTTAGCACGGGGGCTACGCCTTTCAGGAACCCACCTCAAATAAGGAAAAAAGATGATAAAAGGTCATCTATTGTCGACTTTCCCATGTGAGACCCAAAGATAGAACAATTTCGTATCCCTTTCTTCAGCCAAGTGTGATAGAATGCATAGGATATGGCATATGGTAATGGTTGCAAATGTGAACTGGTACCTAAAGTTCTTGTTTCATGTCCCTTTCGGTGTTGTTATTGTCATCCAGATCACGTGCGGTTCCATCATTCAACTCTGCCAAGCAGCAAACGAGTACCTCCTCGAAGATCTCCTTCCGCTACAAATACTCCACGGAGACTTTTCAACAACTTTCGATCCAGGAGGTAATTCCGCTGCACCTCGTGAGCTCGCAAGGTGTTCATATGCATCGTGGCCAACATCGTATAATACAGGTACGTCGTTATGGCGCTGAACACGTAGTGTAATTTCATCAAGAAATCGATCCTCAAGATAGATAACAATGTCCTGAAACATCTCCCTCCTGCAGCGGATCCTGTCCTCCTATTACCACGTTTTTCAATTCACAAACCGACGTACCTCGGAGGGACTAGCTACAGATAGGGACCACTTCTCGCAGTCTCTGATAGGTCTTGCTAAGAAGGCCCAGAGTTTGCGGACGTGGCCCCTCCAGTTGTCCATGCCGGTACCTTCGATAAACTCCTGCGATCTCCCCCAAAAAAGTAGAATTGATGTAATTGGGGTTGCCGTTGCTAGAGAATGAGCAGGGCCACTCATGAATGTCCAACGCACGCATCAAGCACGTGTTAAATAAATGAAGCGTTGAGTGCCTTCGTGCATATCTAGCTCCAATGAACTCCACGGATGCGCCTTCAAAGGCTCAATCCACACTGCGATTGGCTCGCATTGCTTCTCTTTGGAAAGCTGGCATCTGGGAAACTCCTAGTGTCACTGGTTCACTTAGTTACCTCACCTTTCTGAGCTTGTTGCCAAGCCACTTTGTGAAACGTCATCCGTCGTAGTACTGACAATGTCCAACTTTGAGTTTTCGAGGAGGTCCAAATTCGAGTTTGATTTCTCTCAGTAATGCTCCAATTCCTGCTTTCTTGAAAATCAGTGATACTCCGTGTTTCTATCTGTCGTCAGCGTCGTGACATAAAACAAGAAACAGACATGCCCACCAAATAAAAACAAAAACTTCGAAAAATATTCAAAAAAGGTTAGTGTATTAATATTGGTTGTGTGATTCGTCTTGCCTCTACTCATAGCGACCACTGTGTTTTCCATCAACCCCCGAGGCTCATCGGTGATTTGGGGTGATGGAAAACAAGAGAATATTTTGAAAAAGGTGAAAAATGGCGAAAACGTCGTAAAGAGAAATACTGAATTAATAAAACTGAGCAAACATAAAATAAAACAAGATACATTAAACTAGAAGAAGACTGACTTTACTGGAAAAAAAATCGAGAAAAAGACTACACAGTGTAGACTAGAAAAATGAAAGTATGGAAAAGGTAATAAGGAGAACATATCGACTTTATATAAAAGGACTAGGTCAAAAGATAGAAGTATTTTAAGAACAGTTACATAAAACAACTATAGAAGGCAAAGATTTTTGAGAAGGGATAACAATTAAATTAGAGTTGAGATGAGAGTAGAAATGGGAAAAGAAGTGTGAATATATAGGAACACAAATATGAGGAAGGAGTGAAATGTGAGCAAAAGAATGTATAAAAGAATATGAAATTGGTATAAGAGCTAGATGTGGAAGAGAAAGGTTAACACGGAAACCATCAGTGTACAAAAAGGAAACTAACTGCAAGGGAAATACTGTTTCGAAACAAAGGAGAGTGTATAGGCACAATTCAAAAGTGAGAAAAACTGTCTGATACTAAGACACGCAGCGAAAACATACCGCAATAACGAGGAACTGGGCCGCGTCTGCTAACGCCTGCCATTATGCTACGTGCAACGTGAAATCTATATTAAAAAGTGGTGGTTAGGAAAGAGAGCATGTAAAGGTCGGAAGAATGAGGGATTAATTGAAGTTAACCAAATGTCCCCTTTTCCAGTACCTTGTTGACAAAGGTCTTTCTGTAAACGCCTATTAAACTGAACTTGAGCGCAATGAACTTATTTTTGTGAATGCATTTAAGAGTATTTGTAGTTGTAGAATTTCTTTTGTCCATTACGTCGTAGGGTGTCTATCTTCCGTTAGCTTATCAATAGAAATTTCTCTTGAGGTTCAAGTAAAAGCTATCCTACGGGTTTCATTATAAATAACAGACGCTGTGTTGTAAGTGGAGATGTTAGTATAACTAAGGGGGAATCGGATGACTTTGAAGGCTTATTAAGTGACAAATCAAGGTAGTTGCTGTGAGTGTTGGACATGTGGGTTTTTTTGAGAACCAGTTTATTCTTATATTGTTAATGAATCATTCATATATTTGTATGGTAAGAGCAGTTTATTTTTATCGAGTTTTCGAACTCATATGTTTTTGCAAACTTGATTTCATGTATGATATGGTGAGATCCGCCAAGAACGAGCTAGAGTTACCACATTGCAGAACCCCTTCTATCTGCTTGAACGAATAGTTTGCAGAATAGCAGAAGCTTCATTCCAATAAATAATCTATAAGGTATAATATTATACATCCGATCTGTGGAAGGTGTAGCTATTTTTACGATCTTTGCCATCTGTGTAGAATACTTTGTATTCGTTGGAAGCTACTAGTGATCTGCTAGAATTTTTGAAACATATTTCACATCTTTTTGATATTTTCACTAATGCTGTTATGTTTCAAATTTGTGAACGTATTCGCAAAGTCCGCAATATAAATTCTTACATATATTCGTATAAAACAAGTAGGTTTTCATAGTTCCAATCCAATTTGCATTGTCGTAGTGTAGCTAATAAAATGCTTCCTAAAATACGCAAAGATGGTATGAAGTTCTTTGACGAGAGGTTCCTTGCTACTATTGCAAGCTCTTGTTATGACTCTAAACCTGATCGTCTTTCTGTGCAGTTCGAGAAGAGCGTAAATGAGTGGGAGATCTGCGTTACCATCCCTACTGAGCCCATTGTTATGTTGAAGGAATTACATTGCAAAGAATCAAGCTTAAGAATCTTTCTAAACATAGCCGATACATTAGTACTGAACACTGAACAGCTCTCAGAAATAGCATGCTAGATCCTAATCAAAAACTCACAAAGTTGAAACCCGAGACTTTTCTAGGTTTCGCATCGGAAAGAAGTGATTTCGGAGCTACTACGTGCATGCAACTACATTGCTTTCCATATCTATAGATTTTTGATTATCGACGTTCCTCTGAAATCTACAAGGCTGTGATGATTATCAGTAAACTTTTGGTACCAGAGTTGACTAGATAAAGTCTTCTCAGGGGATTCTGAGCGCAAAAAACTTTTTTATGATAAGAAGAGTTTTACCGTTTAAAACACTTAATTCCAATTTTTTTAGGTTTCTTTCTTGTAGTTTTTTTTCCATTTCTTCCACCGTTTTAAAACTATAGGTCCACACTTTGACTTCAGAAAATTTATCACGAGAACAATCAACAGCTGAGCAACCAATAACTTGTGAGTCCCATTTATTCGCAATGACTTCAATTAAGCGCTCCTGCATGCTCCGTGCTTGATTGGCTAGAACTGTTGGATCGGGAGCACTCCACAATCGACAATGGGCTTCTCCAACTCTTGAACGGAATCGTACTGCTTGGCATCGATGTAGATCCTTTGCACCATGATAGCCCATAAATTTTCCATTGAATTCAGGTCAAAAGATGAGGTCGGTCATTCAAGAACGTCGATATTCCTGGCTGTAACCCTCGCCCTAGCTGACCGACTTGCATGAATTGCGGCATTGTCGTGCATGAAGGTGAACGACGCATCGCGACGACGTAGAAACGAAAAGAGGCGGTTTTCCAAGACCTTCTGGTAGTATCCATGTCCATGCGGCCGATACGAAGGCCAGGTTGAGCAGCCCATCCTCGCAGAAGGCACCCTAGACTATTAGCGGACCCCCGCCAAGATTTCGTCTCGAGAAAGACAGTGGTTCTTTCGGCAGATCCCGCCAGTACTGCCTCCCACCGTCCAGTTCGTCGAGGTTAGAGTTCTTGTCATCGCTCCAGATCACCTCAAACAGAATGGGCCTGAGCGAGGCTTCAAAAAGATGAGGAGCGCAAGCACCATCTTCCGATGTTCTTAGCCGCGAATTCAAAGCGAGCCATCATGTGACGTTCTGTGAGCCTCGACACTCGCTTCATAGTCTATCTAATGAGATTTTCAAGGGACTGAGAGACTCTTCGAATGGTTGTTTTGCTCGCAGAAAGAGATATCTCTGCACGCACCCGATTGAGTTTCATCGTAGAGTTGGACAGAAGGCGTCCAATCATTCTTTCATTTCGGCTAGAGAGCTTCTGTGGACGGCCACCAGGGTTCTTCTCACTGTAATGCTCTGGATCTTGCAGTTAGTTGTTCACGCAGTTGTGTGACCAACCAGATCGAGCAGCGATCTTCCTCCGTGACCATCCAGCTTCGACAAAGGTTTGCACTCGAGCTTGTTTTTCTGGAGTTAGACGCGTACCACGAGGCACTGAGAGAGAGATGTTGACCACGACCGTATGCATGTCCAAGTCCAGATTTCATTTCATACATGTGGTGAGACGGGAATTGTTTCATTAGAGAACATATAGTTTTGAAGCGGGCAAGATTTAACTTTTGGAATGACAAAAAACATTTCAGAATTCCAACAGTCGCGAAAACACCTTCTATAGGGCTTTTGATGGTGAGGAACTCAGTTATCCACGGCACAGCTTTTCAAAATGTATGGGGAGTCCATGAGCTGAAGGTGCAGGGGTGGACCTATAGATACGAAACATACACAGTGCCTACTCTATCATTACTAGACATAGTATGATATATGATACTTTAAAATTAGAAACTACACACGAAAATGATTGTAAATGTAATTATTCAGGCCTAGAAATCACAGTTAAAGCTAATAAAATTGGTACCAAAATGCATAACAAAACGGACAACTTTGATTTCCCCATCAAAAGATTTCCTTACATATCCACTGACATCTCCACCAAAATCAAACACAATATCATTTACTAAGATATTGAGGATCTCACGAACTGTACTTATCGAGAGAATTTTCTGGAAATACTTAAACACACTTATAGACAATTCCAAAATTCCAAATATAAGTTAGACACATTCTTAATCGTCTCTCTAGGCGCCTATATCAAAATATCATCGTAGGGTTCAAGTTCAAATTACTCAGTTTTAAGGAGTTTCGTAACTCCTTCACCTAAGCACTAATACTATTCTACCAGAATCACACATACAAACATAAGTACACATTAACATACCATATTATCAACAAATACTTTTCTTTCTTCTCACTAATACTCACTTAAACACAACAGTTGATACATTTCTCCCTTTGTATTAATATCAAGGTTATTAAAGTTGAAAACCAAGTCAATGTTGACAGTAATCAACCCAGTTATGGCTCAAATGCAAGATTATACCCTTAAGGTACGACCAATAGTCGTCACTTTCACCTTCGTTACCGTCCTTTTCACCCTTCTTCGTATCGACCAACGAGTCGTCATGCGTCCAACTAGGCGCCCTCCTCCTTTTCATTAACTCTTATACTCCTTATTTGCATATTCAAAATCCACTTGTTCAATCGTTGCAGAACGTTTGGCTTTTATATATCAACCTTATTACCCTGTTGTGCGTGATTACCTTTCAAACCTATTTTGCCTAACACCTAAAATAAGCACTCCATTTTCAAATATCTCATATACATAGGCAAGTTGTTTTCGGGTCAAATTTTGATCGTCGCGTCGTCATGCGTCGAACTAGGCGCGCCTCCCCTAATTTCTATTGTCTTCAATAACTTTGTATTGTCTTCAATAATGTTATAAAAATCTTGCAAATTTATTTATTAATATGTTTGATCTATAGTACATCCTTTAATAATTCAATAATCGCATCATGTCTGTGTTACTTCCCGGACTTCATATTTTATATCTAGGTATAATAATAATACCGTATAAATCTAGTCAACCTATAACTATCTGCTTATAAGACCTGAGCAATGGTCGTTACCTTTTTCACTACCTTTGTCATTACCTTCACCTTTCTTCGTATCGACCAACTGGTCGTCATGCGTCGCACTAGACGCGCTTCACCTTCTTCGTACCGACCAACTGGTCGTCATGCGTCCAACTAGACGTGCTTCACCCTTCTTCGTACCGACCAACGGGTTGTCATGCGTCGAACTAGACGTGCTTCACCTTTCTTCGTATTGACCAACTGGTCGTCTTACGTCGAACTAGACGCACTTCACCTCTTATATTGCTTATTAAATAACTTACCTTTATAAGTAAACCTATCGTACATAGTATTAACCTTGAACATGTCATTTCAAGTTCATTTTCACAATATACCTTCAATGTTCAAAGGCTCCACTCATTATAAATAAAGCTGTTTTTGGCAATCAAAAAATTTTTGGCATCATACTTAATTCTACAGAACGTTATTTTTACATGACAATAACACGTTTTTAATTATTGAAGTCATTTATTGAAAATCTGAATTGTTTACAATTCACTTTCATCTCGATGAATTTTGAGCAACTTATTTATCCTTCACAATCAAACTCTTCCTTCAACCACTAGAATTCATCTCCTATAACTGACTAGATTAGATTAAATTGATTACTGGCCAAAAATGACTTCCTTACCTTAAGGGCTGGCAAGTTACTCAAACCAGACAACATTACATCTCCATATTTTATATTTCCTATCTTAACTTAGTGATTATAGTGACGAAAAGAAGTAGCTCAATAAGACACTAACCTTCAAATCGTTCTTATCCTTCTCACTCAGCATTTCTTCAATAGGTAAGCCCCTCCATTCGGGTAAAGCCAGATTTAATCTAATGGCTGCTACAGATGGCTTGAGCACCTGTCAAGAATTACCTATCTCATAGTTAAAACAATTAACTATTCAAAAACTCATCCCCCAAGTCTTTCCCAATGTGCAAACTCCCTCTTCTAACAGACATTTTAGGTGCCCTCAAACCTTCTTTTGCGTACAATGAATTCAATTTCTTTCTTATCAGTAAGCTAGAAGGTCCAATCTCGAGAATTATCAATTCTTTTCAAGCTAATCTATATACTCTTGAAATCAAATTCACTCACCCCAGGTTATTTTCATCCATGCTCTTCAATGTCAACTCTTTCAAAATAGCTAGTTTCGTTCCATTACTCTTGTTATACTCGGCTAACTTCTTGCGACCTTCACTCATGAAGTACCTCCAGTACTCATATGATACCTTTGCCTACAGATACAGTTCATCCATCCTATTCCCAGTTCTTCTTCTGTTAATACCAACAATGAACGTAGAGTAATTTACTCACGCGTATGGCAGGAATCCCTCTGTATATGCCAGCGGATGTGGGCCAGGTAAACGCAGACTTGTTTTCAGCCGAGTACCTGAAATACTTATTGCTCCACCATTAATTAGGTGCTGGAATAACACAGTACGATAACTTACTCATGTATTCACCCAGTGATAACGTTTGCCAGATGGAAGTCGATCATACTTCCATTTTCCTTTGTTTTCCGAGCCCGTAACACGAACCCATTCCAGCAGCACCCTTTTATTAATATTTTCTTGAAGCACCTGCTTGCGTATATCCTGGTGATTCTCTTCACACTGCAAAAACACATTATTGGTACCTTGCATCTCCATGCCTTTTACCTTTTACCTTGTACATTTAATGTACATTTTTTGTCCTTCCTACTATTCGCTTATACACAACATAATACATTTCTTATTTCATTTCTTTTCTCATCAATTACAAAGTTTTAACACACATTCGTACACTTCTATAACCTTCATTAACCTTTTATAACAAATATATCACAAATTCTAACATAATTAACTCTTCGTTATGCATCATAACAGCAAATATAATCTTTTACCAATTTCTTGATACAATTCTTTAAACATGGGGACCACACCCCTTTAACAACAGGGGCTCTTTTGATAGGGTTACAAAAGTGGTTAACTGGCATAAGGGGCAGTACCACGCTCTCAAAAGGGTCAACAAACCTTCTTCACACAAACTACACAAATTCCATTTCATATAGGCTTGCAAGTGCCTAGGGCAAACCCCTTCAAACTTCCCCTAAGTATGTGGGTCAGGCCTCCCACATATTTTTCCTTTGACCTACCACTAGTAATAATACACCTCTTAACATTAACTACTACCACAGTCAACTCTTTCACAAACACAAGGTAAACGGTACCTATTACTTGAAAGATTTCGGTACCAATAATTTACCTACTAACTGCAAAATTGGTTGTGTTAAATGTGACCTTATAGATAAAAAAAGATTACATTATTTCTAATAGCACAAACATGAGAATTTCCACCTACATAGATAACACAGCAAACTGTCAAAGTAAAAACATAATTTATTGCCTTAGTTGTTTAGAATGTGGATATCAATATGTAGGTCTTACAACAAGAAAATTTAAGGATCGAATTAGAGAACATCCGTATAATATACGAAAAAATGATTCCAATAAATATCTTTATAAACATTCTAATGAAAAATGTAAGAAAAAACTTATTTCCTTTTCAATTCTCGACAATCTACCAGAGAATACGGACAAAACAATTTTGTTAGACAAAGAAGCTTTCTGGATCAAGTTAGTTGTTACAGCTTATCCTTTTGGTAACAATGACTGCATTAAAACATATGGCAATATCTCAAATGTCATAAATCCTTTAACCTACAAAAAAGACCACCCATATTTCAATCTCATCATTCGTATAAGAAGAAGAGCCAGAAAAAAGAAAAACAACAACCAGCAAGATGTAGACAGAAATATATAACATTTTCTAAATATACTACATACTACTTCTAACTTTAAATCAATCAGGAAAGAACTATATAAATTGAATAAAAAGACCATCAAAGAAATAATTAAGCCATGCTATTCAGAATCGTTTTTATTCAGTATTCCTAACTATAAAAAATGTATCCTTTTAAGCTTACCCTGTAGTTTCCATTTTAATGCACCCAACATAAAAAACACAACCACCTCATATTGTAATTTACCAACCAAATTTATCCATGGTGTTTCAGATTATGTTAACATTAACAGAATAATTAACTCTAGAGATATCACAGAGATCATCAAAAAAAAACTCCGGTATCAATTATATTCCCTTTAGAGTTGTATACAAGTACGATAATCCTATTTCACTATCAATATTCAACTATAACAAAACACTTAAGAACTTAGTTCTTAAGAGTTACAGTAACTTAGTAACAATTCTTAGAAATAAATGCATATGTGAAAGGAAGGAGTATGAAGAATATGTAACAAACATCACAAACATATAATTACAGGAAATACCAAAGTCATTTAAATTGCCTAATCAAAGAAATACTAGACAAAGGTTGTTAATACAGAATAACCACCAACTTGACTAAGGATACTGTCAAACAATGGATCAATGACACAGCTAAAGAATTTACAGCAATTATTAAAAGAAGATATAAACTCAGAGACTACATATTACGAGACATTTTTTGGTATCTAAAAACCAAGATATACAAAACACTTAACCTAAACTCCATTCAAACTGGTTAAATAGAAATATAATACACTATTCACAACTAATAAATGAAATGAAAGAGCCACAGAATGAATTCATTTTTTGTCCTCTAGACAAAGCTAGCAACAATTACGGTTAGCAACAATTACGGTATTATTTGTAAAAAAAATTTACATTACTATCATTATGAAAGAAATGGGTTTAGAAATCAACAACAACAACACTTCTTATTTCCGGGATACAGGAGATACATATACCCTCCTTCCCAATACTGCAGAAAGAGATATTATTACTAAACAGCATAATTTTAACATTAACAACAATTTTGGAAATTTTGATAACATGATGACTACTCCAGTTATTTATGCTATTCCAAAACTACATAAGTCACCCATCGAATTTAGGTTCATTACAGGAGCAAAAACAAGCAGTTTAAAACCACTTTCCTTGGAGTTAACACGTATACTCACTTTTATCAAAACACATTTCATCAGTTATAATGATACTATCAAAAGCAGAAATATCAATTTTATAGGCTTTTGGGCAATAGATAACATTAACATAGCAGAAGAATTGCACAATATTAAAATGGATAATGTTAGTTAAACTATTCTCTGCAGACTTCACAAACATGTTCACTAACCTACCACATAACAAAACAATGTCAAGTATAAGAGAAATACTCAAAATTTGCTATAAAAATAGTAACAAAAGATACATAGCCACTAATAATCACAGAACTTTTTACACTGATAATAATTCTTACAAAAATTATCGCTATTATACTATAACAGACATTCTCTACTTTATAGATTACTCACTTAACAATAGTTTCTGTAAATTTTCAGAATACATTTTCATTCAAAAAGTTGGAGTACCACAAGGAAGCAATGTTAGTCCCCTATTAGCAGATTTAACTTTGTCCTATTATGAATACGTTTACTCTCTAAGACAAATCAAAAGCACCAATTCTAACTTTAAGCCTTTTAGGTATATGGATGACATTTTAGTTCTACACAACACAGATTCTATCACTACTCTTAACAAGCTTAATATGATATACAATAATATATTAAAATTAGAAACTACACACAAAAATGAGTATAATTGTAATTATTTAGACCTAGAAATTTTAATTAAAGACAATAGGATTACTACCAAAATGTATAACAAAACAGACAATTTTGAATTCCCTATCAAGAGATTTCCTAATATATCCACTAACATCTCCTCCAAAATCAAACACAATACCATATATACAGAAATACTAAGAGTAGCAAGAACCTGTACCTATCAAAAAAATTTCATAGAAAGACTACAACATACTTATAGACAATTACATAATTCTGGATATAAATTAGAGACATTTTTAACTTGTCTCACTAGATGCATATATCTAAATGATTTTATAAGGTACAAGTTCAAATTAGTTAACCCTAAAGAGCTTCATAACTACTTTATGACTCCTTTACCTGATTGATTTTTAGTGCTCTATCTGTTTAATCGGTAACACTATTAAGTTTTTGTCACTAATTATTTACACATTATTTACACATTATTGCAATTACCATCAAAGCACTCACCACTCTTTGATTCTCTGGATCCATGCTCACAAAGTTTACCGTTCCTATAAGTAACTGTACATGTTGTTTATGATCATTAATATGATCCTGAAATAATGAGTGAAATGGTTACAAGCATAAAGAAAACGTCAACAACCCACCTACAACAAAGAACAGTCAAAGTAACTCAGAGTCGAATGATAATACTAATTCTAACATTGGTGAATAACATGTGATAACGTTCAATAGTCAAAACAACTTTAATTTTTCATTTTTCATTTTTCATTTACACTCATGAAGATAGGGAACGGTTGCTTTATGGTGAGTCAGTTTTTTCTCCAAACAAACAATTGCATAAGGCTAACAAATTAAGAAATATTTAGATCTACAACTAACATACATAAATCTAAACATAACTTAATACTTGAATCTTTTTAATTGACTCACACTCAGTTTGACTTACATATTTTTCAGTAAATATTACATAAAAATATAACATAAAACATGCCTACCTCCCTTCCCTTACTGATTAGCACAGAGGGAGGTTATCTCTAGGTTTAACCTCCGTCTAAGGGCCCGTGCGAAACGGAGGTTAAACTATTTCTTTGCTCCTTCCCCCCTAAAATCTTTTTAAACATGGTTTCTTTGTTTACAATTGCTTATTTCTTTGACATGTGAACTTTTCACATTAGTGATATGGTTGGAAACGTTTATCAATATCATCCCAAATACATATTATTCACAAACAAATAGTTCACTATTATCTGCTGATGCTTTTTCGAACAACTTCTTTATAGGTCTATTTTAGTATTGAAACTCCTCCATTACCATCAGAAATCGTCTCGTGTGACTGAATAAATTGAATACATGTCCAAAAACTTGATTGTACGCCAAGTGACGTCCTCTTACCTTAGTGACTAACAAACTACCCAAGCCAGGCAGCGTTAAATCTCCATACTTTATGTTTCCCAGCCAAAATTTGCATTTTGGTGATTCGAATTACTTAGCTCAATATGGTACTTAATTCTGGATCATTTTTATCCCTAGTCCTTTTCATTCCGATACAGATAAGTTCAGCCGAATTGCTGCCATGGATGAGACGACTACCTTTCATTCAACTATATAACAAACTAGTAGCAATAGGCTATCCCTTCGATGGCTGCCGCTTTAGACACGACCAGAAACCACAGTTCATAATCCGCGAAAAGCCTCTTCTTGTTCTGAGCAAGCTTCATTAGAAGTCTGAGGAGGCTGGACCGGAGGTGGGCGGCGACCCTTCCCCGATTGGTTGACCCTCTCGTCAAACTGTGTCGTCATCAGCCATCCTTGGTTTCTTGGTATCGATCGCGACCTGCATGTGCATCCATGTCTCACGGAACATCCACCAGGGATACGAGCCAACAGTAACAGGTTGAGTAATAAACCACAAAACAGACAACATCATTGTAAGGCGAAATACACTTCAAGAGTAATACAATAATATGACAGTACACAATTATTCACACCAAATCTTTCCCTATTAGCAGGTTTCTTTTTCGAACAGACATATGTGGCGTCTTCACTCCTTCTTCAGCATACAAGAAATCATCTACTTTCTTATCAATGAACTGAATACACTAATTTCGATTTGTTCGTACTCCTTCGACTCTTCAATCAAATTTACTTACTCCAAATTGTTCTCATCCATATTTTTGAAGTGATCTCCCACAAAATTAAAAACTTTCATTATTTTTATTATATTCAGCAAATTTCTCACGGCCCTCATTTATAGAATATCTCCAATACTCATAAGATACTCTAACCTACGGTAACTTTTGTCCATTCCCAATTTTCAAGAGTAGAACTTTTCAAAAATTAAATATAAAAGCATAGTCCACTCACACGTATGGCTGGCACTCCTTTGTATACACCAGCGGAAGTCGGCCATGAAAATGCAGTCTTACCACCAACTGTCTTGTTTTACCACGACGTTCATCCATTTTGTGTCTATCTCCTCCCCACCTAACACTGTTTCTTTACACCAACACTATTTCAAATATATTTATTATCAAAACACGACCCTCACTGGGGTGCATTCCTCGAGCCTTTGCGGGCCAGGTCCGACGTCGCGATCTTCGTCGTGAAGATTGGCAGCGGCTTCTTGATCTTCGATTTGATAATCGGCTGCGGCTTCTCGATCTTCGTCTCCGGCCCTGGTGGCCCCCGGATTCTGAACGATTCCCCGAATAATCTTCGTGCTCTTCCCTCCTATGTAGATCCTTGCGGATCTTTCGCACGGCCGAACACAGTGCGCGACTGCGCCGCTGTGAACGGCGACTTGGCCTCGCCTGCCTTCCCGGCGGAGCCCATACCACCGGCACCATTGCTGGCGCCTGTGGCGGCGACCCAGCACCCGTCCCAGCTGGAACCAGTACAACTGGAGGGCTGGACTGCGGGCCCCACTGGCCGCCCCCTTACTTTTTCGATACTCCATCATTCTAGCAGTTTCTGGACACTTTCTCTTCGACCACCGCGGTAATGGCTCTCCGGTAGGCCCTATGTTTGTCAGTAGAGCGTAGAGGCACAGCCAATTCGATGTGCCTGAGGTCCCTTTCTTTTGTTATCCCAAGGACCACTTATGGGTCATCTACTATGTTTGCTTCAGTTGGATTGGTTGGACCGCTTTTGGGTCAGTGCAATTTTTTTCCTCAAAAAGTAACTAAAGCTGACCTATTGTGGGCCAGGACGTATGCAAAAAAAGAGCGAGATCGAACTCTGTTCAGTTAGATTTGTTGTTCACCCTAAAATGCGCGAGCCGGCTTGGCCCCCATGTAGGATTTTGATGGCCACTCGTGTGTTTGAGAGTTTATTGTAAACAAAAAACAACAGCTGAATGAAAAGTCAACAACTGTTACAAAAGTCAACAACTTATACAACTTCCAAATTCTCCCACGGGCAAGTGAATGATGGAGAGGTGAACAAAGGTGACGACCTCAGCGGCGACAAGGAGAGTAACACGTGGGTGATGAACAACACGAAAGAAACAAAAGAAAACACAATAACGAGCACAGGCACGAGGGAGGTCGGGTGGGGCTATCCTGGGGCTGAGACGAATTGGGACTTATCGATCCGGGGCGGTTTAAATTACCCCGAACGCGCGATTTGATCGCGTAGATCACGGGCAGTTGTTGGAGGTCCTCCTTTCAAGTCTCTCCAACAGATCCTCATCTGCCAGTTCCCACGGGACAAGCCTTTCCTTAATCTGATCATAGGTTTCTCACCCCCATGCCATGGTCCTCATACGTGCTTGTTCCCAGGATTTCAACTACAATACGGGGTATCCACCGAACTCCTGACCCGATGTAATTTCTCATAAAGACTTCTTGCCCAACGCTATATCGCCATTCTTTTTTTCTACATCATAATTCCTTCTACCTCCACCAGATGTCTATTCGCAGGGAATTCGTCATATTCCCCTTCTTAGTATGTCTGGAATGGTCCTTAGGGTTAGTTACGACGTCTCAGGCATACAGTAGAGTTGAGAATGTTTATTACTCTCCGGGTCTGGGGTTATATAGGGGAGTTCCGGTTATCCTTCTTATCCCTCTATTGATATTTTCTTTCGCTCGTACATCTTCTCCATCCTCTTCCTTCCAGTCGATCCTACCTGAAACCGGTCGTCCCCTTACATCCCCCCGTAGTGACCGATAAGTCACTTAACTAGGGGAGTTCGACATTGCCTACTCTCCCCTATGGACAATCCCACAATCCCTTTCTTCTAGTATTTCAGCAAACAGTACACACCCCCAAAGTCTTTATTAACACATATTTAGCATTGTCTTGTCCCGAAGCCTCATGTTGATCTGAATATGTACTGAATAATGTGAGACTTGCAAGATTTATTCCAAAAGATTCAAAAACACTTTCACAAAAAATGATTGCAAAAGAACGTTGCAAAAGTATTTTGAACTTTTATTGGCAAGCTTTCGGCGCTTAGCGCCTTTCTCAAGCCTGAAATGGTACAAATTAAAACCTATCGAGAGACTCTATTTCAGAGTCGCTCTGGTTTATTTGTACTAAACCGACTTACTGCTGCCACCGGGTTACTATCCTTACCCTTGGTGGGGTCCTTGGTAGTGGAGCAGAATTGGTCGACCCACCCTGACCTAACCCTTAAATAGCGTAGACGTGCTGTGACTGTGATAGTGTTTGGTATCACATTCATTCCACAGTGCATAACACTGTAGTCATGTGATTAGTTCAAGAGAGTCACGCAGTTCGTCTCTGCCATTTATCTCTGGGGATAACCTTCTAATTTCCAGTGCCTCAAGGATTTTTCTTTCCACCGTATTTTCGATGGAGCGGTGCAGTACTCTAACGATAAGGTTAGGGGGCGCCTCGTAGGCATGTTTTTGTGTTCTATGTTTGGAGAAACTATTATTTAAATATGATGTAGGGTTATGTAAGGCCCTGCGATGTTCGTCCAGCCGTTTGAAGAGGGGCCTTTTTGTTTCTCCCACGTATTTTTGCCAGGGATGTGGGCAAAAATACGTGGGAGAACATACTATGTCAGGGATGTGGGCAAAAATACGTGGGAGAAACAAAAAGGCCCCTCTTCAAACGGCTGGACGAACATCGCAGGGCCTTACATAACCCTACATCATATTTTAAATAATAGTTTCTCCAAACATAGAACACAAAAACATGCCTACGAGGCGCCCCCTAACCTTATCGTTAGAGTACTGCACCGCTCCATCGAAAATACGGTGGAAAGAAAAATCCTTGAGGCACTAAAATTAGAAGGTTATCCCCAGAGATAAATGGCAGAGACGAACTGCGTGACTCTCTTGAACTAATCACATGACTACAGTGTTATGCACTGTGGAATGAATGTGATACCAAACACTATCACAGTCACAGCACGTCTACGCTATTCAAGGGTTAGGTCAGGGTGGGTCGACCAATTCTGCTCCACTACCAAGGACCCCACCAAGGGTAAGGATAGTAACCCGGTGGCAGCAGTAAGTCGGTTTAGTACAAATAAACCAGAGCGACTCTGAAATAGAGTCTCTCGATAGGTTTTAATTTGTACCATTTCAGGCTTGAGAAAGGCGCTAAGCGCCGAAAGCTTGCCAATAAAAGTTCAAAATACTTTTGCAACGTTCTTTTGCAATCATTTTTTGTGAAAGTGTTTTTGAATCTTTTGGAATAAATCTTGCAAGTCTCACATTGTTCAGTACATATTCAGAACACATATTTACTTCACATCTCGTCACGAGGTTCGTTCCTTTCTTCACTAGCGGCCCGCGGCCTTCTCTCTTCATTTCGACGATCGGTTTCATCTCTGTCGTCGTCGCCGCGCCTACCCCGCTCCCACTTTTAGCGCCAAGCCTCCTCCCACCGGCGACGGCGGTACCAGGGAGGGAATCTCTAATCACGGCCACGGCGGCGCGGCAGTCGATCCTACCCTAAAACCGGTCGCCCCCTACAGGGTTCTTCCCTCAAGCATTTCCGCTGGTGCTTTTCCACTGGCAACATGGGGCGTTACCACATATTCGAATGACAAATCCACTAAGGCATCTTCCACCGTCTCCTTGGAACGTAACCCTTTATTCAGCGCATTTTTGAACGTTTGCACAAAACGTTCTGCTTCGCCGTTCGAGTTAGGGTGGTATGGCGGTGTAAACACCTGTTCACTGCTTCTGTTACCGTAATAGGCACGAAACTCCACTGACGTGATCTCATCCTGGTCGTCAGCGACGATGCCAGACAGAATACGGAGGATGGGATTTATTCGAGAGGACAGCACCCCTACATACACGCTCTTTCTCTCTCATGCCTATCCCCTCTTCTTCATTCTTATCTCTCGCACATTCGCTCACAACTTCACAAGGGTGAAGTACCTACTTCATTCTGTAGCTCATTCCGATGAAGTTGTCCCAGAGAATTACTCTTAGTACATTTGTTAGGTGATGGTTATCCTTATGAACATATGGCAGTCATGGGGTCTCGCTCCACAGTCCACCACAGCACTGTCCTACGGTAGAATAGCTTGAAATGAACCAGAGTTGAGTGACAGTATGCTTATAACAATGACATATCACGTGATCAATATTAACGAGCCATAGACAAAGCAAGTTCCACCATGTCTCATTTTACACGTTTTACCTACACACTCAGTGGTATAAATGTTTGAGATATAATGTGACCGTTTATTTTCCAAACAAACAACTAATACAGTCTTTTTAAGGGTCGTTTATCACATCATGTTACATATAAATATACATAAATATGAACAAAGCTCAAACATAACACTATTTGTTCTTATGCAGAATTCTCCAGGTTGACTCTTCTTGAAACCTCGGCGTAATATTCACATTATTCGTGTAATGCTTTGCCGAACGAGGTGGATCAATTTATTAATGGCCTGACGTTTCGACCTTTTCGTCGTCTTCAGAAGCCCCGTGATCCACCTAGGACGTCGCTACCGACTCTTGTTAGTACAACGTGCGACTAATGTTAGTTCAATGTCGCACATTGCCCTAACAACAGTCGGTGGCGACGTCCTACAACTCTCGGTGGATCGCGGGACCTCTAAAAACGACGAAAAGGTCGAAACGGCAGGCCATTAATAAATTGATCCACCTAGAAACCTCATTCGGCAAACACGAATACTATTTGTCCTCTATTATAATTAAAACATGCTCAATACAACTCATTAACTACACACATAAATAAATAAATACTGTCTAGTGCATACCTACCTCCCATCCCTTACTGCTGAGCACAGAGGGAGGTTATCTCTGCGTTTAACCTCCGTCTAAAGACATGTGCGGGACGGAGATTAAACTACTTCTTTGCTTTTTCCCCCAAAAATTTTTTGAACACGATCTATTTGCTTTAGGCAAAATCACTCTTCTTATACACATGAGTCCCTTCGCACTTCCTAACACGTAAGAAAATAATACTAAAACAGACACGCAGTAAAAAATTACAAAACAAGAAAAATAAATAAATAAAAACTGTGGTGTGGTCCATATGCAGGTGACGCCATTCCATACTATCTCCCACTAGCAGACTAACAGGTCTTGTAAAAACATGTCAGGTGACGCCCAGTATATAAGTCTTGCGACGTCCCAAAATGTTCACTCCTACAGCATACCTTCATTTTCTCTATGATGGTGAGCTGGTTCTTCGCGGTACGAAAAAAAGCTGGTGAGCTAGGGAAGTAGCCTAAGCAGGTGACTATCACAAAATACTTATCTGACTATCACAGAGTACTTATCCACTTTGTCTTTGACATTTTGAAACGAAAACGTTCTAGTAACAACGTTAATATTGAGTGCTCCAATGGATTATAGTGGAACTGATTCTTCGTTATAATTTTGGATGCGTTTTTGACTGCGTTTCCCCTGACTTATGAGGGCCCCGGTCTACATGAACCCTTGCGAGTATTAGCGGCAATCATCTCGTTATCCAGGCACTTTACACTTCTGGTGCCCGAGTCACCTTGTGATTGTCCTCCACTATCCTTGCATTACTTCGCACCTGCTTCCACACCTCAGCTCTACGACAGTGAGTAAGCCGTGACGCTGCTACCATGTTCACGCTCTGTGCCACTAGCACCACTCCACTGCCAAAGCTGGTGGCGGTCCCCTCGCACCACTTTATTTGCCTTGAGACATTTCGACCATACCTGGCATTCATCCAGCACGTCACCAAGCGACTGTTCTTCCTGCATACATTGCAGTAATGCTTCTCCCTCCGAAACACTCATAACCGGCATGGCCAATCGCTTCGCAAATCCTACATGTCACATCTTCCCGAGGTGGCCAATGCTCGGTCTTCCCTTTTCTTCTCTAGTTTTGCGTGCGACCCGACACTGCTGGTTACGCTCACCCCTCCGGGTTCTCACCTAAGCCACTCCCACGGTATTCCTACAGTCTGGACCTGCGATACTTCCTTCAGGTGTGGAGGAGTCTGAACTTCATGCTCGAAGCTTCCGCCTACCCCAATGTCTCCTTCGACGACAACTGCTCGTTTTCTAGGCGTTCCATCGTTTGTATCGAAAGTAAGCCACCAATGAATACCATCACCACTACTGGGTCCCAATGATCTTTAAAGGAACCGGAAGGGGTCCGAAACAAGAGGAGGATGCAAAGAAATGAGCATTCTGTAACGAATGCTGAATGTTAGGAGCGATAATCGGTAAAAAAAATCCGGATACAAAAGCGCGACGCTGCGGTGTGTCTTTGCATCCCATTCGCATCAAGACATGGACTTTCCGAGTTGTCCGCGGACCAACGTGTTGTAGCACCTGACTCCCAGCGCACTGGAGTGCCATTCCCAACTGCATTAGCATTCATGTAAGCACATCTAGAAACAATATAAGAAAGAACAAAGGAAAAAGTAAAAGGAAAAAAACGACCTTGAAATAGAAACATCTCTTGGCACCATGCCAAGGCGTTAAATTGGCGAGTTTGTGCAATGGCGGCCACTTAAACTCGTCCGAACTACGTCTGTTCCGTCCGTAGGCCAAAATTGCCCCCTTCCGGTGTCTTTAATTTCTTCAAAGTAGCAGGTGTTTGCTGCATTCTGCAGCTCCGCATGATACTCATGCATCGCTCTACCAAGATTCTGCGCCTTCGACAACAGCTCATAGCATCGTTCTCCTAATACCAGCTCGGCTGGTAATGCTGCTCCTTTGACGCGCAAAGATCCATCAAGATTACAGAAAAGAAGGCTTTCCTCTTCGAGTTCGCGTTCCGCAAGTGTGGCTCCAGTAGCTCGTAATTCGAATTACCCGTTCCTTGCAAGAATGTCAGTCGCTCGTCCTTCTTTTCTGTAATCTTTCTCGAAACAAGTGAATTTGCAAACAGCTTCCACCAGGTTCGCCACGACGTACCGGGACCTACGATTCCGGGGCTCGATCACGGTACATGCCGGTTCTCTGGTCTACCTTGTGGCTCTCCCGGTGGCTCTGACTCCTACTTCTGTTTTGTAGTTCCTTCTCCAACTCTACAGTTCATGTGATCGCCAGTTACGATGTGCAGGTGCTTTATTAGAAATCCAGCCTGCTATCAGTCCCTCAGCTAGTCCATCTTCATTTCTTCATCTCCTCATTCATCTCACACTCCCTTACTTTTGCGTTGTGTGTTTTTGAGAAGCTTAAAATCCGATCAAAATTATCAAAATACTGTCTCTCCTGTCGAGTGATGAGAGAGGGCCATGCATCAAGGCTCTTTCTCAAAGATACTATTAATGAACGTTGAGCATCCATCCAGTCGCTTTTTTCAAGAAGGCGTGCTCAAAGCAGCCTGTACAGGTCCCACTTCCACAAAACTGAGTCGTTCGCTTCGTATAATTACCACACATCTGAGTCAATAAGGCCGCTTTCATACTCTGCGCACCGACATAGGCACCAGCAGCAACGGCGTCAAAATCATGTGCCTGCCGTCGACCACGGCGGCGCCTGGTCGCGCGTTCCCTTTGTGAAATGCTTGACCCAACCTAGTATGATGATGGCGGCGAGAGAGCGCAGGAATTCATTCGAATTTGGCATAGTATGGCACTATGCCAAAATTCGAATTCGTGGCTTTCGCCACCATCATCGTACTGTAACGTGATTGGGTCGAGCGTTTCGCAAGCGGAGCGGTCACCAGAATGCCGCCGTGGTCGACGGTGGACGCATGATTATGACGCCGTCACTGCCGACGCCAGCGTCGATATGCGAAGTATGAATGCAGCCTCATGAAAGACGTCGGTAAGCACATCCACAAAAACGACAGCGAGTAGGATAGGTTGACACTTCTCGACCAATCCACTCAATGCCGATTTTTTCCACCCCAATGCCGTATTACCCACATTTAACGCCTGCTAACCTCGTATATACGGTTCTCAGGGCTCAAAAAGGACTCTAAAAGTCAGCTGCATGATGATTGTAAAACACGCCAAGTATGGTACAGTTGTGCACTTTCATATCTGAATAGTGAAGGGGGTTGAACGGAAGCGTATCAACTCTCAGTAGAGACATTATCAACACTGAACTCACGAACAAATTTTCCACCACGTGCAGAGGGATGAAAGAGAAAAGAAGATCTCTAAGAAATATAACAAGGTAAATTCGCTGATTCCTAAGGTGGTGAGGCAAGTTAGCAAGCACAATATGTTCACCTCAGTATAAATCACTGGAACACACACCTCTCTTTAAACCACCCAAACAATAAATATGGAACTCACAAGAATAAGAAAGCACAAACAATAACACCCAACGATATGAATATGATGCTTAAAAAGTATAATTCTCCAGAAATAATTAGAGATCGTCAAGAAAAGGAACACGCTTAATATTACTTGTAAAGGGTCAAAACGCGAAAGACTGCTTTCAGTAGGGATTCCCGCTCTTTTTATTCTTCTTTTTATCCTTTTTATCTTTGACCTTTTCGGAGATATCCTTTTGATCTCCCTTCTCGAACTCCTTTTTCCTTTCCATTTTTCCTCCTTCAGGCCTGCAAATGCACAAATATTGTCGTCCATTTGGAACGGAAACAGCTGATTAATCTGCATTTGCAGCGTAAATTCGCAACAAGTATAGCAACCATTGCACACCGAACCTCAAGTCAACAGTCTTCACAACTATCTTTCCATCTTCTCCACCCGTAACCAGAACACGATTATTGAAGGCAGCACTGCGCACAATGTCTGTATGACCCTTCCATTCCATAACGACTTCAGAGTGTTTGCCATCCTTCGATACTGTACGGACATAAAGCTGAAATATAACAAACCTATCATATTTTCTTAAAAACCTGATATGTTGTAATGAATACTCACTGTGCCTTCAGGGTCGCACTCTACTAGTGCAACGGGACGCTCGTCGACACCACCTTTCAATGCATCCACTAAGAATCGTCCTTCCGTCCCGTTCCGCCTGAAAATTTTCAAGTAAAATCTAAAAAAAGCGAAGAGGCTGAAGGTTATGACTCACATAAACAAATAGTCCACATCATCAGGAGCATTTGGAACGAAGACGGAACACTTGTTGTCGTCAGTACACGCATAAATAAGACGTTTCGATAAACATCCCACACGATTTATGGATGAACCGACCTCAACATAAGAATATTCAGTGGGAATCTTTTCCTTCAGATATGAAAAAAAACTAACCGAGCAAGTACTCTGCAATGCTTCATCCTCTTTTGAACACGAGGTGTTGAAAATGTTGAGTAAGCCATCCGATCCACCTGATATGAGGTGCTGTCCATCTCTCATAAATGCCATGGTGTTGATTGAGTCAGAATGGGATTCCTTGAAGTGCGTGTTACAAAAAGTGGATTCGCCGTGAGTGGAAGACATGAAATGGTTTCTGGGCATCAGAAATCGACGTGTCATGATCTTTCTGTTAGATGGTATTGTGATAATAATATTACTGGTGAAGGCGGCATTATCGGCTCGCCCGTCCTTATTATTGCGAAAACGTCTGTTGGCGAGCTATGCATTCAGTGTGCATATACTGCTATACCGTGGTGTCACACGCAACTGATAATGCCAAACCGGTGAGTGAAAAAGAGAGAGCTCTACCGCTACTGCGAAATTCAAAAAACACGCAACTGATAATGCCAAACCGGTGAGTGAAAAAGAGAGAGCTCTACCGCTACTGCGAAATTCAAAAATATTTTCGCGAGAACCAACAAAACACTGCTGGTGGCGCAAGAAACTCGATGAAACTGCTTATATGGTACTGCAGCACAGAATCTCCACATATGTAACGGTGAGAGATGCCGATTGGATGATAAACGCCTCGGAACATAAACTGAACTGACCTTAATAGTCAACACAGGATCAGTACACTTCCTGAGGTCAAAGACAGAGATAACGTGAGGATTTGTGGTGGGGTCAACCTAGAAGAAAAAGTAAAACTGATCAAGAATGAAACCGAAAGCGGAAGAGCGATCGCCACACCTCATCTTCATTCTCTTGTTCGTCTTCTTCGTCATCATCACTTGCTTCCTGTTTCTAAACACGAGTGATAATACTGAAATCACATTATGAGATACACGATGACTAACTGAACCAGGCTACCTTTGTTTTTTTCTTCGATTCATCTTCCAGTAGAAAGGTTGAGCTCCCTAGGGCTATGTAATGGTCAGAGCAGGCTGAGCAAACAACTTGATGATTCTCCATCAACGGATTGACTCTGCAAATTAGTTCGACAATATACAGATTAGACACTTCAAAATGGCATTTAAAAGTTTTCGATTTTGAAGCCAACAAAATGAATAACCAGGTTCACTTTTTTATTCAATTAAGGTAGTACCGCCAAATACACCTTTCAGGACAGTTTATTATCATTTTGCTCATTCACCCCCCCCCCCCCCCATAAGCTCGGGAGGGGAGAGAGACCGCTTTCTTTCTAACGAAGGGTTACACAGGAATATACGCTTGGATGTGAAATGAACCTCTCGGAGATGCTTGATTATTCAACCTTATTTGACATTTCAAACTTTTAATTACAATTTTTTCCACGAGATGCCTCCCCCCCCCCACCTCACTGCGATGGTACCACCACTTCTGAGACCTAATAGATTTTTTCTTCGATTCAACAGCACCATCATAACCCTGCATCTATGGTCTAGCATGAACGTGTTCTGAGCTGTTTACGGCCAATCCGGACCCACACTCTCCTCATACTGTCTTTTACACGCTCCACGTTCGTCCTTACTGTGGCCTGTTTGTGACCCTCGCTTTCGACTTCTGGAAAAGATCTGATGGGCACTAAATTCGAAGGCGCCAAAAGAGATTTGGGAGTTCATAGAGGGGAAACATGGCCACTATAAATAAACGCTGAGAGACATGAAATCTATGTGTGGAACAATTCGCTAGGAATCAACAGGAAGATAAAGGGTAAATATAATTTGTCTTTCACTGTTGCATTGCTTGCATGTCTACGTGCGCGTGGAAAAAAGGACCAATTATTCCTTCCCCCGGCCTCTATGTACCTCACAAGTGGCAAAATGAACACTTGACAGGGCACATAAAGAGAAGAAAATCAGAAAATAATTCGAACAAAAAATCACCTTGACTTCTTCTTTGAACCTGCTCTAATGTCGAACAAATGGATACCGAACGAGTCATCAACAGCTCGAAGGACTAAATATATAAAGTATTGATGTACTGTGCACATTCTGCAGAAGCATTTCGATTGAGTGGTTACAACTGCAACTTAAACTCAGAAAGCGTTTTGAGCGTCTTACGAAAGCTGTTTTGCTAGAAACCAATAAAACTGACATTGGTATCTGACAGTACAAATAAAGTACTTTTCACTTTTTCGACCCCGCTGTTCTACACTAGAGCGTTTAATAATCAACACTTGGTGTAAAATAGGAAACTTGAATTCCAAATTCGATCTTGAAAGAGGTCAAGGTGTATGACGCCTTCTCGAAAGAGATATTAGCCCTACGGCGGACGCATCTTTAGCCTCTTTCGTTGAAATTCGAAATCTCCACTAGACTCACCAGGACTCCCTGTAAGATCGAAGTGGATTCCTACAACCCTTTTGGCAACATCTAGAGTTTGCTTTGACGCTTTTGCTTCTAAGTCGACAAGATGGATGAAATCATTGCTCAACGTAGCGGCTACGGCGTCCCTTCCACCAAACGATATTTGATTTACGTACACCTGTAAAAGTTTCTGACAGCAACAGCAAGGAAATTCTTCCAGAACAACAAAAGACATGTTTCATAGAGCTCTCAGTTCTGCAAACATGCGAATAAGGTGACGGCTGCATCACGGTGGCCCGAAGTCCACAGTTACAGCTGCTCCTTCATAACTCAAGCGCGTTTTCTTTGAACCTCATAGACAGAAGTGGTATATTAATTGCGGCCCTCTTTCCCCTAACAAACAGAGAATATCATACTCCTTCTCTCCACAGATTTGTTGTGATTGTACAGCCCATGGATGTAGATGTTATGTGAACTACTCCATTCCCTTCCCTATATCTATACTACGTCGGCGAAGCGAACTGCCCGTAACGCACTCGTCACTAGCACTGGATAAGTAGTTGTGCTAGTCTATGCAAACGCGAAAGAATACACCCCACGAGACTGAGGCAGAAACAGTTGCTTTAGTAACATGACAAAATGAATATCGTAGCTTACGATCTTTAGTTCCTCTTTAGACCGAGACGAGAATAGAAGGAACGGAATCCGATCCGGAAGAGCTCCGATTTGTATTGCAAGATACATAGTGGAGCATACTCCACAGAATACAATTTACCTAACATTTCTTACTGACAGATCTTCCACCTGCGCCTTTAACGAACTCCTAAATCTCGTACCTCTGGGCGGCTAAGCTGGATCACTACAGGTTCGTCCATCGCTAAGTTTTTAACCTGGAAAACACTGAATATTGTCAATAGACATGTTCAAAATGGGAACGATAAATAATACCGGTGTAATGCACAAATTCGAAGTAGAAGAAGGTGCCACGTATAGAAATTTTTTCGGAGAACATGGGCTTCAGATCTATTTCCGAATGTCTCCAAAGACCGCATTCTTGTGCGTCTGTTCAGATGCATCCACGAGCGTCACATTCAGTCCCCCTGCAGTGCAACCCTAGTTGTCTTACCCGTTATTTCAGTCATTATCGACGGTAGCTATCTTCACTAGACGCTCCCGCTTTCTAAAGGCAGTGAAGCCATGAAGACCGAGAGGACAGCTTATGATCTATGGTGGTTTAAGTGAAGAATGCGCTGCGTCGAGCCTCATTATCCGAGCTACGGAAACGTGAGCCTCATGTAAGTACGTTTTACCAAAAAAAGGAAACATACAAGATTAACATTTTTAAGCGTACTTTTTTTCACAAGTTGGTTTTTCCGGCGTCGGCCAGCTGTGGTCCCTGTGATTGCGTACAAGGTCGCCTGAAACACGGCTGTTGGTGACAAACTCCGGTGCAAGTACATAGAAGTGCTAACTTTTCGATTGCTTTGTTTCGTAGCATATTTGTCTTTGGTATTCGTGGTGATGTCTTTGTACCTGATTGGCAAGGTGTACATTTCCTAGGGTTCTCCCTCCATGTCATCAAGTGGAGGCTTATCGAACGAAGAATTTCTTGTCATCCAAGAGCAGCTCATTGCACTACGAAACAAAAACTATGAACTTCAAGAAGCATTACGAAAGAAAGACCATGAGATTTCCCAGCTTAGCTCACCTAGATCTGAGGCATTGCAATTCGCTAACAAGGTGGGATCAAATAGTACAGCTTGTTTGTTTCGTTTCTCAAGTATTTCCGGGCAATTAAATGGAGAAAGGTGGGGGAGACGACAATTTTCCACCGACGTCGAAGCTCCTTTCCCTCTCTAGGCTTAGGCTGGAGCAGATGAAACAGATGCCTTGGCAGATACTTTATCATATGAGGATGTGAATTTCAGCTTAGGCCTAGGGAGGGAAGGGAAGGTACTTCGACGTCGGTGAGAAGTTGCGTCTCCTCCCCCTCTCAACTTTAATTGACCCGTATTTTCCTTTTCTAGCTGATCAATCGTTATGAGGGAAATAAAGAAAAAGATGTATCTCAAAAGTATGAGGTCCAGCTGGATGCTTTGAGAATGAAGCTGACTTCACAAGAGGAGGAATTCCGGTTGCAGCAGGAAACCCTAATATCGGAGTTGAACAAGGTTAGTTTGAGCTGTGGCTTGGGTCTCAAAATCACTTCGTCACTAGTACCTGTCGCTAGATATACTCTGATGTCAGATCGTTGTGCAGAACGTAGCGTTGCACAAAGAGCTCGAGCAGATAAAGGCAAATGGATCGATTTATTCATCTCCTCAAGCAGGTTTGCATTCTTTTCAAAGGACCACACGCGTTCACAGCTTATGTCCACCATATATTTTTTTGTTATCAACTGCAGGAACGCCATGTGAGTCACAATCACCGACCGTGGACGTTAGCCAAATTGTGACGGTCAGTAGACTTCCCACTGCTCCCGCAACCTTCTCAAAATCTTCTGTCGGTACACAGTGTGATGGAACCGGAGCTGCAGGTATTCCATCGCGATCCTTGGTTACTTCATGTCATTTTGGTTACAATTAGGAATCATGTTATCTAAAGTTGACTACTACGCTATCTTTACTGTGTGTTTTCCCGTAATGTACCTTCGCTTTGGAGGATTTTTTTAGTCAAAGCTTATAGCCAGGAGTAGTTTCGAGCACACTCCTGTTGGAGAAGGTGTTTAATTCATTAAAAGAGCCTTTTTTACTCATCTCAAAAGCTCTAAGGTGATGGCATGTGATGTGGGCTCAATGGAAACAGTGTGCAAGGGGGTCACTCCTTAACACTTTTTAGATAAAGTATCCAGTTTGATAAAAGACTTCTTTCATGTAAAGCAAGTAGATTCTTAATACCTCCCTTTGCAGAACAGACTTCTTCGTCATCTGAACCAAAGTCGTGTCAAACTGATGAAGGAGCGATTGTACCAGCTTTGGAAAACCAGTTACTGGAATACGGGGAAAGGTGAGCAGTTATTGATCTTCAAGCTTTGAGAGATTTATGACACCGAAACAGCACTGCATTGTGCTGACACCAAAACAGCGCTGCATTGTGCTTACTTGAGAAGCGCGTCAGACGCCATTAGGCCTCCAAACGCCCCGAATTAGATGATTTTTCTATTTAAAACTCGTAGCAAAGTGTGTACTGAAGCACGCTAACAGCTTTCTCCTTGGTATAAGTTTTGCTCTTCGAAGAACGGCTCTCCACCAATCTTTTGTATGGAGAGTGAAGAGAGCACTTGGCGCCGGCACCTACGTTGATGGCGACAGTCTAAGAGGCTTAACCATATTTTGCGGTACCACTACCGGATGATGCGGGTATGATGTAGTGAAAAGTTGCGTACGCTCGGGCGATTTGGTAATCGGATCCCGGTTATCTTCTCGCACAAGCTACCCAGTGTTTCGTTATCTTCGAGGACTGGATAACTGCTACCAGACTTCAAAAGGATGATTTACACTGTCTTGTACATTGCCTGATTGTCTGTACATTGCCTGGCTCAAATCATTGTAGATACCGTATTGCATTTGAGTGTTATCATAATTCTGAAAGGAATACCTGGGTTAATTCTGGATTTTTTCTTCCAGAATCACAGAGCTCAGGACTTCAATAGAAGAGCTTTCTTCAAGGAATGAGATTCTGTCATCCATGGTGCAGGAGAAGGGAGCTAGAATAGCGTCTTTGGAGGGCGAATTGATGTCGTCAACTGCCAGTTTAGCTGAGGTTAGTTCTTTACTGTCTATATTGATTTCAAAGATCAACTTTTTTACAGAAAGATGATCTCATTTCTCACTTTTTACGGTGTATGTCGACTCTGAAAGAGAGTACTGGACAAGGAGGCGTTGTTTTCTCGGAATGCACTGATGTTGATCTGCTAGATAAGGAGATATCTCTGATAATGGATTGCATTTCAAAAAATCGCGCTGAGGTTGTCCGAATTTCTGATGAAAAGGTCAGCTCCCAGAAAGTTGACAATGACATAATGTAAGATTAAGGTCGGCGTTCATATTACGGTTTTGGCTTTTAGAACGGTGTGGAAGAACTGTTATCAGCAGCTAAGGCACAAGCTGAAGCTCTGCAGGCTAGGTTGACTCAGATGGAGGAAATTCACGAGGCAGAAAGAAATCGTGCGAAAGAGGTACGTTGTGCTCATTGACCCACAGCTTTTGTGATTTTTATTGTGTGCTATTTTGTAGGAGGTCAATTCACTATCGGCGAAGCTGCTGAAAATGCAAGAGGACCATGATACCGAGGTGGAAGAAATACGAAGGGAATCGACTGTTACATGCGATGAGGTGTGAGAAAAAGGCTTTTTGTGTTGGTTCTTTCGCGAATTTTTTTACAGCTACAAGCGAAGGTTGCTGCCCTAGAAGAATCGGGAAGCAAACTAACAGAAGACAGAATTCTGGTGCTCGAAAAGCGATTTCAGCTCGTAAGGCTTCTTGGTTTCGAATTAATAACTATGAAAGAAGACTGTGCTTAACTTAGGAGTTAACTGACCGAGGAAAAATGTTTGAGATTGAAAAGGAGGAAATGCAACGGAAAATAAGCTCCTTGGAAGCTTCCTTATCTGCCAAAGACGAAGAAAAGGTACTTGATGAGTTGTGTGCATTTGTTGTAGTAGTTGTAAGGTCCTCCTCTTCTAGGTATTGGCACTTAAGAAGCAAGCAGCACTCGTCAAAGAATTGCAGCGTGCCGTTAGAGAGGAAAAGAAACGAGCTGAATCTATGGAAAAGCTTGGTCGTTGTTGTTCAGAAGAGAGGGGATGGCATTTAGTTGGAGAAACGGACGCTAAAAGCGCACATGTAGGTTTTATTGCTGCATTCATAAAACGCGTATCTGCTTTCATGGATGAGAAGCCTAAAATTGTCATCGTGCACTGAAACATCTGTCTTTTCACCCAGTTGGTCCTCGCGTTAATATTTAAGTTTTACTTTTTTCTGTTATTTGTAGAGTCACATGGGTATGGGTAGAGTAGTTGAGTCAGACTGCCTACATATTCAACGTTTTGGGATTTCGGTTTGAAATCCCTACTTGCGCATCCACGATTGGGATTTTTGATCATGCAAGGCACCACCACATCAACCTTTCCGCCTTATGGCATATATCCAGCATCGCTAATGCGTCGATCTGCCGAAAATCCTTAATCGCAGAATCATTTTCTCAATCGATAGGTATTTTGTTGAGCTGGAAGTCCAAAAATTTCAAAACGTTGACTTTGAACACACTCTTATAGGGTTCTGAGAGTTAGTGAAATCAGGTGGTAGATGGTGCACTGTAGACCATTAAAGGGCGTCGTATAGTGCGGGGTAGAGTGGAAGAGGAAACTAGCTGCACTGTGCCAGCAGTAGAGAACTGAAACGGGGCCGCCCGATTTACAGAGAATGTACCTTGGCACTGTGCTGCGCAGGTGTATACTAGTGCGCAGTTTATTTTCACAGTGCGATTTTTCAGACGTTGGATGGCGTCGACAGTCGTAGTGTATCCTCGGCAAGTGCCCTAGAATCAGACAACTTCGAACTTATCAGCAGATTGACGTCACTGCAGCGGACGCATGCAGAGGCTCTAGATCGCGTAGGTTTTGTCAATCCTCGCGGTTATTGTTATGTCCCTGTACTTCCTTTATTTAAGATAACGTATTTAAGATAAATGCGCTCGAGAACGAGAATGCTCGGTTGAATAGTGAAATCAGTGAGAAAAGTGAACTCATCGAGCACTGGATCAGGAGGCGGCCACTGGCGCCGAGCACTGCTGTTACAACGCCATCGAAAACGGAAGGTGGGGCGGTACACACTGTTGCTAAAACAGTTTTTAGTGTTCTCAGTCGAACAAAATGACGTCGGTTTAAGCGCAGAACTACTGAAGCCTTCCTTTCATGCTCTTGCTTCAGTAAATTTTATTTTTCAGGTGCTTTCCGAAAGCTATTGTCAACTTTTCCAACCGACGGAGCTACGAATGACATCAAAGAAATGAATAAAAAGCTTCAACGTATGCTGGAAGAGACTTTGTCGAAGAACATTATTCTTCAACGGGTAGGTTTTTTACTTTCAGTTTTTGTTTTCAAAGAAATTGCTTCAAAAATACTTTGGATTAGTGTAAATAACGCAATCGGATCGTTGACTTGTGTGTTCGAATAATGTTGATCTGGCGGGTTTCTAGGATCTGCAAACGCTTTTGGAACGTACTGAAATGTAATAAACCCCATGATTGTGTGTTAGCTTGATGTGGTGGACATGCAGCCTTCAGCTCGCTTTCACATCTGCTGATATGAGCTAGTGGTGACCGCTCATTTTCTCAAGATTTTCACTTGATTGCAAAATAATTGTATATATTTAATATCACGTAGATCATTCCAATATGTCAGTATCTGGCAGCTTTTATGCCATAGGTATCCTCTTCAGATTGTTAAATTTCTCATTTTTGCAGTTTATTAACGGAGCTGTTGAATTGCGCGCTCCTTCCGTTACATCTTATTGACAATTGGCGTAGTACGCTCAATATATTCTAGCATAACTATTGCATTATACGCTCAGTAATCTAGCATAACTACTGTGAACATCATATGATATATTCTCTAGTCTCTTTTATGTGCAGCTGGATGTGATTTTATCTTTGTGCAGTAAATGACCTTGGAGCTAAGGTGATGGCATTTTCAACTGTGGAAACCTATCCAAAGAGTCCATGCAAATGTGTGCATATCTCACTTTACACTGCTATCTTTCTTGGATGAATCAAATAATTATGATCCGACAATGTAACCTAGAAATTTATTGCAAATAATATTTGTAGAAAATCACCTCTTGACAAAAAAAATAACGTGGAAGTTAAAAAGAACTGAATATGTGAGTCTCTTCAGCTTCAGGGTCTTTTCAAAGTGCTCCGTTATTTTCGTATTGTACAGTTGTTATCAATTGATGAAAATTTTCTAGTAAAGGTTCATTATAAAGTTGTTCTCACATGTAAACGAATCGTTTTCGACTGTGCTTTATCGAAATTTCGTTTTTTCTTGGAAACCGGAAGACGTATTCTAAAATGTTGTGAAAATATTTAAGCAATGCTGGAAATCGATGATACTCCAGGAGGTGCCGGCTCAGTTGAAGCAACGTTTCTCGACCAGAGCATGAATAGCTCTAGTGTTGCTGTTAACCAGGTCAGCTGAAAGAACTGCTATAGTTAGCGCCAGCATTTTCGATTTTGTGATGGTACAATTTCGATGCGAAGCCGCAGTGCTGCAAAATCGCGTGCGAAATGACGAGTTTGTAGAATCGTAAAGTCGCGAGGCCTGACATCAGTCATCTGCCTAAACGAGCTGAAGGAGTGGGATTCATATATTTACGACGATTTAATTTTATGTCCACCTTAAAGGTTTGAACATGCCAGCTTAGGTGCAAGGTTTTAAATGCGAAGATAATAGACTGCGGAAATGGCAAGAATAGCTATCAATAGTCCATGTTGATCGATTTTATCGGCCACGCCCTATCAAGCGCTTCGAAATGGGCTGTAGGTGGATTGATAGAGTCTCGGATGCTGATTACAGCAACTGAAACTAAAATTGCAAAATGCCACTCCGATGCGAGTTGGCTGGGGTCAAAATTTGCTTGAAATGACACAGCGGCGAGGTATTCTGTTTGAAACGACGCATCAACGATCGCCACGCTATTGCTGTAGTGGTGGTGAAATGCGCATTTACCCTTTTGGAGACTTTTAGTCACATCAAGTAAAGTACCCGGTCATTCTGTCATCGGCAAATTTTGACCCCTCATAGCTCGCTTCGGCACGGCATTTTGTAATTTTGATTCCCGTTTTTTATTTATTATCGATCAAGCTAGTCTCAATTCAAAATTTCATGGGAAGTTGAAATTTTCTCCTGGTTAGATAGCACTCTGAACTCAGATTATAAGCTTTGATGACGTTTGTGTGTTTAAAAAAAGAATGGATTAGCAGTATATTCTTTGTATGTAAGCGAGTGACAGAGATACTAGCAGTCAATTAGTTCAAATTTGATGCGTAGCTTGGTATTTGTGGTACTGTAGCAGTGAGTAAACAATCAAAATCAAATATGCAGTCACACTTGTATCATTTATTAGTGCTCTTTGAATCTTGCGAAATTGTTGCTAGACTGGTCAGCATCCCTTATTTAGTGATCATCTTTAAAGGCACACCATGCGATGATTCGATGTCTTAATTCGAGGCTTACTTTCTTGGGGCAAGTTAGTCCTCGGGAAACTGCTCAAGGTGCACCTTGCGGCTGCACGATGCACCCTTACGGTGTTGTGAGTGCTTGAACACAACCAAGTTACGCCCACCCAATCAAAACAGGGCTGAGACGATCAATTTAACAACATGGCGCTCAGGTGAAAAGGCAATGTGCGATAAGAGAAGTTAATTCATGATGTTTTGGTAATGGAGGCAGCTTCCACGTTGGAAAGCAGGCACAGCACCGTGGGGCTGCACTGTGCAGCCGCAACAAAGGTGCAGCCTGATCAGTTATCGGAGAACCTCTTTGCCCAGGAAAGTGAGCCACTGATCTGGTTATCGCGTGGTGTGCTTTTGAATGGATTTGTGATATATGGGTCTCTCCCACGAGAACAAAACTAATCAAATAAGGGTTGTTCGTGGGTAACTATTGTAGCTCTGCTGAGTGTATAAGGCTGTTCATCTTCTAGGTTGAGCTAGTTGAGGAAGAAGCAGTCGAGCCACCTGTGAGTGCTGAGTCAGTGCTTGATCGTCTTTCAAAATTTCCATACCAAGTGTTTGTTTTATCAGAATACGGAAGACCTATATTTGTATCGTGAGTTGTTTCTGGCTACTATTTCTTTTATGTTTCATTTGCTACTTTTTCTTGAAATCTATTGGTACTTCCCGTTAGATTTTAAAAGTTGAATCTTTCCTAGAATCCTTTTTCTTAGTTGCGGTCCGTAGTACTACGGCCCTACTTACACCCCGAACACCACAAAAAATGGCGGAGGGGGTGTAGGCATACCTATACTGTAATCCTATCTATTTCAAGACTGCTTCCATCATATGAATGGAAGGTGGATGATGTTTGTGCGCATTACTTCCTTCGTACTCTGCTCTGCTCACGTCTTCCAATGTCATTGACCAAAATGTTAATACTCTACGCTAAATAAGACTGCCCTTCTAATGAAACAAAATACGATGGATTGATTCAGATAGGGCAGCTCCTGTCAGGAACCCTCCAGTCATTAATGCTGCCTGATTCTGGTATTACCTATAAAGCCAAGCGGTAGCCGGGTCGTAATTGCGCACGTCACACCACTACAGTAACCCTTCCGCCTATATTTATCAGCGACTGCTCAAGACGCAGTTCGAACGTCGCTGCGATTACGAGATTGCTTAGTATTCTGCGTGTGAATAGAGCCAGTGTAGTTGAGAGCGGCCAATCTTCTGTGTCCAGCATACTGCGCTATTATAGCCTATGCTTTTCAAGAATTAGTTGATGAGAAGGTGTTACTATAGTAGTTGCTGGGGTGGGGGGGACACTTATTGTCGTGCTGTCAGCCATAATCCAAGATTTTTAATTACCAATCTGTACATTAAAGTGTATATTCACCTGAGCTTTATTTGAGGAACGTAGGTGCTTCCCCCTAAAGTAAGGCTTAGGCAAATTCGCAGACAAAAATAGCGCCGTACGCTGAGCTTGGTGGATTGCTTTTCCCGCTACATTAGCACCGAGCAGGTAAACCGTTCCCCTCAACTGAGACTCAAGTAAAAATTTACACTCGACTGTACAAGTTCATGATCGTGGGAATATAAGGTGAGAGCTGCGAGCGCTAAGGTGAGTGGGCGCCCACATCTACATTAGCACACTAAATTCTTCCGTTTTTCGTTTAGTTCGTTTTCGAATACGTGATAGGGACGCCTTTTAGAACCTCAGTCATTTGGGGTCAATTCAAGTCGGGGGGAGAGACGCAACTTTGCGTCAAATTTTCATCGACGTCGAGCTTCTTTCCTTCCCTAGGCTCAGGCTAAAGGAGATGAAACCTATGCTTTGACAAATGCTTTTTCATGTGGAAGGAGAGGATATCAATTTTAGCCTAAGCCTAGGGAGGGGAAGGAGCTTCGACCTTGACGCAAAATTGCGTCTCCCCCCCCCCCTCGACTTGAATTGACCCGTCATTTGTAATACAGAGCAGTGCCCATCGTTGTAATACCGCTGGAACCGAACACAGGAAAGTACAGTGCGTCCTTCTCCCATATCTCCTCAATAACACCTGCACTATACATCATAATAGTCCACACATATACGTATATATACATTATCTCCCATTTACTTTCGGACTGTTGAAATAAGCGTATTCTGTAGTCGTATACACTGTGACAGCGTCTTGATCTATAAATATAGGCGGAGGGGTTACTGTAGCAGTGTGGCGTACGCAATTGCGGCCCGGCTACCGCTTGGCTTTATAGGTAATACCCCTGATTCTTTCAGTACCGAATTTCGAACGTTGCAAACCAGTGATACCTGGGGGTTAGGTGGACTCAGTTTGTGCCAGACTTTGCTCAAAAACTTTTTTCAGGTGTGGTCATGAGGATCAGCTGTGTTCTTTGTTCGCTTTGATAGGAGTTTTCGTTTCAAGAGTGAAGTTGTGGGGGGATCGATTATTGCAACTTTCATCGGGTGATGTGCATGTTCGTTTTTGCCATAGATCATCTCTTATTCTTTGCATAGGTAAGTGCTACTTAGTCATTGCGTCCTAGTTTGAAACTTGGATGATCGAGCCTGTTCTACCTTGAGTGGAATATTTCTATGCTTCTAGTGTCACGATCTTATGAACTACTGGATGACCAGTTAAATGTGCTGTTCGACCAGATTGTATCTACTTTATCAAGGTCTCAATTGGACATAGTTTACAAAAAGAAAGGAGATAATTATGATTTGCGACGATTGCTCAGAGGGACTGACAAGTAAGTCACCTCCTTTTGATATGTCTCCGATTTAGGTGGTAAAGTTTTGTGATAACATTTAAAGAAGATATCGTGCAGCTAAAGCGGGCTGTAGCAAAATATGGGTGCTGGGCCGGTTCACCGTTCATATGTGGATGTATCCGCGTATCAATTGTTGATTCCTCAAATGTTCTGATATCCTGCGAGTCGATTCCCATTAAGCATAATGAGCTCTGTATTTCTCTTAGTTTTTTTTTTTGAGAAAGAGTATATCGTTAATCAAAGATGGCGATAGTTATGCTCGGCAACTTCCTCTCAAAACACGTGGAGGTGTACTTCTGTCCGACTTTGGAATATGAAAGTCGGGAAGCTAAGTCGTGCAGCAGCAAGGATAGAACTGATGAAGCGATTAAGAACGTGAAGGGTGAGATCCCCTTCTTGTTGCTACCCTTTCGGCCATTCTGCTTCACCGTTGGCGTTGGAAGCAAACGACGAGTGGCCATGCCAACCGGCCGCAAATGTTATTGCGCCATCGCAACAACTCGGTCAGTGAAGCGGTGCAGCTCGAAGTGAAGCGCGATGATCGCGATTAAGCGTCAAAGGCTCGCCCTTCAACGCTAGTTCTCCCTCAGATTACCAACTGATCTTTTCATTCCGCTCACTTTTCTGCTTTCCCTCTCGTCCCCTTTCGGGTCTTCAATCTATAGAGTGAGTACTTGAAAATCTTCTCCACTGATGACCTAATCGCCTTCTCGCGCTGGCTTCTCCTTCTCGTCTTGTGCGCACTCTATTTATTCCTACTTTCGTTTATTCTCTAATCTCTGGCTGCGATAGGCATGTCGGAGTCTACGTCTTCTCTCTGCGAGTGATCTCTCTATGGGTTTCTGCTACCCACCAACTGGGACACTGACATTCCAACTGGGACACTAACACTCAACGGTTTTCGCCTGCCAGCCTGCCAACTAGTGCTCATGCAGCTGACCAGTGAAAGAAAAAGGCCGGACTATGACATAAGAAAGATGAATCCATTCGATATTTTCAGAAAGGGTATTTAGCGACTCACTGGGTCAAAGCTATGAGTTGCATTCACAAGCACCGCGGCAGCGGAGAAAGTTGTCAAAAGCTCAGACGTTGACCTGTCATCATACGGCACTCTTTGATTCTATGACATCAAATTGCATCTCATGCGAATTACCTGCGGAGCCCGAAGGCTCACGGCTCTTAGAAAACGCTTCGACCGGGGTTTCTCCGTTCGATCTTCAGTCGTATTTTTTTGCCTGTGAATATTGAAGCTGAGGACCTTCCGTAGAATGACTATGTAGAGGTGCGTGGGGATCGCAAAAGTAGCCTGGAGATGAACCATAATAGAGTCTCGTTGCTTAAGAAGCCACCCTTGCTTTTTTCACTCGAAGTGTGGATGCATTGCTGGGTTGAGAAACGTTCGGCAGTAAGAAGTAACAGAATCAGAGGCGATTAACCTACAGATACATGGACAGCAGTGTGTCAGCATGGCGCACAGACATCTCATTACTACAGTCAGCAATCCGGGTACTGCCAATGCAACCGTCCGACAGAGACTTCCTTTCATCTACGATGGTTTCGTGTCTCACGGCTGCTAAGCTCGATGTGCGTTTTATTTGCTTTCACTCGTTATCTTTACACCGTTTTTCATTTTTAAGGGAGTTCTCTTTGGTTTAATGATTGCCCATCGACAAGTGGCAGCCATGGTGCGTCTAAGACGATATGCGTTACATCCCCGTGACACACATATTCTCTTGAATTTAATTTCTGGTAATAGCTCTCTTCGGATCACGGAAGCGCAGACATGGACACCAATCTGTCTGCCAAACTTCAATGACAAGTGAGGAACTTCCCAGTTAACATCGTTGAGATATGTTCATACCGTTCATGACCATTCAGAGGTTTCGTCTATGCTTACATATCGTTTCCATGGGAAGAGGGTGCTGCTTGTCTCATCTTGATCTCTGTCAAAAAGGATCACTTCGATCCTTTGAACGAGGTTTGCATTGCTCTTTATTAATGGACCTGAGCTGACTTACATGATTATTATTAAGGTGAAAAAGAAAATTGTCGAAAAACTCGAAAGCAATACCAAGTTCTTTCCCAGTTTCCAGTCTTCTATTGAAACTCCCGTTGCCTTCAGCATATCCCAGGTTCGAAATTTCTCTTCTCTTTTTTTGACATTGGTAATAACTCTTCTCAGATAGGTAATGGTAACGACGTTCTGTGGTCATTTGTCTACAAAAATCGGTCATCTCGTCAAGTATGTATTTCTGGTGCCAAGTGAGTATCTAAAATGAGCTTATTGCATTTATAACTTGAGTGTTCCTCAGTTTTGGGAAAATCACTATGAACATGACCCACTCGTAATGGGCGCTTTCTAGTCGTGATAATCCCAACCTCTAAATTATTAGAAGGTGGCACAGCGCTTGGAATCAGAGATGGAAATGTAAAAAGAAAAACAAATATCCCTCGTGAACCTGGGTTCTCATTCTTCCTTGATCGTTAAAGGCATCATTAGGGGAAAGTCGGACGAAAAGTAAAAGAAGTAGTGCATATGAAAGCCGAGATGCCTAGCAATAGGACAGTGAAGAAACAGCGGATGGAATTGGCCTAAAACCCGAGAAATAGGACCCCCTTTCCACTGTTGATTCTCGAAGCGGACGACCTGTCCGTCAAGAGGGGAGTAGTCTGATCTAGTTTTCCATTGGCATGTTGCCAAGTAAACACAGGGGAATTGTTTGGAAAGACGACAACATCTATTTCTTGAGTGAGTTTCACGCTAAAACTGCGAAAGCGCGCCGCAAAACCCCCGATCCTACCCCATCTCCTCGACCGCTCTCACCCCAATCAATCGGGAATTACGTCATCGAGAGGCGGAGCCACTGAGTGGCAGAGGCGGAGCCCCTGAACGCTTCGCCGTTTTGCAGCGCTTCTACGGCTCGGAGGGGCGCTTTTTCACCGGGATTTCGCCGCAGATAGCCTTCTTAGGCCCAGGACTACCATGTGAGTGACTTCTTCTTGGGATTTCTCCACTATTGCCTACCCCTAATGATGTCTTTAATATGATACTGAGTTGCGTAAGTGTCGAGAGAGAGAAGTGGTGAAAAACGGGGGAACGGGCGAGTATAAACGCTGAGGGTTTCCTCGTCATCAATATAAAAATTCTTCGTTCTTAAATAGAATTCTTCGCTCGTTTTTTTATACTGACAAGAACGGGTACGGCTTGGTTTTGGTCAGATATGGTAAGAGCCACTGTGACGGGCTGTGCTCTAGCCATCACATTATACAGGCCTTCATGGAACCTTCCAGTACTCCTCTCTTATCGTGAGTCACCCGTGACTGACGTTAACTACCATGTTCGGGAAGTTTGGAATTCAAAGCGACATCTCTTTGGCCGGAGGAAGCGGTCAAGCTCACTCAGCGTTGACGGGAGGGCGGGGGTGGGGTGTCGCTCCGCGGTTGGAGTGACGGAAACGTTCCTAGCGCGTTCTTTCAATGGCGATCCAGCTCGATTTTCTTTCGACAAGCGCGGGATGTGCTTTCAACAGCACCATTCCTACATATATAAAACTTTATGTCTGTATGCTGTCTCGAAATTCGGCATCGTCTTAGGAACGGCGCAAAGAGACGAGGTCAAGTTTGGGATGGAGGGTGCGCGGGCTAATACGAATAGGGCACATCTACCGTGTGAGAGTGTGTCCTCCCTTTGTTTTTCTGCAGGGCTGAAAGAAGGGTTGATGCACGCTGTTCGCTGCGGTGAAAGGAGTTGTGTTGACGGGTCCAATTTCCTTGATACCTCGCTATGCCTTGTTTCCTGCAGCGGCATGTCATAGACGCAGTACGTGTGCTTGTCAAACTGGTACATTTATAGGGTGCTCAGGAAGGTGGTGTTAGGCCGTCGATTTGACGCCGTCGCCGCGTGATGGCGTCTTTGCGTAAAGTGTGAAAGCGGCTTTACCGTAGTTTGACAAGTGACGGCGGTATTTTCGACTTTCACATTCAGGGTGCCTCTGATCTCACGCGAAGAGCGAATGGGTGCTCGATTATTGTATGAGAGGATCACTCATCTAATACGAGAAGAGTCCCATATGCGATGTCTATTTCTGAAGCGAAGTCGTGATAACGTTTTAGTATGGGTCAGTTCGGACGAAATACGATACTTCTCCTTGCCTCACTTCATCAGTTCATTTAAGGTTACTGATAAGTTCGAGCTACAGTGCGTGTTCAGTCCGTTTGTAACAGCTGTGACGGCGACCACATTGGTTGATCGCTTACTTAAGACGTTGAAATATCATGAGCAACGATATTTCATCATGCACACTCCGTCATTCTAGATTTATGAAATTTCTATGTGTAAATAAATATGTCTTAATATTAAGGGTTAACTCCGAAGATTAAAACTACCAGTTGGCAGGAGGCATTGGTACAAGGCAATGCCCTAATACTGGAGGAGGTCTTTATGATAGGAAAGGTGAAATCCGCTCCAAATTTTGTGAACATTTCAACAGATTATCAACGATTTGGAAAGATTTGCCATGGAGAGCTTCCCTGTTTCAGTCACCATGTTCGACATTTTGTTGTTCAAAGAGAGCATTTGTCTTCTGAGAATTATGTACCTCATCAGGTGATTTGTGACGTGAGTCGAGGGTGAACTGCGTGAAACCGTGGTACACATTTCCGCTCCGCCTTTCAGATTCGCTCCACCCTCAAATGGGCGTGATCGCTACAGCGCATCATCTTTGAATGATAGCGATATGACAAACAGATAAGTCTACCTTCAGCAAATACGGGAAAAATGTGGATAATCTACTTGTTTTTTACGAGTTCTTTTGGTTTTTTTCTATACACCACAAATTTTCACACAGACGTGGGCGGGTCATTCCACACACAGCATTCTATATCATGAAAAAGCGGGTGATCATCACCTCCGTTGGGCTTCATACATGTTTCGGCCATGACGCTTCATAGGTTGAAGAGGAGGGAAAACATGAATATTCAGACGTATATTCACAAATAAACAGCGACAAAATCTTGTGTGAATACTTGGGAGACACAGAAGGAAGGAGTGCAGCGGCAATGATTTTTAAATTTGGTACACGACACTTATAAATGCAAGTAATGTCGCTAGCGAAAGGTCTTAAGTTCTCTTGACGTTTCCAATAAAGGTATCACGAACTTGCAGTGTTGACAGAGAAGTGTGCTTTGCGTGTCGTTGATATAGGGCCTTACTTTCATTTTCCAAGCTGTAGGATTGATGCAGCTGGAAGACACCTCTGCGGGTGCTATGTAAGCGCACAATTGTATCTCTCACTCGCTCACTGACAATGCATGAAGTGAAATGGAAAAATATATACTGAAGACCGACCTTGTATACAAACTGAGTGACCAAGTGATGGTTGAGCTTGCCGAAGTGTGGATGTCAGTTTCAGAGAAAATTACCTAGGGATCCTTGACTGAGCTTTTCATGCTTCCAACAAGGCTTCCTTGTCAGAAGGTAAGCCGGTGAAGCAACTCATCAAGGCGCTGCCTGCGATAGGAAGTAAGTTGGAACTGGGAGACATGTTCTCTGAAGACAAACGTTCCAGTTGTGGAGAGGTGATATAAGGTGAAACTAGCATTGAAAAGCGAAAAGCGCAGCTCCGGGTCTTATTACAATCCCGCTGCACTGCGAGTCACGCATCCGCCGGGGAAGTTCGCTGTAGGGTGGAACATCCTTCGCGGCTGGCTCGTAGTTGCTCGCCGTCCACGTCTACCCAGCGGCTAGTGATGCAGAGGAGGCGAAAGCGAGGGCGAAAGGGAGTGAAGCGGAGGAATTTATGGCTTTGTTCCTTAGATTTTCGCCATTTCATCTCGTTCTTTCTGTTGTTACTCTGCTGGACACTCCTCCCTTCTATTTTCCAGTTATTCCACAGTCTGACAAATTTCACCCTTACGGTGCCGTTAAGTTCTCAGGTAGGGAAGATAACACTGGTAGCATATGTGCTGGGCTCATCCGGAATCGTAGATAGCGTCATTCCAGTAGGTGTTTATGTACAGTGGGAAAAGACTGTAGGAAATCATAACAAGAATTCATTTTTAAATAAAAATTTGAGATCATTTTGTAGGAAATGAGCCAACGTGATAGCTGTCTGCCGGGTGGCAATTGCCCATCGCGGATCCTCCTTCGGGGCGATAACCTAGACAGACGACACATATAACGAACGGTCACCACTCTCTCAAAAATGAGATCTGAAGCACGATAAAATGTTTCAGAATAAGATAAATTTCTTTTTTGCGCAGCAGCGCAGCTGAATGGCATATTTACCATAGCTTATCAGCACTCCACACATAACATTTTAAGCTTTTGCCCATAATTCAACATACTTGCAACAACTTTTGCGTAGCGGGCTGCGGCGAAAATCAGTAGCTATCAAAAATCAAGAATCAAAATGTAGCAGTTCTCTTAATGGGGCATTAAATACAATCAGGTACACATCTGTTGTGGAGAATGCATGAAAGTAAGAATAAGAAAAGCGAATTGAAATCATTCCATACTGATCCAACAATCAGGATAAAGGAGTAACCGACGATAGTCTGTGTCTTATCGTCCTTCAGAATTGCAAATAGGGGTAGTACGGTGTTCGTCAGTAACAAAAAAGTAAACTAGGTTGACAGTTAAAATTAGGCCATGCTTGCTGCATTCGATTTCCGTCATTGCAAGAATTCGCGATTATGGGAGAGGGTTCGACGAATAAGAGTTGACGAAAAATGAAAAAGGAAAGGGTCGAGAGACAACGGCATATTCGACAGATATGGAAGAAAATTCGAAAATTCTTTATGTGTCTAACCTTGAAGGCCTCATCCGGCATTTCAAGATACATATTCCGATGTATTCGCACCAGCTCGTACCATTGTTTTTTGGCATCGTTCACTGAAACTTTCATTTTTGTTCCCATCGCTATTTATAATATTATGATTGCCATGTAGTGTATTTGTAGTCAGTTAGTCAGGTTTGTAGACAAGCAGATACCATTCCAAAAATGCGAGTAGATGAGATCCTTTACTTTTTATCTTGTCTTTATCTTGTCCGAATTACGGCTAACTCTAGCAAATTGCTCCTGAATTGTACGAGGTTGAGACAGCTAAGAGAGATCATGGGATTCAAAATGTACAATCCAGGGTAGTGTAATGGAGTAGCACATATGAACAGAAAGCATGGAATGTGGGTGCGAGTCCCGTCCGAGACCAAAGTTTTTGCCCTTAACATCCCTGCAACTTCTTTCGCATCACACGCTGTGGCGCCAGGGGTGTGTGTACTTATGATTATAAATCGTTTCGCGGCGCCATCAGTAGACCTCGCCGAAGTCGATTGCAGATCCACTCAGTATGCAGTGGGCTGGTATCGTGAAGAACCTTCGAAGATTCAGTCAGCAACCAACACAATTTGAAACTGCAATCCAGGATTCGGTACAGCAATGAGCTGCTTCACAAATTGTTCACTTTCATGGTTTAGGATGCTGAAGACCTTGGCTTGTGCCCCTTGCGATAGAAAATTGGGACAAAGGACCCTGATGACCTCTCAGCGACTCCGATCATTGGGAAGAGTGGCTATGAAGATTACACTAATATGCGAAACAACAACATGTCGTCTAGCAATGAAAGCAGCAGAGAGCAAATGAAATTCGATGACAATGGTAAGAGTTGTCAATAAGGGTTGAATAATCAGGACAGGAAATTTGCCTGGATGCGTTTGACGCGAGACGAAATGGTGCGAGATAGGGGCATACTATTAGGTTGTCGAGGAAGTTCTTGCCGTTTTTGCAATTTCAGCTTCGGATGATCATAACTCGGCTCGAAGTGCATCTTCTCCCACATGATAAGCAACATTCGATTCTCTACACTCTTGACAACATTATGCATACCTGAATATTCAATTTGATAAAGGGCTGATGTGATTTATATTGCACGAAATGAAAAGAGTCGACTCCAAATCGCCATTCTTTCTGAACACACCGCTACTGAAGGAGTTGCCCAGATGTTTTGGGAAGTGGGGCATATGTAGTTAGCGCTAGATCTGATGAACATGATGGACGAGTAAGGGCCTTACCCTGCAACTGCTTCAATTAGTGGAAGAGGATTGGTGAAAAATGCGCTCGCGCATTGCTGCTCGAGGGGTCGCGCGGCACCCATTTTTTGGGTTTTTTCAAATCGAGGCTATTTGAGGTGGTCAACTAAGTTTGTTTGTTGAAGGCCAATACTTGTGGAAATCCCCTGCAAGTATGGACGCTTCCTGCCGTTTTAGTTAGAGCGATTTGATCAACTGAAAATTCAAGCAACTCGTTCTCATTTCTGCACTTCTGAACCCAGGGACAAAGTGTTCCATCCAATGCCTCACCCCCTCCTCTTGCATTATTCACGTTTGTGGTATCCTTTCTGCGACTCGACTGAACAAGAACTCTTGAAGTGAAGTCATCCAAAAAGTGCCATTTTCGCAGTACTTAAAAGTTTCCCTAATAATTCGCAATCCTTGTGGCATTACAAGAAAAGCATATATCCAGAGAGAGCATCTTTTTGTCTATCTAAGGAGCACAACACACGATTTGGTTCATGTTGACGCGCTTTAATATTTGAATTTATCTAGTGAATGCGCAAATTCACAAGATAAATTCAAATATTAAAGCGCGTCAACATGAACCAAATCGTGTGTTGTGCTCCTTAGATAGACACTGGAGAGAACTTTCTGGACAACCTAATATTTGAGTCCCGAAGCGATTACGTCTAGAATAAGGCACAGAGCACCATTATCGCTTGAGGACCTATCCAATAAGGCGTTCATAGCTCGCACCATCGCGTCGCATGCCGGACGCCGCAACGCGGATTTTCGGTTCTAACGGCACATACCGCAATGGTAAGCTGCTGCAATAGGGTTCTAGAGGTGCTTCGGTCCGGTCTTGAAGAGGGATCAGTTGAAGCTTGTTGCTGGCACTTTTTACGATGCAATTCGCCGGTCGAAATGAAACGTTTGGCAAAAACAATATTCCCAATCACATGTGGATACCATGATTGACCCTCTTCTCAATCTTACTTCACGATCAAACATATGACTTTGATTGGTTGATTGATTTAACTGTTCTACTTTGTTTGGGATTGGACTAAACGGTGCGGAAGAGCGTGCGTTGTTTGCATCCCTCCCCTTTCCCCCCCACCCCCTCAAAAAAAAAAAACAAAAAAACCAACCACCTTCTACAAAAACTTGTTTCACAGTCAAAGATATGACTTGGTCTCAGACACAGTCAAAGATATGGTGGTTTCTATTCGCCTGTTTCCTTGTAACGTTTAGCTCTCCTTTCTACTACATTCACGCCCACATCCAGCAGATGCCTTTCGTAGCCGATGATTCTTGCACCTATCGCTCCCCGCCAGAAGGTATTAGTGAGCCATCATTATTGCCGCATAGCAAGCTGGAAAGTGTCGTCCTTAGCTGCAGGCTCCTCAATCGAATCCCGCACAGACCAGTCAAGTTTAAAGAATTATCCAAGATCGACGGTTTGTTAAAGTCGGCCTCGCTTGGATGATCAAACAAGATTGGTAGCACCTTCGCTGTTACTGTAGAGATAAGTAAGTGCATGAAGATGTCTTTACCATTTTCAGCAAATGAGAATCTACACATTCCCAAGATCTAATTAGCGCCTATACTCCCACTGTATAAGTAAGTCATTGGATTGCTGTAATTGGTATTTTACCTGTAATTTCGAAAAGATCTGCTATAACACTCCATGCTTTATCAGGGTCGTTGGAGACATGGGCGTCATAAATTTCTGGATGAATCCGTATTGCTTCAACGAAATCCGGTAGCAGTTCATGGTGTAACGTCATCTGAAATAGTGGACAATTTGTGCACTTCCGAAGTATTTCGGCTCATTATTATACGCGGTGAAAGCAGACATCGTGCACAGTGTGACGCACCTGTTGTGCATTGGAACTCAGACACAGACAGAAACTTGGACTCAACAGAGTCTTGAAATGGAATCTACATTTCTTTCACCGGTGTGACTGAGTGCATGATGGTAAGCGGATCATCAAGAAATTTTACTATTCTAGCACCAATATCTTATCTTCAGTAGAGCTGGAAAAATACGTGGGGCGATCCATAAAAAATGCAACACGGTTTTCACGAGGTATCTATTCTTCAAGTGTACGTAACTTCATGCCCTTTCTTGTAAACTTAACTCAAACCCTCATTCAAAACAAGCGGTCGCATATATTTCATTCGCATTCCCTTCTCTGCTATTGCTAATCTTATAACCTTCATGTAAGTTTTTGCTGAGGGTCGCAAGGTACCATGTGGTAATGTTTTTTTCACTTTCTGGTGTCTCTCAAGCTTGCAGCTGGTTTTTTTTTTACTATTTTCCCCTGCAGTACAGAGTAAGTTGAGAGCTATTCAACCTTTGACGATAAGCATTACTTATTGGAGGAATTCCGGCCTTGCTCAGCCAGCCATAGATTGGAAACTCTGTGGGATCCTGCTCTACTGGACTGTTACTATCTGCGAGACGAAAAATGAGCCATGAAAATTGGTGGTTACACATATCAGAGTAATTGTACGCAGTTGGCCCTGATATGCCTAATCGTTGGGAATTTCATTTTTTTTGTAAAAAAATTAAGGGGCAGCACAAAATTTGTGGTACGAATTATGGATCACCTGTAAAGAATTTTTCAGTTTCAGTCCCAGGAATCAATTATAGAAAGCTGATATGGATTTTGATGGCAATATGGGTTCAAATCAATGAGAGAGTAACCGGTTCGGAGTTCATCCCCCTTTTCTTTAGGTGTTGAGGGGAAGGAACCAGCAGTATAGCGTATGAGCCGAGTAGTTCAATTTCCAGGCAATAGGTTCACTGCCTAAAAACTGAAGCAAGTCAAGCTACGTGAAGATCGAACGAATACGGAATGATGCAATACCGAAATTGAAGTATATAAAGGTGTCTCTGTAAGAACTATAGGTGTGCAGACTTGACTCGGAAGAAAAGAGAGATAGAGAGTTGCGAAGTGCAAAAAAAAAACAAGTGAAAAAGGGAGAAAGGTCAATGTTCCATATTCCCCAGCGAGCCTGGTACTTAATCGCGATGGATGTCAAGGTTGGAGTGGTCGGTACTGTTCAAGATTTGGCATCCATGATGAAACCAATGTGATTAACCCCTCATGTTCAAGTCATGCCCGCGCGAGTCCCTCCTTTCTCGAGGACGAGAGTTGATCCTTGTTCGTTACAAAGTGAGGTTTTTTGCACTCGCGACTATACTGTGCGCTATGTACTATACTATACTTACAGCCTTCAAGTCTGTATTTTAGTATCTCTACTGCATTAACAATTCTTAAATATATTTCAACACTTGGTTGTGTTTAGTTATCTGATTGTATACCTGAGTTAGCTAGTGATTAGCTGGTCAAGACAGTGTTTCTTGTTCCTCATCGACAGTTCCGACGCAAAACACAAAGCCACAATATGTATGAATCCTGCAGTTTTAGAAGATGCATGATTCTATGAACTTCGAAGCAAATGTGCATGCGCCAGTAAAAGTAGAAATCAGTGTTATTTGTTATGTATTATAGGTCAGTCCACATCACTAATTCCCACAGCCAATATTTTTAGGAGTTGCTTCTGTAGATAAAAATAAACAGGTAAACAAAAGAAAAAGTGAGCGGAGGTGATGTAGGGACATGTGGCGCGCGCTCCCACTCGCATGGCGCAGGGATCAAATCTCGCATCAATGCCCGCGAAGGCACACTAACCTTCCCTCCGGGCTGCAGTATAGGTGAATTGGTACCAGGGCTTCTTTGACCATTGTTTGAGCTAAACCACACCCACCTGCAACCATGATTCCGAATAGACCTATAATGCTTGGTACATCCCAGCAACACTGGTTTGATAAACGCCAAAACTTTATTCTTTATCCTTCAAAAAAAAAACAATCTGAACAGCTTTGGATTGTTGTTCTATTGAGGGGTGTACTAAAGGCTTATCGAAGGAGAACAGTGATTTTCGTCGAAATAAGGACAGGATAGCGAAGTCGAGATTCCACTAAGAGTACACAGTTTGTCGTCGAGTTTTTCACGCCACCCGAGCCACTTCAACTACTCGACGAGGGCTTTGAGAGGACGCGGCTGGTGAGTAGTAGTGCCACCATGGGACCCGGCCAAATGTGGTTTCATAATTTTCGCGTACAAGCGATGATTTCAGATGAGAAGCACGAACGAGCTCTACTTTGACTTCAGAAGTAGTTTTCGAACTTGTTCGAACGCTTTACGATTTTTCTACTGTGAATCTTGAAGGCCAGTTTAGCTCCACTGAACGTTTCCTGGTGGCGAGGAGCGAAGTTGCCCAACCAGCCTTCGTCACTTCTTTTTGTCTTCGTTTGACTTCTGTTCTCCACTTGCACTTCACTGTGTCCTTGGCAAAACCAATAGAAAAAAAAACGTTCAAGTGGTTGTAGAGGTACGTAGGGATGACAGACTTTGGCGCGATCTGAGATTCGTGTAGTGATGCGCTTTCAAGATGAACTGACTCCAACTTGTAGTCCCTCCAGTCCTCGACTGGCTTCCTTCGAAATGACTTCTTTCTTTTTGTAATATGATATATCTCAAGTAGTCACTGAAAAGCGGTAGCCTCACAGATCACACGCATCCATTAGAGAAACCAGGTGGCCAATTGATTGGGCTATAGGAGTTATTATGGAAACACGTTACATTACTTTGAAAGATTGAGTTTCAGCAGAGTTACAAGTATTCAAAAAATGCTCAAATTTACTATTGGGAAGATACCGCGCTCCATCGCGATCGCCACGTCGCTGTTGTATAGCTACGCGGCAATCGCAGTGGAACGCATTACATGGCGTCGTTCGGTTTCTTTTCTGTCCTTCTTTTCATCCTTCATCCCTGCTGCATAACTTGTATGACTTTTAACCGTTCTCCTCTATCATTAGAGGACGAGCACATGACTCATAGTCGACGATGCTTTCGTTTCGGAATATGGGCAATGGTTTTTGTTGGGTTCTTATAGGAAGGGGGTCGCATGGGGTCCCGTTTTGGGAAGGGAGTCGTATTCTTCGAAAATTTCCCTCGACGTCCGCTCGACCCTGGTTCTGCCCACATATTCTACGCGTAATCGCTTCAGAACTCAACTATTAGGTTGTAAGGAAAGTTCTGGCCGGTTTTTCGCGTTCACAAGATAAATTCAAATATCAGAGCGCGTCAACATGAATCAGCTGACATGTTGTGCTCCTTAGATAGACAAAAAGTTGATATTTCTTAATATATGTTTTATTTGGAATGCCACAAGGTTTTCGAATTATAAGGGAAGTTTAAAAATACTGCGAAAATGGCATTCTTAAGATGACTTCACTTCACGAGTTCTTGTTTAGCCGAGTCCCAGCGAAGGTGGCCACAAATGTGAGTATTGCAAGGGGAGAGAGTTAAGCACTGGACTTAACACTTTTTCCTTGTTTTCATAAGTGCAGAAATGAAAAAGTTGCTCGAATTTTAATTAATCAAATCGCTTTAACTAAAACGGCAGAAAGCGATGACCAGCCAATACTGGCAGGGACATACACATGTATTGGCCCTCAACAAGCAAACTTGGCTGACCACCTCAAGTAGCCTTGATCTGGATAAATCCAAAAAAAAGTGCCGCGGGACCCTTCACGGCAGTTATGCGCAAGCGCATTTTTCACAAATCCTCCTCCAGTAATTGAAGCAGTCGCAGGCTGAAGCCCTCACTTGTCCATCATATTCACCAGATCTAGCGCTAACCAAGTCCCACTTTCCCAAACATCTGGACAGCTCCTCCAGTAGCAGTGTGTTCAGAAAGAGTGGCGATTTGGAGTCGTCTTTTTCCATTTCGCGCAATATAAATCATCAGCCCTTTATCAAATTGAAATATCTAGGTATGCATAATGTTGCCAAGAGTGTGGCGAATCCAGTGGTGTTCATGCTGTGAGAAAAGATGCACTCTGAGCCGAGTTATGATCCCCTGAAGTTGAAATTTCAAAAAACCGGCCAAAACTTTCCTTACAACCTAATAGTAAGGCGCCTCTATCTCGCACCATCTCGTCGTGTGTCAAATACAGCCGAACAAATTTTCTGCCATAATGGCACACACCCTGTAGAAGGAAACCAGAGCAAGTGACCTTGAAGTAATTGATCGCAGCCGATTTTTCACAGCCTTCGCGGTCCTGCCCACGTTATCCGCGTGGACAAAAGTTGGAGCGCAAGAATATTTGCCTGATCTTCATTTTTTTTTGCTTGAAACTTCGCGGGTGAAACGTACTGAACAAATACAACATAAGTTTATGGAAATAAGAGAATTCGAATTTTCGTAACTGATTCCTTCAAACATTCGGTGATGCTCTGTTTCACAGCAAGAATTAAATGTGTAGGGACTAGGTAGCGTGATGAATAGCAGTGCTGTGTTGAAGCGAAGGTGCTGGTAGGAAATTGTCCGAGACCAAAACCTGTGGATTGTCTGCTGGAACCTTCTTCTCACTGTAACCTATAGAAATGCCATCACACCATCATTATTTAAAGGAACCGGAAGGGGGTCCGAAACAAGAATAAGATGCAAAGAGTGAGCATTCTGTAACGAACACTCAAGGTTAGAAGCGATAATAGGTTAAAAAACCCGGACTCAAAAGCGCGGCGCTGCGGTGTGTATTCGCATCCCATTCGCATCAGCGCATCCATTCCGAGTTGTCCGTTGTAGAAGACGGGCCGTGGGCCAACGTTAGTTGTAGCACCTGACTCCCAGCGCAGTGGAGTGGCCATTCCCAACTACATTAGCATTCATGTAAGTACATCTAGAAACAATATAAGAAGGAGCAAAGTAAAAAGTAAAGGAAAAAAGCCTTCCAAGATTCACGCTCTTATTTATTCGAGGCTAACGTTTCGGCGTCTACCGACTCGTGAAAGAAGCACTATCTTTGCGACAGAAGATTGTTGCTACAAGACAGACCATCCACTTCCTGTGCCGCTGTAGACGATCTTGCATCACGCCAAACTTCATCACCAGCAAGCGGTTGCACGTAATCTGCGGACTTCCGGAGGACTCCCCTCACGTACAATCGATGGAACAACAACTGCTCAAGATGGCAATAAGATCGAAACGTGTTGGAATGTATACATGCTTGAAGAAGTGTATTGCAAAAGAGATGTGTTGTAAACGGATCGTGCCGGAGCGCCTCTGGAACAGAGTTGTGGGTGAGTCGAAAAACATTTGTGACTTGATTCGTTCTAGGGCTAAAACAAGACTGCAGGACAAGTTCGATAGATTGGTAGACCAGCAAAGGTGTCGTAGGTCGCGAGTAGTGCATAGGGAAAACCTTAGTAACGTGAGCCACCAGCAAACGTTCAGTGATGCAGAGCACTTACCAAAACCTCGGGTCACAGTGTTAGGTGACATCACTCTTTCTAGCGATGCGCTGTCATTGTTGGAGCTGGGTCCCAGCTTCGCCCCAGTCCAATCAATTACTCCTTGGGTCGCCCGTAAAACTGTAGGCAATCTGCAGACCCTTTTGGATCGCCTCCGGTGTAGAGCCAATACAGCGCGGCGGGAGGATGCGACAGACCTAGGCAATAGATGTTTCCCTGCTCTACCCTTTCCCACTGCGTATTATAGACCACAAGAGCCGCACCCAGTTGTAGACACAAAATTTCGCCTATTTGCTACGTCTGTCTACAATATAATGCAGCAACACGCGCGAAAACGCACCACTTCTAACCTAACACCCTCACAAAGACGGGGTTTCAAAGAAGTACGGGACCGCATCAGAGCTGGAGACATACGACTGTCAATTAGTGATAAAGGAGGTGAGTTCGTGATCCTCCCTCAAGCACTTGACAGGGCCATCACGCAACTGCACCTTCAAGACGAGACACTATATTGCAAAACGACCGAAAAGGAATATACAAAGCAATATCGCAGGTTGAACAGATGTTGGAGCAATGTTGCAAAGGTCGCAGGTCTATCTAACACCACCATCAGTCGCCTCAAGTGTGATCTGCCACTGTGTCCTACCTTATACGTACTAATCAAAACACATAAGCTTACTGCAGCGGAACTCAGCTCAAATGACCCCAACGTGTCCAAGGTTAGGCCTATTATCAGCAATGTGAGTGGGCCCACTGACAGAATATCATGGTTCCTTAACCTAATTCTAGCACAGCTCCTTAAGTATATCCCCGCCCACCTGACCAACACTAAAATGTTGCTTGATAAGTTGTCCAGTACCAGTCTCCAAGAAGAAGTCGTCATGGAATCGTTTGATGTTACGGCGTTATACACCAATGTGTCAAATGAGGCAGCGTTGAAGGCTACATACAATCTACTGTGCGAGCATGAGCGCACTCTCAACCTGTATCGGTTTTCAATTTCACAGATAATGTCCATGCTGGATGAGTGCCTCAAGTGTTCGATCTTCAGGTGGTCGGGCGAGTACTACAAACAACTTAGAGGTTTGGCCATGGGCCAACGTCTAGCCCCAGTGCTAGCCATTGCCTTCATGGCCAAAGTTGAGAGACCGGTGATAGATCGCAAGCCAGTTCTATACATGCGTTACATCGACGACTGCATTATTATGTGCTCTACCCAACAAGAAATGGACGCATGTTTCGACCTTTTAAATGATCAGGCTGATCGTATACACTCCACGAGAGAGAAGCCTAGAGAGAACTGGTTACCGTTTCTCAATGTGCAAATTCAGCATTCGAACGGAACATTCAGGACCAAATGGTATCGGAAACCCAGCAATAAAAATATCTTAATTCACTACCATTCGGCCCACCCTGTGAGAATGAAGCAGGCTGTAGTCGGCAGTATGTTCAGAACTGCCACCATAGTCTCCTCGGATGCGGAACTTAAAAAGGAATCGCTGAACATGGCCCATAACATTGCACGATCCAATGGGTACCCTTACACGGGTTAGCAGCGCGGGGGGTACCACACACGTTGTCGAGATCCGGCAAGAGCACCGATCGATAAAGTGTCCTTTTTCTTGCCATTCATTTCTGAAGAAATGAGCAAAGCGATCAGGGCCAGTTTGCACAGATGTGATCTACAACAGGATGTCAGGATTGTGGAGATACCTCCAAAAAACCTCAGGAGGCAGCTGGTCCGAAACCGCTTGTACGACAGCTTGTGTGACACCCCTGATTGTGTCGTCTGCCCCTTCAACAAGAAAGGTGACTGCATGAAGCTGGGGGGCAATCTATCTGATCCGTTGCCAGGCCTGCGGCAGTGAATATGTGGGTGAAACAGGGCGTCCCCTCCGCACGCGAGTTAAGGAACACCTGGAGGGTCTTATGAGGTCAAAGACCCAGACTCCCTTGGGTATGCATCGTGTTCAGTGCCATGGAGATACCGAATTTGCAGTCTCAGTCACCATCCTGGCACTCGAACCCGAAACCACCGCGCGAAAAACACTGGAGGCATTTTGAATTACAGCAAAAGATCCTAAAATAAACAGGAAAGAGGAATGTGTGGCCATAACCCGTGACCTCGCGCCCTTCCTTGGCCTCTGTAAGTTTTGACCTACTACACGAGGTTGAGGTCGTAGAGGTGGAGGTACTGCTCCTCAGTCTACTAAAAAAGTTGTCCTGCTGGTGGTCCATCTCGCGCCCCGGTCGCAAACACCAAGGTGAGCCCATGCCACCCTTCGATCGATCGATACCGAGAGCTGGTTTAGTACTCTGTTGAAAAGTTCTCGGGATTGTGAAAGTCTTGGATTGAATTAGGTCTCAAGTTTTTTTTCGACTTTTCAGGCTCTGAAGAAGGCGAAGACGCCGAAACGTTAGCCTCGAATAAATAAGATCGTGAATCTTGGAAGGCTTAACAACAAACTAGCCAGAGTATCTATCAATGCCAAGATTAAAAGAGAGTCGAACATGGAACATTCTAAAGGAAAAAACAAATTTATAATAAAAACATCTTCTTTTGGCACCATGCAAAGGCGTCAAATTGGCGAGTTTGTGCAATGGCGGCCACTTAAACTCGTCCACACTACGTCTGTTCTACCGTAAGCCAAAATTACCCCCTTCTGGTTTCTTTTAATACGAATATTCAGGTGTTAACCAATACGAAAGTGAAGAAAAATTGGAAAGGAACGGTCAAAGCAGAAGAATAAGACTACTTTCCCTTCATTCGTGCTAAGAGGAGGCGGGACCTGCGAGAACTGTTGAAGAAGACTGCTTTGCAAAGCCCGTGGGCGCTCATTTGTATTGGAAATTTCGCCAAATATAGTGTCTGCAGACTCGCAGCTTTCATTATCATGACTCACTGTGAGAGGTTGCATCGCTTGTACTACCCCCACCGCTGCCTTTGAGATATAAAAAATAAAATCAAAAATAAATAATTAAATGAAAGATGGAATTTGTCCAAACTCTCAAAAACGGCTCACACAATAGCTGGGAATGGCATGCAAAATGCCCTCTGAAAAATTGGAATTCTGCAATGACAGTGGCTCTCAAATATCTTACTTGAGGAAGAATAACGGACAGATGGACCGGCTCCATATGTGACTTTTTGATAAAAGGCTGAATAAACCGTGGGAAATAGCCGTAATATTTCGAAATCTATTCACTTGAACATAAGATGAGCAAAGGTATGTATGTAGCTTTCCTGAGCCAAATGCATAACAATGCAGGAAGAGTTCTGCGGTGGGAATTTGAGCAAGAGATTACTGTTGCCCTTCCCAAAATCACTGTTAAAAGAATCGCAAATCGCCGTTCCTTCTTGAAGCACCACATCGATTTCGAATACTTTGTGGCTCCATGAGCTTTCCGTAAGCTGTTTCTCTAACCTCAGAATGAGCTGTTTTTATAACCTAGAATGGGTGGATTTTTCTTTAAATGATTAGAACTGATTGAAGTGGACTTGCCGAACTATCACGCCTCGAATTACAATGGCCATTTCAGAAAGTAACGGTGTTGGAACCGAAAAAGGAAGGGGCATATTTTCTAACAAGAAATCTTCAGAAAGGATGAGGATCGCCTGAATTGGAAGTTATTATCCAGGAGAGATTCCGACGTCTATATGCGGTAAGAATTGAAAAAGGGCTGTGTGACATAGTACGAGCCGAGATGACCTCATCATGTCTTTTTTCCTTTATTACTCTTTTAATGATTCGGCACGAATGACGAAACACATAAAATATACGAGCGACCTCGGCGCAAGAGTTCGCATCCGTGCTATTCTCCAACTGAGTGAATTAATTTTTAAAATACTAAGATTCAAGCTAGAGATTCAGCAAAATACTCAACAGCTTTGTAAAGGCTATTAGTGCGCACTGAGGCATTCCTGTCCTGCAACTGCCTATTCAGTGCAAACACGTGAAAAACGACACCGCTTAGAAAAAACCCATCGCACTTGGAGGAAAACAAGTCCTAATTCTCATTTAAAAACCAGCTTTCCAAGCGCTATCATATTTCTCGTTACAGTCCAGCATTTCTTCCGTGTTCTAAGAAAAATCTGACGCTAAAAAGCATCGTTCAAATACTGTGCCAAAGGTTTTGAACAACGAGTCACGTAACCAGGAACGATCACTCTTTGGGATGCTTTTTGGTGAAGGGGATGCCGAATAGTGCAAAGAAGGCCCCATTCGTACCTTTGAATAGGGGGTGACGGTTGGGACACACGAATCTAGGCCGTGACCCTGTGACAGCGTGTGGTCTTTGCCCTGTAGCATAAATAATTCAGACAATTTGACTATACAACGGAACAGACTTGCAAGAAGGAGACGATTTATATGAACAAATTGTGTGAATTATTCATGTCACAGGGCAAAGGTCACAGGCTGTCACAGGGTCACGGCCTAGATTCGTGTGTCCCAACCTACACCTTTGAATAGGAGCCTTTGATTGAAAGGATCACCACCCACCCATGCGACCACTCGCCTTCAGATAGGGGAGGTTCAATGGAATCTCCAGCTGAGGTAGCTAGCGTATCGCGTACGATTTCAGGAACGGCTCACATATCTAATACTCAGTTTGGAAATGGCGCCGAAGCCGCTCCCTTGCCTGTCTTTCTTAGTCTACTCCCTCGAATATTGAGTCTTTCGTTACGATCTCTTTTGTCCCATACATGGTAGCGACAGCACACTCGAATTGAGTAGGTCACGATCAGAGGCCACGCCGAGTCCCCTCACTGCGCAACTCATACATAATGGAACAAACGCGGTTTGTGTGGTGCGGTGCCACATGCGAGGGTCCCGTTACCACCTTAGGTGCAGGTATGTAACGGGTTTCCATCAAATGGTACTGAGTAAACTATTTTTTCACATCTATTACCACTCTATGTGAATGGATTGAAGTGGGCGGCAAAAAAAAAACTAAAATGTCGCGTAACCGATTTGCCCATGCTCACAGTTAACAAAGACCTTCTTCCTATAGTTGGAAGCAGATATTATACATAGTTGGAAGATATATACAGTCCATTTCGGAGCGCCTGGCAGGGTGAGACCTACAGACTTGGATGAACGTGTGTCGAACTCTCTCATCCCGCCACACACTCTCACTCTCGCCACTCACCCAAGTCCGTAGGCCACGCCCTGCCAGGAGTTGGGAAATGGACTGTATGTACGTATATGTACGTATGGAACAATGAAGATTAATTAAAAAGTCGTAGGGTCTCATTCGAATTCGTTCACGATTTTATGGGAGAATGGAGCTCATAACATACGTCATGTAATTGGTGAACCTCTTCACGTATACTCCATCTCGGAGCGCCTGATAGGGCGTGGCCTACGGACATGGGTGAGTGGCGAGAGTGAGAGTGCGTGGCAAAAGTGAGAGTGTATGGTGGAGTGAAAGAGTTTGATACACTCTCACCCAAGTATGTAGGCCAAGCCCTATCAGGCGCTCCGAAAAGAAGGTTACCATTTTAAGAGAGAATGTAGAGCAAGACTTCCTACTTTTGGTGCTTGTTAGTAAAGAGACGTAGCATATTTAAAAATGTTTCAAAGTTATTCAGGGAAGGACAAACAGAATTCCCGTCTCCTGAAGGCCTACAAAGCATGCTTCAGGAAGACAGCTCGCGAAAGTGAAGTTTATTGCCGCCGAACTCATTTCTCCATACTCGAATTTTGATGGCCCATTTCCGCTCACCAAACTCCTTAACGGCTTTCGATATAAGCATCTGCAGCAGCTGGGTCTAGGAATTCATCCAAGCCAAAGTAGTGCCCCGATAGATCGAAAACACATTTGGTACTAGTGAGAGTTTCGAAATTCCGAGAAACAGAATGGATAAGCAATGTGGACAGTTAAGATCAAGGGAATTTTGATGTCATTATGAATTTTATGGTGTGCAAGGGATCTGAGACTGGACCTGGAACTGGAACTACAGTGAGGGAAGCGCTTTCCAGTTCTCTGGAAGAATGTCTTATAGTTAGATCCTGATAATGAACAGATCAATGAAGAACCTGGATTGTGCTTGTAATGGCAAAACGACTCAAAAATATACCCGAATGAGAACTTTTAAACCCGTGTGATAGAGACTTTCGTAAAAGCTGCTGCCTATGGTGGAAGAAGACCGGAAAACACACAAAAAGACTGATCTCGTTTTTCTATTGGGCAAACAACGCGGCGTGAGTCACAAGAATTTCCCCATATAATGCCTCAAAGGAGGAGAGTGAAAAGCAAACGGCTCGTCATGGCGGAAAACGATACTGACGCAAAGGAATGTCGTCCCTCCTATCGTTATCGTCAAACTCTTGAATTCTAAGCATTCTTTTTGAAAAGGGATGTAAATAAAAAATGGAAAAACAACCTTGGTCAAGCCAACTGGATACCCGTGTATTTTGTTTCTGTCTTAATGGTCATACAGACGTAAGAAAATGCATAGTTGAGGCTTACACAATGACATACGATTTCCCGCTTCTAAATTGCCTACTGAAAAAATCCTCGTTGACGCGCGCTGACCTCTTTCAACATCTCTCGATGGTGAATCAATTTTTAAAATGGAGAGGAAGTAAGCGAAAAAAGAGGCATGTGGGTGGGCTTTCGACAAGTTCGGAATGCCAAATAAGGATCGCCTGAGCTAGCAAACTTTGCAATTCTACAAATACAATTGCTTCGAAGGCCTCGTATCATGCGGCGACACATGTGTATCCGAAATATCTTGAATAGTTTGGGCATGCTACCTGTGAGCAGTGCAGGACATGCAGGAGAGAGGGATAGAGGGAGACGGGGATAAGGAAAAAAGCAAAAAACCATTTGCTCTGCCCTCCACATGGCAACTCTCTAGTCTATCGGATCAACAACTTTCTTGACTCGTTGGTACCTCTGCAACAAGAAGGAGAAGATCAGTATCCGTAAATTCTGGGTCTTCTACATTAGAAGAGTGGTTCGTTACGCCTCAATCTCAGACGAACCACTGTATTTCGTCAACCCTTGAGGCCCTTCAGTGAGAAGAGGGTTGACGAAATAGGTTTCAAGTTTTAAAGATGGTGTCTACGCTGAGAAATATCTTGCATCTATTGGAGGACATTTTTGGGAGTTTTGGCCGGATGTCGAAAAGGACAGATAGTAAGCAATGTGGCAGTTGAAAAAATATGGAATGAAATAGTTAGAATCCGCGGAGCAGGAGGTTACTTCCACTATAAAGGACGTGTTTTCTTGGCACTTGCGTCACTGAAAAAGGATGTTGCGGGCGGCAAGGGTTTCTGAGCAGCCAGCCGTAACCATTTCCAGGCCTTCATAACCGCGATCAAGCTCCGATTCCTACTTTCTATCCGATTTTTGCCATAGGTGGTCTTCAGAAAACTCGCCAGTCAATTTGCAGAGAACGCCTAACCAATTCTTATATTCTTCTAACCCATAATAGCATTTTTGATGTGTAGCCTACTGCCGCATATTTTCTTTTTAATGTCAGTGTTAGATTTTGAATTTTCCTCACTGGCTGTCAAGGGAAGTGTATGTCCTATGCACTTCCTGCACATATAGGAATATCGAAGAAAATAGGCATAAGGAGAATAAATCAAGGGGTATATCACACAAAGCGAAGACGGAAGTGCCTTTGAGATGAGTACAAGCAAGTTCGTGTCTTTCTATTTAAGATCGAATGCCGAATTCCCTTCCATTCCCTTCCAAGAAATCGAGAATAGTTAATAGAATTAGAAGAATTCAGATCTCGCGAAACTGCCGTTTTTGCCAGTAAGCGAATTCCTCCTGATTCGGCCCGTTTCACTAACAATCTATCTAGTGTTTTCGTGTCGCAGCTTAGATAGCAGTTAGAGCCGAAGGCAAAAGTCAACACACTGATTTCTCTGTTTTGTTGTTTTGTCACTGTTTTGAGACACAACGTTAGGTCGATATGTTTGCACATTCGTTTACGTGCTCGTCGTCAACGAAAAAAAAAAGCTCGGCTGAGTTTCGCAACCATAGGGGAGCTTCTCGCAAATTGCAAACTTCTGAGCGCTCACGATGCAGGTGGCATAAACATCCATCATTGTTCAAATCGCTGTAGAGTATTGATGTTGCGATCAACGTTACATGGTGCCAGGGCACTCGCAGGTGTAGAGAAAAATACAGCCGCTTCAGTACGCCCTCCTTCTCTACGGCTACCAAATACGACCCCTTTTTTTGACCACTACAATACCGGTAACTGTAGCTGGCTTGCATAATTTTATTTATTATATTTGTTTATTTTACAAATTTATTTTATATTTTGTTACACGGATCTGGGGTGAAATGTCCTATGCTTCTCATCTGCTTATTGAGAATTTAGATTTTAATGCTCATCGCTGACCTCTGAAGGACCGACTCCTATCCGGTCAAACACGGTCCCCTCGTCAAGAATCCTCGACTCTCGGTGTCCTACTTGGTGCTTACAAAGCCCATGAGGTAGCTTTGCGCTATCAATATCAGTTCGAGAACACAGATGAGCTGAAGAATGCAATCGTTGAAGAGTAGAATGGTATCGTAGGAGAATTACTTCAGTCTAATTTTAGATACCAAATAGGCGATTTGATGTCATTCTTGGACAAAGAGGAGTAAATGCTATACTTTTTACATGGGCTGCTAACATTGCTAGATTGTTTGTATTTCTCGGATCACCCTATAGATATACATAGATTGTGAAAAATGCAAAATCAAAGTTTTGCCAAAATATAGCAAAGAAAAATTAGATTATTCATGGTGAGGAACTTGCGAGGAATGCCAAAAAAATATTCAGTGCCTCTAATGCATCACAGCGAGTCACTGTGTGCTGTGTACTGTACTTAAGCTTCTGATACAAATTCTGAAATGCTAGAGAGGCATTTGAAGGGATTGTGCCCTTTCTCTAAGCCATGTTATGGTCTCCGACAACGATGGAAAACTTGAAAAAATGGTTGTAATATATATTCACTGAAAAACCTAGTGGAAGATTTTGATATTTTGATTTTTGATGACTGCCGTTTATCGCCGCAGCTCGCGACGCGAAAGTTACTACAAGGATGCTGAGTTATGGGCAGAAGCTTCGGTGTCGGATGGGAGTCGAACCCGCACTTCATCCTTTCCGGGGATATGTGCTAATCCATTATACTACCGACACCCCTTTCACCTTAACTCAGCTTCTGGATGGTATATTTACCATAGCTTATCAGCACTCACACGTATAACGTGTCCCGTCCGACACCGAAGCTTTGCCCATAACTCAGCATCCTTGTAGTAACCCAGAGGAAGAATTATTTTTAAAAAACAGAGTTTCTTTATTCACTCATCTATTTTATGCGCTTTTTCAGGTACTCACACCAGTGAGTTGATTTTATAAATGGTGAGCTTTACAAGGGTATAGTTTACCTAGAAAACAGTCATGTAAATTCTATGGACTATTAGGTTGTTGGGGCGGAGGTGGTGTAGTGACACGTGGCGCCCTCCCCACTCTCATGGTGCTGGCCAACCAAGCCTTCCATCCCTCCGGGGTCGGCAAATTGGTACCAGGATTGTCTGGAAGGATAAAAGCACTGACTTGTACATCGGCTGGCCACCGCAAGTCATTGTGTAGGCCACATCACATTCACCTGCCACCACGATTCTGAATGGAACTAGAATGTGCGGCGCATCCCAGAAAGGGATTGATTAACGCCAAAAACTTTATCCTTTTATCTATTAGGTTGTTGCAAAATATTCAGTCACTTTGAAAGGTTTTTAGAATTGAAATTTTCATCTGATATTTTCTCTTTTTTTCCTCAATAATGGGTTTAAAGTCTATGAGCCGTCGTCATATCATAGACCTTTGCCTTTCACAGAATATACATATGTCCATAGGAATTTCAAATGGCTGCGGCGCATCTTGATGGTGTTCGGATCGCTCAACTTCTCGTGTTGCACATTGTTTGACTGCGTCAAATGTGGATGGTATTTTGCGAACGTCAGTTGCAGTGAAAGGACTATATAATGTGCCTCCTTTGAGCAAATTTCGAATTCCTTAGGATTTTGTTAACAAGAGTTGCCGCGGAAGGATTGAATTCGGATCTCAAAAATTTGAATCTCGACAATTTTGATATTTTTGATATGTGATAGCTGCTGTTTATCGCCGCAGCTCGCGATGCGAAAGTTACTACAGGATGCTGAGTTATGGGCAAAAAGGATGAAGTGTGGGTTCGAGTACCGTCCGACACCGAAGCTTTTGCCCATAACTCAGCATCCTTGTAGTAATCCGGACAATGTTCTTGCTAGAATGACATGAACCATGCTCCCACGCTGGTATCTCGTAGCACTATTAGTTTGCTAATATCAGTTATTGGTGAGAAACTTGAAATTCCAGCGAACGCTTAACACTGAGAACTGTTGCCATCAGAGAAATTTTTGGCTATCGCACTGCAGTGCCAGGTTCGCTGCGTATAAGACCTTTACACCTCTGCTTGCTGCTCACAGAAGAGGTGATTCTATTCCTTCACGCATCTCTGTGCATTTGGATCACCTCATGGGTATCACCTTGGAGAATTGCCTTTCTCGCACGGGTGTTTGACATCCACTTCACCGAACTGTACGCCATGGTTTCTTGTTCGAGCTAAAGACTCCTTTGCTTCATTACAGTATCACTGACTTTGCCTAGCACTCGAATTCGTAGAAAGGAAAATTACTCTCGGAGTCATAGATGACATTTGAGCGAATCCGTAGCTTGTAATAAGGCAAATTCAGTACAAGGTACCTACTTTTCTCATCATGGAACCTCTGCATCGATAATTGTTTCAGTCTACTGTCACGCCAGCGAGCTCACTAGGTGGAACTATTTGTGACGACAGTATGACGTCTTTTCTAAGGTTTCGACGAGATCGTCCTCTTCGAAGGCCTAAACCTGAACGATTTGAGAATTGTCCTCTACTCCGCCGAACCCTTCGTCGCTCTAGCGTTTCTGACGAGAATTTCGAGAATCAGCCAAAAGATGCAAGAGGAAGGAATGAACCTCAGAAGCGGTAGTGAACTGGGTGAGACCATTTTCGTTTGGTCCACCCTTGGTCAGATGATGCTAGCAAGTGGGTCATGTCAGGAAGCCCTTGTACAAAATTTACGGTCAGGACTGTGATTCGCTGAAAGAGCAGGGATTACAAGACGATCACGAATGTACAGAAAGTCCAAACGAAAGAGACGGAACACGTTACGAATCCCTGATCCAAGCTTGATCCATTTCTTCTATCTGAATGTATTACTTACTGGATTCGGAGACTACCAGGAAAGAAGGAGTAGATTTATTGCAGAGTAGATCTACATACCATTAGAAAAAACATTCAGATATATTACATAAGAGAAAAAGTAGTTTCACGCACCTCAGGGGACCGGTCGAAACCATGGCCCTACGAATATCAGATTGAATAAGATAGCAAGAGGCAAAGTACAAGGTCGATTATTTGGATACATCTCTGGAAGTTTCTGCAGCACTAGGAATTCAAAGACTCAATTTGTATCCAAATAAGCGCGTGGGGCATATTTGCTGGACAACATTGAATCTGACCTGTACGGCAGCTTCAACCATGCATTTTAGTTAATGTTTTGATGGGAAGTTAAAGAGCACCGATTCAAAGCATCAAGTGTAGAGGCGATTGTAAAAGCACATCTCGCAGTACTTCTTCACTTCATTCGTGGCACAATCATGATTGCTCGACTTGATCATCGGAGCTCCGACTGGCTCGAGTGTACCATCTGCGCTTTTGCGGAACATCATTCGGGCCGTGAATCTCTTCTAAAGTATATCTGGATGGCGTCTGGAATGCCAAGCAACGATACACTCTTGAGCACTTACTCGAATTCTGTCGGTACTTTTGCGAATGGGATAGACTTTCACACCAATCTCCAAATACTTCATCCCCAAGTCTTGGTAGGAAATTCGCGCTTTACGCCAACTGAAACGGACAGTGTTCAATAGGCTTATAGGATGGTCGAACGATGTACCATTACCAAATTTGTTCAATTCAACCAGCTTGAAATTTAAAAGTTGGACTGAAACTGTCCTCTTGAGCTTAGTGGAGCGACATTAAATTAATAGACGAACTAGAAAAAGACTGAACTTGATTTTTGAACACATCGGAGTCCATGCAGATTTGCGTTTAGAGGCAACGCTTGACGAAGTGCAGTGAATGCAGCTCACATATAGTCCATTTCGGAGCGCCTGACAGGGCGTGGCCTACGGACTTGAGTGAGTGGCGAGGTGACAGTATGTAGCGAGAATGAGAGTGTCTGGCGGGGTGAGAGAGTTTGATACACTCTCAATCAAGACCGTAGGTTACGCCCTATCAGGAGGGCTGTACACACTTACATCTGCGCGCCAACAATTGTGGCCTGTTCCCCATTTGTGTTGATTTTTCGTAGAGAACGCGTCAAACCAACCTTTACCAAAGCAGAGCATCTCATTGTTAGAATGAATTAGCTAAACTCGTGCTGCTTCGGCCACGCTGGTTGGAATTCTTGTATTTTAAGTGCCAAGGAAAAGTTAAATCTCTATCGAGGAAATGACGGTATCGGGATATCCACGATTCGGGATTCTCAACGGATCGGCGTATCGGCGATTTTGGATATTTGCCATAATGCATATGAACTGACGTGGTGGAGCGTGGCATGACTGAAAATTCCAAATCGCGGATAATCCGATTCGCCAATACGCCGATTCGCCGAAAATCCCATTCAGTGGGGTGTGAATTTTAACAATCTTAGTAAATCTTATCTTGGTGATCATCTTGACTACCGCAGCCGTTTTATACTCAACCATATGATCAAGATCGTCTGGTTAAAGGCACACCACGCGATAATCGAAGTGGTCCTTACCTTCTCAGGGCGGTAGACCCTTGGATGATTGTGAAGATTGCACCCTTTTTGCGGCGCCACGGCTCACCCCCTCCGCGCACGGCCTGGTCGATCTGAGCCGAATTGAGCCCACCGAGCCGAATCACACCCGGCTTAGACGAGAGGGAAACTTGCGATAAGACAAGGCAAGGCAGTGATATCAAGGGCGAAGGTAGCTTCAACAAGGAAGACAGGAGATATCGTAGCATTCTGCGCGATATCATCGAGGAAAAGCTCTTCTATAATATGCAATACTCGTACGAGCACTGAGGGCAGAGATTTTCGGTGGTTTGGAGGGGTTTTTATTCATTTTTAGTGGGTAAACCAGGGCCTCTACATCCTGAATTACGCGCGATAGATCTAACAATTTTTCGCGAGGTGTGCCTTAAAATGAATTGCCTTGACTCACGAATCATGTAGTTTCGGGTTGAGCTGTAACAAGAATATCGTGTATTCCGTGTTTCTACAATTTACATTTCAATACTATTGAGATGGAACTGACATTTTCCGAATTAACGGTCTGGAGAGTTATCGCTTTCAATGCGAGGGGCATGATGATATAAAAATAAGAAAATCTCAAGGCCTACCACTAGAAATGGGTTTCATATATTGCGCCTTCAGTCCAGCCTTATAATATCCTCTTTTAAGGAATCAGTGGGCCAGCTTTCTCCCTCAGGGAGTTACCAGTGGAACTTGCTTCCTTTGTTCTCTAATGATCCCTTTGCATAATGTGATCAGGAGAACTAACGCAGCATGTTCGTAATAAAAGAATGTTGGAAATAAATGAAATATAAATATGAACATGAAATAGAATTCAAATGCAAAAAAAAATGTTTTTTTTTTGTTACAGCTCACTTATGTATGCATTGTCTTATACGGAGTGAGCGTATGTTTTCTATAAAATATAGTAGATAGGAGACCTAATGTACAGAGTGGGCGAAAGACCTATCCAATGCTCACTCTTGCTCTCCTTCAACTCCTTGCTGAACCATCGCACCCAGAGAGTAAACTGTTGTTTTGTGAAGAAGTGGAGATTGCTCTACTTTTTCCACGCAGTCATTGAGAAGGATTTCCGACTTCACGTACTCGAACATCTGTCCATATTCCTGGGTGTCGCTGGAATATCAAGTTTTGATGAATACCACCTTTGCTTACATCATCGTTTCATTAGTGTCATCAGCACCGAATATCAAGACCTATTGCACTTGATCTTCTATTATATGAGCCGCTAACTTTGCGCGTCCGTTTCTCAGTGGGTTTGTCTATGGGTTTGTCGTATGTCTGTCCGTTCACAAGTTATTATGACTGAGGAATGATAGTGCAAAACAACCGCTCTAAGTAGGGAGAAACTGCAATTGTTGGAGTGTCATTGTTGGGCCATGTTATCGTAGTGATAGCACCTCTTCCTTGTAAAAATTTGCCGTCATTCTGCAGTGTGCTGACGCCGCACTAGGTTTCGGCGCACTGTGGCGTGTAGGTATGTTGGGTTATCGAAGGAGCAGAGCCGTCGAACTAAATCGATCGCAGAATGGGCTATTCTGTAAATGAAAACGATTGCAATCTTTTTTCACAAGTCACGGCCGGCTCAAACAGCTCTCGTAAAGTAGGCAGAGGACTGGAAGCGGATACTGGACCTTACCATCATAGAGTATGCTCTCCGAGTTAAATGACTAATGGGTGTGTGGCAATTGCAATTGGTCGAATTTTCGCTCTGCGGCGTCGCACTCGCGGCGCCGTCACTACGACTTGCCGCGGTCGTTCGGAATTCCGTTCAAGGCGCAGCGGGATGGCACCGTGAAGGATCTTCAAAGATTGCAGGTTGAAAGTTTCGGAAGTTCTCTATGTTGTTGCTGTTGCTGTTTCAACAGATAAATCTGCAAAGGACTGGCACGCGCCGCGGGCGGCCGCGCGAAAATCCGACCAATCGCCACATACCCGCACCAATGGACGTGTAAAGTTGCCAATGCCGTGTCACGCGCAAGGTACGTCGCGTAGAAAAAACTGGTACTTTAATATTGCATCAATCCTACCCTATGTAATCTGCAAAGTATGAATGACAACTGTCTGTTTATCATGGAGTTCATGCCACTTCCTAGAAGTTACGGAGCCCATCCTTTTAGAGATGATACTGGTACAGGATGGCCAGTATCATCTCTAAAAGGATAACTGATGACAACTGGATAAGTTTGATAATTAGTGTCGGGAGGCAAATATCACTGAGTTCGTTGCGCCTTTTTAGCTGCCCTTAGACCGATGGCACTCAAAAGTGTTACAGTGTCACAGGCGAGGTGATACGGCAGTGAAATCGATAGTGGGTGATCCAAATTAATAGCAACTGATATGGGCTGATAGTGGGCGTGTCGGTAGGTAAGCGTCAGCAAATTCGTTGCATCTTTTGATTGATAGTAGAGCTATGGAATTTCAAGTGATATGTGGGGTAGGGAGGGTATGTTAGTAGCGGGTGAGAGCAGAGTCAAGCGTGGCGCGCTTTCCCACACATCACCTTTTACTAGCTGACAATTGTAATAAACAAACAAACTTCGTGTAGTCATCAGACTGCAGAGTTTTCTCATCCATGCAAAGGCACCATTGTGGAGGAATGTCAGCGTCGTCACATGACCGCCAAGTTGAATGCACATTTTGTAAAAGAGAAGCTCCAGCCACTGATCAATAATTAGTGAGGATTGTTCTGACTCATAGTTCAAAAATGAGCATACCTGCTTCCTCTTCCTTTGCCACCCCCAAACTGGTAACATATCCCTTCTTGGTTGTGTCTATGAAGGTCATATTGGCAAGGTCCATTAATGTCATACCGACATCTTTTGTAGTAACCAGTCTGAGTATACAAAGAAATTCTGTGCCAATTTTCATTGCAAGACAAATCCCATGGCTGTAATCAACTGTGAGTAATGACACACAGGATTGATCGTTTAAACTTTCCTGTGGTAGGTAAAACATTTAATAACACTCCACGACTTCCTTGTGTAAAGTATTGATCTCAAAAGGTGATGACTGCGGGATTGTTGCTTGAACTTTTGATAGATTTATTCCGTTCTCTCATAAACTTTGCGATGATTAGCAATTCTTTTTTCACATCCCACTATCGGATGAAATTACCCCTGGCATACTTCACGACAGTCAGCTAGTTCCATTCAGTTGAAGCGCGACGGCGAGTCATTTGACCCTAACACTACCCATTTTCAGCTGGTCACTCCCACTAAATTAGCCATATCTGGCTTATGATGCAATCGTGTGGACGTACAGTGCATGGAGTCCAGCGTGGCAGAGGAGGCTTAATCCTTTCGGCTCTACCGGTGCCAATAGCCACAGCTAACTTCGGAGTTGTGCATAATCACCGCCGCAGCAGACATTAATTCCCACTGCTAGAGGTGCACAAAACCTTTACCTCCCCAATGTTGTATTGTACTCGCCATTTTATTGCTGTTTGCACCATAAGCATACGCTAACAAATGCAACGCTGAATCACGCTGGTCTCAGCAACCTGCTAGGTCGGTGTCGGTCGTTTTCCAAGTTAAACGAAATAAATTCATGCTGTTGTCAAAAAAGTAAAGTAAGATGTTGCACAAGGACTAGATGCTACTTGGTCATGAGTCCCCGTTTGTTGACCCTTCCCCATGACCTCCTCAACTTAATGTACGCAATTGCCACCGACGGGTCTTACAAGGAAAGGTATTTTACTTCCCATGGAACTTTGAAATGAGACCCGGATGTATCGATAGAGCTCCGAATACTAATTATAACTGTGAAAACTAAAATTGCTAAATGGCATTCTGAAGTGAGTTATTTGCCTGTGACATCTCACTGGCGAGGCACTTTGCCACCAGCACGTCCGTTGCTGAGCCATCATGACTTACTGGTAATGTTCCAGATCTGCAGGATTGGGGTCGTGGGTGGTTGAACTTAGCAACGGCATGGTGGCTGATGGTGAAGTGCCTTTCATGGGAAGTAAAATACCTTTCCGTGTAAGTGGAATAGTTTTTTTCAATTTTTTTTCGATGGACATCGCGAATGGCTTCACTATCTCAACTTGGCAGTTTGCAACTCTTGGCTAGGCTGTCAGCTGATGTGAGCCGAGCTGGAGAATTTGGAAAGGATTTGTTGCGATTCACAGCGGAAGTTGCCGAATGATTGGCATTCTGTGGATTGCCTCCTACACGAAAACGTGGAAGACCATTGTCGAGTTCTTCAAATATCTTGAATTTGCTTGCAATCATTTCTGCCAAAAGTCTGAAGCCCAGTTCAGTAATTGTGTATGATATCAGATTTGACAGTGTTAGACACTGGCCGATATATATAGGAACAGTGTGAAAAATGCAATGTTCCTCTTTACCTAACAAAGCGAAGAAATTGCTTCAAAACTTCTCATCATTAATGAAGAAGATGTTGTAATGGTTAATTTTCTTCACTTCCGACATACGCCCGGCGAAGGCAATTGCACACTTTTCTAGCTCCTCAGTTTATGGTCAAAAATGTTCCAAATTCGCTTTTTTATGATATTTACACGCTTACAAGTAATTAGCAATAGAATTTTTTGTTATGGGGAAAAAATCAGGGCCGAGAGGGTTAACTGACTGCGATAAAATAGGGTAGCCGGAAAATCGCAACAGTGAAGCCAACGATGATGTCTTCAAACATCGGAAGGACTGTTTGAGCGTGCGGGGTGGGTCTTCTTCTGAACTCACCTGTTTACATTGTATCCCATGCTGAGTCTTTGGTTAGGATTCTTACGTAGAAATTTCTCGGGAAGTTTAATGGCAAACAGTGGTGATCGCTCTTCGACACGGGCTGTGAACTGTTCTCCCTTCACTCTGAATAGTGACCTGCTACTGAAACGGCAACAAAGTTACAGCAAATAAGGTTGCCATGATAAGCCAGATGTGAAGCTGTGAGCAGTAAGCTATGAAAATTAAATGTTATTCCTCACCTTGGTGGGTTACCCCGACTTGACAAGAGCACTACGACAGTGTCCTCAAATAATCTATTCACTTTCAATATCTCAAGCGATGACCTGGAAGAGAATACTGCTCAATAGGAATTGCATTGCAACTAGAGCATTTGAAGATGCTCCTGACCTTAATTCGGCGTCCAATAGCGAAAGATGCTCGAATCGTCCATTAGTGAGTGTTCTCATGTAGTGCATTGAAAAGTGACAGTGTTTCCTCACATGCAGTACAGTATTCTTCCAGTTTTCAAGGTACTCGTAAGATGCGATCTAAAATTATGTAAATAGTAGAAATCTCAGTTGTGGCTTTCTCGGTACCATTTTAAAGGTTCATTCCATGTTCGGCAAGATAGGGCATTTTCTGGATCATCATCAGTAGAACGTTTGGAAAGAGGTTTTCGCCATTCCGAAAGTGTGCACAGAGGTGCAATGTCACAGTCTTTTCTAGACGTTTTTCTGCCAGTGATGATCAAGCGAATGCCCTCCAAGTGAACGTTAAATGTGAAAAGTGGCTTTGTGTCATTCGTACTCACACGACCATCAGGTGCGCAGTAACCTCTTGTTGTTTGTCGCGTATAAGAGTAAAACGGTCGAAGATCGTGTTTAATGTTAAGGCTCATATTGCCAAGTAGTGAAGGAAAGTCACCAACTTCTTCGCTCAAGTATGTTAGGCATTGACGATCTGAAAGCTACGGCAGACACTTGGACATGAGCTGAATTATGTGCAAGGTTATCAGAAGCGAAGCCTCTGCAGTAGAGAGCAAGTTTCAGCCTCACCTTCCTTAAAAATTTCAACAAAATCTAAGTTTATTCATTATCACGATGGGATAGCTCACGTTGATCATGAAATGATCACTGGGGAAGTAGTGTCGTTTTCTTTCAAACTAAAATTTTTCCTGGAAAATTACAAAAAAGTGGGAGCACGTCACACACCATTTGGAAGAGATTTTTCTGCTCTACCAAATGACACAATCAGTTTCTGCGTACGTCATAATGGGGCCGATTTTCAGGCTGGCGAAGTGCTTGGACAGTCAACAAAAATAGACCAAACCGGCAATTAATTGAAACACCATACTGTACTTCAGGAATGTTCATCAGGTGTCCCCGTACTCAGCCCCGAGCTCCTCTGTAAGTTCCATCAATTGCTTGCTTGCGAAGTCATTTCGCTTGTTTTCCATATTTGGTTTTTCCGCCACAACTCGGTGATTTTTGACAATTTCTCCTAATCAAGGTAAGAAAATTGTCTCAACCAATCAGTTGAAGGAGTGGTGAAACATCAAGTACAGGTAACGAGTAGGGACCGGAAAACATCACTGACCGGATTTGTTGAGTTTCTGCTGAAAAATCAAATGCGCAATAATGTCAACTGGGCCGCTATCACACATTTTTAAAATTCAATATGAATCAAGCCAAAACAAAAACGAAATATCTTTTTGATAAAGAAATCCTACCGAATGGTTCATAAAGCAATGCTGAGCAAGGGATTTGAAAGGAAAAACTTCATTCTGAATAAACGTGAGTGCTTTCGGATATAGGAATATAGAAAAAGACGACGCGACTTTTTGAGCAATCAAGTATGGGAAATTGCGGGAGAGATCGGGGCTCAATACAAACACATAATTGATTGTCTTTCCTGAAGTGAAATATAGTGTTTCAATCATTCGCCGGTTTGCCTTTCCTGGACCCACCTCTTCGTCAGCCTGAATGTCGGCCCATTCTAACATGCTCAAAAACTAAACAACAGCTTTTATAAGGTAGAAGTGTTTGCTTAAAATGGTATGTATGTGACATGCTGCTAAAACTTGTGATCTTATAAGAAAAATTTTCCTAATGACACTACTAATGGAATGACCCAATGGATCATGGAGTAGTCGCTGATAAGCATAATAAAATGACATGTTGAAATAGTATCTCCAATAGTTGATCTTCTTCCCAATCGCAATCGCAGAGAAAATCGCAAAGAAGTCGCCTTTAAGAAAACAAAGCCCACAAATTGAACTTGAAGGTCTTGTGCAAGGAAACAATTTTTTTTCCCTGAACAGAGGGGGTTACTGGAGACCGTGTGCGCTGTTCCATACGAGAAACTGAACTTCTAACATATTCTTTGACCTAAAAGATCGAATCTCCAGAGTGAAGTACCAGATACTTGCCTCTCATCACATTCCAAAGGAAAATGTCATTCTTGGATTGAACTGCACCTCCTCGCAATATGTTGAGAAGATTCGCATTAGAATCGCCGGACATCTAGAGACGCATGATTTTATTCGATCTTCTGATTTTGCGAACATTTAGATGTTTGTCAAGAGTCCCAAACAATGTGTGGGACCCGCGTTCTGCTACTGCACTTTGAAAATATGGCCGCAAAGCCACCACATTACCCGGATCACCTACTTGTGGCACGTTGCACAGATCCCGTCAATATGGTTTGGGAACCAAGCTTTGATCAGTCCAATACCACATGAGTTTGATACCTTTCGATTCGGTGGACTCAAAAGTCACCACAATTAGCGTGGAATGCCAACGATGATGTTACTTACATGGCCTCAAAGATGTATGTTGCACATGTTCACAGTAGATAGGAAAAATCCTGATTCTCGTTGATACAGATTGACTTGAAAAGAATAGCGCCTCCATCAAACGAAAATGGATGCAGATTTCAGATCGGCATTCAAAATATGCCTCAAAACTTTAAGTGGAGTTATGGAATTTTTTCCTGAATGAACTAACACTACATGGTAAATCATGGATTAAAGGCACACTTCTCGATGAATTGTGGGTTATCGCGCGTGTTACAGAACGTAGAGGTCCCGATTAACACAACCAAAAATTGAATCAAAACCCGTCAGAACACCGACGATTAGGCCCTTGATCACGTCCACTTACGAGTATTGAAGCTCGAAGACAGCATTAGGGGTAATGTGATTAGTGAGGAATCTCTAAGAGACGCCGGTCACGTGGATACCAGGGGCCAGAAGCCTATTCATGGCGAGATACTACTCGAAAATCTCCCCGGGACACAGTTTTGACTGGCGAAGGTGGTGTAGTGACAGGAGGCGCACACCGCACACTCATGGTGCGGGGATCAAATCCCGCACCAACGCCCGCCCAGGCCAACCAAGCCTTCCATTCTTCTGCGCGGAAGTTGGTACCAGACTCGTGTGGGAGGATAACACTGACTTACCACATCACATTCACCGGCCACCACGATTCTGAATGGAACTAGAATGTGCGGCGCATCCCAGAAATGGATTGATTGAAGCAAAAACTTTATCCTTTTACTTTTAACTAGTCCAAAAGCGCGCCTTCGAGCTGTAGAAACTGCGTAACGGTTAAGAGCTGACGCCTTTGGGTGACAATCAGCGTCAGGCCCAGGTTGACAGGCCGGCTGATGAAGAAACCTTGTCACAACAAACATGTCTGAAGTTGCTAAAAGAATCAGTTACAAGGCTAGGATGTCACCCGGAGGTGGCGCGCAGAACCCTCGCCCGAGTTCTGTGGTTAGTACGTGAGGGCTACCGAGAGGTGATCGACCTCGGCCAAAGAAGTCAGTTCGAATCGGGACACTTAATGTGGGGTCGCTGACCAGAAGGTCCCGGGAAGTGGCTGACCTGATGAAGCGCAGAAACGTCCAAGTCCTATGCCTGCAGGAAACTCGCTGGAAAGGGGCTAAAGCAAGGGAGATCGGTGAAGGTGTCAAACATTTCTACAATGGAGGGGACACCAAACGAACCGGCGTAGCCATAGCCGTAGCAGAGTCCCTCAAGGGCTGTGACTTCGCGTGGACAGGATAAGCGACCGAATCATGGCTGTAAGGATAGACACAAAAGAGAGGTACTGGACCATAATGACAGCGACAGCGCAAGCTGGATGCCCTGAAATAAAGAAAGACCCGGTCTATCTGAACTTTGATGAAGTCATAAAGGTAGTCCCGGAAAATGATTACATCACCGTAGCGGGCGACCCGAACGGCCATGTCGGCAGTGACCGAAAGGGCTAGAGAGAGTGCACAGGGGCAGAGCATCGGGGCAGGGAATGCTGAGGGGGAGAGAATCCTTGAAATGGTTACAGCCCACGACCTGGCTGTCTGGCTGTCTGTATTACGTTCTTCGCAAAAAAGGGAAACTCAAAAGGTAACCTACAGCAGCGGAGGGAGGCAAACGGAAATAGATCATGTACTCGTAAAAAGACCGTTTTTCAGAAGTGTAAAGGACATCAAGGTGCTACCTGGTGAGGCATTGACCACCCAGCACAGACCTCTCCTAGCGAACATTGTTATGGAGTTTCCAAAGAAAACGAAGGTATGCACTGAGCGTAGGATAAGGTGGTGGAAGCTACGCAGGGTAGAGAAGAATGATCTGAAAAGGAAAGTGATGGAGGCTGGTCTTCCAGACCCCAGCGGTGCGGTTCAGGAGACCTGGCCTAGGGCCGTCAAGGTCATCCTACGGTGCGCGAAGGAAACACAGGGTGAAACACGAGGAGGCTCCAAGGAAGGCAAGATGACTTGGTTCTGGAACGAGGAGGTTCAGCGAGTGGTGAAATAAAAGAAGGAAACGTACAAAGCTGGCAGAAAACGCGGAGCCAATAAGACTGTGCCGCCTATAAAATTTGCAAGAGGCTTGCCAAAGCAACAGTGACCAAAGCCAAGAACACGGAAATGGATGCCTTGTACGAGAAGTTGGAGGGCAGAGATGGGGAAAAATCGTCTCCAGGCTGGCGAAAGCTCGACATCGGACCACCCAGGCCATCAGGGTGGTAAAGTCCATAAAAAGCAGTGACGGTGTCGTCCTAAGGCAGCCACACGATGTGAAAAGGAGGAGGCAGGAGTACTTCCATAGAGTTTCTGAACGAAGAGTTTCCCTGTAACGAAAGCCCAAAGACGGAGGCCACGGCAGGTCCAATCCTACCCTGGACGATTGGAGAGGTCCGTCGCATGCTGAAGAAGATAAAGACCGGGAGGGTGGGTTGGTACAGATGAGGTGATTATGGATGCATGGAAGGCATTGGGTGAGTACGGGATATAGTGGGTCACTTGATTCCTCAACCCCGTAACCGCTGAAGGTGGAAGACTAGTACGATCGTCCCCATTTTCAGACAGAAGGTGGTGCAATGGACTGCTCCAACTACCGCGGGATCAAGTTTACAGCGCATACCGTGAAGCTGTACAAGAGGCTGATAGATTCAAGGCTGAGGGAACTCATCCCTATCTCCCAGAAACAGTTCGGGTTCGTGCCCGAAAAATCCACAACAGATGCCATTTTCGTCGCCAGGCAGGTGATGGTGAAATATCGAAAGAAACGGCGGCCATGCTACCTAGCATTCCTCGATCTGGAGAAGGCTTTTGACCGTCTCCCCAGGCCGGTGCTCTGGAATGCTTTGCGGAAACTCCATGTACCGGAGCGGCTGATCGCCCTCATGAAGGATATGCATGATGGAGCTAAGGCAGCTGTACGCTCTCCTCACAGGCTGACGAAGGAAGTGGATATTAAGGTAGGGGTGCATCAAGGATCGGCCTAGAGCCCGTTCCTCTTCCTCCTCACTCTGGATGTGATGGTGAAAGATCTCATGGAAGGACCACTGAAGACCATCCTGTACGCGGACGATATAGCTTTGGTAGCGGAAAGCAGGGAAGAACTGCAAGCGAAAGTGCAGCAATGGCAAGACATGCTGGCTAAGAATGGGCTCCGACTGAACGTGAATAAGACCAAGTTCGTAAGTTCCGATGAATGGCTAGAACCGATAACGGACTGTCATGGAAAGACCATCGAAAACGTAGAAGACTTCCGATATCTCGTAGTGTTCTAGCGGCTGATGGTACGGTAGACCAGGCAGTGAAGGCCCGGATTAGCTCGGCATGGATGAAGTGGAAGGAGTCTACTGGAATACTCTGCGATCGGCGGTGCTCCAGAACGCTCAAAGGCAAGGTGTATCGAGCGGTGGTAAAGTCCGAAATGCTCTTCGGAAGCTCTGACCCACAAGTAAGGTACATGAAAGGCAGCTGCACGCAGCTAAAACGAGGACGTTGAGATGGGCATGCGGCTGGACGCGACTGGACAAGTTCAGGAACGAGGACGTGAGATCGATGACGCAAACGGCTCTTGTCCAGATGAAGTTGAGGCAACGGCTGCGATGGTATGGACAGTGCTAAGGAGATCAGAGGAGCGCCCTGTAAGAAAACTTGGAGGGAAGTGACCACGTGGAGCTCCAATGAAGAGGTGGAGGGACGTCATCAGGAGCGACCTCACCGCAGTGAAGGCCACGCCGGAGGATGCCTTGGATAGGAGGAAGTGGCGACGTCTGACAAGAACAGCGGACCCTGCGACGGCGCGGGACTGACGCTGGGGAGGAGAAGCCTTTGGAGTCCCCGCCTCCAAACGGCGGTATTCCTGATTGGCTACGGTGACGGTAACAAAGGAAATGCGAAGTCCTTTTTAGAAAATAGATGCCGTCGTATTTCCGAACATTCCCTCGTGTTTATGATTTGGCTATGCTAACTCGTCCGGACTGCACTTCTTGACGTGAAGGTCGTCCGCGTCGAGAACCAACGGATGGAAGAGAGTCCTATTTCTCGGGCTTTTGTCATTTTCTTCCGTTTTTATTCACCGTCCTATGACCAAGCCCCTCAACTTCATATTCACTACATTTTTCAGGATTCGTCCGAACTTCCCCTATCGCTCCCTTTGAAAATCTGCTCGGTGACATCGCGCAAAGTGCAGCGACAACACCTGTTCTCTGTTGAAGCTGTCTCCACTATATAAATCGTTGCCTTTTCTTCTCTTATTTCAAGTTTCCTTCTCCACATAGGCGCTTGGAAAATTCAGGGTCCGATGATTACGCTGATACGCGGGGGAATACAAATCCGAGGTGCAAGTGTGTATTCTTGTCTTTTTGCAACATGCTACTAAAACCTTCCACGCGAGTAGATAGATTTGCACATTCTCCCAGTATTGACCTTTTTCGCTCTAATTTCCTTTCTAATTTTTTCATTAGCGTTTGTAAATCAACAGCATCCTCTACTTCCTAATTCCTCAAAATGCAGAGCAGTATTTGAAGGCTTCGACCATCTTTTTTTCCATGTTGTCAGGGATTTGAAGGCTGCTTCTGTATTTAGGAACAGCTTCATGAATGTAGAACTGTTACAATAGATCCCTATTTGGTTGAGAGTCACGATGCATCACAGAACTTTCTTTACTGCGCTTTGCAAGTCAATAAGTTATGCTAAAGTTTAGGACAATTTGTGTAGCAACCACTTTCCTTACTTCTTTTCAATTGTATTGATTAGAAACGATACGATAGACGAAATTCCGATAGTAAAGGCAACATTATGAAATGAAAAGGCAGCTTCAAGTTTCTGGTGGTGATGTCCCATAAGGTCAGATGAACTTTATTTTATGTGTTTCCCAGCGCCTTTCTTGGTTTTTCTGATATTATTCCTGACATCCTCAGAATCTGATTGAGCGCAAGTTTTCAAAGTGATATTACGGCACCGTGCGTAAACCACACCATGTTCCAAAGTTATGACCAAATCCTCACCAGTAGTTCTTTCAAACTCAGGGCAGCACCTGTACAGTTACCTTGCTACAGTACTTATGTTATGCTCATGTGGCTTAGAGATGGTACCCATAGTCTCACTTATCTCTCGCTGGCGCAACAGAAATACTGCGGCATTCATGTCGAAATTTTATGAAGAGAACGTTGGATGATCTCCCTAGCTCTCATACAGGAGTCACAAAAGCAAACTGACCTCATTGTACATATTAAAAATGAAGAAATCGTTGTCGTTAAGGAATTTTGTGGTTCGTGGCATGTTTCTTTTGAATTGATTCAGCGACACAGAGTCGAACACGAGCATCGCCATCGATGGTCGTTCCTCAACGACAGATCCATGAATGAATTGATTCTTCAGCATCAACTGATTTTCTCCATCGCGGCAGACACGTCAGCCCTACTCTTGCATTTTGATCAAATGCTAGAAAACTACACGCGAAGATAATAGATAATACGATCAACTCCATGAAAAAAAAAGCATCGGCTTCCAATTTAAATGAGGATGTGGCACAGTGCTTATATGAAGAGCCAACAAACCGGGTCGCTCTTGATGAATTCCGATTCAGTGTCTGATTCCTAAAAGAAGTGGAGGATATCAGTGTAAGACATTCCGAGGAAAAATAGGAACTGCAGTCTTCGAGACGAACTCATGGTTGTCAAAGCTCACGGTGGAGGAAGGCACGTTGACGAATGCTTTCCTATAGATGACATCTTTAGGCAATGTGTCGCGACTGCACTCCACGACGATCTGATTATCACGTACTTCCGTTGCTTCATTGAAATTGATCTGTCAAAAAAATTCATGCAGAAGTTGCTCACTCTGAGACTCTTCACTTAACTTCTCTGTGTGATTTGTGACTGAAAATGGGCTCCGACCTTTTCCGCCTCACCTATGATGGCCTTACCATCAATGCTACTCAGTAGTGGTTGGTAGTCGCATCTGAAATGCGTACGTATTATCGGTTGAGGTTTTACTATGTTTACAATAGCCTCAACCATTTCGGCTCGGACGGTATTGTCACTATCATATTCAAAGGTATGCAATACCAGCGAGACATCAGAAGTGTTCAATGCTAGAAGCACTTCAGACAGTTCATGCTTTGAACTTCGGTTAGCATACATCATATGTAGTATTTGCGCCGATGTTGGCGTCACAATCATTTGCGGGCATGTTCAACAGTGAGTCGCGCTGGTCTCAGCAACCCAATAGATAGATGTCAGCGATCGTTGATTATTATCAGAGTGCAATGTAATGCTATTGAGGCTGTTTTTATTTCCGTTGAACAATGCGGGTCGTACCACAGCTCAATAATTTCTTTTCTGTGGTCGGGAAATTCCCGAATTTCGAAAGGTCATTTAAGTGTGGAGAAAAGAACAGTTTCTGCGCTAATTTTGTTTTTGTTGTCCACATGACAATATACACTGTACTAGAATACCAAAAATTGAATTGTTAGGTCGATCCGTAATTTCCGGACCACCTTGTCAATTTTCTTTCTCTATTTTCCTCAAGTAAATTCATCCAGCCTAATATGCATTACAACAATGTACAACATATCATCAAGAACTTCAAGAACTGTTCGATTTCCCCCTGTAAAACTTTACAGAGTTCTGGTCGAAGGAGGATTGAATGTCGAATTCGAGATCATCTGGGTTAGCTTGACATTACTCCTCGAGGAAGTGACCTAGAGGGCAGACTTAGTGACGACTCACCAGCGCGAAGAGCGCTATTATCATGCAATGGATAGGAAAGAAATGCCCAATTATATCCTGCTCTTATCAATTACATCTGCTTTCGCACTTTCAGCTCCTGTCTTCTCCAGTTGATCTTCATACCCGAGTGCATGATCTCTTCCCGCCAAAAGCGACTTGTGGCCGAAAGAGACAGGCACTCCAGTCGCCTCTTTCTAAAGCTCGCAGGGAGTGGCTGCTTCCACCTCTGCTCTCCGACAGGAGCTGTCTTCCACTTTCTTCTACTCATATTCTCGTCTGTCCGGTATCATCGAGGGAATCTCTTTATCATAGAGACCCGCAGGGCGAGTTGTTAAGGGTGTCATAGACGCTTTCCTCTGCCGCGTGCTACATTGCAGTATGGGTTAACCCACCTCGCTAGTCGGGTTTTTAAGGTCGTCACTGACGCCTTCCCTAGCCTCTTTCTCCCTAAGGCGCCTAGGCGGCGTTCTTGGAGCATATGTATCTAGGATCTCGAGTTTTCGGATCCTGTTACGCTTTCACGAGCTTATAGGGTCAGGGGTTATCCCATTTACACCTAAGGGCTTCTTGGCACGTCGCCAACCAGCGGGATTCCGCTCAGTCGTGGTGCTAATCGATTGATGACGGGCTCTACCGCGCGAGTGAATCATCGATCGAGGCAGAGTTCCACAGAGGGAGGAGGGGTTCCACCGGCCAGGAGAGCTCATCGATTGTATCCTTATATCGACTGAATGTCTCGTATATCAACTTTTCGGTGATTCATTTTTGCAAGTGCCTTCTTTCGATGTCGAATGTAGAGCCCGAGCGCCTGAGAGAGTTAGAGAAGATCTTGCTGGACGACGATCACGCAGTGGAAGCGCCCCTAGAAGAGAACAGGTCGCAAGATCAACAAGTCTCCAGGAAGCGAGTTCGAGGCCGAGCGTCGCGTAATCGTCGCAAGAGGAGACGCCGTTCTCGGACGTCGACTTCATCATCGTCTTCATGCACCTCTTCTTCGGAATCTTCGGAAACCGAGTCGGATGTGCACCCGTTACTCGATAGAAAGCTCCACGGACGCGAGGACGAGTGCCGTAAAAAGTACGAGCCCACGTCGCCGCTTCAAGAGGTACAGGACAGGATTCCTAAGAAGATCGAGTTCGCATCGAGCATTCGGGAGGCTGCGGAGATCGCGGGCTTGGAGAAGAAGAAGCTGAGAGCGCGAGTGAAGATAGCCGACAATTTTCTGGAGCATTTCGACGCATGCGCAGCCGGTATGTATGTAGGAATGGAAGAAAGAATGTCATATTTTGAGCGCCTCCCCCTGGTTGCGTCACCGTCAGCCACGGTTCCGGTGTTAGAGGAAGGGCTCCGCGTTCGCAGTTTCAAGTTGCCGTTGGATGAGCAGTCTATGGTCGCGGATCCGGAATGCATCTTGAATGCTATGAACTTGCTGGCCATCACTTGAAATGAAGCAGCGGAACACCGCATCGATCGTGCTGACTTGTACATGAAACAAGCCATGGAGCTGTTGGGAATCTCAGTGCACGACTTCAACGTGAGGCGCAGAGAACGTTTCTTCAGGAGCTATGGCGTGGACCCTATGAAGTCGGTGCCGATCTATCGACGTCTACCTATCGGGGTACCCACGCGTTCTGCCGATAAGCCGTGGAATGAATTCGCCGGAGGCTCGATTGGGTCGAAGTTGGCCACTGAAGTAGTGGAGATGACCCAATGTCAGCGCCTCACGGAGGCTCTGCTTAAGGAACGCAGATCGAGGCAGCACAGAAGAGAACATACACGAAAGAGACATGGCAATAGCTCAGCCAGGAAGGATAGAAGTCAAGAGCTAAGGTCGGTTGCCTTTAATCCTTTGTCTCTAGCGAGCCCAGGCAGCACTATTACAGCAGAGAGGTTTTGTGTTTTTGTTCATGAATGGAATTCTCTAAACATAGACTTATGGGCTTGGGAAACCCTTCATGGCTACAAGTTAGAGTTTAGAGGATCCCGCCACAGCTGAAGCAACAAAGTGCTTGTGTGAATACGCCATCAGCTGTAGTGGGCGAGGAAGTGCAGAAACTGCTGGATAAAGGGGCAATAGAGTCGGTAGACTGGCGAGAGAAGGTATGGCTATCCAGCATATTCTGCATTCCCAAGAAAAACGGTTCTTATCGCCTGGTCATTAATCTGAAACCTGGTACATCAAGCACGTGCATTTTACGTTCGAGTCCCTGGACATGATTAGGGACCTAGTGAATAAAGGGTCGTATCTAGCCAAGGTAGACATGAAAGACGCGTATTTTTCAAGCTCCATCCATGTAGATTACCAAAACTATTAGGTTGTCCCAAAAGTTTTGTAGTATTTTTTCGATCATCACTATTTATTTTTTTTTTCGTCCAACAAATAACAATTAGGCAACAACGTATTGACCATTGTTATCGGCAACCCTCTGCCACTTTATAGAAAAATCGTTGATTCCCTTCTCCCAAAACTCTGGGTTCTGAGAGTCGAAGAAGTCAGCGATCGCCTTCTCAAGCAAGTCATAATCAACGAATTTTCTCTTGGCTAGGAGGATTCGAGAGCATGGGTAAGGTGATGGCCAGAAGGGGCAATGTCTGGAGAGTATGGCGGGTGGGGCAGCACATCCCAGCCGAGCTCCTATAACTTGGCGTGGGTACTTTTCGCGAAATGGGAGCGGGCGTCGTCATGAAGAAGGGTAACCGCGGACCTTTTCCGGCACTTTTCTCGAACAGCGACGGCGAACTGCTGGAGCTGGTGGGTGCATACGGCAGCGGGACTGTCTCGCCTTGTACCAGCACCTCGCAGGAAAGCATTCCTTCCGCGTCCCAGAACCAGCACAGCCCCAAGCGTGATTTGTCTTTCATGTCAATCTCGCCGTTGCTGAAGCTGATGAACCAGCGGCGCACGGTCACGTAGCTCACACATCCCTTGCCCAATGCAGCGCTGGTGGAGTGGAAAGCTTCCGTCGTTTTGGTGCCGCAAGACCGCTCATAATAGATGACACCGCGAGTTGGGTGGGTATCGACAACGGGCATTGTAGCTCTCTCCACGGGATCTAGTGGGTCAATATATATTTTCCTAGAAAGCTTAGGGAACGTTCTACCTTATTCCTGAACCGCCTGGACCTGCCTCGAAGTGAACAAGAGTTACTGATTTTTTTGGAAAAATACTACAAGACGTTTGGGACAACCTACTTGCACTTCCAATACGGGAGCAGGCTTTTCCGGTTCGAGGCTCTGTCATTTGAGCTGTCTTCGGCTCCATATGTATACACCCGCCTGACTAAGCACGTGGCATCATTCCTGAGGTGACGGGGAATTAAGTTGCTTGTTTACCTAGATGACTGGATTTTCATTGCGGACAGTGTTGAGCAGCTCGAACAGAATCTAGCAGCCGCCCGTGCCTTGTTCGAGAGGTTAGGTCTCTTGGTTAACTACGAGAAGTCTCAGCTCACCACCACACAGTCCATCGACTTCCTTGGCATTAGTAATTGATACCGTGCAATATCGTTTTCGGGTACCACCGCAAAAGAATCAACGTTGTCGCTAGGAGGCAGAGGGGCTCATAGAGGAGAGAACGGTTCGCTTAATCCAGGTCGCGGAATTTGTAGGCCGTGTAGTGGCGTTATCGATTGCTTATAAGCTATAGATCCACTTTCTTAGGAACCTGCAAGAATGGATCAATAGTTATGGACCCTCCTGCGCTTCTCAATATCAGCAGAGAGCCTCGCTCCTATCCAGATGCCTGGAAGATCTGTTATGGTTCTGCTCCCACTTTTCAAAGCTCTGCTCCGAACCAATAGTCGTGGGCATGCCTACATTAACGATTACCTCGGATGCCTCCAATTTGGGCTGGGGAGCGAAATGCGACTCGGATATGACGAGCGGTAGATGGAGCCAGAGCGAGGGGGTTTTCCACATAAATGAAAAGGAGATGCTGGCCTGCTACTTCGGCCTCAGGTGTTTCGTGGGTCACCTCAGAAATACCACTATTCGGGTGGAGTTGGATAACACCTCAGCAGCTTGAATAAGAAGGGTGGTACGAAGAGTCGCGGCTTGAACATGATTTCTCGCAGGATGCTATTTGGACCGCAAGACGTGGGCTTCACATAGTGGCCTGCTATAGAGCAGGGGCTGACAACACAGAAGCTGACTTCCTGTCTAGGAACTTCTCAGACTCTTCTGACTATTCCTTGCACAGCGAAGTACTGCGGTCCCTGTTCCGCAAGTGGGGTACCCCTGACATCGATCTTTTTGCATCTCGCGCGAACTCCAAATGTGAAAAATATTTTTCCTTTCTTCCAGACCCCAGGTGCTCAGCGGTGGACGCATTCAAGCAGACATAGTCGGGGATTTACGCTTACGCATTTCCACCATTCAACATGGTCGGTCGGGTAGTCAGCAAAGCCGTTCTGGAGCAAGCAAGACTGATTCTTGTTGCCCGAAGTGGACAAGTCAATCCTGGTGGCCGTTGATTCAACAACACGCTCGAGAGTGTGTGCAGATCAACAGACATCCAGCCTTATTGCTGGATCCACAGGGGAGACCGCACCCTTGTCTTCAGAGGAAGACCTTTCGACTTATCGCATGTCTCATCTGATAAGATCGTGGAAGAGATCGGGCTTGTACGCCAGCTCGGTCAAAGTGCTCATGGCTAACTAGTGCTCATGGCTAACTGGTCTGAGGCCACAGTAAAGCAATGGACGCATTCTTGAGGAAGTAGTCGTCGTTTTGCTCGCTTTGTGACATTGACAGCGTTAGGCCCAGGGTTCAGAATATTACCAATTTTCTTTCTGAATCGTACATCAAGGGGGCATGCTTTTCCACGGTGAACACGCATAAGTCAGCGATAGTGACCTATCTAGAAAGTACCTTAGGCTGGAGAATGAGCGACGAGGACAGACATCTTCTAGCAAGGTTCATGAAAGGGTCAGGCTGCGTCCCTCAAAACCGCGTTATAGTACGGTATGGGACGTATCTCAGGTGATTCAGCACTAGACAACCTCGGGGACAACGAGCACCTTGATATCCGTCAACTACCTCTGAAACTTACCATGCTTCTAGCCTTGGTCTCTCCCAAAAGAGTTTCAGAGTTAGCGGCGCTGAGTCTGGAGTCACTCCAGCAGGGAGATTCGAGATGGGTATTCAGACTTGACTACATGAATAAAAACCGTCGTGTAGGGTCGGTAGCTCATCCGGCAGTGTCCACAATTTTGCTGAAAATCCCCGTCTCTGTCCCATAATAACCATGAGGGCTTACATCTGCAGGACGATAATGCACCGCTTTAAGGAGAAGCATTTGCTGATTTCATACCAAAGGTCCTTCTCAGCCGTTACAGGTACAACGGTGTCTCGCTGGCTAAAAGAGGTTCTGGTGGATTCGGGAGTAGGTTCGAACTTCGGGGCGCACTCAACCAGGGCAGCAGCCACGACGGCGGCGAGGATGAGGGGTTTCTCGTCGAAGACGATCATGGAAGCAGCCAAGTGGGCTCCAAATGGCTCCACATTTGAGCGCTTCTACCTCAAAGACCCCTCAGAGTCGTTCCAGAATTCCATTCTAGCAGATACGTAGGTTGAAGAAGCAGATGTAATTGATAAGAGCAGCGTGGAATAATTGCTTATTTTACTAGACAACGCAGTTGTTGATGTAAAAATTCATTATATTTACTGCAATTATCAATTAGACCCACCCCAGGCTTCCCAACCCTGGTCGGTAATACGTTCTCACTCAAAATGGACTTCTTCTAGATCGAAACCTACCAGAGCTCATTCGCCTCGCTCCTCTCGCAACACGTCGAAGAAGCAGGAGCGACCCCAGAAAGAGACCAAGAAGAAATGATCGAAAAAATTTTTACTCTAACCATACAGTGTTCTTGTTGCGTTGTTTCCATTTTACCTCACGCAATAGAATATCAATGCGGGTGACTTCGCGCAATCGCAAAAGCAGCCAGTTGCTCTCTAGAAGAGCGACTGGAGTGCCTGTCTCTCTCGGCCACAAGTCGCTTTTTGGCGGAAAGAGATCATGCACTCGGGTATGAAGATCAACTAGAGAAGACAGGAGCTGAAAGGGCGAGAGCAGATGTAATTGATTGTCGCAGTTAATATAATAATTATTTTACTTCAACAACTGCGTTGTCTATGTAGTAAAATAAGCAATTAAAAGCCTTCGATTTCCACTGAATAGTTTGCGAAATGAGCGTCGGGCACTCCCATTAAGTAAGCAGATTCTGGCTCATTTCTCTTTTGCTACACTACCGCCCTGCTCACAGCGAAATTTCGTTTGAACATTAGCATCAAAAGGTAGAATATGCGTAAAGATTGAAGCCATTCAAATGAATTATTCGTTTATAGTGGGTTTCTTCACCATTTAACTTTCTGCTCGTCCAAAACTGTACATATTGTGAGTTTGTCTAAGTAGATGGCACGTCTTCAGAATCAAATCAGGTTATGAGAAAATGCTTTTTCTATTTCGTACTCTCAACTGCTGCATGGTATTATCGATTTAAACTCTAAGACGTAAAAATCTGAAACCATCGCAAAATGGATGGGATGATGTTGGTAACTTGTTGACCGAAAAATGAGTGGGAGTTGCAGGCGACAAATACGACTTTTTTGGTGGCGAAAAGTTTAGAAGCCACTTGCGACGCCTCTATGCAGTCTACCGTGAGGCTTAATCACTTAATTATTCTGTTTTGCCACTCTGACAGAATGCGCGGCGCATTCCAGCGGAGCCTCAATCCTCTTCCCCCTTTTTAGATAATATTAAGATTCATGTAAAAGGACAATCTCACGATATACTTGTTTCCACGAACAAATCTCCACCAAGAAATGGCTGCGACACTTCAAGAAATCCAAATTCATCCAGTGTGGCGAACGCGGGCATAACGGGAACGCACTGGATGTTTCTGTAACAGAAGCCTTCAAGTGGTTCCGTGAACTGGTAGATATATCTCCTCAGAAAACTTTCCGCAATGCTTCTATAATGGAATCGCACCTGATGCGAGGAATCGGTCCGGACGGATTCAAATGAATCGGCCGCAACATCGGCCACTTACATTCGTTTTCCATAATATGGCTGATTGCTGAAATACCACCACACAAGGGTGAATGAACTTGATCAGTTCGGGTTTGGCACCAGAGCTCTGCACATCATTCCTCCGGATAAATTATTTAGGATTGGCTCCCTTGCCCGTACAAGCAATGTTAAGAGTCAGAGAAAAACGACAAGCAATGAAGTGAGGGAAGGATCGGACCTGAAGGTGGGATCGTTAAAGAGATTTCGTCAATTATGTCCGCCGTGTATACGTAGGTGAAGAACTTGTGATTGCTGTAAAAATAGAAGGACGTCGCCAAAACGCATACAACGATGACACACGACTAAATATGAGCAGCTTTACAAAGAATTTTACTTAAGAGGATTGGAAGAGATAATAGTCAAGGCCGTAAAAAACCTACGCCAATTTGGACAGCGACCGACATCTCCCCGAACGATTGCTCTCGACAGTCACAGGAAATGCAGTTTCGAAACGACCAGACACCCAGATGTCGATTTCGAAAGTGACCAATGGTTGTCCCGAGGAGTCTCAAAAAGCATGAACGCAATCCTTGAGAGAGCGGCCGTCCTCATTACCCCCGTTTTCGTGAGAACTTTAGGTTCACCCGGAAAAGAGAAAAGAGGACGAACTCTCTCTCTGAAACCCTACATTTAAAAGAAACTGTTGTGTCCTCGTGCACTGCGGAAATAGGTTTATCAAAAGTCATTGGAGTAGAATCACACATGGACAAAACCTGCTGTTTATATGCCCCTAGGCCCGATCTAAACCTGGTCAAATACGCAGTCAAAATACTGAGTGGTCACATTAAATGCCTAGGCAATGATCGGGTGTGAGATGAATGGGTTTCTAGGCACAGTATCAATAAATAATATACTATGTTCAGCTACCCCAACAAAAACATGGTACTTGCGATAATGAAAATGATTGAGAGTCATCAGAACTGTAGCAAAACAGTTGAATCAAGAAAGTTCTGTTCCGCTTTCCTTCTACCGCTAGTGAAAGGCAGAACAAGTAAGGGAAAAAATGCATGCAGGCAAAAAAGTGACAGACGTTCGTGGAGTTAAGAATTTCGGCTCTTTTTAACATTCAGCGTTTGACCAGGTTTCATCTCGGATCATTGTGGTGCATTGTCTCCTGATCTTGGGTAAACGGCATCAATCTGCTGATTCGAGGAAGTGTGGCACATTTCACCCCTCTGGACAAATCGGATTATGTGCGTATACTCACTGATTTTGCAACTCTTCGGTGTATCGAGGATATTTCGAGGGAATCGAAGCATTTATCTATCATTTAAGAAAATCACTTTATGAGAATAGTGGAAAGAATTTTGAATTAGTAGAGCTAGAACCGCCAATATTCTAAAGATGGATGAGGGCGATGGTCATCGTTCATGAAAACTTCAAAGTCCGGGTGATTCCAGTTTTAGCGAGCTAATTGCGTAAAAACAGTTCTTCCGAGCGCTTTAGTCCCATCTGCAGTCCCCATCCGGGGCAACAGTTGCTTTCATAGTTTCCCTTCATGAAAAATGTAAAACGAGGTGTTAGAACTAGCGACAAAGCGAATTACAAACACGACGCCACGGTCCACGACTGTTATCCCGAAATGTTACTATGAATTCGCCTCCTGAGAGACATTAAGACGATTTGAAAATCATCAGGTCGTGATGAAGGTTTCTATCGGTTTCGCGCGTTCACAAGATAAATCCGAATTTGGAAGCGCGCTAACTCAGATCAACTGTCATCGTTCACTTTACATGGACAAAAAATAAATACACCCCTGAATACTTTTTTAGAACTCTGCAAGGATTCTGAACTAGTAGAGAAATATTAAAATGCTACAAACGAGGCACCTTTGGATGACTATACTTCAAAGGTGGATCTAATTTATTCGAGCAGCAATGAGGCAACTACAATTGTCAGCCTCGCAAAGAGAGGAACCATTACGTTAGGCCGCGGTCATACTCACCGCCAGCAGGGCGTTGCTGCGCTCACAGACAGCGAGGGAGGTGGCACGCGGGCGGTGTAGAGTGACACAGGCAACGAGGCAGAGTGGCATAGGCGGAGGCGCAGAGATACGCAGCCACGCCCTGTCGCCGGAACCGCAGTGTATAACCGCTGCCTTAGATGGGACAAATGGTCCCAGGTTTCAATAGACAGAAACGAGAATGAGCTGTTCATATCATCATCTGATCAAAGCGCTTCGATTGAAGCAGCAGAAAGCGATGAGTGTTCGTATCTGCAAGGGCATTTGAATGTATTGGCCTGCCCAATACAAATGTGGTTCGCCACCTCAGGTAAGTCATATTAGCTAAAACTCAAAAATGGATGCCGCGCAATTTCTTGGAGTAGTTATGCGCGCTCGCATTTGCACAGATCATTTCCTAGAAATTGAAAGAGTTGCTGGCTTAAACCTTTACCCGTCCGTTATGATCATCGGATCTGGGGCTAACTCAATCCCACTTTTCCAAATATCTGCACAGCTCCTTCATTAGTGTGGAGTGTTCAGGTAGCATCATAATTTGGAGGCGACCTTTTATGATTTCGCATGATATATATTGTCAGCCCTTCATCAAAGTTGGATATGCAAAAACCATCATGCTAGCGAAAGCGTGGCGAATTGAATGGCGTTTATTCCAAAAGAAATCCATCTGACCCGAATTATGATCTCCCGAAGTTAAAATTGCGAGAACAAATCGAATTCTCCTTTACGACGTAACACGTTGTACTGAGGATTTACGTCATTTCTTAATATCACCATAGCCTTTCCTGAAAACATTTTTCGAAAAGTTCCAATGAATCACCTACTAGCATTTTGTCACGTAGATTTTGTATCGCCAGTACGTCGACTACAGTGGTGTGGTTAAAAATCAACGTGGATTTGGACTAGAAAACCGGTTCGAAACTCATGGTAATACGAGTTCTGAGGTAGTTCTGTGATTAGCGTACAATTCCAGGGTGATTGGGCCAGTTCAATGAAGACAATAGAAGCCCCAAAACTGACACCTGGACCTTTGTCGTTAAAGGAATCGTCCACGGAAAAATAAGTTCTTCTGTTACCCATATGCTTTTGTTGTAATTGCCTAATGTGGGCCGCATGCAATGTTTCACGCGAAAAAGTGTGAATTCGGCTAAGATACAGCACCACAAAGTCTCGGTGTGGGGGGGGGGGGGGGGACGGGGCCTCCGAACAAGTGCCCACCCCGTCGTTGCCGCGGTCGGAGACGCATTGTAGGAACAGAATGTTACGTGAACAGTCCTATTCTCCGTTCCCAACCGCGGCAGACTAGGAGACGGGGCTTTCATTTGGAGGTTCCGCCCATCCGGCCGAGAATTTGGGGAGTCGTATCTTAGCCGAATTCTCACTTTTTCACGTAAAACTTTGTATGAGCAAATACAACATAAATATATGGGTCACACAGGAATTCTTTTTTCCTTGGACGATTCCTTCAAGTAGTTCCGGTGAGAGTAGCATACGCACCATGCAAAAACAAATTCATGTCAAAATGTGGCAGGTACGCGATAGGGAGGGATCTGAATTGAGTGCACTCCACCACTGGTACCACATAACAATAAAAAAAGTGTCGACGCTCCACTAAGGGAGGGGGAGGGGAGGGGGCCTCTTTCGCTATGTCAGCTAAAGCTGACTCACAGTGGTTGGTTTCCGAAACATTGTATAATGCGAACTAATGTTAGTACTCTTCATCCATTGCGCTAGTGAACTAGTGCATCTCAAAAGCCTTGGAACTCAGTGAACATTTCCCTCTGATCTGTAAATATTCCTGTTGCCATACACAACATTCCTTCATGCGTTGTAGAAATATTTACACTCGAGTTATAAAATACATAGTTAACAACATGGATATAAACGTACATTCGCAAAGAACCAAAACAAGACCCTTAGCAGGCAGATGGGAACTGAAGAGATCAAATATTCGGTGGTTCGGAAAGTTCTTGCGGTTTAGAATGTTCCACTTTCTTAATTATTTTTTCGGTTCTCTCATGAGGTTGACTATACCATATTAAAGCCGCTTCTCGCACAATTCAAACATATCAACGCTTACGCCCTAAAATGAATTTCGAATTCTCCTAAGGACCCACCACGCGATAATTAGATTAGTAGCTTGATTTCTCGGGGCTAGTAGACCCTTAGATGACTGCACTTTTGTTGCAGCTGCACGGTACACCCTCACGGTGTTGTGCCTGCTTGAACACAACCAAGCCACGCCCACCCAACCTAATCACACCTAGCCTTAGACGAACTATTTCCAATGTGGAAGCTGCTTTCATCATTGAAATGGTTGTTTCATTGAATTATTTCCTCTGTCTCAATTCGCTTCTCCACATGTGCGTCATGTTGTGATGTGATTTGGTTGGGTAGGCGTGGTTCATTAGTGTTCAAGCAGACACAACACTGTGCGGGTGCACCGTGCAGCCGCAACAAAGGTGCAGCCTGAATAGTTGATCCACTCAACTGATTATTGCGTGGTGTGCCTTTAGGTCTCTAGTGCAAAACGGACAAATTACAGCTCCGCACTATGCCTTGTACATCCTCTCCGGCTCACAAACGACCCATTTCGTAACTGCGTCGTGAAATATGAAGAGAGCCGGATTCTGCTGGACAGTCGGCGATGATCTGCACGACAGTTGGACAAAAGTCAGGCTTGTAGCTGTCGGCCTTCTTAGCATAGCAGCGGTATGGTGGTCTACTACTACTTTAATCCATCATATCTTCATGGATCTCGATGAAACTATTTCCGGTGAAAAGTACGTGAGGAACCCGCAAGATGTCTGAGACTGTGGGTCGGGTAACGGCTCTGCAGACTGCGAGTCCGGTATCGGCTTATAGGAAAGTCCTATTTTTCTTCAAGCATGGCCCCGTGTTGCCCAAACAAACTAGATGAAGCTAAATGAACGGAGTTATGAAGTTCTGGTGCATCCATCATCCTCATTCGATTTGGCTGCTACCGGTTGCCATTTCTTCGAGCATCTGCACAGGTTTCTGCGGGAATAACGCTTCCAAAACCTAATACTACTGAAGCGCAACATATACATTCCATAATGAAACGTCCAACGAATTCATCGCATCTGAACTCCATACTTTTTGATAACCGGGATAAGCAGATTTGTTGACAAAAAGCTGCTATTCTTATGGTTGTTATTTCGTTTATAAAAGCGGAAATATGACGATATATGAAATTAAAAGTCGACAACCGCAAAACCTTCCGAACGACCCAAAAACAAAGACCAGCATGCTGAGCTTTGGAATGAAGATTATCTGCGAGCCGTATGGAGTCATTCCAGAAAGCGTCGTCCGTATTGCTCTTATTAGTGGCTTTGTGGAGCTGTGAACAGTCTCTTGCTGTTTTTGTGGAGATCCGTTGCTCATGGTCAGTAACACTTCTGCTTCACAGAGTCACCAGTCGATTGTAGTGGCACATTTCACAGTACATATCCACTCGACGGGCGTGACATTTCTGATTTGCCCACTGAATGAATGGTGATCCAATCGGTTTGAATTCTCCATTGGTGCCCTTTTGAAATCGCATCTGAGCCAAGAATTTCACCTAAATTACGTCATAAAATAACCTCAATTGATATGCGTCTGCCAACGCAAATACGGTAACGCTCTACAAACCCTTTTAACATCACTGGTTCGAGGAAAGGGGTACACCATGACGATAATATCGGCATAGCTCATTCCTAGATCGCGATGTAACAATCGTGCATCTTTCCAGCTGAAAATGCCTCACATACGTTTTACCACAAGTGCACTTCCAACGAAGTGTAGCGTTGCTGTTACTGGAAATCACACTTTGGATTCATATATTTACGTATTCCTGAGTGTCGCACACTTCATGTACACGTAAGCCAAACCTTGCACTTACAAGAGTAACCTTCTATGCATCAATGGCTTGTCATCAGCCCTGATAAGAGGAAGTGCTTGATGTATGTACAGTAGTTTAGGCCGCGTTCATACACTCCGATGCCCGCAGCAGGGCGCGGCTGCGTGTCTCTGCGTCTCCGCCTGTGCCACTCTGCCTCGTTGCGTGCGCCGTCTATGCACCTCCCAGTGCCACTCTGCCTCACTGCCTCTGCCTCTTTGCCACGATTTGGCGGGGCTGACTGTGAATGCGGGTCTAGATGACTATGAGGAACGCGCAAGATTCTTCAAATTCTGCAATGGGAAAGCATATGGTATGACTCACGCGTCCTAAAACCTTCGCCGGGGACTTTGCAGTGTACGCCCCGGCTGGAGTTCCAAATGATCCATGTGCCCTCGGCACATCTTGGTCCATGCTCCACCCAACCCAAACTTGACCTCTGCAATGTTTTTCTGGTGATACCGAATCGGAGGGACAGACAAACAAATGCAGACAAACAGACACACCAAACCTCTGTTTCATACATACAGTAGCGGTCAAAAGTTTGGAAACTTTTGAATTTTCAACCTCCCTCGATTAAGAAACAACCGAGTTGTCTCAAATTCACAGAATAGGCATAAAATCAAGTAGAGAACACGATGTGGAACGTCGTTTTTCGAGAGTGGAAATTTTGAGTGAGGAAATGCTGTTTATTTCAAAAAGGGCGCGTCAAAAGTTTGGAAACTTCTCAATAGCAAAGAAAATCGAACCTAATAACGTCGGAATACGAGACAAAAACTAGTACTTCGTCGGATAACCGCGTGAATCAATGACAGCCTTACACCTTCTGGGCATCGACTCGATCAGAGCATCAATTTGGGACTGAGGAATCGAAGCCCCTTCTTTCAACAAAATATCATACTTTTCATCGCAATTCTTCATTGGAATGTGTCTTGTACGACGCTGAAGCTCCTCCAAAAGGTTCTTAATCGGAGTGAGGTTCGGACTTTGGCTTGGCCACTTCATGACAGTAATTTTATTCGATCTTATGAAGTCGGTCACGAGGCGGGAGGCATGCCTTGGATCACTATCATGCTGAAAAATCCATTCCCTAGGCATTCTTTGACGAGCAAAGGGAAGCATGGTACTCTCCAGGATACCCTTGTACGCGGACGAGACCATATACCCTTGGATACGGAAAAGTGGGCCAACGCCACATAGACCAAAACATCTCCATACCATCACATTACCTCCGCCATGCTTCACTGTTGGTACCTGGTACTTTGGATGATTTCTCTTAATCACAGGACGCCTCACGTACTTCAAACCATCGCTGCCAAAGAGGCAGAACTTCGATTCGTTGCTGAACAGCACTTTTCCCCACTCTTCTCTGGTCCAGGCAAGGTGCTGACGTGCGGAGCTCAGTCGCGCCTTCCTATTCCTTAAGCTCACTAGTGGCTTCCTGCTGAGACGTCTTCCAAATAATCCGCCAGCTCTCAGACGACGCTGAACAGTACTTTGGCTGACAGAAAAGCCCAAAAAAATTTGTCACTTGCTTGAGAATGTCCGTCGACGAAGCGCGCGGGTCAACACGCGAAGCCCTTACGATGAATGTGTCGTCCCTTGGTGTCGTTTTACAAGGTCTTCCTGAGCGATGAGTCTTCACCACACCTTCTTGCTTTTGGTAGCGCTTGAAAATCTTGGTGATCGTGCTTTTAGCGAGGTGATACTGCTCTGCAAGAAGGTTCTTGGGCGTTCCAGATTTAATGGCCCGAACAATCGCCTCCTGCACAGCTAATGCTACTTCTTTAACAGATCCCATCTGAAAATGAGATACTGTGCCATAACTTAACCTAAAACTATGAAAAAATTGCAAGCCTTCACAAATTAGCAGCGGGATGATATCGTTACAAGAGAGTTTCCATACTTTTGACGCGCCATATTATGAGTAAATCACATAGTGTAGATCAATTAATCGATTATCAGCAAGCGATGTCACGCATGTGTCTCCTACTCGATTCTATACATACCATGTGAATTTGAGACAACTCGGTTGTTTCTTAATCGAATTAGGTTGAAAATCCAAAAGTTTCCAAACTTTTGACCGCTACTGTATATGGGTTATGGTAGCAAAGGTGACTTATGAGGGAATCAAGAGCTGTGTGACATCAAACGCTACACCATGCGTCGCAATATTCGTATTAAGTCAGCTTTTACACCTTTTTTTGAACCCTGAAGCAGAGCCACATGGACTTGCAGATGGTAATCGGGAGCAAATCCAGGACGTAAAGGCTTCGTACTGGACACCAAAACGGATTTTTGGCACATTTTGGGATATAAAATATGAAATAAATATGAAAATATTTCATATTTCGGGATAAAACTGTCGTGCTATGGCACTGGATTTTCGAAGACGTGCAAGAGTCAGATGACTATTCGTCATGCACTGTTCCCCCTATTAATAAAATGACAATTCTTCTAAGAGAGTTCGAATTCGCTAGAAGAAATCGTAATTCATAAATTTATGGAATAAACTACGGAAACATAAACGAAAAGACAAACATACTCTTCTTCGGCTTTGACTCCTCGTTGAACCATCGCATTGAGAGACAATATGCTGAGTGAGTGATGTTCGGGAGCTTCAGTGACGTTTTCGAGGCATTCATTCTTGAGTATTTCTGCCTTCACGTACTCAAACAACTGTTGAAATTCCACTGTACCACTGTAATGTAAAATTTAGTGAGTCCACATTTCATTACGAAAGAGGTAACTGGAAAAGATCCGAGGATGGGAAGAAAGACACTTTTTGTGATGGAGACTTTAGAGGAGGAGCAGGAATAAAAAATGCTGAATTGCACTCCCCTTCTCCAGTTATCTATATATTAGTTATATGGTTGTGATTCACATCAATTTCGCTTTCGTACAACTAACTTCTCTATTTCATACTTTATTACAGAATTCGTCATGATAGATGTGGTCTGAATCCTGATTGGTTTTGTGCTATGCATTCAACTGTGATCGGAAGCGAGCCCATCAAACGTGTACTACCGCCTTCGCGTAGGCTCCCTTTGAGGGACCACTTCTTCACAATTAGAGCTGATACTGATTAAGTTAGTCTATGTAGAGTGAAATCATTTCTGTCTCCTTTGTCCTTCATTCCTTCACGGTTTAATTTACCGGTAAAAAATTCTTGAAAATCCTTAAAATTCTTTGAAAAACTCCTGAAAATTAGCATTGGTTTAAGTTTCTCTCCAGCAACAGTCACTCCAAAAGTAAAATTAGGTTCCTCATGGCCGGTTTTCGCAATTTCAACTTCGGGAGATCATAACGCGGCTCAGCCTGCATCTTTTCTCACAGAATAGGCACCATTCGATTTGCTACGCTTTTGGCAACATCACGCACGCTTGCGTATCTCATTTTGCTAAAGGGCTGAAGATTTACGAAATAAAAAAAGTCGACTCCAAATCACCATTCTTTCCCAACACACTGCTGCTGAGAAAGCTGTCCAAATGTTTGGGAATGTGGGGCATAGTTAGCGCTAGATCTGCTGAATATGATGGACGAGTAATGGCTTCAGCCTTCAACTGCTTCAATTACTGAAAGAGGATTTGTGGAAAATGCGCTTGCGCATAGCTGCTCAGAGGGGTCCCTCGGCACCCATTTTTTGGGGTTTTTCCAAATCAGGACTACTTGAGGTGGTTGATCAAGCTTATTTGTTGAGGGCCAATACTTGTTGATATCCCCTGCAAGTATGGACGCTCATCGCTTTCTGCCGTTTTACTTAAAGCGATTTGATCGATTGAAAATTCGAGCAACTCGTTCTCATTTCTGCACTTCTGAAACCAGGGACAATGTGTTAAGTTCAATGCTTCACCCCCTCCCCTTGCAGCACTCACATTTGTGGTTGCCTTTGCTGGGACTCAGCTAAACAAGATCTCGTGAAGTGAAGTCATCTAAAAAGTGCCATTTTCGCAGCACTTTAAAATTTCTCTAATAATTCGAAAACTTTGTGGCATTCTAAATAAAACATATATTTAGAAATAGCAACTTTTTGTCTATCTAAGGAGCACAATATGTCAGCTGATTCATGTTGATGCGCTCTGATATTTGAATTTATCTTGTGAACGCGAAAAAGCGGCCAGAACTTTCCTTACAACCTAATAAAAAAATAGCACTAGAAAAAGTATAGAAAACAGTAAGAACAAAGGTATAGTTGTAGGCTATTACTGCGATAATCATGAGCACACAGCGCCAAAAAGAAACGTATACAAACGTCAATTTTCATTTTGTAGCACAAACCGCTCTTATCTACGGGCCGCTCTTATCTATGGAATTTTAGGGTAGATACAAATATGTGAACCTACTTGTCGTATTGTTCAGAAAGTGAAGCTTTCTCATCCATACAAAGACATAAGTAGGAAGGAATATTTGCGTCTTCACATGAACGATATGTTGCATGTCTCGCTCGTAGAAACGAAGCTCCCTCCACTAAATATATTTTTATAAATGTGGAAATAGCTGTGATCGGGTTTAAAAATCAGGCTCACGTGTGTCCTCTTGCTCGCGTTCCGGAGCGTCCGGGAAGCCGGTGGCTATGTCCATCAACGTTAGACCAACATCTTTTGTACTAGCCAATCTGAATCCAATCAAATTGGGGGCATTTCACGCGCTCACAAAAAACGTGGGTTAGCGAAGGTAGGTTTTGCCAAATACTGTTCTCTCGAAAGCTCTGACCTTTGCCCGCGAAATCTACCAGTTTTCACCATTGTTTAGCAATTTGTATGTTTTGAATAGTGCTCCTCCAGTGAGGTCTTTGCAATTGCATTTTCGACATCCAAGTTTTCTGCTGTTTGAGTGGAAACAAACTCTCCCGGACCTCATAGAGCTATAGTGGGAACTTGAGCAGATCAGACCCCGTCGTACCTCAACTATCAGTATTCGTTTGAACTATTGAAAAGTAATGCTTCCGATGTCAAAGACGGCTAATGTCAAGGCCACTAAAAATTTTTGAAAGCCTGTACATTGCGAACATTATAAAAATTTGAGGAGTTGGAGACGAATGAGGAGTTACTGAACTGACTGTTATGAAATGTTCACGTGGATCTGGGAAGGTGTAAAAGGAATATAAGTGGTTGCCACACGAATTGCCCTGAAACGCAGCTACTATTTACTTGTTGCAAAGCGCAGAAAAATGTCCTGTTATGTACTGTGACTGCCGAGTAGATGTGGTTCTACTGTAACAAATTCAAACGCAAGAAGTCGCGGATAGATTCACTACAAGCATGAAAACTGCAAACAAAATTGAATGGTCGTGGCCTCCAATTACTGCTTTGCACTTAGGAGGTTTAAAGACAGCATTAGGGGTAATGCGGTAATGGAGAAATCCCTACAAGAAGTCTCTCACATGGTAGTCCTGGGCCTAAGAAGGCTACCTGTGGCGAAATCGCGGTGAAAAAGCGCCCCTCCGAGCTGTAGAAACGTCGCAAAACGCCGCAACCGCTTGTCTGTTCCATCTCTTTGATTTGTCGACCCCGCCTCCCGATGACGTAATTCTCGATGGATGTGTACCTTAATGTCAGGATGCCGCACTGCGGAATGTCGCAAGCGAAGCAATGCGGACGAGCTAAATTGTTGGGTCCCGAAGCGATTAGAAGTCAACTGCGTATAGCACTCCTAGCATTACGTTGTAATCGTTTTGAGACTCAATTACCGCGACGCGCATAGCTCGCACACACTGTGTCGCATGCCGCTCGCCATCGTGCGGCATCCTGACATTAGGGTACATATCCATTCCCGATTGACTGGGGTGGGAGCAGTCAAGGAGATGCGGCAGGATCGAAGGTTTTGCGGCGCGCGTTCGCAGTTCAAGCTTGAAGCTCACTCCAAAAAATAGATGCTGTCGTATTTCCAAACATTCCCTTGTGTTTACTTGGCAACATGCCAATGAAAAGCTAGATCAGACTACTCGCCTCTTGACGGGAAGGTCGTCCGCGCCTAGAACCAACGGTGGGAAGGGGTCCTATTTCTCGTGTTTTTGGCCATTTCCATCCGTTTTTTCTCCACTGTCCTGTTACTAGGCATCTCGACTTTCATATGCACTACTTCTTTTACTTTTCGTCCGACTTTACTCCTAATGCTGCCTTTAAGGAGAAAAGCATTCTGCTGATGTTTACAGACACAAATGATTAATATAAAAAGGGACCGATGCAAAAAAGACCAACAGCGAGGAAGAACGAGAGCAAATCCATTCCCTTGCATATAGGTTTTCAGCAGTGTTGCAAAAATTGTCAAAAAAACACGCAGCTAGAATAGGGAACCCTCCCCCTACCAGAGTAACCAACAGACATGTGTCTTCTAAAAACTATCTGCTCAGATCGCTTCAGCACGGCCTAGCTGCTACACGACGTCGAAAAGTAGGTGAAGCGCGTAATGAGTTAGTGATTTCAACCTTTCGACAATGGCACAGCGACGAAGTATTTATCGCGACGGTAAAACCAAAGTTTCAGGAAGATTAGAATAGGCTGCAGAAAATTGTAGAAAATGATCCTGTTGCGATAGCTTGTATCAATTTTACAAGATGGATACTTTTACTTAGCGGAAATATAGCCAAAATTGAAATCAGCACCTAATATTATAGTATATATGCAACAAATCAACTCGGAGATCATAAGGATCTATAAAGGTTAAGAGGAGGGGAAGATGGTGTAGTGACAGATGACACGCATTCCCACTCTCATGGTTTAGAGATTCCGCATCAACCCTACCTAAGCCAATCAAGCTTTCCATCCCTCTAGGATCGGTAAATCAATAGCAGATCCGTCTGGGAGGAAAACTACAACTAGAATGCGTGGCGCATCCCTCAGAAAGGATCGATTAACGCTGAGAATTTTACCTTTTTTTAGGGATCGCATACCTGTTCACGTTGTAATCTAAATATAGTTTCGAGAAGTAGTGTTTTTTCAAGAATTTTTCCGGTAGCTTCATTGAGAAAAGTGGAGTTCGCTCTTCTACACGAGCCGTGAAGAGCTCGTTCCTTACGCTGAAATCGGAAGTTTTGAGAGATATCAAATTTTACCCAGATTCATGGCAGAAACAAAATTTGCGAGAAATAATGGGATTTATGTTGACTATTCTTTCAGTGTGCGCCATGCATTATCCCCACAAGCAAATATGTACGTCATCCTTTCATGACCCCTCCATACTACAAATACATCGCTTCATTCTCAACGGACTTCGCGAAAAGAGTGACTATTTCATAACTCGTAGAAATATATTGAAAATTCGTTAATGAAAATAATGATTAAAGGTGAAGGTATAAATGCTAGGAATTGGAGCCATGGAAAAAAAGCAATAATAACACGGCATGATTCCGAGAAATGGGATCCCGCACCTCAAATGATTTTTGCACAGACAAGTTTACGTCGCGCCGCATCATTGAGTACTGGCTGAATCTACGCGGATCTGCGGTACATGACAGGGATGAGCAGTCAACGACGCGCTCGCTTAGGCTGCGTTCATACTTTGTGGGGCGGGGGCATGGGCGTCGTTACATGTCTCTGCGTCTCCATCTGTGCCACCCTGTCTCGTTGCCTGCGTCGTTTCTGTACCTCCTCCGTGCCACTCTGCCTCGCTCCTTGTTAACACAGTCAAGCTGTATCGGCCCGAAGTATGAACGCGGCCTCAAGTGAGTCCACCTTCGGGAAATTCGCTGCACGCCGTGGAGCCTTTCTGAATTGTTTGGAATATACTTTTACTACTAACTTCGCACTCATAAGCTTATGCCTATCACATCGTGGAAAGATTTATAGCTCTCAAATACCTAACTATCTTGCTGCTGTCAACTTCACGAATAATATTTCTGCTCTTTTTCGTCAATTTCATCGCTTTTGTAATGCATACTGATGAAGCCTTCTCTACGACCAACAGAACATGTTTCAACTCACTTCACATCATTTCCTCGACCTGATAGCAGAGCAAAGGCGGTGTTCTCGAATAGTCCCTCACCCTTCAATATCTCCAATGAGTCTCTGAATAGAAGCAAACAGGTGCATAATATGATCATTCAAGCATCGATGGTATAAGTCATCTATGGTTATCCTTCTCATTATTATTCTTCATCTTTCCTTACTCATCAACACATCTTCAGTGACGTCTAAGGCTAGCAATATTTTTTTCAAGACGTTTCAAAAACCAAATCAGCAGAAACACTTCTGACCTCAATCTGGTGTCCAGAAGGGGAAGGTGTTCAGAACAGTCCCTCGTGTACGTTCTCATGTAGTGCATAGAGAAATGACAGCGCTTTTTGACGTGAAGAAGAGAATTCTTCCAATTCTCGATATGCTCATGGGAAGCGACCTTCAATGAGTACAAAAACATTACTGCTCACATTCTGCTTATTCCTCTTCAATCAAACCCACTCGTCCATCTGGAGTGCAGTGTCCTTTTGTAGTCTGTAGGCTATACTTATAAAACGGCCGAAGATCATGTTCCACGTCAAGACTCATATTCCCAAGAATGGAAGGGAAATCCCCTATCTCTTCACTTATGTATGTCAAACACTTGCGATCTGCAATAATATTTAAAGGAATTGTGCACGGAAAAATGAGTTTTCCTAATACCCATGTTGCTATGTTGTTCTTGCTTTATAAGAGCCGCATGCAAAGTTTCAAAATTTCACGCGAAAAAGTGAGAGTGCGGCAAAGATACAGCTCCTCAAAGTGGTGGCCGAGGGGGCGGGGCCTCCGAGTGTGTGACCGCCCCGTCGTTCGCTGCGGTCGGGAAAGCACAGTGGGAACAAAAAGTTACGCAAGCAGTCCCGCTTTCTGTCTCTGACCGCAGCGGACGGCGGGGCGGACATTTACTCTGAGGTTCCACCCTCTCGGCCACCACTTTGAGAAGCTTTATCCTTGCTGGATTCTCACTTTTTTGCGTGAAACCTTGCATACGGCCCTTACTAAGCAAGTACAACATAAATATCTGGGTAACAGAAAAACTCATTTCCCGTGCCCAGTTTCTTCAGAGGTAACATTATGTAGAAAGATCTGAAGCACTAATGCATCTCTTGAATTGAATATAATATAATGATCAAACCTTTCATTGCATCCCAGAGGAATATTTTGTTTGCAGCTTCGTCTTCACCTCCTCTCAATATACTCAGGAGATTTCGCTCAGAGTCATCACTCATCTGAAATTACTGTTGATTGTTACCTCAAACTCTAGACAAGACCACTTCTTGCAATCATTCATGGCCCGAAAACCAAAAGGGCTTTCACCTTCAAAAATAATGATTTCAAATTTGCGCTAAATGAATGGCTATTAGATTGAGACTCAAGTGTCAGCACCATTTCAAAAATTTGCTTCAACTTTTAACGAGGGTAAGGCCAGAGGTAGTAAAGGCGAGCGATAAGAATGTAGCCGACCTAATTGTAAGTGGCCCTTCTTCTGCTGACTACGTCCGACGTGGGCGCCGTCAGTTTTGTGGTCGTTCTTCAGGTGGCCTTGGGGCCCTGACCTTATCTTTGTATCGCAATAAGGGTACAACGCTACTGGCTCAGAGCGATCTATTCGCCTACACAGGAGAATGGATTCCTATACTTAACGCGAAGCATGCCTTCATGGCTGCTACAGCTCCTCCTGTCGCAAAGTGGCAGAGGCCGAGTTCTGGAGCATCCCTCTCAATTTCTACTATCCACCTTTATCATGATTACACAAGCACATTAGCATCTGCATCAGATTAAATGGTTCTATGGTGTTCCTTCACAAATGCAATCTTCTTTGGCATAGCTATTGCGGTTTTGTGTTTGACCCCTGGCGAGTGGTCATAGTAGAAAGCCCACGCTATCTGCGCGACTGCAACTCGCTTCGGTGAAACACGTTTCCTGCCTTCATGCAGTAAGTAAATTGGGAACAATCCTGTAGAGATGGTAAACGGTTGCACGCTCCATCTTTCTCTGACTAGTTAAGCTAGTTAGATCGATCATCAGTGAAGCGAATATAACTACAGGTTTATCGAACGTTTGAAGATAGACCCATATACGTAAGTAGGTACCAACGAAACATCTAAAAAAAGACTTTTTTTCTTTTTTTCCCCAAAGCAACACTGGATCAACAACACGAGAAAACCAGTGAAAAGTCTTCAATTGATCATCATCTTCCCGTGTTGCTCCCGGACACCTTCTTCGGCGTAATTATGTCTACTCCACTGGCTACACACACAAGGCAGCATATTAATGTTGAACGGATGTCTTGGCAAAATCACCTAGTCAACAAATTATTAAATTGTTTGAAATTGAAGAAAGAATGCTTAATTAAAAAGAAAATAAGGGAAGTTAATCAAATATTGTTAATATAATTATTACGTCATTACATTGTGCAGCTACATAGCATCAAAACCATATACTCTTTCCCACTTCATGGGAAAAGTTCGATTAGTTGGGTAAAAAAAGGATTTGGTACGGAACTGACCTCGTTGTACATATCAAAAGTGAAGAAATCGTTGTCAACAAGAAACTTGGTCGTACGAGGCATACTTCTCTTGAAGTGATTCAGGGACACCGAATCAAATATGAGCAGAGCCATCGATGGTTGCTCCTGAAAAAGCCATGATAGTGAGGTAGATCTCCAAAAGTTCCAATACATAGTGCAATTCTTCGACATGTGCTATTCGCTATTTTAAGTGATGAAGGGTCCAGTACAACTTTCATACTTTGCGCCAGCGCCGTCGACGGTGGTACTACGGGGTCCCCCCTTATTTATAACGCTCTCCGAACCGTACTACAGTATGATGATAAGCAGAATCTGTGGCGAGATACAAATTTGGGCGAGAACCAGTCATATACCGAACTGTGGAAAGATTCGCACGGCTTTCACCACAGATTTGTGTGGGCTCTCACCACGACTCACCATAGAGTAGCAGGGGTTGGTCGAGCGCTATGAAAAGAGCGCTTCGTGACAGTGCCGGCGCTGGGTACCCCATCGACACTGGCGCCGGTGCAGCGAAATATGGCAGCTGCCCACTCGAACCCATGCCTTTAACAGCAGTATTGCGACAAGCACTTCGACTCTTGTTATAGCCTGAACTGTGCACCCTCTAGCTGAGACTTGCTGGTTCCCGACTTTCCCTCAGAAAAAGGACGCGCCGCTTTGTTCTCAGCTGGTCGGAAATGTCACTCAACTCAACAGCATCTTAAGACATCGAAAACGTTGCATTTCGTCACAACAAATTAGCTAAAATGGTTGATTATGAAGAAAAGACAGGAACCAAAAGACGTTGCACCGCAAGGACGATGTATAATGGGATTTGCGGTGAAGCTGCTCGGCACGGCCTTACGCCCTCCTGGAAAGCTTCCCCTGTCCGAACTATTCACGCCATTCACCTGCGTATCGCTTCCACGCATTACACTCATTACTACTAATCAAAACTGGAATCAACGGGGTGAATAAGGGTACGGTTTCTTGGGTTTTGGGGGATTCATATCGCAGGTTGTTCACTGCTGCAATTTGTAATCCGTCTACTTCTACGCCAAAGTATTGATGCTGCTGCACTTCAAAATCATTGCGGTCTCCCGTGCAAAAAAGATGCCTAACGAACTTCTTTGAAGGAATCGCAAGGGCTCGGTTAGTTTCCTCCAAACTTAGGCCTTCAAAAATGTTGCATTTTACAAACAATTTTTATTAGATCACTTAGCATCATTTTTGAGCACAGTTGTGAAATCTTCAAATAATCAACCCACCGGATCACTCTTCACAAACTTCGGCTCACTTGCTGGTCCCTGAAAAAGTAGCTGAAGTCAACTGAACCAAGAGTAATCCCTCAAGAGTAAAGCGCAGGAGACATGTTTTTAAAAAATCCAGAGCAGTATGAAAGTGGATGGAATTTTACGATACATCGATGATGCACTCACCGTGGCGATCGGTACGTTCACAAAAGCCTTGTTGTAAGCAACTCGTTCAGGCGCGGAATTACGATGACATTTCACGACAAACTGATTGTGACGGATCGCTGTCGGCACATTGAACTCAATCTGTAAAGCGACTAATGTCAATTGGAAACGCTACTGACTTTTAAATATAAGTTTGTTTGCAGCCAGATTAAGCACTGTTCACATTGTTTTGCAAAGGTCTTTATAAAAGGCTATTCACCTACTCAAACCATACCAAACAGCCTTCAATATTTGGATTTTTGCAGTGGTGAAGCATTCGCTACAAGTCAATCTGAGCCCTCTTTCGATGCGAGAACTTTTTGAGGTTCTAGTGGGCGACAGCCGAAGAAGCCGGATAATAATTGGTGGGTTGAAGGCAGTCTACACTGTAATCTATAACCCTATGCTGCTCCCTCCGTTCTCGGATAGTTCGACCCTCAGCCACGTAGGTTGTAACTTTACCCAAGCGTGAGTAGGAGTTTGTGGAGTGTGCGACCGCGTTCATACTCAACACCGGCAAGGCGTGGCCGCTTTCACAGAAGGGAAGGGGCGCAAGGAAGAGGCAGGGTCGTATAGGTGGAGACATAGAGGAACGGAGTGACGCCTTGCCCTGACACCGCAGAGTATGAACGCGGTATGCAGAGCCAAAGAAGCGAGTTTGACTCGGCCATGCCGTTCAGGCCCGCCCATTCCAGAAGTGATTGCTGGCACTGACGGTAGCAACAATTTAGCAAAGGAGGATTGCGATTTATGCTATAAAATAGGGAAGGGATTCCAACAGTGAAGAAAACGTTGACGCAGGGACACAATGATATCGCAGAGTTCCTTATGCTGCCTTCCAGGTGGAACAGACTAAAGACTCACTTTCATTCGATAATTTCGCACGAGGTCAAATGCGTGGGGCCTTGTTTATGCTACCTTTGCATAAATCTTTCTTTAATGGCTTTATTAATTCCTAAGCACTTCTATTTCATGCTTTCAGCGCTTTAACCATTTCGAAGTAATCCTAGAATGTGTATATAATATGCCCCATACGTCACCGGAAAATTTAGCAGGCGTTGATTTATAAACGTTGATTTCAGGAAGATAGTACATACTCTTGATTCCACGTGGTCCTGCCCCTCGACCACAACCATGCGCAGTCAGGCTTCCGAAGGAATGGTAACTTCCGAAAGTTGCTTTGCACAAAGCTTCGCGCATGGCTCAGAGAAGTCATGTTAAACCAGTCTGAGTAATTGAGAAGCACACTTGCCGTAAAATATTAGTTTAAAGTTGTCTACGGAAATTTGAGTTTTTCATTCCCATACGGTTATCTTATTTTTGTTCACTACGAGCCACAAACAATGCTTTTCGCAAAAAAATCACAAGGCCTGGATACATCCCCTCAAAATTTCCTCCATACCGGTGACGTTGTTGGGGCTGCGAGGGGCGTGGGCAGAACGGTGACCAGCGTGCACGGTCTCGCGAACCAAGATCAGTTTAGGAATGAAAAAACTCAGATTTAAGTAGACGATTACTTTAGTGAAGGTCCAGCGGATTTCCCCTCGAGTGCTCTTGACAGCCACACACGCAACATATCCATTTGTCGGCATAATGTATCAATTCCTAATCGAGATTGACATCGCAGAGAACCAGTTTATGAGTTCCTACCACGACCGAATTCGTCACGATCAAACATCTGGTAGCATTACTGCGAACGGCCACAATGACAAGGCTAATGCGATTGAAGACTAAATCTGGGTTATCACCTTCGTGGCATCTCCGACTATTACGTCACCGATACTGTTGTTCAGAAGGGGATGGTAGTGGCACCTGAAATTAATTCCTCAGGATCATGAGTGAACGAAACGGCTCCCAAATTTCCTTTGTTTCATTAAAGGAATAGTCCACGGAAAAATGAGTTTTTTTGTTACCCATATATATTTATGTTGTATTTGCCTACCAAACAGTCTCGGCCGGGTGGGCGAGGCCTCCAAGCAAGTGCTCACACCATCGTCGGTCGCGCTCGGAAACGCATTGTAGGAAGAGAAAGTTACGTGAACAGTCCCACTTTCCGTTCCCAACCGCGGCGAACGCCGGGACGGGGCATTTACTCGGAGGCCCCGCCCTCCCGACCGAGGATTTGGGAAGCTGTATATTAGCCGAATGGCTCTCAGCAGGAAGTACAACATAAATACATGGGTAACAAAGAAACTCATTTTTCCATGGACGACTCCTTTAAGGCGTAAACAATGAATTCTAATAAGATAAAGGTTCGGAAGCATTCGTCATTTATCAACACTTTTTTTTTGAGAAGTACCAGCTCCAGTACTCATCACTTGCTTTTCTACATCTATAACATTTCTTTAGACTGCATACAATGTCCTTTTTCTATCAGTTGACAATACTCGAAGAGACATTTCAATTCTGGGTGAAGACCCAACGTTTTGCGCTTCTCTGATGCAATGAATGACCTTCAGCATTGTAAGGGAAAGTCGCATGCATGGCGCATTATTTACTCCATATATTGGGTAGTCTAAATTTTCGTATTTTCAAATACCGCTTTTTCCCTCCAAACTGCTTTCCAGCAATCTCTTCTGTACATACACATGTAGTACAAGTCCAAACGCATCTATGGTATTATTGTCTTCCATCTCCCGAATAACCCTTTTCGGCAGAATAAAAATATCAACGGTCAACCTCATTTTCAATACAAAAATTATTAAAAAAATTTTCTTCGAATGGCGTTAGACAGGGAAAGGAAAAGGTGATAATCCGATGGAGCAAGATGAGGGCTATAAGGTGGATGGGGCAGCAATTTTTATCCAAGCTCGAGAATTTTTTGGCGAGTCATTTTTTCACTAGTGGTAAAAAAATTTTTAAATTTTTTCTTTTAAAAAATTCTCGAGCTTATATAAAAATTGCTGCCTTATAGCCCTGATCTTGCTCCATCGGATTATCACCTTTTCCTTTCCCCTTCTAACGCCATTCAAAGAAAAAAAATTGGAATTGAAAATGAAGTGACTTTTGATATTTTTATTTTGCCGAAAAGGGCTATCCGGGAGATGGAAGACAACAATACCTATAGATGCGTGTGGTACAGAAGAAATTTTGTGGAAAGCAGTTTTGAGGGAAAAAGCGGTATTAAAAAATACGAAAAGACTTTTTAGACTACCTAATATATTGTAGCACCTAGGCGAAGTCACACGCTGAATTCATCATCACTGAACTCTATTTCACTTAATACATCGCCGAAGCAGTGTGCTGCCAGGGCAAAATCGGAATTCTGGAGGCAACTGCTCAAAAAAAGAAAGTAAACGGTAAAAAGATAATCCTTGGCGTCAACTAATCTCTTATTGGGATACGCGGCACATGATCAAAATATTAAAGAAGCGCTAATTACTAGCTCTGAAACTAGTACCTACCATAGCGTGTTAGCAGCCAACCATAGAATTTCACAAAAAAATCTACAGGTAGTCTTTGATACTTTACAAACAAGTGCTGCGCCAAGTGGCTCCAGAAGCAAAGAAACATTCAGAGGATGGGAGAGGAGAATTACGAAGTGTTATGGAAGTTTGTTTGTGAAAAGCTCGAACAAACTGTGTGCTGAAAATTTCTAAGCCTACGAAATATGTTCTGGGAAAGGCGTGATGCCGATACCATTTTGAAAAAGTGCTGCGTGAAAACACTAACTGGCGCTTGCATTAATAGTTGCGATGCCTTACGCCATACAGTAATCACAAGGAGGAGGCTCAGACACTCACGTGGAGCCGGCAGGCTAAAGCGCGTGTGGAAAGCAGTCGCAAGCTACTAAAGAGGGTGGATCAACCATCATCATCATCCGTTTACTTCAGCTGATGCTAATTTGAGTAATGACCTGCCTAAGCACTGCTAACTACTAAAAAACCAGAAATGTTAGAACAATGCGCCGCACCATCTACAAATAATTTCCTCATATTTTCCCGATTTCTATTTTTTTCGGAGTGTTTTGGCAACTCTTAGTGGTCGGTTGCGCAACACGTTCGTCGCTTCAAGTTCGCCCACTAAAAACTGTGGGCAACCTCTTTATGATAAGAAAAATTCGTGAGAATCTCATAAAAGCTGCACATGTGGCGATTTCGCGCACTCGCGTCGTCAATTGATAGCCCACCATATACGTGACGTATGGAAAACAATGGGAAACGCCAGCGCATACGGAGGAACTGCTACGTGGATCGCTTTTAATAAGAAGTTGTCCAATCAACGAAATGCGGGATGCTTCAATGAATAATGCAGATGAAACTTTGAAGATTTCCTTCAGTAATCAGTAGAAGACAATACACAAAACACAAGAAAAAACATAAAGAGTTCAAAAGCGGTTAAAACATACCATAAATCTGTTTCAGCGAGTGAGTCTTCTCTAGTGACTGGCTGGGAAAGTTCGAGAAATCCAAAATCATCCAGCGATGCAAATGGATTCATCACAGCATCACACTTGATATTTCTGAAATGAAGGCACTATATGATCTACACGATTTTCGCAGAAGTGCTACGATAAAAGCCTTGACCAGGGCTGAATGGGATGGACTGCTTGCACTCGTCGCGATCACTTAAAGGAATCGTCCACGGAAAAATCAGTTTCTCTGTTACCCATATATTTATGTTGTATTTGCCTAATAGGGGCCGCATGCAAAATTTCACGCTAAAAAAGTGAGAATTTGGCTAAGATAGTGCTCCCCAAATCCTCGGCAGAGCGGGCAAGGCCTTCGAGTAAGAGCCTCGTCGCGTCGTCCGCCGCGGTTGGGAACGGAGACTGTTCATTGTGGGACTGTTTATTTAAACTTCTGTTCCTACTGCGTCTCTCTGATCGCGGCGGATGAGGGGGTAGGCACTTGCTTGAACTCCCCGCCCACCCGGCCGAGACTTTGTGGTGCTGTATCTTAGCCGGAGTCACATTTTTTCGCGTGAAGCTTTGCATAAGGTCCTTATCAGGCAAATACAACATAAACATATGGTTAACAAAAAACCCATTTTTCCGTGGACGATCCCTTCAAACGTATCTTTATTTTACTGCAAGGACGCTGAGTTACGGCAAGTATTTTGACCGAAGACGGGTTTCCGTACTCCTGCGTCTTCCTGGAACGCTACTAGTCACTTTAACTAGCGAGACGTCGCGCACCATTCCTCAGCTTCCCAGCAGCTATCATCAAAAATGTTTTCTGCTTTCGAATGTTCATTCAGAACAACTGCTGTGCAGTTCTGGTCGGGACCTCATCATTAACCATCGAACCTGAACCTGACGACAGTGGAGCGGGAGATCACGTCCACAGGCTGCAGCACAGGCCACTTACATTCGTTTTCCATCATGGAGGTGATTGCTATAAACAACCAATCTTCAGAGAAATTAGCCTAGGAAACTGACACAAACTGACCTGAAGGTGGAATAGTGAGATAGAACTGATCAAACGTGTCGGCAGTATACACATAGGTGAGATATTTGTGATTATTGTAAAAATAAAAAGAAGATACCAAAATGGAGGCCACGATCAACCACGACTAAAAGCGCCGGCTGTTGCATCAACGAGAAGTAAAAAAAAGAAGAAAAAAGGTTTTTACCGCAGCCTTCGTGGTGGCCGACATTTCCGATGAATATCCGTTATCCGAATGAAAATCAGCTTCGATTCATTGTAACAGCTAGATGTTCTGGAATGTGGAACGTGACTAATTGAGCAGTTCCTCAGTCGGAGGTGGTGAAAAAAGTGCGCGGACATTGTTCTTTGAATAGCCGAGCGATACTACTTGCCCCAATAGCCCACTTTATAGCGATATTCTTCATAAGATCTCGACAAATAGAACTTTTAGCGAGGAGAAAAAGTATCTGAAACAGGGTGTCTGTGATTGAAGATTATAGCATGGACGGGGTCATCCCCGTATGATCAGGGGGATATGTCACTGAGCGTATCATGCATGATGAGACCGGTTCCCCATGGATCTCCTTCCTCTTTTAAGTGGGACAGCGCTGTTGTACTTGATTCCTTTCTATCAGTCGCATGGAAAGCGAGAATCACCCTTCAAGGGGGTTCAGTTGGGAAAAGAAAGTTTAGCAAAGCAAAGAGTGTGGAAGGGGTCATTCCAGGGTGTTCGCTTAAAATCCACAAGCTTACCATTTTTACTCGTTATAGTCCTCGAACTATGAGTATTATCTGTACTTCTTTTTCTTGCTTATTATACCATTAGGTTTTGGTTTCTCATAATATGTCAGTTTCGAGCTGACTGAGGAGATTTTGGAAGTCCTAGGTATTTACTTTGCTCGGTCAATTCTTTTACAGTACGTGTGGTTCTCGGGACTGAAGGAATTGTGCATAAATTACACGATCCCACATTCTTGAAAATGGAATAACCCGCCTCGTAAGTTGCTAGGATCACAAAAAGAATGAACAACTTTGCGTCAGTTTATGTGATAAACAAATTCATTCGAATTCCCTCTGTAGAACATGCACAAATGCTGCTATTGGGGGAATCTTTAACTTATGGCTCATTGCGCATCGCGCTTTTGGTGGTTACGATTGCTTATCCCATGGTCGATTTTGACGTCTTACGTTAAACGTACTTCCTATAAGGGCTTCATTAATTCATTTGAGTGTTCCGATCTAAGAACCCGCTTGGTCCCGCCTACTTAAATGTAATCGTGCACGATGTAGAGAAATTATTACACGAAGTTCATCCTTTTTTTTTGCCCGAACATGTGTAAATGTTCCACGGTCATGTACTTACTTCAGTTCCGTCCGCGTTGAGGAAACCTGAAAAGGCGACACCTTCCCTAAACCTTCCCTGACCTACATCATTCCCTCGCTCTCTTAGGCAGTGTTCATAGTTCACGATTCAGGCGATCACGCGATCGCGTGCTTTACGCGATCGCGTGATCGCCTGAATCGTGAACTATGAACATTGCCTTAGGCCGCGTTCATATCCTGTAATGCCGGCGGCAGGGCGTGGCTGCGTGTCCCTGCGTCTCCGCCTATGCCATCCTGCATCGTTGCCTGTGTCGTCTCTGAACCTCTTCCTTGCCACTCTGCCTCGCTGCCAGAGATTGTAGACACGCCCCGCCGGCGCTGAGTATGAACGCGGCCTCACATGACGGATGTTGTTCGAATACGGCGTCAATCGATAATCATAGTACTATTCTACCACCTTTGGAAGGTATGATTATCAGTGAGTGACATTTTCCCTAGTAACCACCTGATTCCCTCTAAAATCAGAAAAAGTGGGTGAGAAACTCCTCCACCAGTTTTTTCCCGAAAGCCAGCCCTAGAAAATTCAGCTCTCGCTTGACCTTGCCGGAGATAGGCGGAGTTACTGGTGCTGTCTCTTGCCATCGCACCGCACACTAGCCATTACGTCCCGTACCTACCTACATGGAATAAGTGACGTTTCTAACTCCACAGCGTCTTAACACCTATACGAGGGAGCAATTACATGAAATCTGTAGGTGAAAGGCCCTTTACACGTGGCTTGATCGAAAGAAAAGTAACCGGCTCTACACTTCTAAACGTGAGCACCACGTTTCTTTCCTCCCTTTCTTATTGTTTGAGCGAATGTTATACCAAAAAAGGCAAGTAAAAGGTGAATGGTACATCAGGAGATGAACGAATGAAAATGTAGATGTGATGAACGATCTGCAGCCGACTGTTGTTTTGGCTACAGCATTCCATCTCCGCAGCAGTAGCCGAGAACACCCGCGACCGCATCTCACGAACGTGCCAAACTAGTTTGACTTGGGAAACAAGACTGTAAACTAGTATTTTAACACGGAAGCAGCTCGTGCCCAGTGAATGAGATATCGAAACACCATGCTATACCAGAAGATCCCTTGACCCAACCTGGCTCTGGAGATGATAAGATCGCAGCCACTGTCCAAAGGATAACAGCGGCCTAACTATGTCGCGTAACAGGAAAACGAAAGAAGACATATGCAAATTAGGTGTCGCAGATTTTTATTGGTATGACGAAGACAAACAAAAATCAAGAAAGAATAACAATTAACAGTAATACATGTACAAAGGTAGCATTATCGAATACTTAAAGGCATATTCCGCGCTCGCTATGGGTGGAGTAACCAATTGACTCTCCATTGGTTGTCAGCGGTTGGGAGGCGGTCTCTCCACGCCCCACTGCGGGCAATAGGGCGAGGAGAGACCGCTTTCAAAACGCCGACAACCAATGGAGAGTCAATTGGTTACTCCACCCACAGCGAGCGCGGATTATGCCTTTAAGTGAACCGAGAGTCGTCGCTTGGATATGCTTTAATTATCCGAACTTCTGCTCGAGGGCGGTCTTGATTATCTGTATCAACTTTTCCCATATTCTGCACAACCTAGATGGAAAATCAATCCTCTTTCAAAAATAAATGAAAGGGCCACAACTCTTATTAGACGATGGTAGAAGTGGTGAGTTCCGAACAGCTACAGCTATTCAAACAGGTATTGAAAAAATACTGTTTCAAACTATTGGGTTGGGGAATAAGTCCTTGCGGTTTTTTTCAACCCCGTTTTTCACATTGTTCCCTTCATCTTTCGACAAAGCTTATATATGTTTTCGATTGAGATTTTTTTTTGCTCTACAAAAGCTGCTATCTGTTTTTCGATTCCTTCAACTACCTGATATTTATGAGGTTTGGAAGTGAAGTAGGCTGAATGCAAAAAACTAGCACTTGCGCACCTCATCTTTCTCGTCTACCATAGAGATCAAAAAATTTATGTGTATATGTTTCGATAGAGCTTTTTCAGCTCCACAGAATGGTACTATTTTTTATTCAAATCGCCCAAATTTTGCGTTTTTGGGACTCACAAATGCAGTACATACAAAAGTGTGCACTTTCGTTACTATCTCTTCCTCGCCTACCATCGAGATTGGAGAGGATGTGCATATATGCATTCGATAGAGCTTTTTTTGCTCTACAAGATGATACCACTCTTCTTTTGTTCCTCTCATATTTTAGCATGTAGAATAAGGTTCCACCTATTTTTCAATTCAAAATTAAAGTTAAAAAAGGATAAAGTTTTTTGGCGTTAATCAATCCCTTCTGGGGATGCGCCGCACATTCTAGTTCCATTCAGAATCGTGATGGTTGGTGAATGTGATGTGGCCTATACAATGACTTGCGGCGGCCAGCCGATGTACAAGTCAGTGCTTTTATCCTCCCAGACGAGGACTGGTACCAATTTACCGACCCCGGAGGGATGGAAGGCTTGGTTGGCCTGGGCGGGCGTTGATGGGGGATTTGATCCCCGCACCATGAGAGTGGGGTGCGCGCCATCTGTCACTACACCACCTCCGCCCCAATTCATTTATTCAATTCAAAATTGCGTCATAAAAATAAATTTTTTTGGCACAATGTTTTCTACTATTTGATAAAGCTCTTTTCGCTCTCCAAGATAGTGCTTACAGTTTTTGTTCAAATTAATTTTTGCTATTTTTTAGATTATTTAAAAGGAGTGCAAAGTCGACGAAATCGAGCCTAATCCACACAAAAATGCTCGATTTCGTCGACTTGACACTCCCTTCAAATGATCTAAAAAATAGCAAATGTTAATTTGAACAAAAAATGTAAGCACTATCTTGGAGAGCGAAAAGAGCTTTATCAAATAGTAGAAAACATTGTGCCGAAAAAAAAATTATTTTCATTACGCAATTTTGAGTTGAAAAAAAGGTGGTATCTTATCCCTACATGCTAAAATATGAGAGGATACAAAAGCGTAGTGGTATCATCTTGTAGAGCAGAAAGCTCTATCGAATGCATACCTGGATATTCTCTTCGATCTCGATGGTGGGCAAGGAAGAAGATAACGAAGATGCACACTTCTGCGAGTACTGCATTTGTGAGTCTTAAAAACAGCAAAAAGTTGAGCGATTTGAATAAAAAGTAGTACTGTTCTGTAGAGCTGAAAAAGCTCTATCGAAACATATACACATGAATTTTTTGATCTTTATGGTAGACGAGAAAGATGAGGTGCGCGAGTGCCAATTTTCTGCATCCAACTTACTTCATTTCCAAACCTCATAAATATCAGGTAGTCGAAGGAATCGAAAAACAGATAGTAGCATTTTGTAGAGCAGAAAATCTCTATCGGAAACATATACAAGCTTCGTCGAAAGATGAAGGGAACAATGTGAAAAACGGGGTTAAAAATATCGCAAGGACTTATTCCCTAACCCAATAGTTTCTGAACCATACCTTCATCCCTGCTGCAACCCGTCCAAAAATAGTGTGTTTGCCATCAAGGTGCTGGGTGGGAGCCAGAGTGATGAAGAACTGAGAACCGTTCGTATTTGGGCCTGAGAATAAAGCTTGTTACTAATTGATACCATTCAAAATGCGCCACGAATTCTACCCTCACGGAAAATCACAGCAGCCTTGAATGCATTTCAGCCCGTCTTACTAACTCGCTGAGAGCGGGAGCATGTAAGATTCAACTGACAGGAGAACCACTGGCCCTAACTTTGACCCTCGGACCAGGTAGACTTCAAAAGAATCGTTCGGTCGGCGAACTTGCCAAGCGCGACGGCACGCGCGGAAACTGACTTCCTGGTGGAGTGTGACAGCATAGGCATTATTTAGAGTAGGCCACCATACATAAGATTAGTGACAATAAGGGATAGGGCTTAAAAGGATGTGATACAAATCGATCAGGCGATTAGGCAAAAAGGAGATCAAGCGGAGACAAAAATTTACATCAGTTGGAGAATTAGGCAGAGTTTACAGTGATGAAACTACGATTCTGCCGAGTTGTGGATACTGCAGAAAAGGATCGCATAGGTGTCAATCTCGATCGGAAGAACTGTGGAGGAGCGGAATCTCTGTTCTTGTGGAAACGGAATTCTGCATTTTCGTGCTAGAGAGAGATTTTGGAACCTTTGTTTCCCTGATTCTCTCAACTAGGAGGGGCCTGGAACTCGATGCGTATCTAGTCCTTTAGTGGCTATCATTTGTCCCTTGGAAATATCAAGATCGATATGTATCTTCTCCTTTGCGACTGACTCCGCCCTACGCAATGATGACCCGATTGCCTCAATCGTTAGATGTGAAGTGCCCCACAGTGCTTGAAATGGTGTTGGAACACTAGAACTCCTCTGTTGAGATCCTCATATCATGTCTTTCCCGCCTCTTCAACATCGCAATTCGAACCACGTCGTTTTCGATCAGTACGAACAAGGCGCATATCTCGACACCCTATAGCGCGGCAATCGAACGATTGAATTGATCGTTCTCCCCATCTGGCCAGGCGGACAGAGCGGTGCATTTTATACTACAGCGCGAAATCAGTCTTACGGTGTTGATTCAGAAACACGGCACTATTCAACTATCACTACCCTAGAAACCACGACTTTGTAGAAAAACGGTTTTCGCTGAAACTTTGTGGATAGGAGCTAATTGCGGCGCTGAAACGAATATGACATCCGTTTTTGGCATTATCGCCAGTTTGGTGCAATTGTTGAATGATGTAACTTTGCATAGCCATGTTCATTGAGATTCCTCGCGTCGCCACGTACAACCACGCAAGTCCAACTGCAATATAGTCAATAGCCAAGATCGCATATTTGCCGCTCCGCCGAAAATTCCCAATCGCGAATGCGCCGCTGCGCCTGAATCTCATTCTTTTGGATATGAACCGACCTTATAGGGCTGGTTGAGGCGCTGATAACGTGTATGGCACTTATATTCAGCGCGGACGCCGTTTAGCTTCAAGATAGCGTAACCCTTCTTTATTTGTGGCTGTGGTGATGGTGGTACACCTGAGGGAAGCACTCATATTGTCGCTGTCTCCTTCAATGTGGTATTACCTATAATCATCGATCTGCATACTCAAGCGCATATTTTCGCCTATGCCCTAGTGGAGAAGGAAGGCTTCCTTCCCTCCTAGGCCACGTTATTTTTCATCCAAGTGGGAGTTTTCGGCGTCAAGTAAAAATATACATATTGACTGAGAAAAAAGCGCATCGTCACATCCACATTTGAGGGCTTCGGCGCATTCGCGCCAAAGATTGCATAAGTATCGCCATAATCAGGTAAACTGACGCGGAGTTATGTGGAATCGCTCAAATCGCGAATGCGCTGATACCCCGATGCGCAAAAATCCTATTCATTTGGGTATGAACGCAGCCTAAAGCTCGAGCAAAAACAGATTTTGACTTCAGTCACAGTGCTCCCTTAATGCCGTTGTTGTTGCAGCGCTGAACGACGCTAAAGCTCCAAATAAATGTCATTTTGCGAATAATCTCCGCACTGGAGTCTACAGTATATTTGACGAGAAGTAGTTGCACCAAATTAGGGCAATTGCAGCAAATTGGCGCTGACGCCAAAACCGGATTCACATTCGTGATGAGCACCCCAAATAAAAGTTAAAGTTAGAGTGAAGATTATTTCTGAACATTTTGCGGCGTCTGAGTAGTGGTAGTTGAATAGTGTCATGAAAAATACTATTGAAATGCATTATTAAAACAAGGAATAACGATGCACCTGCATTCGCCATCGATAGAACTCCCGCGCCAGTATGTCTAAGCTTCTCGGAGATCTCGTCCGCAAAGCGATCGCCATAGATAGAAGCGCCGCCTCTCCCTAAAGAGATGATAGCTTCTCTTAAGAAAACTAGAGATACGGAAACAACTAAAGAGATACTAAATTACCTGTTCCTGTTGGGTCGCCTCCTTGAATCATAAAATCAGCGATTATTCTATGGAAAATCGTTCCATTATAATATCCTCGACGAGCCAATTCGCTGAAGTTCCGGCAGGTCTTTGGCGCATGATCCCAATACAGCTCCAAACAAATCTTACCCATACTGAAGTTAACATAGATAGCAGAAGCATGCACCAGGGAAAGGAAAAATGATCATTAGAACCTGGTCTCCAGCATCACAAATGGAGCTTTATCAGTGAACGACATGGTGCTGAGATCGCAATCGAACAAATCACTGCTCTGAAAAGAGGGAGAAGACGAACAAAAATTGGTAGTCTCCTGGGAGCTCACTGAATCTCATTCATCGGCTGCCGTGCATTTGCGTACTGTTGGCAGATACCGTCAATTCACGCCTAGATATAATCGTTTTGGAGCAGAATCTGGGGTGTTGCATTCACTTAACCAGCATTATCACTAGGAAAATTTTACGGTGCTGATGTAATCAGGAGTCACTACACTGTTCTCGACGTCCAGCGCTATTTTTCCTTGAGCCTTAGTTGGGGGGGGGGACTCGTATCTGCCCCTGGATAAGGTTTAGGTGAAAATCTATACGGATGATTATAGGATGGTATCAGGTGAGGTACTACAGCGCGAAAATGCGTGCCCCCAACTGCACCACGTTAATATTGCTTCAGCATTTGTCTGCATCATCAGAATCGGGTATTATGCATGATTCCAGCAGGTTCAGTCGGTGCTCATCCTTCGTTGCGCTGCACCCCATTACACTAGCGTCAGCGAAGAAGAGCACAATGGATCGCACTTCCCTAACCCTGCTTTTATCGGAAACTTTGGGTCATAAAAGTCTCACACAGTTTCGAGCACATTTCGACCAACATGACGCTTCGGACATCAGGGTGTTCCAGAAACTGCAGGTTTTAAATCAAAGTCTAGCTCGTAAACGGTTAGAGCTGCGTTAGTTCGAAAACAGACAAACAGATGTGAAGGCGGGGGAGGGGGAGGTGAAATCCACCTGCACTTGGCGTTCGGCATAATTTTTACCTAGGCTTTGGCAGGAAAATTAACCCTTATCCACGTTCTCTAAAGCTAGCAAAAACACACGTTCGAGCGTGCAAATTGAGTTGTAGGATAGCATGAAAAAAAAACAACGCAAAAATCAGTGCCTTTTCGATTAATTGCTCCTATAACTTTACATAGTACCTCTATCTTGCATCTATTCTGCACTTAACAGAGTTCAGTTCACGGTTGAAGTCCGTTCAAATAGTTGCGTTGCCGTGCAAGTGGCAAGAAGTGCATGTCTGTGTAGTCCATTTCGGAGCGCCTGACAGGGTGTAGCCTACGGATTTGGATGAGCGTGTATCGAACTCTCTCACCCCGCCACACGCTCTCACTCTCGCCACTTACTCTCACTCTCGTCACTCACCCAAGTCCGTAGGCCACGCCCTGTCAGGCGCTCCGAAATGGACTGCACATGTTTGTTGCTTCGCAGTATGGGCCCTGAAAGCGTGAACCCGAGGCGCCGTTGCGGCCTCCAATAGCGCGAAACTACTCTGATCTAGTAGACCTCAGTAGCAGGAGATATGAGAGGACATATAACAAGCGGGAAAATAGGACTGCAGTGTTCACGTGCACCTCAAGTTGTTTAGAGCGATTATAACTAGGCGTAGAGTTCGATACCTGCTAACAGTACGCAAATGCACGGTGGCCAACGCATGAGATTTAGTAGGTGCCATGTGTGGGCAAGGTTTCGTTATTTCATGCATGTTTGGAATTGGTCTCAAGTCTCTTTCGCCCGCTTACGTCTTTTATCTTCTAGAGTTAATAATCTTTGTGGTTATAATGTAGTTAGGGGGTAGGGGAACTCATTGTTGCTCTGTCGTCCCTCACTCGATACGGTTTACCATTATCGCATTAGACATCCAAGCGAATGTTCCTCCTAAGTCCTGTTTTAGGGGTAGAGGCTTCCCCCAAACTAAGCCTCGGTTAAAAGCGTGGGCAAAGATAGTGCCGGACGCCGAGCAGTGAATTACAATTAACTACGTCAATACTATTTGATCTAATGTACGTGGAGCACTCTAAGGCTGTGTTCACAGTTTTGGAATTTGTGGAGTTGCAGAATTGCGGAAAACGATAAAGATACGCATCGAATGGAAGAATTGCGGAATTTGCGGAATTGTAGAAATGCAGAATTGCGGGATTTGCTGATAAGCATTAGATACGTATCGATTTCCATGCTGCGAAGAGACGAGAGGATTATCCTGGAAATCGCTTTCCACCATTCTTCATTTCCGCAGATGCCACGATTCCGCATTTCCGCAAATTCCACGATTCCGCAAATTACGCTATTCTCCCATTCGATGCGTATCTTTATCGTTTTCCGCACTTCTGCAATTCCGCAAATTCCAAAACTGTGAGCACAGCCCAAGCTCAGCACCCGGTTATTTCTATATAAGCCTTGTACCTGAATTACAAATTGTGGATTGCAGAATGGTATCAGGTGAGGTGCAACAGCGCGGAAAGTGGTGACTTACCAGTTAGTGTCTGCGAATGAAACCTAAAGACTTCGTTTTCAGTGCTGTCATGGACATGCAGAATCTTGTGAACAACCTTAAAAGCACCGCTCTCAGCGTCGGCGAAATGTTTACGCCTGTATTGAGAGAGAGCAAGTTCCGAGAGACAGGTGTGTTAACTCCAGAAGAATTCGTCGTTGCTGGTGACCACCTAGTTCATCATTGTTCTACATGGAAATGGTCAAAGGCGGCCGATCCAAGCAGGTGTGGCTTTTTTTAAAATTCTATTGTATGTTGTAATATTTACGGAGACCTTTACCTCTGTATTTCCTACCATAATCACCTTTTTGTAGATTTGTATTCCATTATCATTTGTAGATTCCGTAATTTTGGATCATTACTTCTGGTGTGTGGCTTCAGATAAAAATGGCAGCTATGTGTATCTTGATTATCAGCCTCATCCAATTTTGCCTGGTCATTTGTGAATGAGAGATCTTTTTCTTATGAGGGATGATTTTCCAAAGCGTAGTGAGCCATATGTCGTAGAAAATCCGTTTTCTGCCTTGTGGTGTTCAGCTCCGTAGGCCAAAAACCGTTCCATATGTTGCTTTTTGTTTCATGGTGTAACGCTTGGCTTCGGCTTCTTGAGTGATTTTGACTGCAGAAGGGTAGCGAAGCAGTTTTGGCCTATGAATAGTTCCGGTTATGTGCTTCACCATTTTCCTTGAGCTCCAAACTTCCATCCTTTGAAATACAGATTAATTCGCAAAAAATAATAGACTTATATGAAGACTAGAATTATAGTCTGATTCCCATCAAGGTTGCTGCATGCTTGCGAGTACGTCGCAAGATATGAACGCGGTCTAAGGAGGCAACTGTGACCATACACCAGGATCGCATTGTCCAAATATAGTGAATGTCGTGATTCATGGTATTTACTCTCTTTTTTCTCTTTCTCTCTTTTGGGGAGGGCTCATTCCTCTAGAACTTCGCTAACATTTTAGTCACTAAACACGTACCAGTTAAGCTAGCGCACACTACTGCGCGCGCAACATCACGGGACCAACTGGGCTAGCGCACACTACTGCGCGCGTAACATCACGGTGTCAACGGGTCGACTAGAATTGTTTTTTTCTATTAATTTATTCAGTACTCTTTCCCACATCATGCTCTGCTCGTTTTGCGTTCTTGCTTGCTTTAAGTACGTTCAAGATGTCGTTGACATTTGTTATTTCTACCGATTTTTCCCTGGTTTCAAGACTTCAAGACTGTATTGGAACCGAGTTACGAATATTCGTTGTACTGACCGCTCATTCGGGATGCGTTCCTCTCACTATGCCTAAGAATCTGTCGAGACCTTGAAGCTCATGGCTGACCTATCCCACGCATAGACCATTTTCGAACCGAGCAAACAATTTTCGGTCTGGAAACGAATACACGCTCCGCCCACCAAGGTCGGAGCGCAACTTGGTTCATATAGCTATTCTCCTTGTTCCATGCCCCACCCGTACCACACTTGTCCCCATCTCCACAGGTTGTTTTTCATGTAACACCCAAGCTATTGTCAGCCCCTCACCATTAAGTGCCCCACCCACCGTTGAAACTCTTTTTTATCTCAAGCCTCTACTGACCGCCCCCATTTTTCTATCGGCCTCTAAACGATTCTGGGAATAAGTTGCTATTTTTACACTGCATAGTATCCGACTAATAGCGCGCTCCACCCATTGTGGGCGGTTCTTCTCTCATCTTAAGTGTGTTCAAGACAGCCTCGGTACTGATTATGTCTACCGATTTTTTCCTGGTTCCAAGGCTGCGTTGTGAATTAGTTAGAGTTTTCGTTGTAGAGACCACCCACTCGGGGTGCGCTCCGCCCGCTGTGCCCAGGCCCCTTTCATGACTTTCAAAAACCCATACCTGACCTTAATCCATTTTCCCCTTACTCTTGGGTAAAACTGGAACTCAATTAACAATTTTCGGTCTGAAAGCGCAACATTCCAGTGCATGCTCTGCCCACCGTGTGCGGAGCTCAACTTGGTCCACATGTGCTCTTTACTCCTCGTCCCATGTCCCACCCATCTCAAATTTGTCCCCATCTCCATAGGTTGTTTTTCATGGTATGTCTAATTTCGCGACAGCCCGAAATGTTCCTCTAAAAGAAGGAACAAGCTGTGGCTCCCTACGTTCACCTTTATACAAATATGGAGCTTTCATTCGGCGCAGTCGGGCTTCAGGGTACCTACAGTATCAAGGTCCGCTTAAAACAGTGAAGCCAGGTTCCGTGGTACGTTTTGTGGGAAGCTTCCCAAGGATTGGCCCTTCAGTTCATGGAAGTCACAGAGCCCTTGCTGCTTGGACAACGCTGCTATGATCGAAGCGTCGTTTTTCATGCCCCTAACCTACCTCCGGAGGGGTTTTAGAGGTAGCGGCATGTTCTGGTTGGTAGAAACGAAGGGCGTTCGAAATCCGGAAAAGACGGGATGTCAAGCAACACCACCCTATATGTATCCCCTCAGGTACCCAGAGTGAACGGACCTCAGCAAGGTTGTGAACGAGGGCGACGAAATTTCGGATTTTGCCTGGTAGAGGTGACACATCTTGTTCACTATTTCCTCGCTCCCGTCCTGCTCGTACAGAATGCTGCCACGGAGTATAGTGATAGAGTGAGGTCTGCTCTTGAATGTGGGGATGAAAATAGCACAACAGAATTTGCTGTAGTTTGACCAAAGTGGGGTTGAAAGCGGAGGAGACAAAATTACTTCTTTTTTTTGGCACCCCCTGTAGTACCAGCTAGTACATACATGAAGGTACCTTTTTTAATAACCCTGTTCCGTTTGCTGAGAAATAATCGTGGGTCTTTCCTTCATTAAACTGTTTTCTTTCACTACATTTCAGCTAGCGAGCTTAAATATTACTGGGTTATTTCCATTAGTTTAATACACCCCGAGTTGCTTCGTGGAATCCTTTTTTCCTGCAAACTTTAGTAGCCTTTTCACGTCTTTATATTCAGAGAGAGGATCAGCTGAGTGATGGAGTTGAAGTTCTTGCGCGGATTTCAATAAGCATGCCATACGGATCTTATCTTGACGATCGGGAATAATGACTGAGCATTACTAGATCACATGAACAACGAATGGCAGTGGCAACGTTTGAGCATCATTGTACAAAATTCTACCCAGTAATATTCAAGCTAGTTAAATTTCTTACAATTAATTTAAAAGGTGGTAGATAACTAGATGGACTAGCAGAGAAGCGGCTGAAGTCACAACTCCCGATGGGACCATGCAAAAAAACGTGCATATCTGATCTCCTGGCAGAATTCGTACGCTAAGCAATTTTACTGCTAGCTCTTTCAATACGCATCTTTTCGATCGGAAAATTTGCATTTGTGAAGACGACCTTCCACCCTTGCATAAAAAAGTGAATTTACTTAATTCTGAATAAGGTACATAAAAAGGGAGAGTATTGCTGTCTTACAGGACTCGAACATACCTTCCCGTGGACAAACAGTTCCTCATTGTTCGGAACGTTCCTTGTCATAAAAGATGTCGCCAAATGGAATATGATTCTAGTCAAGAGAAGGTATGCGAGTCGGAGGTTTCCGTGATTCCTTATTAGCCTTGGTGGTTTTCTTATTTGATCTTCAGTTTGTATTTTGTTAGATTCTCTCCTCAGAAGAAATCGGCGCAGAAGATGGATTTGCTGGCGACGAAGATAGTGGCTGGGTGGATACACATCATTTTGCCCATGATATTGGTGAGATGAGAAGCGTAGAATTAGGCGAAAAAGTGCGTTTGAAATATTCATTAGCCGTTTTGGTAATGTTCTTGTAGGCTCCTTTGTTTAGTGCTTTAAGTTTTCGCTGCAGGGATCAGAACAGCCAAACTGTAACGATGACGATGAGGGTGATGAGCCTGCTATGGATCTTGATGAATTTGTTGAATCTGGTGGTCTAGAAGATATTGATCCCAACAGGTGTCTATTTGCTTCGATTGTTCGAATGTTTCTTTTTTGTTGTCTACGATTGAGGGGTTCTATATGTGACGCAAAATGCATATCTGACATTTCAGTTTTATTTTTAGGTACGTTTCTCCTCAAGCAGTGACTGTAGCCGAAGTTGAAAGACCTCGTACCTACGATCTACACATAACTTATGACAAGTACTACCAGGTATACAGTGTTTGGAAATAATTTATCAAAATTGTAGCCCAATTCCACGAACTATTGCTTTGCATTCTAATGATTTGCATCCTATGTTGCACGAAAACAGAACATTCATGTAGCGAGATTGTGTACACTATGTGTATATCCTGAAATATGAGAGAATCCGCCTACGTATTATCGCTTTACTGTTGCCACGTTTTTCTGAATCCACAATTTGGATTTTTCAAGCACAAGAAATACTGTAAAAGTCATCAAGCTCTGATTTATCAAGTTTACAGATTTTTCACCTAATTATTTTTGTGTGATGATCACCTTAGCTGAAAGAAATAATGCGATAACTCGCGAACGCTGTGGTTAAAGCAATAGTAATAACGTTTTATAGGTTCCAAGACTATTTCTGATGGGATATGACGAAAATCATAAACCTCTCACTGTGCAGCAAACTTATGAAGACTTCTCCGCTGTAAGTTGCGTTAAGTTCTTACTATCCCTTAATCATATGAATCACTAATTTTGTGTTTCGGATTGTGTGTCGGTCTGTATGTCTGTCTTTCCGCAAGACAGTGTTGATTAAGCGCTGATTAAAGCTAATAGAATGTGGAAAAGATGTGATACGGTACACCGTTTACTGCTCACTACAACCACTATAGCTGAAGTGTCTGATGCTCAGTGCCACTGATTGGGCACACATTTGTTATGATATCAGTTGCGACGTATCGCCGTTAAACTGTTAAGCGTTTTGACTAATGGCGTCTGTAGTTTGATGCTGCGATTTATATGAGAGATCAACATGTGTCCAGATTAGACATAGCTGCGAAGCAAGTATATCTTTTCCTAATGGAGTATCACGAACAATGAAGCGTATCGACCGCTAGGCTTTGTTAAATTCCAAATAATGGTTATGTCACAGTAATGATAATCATGATTTCTAGCAAGTGCATTTACCACCAATATATAAGGAGTGCTCAATAAATGTACAAATAGCTGCCAATTGAAGCCAAACTGTCGACTGCTAAGCTGTCTAAACTCTCAATAACGACCCCTACAGCCCATGTTAAGTGATCAATGGATGAATATTTTTGGTTACTGGCTCATTTACCTTGATAGTCGGTATCTTTTTTACAGAAAGTATCGACTTTTTGAAGATAAATCTCTAGATCATATTGGCCTTCGAAAAGTGGTGGCGTCCCATTCTCGAAGCAATATGCCGTGGAAAACGATTGAAATATCAACCATCCTATCTATGTATAAGCTTAAGAACTATGCTCAAAAAATGAACATTCTCTGTTTCTGATAGAAGTAGCATGTATGGAAATAAGCGAGGCGTTTCAACCCTTAAAGTGTGTGACATTTCGATTAGTGATAGGTGTTTGTAAAGATACTAATTGAACTAGTGTTTGTGCTGCGCTTATCACATGAGGAATTGTGCAATATGGAATTCTTCGCCATGGGTAGGTCAGTATCGATCATTTTGTTATTCGCGCAGCGCTGTGTAATAGCTCAGTTGGTATTTATTAAGCAAGTTGACTGCATTTTGATGGTAATATTCCATTTTACAGGACCACGCTAATAAAACCATAACAGTTGAAGCTCATCCTCATATTGACTGCGATATGCCTACAGTACATCCATGTCGTCATGCCGAGGTATTGAGATTATGAGCGCAGTGCAGCACTCGTTCTATACATATGGTTGTTAATATGTATCACAGATGATGAAGCGGCTACTGGATCAACTTGCTGAAAATGGCAAGGAGCTCGGTGTACATGAATATCTATTAATATTCCTTAAGTTTGTACAGGTAATCTATCTAACTGTGGTTTCTGAGGTTTTCTTCATATTGAGCCGATTTCAGACCGTTATACCGACTATTGAGTACGACTACACACGATCAATTCAACTGTGACACCAATATAATTCTGATATTCCACTTTACCTGGTCAAGAAATGCCCTTCACTACTTGCTTGTTTGTACATTGTTTATCTTTTTCCTTTCTTTATGCATGTTGATACAGATATATGACTTGCTATTTTCGGAGCTCCTCAAATGTTGAAATACATACAGCTTAACGAGTATGAGTGAAAACTCGGTCGGAGCAGAGCGTGGCTCATTCCGTAGGTGGACATTTCTCCACATACTACTTTGTTAGCACGTCACTATCACAGAGTTGAGGTCACTATCCCGCTCGAGTCACTGCCCCGTAGTCAAACTTCCGTCTGGAGTCCTTGAGGAAGGCCATGTTGGCCCACTGAGAGGGGATCGAGTCGTAGTCGTAGAGTTAAGCAGGGACCAATGGGATTTCTCAGGGTGAGGGCCCAAAGTGTGAAGGGAGATGTGATAAAATTGATCAGCCGGGTTCAAATCCGAAACTAATATTTGATTCAATCTTCATCTAAAGATCTCGAAGGATATACAGAAAGGGGCACTTCACATATAGGAAACAATGTAGTCACAAAAGTCTTATTGCTAAAGTGCAAAACGGTATTGTAAAGAGGAGAACGTATAGACAGCGCAAAAGATAAACAGGATTAAAAGGCACACGGGACCTCCGACATTCACCGTAGTCGTGAGACTATTATCTTCTACGGATTACAGCATGGATGAATGCTTAAGACTATGGGATGAAAGCGGAAAAAAACGCGGGAAAAAAACATGGGCCTTTTTTGATATTTTGCTACGACCCAAGCGCGTAAACTGGTGCTAGCGAGCCACGATACGGACTGGAAAGTGTTTCTATTCACGAAAAATGTGAAAGAAATTTTCACACATGGCGCCCAACCAACGTTAGTTTCTATTCCTTTGGACCTGTGGGAGCAGAGGATATGTACTGGGGACATTCCAGTCACAACGGATCGTTTTTTCCAAACAACTGAAGCATAGTTCACGACAGTATATGTATTACATGAGTGTTCTGATTTCATCTCCGAGTAGATAGTCCCTTCCACAGTTGCAAATTTGTGCCATCACCGTGGCGCGAGGGTTAGTGCTCAACTGGTCAAGAGCCCCTGAGTGAGATGGCGGCCACCGTCTCGAGATGGCCCACCCATCTTGCAGTTTACCAGCATCGAAGCAGTGTCCGTGTGAAAGAGGCATGATATCTTCTGCGATAAGAAACGATAGGAGAAACTCCTATCCTAACAATAACCTTATCGGATGATATTATCACGTAAAAACTTGTCCGATTGCTTGTTTCTATGCTGCGAACTCGTCAAAGCCAACGATCAGAGACATCTTATTGCCAGGTTTTCTGAAAGTTTGTTTTTTCTTGCCATTTGGTTGATTCAGAACACCCAGAGTCTTGATGGAGCGCGGCGAGGCACGAAAAATATCGTGAACTGTGCCTTTGAAAAGCCGCCTATCATATAATACCATGAACAGTCCCGACTACGGTTCATTTCGACTAAGAGCACATTGCGAGATAAAAAACTGCTTGTTCCAGGAACCCCGAAAACTTTTTTCGTTGATAGTTAACAATTCATTTGGAATCATACCGTATCCAATGACATGTTGCTCGCTTCAATTGTTTATTGCTTTAAAACTAAATACTTACGAATGTATGTCAACAAATTAATAATCCAGATACACATGAGGCATTTAGAAGTCGAGGCAGCTTCAACTGATCACAACTTCCTTTGCTATGAAAGTATAAAAAATGAATTTCTAAAAATAATCACTCAAAAGAATCAAAAGAATCGTGCACGGGAAAATGAGTTCCTCCATTACCCATATGTTGTATTTGTTTACGAAGAGCCGCATGCAAAGTTTCGCGCGATGCCCGCCCCGTCGTCCACCGGGGTCAGAGACGAAGAGTGGGACTGTTGACGTAACATTCTGTACCCACTATGCGTCTCCGACAGCGGCGGACGAGTGGGGGCATAAGGCTTCTCTCTGAGGCCCCGCGTTTCTTCGGCCACCACATTGGGGAGCTGTATCTTGTCAAAATTCTCACTTTTTCGCGTGTAACTGTGCATGCGGCCCGTACTAAGCAAATACACATGTGTATATGGTAAACAGAGAAACTCATCTCTGATTCCTTCAGCTCTAGCGTACAATAAAATGGTCCCAGAAAACAGCAGCAGCAACCTGAACAATTAAGTGCAGTGAGACCTTCCTATTATTTCTAGCTCGCGGATACCTACCTACATTCACATATACATACTTCTTCATGTTCAACATGACATTTACTCTACAGTTGGTGTAACGTCACCTCCTGAAATACATATGTTGTCCTCTATTATCTCTCTTCACGCGCGATTCGAAAAACAGTGGTACCTGGCGAGTTTCTATAGACACAAATAAAAAAGGAAGAGCGGTTATAGCTTATAGACCGCGTAGTTGGTTTTCATGTTTCAAAATATCTAGTATGGAGTCCGAGTTGATTGGAACTGAGTGCAAACCCTCGTGAGGTAAAGCATTACGACGAGGAAAGAAACAATGACGAAGGTCATATTTCAGTAGATTTGGCACACGGCTCGTGTAAACGTCGGACAATCTGTAACTCATCTATTTCGAAAACGATGTCAGTGAATTGTTCGAAAACAAGTCAATTTGCACAGCAGAGAAGCCAAAACATGAACAATCAATATCCCATAGATGAACGCGGGATAGGTCACTGGGTGTTTACCTTTAGGTCACGATTTCGCGTTGCGGCGTGCTCCGAGCAATGTTTGTGCGCGGGATGTCTTCCCTCGGTGGATCGCGGTAATTGGTAAGACGATGGCCATCGTTTCCACGCTTATTTTTATTCATTTCACCGCTTATTGAGCTGATTTTCAAATTGTTCTCATCTCAATAGACGGAATTCAAGGCTGAATTTAGACCCGGTTGAGTTTAAAGGAAGGAAATAGGTGCCAATGCGTATTCACTAATGCCTATAAAGGAAGGAAATATGTGCCCTGGAGAGAGGTGCGCGGGTGTGTACCTTTATGTCAGGATTTCGCACTGCACATGTCGCAAGCGAAGCAATGCGGACGAGCTAAAGGCGCTATGTTATTGGGTCCCCATACGATTACAGGTCAACTGCGTATCGCGCCCCTAGCATAACCGTGTAATCGTTCCTAAGACCCAACTACTGCAACGCGCCCAGCTCGCACACAATGCGTCGTACGCCGCCCGTCGTCGTGCGAAATCCTGACATAAGAATTTAAACCCGAGCGACGCAGAGACACGCGCTAATGAATACTATCTCGTCGACAGAGCGCAGATAAGCGGAAAATGGGCGTGAAGTGCCTTCGCCGCATGGCCCCCCTAACTCCTGTAGCACCCAGATGAAAATACAATGACCTGTACTGTGCACAGTCTCGTTCCAATACCTCTACCGGAAGCCACAAACAATCTGTACTCACCTGTGGAGCCTCTTCGAGAAATGTGTCATGTTATGATACGTCCTGAACAAAGAGCCAAAATACGGGTTGAACAATTTTTTCGCCTCTTCCCTGCAAAATAAACGTAAAACATCCTGTGAAAGCACATCTCCAACTAATAGCTGAATCGGACAAGACAGGCCTTGCACACGCGTGTATGACCCTTCGTCCAACCTGCAAACTCACCTGTAGCGGTTTCTTTCTATCTGCCATTCTTCAATTACTTTCGTGGAATCGGGATCTCGTAATGACTCTGGTCGATACAGTTCTATGATAGCAGTGAGCATCGCCAACCACTGTATAATTTTCCTGAGTTTTAATCAAAATTGCTTCCATAACCTTGATTTTTATCTGATAATACTCACTGATGGGAATCGCCGTTTTGTATTCTTATTTCTCGTGCCAGTTCAGGCACCACAGCCGCAGTACGCCATCCCAACCTAAAAAGAGGTAGATTTAGTTAAAAACAACAAAGTAATGCGGACGCTGATCAAAAGGAATTTGACGAGGTATTGGGAAAACCGCACCTCACTATTGGGTAAGCAAGATCAGTATAGATATGATCACCAAAGTAAAGTACACCCTTGTCCTTGAAACCGGCTCGGGTTGACAGCTCCTCGATATTTCCCTCAAGTAGCGCAAAACTATTAACATTATACGTCCAAATAAAAATCTATCCAATTGCCACCTACCCCTGAATATATCTGACCTTCCTCTAAACGGTGCACTTTTTCGAACCTTAGCATATCCAAATCCGGATCATAGATCCTAAAAAGTTCAACTAAGAAACCACAATCAATCCCTTATCAGGCAAGACCCTGAGGAATTTACCGAAACGGTTCGCGTCCTTCGAAGAATGTTGGTTTCTTCGCTAACACAACTATATATTTGAAGTATTTTCTCCAGTCTTCACCGAGCATATACGTCATGCCAGCATTTCTAGAAACGTTCGAATTTATGAATCAAATAGCAATACAAACTTGTAAGCTCACATAAAGGTGAAAGGGCTATTGGTGACAACGAATAGGTCTTTCCCGTTCGAATGCAGTAGCTCCAAGTACTCCTTGAGGCCCTCATTTGGATGTACAAAGTGCTTCAGGTTCTTCGTGACCTCACGGTACATTTCACCACTTGAGTGAACATACTTCACACACTCCTAGAAATCGATGATAAGTTCTTAGCCTTATTATAGTCGTTGATTTACCACCGAGGAAAAATGCACTTTCTTCTAAATCATCGAACAAACATTGCGGATCGAATGCAATGTTATGAAGGTCACAGTAGTGCACCACAGTTGACAGAAGACCTGCCCAAGGGAGAGAAAAGAAGTCCACCAGTTGCGGCATCCGACGCCCGGCTATAAATCAGAGTAAAATTGCTAGATCATTGCAAATGTAGACAAATAAAAGGAAGCCTTGGGTGTGTAAAAGGAATCATCGTCAACCCTCGCAGAAAGTTACGTGGTCATTACTCAAATTTATGCCCAACCAATGGCAACAGAAGGGATTAAGAAGTATCAAGTATAAAGCAGTATTAAGTATCAGTAAGTGTTAAGTAATATAAAATAATACTTTTACCACTGGCTATAAAGAAAATCCAAAAGAGTGAAATTGCGGTTGCCAAAATGAGTGGGATAGGCGAGGCGCTCCATCACGTCTGTCACTTTAAAGGAATCGTGCACGGAAGCTTTTTTTTATCCATATACTTATGTTGTGACTGCTTAAGAAGGGCCGCATGCAAATTCCACGAGAAAAGTGGTAATCCGACAAAGACACAGCCCATCAAAAATGCGGCCGATAGAGAGCGAGGCCTCTGGGTAAGTTTCCTGTCCCGTGGGTGAGGGTCTTTAGTTCCAATAGTGTACTGTAGGTGTATGGTAGTATAATTACAAGATTACTCAGGTCACTTCGCACCTCACTTCGCACCTCCTGGCCTTGCCTATGGGGTGGCCCCATTTAGTTGCTCGCACCGACTATTGACCTTTGAGTGAAAGGTAATGCACATGTAAAAGGACAAAAGAGAAAGTGAATAAATAAAAAAGCATACGTAGTTCGCAGTAAAACTTCATTGATACACCTAGACTCTTATGTTTGTTGTCAATAAGCGCGCCATGCATCTTTGCCTTCATTAGTTATTAGTAAGGTTTGTTGATAAAAATCTAGGCTAATAAGTAAAGGAAAGCAGTGATATACTCTTTGATATAAAGAGAGAGAGATTTAAGGCGCTTTTGGCGTTAATCAGTCCTTCCCGGGAGGTGCGCCGCGCCTAGTTCTATTCAGACAGAATTGTGGTAGCAAGTGTATGCGATTTGGCTATACAAAGACTTGCGAGGGCTAGCCGATATACAACTCAGTGCTTCCATTGTCGCAGACGAGTCTGGCACCAACTTCACTACCCCGGGGTGATGGAAGGTTTGGTAGGCCTGAACAGGCGCTAATGGGGGGTTTGTCGCTTGTCACTACTCCACCTTCGCCCTGATATAATGATGAATCAGGAAATCTATCACATCTGAAGTCTTTACACTGTCACTCCTATCTAAAATTGAATACGATAATGATTGTGATTGCGCGATTTCTTTCGAGCTTTGGAGATGGTCACTGCAGTCTTGTTTGCATGTCGTGTATGGCTTTCTTTGCACCAGAGTTTTGAAAGGGAAATCCACTAATTTGACAATAACTCGCTCATAATAATATTGGAATGCTTAGCTCAATTCACTTCGAATAAGAGATAGACGAGCTTCCTTTTGACTAAGCCTTGCATTTATAAGAACAGAACAAAATCATTGTGAATAATAGTATTACATGTTGTTGTTATTTCTGTTTCCTTCGTTTTTTTTTTGTTTGTTTTTCGTAGTAAATTAGCTAATAAAAGCGTTGCAATAAAAACATAATTATAACTGAGGAAGATGTCAACGGTCACTGCAAGCAGTTGGAAAGGTCACCCCACAGGCAAGGCTAGGAGGTGCGAAGCTAAGTGCGAAGTGACCTAAGTAATCTTGCAATTATGCTACCGTACACCTACAGTACATTATTAGAACTAAAGGTGCACACCCTGTCCCGTCGACCTCCGTCAAGTGGAGGTGTTGACGTAAGTCTCTCCTCCCACTATGAGATCGGCCGCTACTTTGAGGAGCTGAATCTTTGCCGGATTCTTACTTTTTCCTATAAAATTTTGCATGCGACTCCTATCAAGCTAATGCAACATAAATATGTGGGTAACAGAGAAACTCATTTTCCGTGCACGATTCCTTCAAAGGCACCGGGAGGGGAAAGGAAATGCTGAGAACTGTGAATACATGTTCTCTGGAAACAAACATTAGAAGAAGTGATGTTTGGCGAAACTCGCATGAAAAAAGCGCGGCTCGAGGTCTTATCAGGACCCCCAGTACGGCGTGTCATCCTGCAGTCCTGCAGCCAGGCGAGTTGCCGACGAAGAAGGGACAACGTTCGCGGCCGGCTGATTTGCCCCTCCGCCCATCTGCAGTCTCTCCCAGGTGGAGTGCAAGTGTTCCGACTGGTGAGGCCAGGTCAGGTTGCGCGGCGGACGCGCCCGTTCGCGCGCGGCGGATTACAATCAGGTAAAGACAGATAAAAACACGCTGCCAAAGCTCCTCCCATAAAAAGGCTCAGGCAAATCTGGGAGAGCCCAGACGGCGAAGGACACGCCACCACTCGGACAATTCGCGAAGCGTCGCCGCGCTCGGTGAACCGATTCAGTGCAGGCTCTAGAAATCGGAACACTTGCAACTCACTCATCTCTCCCGGCTAGTCAAGCAGAGGGGCGCTGAGAGAAGGAGGTTCTCGGGTATTTCTGGGGTTTTTCGCCGTTTTCTCTTGTTATTTCTCAACTGTTACATTGCTGAGCATGCGTACTTTCGTATTCCACAGTCCGCCGAATTTACCCCTTCCGGTATCTTCAGAGGAACTGTCCATGGTAATTACATGATTCCCATTCCTCTCGAAATCACTCTACTTAATCCAGTACAAGAATAGGAACATGGAGAGAACTGAGAAATTCCCTTCATCCCAAAGCAGAAATCGAGAAGCTGAAAGAAGCACAGCTCGTTTGAATTCCCGCCGAGCTACATTCGAGATGCTGTCGGCTGGAGCGCAGCTATTCAAAATTTCGTAGCCAGTGTTAGTTTACTCCCACTCAGCGTCTCTGACCACATGACCTCGCCCATTGGTTCCTAAAGGCTTCATGGCCGCGCCCCCTTGGGCGCCCCACCGCGTCGACGTCAAGCTCTATCACAGCCAAATTCCTATTTTTTCGCGCGAAAGTTTGCATGCGGCGCTTAGTAAGCAACTACAAGAGAAATATTGTGTATCAATAAAAAAATATTAAATAAATACAAAATAAATACAATTTTTATTCCTTTTAGCTATTTTATTATAGTCTTAGCTTTTGACTCATTTACTTCTATTTCGCGATCATTCCGCTGTAACCAGAACGCACTGCACCTACCGGTTTGCGCATTCGCGATACTGCAGTCTTGCAATATCCTGATAGCAAGATTGATGCGTCGATACGTGGCCGATCCTTATCCAAACTGCAAACAGACTGCACGATATTGCTGTAGCCCAGAGCAAGTTGTACGGAGACTAATGTGGTGTTTACACTCATAGTTTTAGAGGTGTGGGTGAGGCAAAACTCCAGCGGCATAAGAAATTTACGGTAGGTTTTTCATAACAACTATCCCATTCCAATAGTGAACTCATGGTTTTCTATTCAACGCATTTCTGCTGGATCACCATTAACAATGCCGGCCAATCTTCGTTAAGCAATAACAAATACCTTGCATATCAGGAAGACACAATCGTGGAAACAGCTTTTTCACCTCACTGTCAGACAACCTCCTCTTTCCCTTGTACACAGATCCTAAATAGTTAAGGTAATGACTGACAAGAAGATTTTTTTGTCGACAAAAGCAGAATACTGCACAGCAAAACAAACCACACTGAATTTGGGAAAAGGCGTCAGCCTTCAGAAGGCAAGAGCTTTGCACATCGAAATGCAGTCCGCGGATGGCAAATTCACTATCATAAGGTGTATTGAGTATGTTTTCGGGGTACTGAAATTCGTAGGTATCGCTGTTTTAAACAGTTAGTGAGTACATCCGATACGGAAACTTGCAGGTACCTTGAATTGGGATATGAGACGATGGAGTGCCAATCTATAGATGAGTGCGTTAAGACTTCGAGTATAAATAGCAAGGGTGTAATCATAGTCGAATCCGTAGACCTAAAAAGACCTTATAAAAGGGTGGACGAACTCAGAACTGTATGCAGTCACTGCAAAGGAGGTCAGGAGTACTACTAAATGGGTTGGTGCATAGTGCGGCTTTTTTCAAGCATTTTATTTACCAGTAACAATGATGAAATTTAACAAGAACGTGTTTAAATAATTATTCGGGAGCGTTTTCACCACATCGCAATCAAGGACTGCCCCCTACTTACCATTAGTAGTGTCAAAACGTCGATCCACTACTGAGAAACGCAACAGTAAAAAGCCGCATTAATTATGCCCCAACCTATCAAAACTAGACGAGCGGTCACCACAACATTCAGTGCACCACCCTATCACAGGACGATGAGTATAACGACTAACATAAGCCAAAAATTCGCATAGTAATGAAAGAGCAGATATAGAAAGCAAACTTGAAAAGATGATCATCAAGGCAAAACAAAGATCTCACATCAACTGAGCCAAGATCGAGTTCATTGTTGACAAATACTGCTCGAGGATCAACCCTCGGTGCTGCGTTTATGCGCGAGCAAGCCTGCAATACTGCTTACTATGAAAGTGACAGGTAAATAAAACAATGAGTAGGAATGATAAATAGAGTGATGTAAGATTGTTATGGAGTACCTCTCGAGCGTTGTCGTAGATCCGGCGGAGCTCTACGGCATGAATGAGTCTTCGTTTATTCGAGGACCAACCCCGAACAAAGGAATTACGTCGCAGCAATGAAATCATTACTGTAAGGAAATCGAAAGGCCTTGAAACTGTATCCGTGGAAATCCAACATGTTCTCAGATCTCCAATAAGAAAAAAACGTCAGTTGTTGATTCAAGTGACCTCGTAGACCCGATCGGATAAGGGAAGCCTTTATTTCATTTTTCATAATGATAACGCACAACAAAACAACAACTGAAACAGCAAAAAAATCAATAAAAGGCAGCAAAACAGAAAGTTCGAAATAAAAAGATTTGTAGTCAAGAAGCCATCTCTGTAACGTCACCTTGTTGCAATGGTGTAACCGCAGTTTCTTCGCTGACCTGAAACGGATGCGATCTTCGCAAATAACCAGGGAAAGTGATACTGATCGAAGGGATCCTGTAATAGTAAAAAATATGACTAGCATACAAATCGCGTGAATGTGCTATACATAATATCTCAAAAATGGTCTTCACGAAAGCAACACTTCGGCCGAAGGATAGACGATCCGTACGTGTGGCGTGATACAATGGGCAAAAGAAGGTAGCAAGTGTGCGATTAGATCTGCAGTGAGAACGCAGTGTCTGGGCCATTTTGGAATTAAATTTACAATTTTCAGGTCTTGCACTGAACATTTAAGCGCTGATTCCGCACATGATGGGCGGAGCATAGTTTAGTGCATGTGTGCTCCTTACCCTTCCTCCCATGCCCTACCCATCCCAAACTTCACCATCTCCACAGACTGTTTTCCATGTAGTGCCTAATTTAGTGACAGACGAAGGGTCAGAGGGGTGGAAAAGGACAAACAACAAGACGAAGCGTTTCATACATAGTAGGGATTAGGCCCGACAACTATTAACGATTTAAACAGAAACATCCAGCCCTTATTTGTGAAGCACATGGTTAGTGACGGTAGGCAGTGGGTGCCTTGGGGAAAACGCAACATATTATCGTACGTGTACTATCAGAAAGGTTCGATCGCACCTTGGACTTGAGAGTCACATGTTTGTAGTGTCCACGTCCAGCAGCAGCTTCTGCTTCTTTGATTGAATACGGAACCTTGTTGCAATGGTGTAACCGCAGTTTCTTCGCTGACCTGAAACGGATGCGATCTTCGCAAATAACCAGGGAAAGTGATACTGATCGAAGGGATCCTGTAATAGTAAAAAATATGACTAGCATACAAATCGCGTGAATGTGCTATACATAATATCTCAAAAATGGTCTTCACGAAAGCAACACTTCGGCCGAAGGATAGACGATCCGTACGTGTGGCGTGATACAATGGGCAAAAGAAGGTAGCAAGTGTGCGATTGGATCTGCAGTGAGAACGCAGTGTCTGGGCCATTTTGGAATTAAATTTACAATTTTCAGGTCTTGCACTGAACATTTAAGCGCTGATTCCGCACATGATGGGCGGAGCATAGTTTAGTGCATGTGTGCTCCTTACCCTTCCTCCCATGCCCTACCCATCCCAAACTTCACCATCTCCACAGACTGTTTTCCATGTAGTGCCTAATTTAGTGACAGACGAAGGGTCAGAGGGGTGGAAAAGGACAAACAACAAGACGAAGCGTTTCATACATAGTAGGGATTAGGCCCGACAACTATTAACGATTTAAACAGAAACATCCAGCCCTTATTTGTGAAGCACATGGTTAGTGACGGTAGGCAGTGGGTGCCTTGGGGAAAACGCAACATATTATCGTACGTGTACTATCAGAAAGGTTCGATCGCACCTTGGACTTGAGAGTCACATGTTTGTAGTGTCCACGTCCAGCAGCAGCTTCTGCTTCTTTGATTGAATACGGAACCTTGTTGCAATGGTGTAACCGCAGTTTCTTCGCTGACCTGAAACGGATGCGATCTTCGCAAATAACCAGGGAAAGTGATACTGATCGAAGGGATCCTGTAATAGTAAAAAATATGACTAGCATACAAATCGCGTGAATGTGCTATACATAATATCTCAAAAATGGTCTTCACGAAAGCAACACTTCGGCCGAAGGATAGACGATCCGTACGTGTGGCGTGATACAATGGGCAAAAGAAGGTAGCAAGTGTGCGATTGGATCTGCAGTGAGAACGCAGTGTCTGGGCCATTTTGGAATTAAATTTACAATTTTCAGGTCTTGCACTGAACATTTAAGCGCTGATTCCGCACATGATGGGCGGAGCATAGTTTAGTGCATGTGTGCTCCTTACCCTTCCTCCCATGCCCTACCCATCCCAAACTTCACCATCTCCACAGACTGTTTTCCATGTAGTGCCTAATTTAGTGACAGACGAAGGGTCAGAGGGGTGGAAAAGGACAAACAACAAGACGAAGCGTTTCATACATAGTAGGGATTAGGCCCGACAACTATTAACGATTTAAACAGAAACATCCAGCCCTTATTTGTGAAGCACATGGTTAGTGACGGTAGGCAGTGGGTGCCTTGGGGAAAACGCAACATATTATCGTACGTGTACTATCAGAAAGGTTCGATCGCACCTTGGACTTGAGAGTCACATGTTTGTAGTGTCCACGTCCAGCAGCAGCTTCTGCTTCTTTGATTGAATACGGAACTTCTTTCAGTGACCGAACGCGATTCTTGTGCAACTTAAAACCAAGATTTATCCCTGAATTCGATTATTTCGGGATTCAAAAATGTTGGCTTGATGCAATGATGTCAGAGCACAATGTTTAGAAATGGAGAATAATATGAATCCGAAAAACATGAAAAACAACGAACTGGAAGTGTAGATACAGAAAACTAATCTAAATGAATGTGCCGCCCGTATTTGCTCGTTATTCTCACGTCATCTCCACGGTATTTTTCCTCATCCAATGTATTTTTTCCAGTTACCCACGCTGAAGGAAAATCAACAAGAGGTCGAGCCCGTCCCATTACCAAATTGCAAAATCAAGGATATTCAGGGCAAAAGGAGAAACTTATATCCAGAGTTTGATAGAGTACTACTGCTACAACACTCAAACCCTAAGAAAATAGTGGTTATTTCGCTGTCTCTGTACTGGGACAAGAATTTTGTTACAACCGTTATCAGTACCTTTGACTTTCGGTGCTCTATCCTTGTTTTCTCATCAATGAAGTAGCGCTCGCACTCGATACAGTAGAACTGTCCGTCCCCCGGCAGATCCAAATCGATCTGGAAATTCCTTGGAGATATCATTTGAAAAAAGGGACTAAAAAAGCCGCGAAAATAAAAAAAAACACGGAAAGTGTAGAGTGACAGAGGAGCTATTTCTATATAAGGGTAGCATCAGAACCTAAGATAAAACGCAATGTATCAGTTGTCAGTCAGATCATAGGTGTAGGGACGAGCGATATGCAAGAAATAAAAACACTAGAAAACGGAAAATCCCTAAGACTTCCACGTTTCACGAACTGATTTCCTTGGAAGCCTCAACGGATACCCTGTCTGGAGAAGAATGTGACTAATAATCTCTCTTTAGCTAAAAAAGCAACCCGTGCTCACGCTCCGTGGAGAATATAAGTAACATTCCACAGTTTTTTTATTGACAGTTATTAATGAGCTCCTTCTCATCATAGTATATTTCTATGCAATCTAAGATCCACAAGTTGCACACACACTGGTACACTCCCGATTCATACCTCTTGATTAAGGAGCTTTCTTGCTTTGTTGGGCTTGAGATCCTCGTGTATTTGATCAATGTCTTTACCTGGGCGCTTCCTCACTTTATTAGATATAGTGTGCTTCTTTTGACTATTGGAAGGCATCCTTAAACACTGAATTTTTGAAGTGCGCAAACGAATAACCATAACACACAAAAAAAGACAAACAGCTAATGGCCAATCCATGGACAAATAAAACAATAGGGAAAAAATCTTTTTACGTATACAGCCACGCGGATGATTGAAGAAAGACAAGTGAAGGTTGTAAAGACAAAATTTCCAGACATGACCATTTACGTAACTTCTAGTTCGAATTGGGTAACGAATGGTTCCCTGGAACTCAGAGACCGTGGGCTAAAACTCACACATACAATGAAAAAGTCAGTATTCAGCATTTTACGAAAAGGAACTTGCTATCTACTTCTCACTCTTAATCAACACTGCGTACCATTTTCCGCATCACTTACACAGCACATGCCCCTTCCAAAGCTCCCAATATGAGTAGAACACTTCAGCACCCGGAGGCTTAAAAATAATCTAAAGCTTCAATGCTAGGAAAGATGTGTTGCGACATCGATAGTTAATCACTAGGACTTCTGAACCATGAGAAGATAAAGGCCTCGTAGTGGAGTCAGATAAGGTTTACCATTACAAGAAAACATTTGACATAACGTTCAACGAGTGGAGAACAATCGCAAAAAAGACATAGGAAAAAACAACCATTGCATCCAAAACAATTCAGTTTGAGATTAACGCTTCAAAAGACATTCTGAAACCATCCTCAACATGAGGTCAATTTGGTTTTTCTATCGCTCACAAATTAAGATATTCACAGTCAAAAACCATACACATAACCGGATACACCTGTTTCACCTAGCATTGATGAATGTGATAAATAAGCTTAAGAAATCAATTCGCTTCCTAATCTTAGGAGATTCTTACAACATATATGTACAGATGTTGACCATGACCAAGAGAGAGATCGAAACGTTACTCTATAGAAATGAAAAACAATTCAACAGCGCACTTGATATCAAGCGATTTCACAAAGACCTAGTAGTCTCGAAACAAATCAGTAGGCAAAACCTGTTCAGCAGAGTGTGATAACAGTGAAACAAGAAAATAGAAGGCATCAATTGACTGCCACAGCTTCCTTTTCCTTATCCAACTCGTCCAACTTGTGAGCAGATTGGGAGAGTGAAAGTGAAGATCCCAGCCCGAATAAGTGGCCTTGAACCAACCGTGAAACCTGAAGCTATGACGGGAATAGTTCACGAACCAAAACAACAAAACAGGGGAACACTTCACATCGTACTGCCCGTTGCAAAAAAAAAACGCTCCAAAGAATATAAAGACAATCTTAAAGATGCCGAGCCAGACAAAAAAGAAGTCAAATAAATATAGCCTACTAATGTAATGCGTAAGTGGCATTTCGTGAGCGAATCCCCATCTTCAATTCGAAAGGTAAGCAAGAAGAGGGAACTTCCAATGCAAAAGAGTTGAATTTGCTTAGAATTGAGTTTTAACAAGGAAAGGAGAGGAGCTGGAGGCGCAGTACAGTGACCCCTAATTCCCCCATTTGTATGCAAAAGCGTTTTGTTGTAGGGCAATGATCATCATGGTACTAGAAGCTTAAACTAATGATTAGCTGATGTCAGAGATAAGGATTTGGGGTTCCGCGGTGTCGCTCCTGGCACACGATTCCGCGATGCTGTGACTTCGCATGCGAAATCGACCATAGCGAAAATAAAGAACAAAGACGCCACCTTGTCCCAGTTATCACTGAAAAACTGCTGCTTGATTTTGAAGAAAGTTTTCGCTGTGAGCAGAGCGTCCGATCCAGCCTGATGACGCATGCCGTGCCGTTTGACGTCCAACTGATCAGCTACCTTAAATAGAACATTACCAACATACTAGAGTGGTCGTAGTATGAACAGCACTAGAAGACACACAGAAGCAATTAGGAAGTAATAAATATGATCACCTCCTGTAAACCGCCTTTGAGCTTGGTATTGAATGATCCAGGCATCCGAAGCATCAGCTTAATGTCGTAACAGCGGGGAAAAAGCGCCCGGTGGAATTGGAAAAACTGCGATTCCTGTCAAGAATAAGCATGAAGTCTAAAAGAGTAGGCATGACACCACATGCAACGATTTTTACTCTTACCTCTTTCGGAAGTTCACCAAGAGTAATCGACTTGAGAAGATATCCAAAGTCATATCCCGACGAAAAAGTTAGCCATGTGATCCGGTCATCCACAATCAACCCCGATGTTGTTAATAATTCGCCAAATATATCCATAGATATTCCCTCATTCTGAAACCTCATTACTGGTTGGTATTAGCACCCTAAACCCAATAAACGATGCAAACAACCTGCAAACGGGTGAAATCAATCCCAGCTGCTCTCAGCATTTCTACACTCTCTTGAGAATACATATCATCCGAAAGCGAGAAGTGGAAATTAAACTGCCACACGTCCCCTGTTGGAGGAAGATCTCCCTTCTCATCCACTAACGCGAATCCCACCTAAATGGCAGACATAACATTCCTAATTTAAAAACTCATTTTTTCCCATTAACCTACCTGAATCAATTTTAGCATATTAACATTGCAGGATACTTGCTGGTAATTAAAATCTTCCTTACTTTTGAAGGTGCCTAGAGGAGTAGCAACAACACCTGGGAACTCAGTATCCATTGCGACAAAAGGGTAGTCCTAAACAAATGTTCCCTGCACATAGACCTCATAAAAGTCAAAAAAGACCTACGTCAATGAGGGTTCTCATTTTTGCGAACTCCTCCTCAACATTCGAATTCCAAACATCGTGTATCCTAACTTCTTGATTTGCGCTCATGAATACCTTGAAAGAACACATCAAAGGTAGATAGACGAACCAAAGTTTCTGCCACTTCAAATCGGTTTCCGCTTGCACTGTCACGATGGTACAATACAAAAGAGGCTGTTACGATTCGTTTTCTTAGGTATAAGAGAAACTTATCACGCTAAATAAAAAAAAAAGAAAAAGCAGAGAGTGAAAAAGAGAGCGAGAAACGGTTGTGGAGTTCTGAGTGCGGTGCATGCAGTTGGTGAGGACCGCACATCTGCGCGCTATGTTCCTCACCTGGTAACTGTCACCTTTTTGTATATTTGGGCGGATTTTTTTTCCTGAGCCTTACTTGAGGGGGTGTAGGATTCCCACTCAACTAAGGTATAGAACTAAATCATAGACAAAAATCGGACTCACGCCGAGCACGAGGAGTGCTTCTCCAACTATATTAGCACCCAGTCATTTGAGTATCAGTGCAACGTTACAACAGTACCACAGAAGAATACTGAAGAACTGAACTACGTGATTTTATACTTCGTAATAAAAGCTCCCTTCATATGGAGGAAGATAGCCTTACGGACATGAATCACTGAGTGTGAAAATCGAATTTACACGGCTGCAAATTCCACTATCGGTATGAGTCACACTGGAATCACAGTTTTGCTGACACGTTAACGATGCTACACCTTGCTTAGGTCCTTGATGGATCCCGTAGGCGTCTAGCCAACCAGAAAGTCCCTTGCCAGCGACGATGAAATGAGTGCAATGCGTGCCACGGTTCTAAGCCATTCAGCTGACCTTCGCACATTTACAGGCAGCTGTCCGCTTCCAACATAAGCAGTGATCAACCAATGATATTGTCGTTGATAGACAAGAATCATCAATAACAATCCTACATACACGTCTAATTCATATACAACAAGTTGCTGGAACGCAAAGAGAGCTTATACATCGCAAGCGTGCCACTAGACGTTGACTGATCTTGCAGATTCAACTGCTGAAAGATGATCAAAAACAACTATAGCTCAGTACATACATGACAAGGTCCAACACTAATTCCTGCATTTGACGTGCTACTTCATAATCTAGCTGAGCCCGTGCCAGCTTTGAATAGGTAACACGATCCACACCAGAAAAGAACCAAGAATTCGTGCAGCGGCGGTTCTTTTACGATGGAGCAGCACAAAAAACGCAGGGAAAAGCTCATAAGCTGCATGAAATACCCCCACTTATCCAGTAAGTGCTATCACTATTGAAGTAACTCTGCAACAATACTGTGCAGATGGAACATCCCTCCTAGCACTGCTGAGTCATTTCACCGGAACAAACCTAAATGGTGCGAAAGAAGCAAACACACAACAAACCATAGTGAGAGGTGGTTCAAATCCCGGGACAAAAAAAACAGCCGCTTTCTGAAGCGACACACAATCAAAAACAGAGAAGAGTAACGAAGAAACAACCACGATACTTTCAGGTTCTTCGAAATTTTTATACTACGTATAAAGCCAAGCGGTAGCCGTGTCCAATTGCGAATAGTACACGATTACCGTAACTTCACGCCTGTATTTATTCCGTAACCACTGCTCGAGGACATCTCCGACTCCTTGCTTTGTTGAAGTGTAACTCGTAAATCGTAACTCATGTGTAAGTGATAGCGGTTCATGTATTGTATGTCTCTTGTTTGGGTGCTATTGCAGTAAGGGGGACGCCCTATAAAATGTTGAACATTGCTGGCTCCTAAATCGAGCACGCGAGAAATTTCTGCCTATAGGAAAAAGGTTATTTTATGCCTAGATACAGGTAACTGACTGGGGTAACGATTGAATTTTCCTTCCATTAGTGTATTACGAAAAATTCGCTCCAACTAGACTAAGCAACTACTTACGCGTATTCGCCCGGCTTCACGGAAAAACTCACCGGCGCGCGCATGCGGCGCGTGCTAGATGACGTCACAGCCACCGCGCGGCGCGACGGTGAGCGATGGTCTCCGCTCCTACCACTGCACTTCAGTGAGGGTAACCTTGTTCGTACTTTGCTAATACACTAAGGGCGAGCACATAAAGCCGCAGCGAGCTTTGCTGCTTTGACATACGTACGACAGCTAGGAGAGCTGGCCTTTTTCGGTGTGGGTAGCCTTTCAAGCGGTACGGATTCGCCTCAGCGCAATGATGTACAAGGTTCAGGGGACTGCTTGTGCTCCGTCCGATGTATAGCCATGTGGGGAGACACAGACTAGAAAGGTGCAGGTTACGTCAAGACTTTGATGAGGTGACAACATGGTTATCCTCAGTGAAGCACACTGTTTGTAGCGCAAGTCATCGTACACCACCGCGTCGCGCGATGGCTATGACGTCACCTAGCACGTGCCGCATGCGCGCGCCGGTGAGTTTTTTCCTCCTCCCCGCCCAATCCTAGGAAAAGGAATCTTCTTCCCCAAGGGTCAGGCTAAATACGGATTAAAAAAAGCATGAATTTGCTTCATCACAATCGTATCTACGCAGAATTCGAACCCGATTCCGCTAGTGCTATGACTTCTCTGCGCTCTAGTCATAGCAGAGCAGAGTGTACTAGTCCCCTAACTCCGGTAGCACCGGAAGTGCTTCCCTTCTTCTGTTAGGGCTTAGGCAATTTAGCGTCCTCATTGCGATGGCTCCCTTCATATCTGGGGGCAGTGTGAGTTGAGGGGTGAAGGAGACGCGACACGACTTAGGCCGCGGTCATACTCTGCAGTGCCGGCAGCGAGGCGTGGCTGCGTAGCTCTGCGTCTTCGCCTATGTCACCTTGCCCAGTTGCCTGCGTTGTCTCTGCACCTCCCCCGTGCCACTCTGCCTCGCTGCGTGTGAACGCCACGCCTTGCCGCCGCTCTGTATGAACGCGGCCTTATGACTCAAAGGTAACGACTCTGTCCATCTATTGTAATCTTAGAAACAGCAAGTTGGGCAAGAAATTGATTCTTGTTAAAATTTCGGCTATCGGGGTTGATCAGTGCACCGATCACGGAAAATACCGGTTTTTGCGCTAACACCTGGCCCAGTTCGGATCCATTTGGCACAATGACCCTCTTTTACATTTGTTCTGAACGGATAGAGGTAATTCGTACAAGACAAAGACGTAAGAACATGACAAGCATGCCTAGAGTACGTTAGTTCAGCCCGAGAATGGGGAGGGAAGGAGATGCGGATGAGTGAATCACCTTTTCAATATACACGGTCTTTCTGCACATGGAAAGTGCCTCATTCACTTGGAAGCTCCTCCTCGCGTAGATTTGAGCTAAAGTTCATATCGTTTCCTGTACATGAATTTTGATGTGGTCTTTCTTAGATCCAGTACATCCTAACCTTTTTAAAACAACGATGGATTAGCTCCATGGTAAAAATATAGCTTTCTGTAAGATACTAGCAACTCATGTTGCATCCAGACAGCATTAGGGATAATGTGGCTATTGGATAATTTCAAAGGAATTCACTCAAATGGAAACTATGGGCCTGAAAAGCCTATTCATAGCGAAATCCCCGTCGAAAAGCGCACCCAGGGCTTAGTGACGGTTAACAGCTAACACCTTTGGATGACAGACCCCGCCTCCAGGCGACGTGATTCCTGATTGGTTGTTGCGGTGAGCGTGGCCAGGAGACGCGGCAGGGTTGAAGGTATTGCAGCACATTTTCGCAGTATTAGCTTGAAGCTCACTCCAAAGAATAGATCTGTCGTATTTCCAAACATTCCTTGTATTACTTGGCAATATGCCCGTGGTCAGTTTGGACTACCCTTTCTTGACGGAAAGGTCGTCCGCGTCGAGAATCAATGGTGGAAAGGGGGTCCTATTTTCCAGGTATCTGGCCATCTCTTTCGGGTTTTCCTTCAACATTGTATAACTAAACACCTCGACTTTCAAATTCACTACATTTCACTGTTCGTCCGAATTTCTCCTATCGCTGCCTTTAAGTTCCGTGATGTGAAGAGCGCCGAACTATATATACAGTAGCTATGTAGAATCGCACGAGTCGGGCAATGCCCGTTCGCGCTTCAGCGTTTGGAGTGAGGTTAAACCTGGCGATCGGTCTGCAGTCCGTTTGCAGTTAGCCTGAAAAAAAGGCGTACCGATCTGCGATTTTACCATCCGCAGGACCGCACAATCCACATCGCATAATCGCGGAATCGCATGCGTTGTCGTTGTTCTCTCACTTGAGTATGCTATTTTTCTTAGCACTCTGGGGCCGTGACGGATCGCAGCTGATGCACGCACTGATCGCCGGCCGTGATTGCGTAACCCTGCGTCTATGTCGTCCTTCGCCGTCTGGGTCTCTCGGATTTGCTGAGCCTTTTCAGAGAAGGATTGGCGTCGCGTACTCTGACCTGTCTGGTGTCTGACCCCGCGTGTTGCCGAAGAAAAACCCGGCGTTCAGTGCGTGGTTTAGCTTATATCGCCGTGACGTGGAGGCCAGTGTTATGGAGAGAAATAACGCACTCAAGTGGGGGTGAGCAAGACGGTCAATTACATTTCGTGTTGAGCGATCCTGCGGATTGTGCGATTCTGTGACTTTGTGATCCGGCGGATAGCAGAATGCAAGGCACAACCTCAGCCTTAAAGACACCGTAAGGGAGTAATTTTGGCTTACGGTAGAACAGACGTAGTGTGGACGAGTTCAAGTGACCGCCATTGCACAAACTCGCCAATTTGACGCCTTGGCATGGTGCCAAGAGAAGATGTTTCCATTATAAAGTTGTTCATTCCTTTTACCTTCTCCTTTGTTCTTTCTTATATTGTTTCTAGATGTACTTACATGAATGTTAATGTAGTTGGGAATGGCCACTCCACTGCGCTGGGAGTCAGGTGCTACAACTAAAGTTGGCCCGCGGCCGTCTCCTACAGCGGACAACTCGGAACGCCAGTGCGATGATGCGAATGAGGCGCGAATACACACCGCAGCGATGCACTTTTGAGTTCGGGTTTTTTCACCGATTATCGCTTCTAACCTTCTGCGTTCGTTACGAAATGCTCATTTCTTTGTATGTTTCTCTTGTTTCGGACCCCCTTCCGGTTCCTTTAAGGAGTAAATTAATTGGGGGTACGGTGACACAGAGGGTACGCAACTACACGCGGCTACCACTTGGTTTTATACGCGAAATCTGGAATTTGCACAATGCCAGAGCCTAGCTCCTCTCATAGTATGCGGTCCTACCACGAATTTATGTCAGACTGCAAACTACCTACAGTTTGGAGATGTGCCAGGGACTTGCTGGCTTGAAGGTATTTCTGCTTCATTTCTATTCGCTTGTCCAGGTTTTGTGTTGCATTTTACCTAACTATGTTCTGCTCGTAATGAGTCGTGCGGTTTCTTCGAGATGTGCTTCTGCTAGCATTGAAGTGTCCGCTCCTTGATGGCATAAATGCACATGTCGTTATTAATTCCGATCTTGCGCAGTGACTTCATCACTGAGAGCTGGCAAACGTACCTAGTCATTGTTGTACCTTCTGAATAGGGAATGGGGCAGCGATTGGTTGCGGGCCTGTGATACCAACAAGGAGTGGAGGCACTCAGAGTCGTGAGCCTTTTTGTACATAACCCCGAATGTAAGGTAATGTCTTTGAAATGTGGTCTAAAATTGATCGTTCGGCAGGTCTATATGTTAACTAATGAAGCCAGCAGCTCACGCATCCTCTTTTCAGGTAATTTCCGGAGTGATGCAGGTCCTCTTGTTGTTGTCGTTGGTTGCGATCGCCTTAGGTATGTTTCTTCATCGGGAAGTGGAAATGCTAAAGATATGACATTTCTCCATGGCTATTCTCACTCGTGGTCTGTCATGTGAAACACAATAATTCTTTTCCATCTATAAGTAATGAAGCATTTTGCCCCCATTACGGAAGTTATATGAAACAGGAATGGAGGGGGTCATAGCTATTTGATTTGATCTCTTGAAGAGAAAGGTAAATCAGTCCTTCTCTTCGCTGAATCTATCCTCATGCAGTAGGGTAAGCTCGGTGCAAATTGTGGGAGGGGGCCATTCCACTTAGTTTGCGTCTGGCGCTGTTTTTGCCTAGGTTTCTAGCCCAAGCTTTAGTTTGGGGGGAAGCCCACACTTCTTCACTAGAGCTCAAGCAAAGATATACACTGGAGTATAGAAACTGATGAATGTGGAACAGATTCCAGTGAGGAACGATGGCGCGACAATGAGTAACCCTCCCCAAACTATAGTAGCACCGTAAGCTATGCTTCTGCTCTGTTTCACTGTCTTGCGGAATTGTTATTATATTCAGTTTCTTTGATTTAATATGAAGTGTAGTCCACAAGAAGCATGTGGTAAAATTTTCAGGCTTCAAGTGCGAATCTCCGAAGCATTCGGCTACATCATTTTCAACTACCGATGGATTCTTCCACTTCCATACTACCTTCATCGCTGAATTCACGTTGCAGTGTAGTAACAACATGAAGGCGAGTAATTATTATAACGTTTGGGCAATCAGGGATCCTACATTTCTTACCCTTTTACCTCATATTGTTTGTCCATGAATGCGCATGCATCTGCATCTGTCCTTTTTACTGCATAAGCGGAAGGGAAATCAAAGTCGTTTGATGCGGAAAACTGGGGAGCCCTGTAACCTACCACTGGCTACATAGCTTGGTGTGGTCTACTCCAGCTTGATTTCTTATTGACTCCCTTCAATGCGGAGGAATTCGGGATTCTTTTATTGGTTGTTTCTGAGGCAGTTGAGATACTGTTGCAACCTCATGTTTGGATTTCATATTTGCAAGAAGTTTCGCAGTTTCTACATTGCTCAACCTTCCTTCTTGATATACAGTAATTAATCCACCGTTTCCTTTGTTACTGTAGGGAGGTTGGTTTTTTCCGATGCGATGTCGCACAGATTAGATACGGCTTGTGAATCTGATCTTACACGCGGAAAATCTCGTGGACTATCTCAAATTAAAAGCTCTCAACGTTCGGGACACCAAGGTTACACTTCGCGATCATTTTGTACTTCGCTCTAAGTCAGAGTAGACTGCTAGTGGCGCGATCGCGGGATCGCAAACGCGACTGCATCTAGAACGAAGCTTTTGTCATAAGGTAATCGTGATTGGTAATAGAGCCGCGTCTTGAAGGGAAAGCAGCACTCAAGTCAGAATGCTCACGACGACACCATCATCACGCGTATTGAAAAGTGTATAACTAAACAGAAGTGTGAAATAAAATAAGGTATCACGCTGTTGTACGATCGCAGAATCGCGGTTTCTCAAAGTGGAACCGCTGCTATAGGCACTCCACGATGGCCACGTAAGGCGACTTACCTTTTTGGATCAGTAGCTCCTCGAATAACCATGTGGCATGCACCTCTTTCGCGCCGCACATTGCGCCATCACGGCGCTTTACGGGGAAACGGTGGTGAGCGCGGCCCCGTGCGCTGATTAGCCGATGGGGCGCAGGGGCTGATACTTTCACCTAAAGCCGACCATCCGACGCGTTTTCTCCTTCGTGTCCTCTACATTTTGCACAATAGAAGACTTTGCTTGTACTTCGGAGGTGAGGGGAAGGGGTGACATGGCAATCATTTGGAGTTGAATACTAGAGTAAACTATATCTCAGTATCGTGCAGCGGTTGCTTAGTGGTTGTGGGACGCAGAAGGTGTGCCGGATGTCCTTCGTTACGGTGTTAGTAAAGGACCATGCCCCCATTGGCTAATTACCGAACGGTGCCGCGCCTAGCGACACACACCCGCAAACAATACATGTTAACTATATAGGATCATCATTTGTCAAGTTCGTGATCAGGTGATCTGTTTTACGTATAGTAACTGTTCTAGGATTCTCCCTTCTTCGCTGTTGTCAATGGCAACATTTACAACGTAGCTGTCTCCGTAGAAACTGCCAAATATCAGGTAGGCAACTTTGTTTCTACGCAACACAACATTACATTACAACTTTCTAAGACATGTTCTCATTTCCTTGATTTAACCTTATCGTTTATTAAGACAGATGTGGGAGAGTAGTTAAACGGAGTATGGGTAAACTAATCGTTTTCTTCTTCTTCAGCGTCGATCCCGCTCTGTTGCAGGGTCCGCATATCTGGACTTCCGTCTCCATTCCTCTCGATTTGTTGCGTCACCTGGATGAAGGCCGCGTTTCTTCATGTCTTGATGAAGGGTATCGGCCCATCGCTGTCTCGGTCTTCCTCTCGGCCTCTTGCCTATCACCTCCGTTTCGTATCCAATACGGGCGACGCTCTCAACATTAGCTCTAAGTACGTGGCCGAACCATCGAAGTCTTCTCTCCCGCATCTTCTCGTCGATGGGAGCGATGCCATATCGCCTTCGGATGTCCACGTTGGTCACTTTGTCAAGTCTCGTGAGACCGGAGATCCAGCGCAGCATTTTCGTTTCCATAGTTCCGAGCTTTCGCTCCGTCTCTTTCGTTGCCGGCCAGGTTTCCGAGGCGTAGAGGGCGACAGGTCTTACGATTGTGCGATACACTTTTGACTTAAGCCTGTCGCCGATCTTACGGTCGCATAGGACTCCCGTTGTCGTTTTCCAGTTTTTCCAAGCGGCGCTGATGCGTGAAGTGGCCTCGTGCCGAAGGTTTCCGTCTTCGCTCACTGTTGAGCCCAGGTATTTGAAGTGGCGGGCGCGAGGCATCATCTCGCCACTGATTTGGATGGAGCCAGCTTCTGCAGTATCCGTCGTCAGGTACTCCGTCTTCTTGATGTTAAGTCGGAGACCGTATCGTGCCAAGCGGTCTTTCCATCTCTGAACTTGCCGCTGCAGCTCCATCTTCGTCTCTGCTGCCAACACCACATCGTCTGCGTAAAGCAGTGTCCACGGGATGGGTTGCTGCAGGTCACGGGTGATCGCGTCCATCACGATTATGAAGAGAAGAGGGGACAGGGCGGAGCCTTGGTGAACACCAACGCTGATGCAGAAATCTTTCGATGTCCCGGCAGCTGTACGAACTCTACTTTTCGTGTTGACGTAGAGGAGCTGAACCCATCGGACGATATGCTCTGGAACTCCATGTATTCTCAGTGAAAACCAGATGAGTTCGTGGGGGACTCGATCGAACGCTTTCTCGAGATCGAGGAAAGCCAAGTGAAGAGGTTTCCCTTCCTCACGATGCTTTTCCATGAGGAGCCGCACTGCATGGATGGCATCAACTGTGCCGCAGTTCTTGACGAAACCGCACTGGTTGATGCTGATGTTGATTATACCTCGAATCCGTGCGTCTACAATTCGCTCGAAAATTTTCATCGTGTGGGCGAGTAGTCGGATTGGGCGGTAGTTACTGCAGTCGGCCGGACTTCCTTTCTTCTTCCATATCGGTATCGTGACGCTGTTGCTCCACTCGGCCGGCGCACGGTTCTGCTCCACGATTTTGTTGAAGAAGTCCGCGAGCCACGGAGCAGGGTTCCAGCTGCTCCCCTTCCACACCTCCGCGGCAATGTCGTCGGGGCCGCTCGCCTTCCCAGCTTTCATAGCCTTCAGTGCTGTCGCCACCTCTGATGATGTGATCCTCTGCACGGGCCCGTGGGTAGGTTCAATGGTCGGTAGCGGTGGATGCGGGAACTCTTGCGTTGAGATGCCCTCGAAATATGCTCGCCATCTCTCAAGGACACTTCTTTTGTCCGTAAGCAGAGTGCCGTTCGTGTCATTGATACCGAAAAACTTTTCAATGTCCTCCGTTTTCTGGCGTCTTGCGCGGATGAGACGGTAGACGTCTCTCTCGCCCTGCCATGTGTTCAATTTGTCGTAAAGCTCTTTCTCCTTGTCGGCCTTCGCTGCTGCCACTGTTTTCTTCGCGACTCTCCTTGCCTCGTGGTACTTTGCGAGATCAGCCGGGTTTCGTGTGACAAGGTAAGCATGGTACAGTCTCTTCTTCTCTCGTACCGCCTTCTTTACGTCGTCGGTCCATACCCACGTTTTCTTGTCTATGAAGCGTCTACCCGGCTTTGTTGTCCCAAGTTCACCACATATAACGTTGCTGATTGCCGCGGTGGCCAGCTTCCACGTCTCGTCGATATCGTTTGTGACTGGTGGGAGGTGGATAAGAGGGATGACATAATCCTTCTTCTCTGTCCACTTCCACCACTTCACTCTTGCAGCTCCTGTCCTCTCCACGCGTCCTGCCCTTGGAGGGGCAACGGCCATGTCGACGACGAGTGGTCTATGCTGAGTCGCAACAGTTTCATGGGGTAGGACCTTCGCGTCGTGGACCAAACGAGCGTGTCGGCGACGGATAAGGACGAAATCGATCTGCGTCGAACAGCCTCCACTATAGTACGTTGCGAGGTGGGTTGACCGTTTCATGAAAAACGTGTTGACGATAATGAGTTCGTTTGCTTCCGCGTATGCAAGAATGCGGTCGCCATCCTCGTTTCCGTATCCGTATCCTCCGTGTGCTCGATGGCCATCACTGGTAGAACCGACGTGTCCATTCAGGTCCCCCAACACAATGAGCGTCTCCTCCTCCGGAACGTCGTTCGTCTTCGCATCGAGCAGCTCCCAGAAAGCGTCTTTAATGACATCGCTACATCCAGACTGTGGGGCATAGGCAGAGAAGATGTGCAGACGAGTGTTAATGACGATAACAACGATCTTCATAAGGCGGTCATCGAATCGGCAGACTTCAGCGACGGCATCTCGGTACCTCTCGGAGACGATAACACCAACGCCATTGCGCGTGCGTGTGCTTCCGAAGTAGATGATCTTGAAGCCTTCGCCGATGTCACGCGACTTGCATCCGCTCCATCTTGTCTCCTGCACTGCACACACATCAATTCTTCGCCGCTTGAGAGCATCCGCAACCTCAGCGCCTCTTCCCGTCATGCTGCCGATGTTGAGCGTCGCGAAGCGGGTGTGGTGGGCTTGCTTGTTTAATCGACGCCGCCCTTGCGTCGACACCCCTAACTGATTTGACACGACAGCCGGGTCCCGCTGTCGAGCGTCGCTTCCCGGGAACGCCGTAGCTCTTCTCGAAACTCTTGGAGACATCGTCCATGTTGATGCAACATTTTGTCCATCAGCCGGCCTGTCGCCTGGGCCTGTCGCCGGAAATCGTGTGTTGTCCGTGTTCAGCTCGGCTCTTCCGGTGGGAAGAGCAGTTTCCAGTGGCACCACGGGGAGGAACGGACATCGCCACTAGGTAAACTAATCATTTTCATGTAATAAAATTTGACAATTCACTCATTTGTCAAGTTCGCCAGCTGTCCCCATTAATTCGTTGTTTGTCACTATACCCTGTCATGAACTCGTCTGCTCTTACAAGGGAAGGACCCCAGGTCGAAGTGGCCATTTGGAATGAGATGCATATGGTCCGATCTCTTCTCGGACGCTCATCTCGAATCTGCATTCCAAATTTGCAAAACGATTTTCTGAGCGGAGTTATGGAGGTTGTTTGAAACAACGGTTCATCAGCATGGCCGTTGCTGAGCAGTCAACGGCCTCAGCGGCTCAGTGGTAGTGCTCCGGATCTGCAGGAGAGGGGTCGAGGGTTTGCTCCCCGCCAGTGCGATTTCTTCTGCATTTTGTGTTTCATGATCGCAACGATCATGAAACACAAAATGCAGAAGCAACGCTGATCGCAACGTGTTTTTAAGTTTTTGTATTGTTTATGTATGCTGTCCAAACTTCCTTGGGCTTGTGAATACACAAAGATTTCAGGTCTCGTGGTCTCAGGAACATGAGCAGTCTGATGCACAATTGTTTGCTATCAAAATTTACGATGAAGAAGGCATCGCTGCATACAAAAAGGTAGTCTTTTTATTGTCTTGAGGCATCACCCTTCCGACCATTATGGCAATCAGTTGCATTTCGCTTTTTCAGAACAGCAACACTGCTCCTCTGTTCACCATCGAGCATTATCATGCGGTAAGATGCTTTTCGGTTCTACTTCCGTTTGTTATCCTCTTATATGTCTTATTTACTCAGGGTCTCACACGAAAGCCTTTCGTCTCCTCTGAAACAATCGCTCTTGTCGTCTGTGTGGCTGCCCTTTACTATGCAATCAAGCAAAAATCAGAAATTACTCATTAGGTCCTCGGTAGTGCTTCGGTTGCACGCGATTTCGAACCGAATATATTTTAATTTATTTCACAAGGTGGGCACGAGAAATTTTTGTTTATCACCTGGACTCACGTGTTGCTTTGTTTCTCTTATATGTGAATTTGTTATATTTATCTTGTTTGTCTGTTTTATTCGAGAAGTACCTCTACATATAAAACGGTTTGAAGAGATTCTTGTTCGTAGTCATACCATGCTGTGTTCTTATGTGTGGGTAATGGGTTTATGAATTGTGAAAGTGATCATGGAATAAGAAGCGTACGTGCGAGGATGCTTCGTAACGTATCAAGTGCTCTAATAGCGAATTCATCGAGAAATGTCAAACTCCCGCCCTGTTGAAAACCATGGTTATACAGCTGATTTCACGGAAACCAAGAATCCATGTCACAGGGACCGGCTCACACGAGACACACGAGATCGAATAAGTCATCTTGGTGCAGAAAAGAGGGCCTCGAGGTGTCCTAGCTGAGCATGGTCCGATCGCACTTCTGTCGGTGGTGCTTAAGATTCTTCTCACCTTACAATCGTATGTGCCGCGCTCTCACCATGAACACATGGAAGAGACCAAGTTAGTATCAGTAAAGGATGTCCGACCATATCACGTCGTTTTCCAGCCAGCGGAATGCTGCAGATAGAACCCTGCTCTCGATATGATTCCTGCTTAATGGTTTCAATAATGCATTTGACACAATCGAACATGAGGAGGTGCTCAATGCTCTCATTACGTTCGCAGTTCTCCTTGCTAGGCTCCTTCAGACTGAATCCACACCTCCTGGCTCACAATCGATTCTTCAGAAAGCCGACCATATTCATTTGCTCGTTTGATCGCTATGCGACGTGGATTTGAGCATAATCACACTAATACAATCCTTATACATATAGCGGCCTCTTCATACCCAACTGAATGTGATTTTTAGTGCATTCTCGTGAAATAAATTATACCTATGGATTGATAAGATTGGTTTTGATTCTGCTAGAGCCTTGAGAAGGAAGCGGAACTTTCCTTCTCCACCAAAGCTTGAGGAAAAATATACGCTTAAATGTGTAAATTGACGATGGTAGAATAAAATAAGGTGAAAGACGCTAGCAGCTGCGTTAGCACCACCACAGCACAAAGATAAAAGACTGGAGCAATCTCGAACCAAACGACGACCGCGTTAAGATATCTGTCATATTTATGATCTGAATAATCTCGACAGTTTGAAGGGATTTTGATGAGAAGGTTGTTGCAGCACTAATCCAAAACTGGGTGAAATATTCGTGATCGGCCTCTCAAATAACCCCGATAGGCAAAGTTGTTTTTTTTTTGAGCAACTCGCGGTCTCTGGGTATTGACATTAGAATAGTGCCTAATGTGTACTTTACTGTACATGATGATTACAGAGTGGTATCAGGTGGCAAACCACAGTGCGAAAGTGAATGCTTCCCCAACTGCATTGGCACCAGGATCCGATCCCATTCCGCTGGCATTACGAGTAACACTTGAAGATTGCGTTCAATGCACGAATTTGTAGCCTGCGAAGCGAGGAATTTCTTGAATTCGGCGTGAAGAGGTACTTATTGTGCATTCTGAAACGTTACAGGTTACTTGACGTCAATTTTCGAGTAAGTACAATAATATCGATGTAGGCTTCTGGTTGCCCTCATGTTGACTCTTTGCAACCAAGTTTTATCTTGTGAGATGAGGCAATAGTCCGAAATAAATCAAGCAGATCCCGTAAGGATATTTCCATTACGGCTAACGAGTGAAACCTCAATAGGGATGTAGACTATTGCACGCACCGGAGGCCGGCCGTGATTGCGTAACCCTGCGTCTATGTCGTCCTTCGCCGTCTGGGTCTCTCGGATTTGCCTGAGCCTTTTCAGGGAAGGAACTTAGGCGTCGCGTACTCTGGCCTGTCTGGTGTCTGACCTCGCAGCGGGAAGCGTGTTGCCGAAAAAAGCCAGCTGGCTTCAAGCCGGTACGCAATCACGGCCGGCCTCCGGTGCGTGCAATAGTCTATATCCCTCAATAGGCTTGTGCACCTTGCTATTGTGTTTGAAGTATTGAAAAACTAGTGCATGATAGTGGGATACACGCGCCGTTCTTCACGGAATTAGATGAGGGGTTATCGAGGCCAGTGGTACTATGAGTAAACGTTATGACGTATTCAGGGCGAGTCTGGTTTATTGGACGCAGCTTTCAATATGGTGTTGCAGGCCGTAGCAAGTCGGTTTCCAGTGTCCAAGCGATTACATGAAAATCGTTGATTGTAGCTCTAACTTCACTTCGGAGGGATTCAGACGTAATACTTTTAGCTCTTGTCATATGTAGTCAATTAATCCATCTCATTTGAACTACGTTGTAACTCACATATTGCTTATTTCGTCTCTCAGTTTTTAGTCATGTTTGTTGTACGGTGGAACCTACAGAGGTTTCTTACCGCATTCGCCTATGATCTTGAACGTTTACAGTCGAGTAACGTGCTGATTCTCCTATTTTCTCGACAACATCTTCAATAGCGCTTGGCAAGGCCTTTTCAGATGAAGTGTGCTGTTTGATCGATTGATTGCAACTCTGATTGTATACTTGTGGGGGCTACGTATGGGGTTGCCAGGCTTTTTTTCACCTCTGAACCAACATTTTTGATCTGAGGGCTGATTTCGCTCGATAGCTAGTATTTCAGTAGGTTGATACATTTGAGCGACTCAGCCAGTGCACGCCTTTTTCCACAAAACAGTAAGGCTGCGTTCATACCCAACTGAATGGAATTTTTGGCGAATCGGCACATCCGCGATTTGGGAATCTTGCGGATCCCACGTACTACCACGTCAGTTTGTTTGCATTATGGCAAATAGCAAAAATCGTTGATGCGCCGATGCGCACATTTTCTCGATCAACCGTATATTTTATTTCACGCGAATGCGCCAAAAATCCTATCCAATTGGGTATGAAGAGGCCGCTATATGTATAAGAATTGTTATTCGTCTCCGTAGAATCTACTTCCAATTGCGATCAAACGAGCTGATAAAGGTGGTGGACGTATTGAAGAATCAGTTGTGAGCCTGGAGGTGCGGATTCAATCTGAGTTTAGCAAGGAAAGGGGCTCCGGGTTAGATGAAATTCTACTCCTATCTCGCCCGAGCCATGTCAAGGCTGGAGAGATCTAGAGCGTTGATCAGGAGGGTCACTGAAAGCATCGTTGTTTCTTGTCGCATTTTGTAAGTCTTGACGGAAGACTTTGTTTCATCCGTTTTCACGCTGGATAGCCTTCTAGTTGTAGCTAGGTTTCCTGCACCTCGTGTATTCCGCACACGTCATTGTTTTATTATACGTAAATGTTCAGATTTTAGCATAAACCAGTAATGAGTGTTCAGGAATGTTGAATCTGTGGAGGTGTAACAGTCGAGTGGCCGTCAACTGTTATCGATCACTCTTGTGTTCCGAACTGCCCTTAAGCAGTTCTCTTTATCGCGGTAAATTGTTATGCGCTCCCATAAGGAAGAGCGCTGCTTTCCTGCATACCAGTCCATCCGCGTTTGATGAGGAGGTAAGAAACATTTACGACTTTCTTACCTTGCGAAGAACGTGTCATTTAGAAAAAGAATCGATGGCCATTTCACGTTACAATGACTGATGAACAAAAACGAAAGAAGCAGGAAAAAATTGAGGAGATGAAGGAGGTACACTTTTCAGAATGTGTTATCTCATCTGTTTTAGGAAAGTGAATACTGGACTAAATCAGTGTGACGAGAGATCCATTGTCGCCACTTTTCGCGTGATGAGCACGTCTGTTGCATTAGAAATTGTTCCATCGACTCCAACTCTTCCTCTAGGCTTGGGGAAAACATTCGAACCTGCTTATCTTAGTGAAAGACAGTAGTTGCGCTACAAAGCACGATGCCCTCTCTTCTTTCTCTATACTGAACCGAAAGCCTCATCTTCTCATTGTATGGTATTATTCCATTAGGATATGACAGCTGTACTTCATTGTGAATATACATATGAATGGATTCAGCCAAAGTTGAAAGAGTGCGTGCTTCGTAGAAAATCATCTCGTGCCATGCAAAACAGCTTATTGTCACCATCATCGATGTTTTATGCATGGGATCAGACATGTTGAACTCATTTAAACTTCTTATTCAATAACGTAGAACCAAACTCTATTTTTAATTTTAAGCGCTCAAGCGTATACAGAGGGCTGGTTGTAGTGCTTTTTACAATGTCTGGTCGCTGACGCTGAAAAAAAGCCAGCGTAGTTCAGTTATTCAGTCCCTAGGTTTCTTACTTCAGTGCTTCTTTTACAGGAGAAGGAGCCTGAAACGCTATTCGGAAAAGTAAAGTTCTACCTCAAACGCTACTGGTATATCGCAGTACCTGTGCATATGGTTTGTTGCACCGCTTGGTTGGCAGGTCTTTATGCTTTAGTTCATTGGTGAGTTTCATTTTTGGGGATAGTACTCTCAGCTAAGTGTATTTTTTATAGCCAATGGCATCTCCTTTTTCTTACCGAGTATGTTTGGAGTGTTTATTTTTAGCGGCGTAGATGTCGTTGCTCTTCTTCGAACTTTGCATATGCCGGCAGTTATCATTGAGAAAATCGAGAGCGTTCCTCCTAGTGCTGGTGTTATAGTGGTTGCTCTAATCTTATATAAGGTATGCAGTGCTTGCAGTTGCCCATTTTGATTTTTCTTTTCGTCTCGTCTGAGAGCGTTTACATTGTTTGCAAAGTAACTTCAAAGACGGCATTTGCGGTAATGTGTCAATTGAGAAATACCCGGAAGAAGTCATTTACGTGGAAACTGTTAGCGTAAGAAGACTGTCTGTGGCGGAATCCCGGTGAAAAAGTGCGCCTCCCAGCTGTAGAGACGGCGCAAAAGATAACACATGACGCCTAGAATGACCGACCCCGCCTCTTGGGGTTGCCCTTACCGAAAAATGACTGAGGTGCAGAGTAATGAGCGCGATGGCAGAGTGATGCTTATCGTGGCGTATCAAAGCCGTATTGATCGAAATGACGAGGTGCTTGACGTGTCAGATCTCATAAAATCGTTCACCGATCAGTATCAAGAAATTGAAAGGAATTAAACAATCGAATTACCTTAACACTGTCTTTAAGATAGCGACCCCCTTTCGGTACATGACAACGCTTGTTCTTATTCAAGCAACGTTTTGGACATTACGTAGGATGGGAAAACTACGCACTGCCCGAGAAGTGGAGTTCAAGGTTCGTTTGAGCATGTTTCCTGTTCATAGCTCCAAATTTTTCTTCATTCTTTTTTCGTCGCAGTTCGAGGGCTTCGTAATCATTCTGTATTGGCAGTGAGAATCAGGGACATTAGTCCTGCTGGCGCTTCTTTTACGAAGGCTCTACAGACAGCGAATTTTCGAAGCGAAAGAGCGCGTGCATGAGTAATGCAAGGACCCCTCTTACTCTGCGGTGATGCCGGCGTGCGAGGTGCCGATAGGGCGTGGCTGAGTTCACAGACAGCGAAGCAGAGTGGCATCGACGCAGAGCTACGCAAGCACGAGCTGTCGCCAGCACCGTAGAGTATGAAGGTGGTCTAAGGAGTAGGCCACATTTGTATCATCCCTACTCAAAGGAGAGGCATGAGTGCGCATGCTCCATTTTTATACTAAATTGCCTGATGGCAGTACTACAATGATGTGCTCGATGAAGATATCTCGGTTCCAGGTACGTTCGGAATACGAGAAGAATAAATTGAAGTACGGCAGGAGGTTCTACCGGTTAGTTTCAATGCTTTGGCATCGTGCTTCGAAAGGTATTAATAGTTATATCTGCAGGTATCGCAACATGGGTGTGCGAGATATATTGCGGAAGAATCGAGGTAGTACTAGCAAGGATGACTCACATAGTTCAGATCGTAAGGATTAGGTCTTTTTTGTCTTTTGTGATTATTGCATGTTCGATACTGTGGTCTCATCACACTTCTCAAGTTCTGCTTTCTGAAACAGTTACTGATCTAGTTCCTCATTTCTTTTAATGCCTTCAAAACATCAGGACATGTAGAGGCCATGCGGGTAGGTGAGCTATGCTCTTTAGCGTTGCTAGTTTCGTGCGAGGCTTTGTTCATACTGTCTTGCGCCTATCTGGAGGTAATTGTTGAATTTGGATGTTCCGCAAAATTGATTTCGTTTTTTCAAATTCTGCTAACTAATTGACTCGAGCTGGGATCGATCGTTATGGCAGGTCGCAGTAATCTCCGGCTCTTCTAGCCATGTATATCGTGAGAGTATCATAAGAATATTTCTCCCCAAGGTGTCACAGTATTCAAGCTCACAAATTTCTCCCACTTCCTTATTCTCTAGCCCTGCAACACTGGATCTTTTGAGGCACGCTCCTCGGTAACCAAATAAGTCGACTCACCTTCTTGAGGCAGTAGTTCCTCGGACAGCCATTTAGTGTGTGACACTTTCGCGCCGTGATGGTGGTCCATCGCGTCACTTCACCTGCTCGAATCCACTCCTACCGTGCCCACTTGAGATCCCTTACTGGTTAACTGGGCAAAATGGGTGTAGTCGGAGTGGGTTCGAGCAGCTGCAGCGCCGCAATAGCGCACCGCAGCCGCACGTAAAAGGTGCAGCCTGGATGGTTACCCAGGGATCTACTCCACCAAGGAGGCAAGTCCACTAATCTAGTTATCGAGGAATGTGCCTTTAAGAGACTACCAATAAGAAGAGGAAAAAGCGCGTTCACGGAATAATGAAGGAAACGGAAGCACTTCTTGCCCACTTGTCATTCATTGTGTATGGATATCTATTAGTGGAAGCTTCACTCTGGTTTGTTTGCGTTTCTCGTCCTGCTTTCCTGCGATATTTCGGCTTGAATGCCATTTTGTGAACAAAACGTACCGTTTTCTGAAACTTTCATATAGTAGTTTTTGGTCTTGATTTTGATTAAATCTGATAATCCGATACTGTATTTTCGATTTTTTTGGAGATAGCGTACTTTTCTTCGGTGATGTTTCGTTATGTTGGAAACTGACCTCATCATTGTGTGTTTATTGTGAGTCATCACTTGCTCATTCATTTGTAACCTTTGTCTTTTGTCGACCATTTCTAGTCTTTCATGTTGATATTTACAGAATTTTCAGTTAACATTGATTAATAAATGTAGGATAAATATGAATAACACTGAGATCAAGTTACGGGCAATTGAGCTAACGGAATCTTCCATTTTCCGCTGAAATGTGAGTGAATGATGTAGGAGATATCTCAAGCGTTGCAGGTTGATGCTAACGAGACTGACTCGGAGAATCATGACAGAATCGGTTGGAAAAGGACGATCGTTAGTAAGTCACTTGGGGGATTTCCTTTTTTTGCGGATCTCTCACATTCCATTTATACGTAGTAACGAGATTTCGGTATGCGTCTGAGTAATGAATACAGCCTCAAGGCCAGTGCAGATCTTGTGTTACCTCTTTTGCACATCCAAGCGTATATTTTTTCCTCAGCCCTGATGAAGTCTCCTTCCCCCTTCTCGGCTTAGGTAAGAATAGGGTGTAGTAGTGGGATGCCCCCTTTCTCACTGCGATAGCACCCAATGTATGTTTCTCGGCTGATGTTTTTTGGGACCGTGGGAGGTCTGCATTTCGTTTGTAGTAGTGATGTTGCAGTTCAAGAGGGATAAGCTTTGCTCAAGTGTTACAAGTTGGCCATTCCAGCAGCGTTAGGGTTCAGTGTGGTGTTTTCTCTAACGGCGTCGAAATGGAGTGCAGTAAATCCAATATGGAACAACATATTTACAATACCTCAATAAAAAATTTTGAAGGAACCGTTACCGATAGGTATAATCTTGGTTAGGCACGCCCTATGTTTTACTTAGAGTGAGCCCACCCACCGTAGTAGCGACCATGCACCTTGATGTTGTTTTGGAATGTTACCATTCAGATTGCTGTATGTCAACTTACAAGTGATCATGATGTGGAGAGGAATTTCGAGATTTGTAAGGATATGGTGGAAAGAGCGAAGGCGCGGAGTTGTGAGGTAAAGAATTGAAATAACTCAGAGCAAACTCCTCACGATATCATCTGTAGTCAAACATTCAGATGGTATTTTTTCCGGAATGTTTTGACTTTATTGGTCGAACAAGGGACGAGAACATTGACTTAGCGACAGAAGAGAGTGGTCCACTTATGCAACGTTTCAGGTTCTCAGAAGCGTAATCTTTACTCTACTTTCATCGCCTGAGGAGGTTATTGCAGTTAAACCACAAGTAAATCCTCCTTAGACGTTGGAAGTGGAGAGCAGAAGCCCATTTTCTCTCACTCAACTATTATCATTACAGGTCCTTAGCTAAAGAGCATGGAGTATGGATTTCCCTTGGCGGTCTTCACAATAAGGTTGGTGTCTTCATTGCTATTATATCATATTTGGCTGAGCACAAGGTTGGTGGAAAGTTATTCAACAGTCCAGAAATTTGTTTCTCGATCGAGGTGACAGTTGGTACTCGAAGAATATCCCGAAGTTTTTCTACGGAAGTCATGAGGAGTATCGCGTTTTTAGCTCCGATGTCATTTTCAAAGGAACAGCCTTGTAACCGCGACCTGTTTCTGCAAGGAGACGTGACTATTGCTTCAGCTGCGCTTGGAGACTCTGAATAAGTCCTCGAGCCGTTTGTGAAAGACGGGAGAGCAGAGTACACCGGTAATGGAAAATTCCTCGGCAAGGTGTCGTAGTTAACGAACCGAAAGAGTGGGGGGGGGGTCGTAATGGCAGGGGTCAGTCATGCTCCCTGGTTATTGAGCAGAACGTGCCGCTAGCTGACCCGGTTGATTGAATTTGTGTGATAAATACAAAAAATCACAGGAATGAAATATTAGGTTGTAAGGAAAGTTCTGGCCGCTTTTTCGCGTTCACAAGGTAAATTCAAATATCAGAGCGCGTCAGCATGTATCAGCTGACATATTGTGCTCGTTATATAGACAAAAAGTTGCTCTTTCAGAATATATGTTTTATTTGGAATGCCACAAGGTTTTCGAATTATTAGGGAAATTTTAAAGTGCTGCGAGAATGGCACTTTTAAGATGACTTCACTTAACGAGTTCTTGTTTAGCCGAGTCTTAGCGAAGAGGACCACAAATGTAAATACTGCAAGAGGAGGGGGTGAATCATTGGATGGAACACATTGTCTCTGGTTTCAGAAGTGCAGAAATGAGAACGAGCTGCTTGGATTTTCAATTGATCAAATCGCTTTAACTAAAACGGCAGAAGGCGATGAGCATCCATATTTGCAGGGGATATCCACAAGTATTGGCCCTCAACAAGCAACCTTAGTTGACCACCTCAAGTGGCCTTGATTTGGAAAAATTCAAAAAAATGGGTTCCGCGGGACCCCCCACGGCAGTCACGCGCAAGCGCATTTTTCACAAATCTTCTTCCACTAATTGAAGCAGTTGCAGGGTAAGGCCCTTACTCGTCTATCATGTTCATCAGATCTAGCGCTAACTATGCCCCACTTCCCAAAACATCTGGCCAGCTCCTTCAGTAGCAGCGTGTTTAGAAAGAGTGGCGATTTGGAGGCGACTTTTTTTCGTTTCGCGCAATATAAATTATCAGCCCTTTATCAAATTGAGATATGTAGGTATGCATAGTGTTGCCAAGAGTGTAGCAAATCTAATGGTGCTCATTCCGTGAGAAAAGATGCACTCTGAGCTGAGTTATGATCTCTCGAAGTTGAAATTTCAAAAACCGGCCAAAACTTTCCTTACAACCTAATACTTAGTAGTGCTGTGCAGTCGGCAATAGTCACTGATATTGTGGAGGTTATGCAGATGTTGAAAGAGGGAGGGGAGGCGTAATTGGGTCCCTGTTGAGGGTGCGGCTGTACTAAAGCGGGCTTTTCCTCGACACCTAGATGAACCTTGTCTGAGGAGCTGTCTTCATCACAACGTGTAATCCTTTTTTCGCAAAAAATCCATCATAAATCGACCAGCTGCTCTGCCACGCTGCAGTACATTTTCACATTCCGCAGACAGCCCCTGCTAGCTTCCGCTGATAACTCACAAGGGGGCATCCCACTACTACACCCTATTCTTACCTAAGCCGAGAAGGGGGAAGGAGACTTCATCAGGGCTGAGGAAAAAATATACGCTTGGATGTGCAAAAGAGGTAACACAAGATCTGCACTGGCCTTGAGGCTGTATTCACTACTCAGACGCATACCGAAATCTCGTTACTACGTATAAATGGAATGTGAGAGATCCGCAAAAAAAGGAAATCCCCCGAGTGACTTACTAACGATCGTCCTTTTCCAACCGATTCTGTCATGATTCTCCGAGTCAGTCTCGTTAGCATCAACCTGCAACGCTTGAGATATCTCCTACATCATTCACTCACATTTCAGCGGAAAATGGAAGATTCCGTTAGCTCAATTGCCCGTAACTTGATCTCAATGTTATTCATATTTATCCTACATTTATTAATCCCCTCACCACGGGACTAACCCTTAAGACCCCGGGAAGGGTAAGGGAAAGAGTGAATGGGAATATATACTCTCTGAAAATAAACCCTCCTTTTCAGAAGAGGTGATGTGTAGCGGAACTCGCATCGAAAAAGCGCGGCTTGGAGATTTCAGTCACGGTTCCGCAGCACGGCTTGTTATGCTGCAGTTTATCAGCCGAGCGAGTTGCTGGCGGAGGCGGGACATCGTTCGCGGTCAACTGATTTGACCTTTTCGCCCGTCTGTAGTTTTTTCTCGGCTAGTCACGCAAAGGGACGCGAGAGAGAAGAGGGTGTATGCACTGAGCAGAGAATTCTCGTGGCGGCGTTCAGCGTGCGACGTAATGGTGCGAGCTACGAGCGCCGTATTGGTTGAGTCCGGAAGCGATTATACCTAGCATGAGGCGTAAGGCTCCTTCATCGCCTCAGGGCCCATCGAGTACGGCGCGTATAGCTCAAAAAAAAACGAACATTGCAGAGCACTTCTACTTTCATATCTCACAATTTACCTCTTTCAGTGTCTAACTTTTTGATGCACTTCTGACGACGTGTTGCGTCAGAATAACTGGCAACAAAAAATGCGGGAGGCTCCACGTACGCTTTCGAAGGCGAATTAATGACAGAAGGACATGCACAGCGGGGTTGAAGAATGAAACGTTTTACGAAAAGAAACTAGACACTCCATTTGGAGGTGGAGATAGTTTCGATAGGCAGAATAGATGAGAGTATCTCACACATAGACTTCTATAAAATGTTCTGATCTATTTTCTTTTGCTCACAGTTTGGCGTCACAAAAACAGTTTTACGTGATTGCGAATTCGCCTCTTTTCTTAAATGGAATTTTTACACAGCCAGAATATACTTCTAGAGGAATATTCTTGAAGTGAGCTCGTAGTTAAGTCATAGCACACTTAATCGGAAGTGCTTTTCTTTTCGTTCTAGACGAGCTCTTTAGGATCCGGAAGAACCTGAGAAACCTTGGAACTCACATATAGTACTGGACAATGAGGGTACGACACGAGCGATATATAACAAACTGCATCTCTTCGACTTGGAAATTCCTGGCAAAGTCAGGCTTATGGAAAGTGAATTCAGCAAAAGTGGAGCAAAGGTCTGCGAATGCCAAACGTAGTACTTTTTTTATACTTTCCAGTCCATGATTTCGTATTAAACCTTGGTAGAAACAGTGTCATTTGCAGATGGTTCCCCCTGTGGACACTCCAATTGGGCGACTCGGTTTATCTATTTGTTATGATCTTCGGTTTCCTGAATTAGCACTATGGAATCGTTACAAGGGTGCACAGATTCTTTCCTATCCTTCTTCCTTCACACTCAATACGGGTTTGGCTCATTGGGAGGTAATGACTTTTTCTACAGTAAATGAATTGTATTGTAGAATCTCGATTCAAGTGTTCCACTGGTAGATTGCGTTGTCGAAAAGCTATTTACTTCAGCCTTTACTCCGAAGTCGTGCCACTGAAACTCAGTGTTATGTGATCGCAGCTGCACAAACCGGAAAGCACAACGAGAAACGGTCTTCTTATGGTCACTCGATGGTGGTGGATCCTTGGGGTGCAGTGATAGCGCAGTGTTCAGAAAGAGTAGGTCAGTCACAGGAAAAATGGTTCATCAGGATTCTGAACCGGTCAACTTTTACTTAAGATATGTGTTTTGCTGAAATCGATCTTGGTTATGTGGATGAACTTCGAAAAATGCAGCCAGTGTTTGCTCATCGACGATCTGATCTCTATTCATTGCATGTGAATGAAGAAGATGACGGTTTGTTTCGCTGCCTTTTCACTTCAAAAAGGAAGAAATACCCTTATCAAAGCTAATGAACCGTCCTCTCAAGACGTATTGGTACCATTCTGCACAAAAGCTGTCGTATATCTTGTCTGGATTGTCGAACTTCAAAATCTCATAAGTTTGGAAAATATGTTGTAGCAAATGATTTTATCCGTTACTTTGTCTGTGAGTAGTAGTGAGATGAGGTGTGTAGACTTATGTCGAATTCTCGTGCGGCCGCGCACGGCGAGCGACGCAGTGGATTCCTTCGCGTGTGATTGCGTACATTGCAACACTCCCTTCAGAGTTTTAGTCGCGAATTTTCCTATTTCTTAACTAGGACTGTTATCAAATAATGCTATCGTTTCTTTTACTTTTTATATTACTATTTAGTTCTAGAGCACAAAAGTTATTGTATAATATTAGATTGTCCCAAAAGCCTTGTAGGATTTTTCTTGAAAAATCAATAACTCTTGTTTACTTCGAGGCAGATCTAGGAGGTTCAGGAATATGGTAGAAAGTTCTCTAAGCTTTCTAGTAAAATATATATTGACCCACCAGATTCCATGGAGAGAGCTACAGTGCCCGTATTCGATACCCACCCAACACCCGGTGTCATCTACTATGAGTGGTCTTGCGGCACCAAAGCGACGAAAGCTTGCCACTCCATCAATGCTGCATTGGGCAAGGATGTGTGAGCTACGAGACCGTCCGCCGCTCGCTCATCAGCTTCAGCAACGGCGAGATTGACATGGAAGACAAACCACTCACAGGACGCCCACATGCATTCGACGACGAGACGCTGCTCTCCGCCGTTCGCGCTGATCCTGAAACCACCATGCGCGAGCTGGCGGAGAGGAATGGACAAGCACCCATAACCGTGAATCGTCGCCTCCACCAGCTCGGTTATCGGAAGGTGCTGTCGCGATGGATCTCATGCCCTGACGGATGCTCACGAAAGTGCCCGTGTGAGCATCTGTCAATCGCCGCTGCTTCGCCCGCATCGCAACGACTTTTTCGTCTATCTAGCTAAGGGCGATGAAAGCTGGGACATGTATGATATCAACGCACCCCGCGCCTTTTGGCTGCTACGTGACGCCGAGCCGCCAACGCAGCCTATGTCCGACCTCCATCCGAAGAAGATTCCACTCTGCTGCTTCTGGACGCGGAAGGAATGCTTTTCGAAGAGTGCTGGCACAAGGCGAGACCGTACCCGCTTCCGTATACACCCACCAGCTCCAGCAGATCTCCGTCGCTAATTGAGAAAAGCGCCTGAGAAGGTCCGCGGTCGCCCTCCTTCATGACAGCGCCCACCCATACGTCGCGAAGTGTACCCAGGCCAAGCTACAGGAGCCCGGCTGGGATGTGCTGCCCCACGCGCCATACTCTCCAAACATTGCTCTTTCTGACTATCATTTCACCCATCCTCTTGAATCCTTTCTGGCCAAGAGAAAATTCGCTGATTATGACATGCTTGCAAAGGCGATCGCTGACTTCTTCGACTCTCAGCACCCAGAGTTCTGGGAGGAGGGAATCAACGATTTACCTATGAGGGGGCACAGTGTTGTCGATAACAATGTTGAATACGTTGATGCCTGGTTGTTGTTTGTTGGAAGAAAAAATAATGAAAAGTGGTGATCAAAAAATCTTACAAGACTTTTGGGACAACCTAATATTTAGATAATTATGAGATAAACAGCTATTCTTAAAGGACCTCCCTGGTACCAGACCTTTGCGTCCTGCGTGGAATTCCAACCGACCGCAGCAAGTCGTGCTGATGGCGCCGCGAGTGCGACGTCGCAAAGCGAAAATTCGACATAGATCCTCACACCCAGTGAGATGAGATGGTACTCGGCACTGGTTCATGGATGCTGCTTGCACTCATCGAAAATCACAGCCGCTAGTTGTTCTCGCAGCGGATGCGGCACACCTGGACGTAGTTTCAGCAGAATCTGTAGGTTATGAGAGTTCAGTGAATTAAGGCGGTATCGCTGCAGGCTGCGAAGTCGATTAGCTTGGTGGATCACGAAAGCCTTTTTGTTTGTATTTTTGTGTTTGTATTTTTGAGTTTTCGGATACTCTATCGAAGGCTTGCTGGTTTTCGTATGGTTCTTATATACGAATTGTGGCATGCTATTTGCGGAAAGGCGAAAATGATTACCGCTGATCCGATCACCTGTGACGCGCTACGCAGTAAGGCCGCGGTCATACCTCGCGGTGCCATCGGCAGGGTGTGGCTGCGTGACTTTGCGTCTCCGCCTATTCCACCCTGCCTCGTCACCTGCGTCACCTCTGCACCTCCCCCTTTCCACTCTCCCTCGCTACCTGCGAGTGCAGCCACGCCCCGCCGACGGTGAGTATGACCGCGGCCTAAGCATCTATCCAAAGTCACAGGTATAATACATCAAGGGTACCCTACACTGGTCAGATGGATAGAGAGAGGTTACCGGTTCTCGAGTTAAGGCCACTGTCTGCTCTTATGATGCGGATACCAACTAATCCATCTGCAGACAGGCTCATGGTTGAGCGCGAAAAAGATTCGATCGTGTGATTTTATCAGTGACTGCGGAGCTATCACCGTTAGTGGTATAATCATTCAGTATTTTTTGAAAACTGCTTTTACATTTTGAGAACTTCCTCGGCTATTTTTTAAAACTTACTGTTGAGAGAAGACCTTCTCAATCCTCAAATCTTGCCGGAATTCTTTGTGAACGGAGTGATGCCAGTAGAAAAAACTTCGCTGTCTGATTCATTGTATCTTAGTTTGATTTTTATCGTTGTGTAATGGTTTTAGATGATTCTTCATTGATGTTTGCTGAATTTCCAATTGCTGCTGAATCGATATTCTACCGATCAGCTCTTTCTTTTGCATTTGTCAATTTGAAACCGGTGTTAAATGGACGTAAGTACCCGCCTCCCTTTTTTTCACATCTGTTTTCATGCAACATTTCTTTTCTCTCTTTCTTTGTAACATTTTCTTGTAACACGTTTTTTATCTTTTCCTTGCAGATGTTTTGGTCTGTCCGAAACGTATTTGCTATCATCTTACTGATCTCACCGATGCTGAGACTGCAGATCTGTTCATTGTTGCAAAGAAAGTTCAGAGGATGATAGAAAAGGTAGTTTTTTTTTCGTGTCAACATGTGCAGTAGTAGAGAAAAAAGGAATAGAAATAGGTGGTGATCCGACAGATGGGTGCTTACTCATCCGATGGTTTCTGCATCAAACGTGTTTCTTCCGCCATATCTCTGGCTGATTCCTTCACGTGTATCTATGATGTATGGCGGTCATGTGCAACACATGGCATGCTCACGCCAAGACATGGTCTGCCCCGGGATCTACATGGGGCCTCTATGAGTCGTTCCGAGTTACTCTTTCAAAGAACAACAAATCACATACTATTTGCTTGAACCTCTAGCGTTCATTTGTAGCGAACATATTTTCATAAACATGAACAACATTTTTCAAGCGCCCAAATCGCTTAAAGGCAGCATTAAGGGAAAGTCGGACGAAAAGTAAAAGAAATAGTGCATATGAAAGTTGAGATGCCTAGTAACAGGATAGTGGAGAAAAAACGGATGGAAATGGCCAAAAACCCGAGAAATAGGATCCCCTTCCCACCATTGATTCTCGACCCGGACGACCTTCCCGTCAAGAGGCGGGTAGTCTGATCTAGTTTCCCATTGGCATGTTGCCAAGTAAACACAAGGGAATGTTTGGAAATACGACAGCATCTACTTTTTGGAGTGAGCTTCAAGCTAAAACTGCGAAAGCGCGCCGCAAAACCCTGGTCCTGCCGCATCTTCTTAGCCGCTCCCACCCCAGTCAATCGGGAATTACGTCATCGGGAGGCGGCACCGCTGTGTTCAAGAGGCGGAACCGCTGAATGGTTGCGGCGTTTTGCAGAGTTTCTACAGCTTGGAGGGGCGCTTTTTCACCGGGATTTCCCCACAGATAGCCTTCTTAGGCTCAGGACTGAATTCTTGTAGCGATTTCTCCATTACCACATTACCCCTAATGCTGTCTTTAACTGCTTTTGAGCTGTCGACTCGGTGGTCACCTACCGTTCGTAGCTGGCAGAAGTGTAGTTTGAGCTGCAGTGTCAATAGTGGTCTTCAGCTGTTATGTTGCCTTAGTTGACAAATGCCCACTGTCCAAGCCTCTAATATTTCAACTATTTCTCATAATTTCTTGGATGATGTTAGCATTCTTGGAAGGAATATGGGAACACTGTCAGCTGAGCCACTGCTAGTCGTGGACTGTTGGGCTCCTTTATGTACAGCGCCCACTTCTCCTTGCCCATGACTAGGTTGAGCAGTCTTAAGTAGTGCTGAAGGCCCTGCGATGTGTGATGAACCGTCAGGGAGCTGTGCGACCTCCATCGATTGTCGGATACAAGCTATCATCATCAGTTCATGCCGTGCATGGAGGTAATCTCCTTGTGGTGGCCTAATTGCAGCGGTGACCTTCCGCTGAATGGTTGCAGAATAGCGTGGGATCCTAAAGACAACTGCCCGAAGAGTATCTACGGAAAAGTGCGAATTCCTCTTCATATGAGAACATGTTGGCCATGGCCAGCCTGGAATGTCTCCAAGAATATTGAGATTTTGAATGCACTCTCCCTGGCGTAGCTTTCATGGGAAATTGTTATTGTTTTCGCTTTTGATTCTTCTTTTTCATAGCAGCTGAGATAGTTCGCATGTGAAAAAGTGAGTCTGGTTTTTGCTTGTTTCTGTGGCTATCAGTGTGATGAGAATCGTGATAAGAGGTACACGCGTAAACGCCGCGACACTCCATAGTTAGGTGGCAAGGGAGGTAGGGGGGATATGGTTCGGGGATCAATTTCGCATCTTCTAAACAGGCCTTCCATCCTTCCGGGTATCCATGGGAACCCAAACCTTTCGGGTGAAACACTAACTCGTACTTCGGCAGCCCCTCCTCAGGTCACTGTTCATATGGCACGAATGCGATTACGATCCTAAACGAATCTTTCACGGAAATGCCATGATTCCGTTAAAAACACTTTCATAGAGAAATCGACAACTGAAAGAAGAGTAACTTGCTTGAACTGTGGCCGAGCAACATTTGACTGCCGTCGACGGTCAAAGTGCACCGTGCCTTATGTTGATTTGCTTCTCACTCTACGCCCCTGACCACGTCACCGTCGCCTATTGTTGCTAGAGCTTTCGTGCCCACTCCCCTCGGATGCCACTTTGAAGATTCTGTATTTTAGCCTGATTTTCGTTTTTTTTTGCCTGAAACTTTGCACAGGGCCCTTAGTAAGCAAATACAACATAAATGTATGGGTAACAGAAGAACTCCAATTTCCGTGATCTATTCCTTTGAAAGTTCCTTTTTCCACAGAATCGGGGATCGAGGGGTGTATGCCGATTCTATCGTGACCCAGATCGGGATGCCGCGCAGTGCGCCGAGTGCGGCGCACTGCGCGACGCTGGGCTGCCCGGTCACGAAAGAATCGAGCGTCCCTTTGCAGCAGGTAATGGCTGATGTTTTTCCATGTTGATGGAGGGAGGTATGAATTTAGTCGAAGCCCGGCGAGATGCTAGAATTAGAAGTAAGTAAAAATGAAAGATAATGATGCAAGAACAAAACGATGCAGTCCGATAAACTTATCCCGTGCCACTTGTTATATATGAGATGTTTCACCAATTAGTTCAGGCGAAAATACGTGAAGTAACTTTCGACCTTCTACTTACAATATCTATCAACAATAGCTGAAGCGTTAGGAGCTGTCGCTCCTTTCGGTCAAATCATTATTGGTGTGCTAATCCACAATACTACCGATACCCTGTGACCATCCCTCACTACAAGGTATTTTTTCGAGCACTCACACTCTCGGAGTGATGAGCAGATTCTGCAGTATCAGGATTGAACTGTGAACCTGAAGGAGTAAAAGATATTGATCCTCCTGCTTCTTGCTTTTCGATAAATGCTGATTTTCGTCAAAGCAGGTCTTTACAAGAATGGGAAAAGGAGCTGGATTCGGTGGGAACGTGTAACTGCGTAAAAAAAGTGGCGACTGTGTCCCACGGCAATTTTTATTCATTTCGCCGTTCATTTGAGTTTATTTTGAACTTGGTTACATTTCATCAGTAAAATACAACGTTTCAGTTCACGATTGCTTTATGATAACGTTTTGCATGCTTTTGCATGCATTCATTCCATTTTGCATCCTTATTTGCACCCTTTTTGCTTCTTTGAACTCTGGTGTATGGCCCAGGTCTGCCGTCTGTTTTTGCCTCATTTTAGATTCTTTATTAGAAACCTAGAACATAGCAGACTTGAGACATCCAAAAACTGTCACAATAGAAAACTTGCGACCGTTTGTATGAAGAATGTAAAAATAAGCAAAAAAACAAAGCTGATTTTGGGAGTTCGCTGTTGAAATCTGGTGCCAAAAGTATGCAAATTAGTATTGTACAGGACACTAGAAATAGAATGAGTGCATACGAATCGATATCATCAACCCTTCGCTAAAGAAAACATTGACCTCTCACGAAGTAGAACCAGGTTGAATGCAAACGGAATTCAGCGGCGAAATGAATAAAAATAGGCGTGGGAGACAACTTCCTCTTCTCACGGATTACACGCAATTCCCACCGAGTTCAGCCAACTCGATAAACGTCGCGCAAAGTACGCCTCAACGCGAAATGCTGGCCTAAAGGGTAGACCGGAAATCAGCGACCATAGTGGTGCATCTGTTTGATTGCACGTCCTGGATTGCTTACTCGTGCCATTGCTTATTCGTACCAATTTCAGTTTCATAATGTCACTTCATCTACAGTTTGTGTTCAAGACGGCAAGGAGGCGGGACAAACTGTGAAGGTTCGGTATTTTCGTATGACACATTTAATCTCTCGAGATTAGATTTGTTGAATTTTCGGTATAAAATGTTAGAGATGTGTTCCTTACTCATGAACTCAGCTCTATTTGATTTCTTCGCTTAAATGAAATCCAATTGAAGAGACACAGTGATAGATCAATATACCATCCTTTTTAGCATGTCCATGTGCACATTCTTGCTCGGCGAGAAGGCGATTTCGGCTGCTCCCCGGATAACTTGTATCAGAATTTGGCTACGCACGACAAGTACGTTAATTTCATTTTCACGACTTCTGTTTTCTTTTCATCTCAGGACGGCGTCATGAGGGTCATGAGCAGGGTCAAGCGTGGCGTCGAGGAAAATTTTCGAAAAATACGTCTCCCCTCCCAAGAGGAGACCTCCATACGCCCCCCCCTTTCAGGTTCCGCTATTTTTGTGGTGTCTACCAACCAATGCGATTTATCAAGGAACTCAAGAGCCTACAGTCCAAAATAAAAAACCATAAGGCCAAATTCCTGAAAAAATAAGAGGAAAAGAAACCTATCAACATCCTCCTTCAGTGTCTCCATTCCAAAACAAAGGCGTCGAGAGAATAAGAACCTTTCAAAATATAATATTAAGTTGGCTGATAAGTTCCTGGACACTTCAAAACAGTTTGATCTACAATGCGTCGATTGACAGCTCATTTTTTCATGTTCGGCCTTGTCGAAGAGTGCTGTCGGATGTTCCACCACATAGGTATATAAGAGCCGGAAGTTGTCTAGAGAGAAGAAGGGCCGATGTTATGCTACTGCACGACAACGCTGAGAGCCACCTGTAGCGAAGATCATTCGAGATACTTTGTCGGCTTTAGAGTGGGAATTTCTGCCGCACCCACCATATTCCCCGGACCTCTCCTCACCTGATTACATCTTATTCTCCCCTCTTAAAAGTTATCTGAAAGACAAGCAGTTTAAAAAAGAGGACCTCAAAATCGCAATCAACGACTTTATAGCGTCGCAGTCTGCACAGTTTTGATGATGGAATTGAAAGGTTGCCAGAGCGATGGCAGAAGGTTATTGATAATGATGGTGGATATATTATTGATTGATTATAAGTTGTTCTAAAAAAAGTTATAAAATAAAAAAAACGTCTCGAAGTCTCTAGGAATTTATCAGCCAACCTAATACTTATATTTCGTAACGAAGGCGTCTTCGACTATCGGTAGTGTGCTCATCCTCTGATGACAAAGAAGAAGCTTTGAAAGTCATGCAAGTCATGAGGCAAGGATGAAGGATGAAAAAACAAGGAGTGAAAAGTTAGAAAGTAATTAGGAGCCATATAATGCACTCTACTGCGATTGACGCATCGCTATTGCGGTAGCGACGATCAGATGGGGCACGGTGTCTCCCCACTAGTAAATTTGAGCACTTTTGGAACCTGTAGCTTTCATAAAAGTGAATCTCTCAAAGCACCATTTTTTCAATAACTTTTCCAGACCAGTATCGGCCGCTCAGTTTCCCTAGTGTTGCGTAGTCCTCTATAAGGAAATCCGGTCGAAAAAAATTTTGAAAAATTCCGTGTGCTCCACTTCAGATGGTAGCAACTTCTTTCAAACTTATCCTTATGAGTGCAATTTTGTTGCCCGGGGTCTACGAGGTTCCAGCTTTGCAATAAGTTTTTGAACCATACCATATCTGTAAAATGAAAGATGTTACTCTGAAGGAAGCCAGTCAAGGACTGGTCGAGAAAAATTTTGAATAACTTCGAGGTGCACTTCAAGGGTCGTAACTTCTTTCAAACATCTTTATGGGTGCAATTTTGTTGCCCGGGGTCTACGAGGTTCTCGCTTTCTAATGTCTATTTGAACTATTCTATTATATTTCTCTAAAATGGTAGGAGGTGTTCTGAAGTTCTTCGAAATGGAAAAAGTTATTTTGAAGGAAGCCAGTCGAGAAAATTTTTCCATCGAAATGGCGAGATTTTCCCAGGAATTTTCGGAAAAATAATCCATTGTGTCCGAAATGCCTCAAGTAACACCCTTTGCTTTCAAAGGTCTAACGGGAGAGCGATTAGCATTAGCCGACCTCGCTGCGGGGTGCGCCATGCATGAGTCTTCATCCACATTAGTGGTAATACACACTCTTATCCGTTCCGTATAGTTGCTCGCTTTACGCTTTACCACTTTACGTTCTTGTAATCGTATGAAGAAATGAAAGGAGCCCATACCAGGAGCCCATACCAGCTTTCAAGTGGAAATGAATTTAATATTAGTTTTGGATCTTAACCCAATTAGCCAGTTCTAGCACATCTCCCCTTCACATTTTCGACCCTCAGCCTTAGAAATCACTTCGATCACTGCCTCAACGATTACGACCCCCTCCCAGCGGAGCAATTACGATCCCCCTGTCGAGGATGCTTCGACGAAGGCTTGACCCTGGTCATGAGTCTGGCAGGGGCCAGGTCTAATACGGCGCCCCCTATTTTTGTAGTGTTTTTGTTCTGCGTCGTGGCTAAGTCTTAGGTTAGGGCAGTTGTGTGCACTTATGTCTCAAATCTATTGATAGACATGGTGTGCACTCCAGCAGTTGAAGCAAGGTGATAATGGCGTAGAATCAAAAATGAACTCGGTCATAATACTCTTAAGGAACCACATGCTGTTAAGAAGCCATATGATGATATCGTATTTTGGTCCAGAAGGCCATGAAAGCTTCCTTTCAAGTGGTATAATTGCTGTTGATGCATACGTATAAACTTTTTTGTATAGGGATCCGCAAGTGCAACCTCGAACTCAGGAAGAGATGAGTGCTGAAGCGGCATTGTACAGAGAAGCGATGAAGAATGTATGAGTTGGACTGCTTTAAGCAAAGCTCTTCACGTATTTACTGCTCTGCAGTATTTATTGTAGTGGAAGTTCCGGTTTTATATGACTAGACTGTATGATTTGGAAGGTATATGAATTATGTGAAGAATAAACATGCCTCCTCTCAGTGTGTCATGTGATCTTTGAATTTTAAGTGGTAGACGTAATCCTGGCCAGCGACATTCGCTCACAAAAACACAGGTCGACAAATGCAAGTCTTGCTGAAAGCTATCACTCTTGACAATTCTGACCTCTACTTACAAAGCAATTGTTTTTAACAGTACTCAACCAATGAAGCACTCAAAATTGCATCTTAGACATTCAATTTTCTGTTGTGTAAATCGAGATAAAGTCTTCTGATGCTCGTAAAACTACATATAGTGAGAGCATGCGGAGATCAGGCCCCGTCGTACCTCAGCTATCAGTGTTCGTTTGAACATACAAAAGTAATGCGTCGATGTCAATGACGATTAATGTCATGACCGAGCAAAAATTTTTCTTACTGTGGTTGGCATTTTCTGCGAAAACGACAAAAACAGTGAGAAACGAGCGCAAATTCATCCAGTTGCATGGTGGCTTTTAGCAGTATGTTGCAGGAAATGTCAAGAAAACAGACCTGCGGCTAAGTTGGGAATCCTTCCCCCTACCAGCGCAATCAACAATCATAGTCTTTTCTCGAAACAATCTGCTAAGATCACTGTTGCATGGCCTAGTTGCTGCACGATATCGAAAACTTAGTGTAATGCAAAAATGGGTTGGTGATTCCAACGTCACGACAATAATACAGTGTTATCGCGACGCTGTAACCGAAGTTTCAGAAATGAGAAAAAGCTGCAGAAAATTTCAGAAAATAATTTGATTGGATTAGCTTATACCAATTTTTCAGCACAGGTACCTTGTCCTAGGGAAAAGGTGGGCAAAATTAAGATTAGCATCAAATACAGTGCTAAGGTAGCGTGTGGCCTTTGTTACTTCAATAAAAATCTTGACGAGCGGGTGTGTATAAAGTGGTACGAATCACTTTCTTCGCACCCAATGTGCGAAGAAGTTATTAACAAGGGGCGAGAATCTGAGCTCACCCAGTTATGTAAGTTGCCCACAAAAGCCACCGAAGAAAATGATATGAGTAAAGGAAGCTAGGAGTAAATGAATTTTGCATCCTGTTTTACAAGGCATAAAAGAGCTTCACTTTGTGAACACACATTTAGTATTCAATCAATAACCGTTGCATGAATATGAAATCAAAGGTCACGGAATTTGGCCTTAGTGTAAAGGTGAAAGAAAAGTAGGCAGTAATAAAAATACTTAAACATTGTCTTGTCCTGAAGCCTCATGTTGATCTGAATGTGTGTAAGACAATATGAGACTTCCAAAGTTTATTCCAAAAGTCTCAAAACAACTTTCAAAAAACCAGTGGCAAAAAATGTTTGCAAAAGAAATTTGAGCCTTATAGGCAAGATTTCGGCGCCTAGCTCCTTCATGAAGCTTGAAACTGTTCAAATTAGATGTTATTTGTAGCCGCTAGGCGCCGAAAACTTGCCTCTAAGGCTCAAATTTCTTTTGCAACCATTTTTTGCAATCGGTTTTGTGAAAGTTGTTTTGAGTTTTTTGGAATAAACTTCGAAAGTCTCACATTGTCTTACAAACCTTCAGTAATAAAAGTGTTCAAATATGTTACTAACAAAGTTATATGACCTGTTTGCAGAACCGAAAATTCATTTATTTAGGTCTAATTTTTATTTGCTTTGTCTTCATGTATCACTTGTAATAAATATTTGAAACGACATGTAATATCCGATAAGAAAATTCATTTATCCTGGCTTCCTTTACTCATATTATTTTTCTTTCGGTGACTTTTGTAGGCAACTTACATTATTGGGTGACCTCAGAATCTTGCCCTTCGTTAATAACTTCTTCGCACATTGGGTGCGAAGCGTAATTACTTCTTTGCACATTAGGTGCGAAGAAAGTCATTCTTACCACTTTATACACACCCTTGACGAGCCATTCTCGGTGCCAAATCGGTAGCTTCTTCTCCCATGTCTCAGCGTTAGCGTTTTTCGCCGAAAAAATTAGATTTTCAGACGCATACCCTATGGGAACCTGTGAACGTCCCCCGAACGTGATATAGTCCGATAGCAAACTAATTGTTTTTAGCTTTCAAAAAGTCTTTCAAGTTTTCATGAAAGAAGTGGTATGAAATAGCAAGATAAGGCGTTCAGGAAAATCATTTTCTGAAGTGGTGCTGCTTGAAAAGTCAGTACAGTTGATTTGTAAGTAATATGGAACGGACTGTAGTAGAGCTCTTATTTGCATTACTAACAAGGAAAGGCTCCCGGGTCACCGTGGCCATTCAAGATGAGTCGTATATCTTTTTTTGTAGTTTCAAACGGGGATCTCAAATCTGCTAAATGATTCAGGGAAGGATGTTACGGACGCCTGAAAGATACGGGGCAAGCGGAGGTGCTGGTCATGTATGACTCGAGAAAGATCGCTGTCAGAGCTCGGGCGGAGCAGCTGGTAGGGTGTCAGGCTTCTGTTTGGGGCATGAGAGTTCGAATTCTTGTTGCACCTGCTAGTTTTGCTTTTGCCTTAAGTGATTGCTGAACGTTTGCAAAACGCTTATACGCTTCATTCAAGCATCCCGCGCCCCCCATTGATGAGTAAAATGGGAAGATTTGTTCTTTTCTGGATATTGAACATTCTACCCATCTCTTTTACCCTATTATTCTACGATTGTGAGGAATTTGGCGTTATTGCGTGAAACGACTATGATATAGGTGCTCAGGGGCTCTAATTACCCCTCTGTGCAAATTTTCGGCCAAATCGAGTTTTTGCCCAACTTCGGAAAATTAGGGGTGCCGAGGGGGTAAGTAGTAGTTTTTGAATATTTTCTACAAAAAATCGTGCAACCTGAACAAAGATAACCTACAGTCCATTCCCCAAAGCCTGGCAGGGTGAGGCCTACGGACTTGGATGAACGTGTATCGATCTCTCTCACCCCGCCACACACTCGCTCTCGCCACGTACTTTCTCACTCAAGTCCGTAGGGCCACGGCCTGCCAGCCGTCGGGAACTGGACTGTAGACATATTATTACAGATGCTCATGACAAAAATGTACGTAACAGGCGTCATACGGGCATTTTCTCGGCAAGGTCAACGACATCTCCTTCGTTGAGTGGGTTGCCAGCCAAGGAATTTTTTCGAAATTTGCTCAAATTCTCGAATTGGCCAAAAACTTGTCTTTTGGGTGAATTTCATATCCTGAACACAAAAAACACCGGTTTTGCACGAGAGCGACTGGCTCGCGCGCTATGGGCTCCCGAACTTACCGCGTAATAGTATTATTTGTTCAGAAAAACCTCCATAACTCCACTCCCAGAATCGTTTAGCAGATTTGGAGGGCAGATTTCAGATCCACGTTTGAAACTACATAGGAACGAATTTAACTGTCTTGAATGGCCAGGGAGCGGAGTTACGGAGCTTCTCCTGAATAACTAGTGCTATTACATGAAACGTTCGGATGTCTATGGCGCGCGAGCCAGACGTTTTCTCGCAAAATCAGAGCCATTTTCGTTTTCAGGGGACCAAACTACCCCACTGCACAAGTTTTTAGCGTATTCGAGAATTTGACCGAATTGCGGAAAAATTCAGGAGCTATTGGCTGGCAGCCCATTCAACGAAGGAGAAGTCGTTGACCTTTGCCGAGAAAATGCCCTTATTTGAAGCCTGTTACGTATATTTTTGTCATGCGCATTGTAATAGATATGTCTAGGTTATCTTTGTTTAGGTTGCACGATTTTTTGTAGAAAAAATTTAAAAACTACTCTTACCCCAGCACTCCTAATTTTCTGAAGTTGGGCCAAAAACTCGATTTGGCTGGAAATTTGCACAGAGGGGTAATTAGAGCACCTGAGCTATATCATAGTCGTTTTACGCAATAACGCCAAATTCCTCACAAACGTAGAATAATAGGGTAAAAAAAGATGGGTAGAATGTTCAATTATCCAGAAAAGAACCAATCTTGCCATTACTCATCAGTGGGGGGCGCGGGATACTTGAATGAAGCGTAAAAGCGTTTTGCAAACGTTCAGCAATCACTTAAGGCAAAGCAAAACTAGCAGGTGCAACAAGAATTCGAACTCTCATGCCCCAAACTGTAGCCTGACACTACCAGCTGCTCCACCAGAGCTCCGACTACGCACTTTCTCGAGTCATACACAGGGTCAAGTGTCCAGCTGAGGAAAATAAAAATACGACCCCCCCCCCCTCCAAAAGGGGGCCTCCATACGACCCCCCTCTTACTCTGTAACTGTTAGTTATCATTTTCAGCTGTTAGCATTTTATTATTCCTAAAAAAATTGTTCTTTAGGGATTATAAAAGACATCTTCATGTTCACTTTCGCTTCGAGTTGCAACCGTAGAATTTTTCTGAAAAAGAAAAGCTTGTCATCATGAGCTCAAACACGAGCATTAGAGAGGTTTCCTTGGTTGGTTCCAAATCAGACAACTGAGGTATAAGAGTGAGACTATGCTCGACAAAGCCTTCAAGCCCAGAGTTCGATTCCATTCAAAATCTGGATAAAAACAGAACGAAAAGGTTTTCGAACGGCAATAGTCCCTTTTTCAAGCCGCAAATAAAGTTATTCGAAAAAAAATCAAAAATTTGCGCTTTCAAGTGTACAATTGTTAAAACCTTATAAACCATCATTGAGAAATCACCACCCTCCTGCTCTCTAGACGTTGCTCTCCACGCAAACATACAGGAAAGGGAACGTTTCGAGAGCCCTTGATCCATTCCTTTCTTAGTTCGCGAAATCGCTTTAGGGCATCTCAAAAATGCATTGCACGGTTGCAAATAATTCATTCGACAACGATTTTCTTGCGTCTCAATAATGTTCTGCAAAAAGAAAAGAGGATAATCGAGTGGTGACAGAGCAATGCCAAGTGCTCGAGAGATGAAAACCCGCTTGACTTAGCTCTCGTCACCCATTCAAGGAGACTACAAAAAAAGAAAACACAGAGGAACGGAAGAGACGGGTACAACCTTGAATATTTGAAACCAAGGAGTAACGTTAAATTCTGCTAAACATCTAAAGCAAACAAGGCGAACAGGATTTGCCGAAGTCTTGTAACCAATAGCTAGTTTTCGAAAGATTGATTGAATTCAAAAGATCATGTGCACTGACATACAACGCACCGCTGATCTTCATAGGAGACAAAATTATTCTTCACCAGTTTACAATCTATACCTGCCTAGAAAATCAGAACTGGGTTTTACACCCAGCTCGTTTTACGCACAGGGCCAAGCCTCCGTTGAGGAATCCTCAACAGGGGGGGTCGTATTTGGTCCGCTAGGAGGGGGGGGTCGTAATTGTTGAGGTAGGCAGTGATCAGCAGAATTTCTCAGGCTCAGGGTCTAAAGTGTAAGGGGAGAAGTGATTAAATTGATTAAATGGGTTCGAACCCAAAACTAGTTTAACTTAATCATCGTGGAAACCTCATGCATGGCGCAAACCACAACGAAACCGGCCAGTACCAATAACTCTTTCGTTGGTCCGCTGACACCGAAACCACGTACAGAGACACCTCCGGAATTCACCGATAAGCCGTGGAAAGCGATATCTATCCTAGGGTACCACCGTGGATGGACACTCCAGAAACAATGGGATGAAAACGGGAAATTAGCTGATATGGACTTCTTCCATATCTTACTACGATCGCAGGTACGTGACCTAGTGTTGGCGGCCACTATGCGGACCGGAAAAACGTTTGTATTCATTGAGAATGTGGATGAAATCCTCATGCATGGCGCATCCCACAGAAAAGCTGACCGACGCTTCTCGCCTTTCCACTAGGCCTCCGAGAGCAAAGGATGCATACTGGAAAAATTTCAGTAACAATGAATCGATTTTTGGGAAGATTCGTGGGAAGATCTCGCAAATTCGACGAAAAAAAGCTTTCCTCAACTGGCTTTTTTGAATTTCCCTTGCTTCGCTCTGAAGATATTGCATAGCTCAGGTAGTCATTCGAAAGGACATCCTAGCAGACCCTGCTTCACCAAAACGAACTCATATGGTTAAATTTAAAGGAAGTTATGGCCATTTCCGTGAAACACTTCGAAATTTTCCTCATCAAATCGTCACCTGGAAATATCGAGAACTAAGCAACCACTGGAGCAAGCATGTGGCTAATAGATAGGTCTAAGGGAATTATTGAGAAAAAAGTCTACAGCTGTTTGAAAGATGGACTCAAGGTAAAGTTTGAAGTATTCAAAGTGTCCAAATTAGTATGGGGAAGATAGCGCGCTCCATCGTGATCGCCGCGTCGCAGTCGCACTCTATGTTATAACTCACTTTTACTATGTGATGGGTCAGCAGATTCGATTCTTCTTTCGCGAGCGAATCATTGTTGTAATGTTCATGGGACTTTTCCCACACACTTCATCACCAGGACATGTTCACATTTCGATCTTTGCCCTCTCCCTCTTCTTTTGTTGTTTTGCATTGGTGTTCCTTTGATCTTGGTCGGTCATTCTGAGGAATTCGGCCACTGTTGACCTCACACTCATCTTAATGAGTCCGCTACACTTGCAAAGCTACGTTGTCCCATTAGATGTACTCTCGGCAAAGTCTCATTTCTCAATAATAAGCAACATACCAGAAACTGAACTTCGTTTTTCTGTGCGCTATTGTGGGTTGTCTGCTGTTTCATTCTTCAGACATTTAGTTTGCCACTAATACTTACTTTTTATCCTTCTTGTTATGGCTACTGTATCTTGTTTTTTATTTTCGAAGGGCAATGAGAATTTCATGATTGCGTTCACCTAGTATCAGAAAACGTTCAAAGGATACATTTCCAGAACTAGATCGACTAAAAAGGTGATATGACAGAAATTTAGATAGGCCCAGGTAATATAAATGGAATAGATGAACGAAACGGGATATATGTTGATGGAACCTTTCTTTTGAAATAAGCAGCCTTAGCATGCTCATTTTTCCGTACCCGACTGAATAGTTGAATACCTTTTTCCGACCAATGCGATGTACTTGCGGTGGTTTGCGCGGTGAGTTCACAACTTATTTTTTAAAATCTCCAAATTTTGGAATTCCCCTCTCTATGAAGGACACAATTCAACGGTAGTCATTGAGCAAATGTACTATTTGGGTTAGAGGATGTTTCCTCACCATGAATTGTCCTTTTTTTCTTATCCTGTGTAAGCCCAAGTCTGGGGGAGGGAGATTCCCTTTGCGTAGGCTTAGGCGAATACGCGTAAGTGGTTGTTTAGTCCAGTTGAGGCAAATTTCTTGCAATATACCACTAAAAGAATATTTTGCTCATTATTTGTTGCATTTATTTATTAATTATTGCAAAATGAAGACTAACAATAAGATAAGTGAAAGGGGGGGGGGGCGGTCATATTGAGACCCCCTTTTGGGAGGGGGGCGTCGTATTTTTCGAAAATTTTCCTCAACTGGACGCTTGACCCTATTCGGATTGCAGCAAAAGACCCTAAAATTATCAGAAGAAAAGAACGTGTAGCCATATCCCGTGACCTCGCGCCCTTTCTTGGCCTCTGTAAGCTTTAATCTACCCGCGGTTTGTATTAGGTTGTCCGAAAAGTAATGAGACAAATGCAGTGGTGAGATTCAACATTAAGTATTTTTGGACGTCGAAGTCGTGAGAGGACAAAATTCTCGAATTTAGTGTTTCAAGTCCAGTACATATATGCCACCAAGGGCATATGGTCCATACTGTGTTCATCTTTCACAAACGTGCTAAAGATGGATGAGAAAAAAAGCTGTATCGGGCAGCTCTCCTTCTACACTATCGTTCAGGTAAATCCGCGGATGAGGCCCATCGGCTTTTGCTGGAAGAAATGAAGGATCAAGCACCTTCTCGAGCGACGTGCTTCAGATGGTACGGCAAGTTCGACAAAGGAGGGAAATGTCTCGAAGACTGTAGTCGTTCAGGACGTCCACTGACGCGAAAGAAGCAGCTCATACTTGCCATCTGTGAGGAACGACCTAACGTTACAGTGCGCGAGCTTGCCACCTCCTCGGGTGCTCCTAAATCCACGGTACACGATGTTCTTCGTGCGTCAGGTAAAGTGGCAAAGTTGCCTCGGGTTCTTCCGCACGCTCTCAGCCCTCACGACAAGAAGAAGCGTGTTGAAGTGTGCACTTCTCTGCTCAGCCGTCATCGCACGTTTTCCTGGATCGACTCCATCGTTACCATGGATGAGAAGTATTGTGTCTACGATAACACGGTGCGCCGAAAACATTGGGTCGACTTCGATGAATTGCCGAAACCACAGCCGAAACATCCCGATCATGACAAGAAGGAGTTGCTCTCATTCTGGTGGGATATTAAAGGCCCGGTGTTTTGGGAACTGGTTCCAACTGGTTCTATGGTCGACTCTGAAAGATTCTTTACTCAGCTGGAAAGAGTAGCTGAAATTCTGCGTAGTCGCCGTCGTGGGGGAGGCAAAATCCTACTCCTCATGGATAACGCCAGGCCACACACGTCGAAAAGGACTCAGAGTAAGCTGAGAGAGCTGGAGATCGAACTTGTACCCCATCCACCGTACTCACCAGATCTCGCTCCATCAGACTTCCACATATTCCGTTCTCTTCAATCCTCTTTTGCTGGAAAAAAATTCACCAATCGGGAGGACGTCGAATTAGCTGTCAACAACTTCTTGAAGTCGAAGCCTCCGGAGTTCTTTGCTAATGGAATCAGATCTCTGCCGCAAAGATGGCAGTATGTGAAGGAACACAATGGCGAATATTATAGTAAATGATATTGATTTGTAATAAAGTTACCGACGAATTTACTGCACTACGACATTTGTCTCATTACTTTTCGGACAACCTAATACTTTCAGGCTTTCTGTTGGTAGCATACTAGGGTGAAGGATTTAAATCCGAAAGTTGAGCTTATCAGTCTTTCAGTCTTATCACACTATTTTCATTCTGAGTGGGGTGAGATTCGTAGAGGCGGAGGTAGTGCTCATCAGTCTACTAAAAGTTGTCCTACTGGTGGTCTGTTTTTGCACCCCGATCGCGAATACCAAGGTAAGCCCATGCCACCTTCGATTGATCGATACCGAGAGCTGGTTTAGTACTCTGTTGAAAAGGTTCTTGGGATTGTGAAAGTCTTGGAGTGATTTAGGTCTCGAGTTTTTTTTCGACTTCAGGCTCTGAAGAAGGCGAAGACGCCGAAACGTTAGCCTCGAATAAATAAATAAATAATAACGTAAATCTTGGAAGGCTTCAACGAAAATTAGCCGGAGTGTCTCTCCTGTGTATCCCCTACAACTCCAACGCTTCTCCAGAATTCTCTTGCCTGATGAGAGCATACGGACCCGCATCATCGCAAGAAAATTTAAAAAGTGGTTCCGCAGTTTCACAAATCTCAACATAATCTCAAATCTCTTCTCATCTTGTTTAAATTGAAGAACAACCGACGAAAGTGCTAAATGGCTAGTGCTAGTCGGCAACGTGGAGGGGCGAGCGTAATGGACCCTCGGTCCCATGTTGTTTTCCTCCCCCATCGGGAGTTGCTGAGCCCTTGAGATGACGAAAAATGATATTTCAGCATGTTTTTTTTTCACGGCTATGTTCACCCAATCTTCAACAGCTCGTTGCAAACCCTCCTTCCTATCTCCCACACCCAGGTGCCATCCAATTCAGTTTCCCTCCACCCTGACGACATTCTCTCCCTGTAAAGGCTTTCCCACTTGACTGTGCTTGAGGGATTGCCTTTGGAGTTGGCTTGTGATGGTGCCGGCCATTGGTCGTCCCATTGCCACGCGGTGCCTGTAAAAGGCATTGGTCCGAGCCCGCGCAGTCAGAGTACACCGAGATTTGAGGAGTCTCATCAGAGGGGTCTTTTTTGAGGGTTGGGATATGGGGGGGGGGCGGGTGTAGAAGGTCAATTGCAGAGTTCGGGAATGGTTCCAGGATTAGAGAAACTAAAAAGCGTGAAAAGTCTTCATCTCCACAAATTCCACAATTCCGCATTTTCTTTATCCTTCTTTCCACAACTTCGCAAACTCCGTAACTCACCCAGTCGATACCTATCTGATCCTTTTTCGCAGATTTCACAATCCTGCGTTGCGCACTATGAACGCTACCTCACCGCACATTAGTGTAGTAATCACGCTGTGGAACTTCCATTGATATCAACTGGTTGTTATCGACTTTCATAATCACATTGCTTCACACTGTAATGCACGCAATGTGTACTGTGCGGTGATCGAAACGGTAACTGTTTCAACCAATGAATTACTTCCAAGCAGGATATGGGAAGGCCATTAAGCTGGGTTTTTCAATTGTGCCTTCACTTGATTTATAGCAGTAGAACAAAATCCGTGAGTTTCCCCCACCGTGATGCTAAGTACGTACGCTTGCAATATTTTTCGTAGTGCACTTTGGTATGAAGGAGTTTTAAACCTCATACATGAGGACTATCGAAGAATGCAAACACCAATTGCTTATACCCCTAGACAGCAACATTTGTGAGAATCTTTATAAAAATCTTGTCATGGGATCAGCAAAAACCGCACGTTTTCGGACAAAGCTGCTTAACTGTAGCCGTGGAGAATTTCATTTTGTCGCAGAAACCGCTCGCTTTCAAAGAAAGGCAGCTGTAATTCACTTCAGATATTTTGCGGCGAGGAAGCGGTAGAGTGTAAGATTTCTTACGAGAAGCTATCCTGGCATTTGGATCCACTTCCTGTGATCAAGGAGGAAGAGAAGCCACTTCCTGTGATCGTGGGGAAAGAGAAGCCACTTCCTGTGACCGTGGGGAAAGAGAAGCCACTTCCTGTGATCGTGGGGAAAGAGAAGCCACTTTCTGTGATCTTTGGGAAAGAGAAGCCACTTTCTGTGATCACGGGAAAAGAAGGTTTCGTAACTGGTTTCCTAGTTGTAGTGGTGGTCTGCTGAGGAACAGCTCGAGGAGTAGTCGGTTCAGACACGTCAGGGTTTGTCTTTGACCTGTCACTTGTTGCAGGAACTAAATACTTTGGTTTAGTCAAGTAAAATGGCAAGTATAGAAGAAATATACAAAAAAGTTACCGTGACGGTATTCAAGGACAGTCTTCGTCTTATCAAATCTGTTATAGGTCATTATCGGAACACGGTTTGTGTAAGAACGAAGGGTTGTTCCAACAGCTTCATGTGAGCAGAACCTTCAATATTACATAACTTAGTAGGTAATATGGCACGTATTTTGATGCGATTCAATAACCACTACCGTTTTGATAATTACTGTGATCAAGATGGTGTGCAACAAAGAAACAGCGGATCATTTCAGTTAGACAGATTCCCTTGAAAAATTTCGTCTCAGAGGTCATCTTTACACCGACTTCGTACCTGTAGCCAGTTAGAGTTTGGTCCTCGTTGGTCTTGATCTCCACACCAGCATATTTGCAACCGTCAACGGAAACTCCTTTCGTGAAATCTACCATTCTTACTTCAATTTCGGTTCCTTCAGGAGACTGTAAAAAACGAGATTGACACATTTAATGACATGTATCATAGATATTAATGGCCATCGGACTGTTACATTACTGAGAAAGGCGTTTTAACATTCGTCAACCACTTTCACTTCTCGGCAAAGGAATGCCCAATAAAGCTGTGATGTTTCATAAAGACAATTTATAACGTAAACAAAACGTACTTCAATCCAGTAGTTGCATGTCAAGAAGTCTTCTTCCTCATCGCCGCCACGGCCAATTACATCCTCGAACCTCTGCCATGCTTTCGAGGCTTGAATTGTTTCGCCACATCCCGATGGCTGAAGTGAACGTTTTTTACACGCTGACTATCACACACTTACATACACTTGAATTATAGCGCACTCTTTCGTTGCAGAGATCTCCGCCGTAGCCGCCAGGGCATATGCACTTTTGGCAGTTTCGCGGATGAGGAAATCCGCCCATCTGGCACTTGGCCGATGTAGTGGGGTTGCATCTTTCTGTAACATCTGATTAACGATGGAAAAACAGTAAATGCCACTGATTTTTGTCTCCAACCATATTATGGCGGTGCCATTATGGCTAGATTAATACCCATGCTTAGCACTAGTATACATTTTGATGCTAGCGCATGGCAGATAGCAAACATGATTGTTTCGGTTGAACAACGGACGTGCACTCCTGCACTAGTTTGCAGATGGAAGTAAGAACGAGCTCTTTGCGGACGAATAAATTTCGTGGTGCCTGCTGAGAGTAGCTCATCAAACCTTTGCATCTGTAGTGTTCGTTGAGCATGGAAAGGTCGATGAATGAAATGAATGGAGATCCGAGAGTTTGTTGATAGGAGACGTCGTTGGGTACCATTGTCGGCTTCCCATTGTAAGATGCACTGATAGTAAACTTTGAATACTTTTGAAACAAAGGTAAGGAACATAATATTATACTCGTGATAAATGAAAATCTGAGATGTGAAACCATACATCTTGTATGTAAACACACCTATTTGCGCCATAGTGCAAAATGCTACCGAAGTCGTACTTCATACCATAGTTGTCGTTTCTCTGTGGTGTCTCTTTATTGAACTGATCCAGCCAGTCCGCATAAAAAATAACTGGTAAGTCATCGCTCACTGTTGTACGGGTTTCATTTTATGACTACATATAAATGGAAGTTCACTGCTATATTCAGTTTGAGACTGACGATTTCCTTGACAACTCTTCAACCCATTGTAAACCACAATTTTTACGAAGTATTCTGCTGGAAATGTGGCTACTTTAGCGAACGGACCGAAACGGTCGAGCAATTTCAGATCGGGTTTGGGTGCTCACTGGAACGAAATTTACTCTCTGTAAAAAAGGTGATTGGTAGAAGGAAAAGTGAGTGTTGTGTAGCTAGCTCGCGATATGTTATAAGCTTCCACAAAAACATCTATTGGTCGGCAAATGCTTGTGGATTGAATCCTTTAACAGAGATCTTCATGCACTGCTTATGATTGCCACTTCTCACCGATTCGCATTGCTACAATCGGTACGTAGCTGGTGTAGTATGCAGGAAAACAACTATGCAATGGGATGAAACAATGTCTTCTGTTTTTCGAGTTTCCAGCACTGTTTTCTACATCGCCGCACTACATGCAGTACCTCTATTTTCACTGAAGACTATGCTATCGAGCTTGCGAACAGTGGTGCAACTTACATAACCACTACATACAATGTTATCGAACCTGAGCGTCAAAGACTGATTGCTGTTTCTTCGGAGTTTTTCCAAGCTACATACGCTTACCTTGATATTATGCTTGAGCAGCATGATGTGTTCGTCACGATCATATCGGGATTGTTCGTGGTGGAATCCAAGAGCGTGACCAAGCTCGTGCGCCGCAGTGCCAATTGAATCACAACCTCTACCCAGCGATAGCTTCTGTTCTTTACCCAGCCTTCCCACATATGACCAACATCCTTGCTCCGGAAACACCATTATTCGGTCCGTTGCTGAAACGATAAAATGTAGATATTGCTTATTGTTCAAATGTGAAGTTTTTGCTAAATGGAGTGGGTCAGATACGCTTATCAATTACTTTGTCCGATCATGAGAAGAATTCGAGAAGGAGAACAGTCATGCTTGCACGCTGACGTATACTAATTCTCACCCATTCGATTTTCTGCGAAATTGATGCAGGTATCCTTTTCCCACAGTTTTGCTGCTTTCACAAACACACTTCGCATCTTTCTGCCTGCAGATTGATAGCAATTATCACGGTGCAATGAATCCTGTAGATCAAAATCGAACTCCTGTGCTTACTGGCGAAAGAATGGAAGTAGTAGTTCACTCCATTTGCCCATATCGTGTTTGGATACCTGTGGTCCTTGAATGCTTGACGTTTTGTACGATTTGGTGTTCCTTCAACTTCAGCAGCCACTTCCTCTATATCCTCCACGATCTCATCTGCTTGCTCCCTTTAACGATATTCCGTGTAATGCAAAATTTTTGCAGTTTACTATCCTACACGTACTCCGATAGAACCATGTCGCCTTGATAGAGATCTTCAACAATGCCGCTGTTATTATTGACTTCGTTAATGGTGTCTCCCGTATGTTTAACATGATCCCTCTTGAAGAACCGCACGTTCTGTAAAATACAATTACTGTCTTCTGCTACACATGCACACAGCACATCTCCGTGCGAACCATGAAATGAACATGATCGTTCACGTTCCGAGACCGTTTCCTCATATGTGACCCATGTGTTTTAAGCAAAGAAACCTTTTTGGTAGCTGATCACTATCACCTTGAGTTTTTTCATGATTGCCTTCAAACGCTGTGGTGTGACCTTCAACGCCTTCACTATTTTATCCTTCATGCTCCCGAGCTTGTTACGGACTTTGAGGAAAGCCGTATTATTGAAGAACTGAAATTATGTGGAAAAATAAAGAGGCAATTTCAGAAAAAGACAAAAAGTATGATTATTCCAAATTCAGCGAATTGAAACGTGAAATTCAAGAGGGAGAAAGTTATAAAGTCGATAGTTGGTAGTGAATGAGGACAACCTTTTTAAAGCTCACGATCGTTGCATTCTTAATTTTTTGACCGACGTTTTTTGCTCCAGACAAAAGTCCCTTAGCCTTCTCCATGACGCCTCCAAATCCAAGGAATCCATTGGTTGCCACGACCAGGAGTAAGAGGAGCAATATTGCTCTCATCCTGTAATGGGATGAATGTTACCTTTGCAGACACAAATAAGATCCAGTTACAAGCTGCAGCTACGATTGTGTGAGAACTCTTATGCAATAACACTCGGAATATATTCGCTAGTCCTGCCATCATTTTCCTATCATCCGGTGCAATTTTATCATGACTTTGCCCTTCAAAGGGAATGGTTCTTCTGGAATTGCCGTGCTACCTGGAAGGAGAGTATTTCTGGAATTTATAAAACATGCTTGAAGTGTTCACTGAAGGGGTGGGCTGTACTCGGGATGTAGTGATTATGAGAACACGCTGCGCAGCTTCCGTCTCCATTTTATTGCCTGCTAAGCCCATGCACACATCATAATGTGACGGCTGGAAAAATATTGGAACACTGTAACACGGCGACAAAGCCTTCATTTTGAATCCATAAGTCAATCTCAATTTAATCATATGCCGAATTTTCCAGCTACGCCACGGAGCATATGAATGATTGCAGCTTTTTTGGTCCAAGGCTAGCATGATGCTTGGGCCTCATTTACGTTAACGTGTTTGGATAGAGATTTTAAGCGTGGGCATTCATTTGAGTCGAAAAGTGGTACTTATGAAGGAAGTGCAAAATGATAATGGCACTGCTCTTGACGCGATTGGTCGGACTTCCATATCTTGTCGAAGAAAACAGGCTATACGAATGTATAATCCGAGTGCCAGTATTGTAAAAGCAGCCGTAGAAACCGGGCAAATCGTCGCCCACCGGATAAGCCAGCTGCAGGGAAATATTTCTGCGGCACAGGTGCACTTATTCTCTTATTACATATCACATCATTAGCTCGCCAAGCTCTGAAAGATGGTCTGGTGGACGACGATGTGCGTGGTTTCTATGGCTGCTTCTACAATACTTGCACTTAGATTATACCATTGTATAGCCTGTGTTCTTCAACAAGATTCGGAAGCTTGACCAATCGCGTCAAGAGCAGTGCCATTATCATTTTGACTTCCTTCATAAGTACCACTTTTCGACTCAAATGAATGCCCACGCTTAAAATCTCTATCCAAACACGTTAACGTAAATGAGGTCCAAGCATCATGCTAGCCTTGGACCAAAAAAAGCTGCAATCATTCATATGCTCCGTGGCGTAGCTGGAAAATTCGGCATATGATTAAATTGA